>CM039675.1:186116902-187497859 GCA_022496015.1 Hordeum marinum
TCGCGGTGACGTTTGCGCCCGCAGTCTTGGATTTGGCTTCGGGTATAACCATGGTGATGAAATATCGGTCTTCTTTTAGGACGCTCTTGGCCCATCTGACACGGAACATCGGGACCTTCTCTCTAGCGTAGCTCAGCTCCTAAATCTCCTCGATCCTTCCGTAGTATCTGTCCTTGTCGTTACCGGTGTAGGATTCCATCGTTACCCCGTAGTTCTAATAATCGCTCTTCATATCCTTTTCCTTGGTGTAGAATGTGTAGCCGTTTATATCGTACGCCTCATAGGTCATCAGGTTGTGCTCGGCGCCCTATGAAAAGGTGAATATGAGTTTTTCTTCCATGGAAGAATCCTCATGTAAAGGGTACGACAGAAGCTTGTCCTTGAACCAACGCGTGAAACATGAGTTGTGCTCTTTGATTATATCTCCGTCCGTCCTCTGTTGGCCTTGGTCATTGTACGTCTTCTCAATAAAGGTTTTGTGCTCTACCACCCAAGGATCGACCACGTCTATGTGTTGTAGTGCGACTAGGTTTGCTCTTTCAAAGTCGGCGAGTCGACCCTTGAAGTCGACATGCATTTTGCGGCGACCCTCGTGGTGACCCCATCCAGCGAGCCTACCAAGGTGCCTATTGATGGGCAGACCAACGGGATTCTCGATGCCTAGATAATTCATGCAGAAGGAGATGCACTCTTCGGTCAGAAAGCCCTTGGCTATGCTTCCATCTGGACGTGCCCTGTTGCGAACGTATCCTTTGATGACAATATTCATCCTTTCAAACAGCATCATGCTGTGGAGGATCGTCGGCCCGAGTTGGATGATATCCTCCATGATATGGACCAGCAGATGCACCATAAGTCGAAGAATGCAGGCGGGAAGTACATCTCAAGCTCGCATAGTATCACCACGATCTCTTCATGTAGCCTTCTGAGTTGCCTCACGCCAACCGACTTCCGAGAGATGACGTCGAAAAAGTTGCATAAGCCAAATAGATTTTCACGGATGTGCGCGTCCATGATCCCACGGATTGCAACTGGAAGTATCTGCGTCATCAGCACGTGACAGTCGTGAGACTTCATCCCGCTGAACTTCGGCTTCGCTGAGTCTAGGTATGTGCTTATCTTCCCTGCGTAACCGTAAGGAAGTTTTACTCCTACGAGGCAGGTGAAAAACTGCTCGATCTCCTTCTGACTTAGAGTTAAGCATGCGGGAGGGCAATCATATTTGATCTTCTTGGCCTTTTTGCCTTTGCGATGACTTTCCGTGTCCTTCGCCTCATCATCATCATCATCATCATCATTAGGGCGTTTTGCGTGAAGCTCCTCCCTGATGCCCATTGATTGCAAGTCTACCCTTGCTTTCGGCCCATCTTTAGTCCTCTCTGGCATGTTGAGCAGGGTACCAAGCAGACTCTCGCACACGTTCTTCGTGATATGCATGACATCAAGGTTGTGAGGCACACGAAGGATCTTCCAGTACGGCATGTCCCAGAAAACAGACCTCGTTTTCCATACCTTTAGCAGCGGCTCTGGCACCTTTCGCTTGTTTCCCGACGGTGGGCACTCTTTAAATTTTTTCAATAGCTCGTCTATTTCCTCGTCGCTCCTCATACATGGGGGTCTTCGGGGTTCGGTTTCACCATCGAACAGATCCTTGCATTTTCTCCATGCGTCATCATCGCGAAGCCACCTTCGATGTCCCATGAACACAGTTTTCGAAGACCCGAGATCTCTATCTAGCTAGCGATACGTTGTGTTATCCGTGCACCCGACGCATGCAGAAAATCCATGGACCACCTGCCCCGCGACATATCCATAACCGAGATAGTCGTGCACCGTCGTGAGCAGTGCGACTCTCATAGGGAAATATTGTTTCGCTGCGGCGTCCCACGTATTAGCTTGCGTTTTCCACAGCGTGTCTAGCTCCTCTTTCAGCAGCCCTAGATATAGATTGATGTCGTTCCCTGGTTGTTTTGGCCCTTCAGTTAGCATACTCATGTGAATGTACTTCCTCTTCATGCACATCCAGGGGGGAAGGTTGTACATCCACACAAACACAGGCCAGGTGCTATGTGTGCTTCTTTGGCTGCCAAACGGATTGACTCCATCAGTGCTCCACCCAGCATGATGTTCCTTGGATCGTCCACAAATTCTGGGTGTTCGAAGTTCAACGCTTGCCACTGGCTCGCATCCTTAGGGTGACTCAGCATCTTGTCTTTTTTATTTATCTCCGGATCATTTCCGTCATCTTCTTGCTTCTCCTCATCCCTATCCGCGTGCCAACGCAGGAGCTTTGCTAGCTTAGGGTCCGCGAAATACCACTGCAGACGAGGAGTGATTGAAAAGTACCACACCACTTTTTGAGGAGCTTTCTTCCTCTTCTTGTATCGAGTGACGCCGCACACCGGACATATGGTAGACTCCGCGTGCTCGTCCCGATAAATGATGCAATCGTTCATGCACACATGGTATTTGACGTGCGGTAAATCCAGAGGACACACGATTTTCTTCACCTCCTCGAAACATGCCGGGCACTTGTTCCCCTTGGGAAAACGTTCGTGCCAGAATGACATGTTCTCGTCGAAGCATGCGTCGATCATTTTGTGTTTTACCTTCATCTCTAGAGCCATGAGCATTACTTTCAGGCGGGTATACTTGGGCCTGCATCCTTCATACAATGGAGTAACCACATCTATCTCTAGTTGATCCAGCATGGCTTTCTCTCAGGCGGCAGCTCTTGCGTTACCCGTCTGCTTGAGAAGCACCTCTTGAATATGAGGGTCCTGCACCCAGCCCATCGATGGTCCATCATCGTGTGCTCTGGCATCTTCATCTTCATGATCATGCCCTTCGTCTTGATCTTCCTCATCATCATGTCCGGCATCTTCTACATGATGACTGTGTCCTGCATCTACTTCGTGATCATGTCCTGGAGATTCTTCGTCTTCTCGCCCGCCCTGGCCGTTATTGTCTTGCTGCCCTTCCTTATTTCTTGCCCGACCCCCATGGACGACTTCATAATCATCTTGATCACCTTGCTACCGATAGCCATCCATGAAACCACGCACGAGCAGGTGGTCTCGCACCTGTCTGGAATCCGGGTCCATAAGGCTCTTCAGCATGCATCTTCGACACGGACATCTTATCTCCTTCTCATTCTTTTGAAGCATCTCGGCCTTCGCGGAGCTCAAAACCTATTCACGATGCCTTCGGTCATCGTGCGGACCATGGTCGTCAGCGGGGTAGAGCAAAACAATATTTTAGAAGCAAAAAAAATTTGGCATGACTTTGCCTAAAAATAGGACCAAAAAGAATGCATAGTGCCAAATTCTAGCCGAAACGAAAATGAATCAACATTCCCGCAAAATATTGGCAAATATCGCATTTCAAATACCGGTACCTGCAAACACAAACATATGCAACACCACAAACATACGTAGATCTAGCTCAATGAGAAAAGTGTAGATCTAGGCCATAAAAAGTGTGTACGTTGGAGGGAGAAAAAAGTAGATCTAGAACATAAAGAAAGCTTTCCACTTTCTTACCTATAAAAAAAGGAAATTTAACCACTTAATTTGGGTGAATCTATGGTGCAGATGAGGTGAGGAGGAGGAGGCAGTCGAGACCAAGCTTGGTAGAGGTGGAGAGAATGAAGTGGGGAAAGTGAGTGTGGTCGGTGGCTATCAAAAATATCTAGCTGCTCTCAGGTTACCAATGGCACACCTCCTAAGAATGCGCCACTAGTAACCAGGGTTACTAATGGCGCACCTGGTGTGTGGTGCGCCATTACTAGTTTTGAAAAAAAATTGAAAAAAAATTGTTAGTAGTGGCGCACCGTGGGTGAGGTGCGCCATTACTAGTTAAAACTAGTAATGGCACACCAAACCCCGGTGCACCATTGGTAAGTCTGGGGAGGGGGTGTGCCCAGGAGAAACTTAGCAGTGGCGCACCACACACAAGGTCCGCCATTAGTAATATATACATTAGTGGCACACCCATGTGTGGTGCGCCACTGCTATTTAGTAGTGGCGCACCACATACATAGTGGGCCACTAATGTCTATATTACCTATAGCCCTTTTTCTAGTAGGGGGTCGTGGGAATCACGTCACTGCAGAGGAAGCCTAGGAAGACATGGATGTCATACTGGGTATGTTTCTCGTCAACTCAACCCTAGCAATAGTACTGTTTGATTGTGGAGCTTCACATTCTTTTACCACCCAAAAGTTTGCTCTAGAGAGTGGCATGAAGCCCACACCCCTGGGTAGTCGTATGTTTGTTCAAACCCCAAGATTAGTTATGAAGTCTGGGATAGGTTGTAAAGGAGTGTAGATTAACATGAACGGGGTAGTCTTCCTAGCAGACCTTATAGTTCTGGATTCACCAGGCTTGGACATCATCCTTTGTATGAATTGGTTGACCAAACACCAAGGCCTATTAGACTGTGCCAAGAGGATTGTTACCATGACCAATAGCCAAGGAGTGGAAGTCACGTATGTTCCCAACCATGCCTCCACTCAAGCCCCTCGGGCTAACTATCTATCAAGAATTGAGTTGGATCAAGTGCTAGTGGTATGTGAATACTCAGATGTATTTCCTAATGAGCTGCCCAGAATGCATCCTGACCATGACATTGAGTTCATCATTGAACTAATGCCCGGGTCAAGGCCCATCTATAAGAATCCCTATAGGATGGGATCCGAAGAGTTGGCTGAATTAAAGAAGCAACTGGCAGAGCAGCTCAGAAAAGGATTCATTCGCCCTAGTGTCTCTCCTTGGGGATCACATATTCTATTCGTGTCAAAGAGGGACGGAACTATCAGACTTTGTGTGAATTACCATTCTCTCAATGAAGTCACAATAAAAAACAAGTACCCACTCCCCAAGATTGAAAACCTGTTCGATCAATTGAACGGAGCCAAGGTGTTTTCCAAGGACGATCTTAGGTCTGGGTATTACCAGCTGAAGATCAGACCCCAAGACATTCTGAAGACGGTGTTTGTAACCCGGTATGGCCTATATGAGTACACGGTCATGTGTTTTGGATTAACCAATGCCCCTTCTTACTTCATGTACCTCATGAACAAAGTCTTCATGGAGTACTTGGACAAGTTTGTTGTCGTCTTCATTGATGACATACTCGTCTTTTCCCAGTCTAAAGAAGAGCATGAGCAACACTTAGGATTGGTCCTAGATAAGCTTCAAGAGCACCAACTTTATGCCAAGTTCCGCAAGTGTGAATTCTTGCTACATGAAGTTGGATTCTTGGGTCATGTGTTGACTGAAGAAGAATTGTTAGTGGATCCTGCCAAGATTGAAGCCGTGACTGAATGGCAATCCCCAACCACCGTGAAGGAAGTCAGGAGCTTCCTCAGACTCACAGGGTACTACCGCAAGTTCGTGGGAGGATTCTCGAGCATCACCCGACCCATGACTCAGCTTTTGAAGAAGGACTAGAAGTTTGAATGGACACATAAGTGCGAGGAAAGCTTCCAGGAGCTCAAGAAGATATTAACCACAACCCCAGTTTTGGCCACCCCCGATATTCACAAGGAGTTTGTGATATATTGTGATGCATCGAGAACCGGGCTTGGAGGTTTTCTGATGCAAGAAGGAAGAGTCATAGGATATCTATCCACACAGCTATGTGCTCATGAAGAGAACTACGCTACTCATCATACTGAGTTGGCAGCCGTGGTTCATGCCTTGAAGACATGGCGACATTACCTTCTCGGGAAGCGATGCGAGATATACACAGAGCACAAGAGTTTGAAGTATATTTTCACCCAAAGGGAATTGAACATGAGGCAGCGAAGATGGCTCGAGTTGATCAAGGATTATGACCTTAGTGTTCCATAAACCCCGGAAAGGCCAACGTCGTAGCAGACGCCTTAAGAAAAAAGGCTTGTCCCTTGAATGCCATCTTTAAGAAAATGCTACCCACCCTGTATGTAGAGCTTGGAACTAGTTGCACCTGGATTCCTTGCCAACCTCGAAGTGAAGCCTACCTTGATGGATGATATGAAAGAGGCTCAAAAGGGACACCATAGCATTGAAGGCATCAACAGGAAGATCAATGCAGGCAAGGCCCTAGGATTCGCAGTGGATTAACAAGGAGTTGTATGGTTCGGGAATCGCATCTGCGTACCCAACAAAGATGAGCTCAAGAACTTGATCTTGCAAGAAGCTCATGTCACTCCGTATTCCATCCATCCTGGAAGAACCAAGATGTATCAAGACCTCAAAGCAAGGTTCTGGTGGCATGGCATGAAGAGGGAAATAGGCGCGTTTCTTGCTAAGTGTGATATATGCCAGAGAGTCAAAGCAAAGCATCAGCGACCCGCTGGGCTATTCCATCCTCTCAGAGTGCCTGAATGGAAGTGGGATAAATTCGGGATGGATTTCATCATCGGATTAACAAGGTTAAGCAAAGGACATGATTCTATTTCGGTCATTATCGACCACCTGACCAAGGTATCCCATTTCATCCCCATCAAGGCTACCTATGACAGTAACTAGGTAGCCAACCTCTACATCGAGCGTATTGTGAGCCTTCACGAAATTCCTAAGGAGATCGTGTTAGACCGAGGCACCCAGTTCACCTCAGGGTTTTGGAAGATGTTTCACGGAGCCATGGGAACCAAACTCTCCTTCAACATTGATTTTCACCCATAGACAGGTGGGAAAACAAAACGAGTAAGTCAGATACTCAAAAACATGCTCTGCGCTTGTGTTTTGGCATATAGGGACAAGTGGAAAGATTGGCTGTCGTTTGCTGAGTTCTGCTACAACAACAACAACCAGTCGAGTCTTCAGATGGCACCATTTGAAGTGTTGTATGGACGCAAGTGTCGCACTCCCCTCAGCTGGTCAGAGACCGGAGAAGTATTAGTCTTTGGACCAGACATCCTCCGCGAAGTAGACCAGCAAGTTCAACTAGTCCGAGAGTGCCTTGAGACCGCCAAGTCAAGACAAAAGAGTTGCGCTGACACCCACCACCGAGAAGTGAACTTCTGTGTTGGTGAACATGTTGACCTCCAAGTCACGCCTCTCAAAGAAACCAAGAGTTTCCATGTCAAGGGGAAGCTTGCACAAAGATACATCGGTCCCTTCAAGATCACCGCTACACTCGGAGAAGATGCCTACCATCTAGAGCTACCTTCTAAGCTATCAGATGTGCACAACCTCTTTCACGTGTCACAACTTCGAATGTGTCTTCAAGTTCCCAACCGACCTGACCTCTACAAGGATATCAACCATCAAGCCATCGATCTTCAGCTAGACCTCACTTACTATGACAGGCCAGTGTGCATTTTGGATGAAGCAGAGCGTTGCATCCGAGGCAGCACCATCAGGTACTTCAAGGTCCAATGGAGCAACCACACTGAAGTTGAAGCATCCTAGGAGCATGAAGACTATCTTAGATCTACGTTCCCTTATCTTTTTAGCGCTTAGCCTAGGAATCTCGGGGACAAGATTCTTGTAAGGGGGGGTAGGTCTGTCACACCCTGTGTTTGTATCACTTTGTTATGCTTGGATATACAAATATTGGAACCAGTTAAAACTTTTTGAGTGCATGCTTGTCTGAATTATTGCTTGTTTGATTAGTTTGTTGAGTTTTATTGGCACTCTTAGGTTCTACTCCTCCCCATATTCATATTCCTTGAACCAAACTTCTTGCCCAATGATCATGCCATGTGAATAGTGCCCAAAACTATTTTTACCAAATATTATTTTGACCAAAAAGGTTTTAATCAAATTAGGTTTTAAAAAAACCCTGAGTTGAGGTTTGCGTTGCAACTCCTTAAATTGGGTGGATCCTTTTTCCCCAAAGGCTTTATTTGAAACCTACTATATATATGACTTTCCAAAACCACCAAATATTATTTGTAAAGATTATTTTACTATTTATTTAAAATGCCTTAAATTCTTTCTAAATATTTAAGAAAATTTAGGGAAACTCAGTGGACATATATTTTCCATATATATGAGTTTCAACACATGGTCATGTTCAAAATCTTGGGCAAAACCCCTCAAAACCCTTTCTGTCCAAATCAAGCTTTTGAAATATTTCTATAAGCAATATTCTCAATAAATTCCGACAAACTTCCAGTATGTCAACATTGTCATAGGTGTTGATCTTGCAAAGTTTCATCTCAATCCAAATTGGTTTGGTTCATCAAACTATTCGAATAGCCTCCCTGTCCAGATTCAAATTTGAGCAACTTTACATTGTGAAGTTTCTTCCTTTGACCCCAAACTTGGTGGACATGTTCTAATCACCAAATAATGGTGCCACACTAAGTGGTGCATCAAGGGGATTATCTTAGCATGACTAGATGTAAAGAAATAAAATTTTGTTGATTTCTAGGGTTTTAGAAAGTTACATTGTGAACTTACTTCAATCAGGCTCAAACTTGGTGATCAGGCCTAATTCTAATCACCATTTGACCCTGTCAATTCTTATGGCAAGCAAAACCCATTTTCTTGCCCTAATCTCCATCAAACACCTTTTGCCAGAATGGTCAAAACCCTGTTTGACCTCCGTCCTCCATTTCCCTTGAGCCTAAATTTTTACCACAACATCTTGCAATGATATTTCACCTCCAGCAAACCTTGCTTGGCCATAGCTCCATGATTGAGGGGTGAAAACCTCCTTTTTCACCCTTGGACAATGATGGCAGCACCATGTTTACCCCCTCCTTTTACTTCAATTCCTCTCCGCCCCCCTTAGAGCATCCAAGAAGCATCCCAGGAACCCCAAGGAGCTACAGAACAAAGTGGGACACCCCAGAGCGCGCGGGCAACGGCCATGCCGACAATTTGCATGCTCTGGAGCTTCCCGACCACCTGGAGATGCGAAGGCTTGTCCCCTGGATTCCCCTAAAATTTCCGCATACCTCCAAGGGGTCAGCCCCATCCTCTTTCTCTCTCCGACGACCTCCCGCATGCGTGCCCAACGCCGCCCAGCTCGGCCAACCATAGTGCTCGCACGTGCGTGCTCCCCCACCTCTCTCTCCTCTCCCCTAGTCGTGGGCGTGCCCCAGCAACACCGGAGACACGCCCTCACCCCCTTTACCCGACCCTAGCCACGACCCTGAGCTCGCCGGCGCACCCAAGTTCGGTGACCCACCGGGCGCTTACAAAAGGGCCTCCTCGCGTCCCGTTCTCCCCTTCGGATCCCTCCTCTCCCTTCCACTTTCTCTCTGGGAGCCTAGCTCAACCTCCCTCTGCTCGAGTGCTCGGGATCGTTCCGAAACTCCCCGCGGCATCGCCGCCGTTGATCTCCAGGTAGCGAGCCCCTCCGACCCTTTTTCTTCTCCAGTTGCTCCTCTCTCACCTCGCAGATGCTATCCCCCCTTTCACCTGCTCTGTTTAAAGCCTAGGTCAGCCCCGGCGGTCACTTCCCGACTCCCTACGCCACGGCCACCTCGCCGCCGGCAAATTAGGCTTCTACGGCGACCAACTCCGGTACCTCCCGATGCGCGAGAACCTCGTGAAGCCGTTCCCGCCTCCGCCTTCCCTCGCCCTGGACGGGGTTGCCGCCGGTGAGCTCCTCCACCCTCGGTCCAGAGGTGGGACACGGACCCGACAGGTGGGACCCACCTGTTGGCCTCTCTCGTGTCCCACCCATAGCTCTCTCTCTCTATGGCCATGGGCCCCGACTGTCAAGTTCGAAACCTGACGCGCGCAGGGGCGCCAACGCACCTGGCCTGGCTGGCCACTGGGACGGCCCATCATATGGATGGCTCTGGCCCAACGCACAAAGCCCTTCGCTTTTTCTTTTCTACTATGTTTTCCAAAAATCCCACAGGATGAACAATAAATCCTATGCCAAATATTTCTCCACCATAAATCTTAGAATAATATGTAGAAGTTAATTGTGCCATTTGTGAATTTTTTTGAAAACTTTTTATGTACTGTTTTATTTTAGAAACCTATTTTAGGCATTTTTAGCCTCGGTTATAATTAGTTTTAAAAACCTTTTTCTCCCCAAAACCTTAGGCAAATATTCTTAGTATAGTTTTCAGTATTTATAAGAGTAGGGTAGCATTTTAGTAGTAGATTTGTGTGCTCTATTTTTGTGTGATGCTTATTCTTATCATTATTTATCGTGACGATAGATTGCGCTATTGATGAGGGAGTTGGACCCGAAGACTTTGAAGACCCCAAAGACTTTGTTGAGCCAGGCAAGCAGCCCTTTGACCATGACTATGAAAACTTTTATTGCATAGCATATATCACTTTATTTCGTGGCAGTGATCATGATGATTGTGTATTCCCCTTCGGTGGGATGCCTCCAATACTTTCTTGTTGAGACTTGCATCGTGCATGAGCCTACCTCCTTATGAGGGTTTTGCGGGTGGGAGTAGTTAGGTTGCTAATAGATGCTATGCAAGTGGGATCAAGATTATGCATGGAGATGGAACAAGGAAGTGATTTCAAAAAACCTTTCAAAAACCCCGTCGGGTGCCACCAATGCTCGAGGGAGATGATGATGAGTTGGGAAACCACTTGAGAAATAAGTGGTGTACCGAAACAAGTTGAGGGTGTGTTTTCAAAAATAGAGCGTTTTAAGATTTGCTTACCGTCCCAACCTTACATATGCGACCATGATACCCCTTATGGGATGGGGCTTTGTTGATTACTATGGTTGGTGCTAGTAGGGAGCCTGGATTACCATTGGCGAGAGTGAAGTGGTCACTCTCGAGACGAGGTCGTCCCGAAGTGGAAGGCCATGCGTTGTCTTTACAGGCACCGGGCACACTGTTGCGTTCCCTCATGAATGATACGTGTGATGATTATCATGAGGGATGGCACTAACGAGTGGACTCTTTGTTTAGTATCACCATGGGAAAGGCATTGTTTGGGTGCTTTCCTCGGGTACGTAATATACCGCCAGTCATGGATGACATGGAAGTTCCCCCGAGTCTTGTGGGTAAAGCGCGCAACCTCTTCAGAGTCTAAAACTATTCGAATAGCCGTGTCCATCGTCATGGACAGTTGGAGGTCCTGGTTAAACTGCGTCCAATGTTTTTATAAACTTAGTGTGCGTGTGAGTGTGGACGACACAGAGATGGAGCTTCAGCTAAGTCCGTTGACTTGGCATGATGGTGAACATGTGATGTTCAACCCTCAATTAATGATAACTGAGATTGTTCACATGAGTACCGTTAACAATTGATGCATGCTTACTCAGGTTACTTGATCATATCATTGCACTTAAAATCAGCTTTCTACAAAACTTACCTACTTAGTGCTATATCATGCATTGTTATAGCTCATTCCACAACTTGGGTTGCTCGCGAGTACATTCAAAGTACTCATTGGCTCGCCACTAGTTATTTAATTGGCCAGGCATGGAAAAACAGGAGTACGGTGAAGATTTCATTGATGACGAACATGCAAACTAGGACGCTTCCCAGTCAAAATGCCTATAGGTTTAAGGCAGATGGCATGGATTCACGCTTTCGATCAAGATTTCCGCTGCTTGTTATGTTTAAGTGTTTGACCCTTGTCACCCTATCTATGTAAGACTAGACCTTCATGGTCTTTATTTATGTAAGACAATAAATGTGGATATAAGACTCTTGTTATTCAGTTTGTGTGTGTTCAGTGAGCATTGATCTCTGGGATCACTGTACATGTGCGTTCGGTGATCACGATTTATGAGTCGGGGTCCCCACAACAACACTCAACCCCGGGAGGTCAAGGATGACGCAGGTGGACTAGACTGGCATCAATTCGCGCAGAGAAAACAATTTCCTCTTTGGTGCAAAGGAGGCAAGGATATACGCAGGTTCCCAAAGTGCCCCCAAAGGTTTCCATTCCAGCGTAACAAGAACGAGACCAGGAGCTCAGCAGGGCGGATGTCATTGCCGAGCCCATCTCTGCATCACCCCTGGTTATTTTGCAGGTGAAGACCACCTTTAGTCAGGATAAATATGTACTCCTTGTCCCCTTTGAATATGACCATTGTGGGATCCCTTCCTGCCATTGCGATAAGGGAAGAGGACCCGAGCCACTATGAATACAAGATAGGCCGATCAGTAGAGGGGGGCTCGAACACCATTCAAGCACGCTCACGAGGTTGCTCTCCATTGTACTAGTTCATCCACAAACCTCCTCATGAGGCAATTGACACAAAGGTAGGAGTAGGGTTTTACACTTCACAGCAGCCCAAACCTGGGTAAATCCTTGTGTGTTGGTCCTATTCCTATGATTGTGCGAGCTCGCCGGGCTAGATCATCGCCGGAGAGCTTGAGGCCGGAGCTGGTGAGGATCTTCATACATGCCCATGGGTTCAAACCTCTTTGGGTTTTGCAGAGCCCAAAATCCGACATTTGGAGCGCCAGGTAGGGGCGTGTTGGAGTCTTCCACAAGCTTTTGTTTCCTCTTCTCTGTCGCTCCGATGGTCAACACACGACAAGCTTCCTTCGGCCCCAATGGATCCTCCTTCACCAACCTCGCCACTACCACCCACGACACGCACCCCGATAGCTCGGTGCTGGGGGCCATTACCAGGCCACCAGCGTCGCCTCCACCTTCGTAGACGCTCGCGGCGGACGTGCGGCGCCCGTGGGATCAACATTAACATGTACCCACGTGGGGGACCTCAACGCCCATGACGCGCTACTGATGGCGAGAGACCTACTTCGCCATCGCCCAACATAGGGGAACTTCAATGCTTGGGTCGAACACATCGCAGAGTTGGCCACCGTCGCGAGGAGGGCCCGGGCCCATTCCACTTGTCTCAACCCCCGACGCAGGGTTCCAGGGGCTCGCTCGCCGTACCACTCACCTCGTTGGCAGACGCCCCCCCTTGCCCAGGCGATCCCGGGCAAGGCTCTTAGCACACTGTGCTCCTCCTCCTTCAGATCCCAATGCCTTGCTTCGAGGCGCCGACCAACCCCGCCGGTGGAGCACATGAAGAAGGTGATGGGGTGTTTGAAAGCACATTTGCTCCCTTGGTGGTTTTGGTAATTAATAACAACATATATGTCATTGGACTAATGTTTCCACTAAGCATGTTTCAGGAAAAGTTCAATGATGGGTTGGCAAAAGGATTCTGGAATACCCCAAGATGCGAGGAAATAGTTTGGCAAAGCTTCAAGCAAGAGGACTCTACATATTACCTTTGTGAGAAATCACTTTGAGTCCATAGGAAAGCCAATACTGTTCAAAAGGGGTAAAGTACTGTTGGTGAACAAAATGCTCATACGTGCACAAGTGATAGTCACCACATACATCCACAAGCTCTTCCACAAAAGCCTATCCAAAGCCAAATATCAAAAATCGGTGCAACCAACACTTTCCATTGGGTGCCACCGATTTTCAGCCTCAGACATACTAACACAAACCCTAGCCCTTCAGTGCAACCGTTTCTATTTCGGTGCCACCGAGTTTGGGTTGCAAACTTCCTGTTACGCAAGTTCAGAAAATTGTTCCGACCAAGTTTTCTGAATCGGCATCACCGAATCTGGCAATCTGACCGTGGGTCACCTCATTGGTGCAACCGAGTTTTATGTATCGGTCTCACTGAGATTCAAAAGTTGCTACCTTTCAGGCAACTCGGTACCACCGACATTAACAAATAGGTGTCAGCGATTCTGACTTATTAGGTGTAAATGTTGGATATTTGGAGATGGCTATATATACCTCTCCACCACCACTTACTCAAAAGAGAAGCCCTAAGAACAGATCCCCACTCATACCTACTGATTTTCTGAGAGAGACCCACCTACTCATGTGTTGAGATCATGCCATTCCATTCCAACCATATGAATCTTGACCTCTAGCCTCCCAAACTTGCTTTCCGTCTAATCAATCTCTTCCACAAAAGCCAAATCTGTGAGAGAGTGATTATGTGTTGAGGAGTCTATCATCTTGAACCACAATAGCAAGGAGTTCATCGACATTATTGAGCCTTTTACCTTTTGGAGGGTGGTTCCTCCTAGATTGGTCAGGTGTCACTTGGGAGCCTCCTACTTTGTGTTGTGGAGTGAACCAAGAAGTTTCTAAGGGCAAGGAGATCGCCCACTTCGTGAAGATCTACCCATAGTGAGGCTAGTCCTTCATGGATGGAAGTCATTATGGAATAGTCAAGGTTGCTTTTTCGTGGAACCCTTCGTGGGTAGAAGACTCCATAAACGTGGACGTATGATAGCACCACCTATCGGAACCACGGGAAAAATCATCGTGTCTTCAAATTGCGTTTGATCTTCCTACCCTTCCTTTGGTTACATGCTTGTCTTTACTTTCCGCTGCAATACTCGTAGACATGCATCTATAGGGTGTACTTGCCTTGCTATGAATGTTAATCTGCCATGACTTAAAATTGGGAAAAAGTAGATTTTTAATTGTTCAAGTAGTCTAATCACACCCCTCTAGCACTACATTCGATCCTACAAGTGGTATCAGAGCTTTGGTCTCCATTGCATTGGTTTCACAACCTAGGAGAGTATGGCTTCTAGTGAGGGAAATTATCACCATAGAGGTCCGTACTTTGATGGCACTCATTTTGCTAGTTGGAAGCACAAAATGAGAATGCATCTACTTGGTCATCACCCCGCTGTTTGGGCTGTTGTTCATGTTGGTTTGCAAGGTGAATTATTTGCGGATGGAAGGGAACCAGATCACAAAGCGACTGCGGATGAATTGAAGATGTTGCAACTCATTTCTATAGCAAGTGACATTCTCTTCGACTGCCTATGCCCGAAGAATTCAACAAAATCAGACGTCTTGAGAATGCTAAAGAGATTTGGGATACTTTGGTTGATATGGATGAAGGTACCGAATCTGTGAGAGAATCCAAGTTGGATGTTCTTCAAAGTCAGCTTGACAAGTTCAAGAAGAAGGATGGTGAAGGAGTCGCTGAGGTGTACTCTAGGCTACCTCTCATCACCAATGAGATTGTCGTCTTAGGAAGCAAAGAAATGACCGACAAATTCATCATCAAGAAGATACTTAGAGATTTGGATGATCTATATGACATCGTATGCACATTGATCACAATGATGCACAACTACAAAGATCTCAAGCCAACGAAAGTGATTGGAAGGATTGTTGCTCATGAGATGACACTCAAGGACAAGGAAGAGCTTCACCACAAGTCTAGCGGTGCTTACAAAGCCACAAGTGATGCTCCCTCAACTTCAAGCGACAACCTTGTCACAAATGAACAAATAAGCCTCATTGTCAAGAAATTCAACAATTTCTACAAGAATATAAGCAAATCCAACTCAAGATATGATGAGAAGCGTTCGTCAAGTTGTGACCGAAACCGCTACAATTGTGGGAAGCCTGGACACTACTCCAATGATTGCATGGCTCCTTACAAAAGGAAAGAAGAGTCACCAAGAAGGTTAAGCTCAAGAGACAAGTCACCTCAAATAGAGAGAAGGAGTGGGGATGATCATTATGAACGAAGATCCTCAAGGAGAAGTAGGGACTCGGATAAAAAGGACAAGTACAACAAGAGTTACTCAAGAATAAAACATCAAGCTCATTTTGGTGAATGTGTTTCTGGATCCGAATCCGACAACCACTTTGAGAGAAGCTACCACTCCAACTCCTACTATAATCAAGATGAAGGTGTTGCCGGACTTGCACTAGTGACAACCGACTCCTACGACATATTTGATTCACCAAATGAAGGAAGTGGATGTTTCCTCATGGCTAAAGGGCCCAAGGTATTACACCCCGAGTATCTTGATTTCAATAGTGATGAGATGACTTGTAAGTTGAAAATGACTTGCTATTTGAAAAATCTATTAATGTTAGTTAAAATGAACTTGCTAGTAATCACTCTAGTCTAGATAAGTCATGTGATGATGATAAGTTGGAAATAGAACGACTAACTCAAGAACTAAACACTCTTAAGTTAGCTCACGAGTCTACTCTACAAGATCATAGAGATCTTGTAAGGAGACATGAGAAGCTCTGCCTTGAGAAGCTCAATTTAGAGCAAGAGCATGATTTCCTTAAATCTATCAATGACGATCTTCGAATGAAGACTTCCTCTTATCTAGCCAAGCGACTTCTCTTGTCTACATTCATGCCACAAGTTAAGACTGAGCAAGCTAGTAACAAAGGAAAGAAAGGTTCTTCAACTAGTAACAATAAAAATGATAAATCCAATGATATTGCTTCTAGTAGCTCTATTGATCCCACTAACTCTTCTCCTAGCCAAGTTACACTTGAGCAACAAAATGAACTTTTAAAAGGGATTATAGAGAAAGGTATCTATAAGAGTCTTGAAGGGTCCAAACAATTTTAGGATATTGTATGCAAGCACGGAGGATACCGAAAGAATCATGGTGTTGGCTACTTCAACACTAATGGAGTTGAATGGGAAGAAGGTTAATATCCGAATCCCAAGTTTGTTCCTCAAAAGGACAAGTATGAAAATACTCTCCCCAACGCAACAAGGCTCATGATGACCTTCCACCACAAGATCCGAAGCGCAAGGGCAAGAACGAGGACATTGACTGATATGAAGATGAATCCCAAGGTTTGGTGAAGTGGGTTCCCAAGTCTACTACAAGATCAACTTCTACAAGTGCTACTTCAACGCCAAGGATCCCCATCAACTTGATGTGGGTCCCCAAGAAGAAGAACTAGAGAAGTTATTGAGGGGTGACTCCGCCAACGAAATTCACTCATATTCATTATTGGAAAGAACTAGTTGCAATCAACATCAACATCATGCAATAGTTCAAGGAGTCACACATTCCCTCAAAGGTAAGCAAGGGACAAGGTAATCAACAAATCAATGGACATCATCATATATGTTTTCAACTCCGTGTCCATAGATATCCTTATATTTGTCTCTTGTATCTTGGGACTAACCCATGTTGGTGAGAAGAGTAATGTAAGAACAAGGATGGTCCCAACTCTTCGTGATCTTCATCAACTTTGAGCATCCACAACTACTTCACCTACATGAAGTCTTCATCGACAAAACCCAAGTTTAGTTTATCCCTCCTATGGGGGGATGTCACATCAAGGGAGAGCTTTACTCTAAGACTTGAGTTAAAGCATCTCATAGCATGTGACGACATTAAATTCTTTATGTAAAAGTGGTAACCCCACTTGTGCTTAAATGATGAGTATGACCTATGATCAAGTATTCTTACTTGGCTCCTAAGTCAATATACTCATATATAGATGACACCATCATCGCGTAAGTGCTTGTTAGATGCTAGTGTGTTTGTGCATGTTTGCCATGTTTTCATTTGACATCTTATTGTGTGAGCATGTTGGTCTGCATTTATTTACTCATTCGAGGATATCCAATTGTTGTTATTTGGCTTTTGATTTTTCATTTGCCAATTGGATATGCAAGAATGCCTAGGTCCACTCCTCTAGCTATCGATGCTTTCTCACCTCATGTTATATTTATGCTGCATCACAAAATTTGAACAAGTACTTTTCGATCTCTTTGTGTGAGGAGTACTCAGAGTTCCGTATCGGCAAAGGACTGACCATTAAAACCTCCCAAGTGCATCTCGGTGGAACCAACTCCAAAATTCAGTCTCACCGAATGTCTAGGGTTTATCTAGTTTTTTAATTTCGGTATTGCTGATTTCATATTCTTGGTTACACTGAGTTTCCCTGTCAGCTGATAGTTGAGAAACTCTGTGACACTAAAAATTTAGAATCGGTATCACCGACAGTGGATGGTATATAAGTTGTGGACCCTGACGCTTTGAAATTCAATCTCAAATCGTCGCGCCCTAGAATCCTAAGCTGCCGCAAAGGACCCCCTCGTCGTCGCCCTTGTCTCCCCATGCTCCTCCGCTGCTGGTATCTTCACCGTCTAAGGGCATCTTTGCCGCCGTCCTCGCCATAGCGAGACCAACACCAAGCTATGGTAGGGATCCGATTCTTCTTGCCTCCCCGTCCGATTCTTGCGCAATGAATTTTGATTTATCTATAAGCCACCGATTGCACATCTGTCTATCCAAAAGAAAACTCAATAGTATAGCGCATGATAGATTTTTTAGGTTTTGCTGTCCGCCTCATGTATCTCGGTAGAACCCATGCAAAATAATTGCTATCACTGATTTGGTTTTCTAGCACACTATGAACACCTCGGTGGAACCGAGTGCCTATTTTCTGTGTAACCGAAAATGGTACCAAGTTCCTGGAAAGCAGGTTGTTAGTCTTGGTGTGACCGAAAAATTCGTCTCGGTTGTACCGACATACATTCGGGAGAATGCAAAATTTGAGAAATCTTTTGTTCAGACCTTCAAAACTCTGCGTTTTGTGATGACTTATCCTATTGCACTCTTCTCAAATCTACTCACAGGGTTAGATATGTCTAGTTCAGAGGATAGCCAGAACTTCCAAGAGCATAATGTTGACATAATTCTAGGCAATAGCCCTGAGTTCAGTTCTTTCTCATATCCAAGCACCCCTAGCCTTCATGGGCTGCCTAAAGCTGCTACAAGGACCAAGAAGAGACTGAATTCTGATGAAGGGGATTCGGATTTTGTGCCAGACGAGGTACTTGCTAAGAAGCAAGAGAAGAAGTCAGCCAATGAAGCCTCCTCATCCAGGAGGGTGGTCAGCAAAACTTATGCACCTCTAGAGACTGTTAGAACACCTGAGAGTGCTAGGGCTACCATAACTATTGAGGCCCCAAGGAAGTCTTTGCCTAAGAATGCAGGTGAGAACAATGCCAAGAAGAGGATAATTCGTGTGACTGGCAGGCCTACCTCAATGTATGAGGATCCAGAGGAGGCTGCTTGTGTTGTTGCTGAGTAGGAGCAGGAGGAAGAGCATATTGTCAAGGCCCCTCCAAGAAGAAACAGAAGAAGCTGTTGGCAGATGCTACACCAAAGCCAGGTCCCTCAAAGAGCATAAAGGCTATACCTAAGAAGGTTGCTGTAGGGAAGTCCAAGAGGACTACCAGAGATATTCCAGCTGTTGAGAAGAACAAAGGATCTACTTTCAGAGAAGCTGATGATGATGATGCTATGGCAGCTTTGATGAAGCTTAGAACTCACCTTCCTGAACACAATGCCATCAATCCAATTGCTAAGGATATGAAGAAGAGGAAGGATTCTTGTTTGAGGGCATGGAGAGAAATTGATCCATATGCCCAAAACTGTGGACTATAGGTTGAACACCAAGGAACAACAAGATTTCTATGAGACAATCTTGCTTGACAAAAGTCCAGCTGTTAGTGATAAGTTTACTGCTTGGAATGATGAGATGATAATGCACTTCTACTCCACTGCTCGCTTCTATGGAGATGGCAAGATAGTGTGGATGATTGAAGGAGCAAGATATGAGTCTTCAGTTGATGAATGGGCTACCACCTTAGGAGTCCTAGAAGTGCAGGATGGTGACTTGGATGTGTACTCTGAATCCAAGCAGAGCCATAATGTTATGAAGGATATGTACAATCCTATCCCTACTCCTAACTTGCAATCACACAAGTTAGGATCTGTTTACTTCCTCCATGCTGGCCTCCGTACCATGAACACCATCTTGAGCCATACACTGATGCCAAAGTATGGAGACGAGAAGATGATTCGAGGATAGTCCATCAACATGCTGATCCATCTTGATAGTCATACCTGGATTCGAGTGATGGACTTGATTGTAGAAATTGTGAAGAGGGTTGCTACTGATCAGAAGCGCTCTTGTTGCTATGCACCCTACATTCAAATGCTCATCAACTCGAAACTTGAGAAGCACATTTTTTCTCTAGATAGACCCCACTTGCCACTACAACCAAATTTCGAGGACAATGTTGGTAATGGACCCAGACCATCCCACATCAGCTGCAACTCAAGCTTAGGCAGAGGCTGAGGCTGAGGCAGCTAGAGCCACTAGTGCTCAGGTCCCCAGATCCAGGAACGAGCAAATTGATCTCGTGATCTCTACTATCATGGACATGAAGAAGGACATCAAAAGCATTCTGTATAGTCACGAGAGCCTTGTGAACATATTTGAGGATAGAGTGAAAACTCTCAAAGACAAGGTGCATGGGCAGACCAAGACCATCAACGAGCTCAAGAAGGAAGTAGATGAAGCTCCTATCCATCGCACCTCTTCAGAGTCTGATTCTTTTGATGATGAGGAGGATAGTGCATCTATCAGGACGACTACCAAGTATAGGACACAGGCCAGGACACCTACAGTGCCAGCTCCGGAGACGAGACCTTCATCTTCTGCTCCAGCTACTGTGACTTTACCTCCATTAGCTCCTTCAGTGCCTCCCGTTTCTACTACAACTCCGTCCAGGACATCAGTACAAGTCTTTGCCAACACAGTTCTCTCGACTCCGACATCGACCACCAGAGAAGATCAGCCGCAGAAGGACAATTAGCTATATCACTTTGAACTTTTTGGTAACTTGCTGCCAAAGGGGGAGAAGTTGTATATAGATCTTTAGGCTTCGAGTGAGAGAGTTTCTTGGTTATATTTCCATTTTCAAAACATTTGATCTTTTGGTTTGGATGTGATATACTTTTGGTTGTGTTTAATCATATGCTTTAATATGTGTTGCTACTATTTCCTATCCTTTTGATGTTTATGTGATGATCATTCACTTTGCTTGTTGTGTTGTGCTATGTTGCTAACTATCATTACTCTCGCACACCACCAAGTTGCATGTGACATGAAAGAAGTGCCCCATGTACCTAATCAATTGTGCATTTGCATTCAAACGCAAATTTAAAAATAATGCACAAATTTAGAGGCAGCTCTTTCTTATCACATCCTTCTCAAAGCGAAGATCACATTCTTTGATTATATCGTTTGTCAAAACTTTGATCTATATGTTGTCATCAATTATCAAAAAGGGGGAGATTGAAATCAGATTTCCTCCCTTGGTGGTTCTAGTAATTAATAACAACATATATGTCATTGTACTAATGTTTCCACTAAGCATGTTTCAAGAAAAGTTCAATGATGGGTTGGCAAAAGGATTGTGGAACACCCCAAGATGCAAGGAAATAGTTTGGAAAAGCTTCAAGCAAGAGGACTCTACATTTTATCTTTGTGAGAAATCACTTCGAGTCCATAGGAAAGAAAATACTATTAAAAGGGGGTAAGATATTGTTGGTGAACAAAATGCTCATACGTGCACAAGTGATAGTCACCATATACACCCACAAGCTATTCAACAAAAGTCTATGCAAAGCCAAATCCAAAATTAGTTCAACCAACACATTCCACTCGGTGCCACCAATTCTAAGCCTCGGTCACACTCAGCCAAACTCTAGCCCTTCGGTGAAACTGATTCCGTTTCACCGAGTTTGGGTTCCTAACTTCCTGTTACGAAAGCTCACAAAATCGGTCCTACCAAGTTTGTTGAATCGGCATCACCGAATCTGGAAATTTGACTAGTGGTCACCTGATCGGTGCAACCGAGTTTTATGTATCGGTCTCACCGAGATTCAAAAGTTGCTACATTTCAGGAAACTCGGTACCACCGAGATTAACACATCGGTGTCACCAAGTCTGACTTATTAGGTGTAACGGTTGGATTTTTTGAGATTCCTATATATACCCCTCCACCAGAACTCACTCGAAAGAGAAGCCCTCCAAACGGATCCCCACTCATACCTACTGATTCGGAAAGAGATCCACCTACTGATGTGTTGATATCATGCCATTCCATCCAAACATATGAATCTTGATCTCTAGCCTCCCCAACTTGCTTTCCACCTAATCAATCTCTTCCACCAAAGCGAAATCTGTGAAAGAGTGATTGTGTGTTGAGTATTCTATCATCTTGAAGCACATGAGCAGGGAGTTCATCGACATTATTGAGCCTATTACCTTTTGGAGGGTGGTGCCTCCTAGATTGGTTAGGTGTCGCTTGGGAGCCTCCTACTTAGTGTTACGGAGTGAACCAAGAAGTTTGTAAGGGCAAGGATATCGCCTACTTCGTGAAGATCTACCCATAGTGAGGCTAGTCCTTCATGAATGGAAGCCGTTATGGAATAGTCAAGGTTGCTTCTTCGTGGAAACCTCTTTGGGTAGAGCCCTCTATGGACTCTCGCGAACTTTACCCTCCTGTCACATCCCTAGCTAGATGTCATTGGATAGCATGTGTGTGCATCATGTTACAATTTTGCATCAACATGAAATGGGGACTAAAAGAAACCCCAAGCTCATATTTGAATCAAATTAATTCAAAGTTCTGAAAACTCAACAAATTCAAAATGCCCTTACAAAATGTTCCCTATGTCTGATAAATATGGACATGATTATAACAGGGGCCATTTTAAATATTTGAACAATTATAGCAATTTAAAAATAAATAACAAAGCCTTTGAAAATGCCAAATAAAGCATTATCATTATTTTATGTTTCAATATATCCTGAAAGTTTTTGTAGGAGTTTGAAATATTCCAACCTAATCCTATAAAATATTTGGGGATATTTTATGATAGCATTTGGCCCAAACATAAATTAAACAATTATCAGAAATTAATATAAAGAAGAAAATAAAATAGAAAGCAAAGGGAGGATGAACCTGGGCCGGCCCAGCTGGCCCAGCTCCATCGTCGTCCTCCTGGCAGCCACGAGGACACGCGTGTGCTCACTGCGCGCGCATGCCGGAGCTGCCACGCACCTCTCTCCGTGCCTGCGTCCCCCCTGCCGTGCTGGCGAGAGGATGAGGACGACATTTCGTACCCATACCTCCCTTCCCCTCGCATTCGCCCCCTTTGCTCTCTTCCTCCTCTGCTCCTCCATGGCTGACGGTGCCGTTAGCTCGCCGTCGTAGTTCTAGCTGCTCCCCCTCGCTTCTAAGCCATCCAATCACTCCGCCTCATCGCCTTCTCCCTTCTCGCCGAGCCTCCCATCACCGGGAGCACCGAAGCGTCGTCCCCAAGCTCATCTTCCTCCTCGGACCCGATCTTTGCAGCCATTGAATCATCGTCTTCGAACCCTCCCCGTGCAAGCTTTCGACGGCTTCGACCCTGCAGTGAGCTTCCGGCTCTTTCCCCTCTCTTCCCTGGCCTTTTCCCCCTCTGTAGGCCCCGATTGCGCCGGCACCCGAATCACTCGCCGCACGAGTTCATCGCCGGCGATGCTCTGGTGACCAGTCGGTCTATTAGAGACCACCATCAAACTCGTGAGGCTGGGTAGTGCTTGTAGGTGCCAAGTTCCTGGTGTGTCACGCCCTGGTTCGACGAGCCCGTGCTCGTCCGTGCTCCGGTAGCCGCCGTGCTCATCGCCGGCGCCGAGTCCAGCCATCCCAGCCCCTGGGAAGTGTCGGGCTCGAGGCGCGCGAGCAAGAAGAGTAGTTTGGTGCCCTCCACCGTCCGTTTGGTCACCGGAGGAGGAATTTCTACCCCCTCCACCGTCCCTGACGTCGTCGGTGGCTCAACGCCGGCGAGTGAACCGGCGCTGACCACGGGGTTTGACCCCCAGGTCAACTAGCAAGTGGGACCGACCGTTTAATTATAATTAGAATAACAAAGAAATTAATTAATAAAATTAATTAACTAATTAGTCGCTGACCAGTGGGCCCAGTGTTGATTAAGTAATTAGGATTAGTTTTAATTCTCTAGTTAAGTGATTGAGTCTCTGACATGAAGGCCCCACCCTGTCAAGTTTGACCTGCCCTAGTCAGCTGACCTGCTGACGCCATGATGATGTCAGGCTGATGCAATAAAAGGAATTTCTAGTTTTTAAATAATTCTAGAAATGTTTAAAACTTCAAAAATTCATATAAATTAATTTGTAACTCAGATGAAAATAATTTATATATGAAAATTTATCAAAAAAATCCAATGAATCTAATGCTGCTATTATCATGCATGTTAGAGCAACCTATGTAGAAGAACATTGGCATTTGCTAATAGGTTAAAATTTGGAATTTGAAATGAAGAATGATTTTGAACCTATATTCAAACTCACTTATAATTAACTTGGACAATAGTTGCATTAGCTCATCCATACATGCTGCCATGTCATGATCATGCATCATATTGTTGCACTTGCATGTATTGATTGCTATTTATCTACATTACGATAGGCCCTGCTTCTGAGGATACCCCCGAGTATTCCAACAAAGGAGAGAACCTTCCCGCTACCCAGCAAGGCAAGCAACCCCCTTGATCATTCTGATAACATCCCACTCTCTCGCTCCTGCTCTTGTTTATTGCATTAGGACAATCATTCACATGTCTATCATACACGGTATATGAACCTATTTTTATGCATGACCTGTCATTGTCACAGTAAATAGCTAAACCTTGCAACCTAGCATACCTGGTAGATGCTTGTGCCATGATGTGCTTAGCTTACTTTGCCTGCTATGCTTACTATGCTTAGAGTTGTGTCAGGTCTGTTTCATCTGGGTGATGAACTGGAGTGAAACCATGTTGTTATGATGTGATAAGCTTATGATGAACTCGATTTGGTAAAGGTAGCGATGAGAGGCTATGTAGGAGTACATATCGGGTTGTCTCATTGGGACCGTTCTTAGGAACTGAGTTCCGTGTTTGTGATCCAAGACTAGATACTACCACATGCTGGGCCCTGAAATATGACCCCGCTCGACTTATCAGTCGCTTAGTCCTTAGTCCAGGAGTTACAAGTAGTTTCTAGGGTTTATAGCATGTTGGAGACCATGCATAGCGCTGACCCTAGGGGTGGGCTACGACATGGTAGGCAGTGGCACGGTGTACCAAGGGTCACCTGAATGGTGGGCTTGGGAACCCTGCGCACATCGTTTGGGGCCGTAGCGGAAACTTCGGCCGGACTTCCGTGTGGGTTCAGTCTCAAATAGGCGATAGCCTGGACTAGAGGTCTTATGTGATTAACGGTTGTGGCCGACTCCCTCGTCGGGCTTCTGCTTGAAGGTTGCCGAGGTGCATGGTTTTAAGAGCACACGGCGATAAGTGGCGAGAGCGTGTGTGAAGAAGTACACCCCTACAGGGTATGAAACTATTCGAATAGCCGCATCCTTGGATATGGACTACTTGGATAACTTATGTTGTTCATAGATAATCAAATGGATACTCATAAAAATATCAAGACAAGTGTGGGTATCGTGGATGGCACTCTCCCAGAAGAGGGAAGTGAGTCCATGGTGTTGTATTGTCATGGAGTTGGTGGACTCGTGTGCGGTATCTAAAATGTAAACAAAGAGTTAAAACTGTGTAGTGTAGGTTAGCCATGAGTCAAAGCTGGCATTGCTGCATAAACTCCACCGCCCCCCTTTGTTGATACATGAGCATGAATAGTCTAGGTCTGCTTTAAAGACTTGCTGAGTACGTTTGTACTAATGTTTGCTTAATAAATGTGGCAGATGAGACCCAGGACCCATCAGGTGGGTTCTTTCTATATATCGACGATGCCAAATAGCTGGTGTCCCAGCTACGACCCTATGCCCTGTGGCGGGCTGTAGATAGTCAAGCCATGTGCCTTTTTACCCTTTCATCTGTTTGTACTCAGACAGCATATGCTTCCGCTTGGTTTGTATGAACTTGTTTGTATGACTTGAGTATCGGGTCATGTGACCCCTATCTGTAAGAACGTGTTATGCAAGGCTCGTCTAAGACCCTTAAATAAAAGTTGTTGTATGATTAAGTTGTGATGCCATGGTTGTATCTATGCATATCGGGCATGTCGTGCGTACGTGTGACGTGCAACGGTATGTATGGGACCCGAGACCTAGTCGTGTGCCTTTTGTAGTACTCTTTACGGGAAACTGCCTCTTTGTTCTTCCGCTGAGCGATTTTCACACTCGTTCATCACCCAGATGAATCAATCTAGACACAACTCTAAGCATAGGAAGCATAACAGGGTTATAGCACAACATGGCTCAAGCATCTACCAAGTATGCTAGGTTGCTTGGTTTAGCTATTTACTATGACAATGAGAGGTCATGCAAATGAGTGGGTTCATCGACTGCATCACAAGTAGTATTTGAGTCGCATTTTCCTAACGCATTGAAATGAGAGCAAGAGCAAGAGAGTGGGATTGTATCGAATATGCTCAAAGGGGGTTGCTTGCGTGTTTATCAGAAGAACTCAACTGTTCTTCGATGTCGTCGATAACTATGTCTTGCAGGTCTATCGACAAGATCAAACAAGGTACAAATTAAACAAGGCAAATGCTTCACATGATGCATGAGTATGATATGTTAACAAGTTAATTGGGAGTTGTTTGATCAATATAGATCAATTTCAAACCCATATATAAGCATTTAAATGCCTTTAGTGAAATTGTCCTATCCAACAGGTTTAAGTTTCTCAAACATGCATCAAAATGGTACCATCAGATTCATAGGATTTTTCTGATAATTTTTCTTATAAAATTTATTTTAATATGACTTACAGATTATTTTCTATGAAATTCCAAAGTTGTAGGCATTTTCTAGATTATTTTTATAACAGAAAATGTTAATTGTGTCAGCACTGCATCAGGCTAACGTCAGCGGTCGACCGTGTCGGTTCCAGGTCAAACCTGACCAGCGGGGTCCACTGGTCAGTGACCCAGAGCTAATCTCGCGTTGACCAGGAGTTTGCCCCAATATAGGGACCACTGGTCAGTGGATGAAGGCTCAGATAAGCGGGGAATTAGGTCCTAATGACCATGCCACGTCAGCGCTCGCCGGAGCTGGGCTGACAGTGACCAAAACCGTGTCGGGGCTCGTCGGAGCTACACTAACGCCGGTGGTTTGGCGCGCCGAAGGCACCAGGTTGTAGCCCATGCTCAGCCGCATCTAGGGGCATGCGGCTGGCCGCGGGAACGCTGGAGTTGACGCCGACGGCGAGGTGCACTGCCGCAATGGCTTGGGCTCGAGCGCTATAGGGGCTATAGGGCACGGGAGAGAAGGGGGAGCGGGGGGAATGGCTAGGGGCTCACGACGAAGCATCTGGAGTCGACTGCGAGCTCGAGGAGGCAGGGACAACAAAAAATTGAGGCCGGAGACCTTCGATGCCCGGCGACGCTGGCGAGGATGGTGGTTGTCTGAGGTCGATTATGTCGGCGTGGAGAGGCGGCGCAGCTCGGCGGAGCTCGTGGGCTAGCTGGCTATGCCAGGGTGTGTTCGTGGCCGCGATGGCAGTGCGCAGCGGCAACTGCGGGCGTCGGGCATGCGGGGGGGGGGGAGAAAGGACAGGCGAGGGGGAGAGACGTGCACGGGAGGGCCTCAGCGCCATATCCATCGGGTCATCGGAGGCAAGCAGGACGTGGCGAGGCGCGTGCTCGCGTGCTCTGGCCACGCGCCCTGTCCTCCTGGCAAGAGGAAAAGGGTGACTAGCCACAGGGCCAGAAGGGCCTCTTCCCAGCTAAGCCAGGGAGCCTGGTAAGTCCTCTGCCTTTCTTTTTTTATATTTTCTGTTTTTTTACATTTGTTTTGGATAAAATATAAATATATAGCCATTCTAAAATCCTCAACATGTATATGTGGTATCAATGAATTTATCCAATGCCACCTAATAATTCTCAGAATTACTGGACATATATTTTATATATAGGAAATATATATCCAATGCATATAGGGTTTAAATTAATTTGAATGCCCAATATAAAATGTTTTTGTGATCCCAAATATTGGTTGATATTTTTACCTCAGTCCAGTATTTTATTAGAAAATCAGAGACGTCTTCTTGGATCAATCTGAAGCAATTTTTATGTTGCTTGTTTAACAAAAAATTGAATGATGAGTCTTGATCACTCCTTATTTCATTTTCATAGAAATTAAAAATGCGTTCATGAATGCATAAGCAACCAAAGTTAGAACTAGGGTTGTGAAATTGCCCTCGTCAGGGCCCACGCGGGCGTGCTTCATGCTTGGGCTCGGGGTCAATGTCGCGCTGAGGAGGATGGGGCAGCACGTCATGGGCCACGTCGTCTCCCAGAGAGGGCTGGGGCCAGAGTGAGTAGGAGAGCACCAAGGCGTCGGCAGCGGCGCTGAGAGCTGTGCGATGCGCCCAAGCTAGTCATCATGGCGATGAGGGGCAGGGCGGTAGCACAGCATCTTGCGCGCCATGGTTAGTGAGCCCGACCCGCGTGCCGGCCCCGGACGAGCATGGAGGACAACCCAGTAGCTGGAACGATTGATGGAGTGGCGGTGCGACCATCGCGTCGCGTGGTGACCGGCTGCGATGAGTCCTGCTGCTTGTGGGCTTCTGCGCCCATGGCAACATTGACCACTAGCGAAGCGGATCTATGCGCAGCGGTGCGGCCCACCGGCTACGTCTGGGCAACAGGTGCAACACAATGCTTGGCATGGGCTCGGTGAGCGTCAACCATCGGAGTGGTGGAGCCCAAAAGGAGTGAAGCTTGAGGAAGACCTTGACACGCCCCTACCTGGCACGCCAAATGTCGTATTTCGGGCTCCACAAAACCCAAAGAGGTTTGAACTTAGGGGCGTGTAGGAAGATCCCCACCAGCTCCGGCCTCAAGCTCACCGCACGACGGCCTAGCCGAGTGATCTCACTCAATTGCAGGCAGAAGACTAGCACACAAGAATTTACCCAGGTTCGGGCCACTGCGAAGCGTAAAACCCTACTCCTATCTTTTGTTGGATTGCCTCACGAGGAGGTTTGTGGATGAACTTTTATGGTGGTGTGCAACTTCGCGAGGGCGCTGTGGTGGTGTTCGATCCTCCCTCTACTAGATTGAGGGATCACTAGAAGAGTGTCTAGAGGGGAGGGGTTAATAGACTACTCGCAGAAAATTAAAACCTAACCTTTTGACAAGTTAATTGGTTGGCAGATTTTAACAGTTTTAACAAGGCTAACAAGTCTATATACCCTACACATGCATGTCAACAAATATAGCTGCAGAAAGTAAAGACATTGCACATGAAGTAAAGATATGAGATGTGGAGATCAAACGCAATTGGAGACGCAAGGATATTTCCCGTGGTTCCGATAGGTGGTGCTATCGTACGTCCACGTTTATGGAGTCTTCAACCCATGGAGAGTAACGGCCGCAAGAGTCCACGGAGGGCTCCACCCATAAGGTTCCACGAAGTAGCAACCTTGACTATTCCGTAAGAGCTTCCATCCACAAAGGACTAGCCTCACTATGGGTAGATCTTCACAAAGTAGGCGATGTCCTTGCCCTTACAAACTTCTTGGTTCACTCCACAACACGAAGTAGAAGGCTTCGAAGCGACACCTAACCAATCTAGAAGGCACCACCCTCCAAAAGGTAATAGGCTCGGTAATGTCGATGGACTCCTTGCTCTTGTGCTTCAAGATTATAGACTCCTTAACACATAATCAGTCTCTCACAGATATGGCTTGGTAGAAGAGATGGGATTGGTCGAAAGCAACTTGGGGAGGCTAGAAATCAAGATCCATATGGTTGGAGTGGAAGATCTTGCCCTCAACACAACGGTAGGTGGTTCTCTCTCAGAAAACTAATAGTATATGTATGGAGTAGTCCTGAGGGCTTCTCTTTCGAGTAGGTGGTGGTGAATGGGTATAGATAGGCATCCCCAAAAATCCATCTGTTACACACAAAATGACCAACTCGGTGACACCGACGTGTTAATCTTGGTGGTACCGAAGTGAACAAAAAGTGACAACTTTTGAATATCGGAGGGACCGATATAGGAATCTCGGTTGCACCGATAAGGTGACCAACGGTCAGAATGCCCATTCTTGGTGACGCTAATTCAACAATCTCAGAGGAACTGAAACTATGAACATGCCTAACAGAAATTTGGCAGCCCAACTCGATGGCACCAAAAGCAGTATCGGTTGTACTGAAGGGTGAGGTTTTGGCTGAGCCTATCTAGGGTTTGGAATTGGTGGCACCGAGATGGAAATGTTGGTTGCACCGATTTTGAGTGTTTGGCTTAGGACAGACATTGGTGGGAGAGTTTGTGGGTGTTTTTGGTGACTATCACTTGTGCACGTATGATCATTTTGTTCACCAACAAAACATTACCCCCTTTTAATAATATTGGCTTTCCTATGGACACAAGGTGATTTATCAGAAATATAAAATGTAGAGTCCTCTTTCTTGAAGCTTTGACATTCCATTTCCTTGCATCTTGGGGTATCTCCACAATCCTTTTGCCAACCCAACTCTCCATGGACTATTATCTAACACACACTAGATAAAAGTATTAGTCCAAGAGACAACGTATGTTGTCATGAATTATCGAAACCACTAAGGGAGCATGTCGTGCTTTCATGGATGGCATATCCTCTATTTATTGTACCGGGTACTCTTACCTTATCGCAAAGGCGGAAAGGGATCCCACAACAGAAAATTTTGAAGGGGGATAAGGAGTATGTGCTTATTGTGAAGAAAGGTGGTCTTCGCCTGCAAAGTAGCGGGTGGTGATGCAAAGGAGGGCCCGGTGATGACATCCGTCCTGCTGAGCCTGCTGGCCCGGTCTTATTGCACCAAAGAGGAAACCTTTTGGTGTGACGCTTTGGGAACCCATGTACGTCCTTGCCTCCTTTCCACCAAAGAGGAAACTGTCACGTCTTGCGTCATCCTTAACCTCCCAAGGCCGAGTGCAGCATAAAGATCTCCAACCCTCGGGAGGCGACCTGGGGAGGCCTCTTCCCTTTCGAGGGTCTTGGCGTTGTCCTCCTCGCGAGGGAGGGGCTCTTGCGAGGGCTTAGTCTTGAGTGAAACTGCATTGGGTCGTGCGGAGACCTGAAGCGAGCCACATCCTCGGCCACAAGCAGGCAAGTCTGGGTACCCCTATTCCTAGGACGTCGACAACGATGTTCTTTTGATCTCTGAGGAAATTGGCCTGATGGAGGAGTTAGGATTTTGCCAGTGTGAATTACCTACCATGAGGAATATGATAAGCCCTGAGGAATTTGACAGTTCAGATTGTGGGATCACTAGAAGAGTATGTCTAGAGGGGGGTGAATAGACTACTAGTAGGAATTTAAAATCTACACAAGTTGCAAAGTTAAGTGTTGGCAGATTTTAGCAATTATAGCAAGTCTACCACAACCTACACATGCAAGTCATCAAGTATAGCAGCGGAAAGAAAAGACATTACAACATCGAAGTAAAGAGTAGAGATAGGAAGATCAAACGCATGAGGACACGAAGATTTTTCCCGTGGTTCCGATTGGTGGTGCTATCGTACGTACACGTTTATGGAGTGTTCAACCCACGGATTGTAACGGTCGCGAGAGTCCATGGAGGGCTCCACCCATAAGGGTCCACGAAGTAACAACCTTGACTATTCCATAATGGCTTCTGTCCACGAAGGACTAGCTTCACTCGAGGTAGATCTTCAGAAAGTAGGCGATCTCCTTGCCCTTACAAACTTCTTGGTTCACTCCACAACACGAAGTAGGAGGCTCCCAAGCGACACCTAACCAATCTAGGAGGCATAGCCCTCGAATAGGTAATAGGCTCAATAGTGTCGATGAACTCCTTGCTCTTGTGATTCAAGATGATAGAGTCCTCAACATACAATCACTCTCTCAAAGTTTTGGCTTTGGTGGAAGAGATTGATAGGGTGGAAAGCAACTTGGGGAGGCTAGAGATCAAGATTCATATGGTTGGAATGGAATGGCATGACCTCAACACATGAGTAGGTGGCTCTCTCCTAGAAAATCAGTTGGTATGAGTGGGGATCAGTTCTGAGTGCTTCTCTTGCAAGTGAGTGGTGGTGGAGGGGTATATATAGGTATCTCCAAAAATCCAACCGGTACACCTAATAAGTCCAACAAGGTTACACCGATGTGTTAATATTGGTGGTACCGAGTGGCCTAAAAGGTAGCAACTTTTGAATCTCGGTGAGACCGATACATAAACTCGGTTGCACCGATAAGGTGACCAACGGTCAGATTACTAGACTCGGTGATGCCGATTCAGCAAACTCGGTAAGACCGATTTTCAGAATTTGTGTAACATAATGTTGGCAACCCAAACTCGATGGCACCGAATCAGAATCGGTTGCACCGAAGGGTTAGGGTTTGGTTGAGTGTGTCTGAGGCTGAGAATCGGTGGCACCGAGTGGGAAGTGTTTGTTGCACCATAATTGGATATTTGGCTTTGGACAGACTTTTGTGGAAGATCTTGTGGGTGTGAGTGGTGACTATCACTTGTGCAGGTTTGAGCATTTTGTTCACCAACAGTACCTTACCCCCTTTTAATAGTATTGGCTTACCTATGGACTCAAAGAGAATTTCTCACAAAATAAAATGTAGAGTACTCTTGCTTGAAGCTTTGCCAATGCTATTCCTTCTCCTTCTTCTTCATGGGGATACTCTCCACACTCCTTTTGCCAACCCATCTCTCTCTATGGACTTTATCTGAAATACACTAGATGAAAGTATTAGTCCAAGAGACAATGTATGTTGTCATGAATTATCAAAACCACGACGGGAGAACATTGTGCTTCCAATTTCCCCCTTTTTGGTAATTAATGACAACATACAATCAAATCTTCAATTTAATATATGCAGAAATATATGAAGACTTTGAAGTATGCATGACTCATACAGGCTCCCCCTAGATGTGTGCAATCCATTTTACGGATAGTTGCTTTTGAATGCATTAACACACACATGATAGGAAGGACATGAGAATTCATGTATATATCGGAAATACGCATCAAATATATGCGAATGAAATCTTTTCATTTTCAAGACTCACTCTTGCAAACAATATGTGCAAGAAACAAGAGGTCATCTTGAACAAGAATATGATGCATATACTTCCCTTGAGGTCCTTGAGAATTTAATAGTAGGAACACACTTGAGAAACCAATGTTAGGAAACACGAGTGTATTGTATAGATCAAATGCAAATGGAATCAAGAGTACCAAGATATGGAGGACATATAAGAAATGATTTCTTGAGAATGATATGTCTCCAAATAAGTTTAGAGTTTTCTCCCCTAGACACCAATTGTGACACCAATCATGCAAGTTTTCCTCTCTCCTTAAATCATGGTATGTAGATATTGAGACTAGGTAGGGCTGAGAAAAGTCTAAAGCATACGAGAATCAATTCTTCTCTCTTCTCCTTAAGAAGTTTTGTGTGATAAGGTATCCTTGACATTTCTCCCCCTTTATATGTTAAGGTTACACGTCTTCTTTTCATGATCATCTCTCCCCCTAAAGAAATAATACTTAGATATCTCCCCCTTTGGTATGTGAGCTTTGAAGCTTTAATATTTCTCCCCCTTTGGCATTGATTTCCAAAAAGGTCACAAAAGGGACAGATAAAAGGAATCATTGAATAAGAAGGGATCCTACAGATATAGGGTCATTGAGAGTAATTGAGACAAGGGTTCCTTGAAAACTGTTTCTCTACCCTGAAGATCTGAAAAACTTTTAAGAATTTCTCCTCCTTTGATGTATGAATCCTTGATTAGTTTAGATTACATATCTTGATGTTTGTCACCCTAGATCATTGGAATCATTGAGCTGATCATAAAGCAAAGCAGACAAAGTGCATAGAGGTCGGTGGCTCTCAGGCAAAAGATGTCGGTAGCACCAATATGTGTTTCTCTAGTAGAACTGCAATATCGGTAAGACCGAGAAATTTTGATCGAAGGCTCCTTGTTGGAAAATAGAAACTTGGCAACTTTGTCAAATGCAATTATTCAGACTATCTCAAAATTTGTCTCGAAGATTTGCAATGAGTTTTCAGAAAGATTTGCAATGAATTTTTAGAAAGATTTGCAATGAATTTTCAAAAAGATTTGCAATAAATTTTTAGAAAGATTTGCAATGAATTTCAGAAAGATTTGTAATGAATTTTCATCTAGGTTGAAATTGAATGGAAATGTCAAAGAGCAACACAAGAAGGGTTCTCCATTCAATTCTTATGACCCGATGATGGGCGGTGACTAGGTCACCTATCCTTGAGTATATTGACTTAAGCAGTCAAGCAGGAATACTTGATCATAGGTCATACTCATTGTTAAGCTCAAAATGGGGTTACCAATTTTTGATTAAGCATTTGATGTGTTCATATCGCTTGAGTTGGTTTATCTCATGTCTTGGAGTAAAGCTATATCAAGGATATGAGTACATACCTTATAGTGATGTTGATGATATAGCTTGTAGGTGAACTTGATGAGGATGTTCAAAGTTGATGAAGGTAGTCTTGAGTTGGGAGCAATCCTTGTTGTTTTCGTTCATTTTTCACCTACATAGGTTAGTCACGCAAGGAAGAACATGATATATCCAAATGACATGATACCAATTGTGAGTTGATACCAATTGAGAAATATATATCAAGGATATGTTTTGTTGTATACTTACTTTCATCATCAAAGCGAGGTTGTGGACACTTGGTCATGACAAGATTGCTTAATATATGAATTTGTTGCAATTTTGAAGAGTGTTGTTCTTCCAAGTAACTACAAAAGGGTTAGATGCAAGACAAGAGAGCATAGAATTCCAAGATCCATGATATTCAAGATAGTAGCATGGAATAAACAATGAAGCTCATCCCCTTGCAAGCATCCGAGTCAGCTTAGCTCAAGTTTGAAACATCAATGATGTTCAACTCACTCCTCAAATGACAAAACACTTTATCATCAGGTGGCTTAGTAAACATATCAGCCAATTGCTTGTTAGTACGAACATGCTTAAGATTAATGTCTCCTTTGGCAACATGCTCATGAATGAAATGATGCCACACTTCAATATGCTTGGTTCGAGAATGTTGCAAAAGATTATGACCAATCTTAATAGCACTCTCATTGTCACGAAGTAATGACATATTTTTCACATAGATTCCATAATCTTTAAGCGTTTGTGTCATCCATAATAATTGTGCACAACATGATCCAGTAGCAATATATTCAGCTTCAGCGGTAGATAGAGATACCGAGTTTTGTTTCTTGGAGGACCAAGACATAAGAGATCTACCAAGAAAGTGACATGTACCCAAGGTGGATTTTCTATCAACCTTGTCTCTGACATAGTTCTAGTCGGAGTAGTCAACAAGATTAAAAGAAGATCCCTTCGGATACCAAATGCCAAAGTTTGGTGTATGTATCAAGTATCTCACAATGCATTTCACAGACTTAAGATGACACTCTTTAGGTGCAGCTTGATATCGTCCACACTTGCACACACTAAGCATAATATCGGGATGGGAGGCCCATAGATGTAGCAATGAACCAATCATTGATCGATAAACCTTTTGATCAACTGGTTCTCCCTCCTTAGTAAGATCATCGTGTCCACAAGTGGGCATGGGAGTTTTCATACCTTTGGAATCTTGCATGTGGAACTTCTTCATCAAGTCCTTGGTGTAGTTTGTTTGAGAGATGAAAGTACCTTCTATCATTTTCTTGATTTGTAGACCAAGGAAGAATTTCAGCTCACACATCATAGACATCTCATACTTATCTGACATCAACCTTCCAAATTTCTCACTAAATTGTGGGTTAGTAGATCCAAAGATAATATCATCCACATATTTCGGCACACAAATAATCTGCCATTAACACTCTTTGTGAATAAGGTTGCATCAATTTTCCCAATTTCAAAACCTTTTTTAATAAGAAACTTTGTTAAGCATTTATACCAAGCACGAGGAGCTTGCTTAAGACCATATAAAGCTTTGCGAAGTTTGTAAACGTGGTCAGGTTTCTTAGGATTTATAAAACCAGGCGGTTGCTTAACATATACTTCCTCCTCTATTTCTCCATTTAAAACGGCACTTTTAATATCCATTTGGTAAGGAGTGATGTCATGGTGATTGGCATAAACAAGAAGAATTCAAACGGACTCTAGTCTAGCAACAGGGGCTTAGGTCTCACCGTAGTCCATACCTTCGACTTGCGTATATCCTTGGGCTACGAGGCGAGCCTTGTTGCGAATGACTTGACCGTCTTCATCTTGCTTGTTTCGAAAGACCCATTTGGTACTGATGATGTTTTGGTCGTCCTTGGGGCTTCTCCATGAGTGTCCACACTTAATTCCTCCCGAAGTTGTGTAGCTCTTCATGCATAGCGTTCACCCAATCCCCGTCTTCAAGATCTTGTTCAACCTTCAAGGGTTCAATGCTAAAGATGAAAGAATAATGCTCACAAAAGTTAGCTAGGAGAGTTTTAGAGCGAGTGATCCTCCTTGTTTGTATATCACCAAAGATTTTGTTTAGGGGATGGTTCTTGGTCACTTGTGCTCGAACTCGGGGTAGCTTTGGCTTGTTAGTTGGAGGAGATTATTATTCTTCATCATCTCCTTCATCTCCGTTGTTGTCGAAGTGGTCGTCTCCTTGAGATGGTGGTGAAGGAGGTTGGGGTGGATCTTCATGATTTACTTCCTCCTACCCTTCATCTTGCTATGCACCACTTGTGGATGCTTCCATGTAGTTTTGTTGGTAGCTTATCGAGATTGCACATGCCTACATGTCCTAGGCTTCTATGCCACATCCAACCTTTAGAAGATTTTGCAATGAGACAAGTACGAGGTTGGGCCTTTTTAGTGAAATCGACAATGTATAGATCACCTCTATGAATACTGGTAAAGACAATTTTATGATTATCAAATTGAAACACTTGGCAATCTACTTTGGTAAACAACACATTAAAACCAAAGTCTTCTAGCCTAGATACAGAAAGAAGATTGTAGCCAAGGGATTTAACAAGCATCACATTTTGAATGGAGCTATCATGAGATATGGCCACCTTACCAATGCCAAGTACCTTACCCTTAGAGTTGTTCCCAAAGGTTAGGTACCTCCGAGGACCTTGATTTGGTGTGATCTCTTGGAACATGTCTTCATCACCAGTCATGTGATCCATGCATCCACTGTCGAGAATCCACTCTGTTCCACCGAACATGTAATCCTTGAATTTTGCCATTAGACTTAGATTCTTCATTATCTTTTCATGCTCGATTTTAAAAAACTCATCTTCATCATAGTATCCATGTTCGTGATTGTCATCAATTTGTGGAATCTCCTCGTCATAGAAACCAAGAGACTTGTTAGAATCCTAACCATGACAATGTTTAAGTTTATGAATGTGAATGGCTTCAATAATAATGTTGTTGATAGTTGTGACATCTCTTTTAGCACGCATAATATCATGAAGCTCAAATAGGCATTTATCAAAGTTTGGATCACTAGGCTTAATTTTGTGAAAAGCAACAGTTTTATGAAGAATTTCATCAAGATTACTTAATGTAAGTGTAACGCCCAAGATGTGATCTTATCCTTATTTTGGCACGAGGGCCTCGACAGGGATAGAAGCGCATCTCGTCGTTTCGCAAGAATGGATATCGTTACAAGTACATGTACACAAGAGATGAGTATATGTAATTGGCTTACACTCACCACAAGCTACATCAATATCACATCAATACAACACCATATTCAACATCATACAGAAGAGCAGGGTCTGACTACGGACAAAATCAAACAATAAATTGACATCCATCCTTGCTATCCCAGGCTGGCGCATGGAACCCATCCTAGATTGATGAAGAAGAAGAAGAATAACTCCAAATCGAACAAACATTGCGCTCATGTCAAAGCATCACATTACCTATACCTGCAACTGTTGTTGTAATAATCTGTGAGCCACAGGGACTCAACAACGTCATTTCCATGGGTATCAAGACTATTAAAGCTTAATTGGTGAGGTATGGTTAAGTGATGAGGCTGCAGCAAGCGACCAAGCCTTTATTTGAGTGGTTAACTTAAGAACACATAAAGTAAAGTGGGTGGTCTACGCATAATGGACGTGAGCTAGTAATGATCACTAACTGATCCTGAACACCTACTTACATCAAACATAATCCCACCGTGTTCTCTCTCAGACAAGGACTCACGAGAAGAGACAGTCACGGTTACGTACACAGTTGGTGTATTTTATTTGAGTTAACTTCAAGTTTGCTATGACCGGGTGTTAAACAAAGTTTCCAAGTTGCCACATAACCGCGGGCACGACTTTCCGAAAGTTTTAAGCCTGCAGGGGTGCTCCAACTTATCCATCACAAACTAACCACACGCTGCATTGGAATTCATAAACAACGGAATCACCCGTAGCATTTGCGGAATCCCGATGGAAAATCTCAACTCTGAGATAGCCCAAAGCATCGTCAAAATCCCACGTGCAAGACGTTCGACAAAGGTAAAACAAGTCCAGCATGGCCGCCCGACATGCCGACAATGCTGATAGGAGCCGCATATCTCGTTCTCAGGCCACGGCGGATAAGCAACGCGTCTGGAGTCCTGATAGAAATCCCTCGAGTTGCCCCGAGGTGGCCCCGCATAGTGCTCTATTTTGGACCAGCACCAGCAACACTAGCCCCCCTGTATTATGTTAAATTACTACTCGGGTTCATGACGCCCTATGCTTTACAAACGATGTTTAGTATTATTATGTTGGGCAAATGTAGTGCCAATGTTGGGCCTTGCCAAACAAGTTTTATCCTAAAATGAAAATCAAGGGGGTCCCCATAACAACCCCGAGCATGTTAGGAATGCTCAAATATGGAACATAACACCAGTTCATAAGTAACTAGGGCGGCAAGAGTGGACCGAAACTCAGAGCAAAAGGCCAAGCCTTCCACCCTTTACCAAGTATATACATGCATTAAATTAAATAACAATAATATTGTGATAACAAAAGAATGTCCATGTTGACACATGGAAGCAATTGCACCTGCAGCTAGAAATGCTATAAGAAGGGTTGAGCGAGCAGTAACATAGCCAAACAAGGTTTGCTGGGATGTGGATGGGTTAGAGACTTATCATGGAAATGTTGGGAGGCTTGACAAACAAGTGGTAGGTAGCGAGACATAACGATGGAAGCGAGACAACTAGCATAGCAATAATAGTAGTGGTATCTAGGGAACTATGTCATCTTGCCTGAGATCCCGGTTGGAAGAAGAACGAGTCCGTGATGAAGACGATTCGTGAAGAAGACGAACGAATCCTCACACCCCGAACGTTTTCGGAACTCTATCGAGAAGAAGCAATCCAGAACAAAAAATCAACACACGATACACCACAACATATTCATGACATGATGCTCAACAAATATGATGCATTACATGGTTGATTATGCAATGCAAGACAATCACAACAAACCAACACTACGCATTAAGTGAAACTCAATATGCAACGAGTTGCATATTGACGAAGCTCCACACCTAAATTACTTAGTTCATTACCATTAGGTACATGGCAATATGAAATGTTTTTAACATGTCAAGAGGTGAAGCATAAGTAAACTATCTATCTAGGCATCTTAAATTAGGTCGGAAATGTTGGGGAACGTTGCATGGGAAACAAAAAATTTCCTACGCACACAGAAGATCTATCCATGGTGATGAGCATCTATGAGAGGCAGAGTAGATCTACATACCCTTGTAGATCGCTAAGCGGGAAGCGTTAAGAAATGCGGTTGGTGTAGTCGAACGTCTTTGCGATCCAAATCGCTGAGCGCCCCGCGATCTCATCACGATCCGTCCCGCAATCCAATCACGACCCGTCCTGTGAACTCATCTTGATCCGTCCCGCGATCTCGTCACGATCCGTCCCATGAACTCATCACGTTCCGTCCCACAAACTCATCACAATCCGTTCCACGATCTCGTCACGATCCGTCCCGCGAATTCATCATGATCCGTCTTGCGATGTTGATCACGGTCCTTCCGATCTAGCGCCGAACGGACGACACCTTCGCGTTCAGCACACGTACAGCTCGATGACGATCTCCGCCTTCCTGATCCAGAAAGAGGGAGTGGAGATGTAGAAGAGTTCTCTGGCAGCGTGACGGCGCTCCGGAGATGGTGGTGGAGCTATTCCGGCAGGGCTTCGCCTAAGCACTGCAGAAAACCGATCTTGGAGAGAAACTATGCACTAGAGGAACGGGTAGCACATGGCTGAAAAACTATGACAAAACCCTAAAATCCTCTAGTATATATAGGAGGAGAGGAGTAGGAGGCTTGGCTGCCAAAGAGGAAGCCCTTGGGTCGGCTGAACCTAGTGGGATTGGAGGATTCCTCCTCCAATACTAGTAGGACTAGGACTCCTTATTTTTTGCCTTTTTTGCCTTTTTCCACCTTTTTCTCTTTGGGATTTTCTTCCCAGACACATGGGCCTTGTGTGGGAATTCCACCAGCCCAGAAAGGGCTGGTATTTACTCTAACACAGCCCATGGAGCCTCTTGGGTCGAAATTCCCCTCCCGGTGGTCTCCCGGTACACTACCGGCACTCCCGGTACACTACCGATGAGCCCGAAACTTTTCCGGCAACCAAAACAGGACTTCCTATATATGGATCTTTACCTCTGGACCATTTCGGAGCTCCTCGTGATGTCCGGTATCTCATCCGGGACTCCGAACAACATTCGATCACCACCATACATAACTGTATACTACCAAAACGTCACCAAACCTTAAGTGTGCAGACCCTGCGGGTTCGAGAACTATGTAGGCATGACGGAGACACCTCTAAGGTCAATAACCAATAGTGGGACCTGGATGCCCATATTGGTTCCTACATATTCTACAAAGATCTTTATCGGTCAAACCTCTATGTCAAGGATTCAGTTAATCCCGTATGATGTTCCCTTTGTTCTTCGGTATGTTACTTGCCCGAGATTCGATCGTCGGTATGTCCATACCTAGTTCAACCTTGTTACCGGCAAGTCTCTTTACTCATTCCGTAATACAAGATCCCATGGCTAACACTTAGTCACATTGCTTGCAAGGCTTATTTTGTTGTTGTATTACCGAGTGGGCCCTAAGATACCTATCCGTTACACGGAGTAACAAATTCCAGTCTTGATCCATGCCAACTCAACAGACACCCTCGAAGATACGTGTAGAGCACCTTTATAGTCACCCAGTTACATTGCGACGTTTGATACACACAAGGCACTCCTCTGATATTCGCGAGTTGCATGATCTCATGGTCATAGGAACATATACTTGACATGCAGAAAACAGTAGCAATAAACTGACACGATCATATGCTACGTTTGTAGTTTGGGTCTTGTCCATCACACCATTCTCCTAATGATGTGATCCCGTTTATCAAATGACATCTCATGTCCATGGCTAGGAAACCTTAACCATCTTTGATCAACGAGCTAGTCTATTAGAGGCATACTAGGGACATGGTGTTGTCTATGTATCCACACATGTATCTGAGTTTCTGATCAATACAATTATAGCATGGATAATAAACGATTATCATGAACAAGGAAATATGATAACAACTAATTTATTATTGCCTCTAGGGCATATTTCCGACAGTCTCCCACTTGCACTATAGTCAATAATGTAGTTCACATCACCATGTGATACGCATTGTTATGAATCTAACACCCAATGTGTTCTGGGGTTCGATCATGCTTCTCATGTGAGAGAGGTCTTATAGTCAACGGGTCTGCGACATTCAGATCCGAGTGTACTTTGCAAATCTCTATGTCAAACCGTAAACACTGCTACCACACTCCACTTGGTACTATTCCAAATGGCTCCTCCACTATACGTATCCAGATTGCTACTACGAGTCATCCAGATTGTTGTTAAAGCTTGCATCGACGTAACTCTTTACGACGGACTCTTTATCACCTCCATAATCGAGAAAACATCTCCTTAATATTTTAGTCACTAAGGATAATATTGACCGCTGTCTAGTGATCCACTCCTGGATCACTCTTATAACCCTTAACAGACTCATGGCAAGGCACACACAGGTGCGGTACACAGCATGGCATACTATAAAGAGCCTATGGCTAAGGCATAGGGGACGATGTTCGTCCTTTCTCTTTCTTATGCCGTTGTCGAGCTTTGAGTCTCACTCAACTTCACACCTTACAAATCAGGCGAGAACTCTTTCTCCGACTGATCCATTTTGAACTCGTTCAAAATCTTCTCAAGGTATGTACTCATTGAAAGTCTCATCACACATCTTGATCAATCTCTATAGATCTTGATGCTCAATAATTAGGTAGCTTTATCCAGGTCTTCCTTTGAAAAACTCTTTTTGAAACAACCGTTTATGCTTGCCAGAAATTCTACATCATTTCCGATCAACAATATGTCAACCACATATGCTTATCAAAAACTCGATAGTGCTCCCACTCACTTTATCGTAAATACAAGTTTCTCATAAACTTTATATAGATTTAAAAACTTTGATCACCTCATCAAAGTGTATATTCCAACTCCAAGATGCTTTCTTTAGTTCATAGAAGAATCACTGAAGCTTGCACACCTTTTAGCATCCTTAGGACTGACAAAACCTTCTGGTTGTATCACATACAACCTTTCCTCAAGTAAACCGTTAAGGTAACGACGTTTTGATATCCATCTGCCAGATTTCATAATTGAAAATGTAGCAACTGCGAACATAATTCCAACAGACTTTAGAATCGCTATGAGTGAGAAAGTCTCATCGCAGTCAACTCCTTGAACTTGTCGTAAACTTCTTTGCAATAAGTCGAGCTTTACAAATGGTGACATTTACCATCAGCGTATGTCTTCATTTCATAGATCGATTTGTACTTAACAACCTGCCGTCCAATGAGCAAGTCCACCAAAGTCTATACTTGGTTTTCATACATGGATCCTTTCTCGGATTTCATGGCCTCTAACCATTTGTTGGTTTCCAGGCCCATCATTGCTTCTCCATAGTTGTCCAACAACATGACCTCTAAGACAGGGTTGCCGCATCACTCAAGAGCAGTACACATCCTTGTCGACCTACGAAGTTCGATAGTAACTTGATCCGAAGCTTCATGATCATCATCATTAACTTCCTCTTCAACAAACGTAGGCTTCACAGAAACAACTTCCTGCGCTGCGCTACTCTCTGGTTAAAACAGAGGTTCAATAACCTCATCAAGTTCTATCTTCCTCCCACTCAATTCTTTCAAGAGAAACTTTTCCTCGAGAAAGGACCCAGTTTTAGCAATAAACATTTTATGCTTGGATCTGAGATAGAAGGTTCACCCAACTATTCTTAGGGTATTCTATGAAGATGCATTTGTCCGCTTTGGGTTCAAGCTCATTAGGTGAAAACATTTTCCACACAAGCGTCGCAGCCCCAAACATTAAGAAATGACAGCTTAGGTTTCTATCAAACAATAATTCACATGGTGTCATCTCAACGGATTTAGATGGTGCCCTATTTAAAGTGAATGTAGTTATCTCTAATGCATAACCCCAAACTTATAGTAACAAAACGATAATAGACATCATAGCACGCGCCATATCCAATAGAGCACGACTATGACGTTGGACACACCATCACACTATGGTGTTCCAGGTGGCGTGAGTTGTGAAACAACTTTCACATTGTCTAAAATTGTATGCCAAACTCGTAACTCAGATATTCACCTCCACGATCATATCGCAAACATTTTTATCTTCTTGTCACGATGATCTTAAACTTCACTATGAATTTGATTGAACCTTTCAAACGATTCAGACTTGTGTTTCATTAAGTAAATATACACTATATCTACTCAAATCATCAGTGAAGGTAAGAAAATAACAATACCCACCGCACGCTACAAGACTCATTCGATTGCATACATCAACATGTATCATTTACAATAAATCACTTGCCCGCTTCATCAAAACAAAAAACGGGGTCCTTAGTCATCTTGACCAAGAGGCATGGTTCGCATGTCTCAACCGATTCAAAATCGAATGAGTCCAAAAGATCCATCAGCACGGAGTTTCTTCATGTGTTTTATACCAATATGACATTTAGCGGCAGTGCCACAAGTATGTGGTACTATTATTATTAACTTTTTATCTTTTTGGCATCAATGTTATGAACATGTGTATTACTACGATCAAGTTTCAACAAACCATTCTTACTGGGTGCATGACCATTGAAGGTATTATTCATGTAAATAGAATAACCATTATTCTCTAACTTAAATGAATAGCCGTGTTGCAATGAACATGATCTAATCACGTTCATGCTCAACGCAAAATCACCAAATAACATTTATTTTGGTTCGTCACTAATCTCGAAGGTAGAGAGAGCGTGCGATGTTCATCACATCAACCTTGGAAAGATTTCCAACACACATCGTCACCTCACACTTAGCTAGTATCCGTTTATTCCGTAGATTTTACTTCGAGTTACTAACATTTAGCAACCGAACCGGTATCCAATACCCAGGTGCTACTAGGAGTACTAGCAAGGTACACATCAATAACACGTATATCAAATATACTTCTGTCGACTTTGCCAGCCTTGTTATCTACCAAGTATCTAGGGTTGTTCCGCTTCAGCGCCCGTTCTCCTCATAATCGAAGCACTTAGTCTCGGGTTTGTTTTAGACTTTGGGTTGCTTCACTGGAGCTGCAACTGACTTGCTATCCATGAAGTTTCCCTCCTTTCTCTTGCTCTTCTCGAAACTATTGGTTTTGACTAACCATCAACACTTGACGCTCCTTCTCGATTTCTACCTTCGCGGTGTCAAACATCGCGAATAGCTCAGGGATCATTATTTCTATCCCTGGCATTTTATAGTTCATCACCAAGTTCTAGTACCTTAGTGACAGTGACTTGGAGAACTATATCAATCACTATCCTATCTGGAAGATCAACTCCCACTCGATTCAAGCGATTGTAGCACCCAGACAATCTGAGCACATGCTCAACGATTGAGCTATTCTCCTTCATCTTCAAGGCAAAGAATCTTGTTGGAGATCTCATATCTCGCAACACGGGCATGAGCCTGAGATCCTAATTTTAGCTCTTAGAACATCTCATATGTTCCATGACGTTCAAAACGTTTCGGAGCCTCAATTCTAAGTCGTAATGCATGACGCACTAATGCATAAAGTAGTCATCAGAACATGCCTGTCAGATGTTCACAACATCTACAAACAACGCTAGAGGGGTTTGCTTACCGAGCGGTGCATTAAGGACATAAGCCTTCTGTGCAGCAACGAGGACAATGCTACCATCATCTTTCAACTGTATTTCTCTAGGAACATATAAAATTAAAGGGAGCTACAACATGAGCTAGTAATTTACAACATACTATGCAAAGACACTACTGACTATGTTCATGATAATGAGTTCAATTAATCATATTACTTAAGAACTCCCACTCAAATTGACATCCCTGCAGTCATTCGAGTGATACATGATCCAAATTCACCAACTCAAGTCCGATCATCACGTGAGTTGAGGTGGTTTCAATGGTGAAGATCATCATGTTGATCATATCTACTATATGACTCATGTACGACCTTTTGGTCTCTTGTGTTCTGAGGCCATGCTAGGCTCGTCAAGTTTAACCCGAGTGTTCTGCATGTGCAACACTAGCTTGCACCCGTTGTATGTTAATGTAGAGTCTATCACACCCGATCATCACGTTGTAACATCCCAAAATTCCATTTTGGAATGTTATGGAATATAGCTATGCATCATCATCACAATGTTTGAATGAATAGAATGGATGAAGTGCTTCCTTTGAATTTCTGAAAGGCCATTTTCATCTTTCCCTTTTCTTGTTTCACCTATTTGAAAACCTCTGCAATAGTTCAAAGAAAAGAGGGGAGTAACATGACACTCCACACCAGGGGCATCTTGGTGAAATATTTGAGCAATAAAACCAGGGGGTTATTTGAAAAAATATTGCAAAAGGATTTAAAAGTCAAATAAGCAATTTCTGAAAAAACAATTTTAAAGTATTCAATATGACAGAGGAAAGATGTTCATTAAGTAGCATTAATTCTCCTGATCATTTTGATATATATATTTCCTATATTTGGAAATGTTTTGAATGCTTTAAATGTGTTTTAAACGCTCTCGAAATAATAAATCAAATGGATTTATTAGAAACGGGCCGGCCCACGGCCATTAAGACCCGAAACTACTCCGGGTCGGCCACCGATGCGCTAACAGCGCGCCCCACCCTCACTGACGCGCGGGACCCACCGTCCGACCGCGGCGTCCCCGCACTCGTCCCCTTCCCCGCGCCTCATCCCTCGCCGGAGATCCCTCCGCCGCGAATCATGCCTCTCGTGCCCTCCCCGGCCACCGCACCACCCCCTATATAAAGCCCCGACCCTCCGCTCTTCATTCCACAACCGAAACCCCCTTTCCCTTGCCGGAATGCTGCCCCACAACCTCGCCGGAGTTCGGCACTCGACCGAACCTCCCGGAGCTCGTGCCCGTCGCCACACTCACCCCTGACCCCCTCCGACGCCGCCAATCAACGCCGGAGCTTCGCCGCCTGAGCACCTCAGACACCGCCCCCGACCACTGCACCGTCGCCCACAACCACCACCGACCTCCGGCCGCCGTCGACCTTGCCGGAACCCTGACCCCCTCCCTTGTAAGTCACCACACCTTGCCGTAGCCGTTAGAACCGTAGTCAACGCCCTAGATTAGATCACTTAAAAGCCCGAACCGGTATGCACTAAGTCTTGGTCGACCGCTCGTTAGCCCTCACGTGCATGCCCTCGCGGCCAATCACAACCTGACACGTAGCCCCTAACCGATCGTTATTAGTTTCTCTTTTTCTGTTTGTGTTTTAGAAAACAGAATGTATTTTGATTTTGTTTTTATCATATCTTTTAAAATATTTGGTGTTTTTAGTTGATTCTTTTTGCATTAGTTCACAAATTTGATGTAGTTTAGTTATGTATGCTTAGATTTCAAATTTGAATTTTAAATTTTGAATCTAATCAAATTTGTTGAAATTACTAAAATCTGTAGAACTAGAGTTTAAAAATATTTTTTTGAGTGAATCTTTTTGCCACTGTTTGATATTAGTTAGACCTATCATTATAGATAATTTGAGAATTTTTAGAATGAATTTGGTTACTGTTTTTAACAAAAATAGAATCTGTCTAGTTCTTAATAGATTTTAACTAAATTGATTTTTATTCAATTTGAACCTGAATTAGTTTAACTTCTGTTTTTAGATTTCATTAGGTTCTGTTGATTCATCTTTAGGTGTATCTTTTTATGTTAATAAAGTATGTTTTTCAAATTGTTTGGTGCTCTAGTTTGAATAGGTTCATCTTGTTTTCACCATGTATATTGTTTAGAAGAAGTTTTGTAGTACTTCTTTTTAGCACAATACTTTTATAATGAAATACCTTTTCTTTTCAAATAAAACTTTGTATTTATTTTTTCTGTTATCTAAAATGTCTAGTTGTTCAAGACCAATTTTGTTGACTTGTATGTCTTAGTAGGAATTTTGACCCCTATAATTTTATAGTCTTATACTTTAAGTGATTCTTCTTTTGATTGTGATTTTGTTTGTTGAAGCATTTGTTTACCTTGCTGTTGAATGAATTGTTTTGTGTTTATGTTTATGTTGTGCTCTTGTTTGATTCGTTAGATCATCCGGAGTGCGAAGCTTGTTATCTAGAGTCACTTGATTACGAGGATCGTCAGCAAGGCATGTCACTTTGACCATGTATACCTATGTTTTATTGCATTAGTTCTTCCATCTCCCCAATTGCATGAAAAGTAGGTAATTGGAAACTTGGCTACTTGTTGTATCATGTGGTAGGTACCCCTCAACCCTTTGACACATTGGCCCCGGGAAACGTTAATTTACATTTTGCTATGCTATTAGTAGACGGGGTTGGTTGTATGATTGATGAGAGTTGTGAGTTAATAATTTCAAGACCTACATGATGATCAAGTCTTCAAGACTCCAATTTTCAACTTACCTCCGGGTGGATTATGGTTGAACGGCGCCCTGGAGAAACCAGTGGTTAGCCTAGATGATGCTGGAGAAGTGCCAGTATTCATGCGGAAAGGTCCACCCAGGCATAAAGAGATGGATGGATGTTTCAAGACCCAAGGCTTACCTGCACAGCCACAAGCCATTATGGGCTTTAGCTTGGTTGGATATCGTGGTGACCCTGGACAGGCGGTGCTACGAGATGTAGAAGAACGGTAGGAAAGGATGGGCACCGACAGAGTCTCGGGGAAACCCTTTAGAAGACCATGTTTTGGTCATCTGTTTCTCAAACACCATGAAGTACGAGAAGTCCAACGGAGGCGGCCAAATCTTGTGGGTAACCTGTGCAAAACTCTGCAGAGTACCCAAACCTAATCGATTAGCTGTGTCCACGGTCATGGACAGTTTGAGCCAAAGGAATTGAAATTATCTCGAACTCTCAACACAATTAATTATACTGATGTGGATTATTAATGTCAACTTGGGTATGAGAATTGGTTGGTAGAACCATCCCATTAATCAACCAACATTGTAGTAATTATGCTTTTGCCATCCCTTGTTGTAGGAAAAATTTGGCTTTATGCAAAAACTTACTACCCCACCTGCCATATCTTCATATAGACTAGATGATTACTTTACCCCCACTCTTTTGTGACATTGCCAGCATATTCAATATGCTGACCTATATGGCTACAACGTATCATGTTGTAGAGTACTTTTCCGACCAAGAGTGAGGATACGCTCTACGCTCGCTGAGATGCCCGTGGAGTCAGATGGACTCAACTACCCTTGGAGCTTCCGCAAGTTTTGGTTTAGTTTATCTCATGAGTTGGCCTTCAGCCACTTTATTGTAATCCTTATTGTAATAAAGGACTCGATATGAGATTTCGATTAATTAATGTTGTGTGATTTCCCTTTGATATATACATTGATGTACCGTGTGTGTACCAGCATGATCTTGGGATGGTACAGAAACACCGGAGATTCGACCTTTCAGGTTGGGTCGCTGTAGAAATGGTATCAGAGCACACGCTGACCGTAGGAAATAACCTCTAGGATTGGAAGAGTCTTTAAAATTCTTATAGTCTCATCTAGTCGTTTCTGACTTCCCTCCGATTTATTTGAAAATTTATAGATGGCCACCTTCATCCCAGTTTTGATCACGGAGTTTTGCCAGCCTGACGCAACGATGCCCTTTGGCAAGGAGCTGATGAGGATCGTCAGGGACATGGGGATTGCTTTGCCGAGCATCACCGGGACTCCTATCATGTCTTTTCCACAAGACGTACGCTACAGGATCGAGGTGCCTTTCCCCGGGAAGACCTTTGGAAATCGTAAGGAACACATCGACTTCAAGTTTGTGGCACCCAGCTGGATACTTGGGAGAGACATGGCCATTCATCGTTCCCTTGGATGTATTCAGGAGGAATACTGAGGTGGAACCATTTCACCAGGACCCAGCGTGGTTTGTCGCATGGATGCCAATGGAAATATCATAACCACTCCCACTGAACACAACACCATTTCCTATATCCAGACTTTGGAGACGCACGTCAAGACCTTGGAGCTTCCGGTACGTGCCGACATGAAGACGACCAAGAGGCTGATGAACCGTGAGATTGACCTCGAAGCTGACTTACGGGAAGCCGAGTACGAGCATGAGTATGAGGTGAAGGATTTCTTAGAGAGGATCGATAAGCTGAACACTCGCATCGCAACTCTGGAGGAACAGATGGACATGGGTGGAAATCTTCATCCAGAAGGAGACATGGCTGCTTTGATCAGCAACGATGATGACTATGAGGAGTGCACCACCAGAGGAGGCTCCTTCACCGTGTACTTTTGAGGAGAACTTTAGTTATGCCCCCATGTATCTTCATTTTTCGTCGTTAAACGTAGGTCGATGTTTAGTTAGATTTTGGAGATTTGTATCTCGATGTTTGACCTTGAGTTGAATAAATGAATGAGTGTTTGGTGTGATATGTTTGTTGCATTGCATATGGGTAGTGAATTTCCCCTTTAGGTCATTGTTCTATTCTAATTCTCACCTTCTGAAAACAGCAAGATGCCTCCGCGACATGAGCCCGACTTCACTTTCCCACCAGAGCTCACACAACTTCTTCAGTAGCAGAACGCCCTGATGCAGCTATTGATTCAGAATCAGACCAACAACCACAACAACCACCCTCCACCTCAAGGCGACAACCTCACCCGTTTTCTGAGACTGAATCCCCCAACTTTCTCCAGCAGCACAGAGCCCATTGTGGCAGATGATTGGCTCCGCAAGATGGAGAGGGAACTCACCACCACAGGATGCACTCAGGCTGAAAAAGTGCGTTTTGCCGCCCATCCACTGGAGGGACCAGCAGCTTCATGGTGGGAGAACTACACCACCACGTACCCCATTAGTGGTGTGACTTGGGAGCAGTTCAAGCAAGCTTTCCGCACCGCACATGTCTCAGCTGGAGCCATGAGTCTGAAGAAGCGTGAGTTTCGCAACTTACGCCAGGGGAACCGTTTCGTGGCCCAGTACGTGGACGACTTCAGCATGTTGGCTCGTTATGCACCAGGAGATGTGGCCGATGATACAGCCAAGCAGGAGAAGTTCTTGGAAGGACTCAATGATGAGTTGAGCATGCAGCTGATGGTGGCTACCTTCAGCAACTACCAGGAGCTGGTAGACAAGGCCCTCATCTTGGAGGGGAAGCAACAGCAAATCGAGAACCGCATGAGGAAGTATGCACAGGGGAAGTCTACCTCTGGAGCTCATCAAAAGCCCCGCTACTCCCCATACTCAGGAAATACCGGGAAAGGGACCGGTAAGTATGGAGGACACACTCATCCTGGCACAACCATGGAGGCCATAACCATGGAGGAAATGGGAATAATCGTCCCAATAATGGCAGCTTCAAGAAGGGTAATGGAAGAACCAACCCCGTCCCGCTCCAGCTCAGAAGTATCTGAACCATATCACCTATTTCAAGTGTCAGAAGACAGGGCACTATGCCACTGAATGCCCTCAGAACAAGCAAGGAAATGGAAACGACAACAACAACGACAACTCAGCAGCCAAGAAGCCCAACCCTTTTCCCCGTGCTCAGGTGAACCACCTTGATGTGGAAGAAGTCTATGATCAGCCCGAGACTATGGTTGATAAGTTTTGATTGCATTCACGTCCAGTTATGGTAATTTTTTATTCTGGTGCAACTCATTCATTCATATCAAGTGTACTTGTGGAAAAGTATGGTTTACCCACCAGAACCCTTAGTCAGCCCATTAAGGTCAATTCCCCAGGAGGTATGATGATGGCAGGGATAGGATGCCACGCCCTGAAACTCCACATAGGAAACCATGTTTTTCCTACCGACCTCATCATCTTAGAATCCCAGGCATTGGATGTAATCCTAGGCATGGATTGGATGACCAAGTATGAAGGAAACCTTGATTGCCCAAGCAAGTCTATTTCACTCACCACTCCAGTGAACAAGAGGATTAAGTATGTATCCCAACGGACCCAGATGAGTGCTCGGTTAAATTCCCTCACAGGAGTTGTTCAGGAGGAAGTGCCGGTTGTACAAGACTTTCCAGATGTATTCCCGAAGGAATTACCAGGCATGCCACCAGATAGGTAGATTGAGTTTCTGATAGAGCTACTACCAGGGACAGCCCCAATTTCCAAGAGACCCTATCGGATGCCCGCAAATGATTTAGTAGAAATCAAGAAGCAGATTAAGGAGCTATTGGATAAGGGATATATTCTCCCAAGTTCATCACCTTGGGGAGCCCCAGTTCTTTTGGTGGAGAAGAAAGACAAAACCTTGAGGATGGTGGTCGATTATCGTGCATTGAACGAGGTGACTATCAAGAAAAAGTACCCTCTGCCGATGATTAATGACCTGTTTGACCAGCTAGTAGGCGCCAAAGTATTCTCCAAGATCGATCTTCGATCAGGGTATCACCAACTGAAGATTCGTGAACAGGATATACCCAAAACAGCTTTCACCACCAGGTATGGCTTATACGAGTATACAGTCATGTCCTTTGGTTTGACTAATGCTCCTGCCTACTTCATGAATTTGATGAACAAAGTGTTTATGGAATATTTGGACAAGTTTGTTGTGGTGTTGATCGATGACATTTTGATATTCTCCAAGAGCGAGGAAGAACACAAGGAACACTTGCGTTTAGTTCTGGAGAAGCTTACGGAGCATCAGTTGTATGCCAAGTTCAGTAAATGTGAATTCTGGCTGACGGAAGTCGGATTCCTTGGACACGTTATTTCTGTAGAAGGAATAGCAGTAGAGCTTGCTAAGGTCGAAGCAGTCACTAAGTGGAAGTCACCCACCTCAGTTAAGGAGATCCGCAGTTTTCTCGGACTTGCTGGATATTACCGGATATTCATTGAGAATTTCTCAAAGATTGCCAAGCCCATGACAGAGCTGTTGGAGATAGAGTCTAAGTATATTTAGACTGAGAATGTGAGGCCAGTTTCCAGGAGTTGAAGAAACATTTGGTCACAGCCCCAGTGTTGATACTGCCAAACATTCGGAAGGACTTCCAGGTTTATTGTGACGCATCCCGTCAAGGACTTGGAGGAGTACTCATACAGGAGGGAAAAGTTCTAGCGTATGCATCCAGACAACTACGACCCCATGAGTTGAATTATGCCACCCATGATTTGGAACTAGCAGCCGTAGTGCACGCACTCAAGACCTGGAGACATTTCCTTATTGGAAATAGTTGTGATGTGTACATTGATCATAAGAGCATGAAGTATATCTTCACGCAGAAAGAGTTGAACCTCAGACAGAGGAAATGGTTAGAGTTAATCAAGGACTATGACATGAGATTACATTACCATCCAGGAAAGGCAAATGTTGTGGCAGATGCCTTGAGTCGGAAGAGTTATGTGAACACACTCATAGCCGGAGGATTACCCCAAGAGTTAACCAAAGATCTCAGAGAGCTTCGGTTAGAGATAGTTCCGCAAGGATATGTTGCCACACTAGAGATTTAGTCCACCTTGACCGAAAGAATTCGAGAAGCCCAGAAATCGGACAAGGAGATAGCTGAGATAAAGCAGAGAATGAAGGAAGGCAAGGCTAAAGGCTTTCGTGAAGATGAACAGGGTACTCTATGGTTTGAGAACCGAATCTATGTGCCCAATGACCCAGAGCTCAGGAGGTTGATACTTCAAGAAGCCCACGATTCACCATACTTGATACACCCAGGCAACACCAAGATGTACTTGGATTTGAAGGAAAGTTACTGGCGGATAGGTATGAAGAAACATATTGCCGAACATGTTGCGGTATGTGATGTTTGTCAGCGAGTAAAGGCGGAACATTAGAAACCAGCAGGGTTACTCCAACCTTTGCCGATACCCAAGTGGAAATGGGATAAGCTTGGTATGGACTTCATCAGAGAACTACCCAGGACCCGTTCAGGATATGATTCCATTTGGGTAGTGGTCGATCGCTTGACCAAGGTGGCTCATTTCATTCATGTGAAGACCACCTATACTAGTGCTAAGTTAGCCAAGATCTATATGACCAGGATCGTATGTCTACATCGAGTTCCGAGGAGTATCGTGTTAGATAGAGGAACACAATTTACCTCAAAGTTTTGGCATAAGCTACATGAAACTTTGGGTACAAGGCTAGAGTTTAGTATAGCTTTTCATCCGCAGACCGATGGACAGACTGAGAGAGTCAACCAGATTCTGGAGGACATGTTGAGAGCCTGTGCGCTAGACTATGGGTCTAGTTGAGATGACAACTTACCTTACGCAGAGTTCTCATACAACAACAGTTATCAGACCAGTCTGAAGATGGCCCCTTTCGAAGCTTTATACGGAAGGAGGTGCAGAACACCATTGACGTGGGATGGTGTTGGAGACCGAAAACTTTTTGGTCCCGATCTTATCAGAGATTCTGAAGAGAAGGTCAAACTGATTCGAGAACGACTCAAGATAGCTCAATCCCGACAGAAGAGTTATGCTGATAACAAACGCAAGGAGGTGACAAATGAAGTGGGGGATCGAGCATATCTCCGTGTGTCCCCACTTCGAGGAATCAAGAGGTTTGGTGTTAAAGGAAAGTTAGCACCCAGATTCATAGGCCCCTACAAAATTCTGGAACGTAGAGGCGAAGTTGCATACAAGCTGGAATTGCCGGAAGGACTGTCCGGAGTTCATGATGTTTTCCATGTTTCCCAGCTGAAGAAATGCCATGCTGAGATGGCTGATATTCCTTTGAGAGACATAGTGCCCCTAGAGGCCATACAACTTGACAGTGACCTGACCTACGAGGAGAAGCCCGTCAGAATCCTCGAGACTGCCAATAGGGTTACCCATAGCAGGATCATCAAGTTCTGTCAGGTTCTGTGGAGTCACCTCACCGAGGAAGAAGCCACCTGGGAATGCGAAGAAGATCTTCGTAGAGACCACCCGCACCTATTTTCTAGCTAACCCAAATCTCGAGGGCGAGATTCATCTTAAGGTGCATAGGTTTGTAACATCCCAAAATTCCATTTTGGAATGTTATGAAATATAGCTATGCATCATCATCACATTGTTTGACTGAATAGAGTGGTTGAAGTGCTTCCTTTGAATTTCTGAAAGGCCACTTTCATCTTTCCCTTTTCTGGTTTCACCTATTTGAAAACTTCTGGAATAGTTCAAAGAAAAGAGGGGAGTAACTTGACACTCCACACCAGGGGCATCTTGGTGAAATATTTGAACAATAAAACCAGGGGGTTATTTGAAAAATTATTGCAAAAGGATTTAAAAATCAAATAAAAAATTTCTGAAAATAATTTTTTCTAAAGTATTCAAGATGACAGAGGAAAAATGTTCATTAAATAACATTAATTCTCCTGATCATTTTGATATATATATTTCCTATATTTGGAAATGTTTTGAATGCTTTAAATGTGTTTTAAATGCTCTGGAAATAATAAATGAAATGGATTTATTAGAAACGGGCCGGCCCACGGCCATTAAGACCAGAAACTACTCCGGGTCAGCCACCGACGCGCTAACAGCGCGCCCCACCCTCACTGACGCGCGGGACCCACCGTCCGGCCGCGGCGTCCCCGCACTCGTCCCCTTCCCCGTGCCTCATCCCTCATCGGAGATCCCTCCGCCACGAATCACGCCTCTCGTGCGCTCCCCGGCCACCGCACCGCCCCCTATATAAAGCCCCGACCCTCCGCTCTTCATTCCAGACCCGAAACCCCCTTTCCCTTGCCGGAACGCTGCTCCACAACCTCGCCGGAGTTCGGCACTCGACCGAACCTCCTGGAGCTCGTGCCCATCGCCACACTTGCCCCCGACCCCCTCCGACGTCGCCAATCGATGCTGGAGCTTCGCCGCCGTCGCCTAAGCACCTCAGACGCCGCCCCCGACCACGGCACCATCGCCCACAACCACCACCGACCTTTGGCTGCCGTCGACCTCGCCGGAACCCCGACCCCCTCCGTCGTAAGTCACCACACCTCGTCGTAGCCGTCGGATCCGGAGTCAACGCCCTAGATTAGATCACTTAAAAGCCCGAACCGGTAGACACTAAGTATCGGTCGACCGCTCGTTAGCTCTCACGCGCACGCCCTTGCGGCCAATCACAACCTGACACGTAGCCCCTAACCTATCGTTATTAGTTTATCTTTTTCTGTTTCTGTTTTAGAAAACAGAATGTATTCTGATATTTTTATCATATCTTTTGAAATATTTGATGTTTTTAGTTGATTCTTTTTGCATTAGTTCACAAATTTTATGTAGTTTATGTCTGTATGCTTAGATTTCAAATTTGAACTTTAAATTTTGAATCTAATCAAATTTGTTTAAATTACTAAAATCTGTATATCTAGAGTTTAAAAATATATTTTTGAGTGAATCTTTATGCCACTGTTTGATATTAGTTAGACCTATCATTCTACATAATTTGAGAATTTTTAGAATGAATTTGGTTACTGTTTTTAACAAAAACAGAATCTGTCTAGTTCTTAATAGATTTTAACTAAATTAATTTTTATTCAATTTGAACCTGAATTAGATTAACTTTTATTGTTAGATTTCATTAGGTTCTGTTGATTCAACTTTAGGTGTATCTTTTTCTGTTAATAAAATATGTTTTTCAAATGGTTTGGTGCTCTAGTTTGAATAGGTTCATCTTGTTTTCACCATGTATATTGTTTAGAAGAAGTTTTGTAGTACTTCTTTTTAGCACAACCCTTTTATAATGAAATACTTTTTGTTTTCAAATACAACTTTATATTTATTTTTTCTGTTATCTAAAATGTCTAGTTGTTCAAGACCAATTTTGTTGACTTGTATGTCTTAGTAGGAATTTTGACCCCAATAATTTTATAGTCTTATACTTTAAGTGATTCTTCTTTTGATTGTGATTTTGTTTGTTGAAGGATTTGTTTACCTTGTTGTTGAATGAATTTTTTTGTGTTTATGTTTATGGTGTGCTCTTGTTTGATTCGTTAGATAATCCGGAGTGCGAAGCTTGTTATCTAGAGTCACTTGATTACGAGGATCGTCAGCAAGGCAAGTCACGTTGACCATGTATACCTATGTTTTATTGCATTAGTTCTTCCATCTCCCGAATTGCATGAAAAGTAGGTAATTGGAAACTTGGTTACTTGTTGTAGTATCATGTGGTAGGTACCCCTCAACCCTTTGACACATTGGCCCCGAGAAACGTTGATTTACATTTTGCTATGCTATTAGTAGACGGGGTTGGTTGTGTGATTCATGAGAGTTGTGAGTTAATAATTTCAAGACCTAAATGATGATCAAGTCTTCAAGACTCCAAGTTTTCAACTTACCTCTGGGTGGATGATGGTTGAACGACACCCTGGAGAAACCAGTGGTTAAACTAGATGATGCTGGAGAAGTGCCAGTATTCATGTGGAAAGGTCCACCCAGGCACAAAGAGATGGATGGATGCTTCAAGACCCAAGGCTTACCTGCATAGCCACAAGCCATTATCGGCTCTGGCTTGGTTGGATATCGTGGTGACCCTGGACAGGCGGTGCTACGAGATGTAGAAGAACGGTACGAAAGGATGGGCACCGACAGAGTCTCGGGGAAACCCTTTAGAAGACCATGTTTTGGTCATCCATTGCTCAAACACCATGAAGTGCGAGATGTCCAATGGAGGTGATCAAATCTTGTGGGGAACGTGTGCAAAACTTTGCAGAGTACACAAACCTAATCGATTAGCTGTGTCCACGGTCATGGACAGTTTGAGCCAAAGGAACTGAAATTATCTGGAACTCTCAACATAATTAGTTATATTGATGTGGGTTATTAATGTCAACTTGGGTATGAGAATTGGTTGGTGGAACCATCTCATTAATCAACTAAAATTTTAGTAATTATGCTTTTGCCCTCCCTTATTGTAGGAAAAATTTGGCTTTATGCAAAAACTTACTACCCCACCTGCCATATCTGCATATAGACTAGATGATTACTTCACGCCCCTCTTTTGTGACATTGCCGGCATATTCAATATGCTGACCTATACGGCTGCAACGTATCATGTTGCAGAGTACTTTTCCTACCAGGAGTGAGGATACGCTCTACGCTCTGTGAGATGCCCTTGGAGTCAGATGGACTCAACTACCCTTGGAGCTTCCGCAAGTTCTGGTTTAGTTTATCTCATGAGTTGGCCTTCAGACACTTTATTGTAATCCTTATTGTAATAAAGGACTCGATATGAGATTTCGATTAATTAATGTTGTGTGATTTCCCTTTGATATATACATTGATGTACCGTGTGTGTACCAGCATGATCTTGGGATGGTACAGAAACACCAGAGATTCGACCTTTCAGGTCGGGTCGCTACACATGTGGTGTCTCAACACGATGAACTTTCGCAACGGTGCACACTCGGGGAGAAACAATTCATCTTGGAATTTAAGTGAGGGATGACCTTATAATGCTACCATCGTCCTAAGCAAAATAAGGTGCATAAAAGGATTAACATCACATGCAAATCATAAGTGACATGATATGGTCGTGAACTTGTGCTTTTGATCTCCATCTTGAAAGCACCAACATGATCTCCATCGTCACCGGCAAGACACCATGATCTCCATCATCTTGATCTCCATCAACGTGTCGCCATCGGGGTTGTCACGCCCAACAGGCTTCCACTACTATTGCTACCGTTTAGCGATAAAGTAAATCATTACATAGCGCTTAATGATTCACATGCAGGTCATACAATAATTAAAGACAACCCTATGGCTCCTGCCAGTTGCCGTACTCATCGACATGCAAGTCGTGATAATCTATACGTCACATGATCATCTCATACATCACATATATCACATCATGTAATTGGCCATATCATATCACAACATACCATGCAAAAACAAGTTAGACGTCCTCTAATTGTTGTTGCATGTTTTACGTGGCTGCTACGGGAATCTAGCAACAACAATTCTCATCTACGCAAAAACCACAACGGTGATACACTAGTTGCTTTTCAATCTTCTCAAGGACCGCCTTTGTAGAATCTGATACAACTAAAGTGAGAGAAACTGGCACCCGCAAGCCATCTATGCAACAAGTTGCGGTCGAGGGAACCGGTCTCTCGTAAGCGTATGAGTAATGTTGGTCCGGGCCGCTTCATCTAACAATACCGCTGAACCAAAATCCGACCAAGGGAGGAAGCAATCTAAGCATCAACGCCCACAAACCTTTTGTGTTCTACTCGAGATCTCATCTACACATAGACCTAGCTCATGATGCCACTGTTGGGGAACGTTGCATGGGAAACAAAAAATTTCCTACGCCCACACAAGATTTATCCATGGTAATGAGCATTTACGAGAGGGAGAGTGGATATACATACCCTTGTAGATCGCTAAGCGGGAAGCGTTAAAAACACGGTTGGTGTAGTCGAACGTCTACGCGATCCAAATCGCCGAGCGTCCCGTGATCTCAGGACGATCCGTCCTGTGATCCAATCACCATCCGTCCCACGAACTCATCATGATCCGTCCCGCGATCTCGTCACGATCCGTCCCACAAACTCATCGCAATCCGTCCCGCGAACTCATCACGATCCGTCTCGCAATCTCATCACGATCCGTCCCGCGAACTCATCCCGATCCGTCCCGCGAACTCATCACGATCCGTTCCGCGATCTCGTCACGATCCGTCCCGCGAACTCATAACGATTCATCTCGCGATCTTGATCACGGTCCTTCCGATCTAGCACCGAATGGACGACACCTCTGCGTTCAGTACACATACATCTCGATGACGATGTACGCCTTCTTGATCCAGCTAGAGGGAGAGGAGAGGTAGAAGAGTTCTCAGGCAGCGCGACGACGCTCCGGAGATGGTGGTGGAGCTATTCTGGCAGGGCTTCACCTAAGCAGTGCAGAAAACCGATCTAGAGGAGAAACTATGCACTAGAGGAACGGGTAGCACGTGGCTGAAAAAACTGTGCCAAAACTCTAAAATCCTCTAGTATATATAGGAGGAGAGGAGGAGGAGGCTTGGCTTCCAAAGAGGCAGCCCTTGGGTCGGCTGAACCTAGTGGGATTGAAGGATTCCTCCTCCAATCCTAGTAGGACTAGGACTCCTCCTTATTTTTGCCTTTTTTGCCTTTTTCGACCTTTTTCTCTTTGGGCTTTTCTTCCCAGCCGCATGGGCCTTGTGTGGGACTTCCACCAGCCCACAAAGGGCTGGTATTTACTCTCGCACAGCCCATGAAGCCTCTTGGGTCGAAATACCACTCCCGGTGGTCTCCCGGTACACTACTGGCACTCCCGGTACACTCCTGATGAGCCCGAAACTTTTCAGGCGACCAAAAAGCGACTTCCTATATATGAATATTTACCTCCAGACCATTCCTAAGCTCCTCGTGACGTCCGGGATCTCATCCGGGACTCCGAACAACCTTTTGTCACCACCATACATAACTCTATACTACCGAAATGTCACCAAACCTTAAGTGTGCAGACCCTGCGGGTTCGAGAACTATGTAGACATGAACGAGACACCTCTATGGTCAATAACCAATAGCGGGACCTAGATGCCCATATTGGTTCCTACATATTCTACGAAGATCTTTACCGGTCGAACCTCTATGTCAAGGATTCAGTTAATCTCGTATGATGTTCCCTTTGTTCTTCGGTATGTTACTTGCCCGAGATTCGATCATCGGTATCTCCATACCTAGTTCAACCTCGTTACCGGCAAGTCTCTTTACTCGTTCCGTAATACAAGATCCTGTGACTAACACTTAGTCACATTGCTTGCTAGGTTTATAGTGATGTTATATTACCGAGTGGGCCCTGAGATACCTCTCCGTTACACGGAGTAACAAATTCCAGTCTTGATCCATGCCAACTCAACAGACACCCTCAGAGATACCTGTAGAGCACCTCTATAGTCACGCAGTTACGTTGCGACGTTTGATAAACACAAGGCAATCCTCCGGTATTCCTGAGTTGCATGATCTCATGGTCATAGGAACATATACTTGACATGCAGAAAACAGTAGCAATAAACTGACACGATCATATGCTATGTTTGTAGTTTGGGTCTTGTCCATCACACCGTTCTCCTAATCATGTGATCCCTTTTATCAAATGACATCTCATGTCCATGGCTAGGAAACCTTAGCCATCTTTCAACGAGCTAGTCTATTAGAGGCATACTAGGGACATGGTGTTGTCTATGTATCCACACATGTATCTGAGTTTCCAATCAATAAAATTATAGCATGGATAATAAAAGACTATCATGAACAAGGAAATATGATAACAACTAATTTATTATTGCCTCTAGGGCATATTTCGAACAGGAAACAACTTATAGCATTTCCGAAATGACCCCATATGTTCATTTTGAAATTGGTCCAGATCTGAACTAACCATATTTTATATTTGTTAAAAAACAGAATAAAGAATGCCATGCAATTCTACATGCCATTCTAGTCGATTTACATATATGAGACATATCAAACGGAGCTATGGTCTAAAAGTTATGACCCACAGAAGATAATATGCCATGAATATAAAATGCATGAAAATGACAACCACAAACCTTTCAAATCATGAATGCATCAAGATATTATTATACTACATAAAATCATAAGCAAGTTTCATATATTGCATTTCCAAAACGGAGTTACAATTCAACCACAAAAACCAACACAAGTTTTATATGAATCTGCCCAAAACAGCAACATAACATTTTGCACGCATGAAAACAACAAGCTACAAGATTCTAAAATGCACAAACTAAGCACGAGACAGTAGCATATAACACACACTTCATTTCATCTTCACATACCATACTCAAAAGAGTCGTGTATCACATGGTAGGGAGCTCACAACATGGCATATTGAACTAAGCAGTTTTTTCAGACTTAGTGAAAATAACCCAGTTTTTGACAGTGCAGTTTTTATCTTTAAGGCATATTGACCACAGTAAAACTATATGCTACAGATCATATTATGGCATAAAATTTAACGGCATGCTATAGGACATTATAAACTATAATTAACTCCATTATATCTACCCCAAAGTGGTTCTAGATCACTAGAAAAACACATGGCAAGACAGCTATAGAATGTTACAGATTCCAGACTTAGAAATATTTAGACATCTCAAAATAGCAACATTCGTTAAGCATGATCTCATGTTGAAATCTACAGCTAAACACAAGATCCATGGCATGGCAAACCTATCAACCACAATTAGACATGGCATACTACAACACACTCCAAAGTCTCAACTATAAAGAGGCATGGATTGCCTAATATGAGCACCGCAAAATGCAACTTGGCGTTAACAATTTTAGTTTTAACGTGATATCAACTTGAGAGCAAGAAATACACATGATAATGAACTCCTACCTAGAAACCAGAGGCATGGCATCAAAGTAGACATCACATACAACCATTCTCATGAAGACACCACATGCAAAAGGCCTACGGATGAGATGCAATCTTGCATGCAAGTTTGATCAAAATAACAGATTTCAGATTATGACGGTATGACCTTTTGCAACGAGGTTTTGAACATTTAGATGATTCCTATCATGCATGCAAATGATGCAATCATGTAGAGCACGAAGAGTAGAACAAGTTTCATATATAACATGTTTCAATCGGACAGACATGTGCAAAGATAGGGCCCACACAAAATGCATACATGCAGAAAACAGATAATAACAAGGACTTAGAGAAATAACCCTCACCGAATGTTCGGATGGAGCCGTACATGGACGGGGCGATGCGGGGGCGTGTTTGGCTCGAGGAACAAGGTGGTCTCAGGCTGGGGTGGTCCCGGCGGCTGGGCGACACAGAGGCTAGCCACGGCGAGCGCGATGGCGCCGACGAGCGCCTGAGACGGGGCTGACATGGCGGGGTGACGTGGGGTAGCCGGATCCGGGCTTCCCCGACCAGATCTAAGCAACGGCGGCACGGGATGGGGTCGATGGCGAGCTTATCAGGAGCAGCGTTGGCGGCAGGGCTCGGAGCGAGGCGAGGCTAGCCCATGGGTGCGGCCGGCGCAGAGGCGGGGGCGGCGAGGTCAGGCGGAGCTCCGGCGAGGATGAGCTCCAGCAGCTAGCGGTGGCAGCTCAAAGTGGCTCCGGCGAGGAGCTCATGGGAAGAGCCGGGGCACGCAGGCGGCTGGCAGCATGGGCATCCCGGACTCCGATGGGCTCGGGCGGGCCTGCCCGGGCCCGGGCAGGCTGCGATGGTCGGGAGGTTGGCTGGGTAGAGTGGGTTAGGACAAGAAGAGAGGGAAGAATTAAGGCCCGTGACATGATTTGAAACACCATAAAGCATCCCATAATTTGACCGGCTAGTGCCACTATATATTTAACCGTTGGGGTATCAAATGACCTGTGATTGCGACGGAATTTGCCGGGCGGTCCACCTATAATATAATAAGACCGCACGCCAACTTTCGATCCAATCCGAGAATATTTTTATCAATGCCGCAGGCGCGTGCGTTTGTGGTTGGTCTCGAAATGGTCGACAACACGAATGGAGAGAACTGCCCACTACGAACGGATGCAAGTTTGAAAACCCATGTTGACAAACTGTCGATGCTATGCAGATGATGCGAATGATGCGATGATGAATGCAACAACCAAACGAAAGACAAGATGACAATGGAATAAAAGGGGAATCTACTGGAGCATCGGTCCGGGGTTGTTACAGTAAGATTTGGATATTGTTTCTCCAAATCATTCCACGAAGTATAAGCAGATGCAAAGTTCTTGGATTGAGAAAGCACAAATCAAGATTGATAGTTCTTAGGTTACCAAGCATGTTAATTTGGTCTTTGTGTGTGGGGTGCAATTCATCAATGGGGAGCAGATAGGGATTTTCAATATGTTTTCTCAAATGGAATTTGTCAAATAGATCAATCATGGAATTCTTCCATCCACTATAGTACTCTCGATCAAGAATGGGCACTCTACAATACACACTCTCCACACAAGACACATCCATCTTCCTCCACTATGATGAAATCGAAGCAATGGAGACCAAAGCTCTGATACCAATTGTGGTATCACTAGAAGAGTATGTCTAGAGGGGGGTGAATAGACTACTAGCAGGAATTTAAAATCTACACAAGGTGCAAAGTCAACTGTTGGTAGATTTTAGCAATTATAGCAAGTCTAGCACACACTACACATGCAAGTCATCAAGTATAGCAGCGGAAAGAAAAGACATTGCACATGGAAGTTACGAGTAGAGATAGGAAGATCAAACACATGAAGGAAACAAAGATTTTTCCCGTGGTTCCGATAGGTGGTGCTATCATACGTCCATGTTTATGGAGTCTTCAACCCGCGAAGGGTAACGGTAGCGAGAGTGCACTAAGGGCTCCACCCATAAGGGTCCACGAAGTATAAACGTTGACTATTCGATAACGGCTTCCATCCACGAAGTACTAGCCTCACTCAGGGTAGATCTTCATGAAGTAGGCAATCTCCTTGCCCTTGGAAACTTCTTGGTTCACTCCACAACACGAAGTAGGAGGCTCCCAAGCGACACCTAACCAATCTAGGAGCCACCACCCTCCAAAAGGTAATAGGCTCGATAATGTGGAAGAACTCCTTGCTCTTTTGCTTCAAGATGATAGACTCCTCAACACATAATCACTCTCTCATAGATCTGACTTTGGCAGAAGAGATTGATTGGGTGGAAAGCAACCTGGGGAGGCTAGAGATCAAGCTTCATATCATTGGAATGGAATGCATGATCTCAACACATGAGTAGGTGGATCTCTCTCAAAAAATTTGTTGGTATGAGTGGCGATCAGTTCTGAGTGCTTCTCTCGTGAGTGAGTGGTGGTGGATGGGTATATATAGGGATCTCCAAAAATCCAACCGTTACACCTCACAAGTCCAACTCGGTGACACCGATGTGTTAATCTCGATGGTACCGGGTTGCCTAAACGGTAGCAACTTTTGAATCTCGGTGAGACCGATTCATAAAACTCAGGTGCACCAATAGGGTGACCAATGGTGATATTGCCAGACTCGGTGACACCAACTCAGCAAACTCAGTCGAACCGATTTTGTGAATTTGCATAACAGAATGTTGGCAACCGAAACTCGGTTGCACCAGATCACAATTGACTGCACCGAAGGGTTAGGGCTTGGCTGAGGATGAGAATCGGTGGCACCAAGTGGGAAGTGTTGGTTGCGCCAATTTTGGATATTTGAATTTGGACAGAGTTTTGTGGAAGAGCTTGTGGGTGTAAGTTGTGACTATCACTTGTGCACGTTTGAGCATTTTGTTTACCTACAGTACCTTACCCCCTTTTAATAGTATTGGCTTTCCTATGGACTCAAAGTGAATTTGCCACAAAGTAAAATGTAGAGTCCTCTTGCTTGAAGCTTTGCCAATGCTATTCCTTGTCCTTCTTCTTCATCGGGATACTATACACACTCGTTTTTCCAACCCAGATCTCTCTATGGACTTTATCTGAAATACACTACATGAAAGTATTAGTCCAAGAGACAATGTATGTTGTCATGAATTATCAAAACCACCAAGGGAGCACATTGTGCTTTCAGAAATTCCGACCGTTGTTGAGCCTTGCGCCAGGTGTCTAGATATTCTATCCACATAATGATCATATGATTGGGGGGCATTTATCTCTTATCATGTTGGGTTGCAGCCTCGCTACAAATAGCAACCCCCGCAACCACTAGTTGGTTGGCTGCTCCGAGAGAGAACTTGACACTTGTCATTTGAGAGCAACCCGTTCCTCGAGGACTTCGTGATAAAATAATTAGTAAGGAAAAATCCCCAAAACCAAACCACCAAACCCAAAGTGATTGATCATAACTGAAGAGATTGTTCCTATGTGGAATCGATGCTTCTTAACTTTGAAGAATGTGTATCTTCTAGACGGTTAGGTGTCATGGTCTAGAGCATCCAATAGTCAATTTTGGATCGCTGAGTGACCAAGTTTGTGAGGGTTTCGGAAGCATTCCCTGAATACTTACCATGAGTGTTGGGCAAGGTCTGTGTGGTCATATGTCAAGGAGAATACAGTAATTAATGTGTGTCCTTGGACTGTGTGTCCTTTGGTTTAAATACCAAGCTGCTCCAAACCAGACGTACGGCTGTCACAAAAGTTGGAACTGGGTCATTAAATCATTGTCTTCACCGAGCTACCTGGTTCCATTTACTCAACCCTTCTATTTCCTTGAATACTTGTTGATGAAATTTATCATTATTGTTTGAATAACTTGACTGAAGACTTTCTCAATTTCCAAATCTCAAATTCTTCAATCACCTTGTTATTCACCTCCTTATCCTGTATCATGCTACTTGTAATCTGTGCATGTTCTATTTCATTATGATGATTGTGCTATTGCTCTGTTTACCATGCACTTGAGTAGTTATTCCGCTGCTAGTAGTTCCTCACATTTCAAATTCCTCAAGTTGAAATTCCTCAGTGTCAAATTTCTAAAAATTGCATATTCACCCCCTATAGTCGATATAATGCACTTTCAATTGGTACTAGAGCAAGGTACTCCCTTATTCTGTATGATTTTTGTTTGACCACATGGAGTTCTAGTCATGTGGACTGCAGGTATGATCAATGTTTCCTCAGGATGTCCTTCCTTTGGGGGGAAGGCTACCCTTACTGGAACAACAAGATGCACATGCATCTTGAAGCAATTGAGAATGATCTCTAGTATGTTGTGGAAAATGGTGTTCCCCGCATCACTGAGACTGTCACTGCTGCTGATGTGAAGCGATTTAAGCAACTCGATGTAACAGCCCGAGACCAGTGCTCCAGAAGATTCCCCTTTTATTCCCTTGTCGTTGCGTGATTTGTTTGGTTGTCGCATTCATCATTGCATCATTCACATCATCTGCTATCGTGGGAATGAGCACCTATGGGATCGGAGGGACCCCTTTCGGTTCGGTAGGGGAGAAGGCTCGCGCAAAGATCCGGTCTGGTGAACAACACCCGGGGATTTTACCCAGGTTTGGGCTGCAAGGATGCGTAAAACCCTACTCCTGCTTGGTTGTATTCAGAGTGTTCTTAGGGTTCTAGCTACAGGAGTGCTACGAGTAGCTGCCACACGTGTGAGCTAGAAAGTCCAAAAAGTCCAAAAGTGCAAAAAGGTCCAAACAGTCCCCCACTGTATCGCCCTGGGCCTCCTTTTATACTGAAGGGGATCCCAATAGTGGCGTACAGCGCGCACACGGGGTGAACAGAGCTAGCGTGCTATCATACCTAACACTGACGGAGTAGGATAGGCGCATTTAATGCACCGTCAGGCATCTCTGTCTGTGTGCGGGATGGGACGGGAGCCCGTCCCATCGGTGTCGCTTAGCCCCCTCCAACGCCGACGCTGCAACACGCGTCAAGGCGGATCGACACCTGGCCTGTGCACTAGCAGGGCCTTGCCGGGGCTTCACCTTACCGGGTCTTGCCGGGGCTCTATCTTTTCCTGAGGGTCCGGTGGTCATCCTGCAAGGTCCTGCCGGGAGTCCCAATTCTTTTGCGCTGGTACCTGGCAAGTCCCTATTGGGCCTCGTTGCCAGGTAGACTAATACTGCCCGTGCACGAGTAATGGGGCACTAGGAAGCCCAAAACTCTAGTGCGCCGACAGGAGCCCCTGGGCCTAGGCCATACACGTCGCGAGGCGCTGTTGGGTTAGGCCCAAATAGTGCACGGGCATGCACGGCAGGGCCTTGCGGTTGTGATCATTGCGCTTGCTGCGTTTCCCCATGACGCCCATTGAACGCGGGTCATGGGATACGTGTGCGGCGTAGCCGTTACAGCAGCGCGCCGTGAAATGTTTCTATGTTCTTTTAGTAAAGAGTTCGCCCTACGCCTTCCCATAAAGACGAAATCGTAGAGGCGCTGCTCATTTACCCCTTGTCTTTCCTAATATGAAAACCACCGTCGTCTTCCTCCTTGAGCCCGAATCAGAGCTCCTTCCATATATCCATGCCCTCACTCCCTCTCCATCTTCAGTCCCCGCCATCGTTGCCACCATGCCACCCAAAGCTAGAAAGGGCAAGGAAGCATAGGCCATCTCAGAGGCAAGCTGGCAAGGATGCAGAAGGAGTACGTCGTCTTCCCGTCAGGGCTTGACGTGGGTACCCTGAAGAAGCAATACCGGTGGATGTGGGCGATGGGGACGATGGTGTGTCTCGCCACCTGCGTGAGTCCAGGCCCTTCCGGGGGTGGCCTAGGAAAATACCCTTTCTTTATCGATTACTTTTACTGCGGGCTTTGTCCCCCTTTTTCGGACTTTTTCAATGATCTCCTGTTCACCTACGGCTTCCAACTCATAGATTTCACGACGAATGACGTGATGTCCATGGCAGTTTTTGCCCACCAGAGTAGTCCCTAGCACCGCTCTTTTCCATCACTACTTTACCCCCTGCATCCAACAAGAGTGCCCTTTCCGGTGCAGTCACTTGGATTCCATGACCATGAACCAAGGAGGTCTAGCCAGACGGGGCCTACTATATGATCGAGAGAGGCGTGTCTAGAGGTGGAGTGAATAGACTACTAGCAGAAATTTGAAACCTAACCTTTTCCCAAGTTAATTGGTTGGCAGATTTTAACTATTTTAGCAAGTCTAGCAAGTCTAACAGCCCTACACATGCATGTCTACAAATATGGCAGCGGAAAGTAAAGACATTGCACATGTAAAAAAAGAGATGGGATATGAAGATCAAACGCAATAGGAGACACAAGGATTTTTCCCATGGTTCCGATAGGTGGTACTATCATACGTCCACGTTCATGGAGTCTTCAACCCACGGAGGGTAACGGTCACGAGAGTCTGCGGAGGGCTCCACCCACAAGGGTCCACGAAGTAGTAACCTTGACTATTCCATGTGGCTTCCATCCATGAAGGACTAGCCTCACTATGGGTAGATCTTCACGAAGTAGGCGATCTCCTTGCCCTTACAAACTTCTCGGTACACTCCACAACACAAAGTAGGAGGCTCCCAAGCGACACCTAACCAATCTAGGAGGCACCACCCCCCAAAAGGTAATGGGATCGGTAATGACAATGAACTCCTTGCTCTTGTGCTTCAAGATGATAGACTCCTCAACACACAATTACTCTCTCATAGATTTGGATTGGTAGAAGAGATGGGATTGGTGGAAAGCAACTTGGGGAGGGTAGAAATCAAGATCCATATGGTTGGAGTGGAAGATCTTGACCACAACACAAGGGTGGGTGGTTCACTCTCAGAAAACTGAGTAGGATAGGTATGGAATAGTTCTGAGTGTTTCTCTTTTGAGTGGGTTGTGGTGAAGGGGTATATATAGGCATCTCCAAAAATCCAACCTTACACACAATAAGTCAGACTCAGTAACAACGATGTGTAAATCTCGGTGGTACCGAAGTGACAAAAAGTGGGAACTTTTGAATCTTGGATGGATCGATATACAACTCTCGGTTGCACCGACAAGGTTACCAATGGTCAGATTTACCAATCTCGGTGACGCCGATTCACTATTCTTGGTCGGACCGAAAATTAGAACTTGCGTAATAGGAAGTTGGCAACCCAACTCGGTGGCACCAAGTGCAGTGTTGGCTGCACCGAAGTGTTAGGGTTTGGCCAAGTCTTTCTAGGGTTTGAAACTCGGTGGCACCAAGATAGGAATTTTGGTTGCATCGATTTGCCATGTTTTGTTTGGAACATACTTTCATGGGAGAGTATGTGGATGTTTTGGTGACTGTGACTTGTGCACGTTTGAGCATATTGTTCACCATCAAAACTTTACCCCCTTTTAACAGTATTGGCTTTCCTATAGACTCAAAGTGATTTCTCACAAATGTAAAATGTAAAGTCCTCTTGCTTGAAGCTTTGCCAACCTATTTCCTTGAATCTTGGGGTAATTCCATAGTCTCCTTAATCCTTTTGCCAACTCAACTCCTGATGGACTAATATCTGAAATATACTAGATAGAAGTGTTAGTCGAAGAGACAATGTATGTTGTCATGAATTGTCAAAACCACCAAGGGAGCATGTTGTGGTTTCAATCTCCCCATTTTTGGTAATTGGTGACAACATACAATCAAATCTTCAATTAAAGATCTGCATGAATGCAATGAAGACTTTGAGAGACACATGACTAAGATTTCCTCGCCCTAAATGTGTGCGGTCCTTTAAAGGATAGTTGCTTTGGAATGCATGGACACACATATGAAAGAAAGGGATATAGGAGTCATGTGTGTCTTGGCTGTATGCATAAATATATGTGAATGAAATGTATATGCTTGATCAAGACTTCACTCTTGCAAACAATATGTGCAAGAAGCAAGAGATCATGTTGATCAAAGATATGATGCATATACTTACCTTGAGTTCTTGAGCATTCTAGTAGTAGAGACACACTTGACAAAACAATGTTAGAAAACACAAGTGTATTATACTAAACAAAAACAATAGAAATCAAAGGATACGCTCCACATCTTGGTAATAATCTATTATATCTTTTCTCCCCTTTGATATGAAATGGTAGTACATCCTCTCCCCCTGAATCTTAGCATGTAGATATTGGGATCGGATAGGGTGAGAAAAGTAATCCTTTGTTCACTTGAGACTTTTCTCCAAAAGTGGTTTTCTTCCCTACATTGTTGTTTCTCTCCTTGATCATGAAAGTGTGAACTTCGAAGTTTTCTTCTCCCCCTAAATCATATCTCCCCCTTTGCATAAGCATGTGACTCTCCCTTTAGCATGAAGCTTTGATATTCTCCCCCTTTGGCATAAAATACCAAAATGGTTAAACTCTTGGGAGTAGTGACAGGGATCATTGACAAGGAAAGAATCATGGAGATTAAGGGTCATTGAAAGTAGGGTTGAATGAATGAGGGAATCATTGAATGTAACATCTCTCCCTTTGGCAAATTTGAGTTTTCTTCTCCTTGGAGCTAAGGATCCTTGAATAAAGAATTTCTCCCCCTAAGAGTTTATTGTTCTTCTACCCCTTAATTATTATTTTTTGTTTAATATGGAAGGGATCATGGAAGAAACAAGATTATCATAAGAACTAAAAACAAATAAACTATATCAAGAAAATATCTGAAAACAAAGAAAATTGGTGACTCCGAGATGGATAAATCGGTGATACCGAAAGTGTGTATCGCAGCTTATCTGCAGGTTTGGTTGAGCCGAGTTATCTAAATCGGTGACTTCGAAAGGTAAACTAAGTTTTTGTTTTTAGAGAGACAAGTGAAACTGTTTCAAACGGAAAATTCAAAAAATTTATAGAGGTCATCAAATATACAAGATTTGAGTGGTTATGAGAGATAATACAATAAAAGAGCAAACCACACACGATTCTTAACTAAATGATGGGCGGTGACTAGGTCACCTATATTACACTATATTGACTTAGGAGCCAAGCAAGAATACTTGATCATAGGTCATACTCATCGTTTAATCTCAAAATGGGATTACCATATTTTGATTAAGCATTTTGATGTCTTCACATCACTTGAGTTGCTTTAGCCCATGACTTAGAGTAAAGCCTTTTCAAGGATATGAGTACATACCTTTGAGTGATGTTGATGACGTTTCTCGTAGGTGAACTTGTTGAGGATGCTCGAGGTTGATTAAGATCATCTTGAATTTGGATCTATCGTTCTCTATCTAATGCATTAGTCACCTACAAAGGTTAGTCATGCAAGGACGAATAATGGATATATCCTATTGACATTGTACCACTTATAAGTTTTGTAACTAAGATCATGTATATGTAAAGGGTATGTTTTTGTTGTCTTCTTCCTTCCATCATCAAGAGGGGCTATGGATACTTGGTAATGACAAGATTGCTTATGATTGCAGTTGATGGCAATCTTGTGGAATGAAGTTCTTCCAAGTACCTACAAAAGGATAGATACAGTACAAGGGAGCATAGATTTCCATGGCATATGATGATGAGTAATGAGAACATGGAGATAATAGTAAAGCTCATGCCCTTGCTTCCAACCAAGTGAGTCTAGCTCAAGTTTGAAGCATCAATGATGTTCAACTCACTCCTCAGATGACAAAATGTCTTATCATCAAGTGGCTTGGTGAAGATATCAGCCAATTGTTTGTTAGTATGAACATACTTAAGAGTGATATCTCCTTTTGCAACATGATCACGAATGAAATGATGTCGAACTTGAATATGCTTGGTTCAAGAATGTTGCACAGGATTATGTCCAATTGTAATAACACTTTCATTATCACAAAGTAATGGAACATTTTTAACATGGATACCATAATCCTTAAGCGTTTGTGTCATCCACAGTAATTGCGCACAACAAGATCCAGCAGCAATATACTCAGCTTCTGTAGATAGAGATACCGAGTTTTGTTTCTTGGAGGACAAAGACACAAGAGATATACATAAAAATTGACAAGTACCCATGGTGGATTTTCTACCAAGCTTGTCACCTGCATAGTCCAAATCGGAATAGCCAAAAAGATTAAAACAAGATCCCTTGGGATACCAAATGCCAATTTTGGTTTTTGTATCAAGTATTTCACAATACGTTTCACAGCCAAAAGATGACACTCTTTAGGTGCGGCTTGATATCTAGCACACACGCAAACACTAAGCATAATATCAGGACTAGATGCACATAGATATAATAGTGAACCAATCATAGATCACTAAACCTTTTGATCAACCGGTTCATCCTCCCTAGTAAGGTCAACATGTCCACTAGTAGGCACAGGAGTTTTCATACCTTTGCAATCCTGCATGTTGAACTTCTTGATCAAGTCCTTGGTATACTTAGTTTGAGAGATGAAAGTTCCTTCTCTTGATTGCTCGATTCGCAATCGAAGAAAGAATTTCAGCTCATACATCATAGACATCTCATACTTCTCACACATCAACCTTCCAAATCTTTCACTAAATTGAGGGTTAGTGGAACCAAAGATAATATCATCCACATATATTTGGCACACAAATAATTCTCCGTTAACTCTCTTAGTGAACAAGGTTGCATCAATTTTACCAATTTCAAAACATTTTACAACGAGAAACTTCGTTAAGCATTTATACCAAGCAGGAGGGGCTTGATTAAGACCATAAAGAGCTGTGCGAAGCTTGTAACCTGATTAGGTTTCTTAGGATTCACAAATCCAAGTGGTTGCTTAACATAAACTTCTTCCTCTATTTCACCATTTAAAAAGGCACTATTGATGTCCATTTGGTAAAGTGTGATATCATAGTGATTAGCATAAGCAAGAAGAATATGAATAGCTTCAAGTCTAGCAACGGGGGCATAAGTCTCACCGTAGTCCATACCTTCGACTTGCATATATCCTTGGGCTACGAGACGAGCATTGTTGCGTATGACTTGAACATCTTCGTCTTGTTTGTTCCGAAATACCCATTTGGTTCCGATGATGTTGTGTTCATCTTCAGGTTTCTCCACGAGTGTCCACACTTTGTTCCTCTCAATGTTGTGTAGATCTTCATGCATTGCATTCACCCAATCCGTGTCTTCAAGAGCTTGTTCTACCTTTAAAGGCTCAATTCTAGAGATGAAAGAATAGTGCTCACAAAAGTTAGCTAGACGGGTTTTAGAGCGAGTGATTCTCCCTATTTGTATATCACCAAATATTTGGTTTAGGGGATGGTTCTTGGTCACTTGAGCTCGAACATGGGTCAATTTCCGATTGTTGGATGGTGGAGCTTCTTCTTCATCATTATCATCTCATTCATCTTTGTTCTTGTTGACGGTGTCGTTCCCTTGAGGTGGTGGTGAAGGTGGTTGTGGTGGATCTTCATGTTGTACTTCCTCTTCTTCATCATCTTGTCATGTACCACTCGTGGATGCCACCATGTCATGTTGAGGTTCACCTTGAGGTTAAGTAGGGGCTTCCACTTGAGTTGATGAAGTACTCTCCTTCACTTCCATGGGAAGAATCTTCCTGATGGGTAGATCTAGTATGGCTTCCGAAGGATCCTTATCACCTACATCATTTGGCAATTGTTCGACTTGTAAACCATTAGATTCATCAAACTTCACATCTACCATCTCTTGAACTTTTCGGATGAAGTTGTTGTAGACACGGTAAGTGTGAGAGTTCGACCCGTAACCAAGTAGGAATCCTTCATGAGATTTAGGAGCAAATTTGGTACAACGATGCTTATCAAGAATGTAGCACTTTGAGCCAAATACCCGAAAGTATACGACTTGGGGTTTGTTACCGGTGAGTAGCTCGTATGCCGTTTTACTGAGAAGCTTGTGCAAGTAAAGTCGGTTTGTGGCATGACATGTTGTTTCAACGGCTTCTACCCAAAAGTCTCTTGGCGTCTTGTATTCGTCAAGCATCATTCTTGCCATCTCAATGAGCGTCCGGTTCGTCCTCTCAACGACTCCATTTTGTTGAGGTGTGTACATAGCTAAGAACTCATGTGAGACACCTTCTTCGTCAAGAAAGGTATCCACATGGGTGTTCTTGAACTCTGATTCGTTATCACTCCGAACCTTCTTGATCTTCACTTCAAACTGATTTTTCGCTCTGTGAGCGAAGTTCTTGAAGATCTTTTGAACATGCGATTTATCATCAAGAAAGAATACCCACGTAAATCTGGAAAAATCATCAACTATAACTAGACCATAGGAATTTCCACCGAGACTCTTGTAAGCATTGGTACCAAAAACATTCATGTGAAGTAACTCGAGTGGTCTCCTAGTAGTCATGATATTTTTAATGGGATGACTTCCACCTACTTGCTTTCCATCTTGACATGCACTACAAATTCTATCTTTGTCAAAGATAACATCTGAAACTCCAAGTATATGATCACCTTTGATTAGATTATCTAGATTTCGCATGCTTACGTGTCCAAGTCTTGTATGCCAAAGCCAACCTTTAGAAGATTTTGCAATTAAACAGGTGTGAGGTTTGGATCTTTTACTGAAATCAACAATTTATAGATCACCTCTACGGAAACTGGTAAAGACCATTTTATGATTATCTTGGTGAAACACTTGGCAATAGACTTTCGTAAATTAAGCATTGAAACCAAAGTCAGCAAGTCTAGAAACAGAAAGAAGATTGTAGCCAAGCGATTCAACAAGCATGACATTTTGAATAGAGCTATCATGAGATATGGACACCTTACCAAGGCCAAGTACCTTACCCTTAGAGCTGTCTCCAAAGGTCACGTACCTTCGAGGACCTTGATTCGGCGTGATCTCATGGAACATGTCTCTATAACCAGTCATATGATACGTACATCCACTATCAAGAATCCACTCTTTTCCTCTGGGCATGTAGTCTCTAATGTTTGCCATGAGACTCAGATTCTCCCTGATCTTCTCATACTCGATGTCGAACAGCTCATCTTCTTCATAGTAGCCATGTTCCACATTGTCATCATCAAGTGGGAAATCCTCGTCATAAAGAACAAGAGATTCGTTAGAATAGTGATCATGACAATGTTCATGTTTATGAATGCAAATGGCTTCAAAGTTAATGTTGTTGATAGTAGTGACATCTCCTCTAGCACGCAGAAGATCATGGAGCTCAAATAGGCATTTATCAAAGTTTGGATCACTAGGCTCCATTTTGTGGAAAACAACATTTTTATGAAGAATTTCATCAAGATTTCCTAAGGACAGGTTTGGATATCGTTTCTCCAAACCAGTCCATAAGGTATAGGCACATGCAAAGTTCTTCATTTGAGAAAGCACGAAATTTGGTAAACCTCTAACAATAAGATTGACACCTCTTAAGTTACCAAGCATGTTAATTTCCTCTTCGTGTGTGGGATGCAATTCATCAACGGGGAGCACGTAGGGTGTTTCAATGTATTCGGTCAAGTGGAATCAATTAAATAGATCAATCATGGCATTCTTACATTGACTATAGTACTCTTCGTCAAGAATAGGCACTCTACAACTCAAACTCTCCATTCTAGACACACCCATCTTCCTCCATGGTGATTAAACTGAAGCAATGGAGACCAAAGCTCTGATACCACATGTAGGATCGAGTGAGGCGTGTCTAGAGGGGGGTTGAATAGACTACTTGCAGAAATTTAAAACCTAACTTTTCCCAAGTTAATTGGTTGGCAGATTTTAACTATTTTAGCAAGTCTAGCAAGTCTAACAGCCCTACACATGCATGTCTACAAATATGGCAGCGGAAAGTATAGACATTAAACATGTAAGAAAAGAGATGGGATAGGAAGATCAAACACAATAGGATACGCGAGGATTTTTCCCGTGGTTCTGATAGGTGGTGCTATTGTACGTCCATGTTCATGGAGTCTTCAACCCACGGAGGGTAACGGACGCGAGAGTCCATGGAGGGCTCCACCCATAAGGGTCCATGAAGTAGCAACCTTGACTATTTCCATGTGGCTTCCGTCCACGAAGGACTAGCCTCACTATGGGTAGATCTTCACGAAGTAGGTGATATCCTTTCCGTTACAAACTTCTTGGTTCACTCCACAACACGAAGTAGGAGGCTCCCAAGCGACACCTAACCAATCTAGGAGGAACCACCCTCCAAAAGGTAATAGGCTCGGTAATGACGATGAACTCCTTCCTCTTGTGCTTCAAGATGATAGACTCCTCAACAAACAATCACTCTCTCACAGATTTGGCTTGGTAGTAGAGATGGGATTGGTGGAAAGCAACTTGGGGAGGCTAGAAATAAAGATCCATATGGTTGGAGTGGAAGATCTTGACCTCAACACAAGGGTAGGTGGTTCTCTCTGAGAAAACTGAGTAGGATTGGTATGGAATAGTTCTGAGTGCTTCTCTTTCGAGTGGGTGGTGGTGAAGGGGTATATATAGGCATCTCCAAAAATACAACCTTTACACACAATAAGTCAGACTCGGTGACACTGATGTGTAAATCTCGGTGGTACTGAAGTGACAAAAAGTGGCAACTTTTGAATCTCGGATGGACCGATATACTACTCTTGGTTGCACTGACAAGGCGATCAACTGTCAGATTTATTAATCTCGGTGATGCCGATTCACCATTCTCGCTCAGACCGAAAATGAGAACTTGCATAACAGGAAGTTGGCAACCCAACTTGATGGCACTGAGTGCAGTGTCAGTTTCACCGAAGTGTGAGGGTTTGGCTGAGTCTGTCTAGGGTTTCAAACTCGGTGGCACCAGGATAGGAATGTTGGTTGCACCAATTTGACATGTTTGGTTTGGAATACACTTTGGTGGGAGAGTATGTGGATGTTTTGGTGACTGTCACTTGTGCATGTTTGAGCATATTGTTCACCATCAAAACTTTACCCCCTTTTAATAGTATTGGCTTTCCGATAGACTCAAAGTGATTTCTCACAAATGTGAAAATGTAGAGTCCTCTTGCTTGAAGCTTTGCGAACCTATTTCCGTGAATCTTGGGGTAATTCCACAGTCTCCACAATCCTTTTGCCAACTCAACTCTTCATGGACTAATATCCAAAATATACTAGATAGAAGTGTTAGTCCAAGAGACAATGTATGTTGTCATGAGTTATCAAAACCACCAAGGGAGCATGTTGTGATTTCACCTACAGTGAGAGGTGGGACGAGTGGCGGTGCAAATGGTGTTGGATTCGGGAGGAGAAAGTCACCGCGGCAAGCTAAAATGGTGCGGCGAGGACTGGAGTGTCGTCGACCCTGAGGATGGGAAGCTTACAGTCGTGACCACCAGGTTCCACCATCTCAGGGATGCCGTCCTTACCGTGGAGATGATCGGCGCCGTTTTCCTTTGCCAGCGCATTGCCCCCTTGCATAATAAGGGTAGGCCATCTTGGGATTTCCGGAACGCGGCGGACATCATGAGACTGCGCCCCGGGCTGAACCACAACCTGACCATTATGTAGCACGGAGCTCTCTGCCAGAAGCTCTTCAGGGGTGCTACGGTACCTGAGCTATCGGCAGGCATAGTCGCCTTGTGCAACAATTCCTCTTTAGGTAGAATCATTGCCATGATCCCGCTGTTCAATGCCTACAGACTTGACGCGTCTTCGGTCGAGCCGCCTACTGAGCAGGTGCAAGAGTTCTTCGATAACTTGGTGGCAAGGGCCATCCACAGGGAAGAGGGACTCGTCCGCGACACGACTGTGGAGGAACTGGCATACATCGCCAGCAGAGTGGAGGAAGCAGATATCGCCGTGGAGGCCGGTAGCGCAGGCTTCTTCGAAGATAAAACCGGCAGAGGGGAAACACTGCCGGACGAAGACCTTGCCGGGCAGGGAGGGACCACTGAGGAGCAAGGCGGCACGTCCGCCCGGGGCTGCCCTGCCAAAGACATAGCTGAGGAGGAGTTGCCCGAGGAGGACCCATACCTTATGCAAAGGAAAAGGCGCGTCCTTCGGAGCGCCGCCCCTGGGATCCCGTCCGTCAAGTTTCTTCGAGTAGCGCAACCCCCGGCAAGGGGGCGACCGACAAGTTCGCGCGGTGGCAAGATACCCATCAGCAACCCGCGCCCGCCGTGGCCAAGAGATCCAAGAGCACCCCTCCACCTCCTCCCACAAGCCCCACGATAGAGGTGGCCTTCGACCTTTCTTCCCTTAGCTCGGGAGAAGAAGATGAGGAGTAAGGATCCTGCCGTATATTTCACATTCCCAATTTCTGGTTTTTACTTTACTAATTTGATTTGCCTTGGTTTGCCTCCACAGGGATTCTAAAATACTCGCGCAATAGGTAGCAAAAAGGGCGAGGACCTCAAAGGTCGAGGAGTCATCGAAAAGCGCCTCAGACGTGCCAACTACGACCATCGTCAACCCGGAGGCTAGCCTGCAGCGTAGCCCTCGACTTAGTAACCGGTGGAGCCCCCGCCGTGAGCCCATTACTCACTTCCCGCTGGCAAGTGCTGGGGTGTTCATCTTTACTGCTGACATCACTGGAAGTGCAGGAGGAGGGCGGCGGCAAGGAGAACCATTAGCGACCGTCTCGGACATGCCGTCCCCATCATCTACGCCGCCCAGAGATCGATCCCCAACAAGGACCTCCTCCAGTGCGCTTTATCGCCACGAGGAAGAGCCAGCAAGCACATGCACCGGCAGGTCTTCGCCGGCAACCGTCGTTGGTGCATGTACTCTTTATTATGTTTGTCTTTTTTTGTCTTCTTGAACTTTCACCTCAGCTTCGCTTGGTTTGCTTTATTGGCCTTCAGAGATTCCCACGATGGAGGGCATGGACGTCGACTCCGTCATCGAGGAGACTGCGAGGGACACTGCCGTTGAGGCCGACAGGATCGCCGCCGAAGATGCCATCAAAAGTGCCGCCACTGAGGCCTCCAAGAACGCTTTTGCCGAGGCCGCTAGTGCTGAGGCCGGCAAGGCTGTGCAGAAGGAGGAGGCCGCCAAGAAGTCTTCCGAGAGGGCCGGTGAGGAGGCCAGTGGTCGCATTGATGGCATTCCTACCACAGGAGTGCCAGGCACTAAGCCGACCACCAATCCTCCAACTGCTAGGACGCGGCCGTCGAGGACCAGACGCCTACGTCCGAAGCCCCTTCATCGAGAAGGTACTTCAAGGTCAGCGAGCATCCCCGGTACGGCAAGCATTGGGCGCAACCCGAAGGGGGAGTTCTTGTTGAGGAGGCCATCACTGCTGCCGGGCTCGATATCGTTGATGAGCCAAGACCCAGTAGAAATTCTTAGGAAGAGCAGCTCCTCCGGACTATGGGCAACGGCTTCCGGAAGGTCCAAGCGCTTCACCATGCCCGAAAGGAGAAACCGGACTCCAGGGCAGCGGTTATGGAAGCGGATAAGGCCAACTTCTAGGAGCGCGCCACAGAGACTCAGGCCTGGTTCGCCCAAGCTTCCCAGGATCTGAAGTATGGTCAAACGCAACTGAGTCAGGGCTGGAGCCAACATTTCATGCAGGAGTCCAACGTCGAGAAGGCGCAGGAGCAGGCCAAACAACGGGCTGCTGCAAAGGAAGCTTGCTTGATGGAGCGCCGTATCTTGCTCGATGCCCAAGAGGAAGACCATGCCGTCCGCCCAAGAGGAAGCGGAGCTCCAGGAACTAGCCACGCAGCAGACCCGGGAGCTGGAGCGGAAGCATAAGGAGACGGTCGTGGCTATGACTGTAGACCATGCTGTCAAGCAGAAGGAGGCCGTTGATGCTATCGAAGATGCAAAGGCCGCCAAGAACTTGCGGGAGGAGAGGGTGAATAAACTGGAGGCCGAACTTGAGGATCTCGACAAGGAGGTCTCATCGCTTAACACTGAAAGAGACAAGGCCCTCGCCAGCCTGATGGAGATGTAGATCGCCATTTCGGACAAGACCAAGGAGCTCTCTTCAGCCAACGAGTCCATCAATGACCTGAACGTGAAGCTGGCCACACCGACCGATACCCTCGAGACTACCAGGACCCAAGAGAAGGCTCTCGTCAAGGATCTCCATGATGAGAAGGAGCGGGTCAAGAGTGCCGCTACCGCTCACAATGACTATGTACATGGGGTGGAAATCTAGACCGAGAAGCTCGTCGACGTCACGAAGAAGCTTGCCGAACAACTTTCTACCATGGGCCTAGAAGGCCCCATGTATTCTCCTAATGACAGGGTGTCCACAAGCGCCAAGGTGACCATGTTGTTCGACAGACTGTTTGGAGCCCTTGAGGATCTTCACTCCGACCGGGCATCCTACCTGGCCAACGAATTGCGCAAGCTCTGCCAGGGCGTTTTCCGCAAGGTGCTCGTCCAGGTGGCATACAGGAACCCCGGCCTCAGCATCACCAATTTCCTAGACTGCTTGCCGAAGGGTGTAGGTGTGAAGGCGCTTGAGGAACTCGTCGCGCCCATCGTCGAGTGGGTAAGCCAAGTCAAGCGGGTTGAAGGCGATCGTCAGGATTAGCTGCCTTACTCCTCACTGCCGCACATGCCAAGAACAATTTATTTTATGTTAGAATCTTTGCAAGACCGATGTAATACTTCCTATTATGCTTTGAACAATCATTATGTTATCTTCCTTGTTTGATTTTTCTCTGTACACATTCACCCTAGACAAGTTTGGAAACTTGCCGATGCGCACACCTCTGCCACGAGCGCTAGGTGTGGGACTTTAGCAGCCTGCTGGCGAAGTTGCCGCCGACAAGAGACTCTGGTGCTTCCAGTGCAGCCACCTAGACTGTTGAGCGGACTCGAAAGAGAAGAGGGATGCAACCAATCACAACAAGGTTCCTCCGCGTGCAGGTTTTCCATACAAAAGTTGAAATCTCCCAAGGGAAATAAATCCACAACAAGAATTCTCTTGGGGTTTTGCAACTTATCTTTTTCTTGCCATACTCTGTCGAGACCCCGATCCTAAGTCATATGAATCCAGACAGTAACATATCACATCACTTTCCGGCCTCACGCATGGTAAGCTCCACGGCTGCAGCCTTACCTTAGCCGGGACCATTTGCGTCTTTTGGCTCGTGTATGTGAACATGTCGCTGGCAATCAAACGACAAAGAACCTGGGCCAACATGACTAGTCATAGAACACAAGTGGCACATCCATACGGAAACAGGCATACGTAACCCAACAATGCATGTGTCGGCCTCAAGCGTGTGTAGACGTGTCATAGCAAGCTCCAAGGACTCCATTACACCGTGAGACATAAATGCCATCACTACACGTAGACGAGTCGTAGTAGGCTACAGGGACACCATTACACTGCGAGCCATTTCCCCGAAGGGACAGACACAACAGCAAAGAAGGATACATGTCGGTCAATCAATGTGTCCGGAGCAGTAGCTAGCTACCATGGCTCGATGGAAGCACAAAGAGTAAATTTCCCATAAAGAGTGCTACTAAAGGCACACAACTAGGTGTCGGCTCCCATACATACCGTTGCACGACACACATACGGATGACATGCCCGATATGCATAGATACAACCATGGCATCACAACATAACCATTAAACAACTTTTATTTAAGAGGCTCAGACGAGCGTTGCATAATATGTTCTTATAGATAGGGGTCACATGACCCGACACTCAAGTCATACAAACAAGTTCATACAAACCAAGCGGAAGCATAAGCTGTTTGAGTAGAGACAGATGAAAGGATAAAAAGGCACATGGCCTGACTATCTATAGCCTGCCACAGGGCATAGGTCGTAGCTGGGACACCAGCTATTCTGCATCATCGACATCTAGAAAGAACCCACCTGATGGGCCCTAGGTCTCATCTGCAACATTTATTAAGCAAACATGAGTACAAACGTACTTAGCAAGTCTTTAAAGCAGACCTAGTCTATTCATGCTCATGTATCAACAAGGGGGTGGTGGAGTTTATGCAGCAATGCCATCTTTGACTCATGGCTAACCTACGCTACACAATTTTAACTCTTTGTTTAAATTTTAGATATCGCACACGAGTTCACTAACTCCATGACAATACACCACCATGGATTCACTTCCATCTCCTGGGAGAGTTCCACCCACAATACTCACACTTGTCTTGATAATTTTACATAGGACCTCCAGTCCAGGCTATCGAGTATTTGAGACTAAACCCGCACGGAAGTCCGGCCGAAGTTTCCGCTACGGCCCCAAACGATGTGCACATGGTTTCCAAGCCCACCATTCGGATGACCCTTGGTACACCGTGACACTGCCTACCGCGTCGTAACCCACCCATTGGGTCAGCGCTATGAACGGCCTCCAGCATGCTATAAACACCAGAAACTACTTGCAACTCTTGGTCTAAGGACTAAGCGACTGATAAGTCGAGAGGGGTCGAGTTAGTGGAACCCAATGCGTGGTAGTAACTAGTCTTGGATCACAAACATGGAACTCAGTTCCTAAGAAGGGTCCCAATGAGACAACCAGCTATGTACTCCTACATAGGATCTCATCACTACCTTTACCCAATCGGGTTCATCATAAGTTCATCACATCAGAACAACATTGTTTCACTCAGTTCATCACCTAGATGAATCAGACCAGACACAACTCTAAGCATAGCAAGCATAGCAAGCGAAGTAAGCTTAGCACATCATGGCATAAGCATCTACCAGGTATGCTAGGTTGCAAGGTTTAGCTATTTACTTTGCCAATGACAGGTCATGCATAAGAATAGGTTCATCTACCATGTATGACAGACAAGTAAACGGCCGTCCTAATGCAGTAAACAAGAGCAGGAGCGAGAGAGTGGGATGTTATTGGAATGATCAAGGGAGGTTGCTTGCCATGCTGGGTAGAGGGAAGGTTTTCTCCTTCGTCGGAATACTCGGGGGTATCCTCAAAAGCAAGGCCTACCACAATGTAGATAAAAGGCAAAGAGCACACGCAAGTGCAACAATATGATGCATGATCAAGGCATGGTAGCATGTTTGGATGAGTTTATGCAACTAATGTTCAAGTTAAGTCGAAATGGTTTGAACATAGGTTCAAAATTGTTCTGCATTTAATATTCCATAAACTAACCTATTAGCAAATGTCAATGTTCTTCTACATAGGTTGCTCTAACATGCATGATAAAAGCACCATTGCATTCATTGGATTTTTCTGATAAATTTTCATATATAAATTATTTTCATCTGATTTACAGATTAATTTATATGAATTTTTAAAGCTTTAAATACTTTCTGGAATTTTTTTTAAACTGGAAAAAGGGATTAATGGCATCATCCTGACGTCACTGTGACGTCAGCTGGTTGGCTGACCAGGCTAGGTTAAACCTGACATGCGGGACCCGCACGTCAGTGACATAGCCCTAAACTCCACGCTGACTAGGGGTTTGACCTACCCTGGGGCCCACTAGTCAATGGCGGGGGGCTAACTAATCAGGGGGGATTGGCCCCTGATGATGGCCACATCGGCTCCCACTGGAGTGGGGCCGATGGTGACCATCCGCACGGCGGCGATCGGCCGGAGTTGCGCCTCCGGTGACCATTTGGCGCACGGAGGGTACCCGAAGCAAGCTCGTGCACGCGCGCATCCAGCGCTGCGGCAGAGGGGCCTCGGGGGCCATCGGAGCTACGATCGATGACGATCCGAGCGGCGGCGAGCTTCGGGCAACAAGGGAACGGCGCCTAAGGGGAGGGACGGGTGGCGAGAGGAGGGGGAAACGGAGCAGGAGCTCACGACAGGGTTGCTGGAGGAGACGGCGAGCCCGGGGATGCGCGGACGACCTTGAATCGTCGGAGAAGAGCTTCGGCGGCCGGCGGGGAAGAAACGACGACGGTGTGTCGTGGAGGGCTTCCGACTTCTTCTAGCGTCACGAGGGGGACGAGGGGGTCGCTGCGGGGCTGCAGGTGGGCTCAGAAGGGCGTGGGGGTGGCTAGAACGACGGTGGCGAGCTCGAGCAGGGCTCGGCCGTGGCGGCAGGGAGGAAAAAGGGGGAGAGAGAGCTGCAACGACTAGGAGGAGGTGAAATGGAGGGAGGGGTGGATCTAGACGTCTCCCTGGAGTCTATCCCTCCATCCAGGCGGCACACAGGCAGGAGGAGGCCGGCGCGCGGCGACCACGTGCCCGACGTCCTTCTGGCCGGAGGTGGAAGAAGACCGGTTTGCCCCTGGTGGGCTGGGCCGGCTTCTTCCCTGGCCCAGGTGGGCTTTCTTCCCCCTTTTTTTTATTTCAATTATTTTCTAACTTTTCACATTTGTTCCATTTTATTTTCAGGCACATATGCTATTTTAAAATACCCCAAATATTTTATATATTGAAGTATGAATATTTCATACTCATCTGAAAAGTTCCAGGATATTTTAAAAACTAAAATAATGATAATGCTATATTTGATATTTTCAGAAGCTTTATCATTTATTTTGAAATTGTTATAGTTGTTCAAATATTTGAAATGACCCCTGTTATAATCATGTCCATATTTATCAGACATAGGGAACATTTTGTAAGAGCATTTTGGATTTGTTGAATTTTCACCAACTTTGAATTATTTTGATTCAGTGTGAGATTGGGGTTTCTTTTAGTTCCCATTTCATGTTGATGCAAAATTGAAACAAGATGCAACACCCATGTTGTCCTATGACATCTAGCTAGGGATGTGACAACTCACCCCCACTCAAAAGAATCTCGTCCCGAGATTTTGAAGTCGTCGGGAAGAGCACGGGGTACTCTAGTCGAAGACGATCTTCTCTTTCCCATGTGGCCTCCTTTTCAGAATGGTGTGACCACTGAACCTTGAGAAACTTGATGTTCCGTCTCTGAGTGGTACGCTCAGCTTGATCAAGAATACGAACAGGGTATTCTCGATATGTAAGGTTATCTTGGAGATCAAGCGCTTCGTGGTCTACCTCACGGACAGGGTCCAAGAAGCAACGCCTGAGTTGCGAGACGTGGAAGACATCATGAACCTTGCAAAGATGCGGCGGAAGTTCCAATTGGTAGGCAACCTCTCCTCATTTAGCAAGAATGTGAAAGGGTCCAATGTAACGAGGAGCCAATTTTCCCTTGATACCAAATCGATGGGTACCCTTCAGAGGCATAACCCGAAGGTAAGCCTTCTCATCAACTTCATAGGTCACGGCCTTATGATAGCGATCATATTGGCTCTTTTGACGAGATTGGGCTGTTTTCAACTTTTCACGAATAATGCGAACTTGCTCCTCTACATCCTGGATCATATCTGGGCCAAAGAGCTGCCTCTCTCCGGTTTCTGACCAGTTAAGGGGTGTTTGACACCTTCGTCCATAGAGAACTTCAAAAGGGGCTTTGCCCAGGCTTGATTGATAACTATTGTATGCAAATTCAGCTAATGGAAGACATTTCTCCTAGTGCATACCGAAAGATATAGCACAAGATCGGAGCATGTCTTCGAGGATTTGATTGACTCTGTCAACTTAAACACTTGATTGCGGGTGGAAAGCAGTGCTAAAGGATAGATGAGTCCCCATAGCGGTTTGAAACTTTCCCAGAATCAGGAAGTAAAGACACTTCCGCGATCTGAGTTAATCTCCAATGGAACACCATGACAAGAGACTATTCGAGAAACATATAACTCCGCTAGTTGGCTAGCAGTTATACTCTCCCGAACAGGAAGAAAATGAGCCACTTTGGAAAGGCGGTCAATGACCACAAAGATAGCATTATTCCCTCTCTTGGTCCTGGTAAATCCGGTAATGAAATCCATACCGACCTTATCCCATTTCCATTCGGGAATAGCTAAAGGTTGAAGGGTGCTAGCAGGCCTTCGATGTTCTGCTTTAACGTGACGACAAACGTCGCAATTAGCAATGAACTGGGCAATATCTCTCTTCATCCTAGTCCACCAGAACCTCTGGCATAGGTCCTGATACATCTTGGTACTACTCAAATGAATTGTGAGAGGAGAATCATGAGCCTCCTTAAGGATCAATTTTAGTAGATGTTGCTTCTTTGGGATCACCAAGCGGTTCTGAAAGAAGACAACACCTCCATCATCTGCCAAGAAGCACCTAACATTACCCTTCTTAATGTTTTTCTTGATCCGCGATATCCCGGCATCATGCTTCTGGGATTCTATAATTTTATCCGTAAGAATAGGTTTCACCACTAGGTTGGATAGGAATCCTTGAGGAACAATGTGGAGGTTTAACTTCCGAAATTCCTCATGGAGAAGTGGTTGACCTTGTTGTAACATCAGGTTGTTACAATAAGACTTACGACTTAGTGCATCTGCCATGACATTGGCTTTCCCCGAGGTGTAAGTTATCCCTAAGTCGTAATCTATAGTCAACTCAACCCACCGGCTTTGCTTGAGATTCAAATCCGGCTGGGTGAAAATATATTTCAGACTTTGGTGATGAGTATAAATTTTGCAACGATTACCTAGAAGGTAATGTCACCCAGTTTTCAGTGCATGGACCATAGCTGCAAGCTCATGATCCTGTGTTGGATAATTATCCTCATGTGGATGCAACTGTCGAGATGCATATGCAATCACATGACGATCTTGCATGAGAATGCAGCCCAATCCTTGTCGCGAGGCGTCGCAATAGATAACAAAGTCCTTAGAGATGTCTGGTGGCACCAGAATGGGAGCAGAGGTCAGTCATCTTTTCAACTCCTGAAAACTATGCTCGCATTGTGGGGTCCACTCGAACTTTTTATCTTTCTTGAGGAGTTCAGTCAGAGGTTTCACAACCTTGGAGAAATTCTCGAAAAAACGGCGACAATAGCTCGCTAGGCCAAGGAAACTCCAAACTTGCTTAACCGATTCAGGTTGAGTCCAATGAAGGACAACTTGAACTCTCTCGGGATTGACAACAATACCTTTACCAGAGATCACGTGGCCTAGATAGGTCACTTATGGCAACCAAAATTCACACTTGGATAATTTGGCGTACAGACGGTGCTCCCGAAGTTTCATCAATACCAGGCTTAGATGCTCGGCATGTTCCTGTTCGTTCTTCGAGTAGATGTGTATGTCGTCGAGGTAAACCATGACGAATTTATCCAAATACTCCATGAATATCGAATTCATCAAGCGAGACAAAGTGGCTGGGGCATTGGTTAAACCAAAGGACATGACGGTGTACTCGTATTGGCCATAACTTGTAACAAAAGCCGTTTTTGGAATGTCCCCATTTCAAATTCTGATTTTATGGTATCCCAACCTCAAATCCATTTTGGAAAAGACAGAGGATCCAACAAGTTGATCATACAAATCGTTGATCCTGGGGAGCGGATACTTGTTCTTAATGGTGACCAGATTCACTGGCCGATAATCCACAACCATCAGATCCGATCCATCCTTCTTCTTGATGAAGAGAACGAGACAAGCCCAAGGAGAAGAAATAGATTGGATGAAACCATTCTTCAAAGCCTCATCGAGTTGGATCTTAAGTTCGGCTAGCTCTAAAGGTGCCATCTTATAGGGTCTTCTGGCTATTAGGACAGTCCCTGGAATAAGCTCTATCACAAACTCAACATCTCTGACAGGAGGAATTCCTGGCAGTTCTTCTGGAAAGACATCCGGAAAGTCACGGACTACCGGAATATCTTCTAACTCTGTAAGAGGGCTAGTATTGAGGGAAAAGAGTTGGCGCTTGGCTATTCGAGTGGAGACATTAACTATCTCACCCGATGGATGTGTAAGTTGAACGTTCCTAGTATGACTATCAATCTTAGCATAGTGGGCTTTCATCCAATCCATGCCTAGAATGATATTGATGTCCGAAGACTTGAGGTCTATCAAAGATGCTAGGACAACTAGCCTATCCACCAGAATCTCATTATCATGGCTCACTCTAGAAGTTTGCCACTTTGAACCAGGAGTCTGAACTACTAAAGGAGTATGTATATCACAAAAAGACATGTTATGCAACTGTGCATAACTTTCTGAGATGAAAGAATGAGATGCCCCAGTATCAAATAGAACAGATGTTGGATGACTATTATTGACAAGGAGCATACCTAGGATAACATCAGGATCCTCAATGGCTTCCTCAGCAAAGACATAATTCACTCGTCCACGAGCAGGAGCTGGCTTCACATAGAAGGCTTTTCCGGGCTTCCCACGTCCAGCGGGCTTGGCACTAGCCTGAGGGCAATCACGAGAGTAGTGTCCTGGTTCTCCACATTTGTAGCAGACCACGGTGGCATGGGGAGCAACATTGGTAGGCGAACCTCCAAAGGGCCTTGTTGAGCTGGGCGAGGCGCCTGGAAGGATGTCCTCGCGGTGTATCTTGGTGGCAGAGCTGCGTTGGGCACCCACACCCGGCGTTTGTTGGATCCCGAGCCAGATGTGGGGCTGAAGTCACGGTTGTGCTTTCTCGTGGCATCATAGTCTGTTGGTCCATTCTCGGCATTGATAGCCTTGTTGACGAGAGCCTGGAAGGTTGTGCACTCATGCAGGGGCAAATCTCGATGGAGCTCAGGATTGAGTCCCTTGCGGAACCTATCCTGTTTCTTGGCATCAATTGACACTTCCTCCAGAGGATAGCAAGCAAGATTGCCAAACTCACGGCTATATGCATCCACTGATAGTCTGCCCTGGGTGAAAGCACAAAATTCCTCTCTCTTATGATCCATCAGCCCTTCCGGGATGTGATGGGTACGAAATACTGCATTGAATTCTGCCCAAGTTGGTACGGGGCCTGCGGGAAGCATGGCTTCAAAATTTTCCCACCACAAGTTGGTGGGTCCTTCCAGAAAGTAGGTTGCAAAGGTCACCCTGTTGGCTTCGAACACATTGGCAGCCCGAATCTTGCAGAACATGTTGGTCAGCCAGTCATCCGCGTTGAGTGGGTCGACCGAATGATGATACTTAGGTGGGCACAGCCTGACGAAATCACCGAGTGACATGCCATCATTGAGATCATTGCGGGGAGCACGTGTTGTGCTCTGCTCAATTCATTCCAATAGCCTGTTGGTCTCTGCCAAAGAAGGAGCATGTGGAAGATCCTCTTGCCTTGGCTGGCCCCCCTCGCCCTGCTCGGGTGCAGGCATGGGGTTATTCCTAGTTTCCACCATCCTAGGAAAACAAACCCACAACTTAAACATAGAGGACATCAACTCTATGACATGAGATAAGGAATGTACTGGACAACATGGCATGCAGGGTAAACATCCAACAACATAGAAACATCAACTGCCTATGAACACCATGATTCATACACACCTTGACATAGTTCAGTACAAGCCCAAGCTGAAAACAAATTACAGAGAGATGACACAATTCATCGGAGGTATTACAAGCTTCCTATACATTATCTATCAACATCTTCGGAACTCAGCTCTCAACCTTGGTCATATCCCACAAGACACGCAGGACTGTGGCGATACGACTACTACCATACTAGTACTAACATCCACGTACTCAAGCATCGCCGTAGAATGCCTCATATAGGTTACCATCGTGACCCGAAAGCTGCACCTGAGGATCTGGAAACACTCTAGCCTGTGATCCCTGGGAATCGTAAGGACACGGATGTGGCCTTGGTCCCCTTGCTGGCGGCAACAACGGTCCTCGAAGAGGGGTGATGCCTCCAACATCGGGCCAGTCTACGCATGTTGGCAGATGAGTCCACGATGGCTTCAACATCTCCAAATATTCATAGCTTGTTTGCACGACAGATGGCAACTGCGCCAGGGCTGTCCAAAGACGTGCACGGGTAGCATAAAGCTCCATGCGAAGGGCACGTGCATCACGATCCCTATTCTCCAACATCTGGGCGGTCATCTGCAGCCTAGGGTCCTCAGGGGAACGATAACAGAACTCTGTGTTTTGGAGCAGACCATGGTGAAACCTCATAATAGTCAGCATGGTGTAGGCGGCCTCCTGAACTGCCATATCTATGGTGACACCTAGTCCATTAGTCAAGTGAAGCGGCTCTGCAGCTCCAGGATATGAAGGATATATCTTAACAGTACACATATACTGACTCTGGTTGAAATCTCGATAATGTTCCTCCACTGTGTACTCTGGGTACCAACGATAGCCAGCCTCCATCATAACTCTAACCAACATGGCCGTGTGACCCGGTACATCGATGCACATGGTCAGACGGACCACCTGATGGGAAGGACCAGGGGGCATCTGAAACAGAGAATGATGCAAAGACATTAGAGACTCTAGCAGAAATTGGACAACATAACGGCTGTAATTGCTCAAAAAGGATTTTGAGACAACTGCAAAAGATTGGGAAAGCATAACCACTCGACTTTCTAGATTCAGATCTCTTCTCCATCTATTTGTCACACCAACAATACTTGAGTACCGACATTCTCTTGTAAACGAGCTAGCTATTAGTCCATGGTTAGTAGCTCATCATCCTAAGCAATAGATGAGAAGCCTAGTTCTTATCCCCGTAGAAAAGATGAGAAAGACTCAGCAAAGAATAACTTGGGAAGAGGAGTAAAAAGAGCCTTCTGTTCCTATCCACAATCAATTCCCCTACTTTTCTATAGTGTTTCTAGACTCAACTTCGACCGGTTTGGCTTGGTAGTCCTACAGTCAATAAGGCTCTGATACCAACGCTGTCGAGACCCTGATCCTAAGTCATATGAATCCATACTGTAACATATCACATCACTTTGTGCCCTCACACATGGTAAGATCCACGACTGCAGCCTTGCGTTAGCTGAGACCGTTTGTGTCTTTTGGCTCCCGTATGTGAACATGTCGCTTGCAATCAAACGACAGAGAACCTGGGCCGACATGACGAGTCATAGAACCCAAGTGGCACATTCGTACGGAAATAGGCATACGTAACCCAGCAATGCAGGTGTCGGCCTCAAGCGTGTGTAGACGAGTCATAGCAAGCTACAAGGACTCCATTACGCCGTGCAACATAAATGCCATCACTGCACGTAGACGAGTCGTAGCAGGCTACAGGGACTCCATTACACTGCGAGACATTTCCCCGAAGGGACAGACACAACAGCAAAGAAGGATACATGTCAGTCAATCAATGTGTCTAGAGTAGTAGCAAGCTACCATAGCTCGGTGGAAGAACAAAGAGGCAGTTTCCCGTAAAGAGTACTACTAAAGGCACACAACTAGGTGTCGGATCCCATACATACCGTTGCACGTCACATGTACGCATGACATGCCTGATATGCATAGATACAACCATGGCATCACAACATAACCATTCAACAACTTTTATTTAAGAGGCGCAGACGAGCCTTGCATAATATGTTCTTATAGATAGGGGTCACATGACTCGACACTCAAGTCATACAAACAAGTTCATACAAACCAAGCAGAAGCATAAGTTGTTTGAGTACAGACAGATGAAAGGATAAAAATGCACATGGCCTGACTATCTACAGTCTGCCACAGGGCATAGGTCGTAGCTGGGACACCAGCTATTCAGCATTCTCGACATCTAGAAAGAACACATCGGATGGGTCTTGGGTCTCATCTACAACATTTATTAAGCAAACATGAGTACAAACATACTCAACAAGTCTTTAAAGCAGACCTAGTCTATTCATGCTCATGTATCAACAAGGGGGTGGTGGAGTTTATGCAGTAATGCCAACTTTGACTCATGGCTAACCTACACTACACAATTTTAACTCTGTGTTTAAATTTTAGATATCGCACATGAGTCCACTAACTCCATGACAATACACCACCATGGATTCACTTCCATCTCCTGGGAGAGTGCCATCCACGATACTCACACTTGTCTTGATATTTTTATGAGTATCCATTTGATTATCTATGAACAACATAAGTTATCCAAGTAGTCCATATCTGAGGACGCGGCTACTCGAATAGTTTCATACCCAGCAGGGGTGTACTTCTTCCCACATGCTCTCGCTACTTATCGTTGTGTGCTGATAAAACCATGCACCTCGGCAACCTTCAAGCGGAAGCCCAGCGAGGGAGTCGGCCACGACCGTCAATCACATAAGACCTCTAATCCAGACTATCGCCTATTTGAGACTGAACCCGCACGGAAGTCCGGCCGAAGTTTCCGCGATGGCCCCAAATTGTGTGCGTAGGATTCCCAAGCCCAGCATTCGGGTGACCGTTGGTACACCGTGCCACTGCCTACCGTGTCATAATCCACCCCTAGGGTCGGCGCTACGCACGGCCTCCAGCATGCTATAAACACTAGAAACTACTTGCAACTCCTGGAATAAGGACTAAGCGAATGATAAGTCGAGTTAACGGAACCCAATGCATGGTAGTAACTAATCTTGGATCAAAAACACAGAACTCAGTTCCGAAGAATGGTCCCAATGAGACAACCCGCTATGTACTCCCACATAGCCTCTCATCGCTACCTTTACCCAATCGGGTTCATCATAAGTTCATCACATCAGAACAACATTGTTTCACTCAGTTCATCACCCAGATGAATCAGGGCTGACACAACTCTAAGCATAGCAAGCATAGCAGGCAAATTAAGCTAAGCACATCATGGGACAAGCATCTACCAGGTATGCTAGGTTGCAAGGTTTACCTATTTACTGTGACAACGACAAGTCATGCATAAGAATAGGTTCATCTATCGTGTATGACAGACAAGTGAACGGTTGTCCTAATGCAAGTGGGATGTTATCGGAATGATCAAGGGGGATTGCTTGCCTTGCTGGGTAGCGGGAAGGTTTTCTCCTTCATTGGAATACTTGGGGGTATCCTCAGACGGAAGGCCTACTGCAATGGAGATAAAAAGCAATCAATACATGCAAGTGCAACAATATGATGCATGATCATGTCCTGGTAGCATGTTTGGATGTGCAGATGCAACTAATGTTCAAGTTAAGTTGAAATGGGTTTGAACATAGGTTCAAAATTGTTCTTCATCTCAAATTCCATAAACTAACCTATTAGCAAATGTCAATGTTCTTCTACATAGGTTGCTCTAACATGCATGATAATAGCACCATTGGATTCATTGGATTTTTTTGATAAATTTTCATATATAAATTATTTTCATCTGATTTACAGATTAATTTATATGATTTTTTAAAGTTTTAAATAATTTATAGAATTATTTTTAAACTGGAAAAAAGGAATTAATGGCGTCAGACGTCACTGTGACGTCAGCTGGTCAGCTGACCAGGCCAGGTCAAACCTGACGTGCGGGGCACGCATGTTAGTGACACAGCCCTAAACTCCGCGCTGACCAGGGGTTTGACCCACCCTGGGGCCCACTGGTTAGTGGCAGCGGGCTAACTAATCAGGGGGGATTAGCCCCTGATGATGGCCACGTTGGCGCCCACCAGAGCGGGGCCGGTGGCGACCATCCGCATGGCGGCGATCCGCTAGAGTTGCGCCTCCGGCGACCATTTGGCGCGCGGAGGGCACCCGGAGGAAGCCCGTGCACGCGCGCATCCAGCGTTACGGCAGAGGGGACTCGGGGCCCACCGGAGCTATGGCCGGCGACGACCCGAGCGGCGGCGAGCTCCGGGCAGCAAGGGAGCGGCGCCTACGGCGATGGACAAGCCGCCAGAGGAGGGGGAAACGGAGCAGGAGCTCACGACAGGGTTGCTGGAGTTGACAACGAGCTCGAGGACGCGCGGATGACCTCGAATCACCCGAGAAGAGCTTCGATGGCCGGCGGGGAAGAAATGGCGATGACGTGTCATGGAGGGATTCCGACTTCTTCTAGCGTCACGAGGGGGACGAGGGGGTCACTATGGGGCTGCGGGGGGGCTCAGAGGGGTGCGAGGGCGGCTAGAACGACGACGGCGAGCTCGAGCAGGGCTCGGCCATGGCGGCAGGGAGGAAAAAGGGGGAGAGCGAGTTGTGGCGACTAGGAGGAGGATAAATGGAGGGAGGGCTCGATCTGGACGTCTCCCTAGAGTCTATCCCTCCATCCAGGCGGGCACACAGGCAGGTGGTGGCCGGCGTGCGGCGACCACGCGCCCGACGTCCTTCTGCCGGAGGTGGAAGAAGACCGGTTCGCCCCTGGTGGGCTGGGCCGGCTTCTTGCCTGGCCCAGGTGGGCTTTCTTCCCCTTTTTTTATTTCAATTCTTTTCTAACTTCTGACATTTGTTCCATTTTATTTTCAGGCACAGATTCTATTTTAAAATACCCCAAAATTTTTATATATTGAAGTTTGAATAATTCAAACTCATCTGAAAACTTTTAGGATATTTTAAAAACTAAAATAATGATAATGCTATATTTGATATTTTCAGAAGCTTTATCATTTATTTTTAAATTGCTATAGTTGTTCAAATATTAAAAATGACCCATGTTATAATCATGTCCATATTTATCAGACATAGGGAACATTTTGTATGGGCATTTTGGATTTGTTGAATTTTCACCAACTTTGAATTATTTTGATTCAATGTGAGCTTGGGGTTTCTTTTAGTCCCCATTTCATGTTGATGCAAAATTGAAACATGATGCAACACCCATGCTGTCCTATGACATCTAGCTAGTGATTTTACCTTTCTAACTGCTTCCACTTTCGGCCATTTTGTGAACTTGTCGATTGCAACGTACAAGTACTCAAAGCCCCTAGCAGCGCGGGGATAGGGGCCCAAGATGTCAAGCCCCCAGACCAAAAATGGCCAGGAGAGAGGGATTGTTTGAAGGGCTTGAGCTGGCTGATGTAATTTCTTTGAATGAAACTGGCATGCTTCACACATGGTTACTAACGCATTTGCATCCTGGAGGGCAGTGGGCCAAAAGAAATCTTGCCGGAATGCCTTTCCGGCAAGTGGTCTTAACCCTATGTATCTCTGCCAACAGCTCTAGTCCATCCTCTCGAGAAATGCACTTGAGCTTCACGCCAATCGGCCTCTTCCTGTACAGGACGTTGTCCATGAACTGGTACATATGAGACCGGCGGTTTACTTTCTCTGCTTCCTCTTTTTCCTTAGGGAGTACTCTTGTTTGAAGGTAATGGACGATGTGTTGTGCCCGTGCTGGAACCCGGGGCTATACAACAAGGGCTAAAGGCATATCATCTGCTGGGGGAGCATTTTTCTGTACAGTGAGGGCCCGGGGCCAAGATGGAGCTTGTTGTATCCCGGCAAGCCTGGCGGGAGCGTGTGCTTCCATGGCAAGGGCCTGAGGCCCCACCGGAGCATGATGCTCACTGGCAAGCCCGATGTTGTCGCTGACAACTTCCTCGTCGGGGGCTTCCGGGAGCTCTGCCAGGAAATACTTGACGGAACTCAACTTCCTTCTTTTCTCTTGTCCACTTGATGGCGTCATGGAGGGTTGAGTCAGCCGGAGCATGAAAGTTCCGAGTTCCACAGGCAACTTAAGGGCATCACACTTTGACAGGCCATTGGCAACACCGTTCTTTGCACGTGGAGCGTGCTCCATTTGCAGGCCATCAAAATGTTCTTCCAACTTCCTCACTTCATCTACATAAGCTTCCATGAATGGACCGTGGTAATCTTTGTTCACTCGCCTGACGACAAGCTAAGAATCACCCCTGACAATAAGTTTCTTGATCCCAAGGTCTGCCGCAATCATGAGACTGACAAGCAGCCCTTCATACTCGGCAGTGTTGTTCTTTGATCTCTCCTGGGGAAAGTCCATCTAAACAACATATTTTAGGTGCTCTCCGGTGCATGCGACAAGCAACACCCCCACACCAGCGCCTTGCAGCGGGAAAGCTCCATCAAAATACATGATCCATTCTTGATCATTTTCCTTACCGAGGAGAGTTGACTCTGGAACTTATTCATCGGGCATTGGGGGCCACTTTGCAATGAACTCCGCCAAGGCCCTACTCTGAATGCTCGAAGTTCTTTCTAACTTGAAAGTTCCAAAGCCCACTCTACAATCCTGCCGGTAGCTTCTGGGATTCGCAAGATCTGCTGCAGTGGGAAGCGCGTGACAAAGGTGATCTCATGTGCTTGGAAGTAGTGGCGCAACTTCCTCGAGACCAGAAGAAGGCCGAAGAGCAACTTTTGCACGCCAGAATATCTTGATCTAGGCCCCTGCAACCGGGAGCTGACAAAATAGACCGGGTGCTGCACCACCTTGTTCTTCAGGATTGCCTCATTCAACTGCGCAAATCCTCCCTTGCCGGCACCAGAACCTGCTGGGGAATGTCCTGGCTCGTCGCTTGGCAGCCCTGCTATTGCCACTGCTTCTTCATCAACTTCTCTTTCAGCCACTAGTGTAGCACTCACCAAGGCCCTACTCTGAATGGTCGAAGTTCTTTCAAACTTGAGACCAAAGCTTGACAGTTCCAAAGCCCACTCTACAATCCTGCTGGTAGCTTCTAGGATTTGCAAGATCTACTGCAGCGAGAAGCGAGTGACAAGAGTGATCTCATGTGCTTGGAAGTAGTGGCACAACTTCCTCGAGGCCATAAGAAGGCCGAAGAGCAACTTTTGCACGTCAGAATATCTTGACCTAGGCCCCTGCAACAGGGAGCTGACAAATAGACTGGGTGCTGCACCACCTTCTTCTTCTGCATTGCCTCATTCAATTGTGCAAATCCTCCCTTGCCGGCACCAGACCCTGCTGGGGAATATCCTGGCTCGTCGCTTGGCGGCCCTGCTGTTGTTGCTGCTTCTTCATCAACTTCTCTTTCAGCCACTAGTGCAACACTAACCACTTGATTTGTTGCCGCCAGATATAGCAACAACGACTCTTGTGGTTTTGGCGCGACTAGGACTGGTGGAGAGGAGAGGTACTTCTTCAAATCCTACATCACTGCCTCTGCTTCCGGAGTCCATTTCATTGGACCTGCCTTCTTCAAGATTTTGAAAAAGGGCAGGGCGCGCTCAGCAGATTTTGAGATGAACCTACTCAGGGCAGCAGCATAGCCGACAAGACGACATACATCTTTGACTCCTCTTGCTTCTTCAATTTGCTCAATCGCTTTGATCTTGTCAGGATTTACTTCAATTCATCATTGAGATACAAAGACACTTGCCAGATGGGATGCCGAACACACACTTCTCAGGGTTGAGCTTCATGTTGATCTTTTGCAGATTGGCAAATGTTTCTTCTAGGTCTGATATGAGCATAGCTATGAGCATAGCCTTGTCCTTGGTTTTGACCAGTATTTCATCCATATAAGCCTCCATATTTCTATGTAGATGGGGCTCAAAACCAATTTGGAACGCTCTTACAAATGTAGAACCTGCACTTTTCAACTCGAAAGGCATACGGAAAAAACAATACGTGCCACATGAGGTGATAAATGCGGTCTTCTCCTCATCTTCCTTGGCCATGAAAATCTGATGATAACCGGAATAGGCGTCAAGGAAAGACAACAAGTCACAACCAGCAGTGGAGTCCACAATCTGGTCGATGCGTGGCAAGGGAAAAGGATCTTTGGGCCAGGATTTGTTGATGTCTGTGAAGTCAATGCACAGGCTCCACTTTTCATTTTCCTTGCGCACTACGACTGGATTGGCCAACCATGTTGGATGGAGTACTCCTCTGATCAAGCCAGCCGCTTCTAGTTTCTTGATCTCTTCAACAATAAACCGTTACCGCTCCAAAGCTTTCTTCCGGACCTTCTGCTTGATGGGCCGCGCGTGTGGGCCGATGACAAGGTGGTGCTCAATCACCTCCCTGGTAACACTAGGGATATCAGATGGTTGCCTGCGGTCAACGAGCACGCTTTCCTATTTGTCGTCAAGGGTGGAACTTATGGTGAAAGTTCCCCCTGTGCCATCCTCCTTAGTGGGCACCTTCTTGGTCTCTAGAAGACAAGCCTTGGACTCTTTGCTCTTGGCGGTGGAGGTCTATGCCACATCGTTAACGGGAGCGCAATACTCTGAGGAGGTGCGTTTGCCAGAATGTGCGCCAGAGGCCTTTTCTTCCCCCCGAGAGCTTCATCGGCAGGAGCAAGTGCCTTGGTGGAAGGTGTTGTGATTGCTCCCCGGTAGAGATAGTCGGCTGAGATAAGTGCACTTTTCTTGTCGGAGTTGATAGTGATGACGCTCATTAGCCTGGCCATCTTTAGCATGTTGTAAGCAAGTGGGTGACCACCATGAACTTGGCCAGTGCTGGGCGACCAAGGATGCTATTGTACGGCAATGAGATCTTGGCGGCGTCAAAAATGATCTTCTCCGTTCTGAGATATATATCACTACCAAACGTCACCGGCAGCGTGACCTTGCCCTTCGGCTGAGTTCTTCCTGAATTGACCCCTTGGAAAGCGCCTGTCGGCTCGAGATCCTAATCGGGAATTTGCAGCCTCTGGATGACTTCAAGTGAGATCAGGTTCAGGCTGGCCCCACTATCGACTAGCATCTTCGTCACCTTGAGGTTGCGGATTGTTGGTGAAACCAACAACGGCTGGCACCCTACTGCAGTTATGCGATCAGGGTGATTTTTGGCGTCGAAGATGATAGGAGTGGTGGAACACTTCAGAGGTCTCTGGGAAGGATAGAGGGCTCCACCACATTAACCTCGCGTGCCCACTATTTAAGTTGGCGGTGTGAGGAATGCAACGAGGCACGTCCCTCTATGCACATCATCTATATAGCCTTCTGGAACTCATGCTTGCTGGACTCGTCGTCGTCTTCGACGTTAGTGTCATCTCCCTCTTGCTTGTCGCGGCCATAGGCGGGCTGGTCCTTTTGTTGCTTGGGCTTGCCGCGGCGACCTCCTCGGCCAACATGCTTCTTGCCAGACCCCTTAGCACCATCCTGGCCTTTCTCCTTATCTCACCTCTCGTACTCGGTGTTTACTTCTCCGCAAGCTACTCAACTTGCCGACAGTCTTGGAGATCATGGCCTTTGGTGTGATGAATCTTGCAATACTGCTTGTTAGAGCCTTTTGGCTTGTCGGCAGCCGCCAGGGCATGGTAGGAGGCGCACTCGGCAACATCATTGCCGGGGTCATCAACCTTGCCCTTCTTGGCGGTGCCGGAGTTGCCAGATCCCTCGACAGCAAGTACGACCTTGCCCTTGTGCTTCTTGTTCTGCCGCCGGCCCTTCTTTGTCGAGGTGGTGGTGTCTTCATCTTCAGAGTCGAGCCCTGCGCCAATGTCTTCGCCGGGGAGTCTCCTCCCTTCTTTAGCCCGAGCACATTTGTCTGCCAAAGCATAGAGCTCAGCAACGTCCCTGTCCCTGTTCATCGCAAACTCTTCTCACATCCTGTGGTTGCGCACATTCTGATGGAACGCACCGATAATGGCGGCAGGATGAATGTCTGGTATGTTGTGGTGCACGCGACTGAAACTTTGGATGTAGTTGCGCAAAGTTTTGCCCTCCTTCTGAGGAATGATGTGTAGATCACTTTCCTGGCCAAGAGCTTGATGACCTCCTGTGAAGGCACCAACAAACTCGTGGAACAGGTCTGCCCAGGAGGCGATGGACCCCTCTGGCAAGTGCATCAACCATGACCTGATGTTGGGCTTAAGCACCAGCGGGAAGTAGTTGGCGAGTATCTTGTCGCCGCGACCCCCGGCAGCTTGCACCGTAATGGTGTAGATGCTCAGGAACTCTGACGGATGAGTCTTGTCGTCATATTCTCCAGGACCTCTGGTTTGACCGTGCGGGAGTTTGTCCACTGGACTCGCTACAGCGCACGGGTAAACGCTGGACAACCCACCTCGTAAGGTAGGCTGACAGGATACCCTAGCGCAGACTTGTCTATAGTGGGACCCACGCGCCTATCAGACTGGAGGTGCGCTTCCCGCCACCGCTCGATTACAGTTCGAGCGTCTTTCTTGCCCCGTTCTCGAAGAACCTGTCGCTGGTCATGACGTGCCTGTGGGTCAGACAACGCTGTTGAGTAACCATCGTAAGCATCGGTCCGTTGAGTCGGTGACCGGCATTGTTGTTGTGGAGGAAAGTGTGCCAAAGTCACACCGCTTTCGGCCCTCTCACCACTGGCGTGAGCCGACTCGGTAGACCGAAACTTATTTGTGAGTCTGAGGAGGCTCTAAATGGTGGATCTCCATTCGTAGAGCTTCTCCACACTAGGAGGCAAGTTTAGGAGTAGTTGCGCCCACGCCATCGCTTCCTCCAACGTGATCGGCAACGAACGACGTGGGGAGCGCGAGGAGTGCGAGGTGCTTAGACTTCTAAGTTTGTTAGAAGGAGCACCAAGGCGGTCCCGTGACGGCACACCACTCCCCCTAGCATGCTTGCGAGCATGCTGGTCCCGCACACATTGGGAGTGATGCGCAGGAGCTTTTCCCTGGGGACGTTAGGAACTATGGGCGCCATGGCGCGGCTCTTTGCGGGCGTCCTGGGAAGGTCGCGGCGTAGGCGCCGGCATGGGTTGCCTGGAAGATGCCCTTCCGTCCCTGGAGTTCGCCGTACCACCCGCAGTTGGTAACGCTTCGGCCTGAGACCCAGGGGCGTGGGGATTCCCACGTCTGTCGTGGGCGTCCCCGCAGCGAGCGTTGCCGCCTGCATTGCCTTCATCACCGGAGCGTCGCGGAAGTTCTGAACATCCGCCTCCTTCTCCTCTGCCCCTGTCTACGCCATCACCTGTCTGCACAGATACAGGAACGACGGACATGGATGTGCCAACCGCCTTTAGGCCCTTCTTCTTGGGGGCCATGGAGATGATGAGTATGAAGAAACTGGCGGGCTGATCACCAGAACAGGTTCGCATGACCTAGGCCCCCTACCTGGCGCGCCAAAGATGTAGTGGGAACGAGCACCTATGGGATCGGAGGGACCCCTTTTGGTTCGGCGGGGGAGAAGGCTCGCACAAAGAGTCGGTATGATGAACAACACGTGGTGATTTTACCTAGGTTCGGGACGCAAGTATGCGTAAAACCCTACTCCTGCTTGGTTGTATCCAGGCTGTTCTTAGGTTTCTAGATACAGGAGTACTATGAGCTGCTCCCACGCGTGTGAGCTAGAAAGTCTGAAAAGTCCAAAAGTGCAAAAAGGTCCAAAAAGTCCCCCACCTGTCACATCCCTAGCTAGATGTCATAGGTCAGCATGGGTGTTGCATCATGTTTCAATTTTGCATCAACATGAAATGGGGACTAAAAGAAACCCCAACTCACATTGAATCAAAATAATTTAAAGTTGGTGAAAATTCAACAAATCCAAAATGCCCTTACTAAATATTCCCTATGTCTGATAAATATGGACATGATTATAACAGGGGTCATTTTAAATATTTGAACAACTATAGCAATTTAAAAATAAATGATAAAGCTTCTGAAAATATCAAATATAGCATTATCATTATTTTAGTTTTTAAAATATCCTGAAACTTTTCAGATGAGTTTGAAATATTCAAACTTCAATATATAAAATATTTGGGGTATTCTAAAATAGCATATGTGCCTGAAAATAAAATGGAACAAATATCAGAAGTTAGAAAAGAATTGAAATAAAAGAAAAGAGGAAGAAAGCCCACCTGGGCCAGGGAAGAAGCCGGCCCAGGCACCAAGGGCGAACCAGTCTTCTTCCACCTCCGGCCAGAAGGACGCCGCGCACGTTCTCGCCGCGCGCCGGCCACCTCCTTCCTGTGTGCGCGCCTGGATGGAGGTATAGACTCCAGGGAGACGTCCAGATCGAGCCTTCCCTCCATTTCTCCTCCTCCCAGTCGCTGCAGCTCTCTCTCCCCCATTTTCCTCCCAGCCGCCATGGCCGAGCCCTGCTCGAGCTCGCTGCCGTTGTTCTAGCCGCCCCCACACCCCTCTGAGCCCACCAGCAGCCCCGCAGCGACCCCCTCGTATCCCTCGTGATGCTAGAAGAAGCCGGAAGGTCTCCATGACACGTCGTCGCCGTTTCTTCCCCGTCGGCCGCTGAAGCTCTTCTCCGGCGATTCGAGGCCGTCCGCGCGTCCCCAAACTCGCCGTCTCCTCCAGCAACCCCGTCGTGAGATCCTGCTCCGTTTCCCCCTCCTCTCGCGGCCTGTCCCTCGCTGTAGGCACCGTTCCCTTGGTGCCCGAAGCTCGCCGCCGCTCGGGTCGTCATTGGCCGCAGCTCCGGTGGACCCCAAGTCCCCTCTGCCGTAGCGCTGGATGTGCGCGTGCACGGGCTTCCTCCGGGTGCCCTCCACGCGCCAAATGGTCGCCGGAGGCGCAACTTCGGCGGATCGCCGCCGTGCGGATGGTCGCCGTCGGCCCCGCTCCGGTGGGCGCCGACGTGGCCATCATCAGGGGCTAATCCCCCCTGACTAGTTAGCCTCCTACCACTGACGAGTGGGCCCCAGCGTGGGTCAAACCACTGGTCAGCGTGGAGTTTAGGGCTGTGTCAGTAACGTGCGGGCCCCACACGTCAGGTTTGACCTGGCCTGGTCAGCCGACCAGCCGACGTCACAGTGATGTCAGGCTAACGCCATTAATCCCTTTTTCCAGTGTAAAAATAATTCCAGAAATTATTTAAAACTATAAAAATTCATATAAATTAATCCGAAATCAGATGAAAATAATTTATATATGAAAATTTATCAGAAATATCCAATGAATCCAATGGTGCTATTATCATGCATGTTAGAGCAACCTATGTAGAAGAACATTGATATTTGCTAATACGTTAGTTTATGGAATTTGAAATGGAGAACAATTTTGAACCTACGTTCAAACCCATTTGAACTTAACTTGAATATTAGTTGCATCAACTCATCCAAACATGCTACCATGCCATGATCATGCATCATATTGTTGTACTTGCATGTATTGATTGCTTTTTATCTGCATTGCGGTAGGCCCGTCTTCTGAGGGTAGCCCCGAGTATTCCAATGAAGGAGAAAACCTTCCCGCTACCTAGCAATGCAAGCAACCCCCCTTGATCATTTCGATAACATCCCACTCTCTCGCTCCTGCTCTTGTTTACTGCATTAGGACAATCGTTCACTTGTCTGTCATACACAGTAGATGAACCTATTCTTATGCATGACCTATCATTGTCATAGTAAATAGGTAAACCTTGCAATCTAGCATACTTGGTAGATGCTGGTGCCATGATGTGCTTAGCTTACTTTGCCTGCTATGCTTGCTATGCTTAGAGTTGTGTCAGGTCTGATTCATCTGGGTGATGAACTAAGTGAAACAATGTGTTCTGATGTGATGAACTTATGATGAACCCGATTTTGTAAAGGTAGCGATGAGAGGCTATGTAGGAGTACATAGCGGGTTGTCTCATTAGGACCGATCATAGGAACTGAGTTCCGTGTTTGTGATCCAAGCCTAGTTACCACCACGCACTGGGTTCCGATAACTTGACCCCTCTCGACTGATCAGTCGCTTAGTCCTTAGTCCAGGAGTTGCAAGTAGTTTCTGGTGTTTATAGCATGCTGGAGGCCATGCGTAGCATGGACCCTAGGGGGCGATTATGATGCAGTAGGCAGTGGCGCGATGTACCAAGGGTCACCCGAATGGTAGGCTTGGGTACCCTGCACACATTGTTTGGGGCCGTAGCGGAAACTTCAGCCGGACTTCCGTGCGGGTTCAGTCTCAAGTAGGCGATAGACTAGACTAGATGTCTTATGTGATTGACGGTCGTGGCTGACTCCCTCGCTGGGCTTCCGCTTGAAGGTTGCCAAGGTGCATGGTTTTATGAGCACACAACGATAAGTGGCGAGAGCCTGTGTGAAGAAGTACACCCCTGTAGGGTATGAAACTATTCGAATAGTCGCGTCCTCGGATATGGACTACTTGGATAACTTATGTTGTTCATAGATAATCAAATGGATACTCATAAAAATATCCAGACAAGTGTGAGTATCGTGGATGGCACTCTCCCAGAAGAGGGAAGTAAATCCATGGTGGTGTATTGTCATGGAGTTAGTGGACTCATGTGCGATATCTAAAATTTAAACAAAGAGTTAAAATTGTGTAGTGTAGGTTAGCCATGAGTCAAAGCTGGCATTGCTGCATAAACTCGACCACCACCCTTGTTGATACATGAGCATGAATAGACTAGGTCTACTTTAAAGACTTGCTGAGTACATTTGTACGCATGTTTTCTTAATAAATGATGCAGATGAGACCCAGGACCCATCAGGTGGATTCTTTCTAGATGTCGACGATACCGAATAGCTGGTGTACCAGCTACGACCTATGCCCTGTGGCGGGCTGTAGATAGTCAGGCCATGTGACTTTTTATCCTTTCATCTGTCTGTACTCAGACAGCTTATGCTTCCGCTTGGTTTGTATGAACTTGTTTGTATGACTTGATTGTCAGGTCATGTGACCCCTATCTGTAAGAACATATTATGCAAGGCTCGTCTGAGCCTCTTAAATAAAAGTTGTTGAATGGTTATGTTGTGATGCCATGGTTGTATCTATGCATATCAGGCATGTCGTGCATACGTGTGACGTGCAACGGTATGTATGGGATCCAAAACCTAGTTGTGTGCCTTTAGTAGTACTCTTTACGGGAAACTGCCTCTTTGTGCTTCCACTGAGCCATGGTATATTGCTACTGCTCCGGACACATTGATTGACCGACATGTATCCTTCTTTACTGTTGTGTTTGTCCCTTCAGGGAAATGTCTCATAGTGTAATGGAGTCCCTGTAGCCTGCTATGACTCGTCTACGTGTAGTGATGGCATTCATGTCTCACGGCGTAATGGAGTCCTTGTAGCTTGCTATGCATGTTTCCGTACGGATGTACCACTTGGATTCTATGACTAGTCATGTCAGCCCGGGTTCTCTGTCGTTTGATTGCCAGCGACATGTTTAGATACGCGAGCCAAAAGACGCAAACGGTCCCGGCTAAGGTAAGGCTGCAGTTGTGGAGCTTACCGTGCGTGAGGCTGCAAAGTGATGTGATATGTTATAGTCTGGATTCATATGACTGAGGACCGGGGTCCCGACACCACCGTATCGCCCTGGGCGTCCTTTTATATTCAAGTGAATCCCAACGGTGGCGTATAGTCCATACATGGGGTGTACAGAGCTACAGTGCTATCATACCTAACACTAACGGAGTAGGACATGCACATTTAATGCGGCACCACGCATCTCTGTCCTGGGATGGGACGGGAGCTCATCCAATCAGCACCGATTATCCCCCTCCAACACCGATGCCACGACATGCGTCTAGGCGGATCGACACCTGGCCTGCGCGCTGGTGGGACCTTGCTGGGTCTTTCTGGGGCTCTGTCTTTGCCCGAGGTTCCAATGGTCATCCCGGCAAGGTCCTGCCGGGAGTCCCAATTCATCTGTGCTGGTACCTGGAAAGTCCCTATTGGGCCTCGTCGCCAGGGTGGCTACTACTGCCCGTGCACGAGTAAAGGGACACTAGGAAGCCCAAAACTCTAGTGCACCGACATCTGCGTAGCATCGTCACTCCATTGTCGTCATTTTTTTTCAAAAGATGCATCTATTCATAGTTGTTGGTTCTCTCCCTTTTTGTCGTTCGCCGTTTCAAGTCCAACCACACACGCGGCACCAGTAAGATATTGTTTTTCAAAGTGCGTATCAAACTTCTCGGAATGGGTCGAAAGTTGGCGTGCGGCCTTGTTTTATTTTAGGTAGACAACCTATAGTGACAATATAGTCAGATAATCGCAAGCATGCTTTCAATTTTCAAAACTGATGTCGGGCTTTTCGTTTTCCCTCTCATCTCTGCATAGCCTCTTTGCACAGTGCATGGACCTACTCGCAACCATGTCCGAAAACCTTCCCGGACCCGAAACTGATGGTCGTGACCATTAGATCCGGATCAACCCCGAAATACCCGAAACCATCATCGTTTTTCCAGTTGGAATCCCTAACCTATTTTTTGACATCCGATCGATTCGGAAGGTCCGAAGCTAATCTCATTCTCCTATATATAAATCAACCCCTAGGAAAATATGGACAACCCTACACAAACACCCCCAATTCCCGCAGCACTGCCGCCACTCTCTCCCTTAGGATCTCCTCCCAACAAACAAAAGCCTTCACCTTGTTTTCATCTTTCCTCCAACCAGGCACCCACGTCCTGATCTGTTGGGGAACGTTGCATGGGAAACAAAAAATTTCCTATGCACACGCAAGATCTATCCATGGTGATGAGCATCTACGAGAGGGAGAGTGGATCTACATACCCTTGTAGATCGCTAAGCGAGAAGCGTTAAGAAACGCGGTTGGTGTAGTCAAACGTCTTTGTGATCCAAATCGCCGAGCATCCCGTGATCTCATCACGATCCGTCCCGCGATCCAATCATGATCTATCCCGCGAACTCATCATGATCCGTCCTGCGATCTCATCATGATCCGTCTCGCGATCTTGATCAGGGTCCTTCCGATCTAGCACCAAACGGACGACACCTCTACGTTCAGCACACGTACAGCTCGATGACAATCTCCACCTTCTTGATCCAGCAAGAGGGAGCTGAGAGGTAGACAAGTTCTCCGGTAGCATGATGGCGTTGCGGTGATGGTGGTGGAGGAATTCCAGCAGGGATTCGCCTAAGCACCGCTGAAAACCGATCTAGAGGAGAAACTACGAACTAGAGGGTAGGGTTGCACGTGAATAAAAATCTAGTGCAAAAACCCTAAAACGTCCAGTATATATAAGAGGAAGAGAGGAGGAGGCTTTGGCCAAACTGGATAGGAGAGGAGGAATCCTCCTTCAATCCTAGTAGGACTAGGACTCCTTCCTTTTTTGCCTTTTTTGCCTTTTTCCACCATTTCTCTTTGGGCTTCTCTTTCCCAGCCGCATTGGCCTTTGTGGGACTTCCACCAGCCCAGTAAGTGCTGGTATTGATCCTCCCACAGCCCATGTAGCCTCTTGGGTCGAAATACCCCTCCCGATGGTCCCCCGGTACACTACCGGCACTGCCTGTACACTACTGATGAGCCTGAAACTTTTCTGGCGACCAAAACAGGACTTCCTATATATCAATCTTTACCTCCAGACCATTACGGAGCTCCTCGTGATGTCCAGGATCTCATTCGGGACTCCGAACAAACTTCGGTCACCATCATACATAACTCTATACTACCAAAACGTCACCGAATGCAGACCCTGCGGGTTCGACAACTATGTAGACATGACCGAGATATTTATCGTTCCTACATATTTATCGTTCCATATTCTACGAAGATATTTATCGTTCGAACCTCTATGTCAAGGATTCAGTTAATCCAGTATGATGTTCCCTTTTTTCTTTGGTATGTTACTTGGCCGAGATTCGATCGTCGGTATCTCCATACCTAGTTCAACCTCATTACCAGCAAGTCTCTTTACTCGTTTCCTTAATACAAGATCCCGTGGCTAACACTTAGTCACATTACTTGCAAGGATTATTGTGATGTTGTATTACCGAGTGGGCCCTGAGGTACCTCTCCGTCACACGGAGTAACAAATCCCAGTCTTGATCCATGCCAACCCAACAGACACCCTCGGAGATACCCATAGAGCACCTTTATAGTCACCCAGTTACGTTGCGATGTTTGATACACACAAGGCACTCCTCCGGTGTCAGTGAGTTGCATGATCTCATGGTCATAGGAACAAATACTTGACGTGTAGAAAACAGTAGCAATAAACTGACTCGATCATATGCTACGTTTGTAGTTTGGGTCTTGTCCATCACATCATTCTCCTAATGATTTGATCCCATTATCAAATGACATCTCATGTGCATGGCTAGGAAACCTTAACCATCTTTGATCAATGATCTAGTTTACTAGAGGCATACTAGGGACATGGTGTTGTCTATGTATCCACACATGTATGTGAGTTTCCGATTAACACAATTATAACATGTATAATAAAAGATTATCATGAGATAGGAAATATGATAATAACCAATTTATTATTGCCTCTAGGGCATATTTACAACAGTCTCCCACTTGCACTAGAGTCAATAATCTAGTTCACATCACCATGTGATTCGCATTGTTATGAATCTAACACCCAATGAGTTCTGGGGCTCGATCATGCTTTGCATGTGAGAGAGGTTTTGTAGTCCACGGGTCTGCGACATTCATATCCGTGTGTACTTTGAAAATCTCTATGTTAAAATGTAAATACTGCTACCACACTCCACTTGGAGTTATTCCAAATGGCTACTCCACTATAGGTATCCAGATTGCTACTCAGAGTCATCCGGATTGGTGTTAAAGTTTGCATCGACGTAACCCTTTACGATGAACTCTTTATCACGTCCATAATCGAGAAATATTTCCTTGGTCCGCTAGTTACTGAGGATAATCCTAACCGCTGTCCAGTGATCCACTCCTGGATCACTTTTGTACCCCTGATAGACTCATGGCAAGGCACACACCAGGTGTGGTACACAGCAAGGCATAATATAAAGCCTATGCCTAAGGCACAGGGGACGATGTTTGTCCTTCCTCTTCCTTCTGCCGTTGTCGAGCTTTGAGTCTCACTCAACTTCACACCTGACAAATCAGGCAAGAACTCTTTCTCTGACTGATCCATTTTGAACTCTTTCAAAATCTTGTCAAGGTATGTACTCACTGAAAGACTCATCAAGCATCTTGATCTATCTCTATAGATCTTGATGCTCAACAACTAGGTAGCTTTATCCAGGTCTTCCTTTGAAAAATTCTTTTCAAACAACCATTTATGCTTACCAGAAACTCTATAGTGCACCCACTCACTTTATTGTAAATACAAGTTTCTCATAAACTTTGTATAGACTCAAAAACTTTGATCACCTCATTAAAGTGTATATTGCAACTCCGAGATGCTTGCTTCAGTTCATAGAAGGATCACTGAATCTTGCACACCTTTTAGCATCCTTAGGACTGACAAAACCTTCTGGTTGTATCTCATACAACCTTTCCTTAAGGAATGAAACGATGTTTTGACATCCATCTGCTAGATTTCATAATTGAAAAATGCAGCACCTGCTAACATAATTCCAATAGAATTTAGCATCGCTACGAGTGAGAAAGTCTCATTGCAGTAAACTCCTTGAACTTGTCATAAACTTCTTTGTGACAAGTCGAGCTCTATAAATGGTGACATTTACCATCAGCGTCTGTCATCATCTCAAAGGTCCATTTGTACTCGATGACCTGCCATCCAACGAGCAAGTCTACCAAAGTCTATACTTGGTTTTCATACATGGATCCTTTCTCGGATTTCGTGGCCTCTAACCATTTGTTGGAATCCGGGCCCATCATCGCTTCTCCACGGCTCGTAGGTTCATCGTTGTCCAACAACATGACCTCCAAGACAGGGTTGTCGTAGTGCTCAGGAGTAGTACACATCCTTGTCGACCTACGAGGTTCGATAGTACCTTGATCCGAAGCTTCATGATCATCATCATTAACTTCCTCTTCAACTAACGTATGCTTCATAGAAACATCTTCTTGTGCTGCGCTACTCTCTGGTTGAACAAAGGTTCAACAACCTCATCAAGTTCTATCTTCCTCCCACTCAATTCTTTTGAGAGAAACTCTTTCTCGAGAAAGGACCAAGTTTTAGCAACAAACATTTTATGCTTGCATCTGAGATAGATGGTTCACCCAACTGTTCTTAGGGTATTCAATGAAGATGCATTTGTCCGTTTTGGGTTTGAGCTCATTCGGTGAAAACATTTTCCACACAAGCGTTGCAGCCCCAAACATTAAGAAATGACAGCTTGGGTTTCTATCAAACCCTAATTCACACGGTGTCATCTCAATGTACTTAGATGGTGCCCTATTTAAAGTGAATGTAGTTGTCTCTAATGCATAACCCCAAAATTATAGTAGCAAAACGATAAGAGAGATCATAGCACACACGATATCCAATAGAGTACGACTATGACATTCAGACACACCATCACACTATGGTGTTGCAGGTGGCGTGAGTTGTGAAACAACTTTCACATTGTCTAAAGTTGTATGCCAAACTCGTAACTCAGATATTCACCTCCACGATCATATCGCAGACATTTTTATCTTCTTGTCACGATGATCTCAAACTTCACTCTGAATTTTCTTGAACCTTTCAAACGATTCAGACTTGTGTTTCATTAAGTAAATATACACTATATCCACTCAAATCATTAGTGAAGGTAAGAAAATAACGATATCCACTGCATGCTACAACACTCATTGGATTGCATACATCAACATGTATCATTTCCAATAAATCACTTGCCCGCTCCATCCATCTGGAAAATGGGGTCCTTAGTCCTCTTCCCCAAGAGGCATGGTTCGCATGTCTCAACCGATTCAAAATTGAATGAGTCCAAAGATCCATAAGCATGGAGTTTCTTCATGCGCTTTATACCAATATGACATTTAGCGGCAGTGCCACAAGTATGTGGTACTATCATTATTAACTTTGTATCTTTTGGCATCAATGTTATGAACATGTGTATTACTACGATCAAGATTCAACAAACCATTCTCACTGGGTGCTTGACCACTGAAGGTATCATTCATGTAAACAGAATAACCATTATTATCTAACTAAAATGAATAACCGTGTTGCAATAAACACGATCTAATCACGTTCATGCTCAACGCAAAACACCAAATAACATTTATTTAGGTTCGTCACTAATCCTGGAGGTAGAGAGAGCATGCGATGTTGATCACATCAACCTTGGAAACATTTCCAACACACATCATCACCTCACCGTTAAATAGTTCTCCGTTTATTCCGTAGCTTTTATTTTGAGTTACTAACATTTAGCAACCGAACCGATATCCAATACCCAGGTGCTACTAGGAGTACACGCAAGGTACACATCATTAACACGTATATCAAATATACTTCTGTCGACGTTGCCATCCTTGTTATCTACCAAGTATCTAGCGTTGTTCTGCTTCAGCGACTGCTCTCCTCATAATCGAAGCACTTAGTCTCGGGATTGGGTTCAACTTTGGGTTGCTTCACTAGAGCAGCAACTGACTTGCTATCCATGAAGTTTCCCTCCTTGCTCTTGCCCTTCTCGAAACTAGTGGTTTGACTAACCATCAACACTTGACGCTCCTTCTTGATTTCTACCTTTGCGGTGTCAAACACCGCGAACGGCAAGGGATCATTATTTGTATCCCTGGCATTTTATAGTTCATCACCAAGTTCTAGTAGCTTAGTGACAGTGACTTGGAGAACTATATCAATCACTATCTTATCTAGAAGATCAACTCCCACTCGATTCAAGCGATTGTAGCACCCAGAAAATTTAAGCACATGCTCAGTGATTGAGCTTTTCTCTTTCATCTTGCAGGCAAAGAATCTTGTTGGAGATCTCATATCTTGTAACACGGGCACGTGCCTGAGATCCTAATTTCAGCTCTTAGAACATCTCATATGTTCCGTGACATTCAAAATGTTTTGGAGCCTCAATTCTAAGCCATAATGCATGACGCACTAAAGTATCAAGTAGTCATCAGAACGTGCCTGTCAGATGTTCACAACATTTACAGACGACGCTAGAGGGGTTGGCGCACCAAGCGGTGCATTAAGGATATAAGCCTTCTATGCAGCAATGAGGACAATCCTGAGATCACGGACCTAGTCTGCAATATTCCTACCATCATATTTCAACTCTATATCTCTTGGAACATACAAAAATTCAAGCGAGCTACGGCGCGAGCAAGTAATCTACAACATAATTGGCAAAGACACTACTGACTATGTTCATGATAACAAGTTCAATTAATCATTTTACTTAAGAACTCCCACTCAAATTGACATCCCTCCGGTCATTCGAGTGACCCATGATCCAAATTCACCAACTCAAGTCCGATCATCACGTGAGTTGAGGTGGTTTCAGTTGTGAACATCATCATGTTGATCATATATACTATGTGACTCATGTTTGACCTTTCGGTCTCTTGTGTTCCGAGGCCATGTCTGTACATGCTAGGCTCGTCAAGTTTAACCCGAGTGTTCTGCATGTGCAACACTGGCTTGCACCCGTTGTATATGAACGTAGGGTCTATCACACCCGATCATCACGTGGTGTCTCACCACGACGAACTTTCGCAATGGTGCACCCTCGGGGAGAACACAATTCATCTTGAAATTTAAGCGATGGATCACCTTATAATGCTACCGTCGTCCTAAGCAAAACAAGGTGCATAAAAGGATTAACATCACATGCAAATCATAAGTGACATGATATGGCCATGAACTTATGCTTTTGATCTCCATCTTGAAAGCACCGACATGATCTCCATCGTCACCGGCATGACACCATGATCTCCCTCATCTTGATCTCTATTAACGTGTCGCCATCGGGGTTGTCGCACCCACCATGCTTCTACTACTATTGCTACCGTTTAGCGATAAAGTAAAGCATTACATAGTGCTTAATGATTGACACGCAGGTCATACAATAATTATAGACAACCCTATGGCTCCTGCCGGTTGCCATACTCATCGACATGCAAGTCATGATATTCTATACAAAACATGATCATCTCATATATCACATATATCTCATCATGTAACTGGCCATATCACATCACAACATACCCAGCAAAAACAAGTTAGACATCCTCTAATTGTTGTTGCATGTTTTACGTGGCTGCTACAGGTATCTAGCAAGAACGATTCTCACCTACGCAAAAAACACAACGGTGATACATAAGTTTCTTTTCAACCTTCTCAAGGACTGCCTTTGTCGAATCCGATCCAACTAAAGTAGGAGAAACAGACACCCGCTAGCCATCTTTGTGCAACGAGGTTACACGTCAGTCGATGGAACCGGTCTCTCGTAAGCGTATGAGTAAGGTTGGTCCGGGCCGCTTCATCCCACAATACCGCTGAACCAAAACACGACCAAGGGAGGAAGCAATCTAAGCATCAACGCCCACAAACTCTTTGTGTTCTACTCGAGATCTCATCTACACATAGACCTAGCTCATGATGCCACTGTTGGGTAATGTTGCATGGGAAACAAAAGTTTTCCTACGCACACGCAAGATCTATCCATGGTGATGAGTATCTACGAGAGGGAGAGTGGATCTACATACCCTTGTAGATCGCTAAGCGGGAAGCGTTAAGAAACACGGTTGGTGTAGTCGAATGTCTTTGTGATCTGAATCACCGAGCGTCCCACGATCTCATAACGATCCATCCCACGATACAATCATGATATGTCCCACGAACTCATCATGATCCATCCCGCAATCTCATCACAATCCGTGTCGCAATCTTGGTCACATCCTTCCAATCTAGCGCCGAACGAACGGCACCTCCGCGTTCTGCACAAGTATAGCTTGATGACAATCTTTGCCTTCTTAATCCAACAAGAGGGAGCGGAGGGGGAGACGAGTTCTAAGACAGCGTGACGGCATTGCGGCGATGGTGGTGGAGGCATTCCAGCAGGGCTTCGCCTAAGCACCGCTGAAAACCGATCTAGAGGAGAACCTACGAACTAGAGGGTAGGGTTGCACGTGGCTAACAATCTAATGCAAAAACCCTAAATCCTCTAGTATATACAAGAGGAAGAGAGGAGGAGGCTTGGCCAAAGGGCCAGTCTTAGGAGGCTTCGGCTGAAGTGGATAGGAGAGGAGGAATCCTCCTCCAATCCTAGTAGGACTAGGACTCCTTCCTTTTTTGCCTTTTTTGCCTTTTTCCACCTTTTCTCTTTGGGATTTTATTTCCCAGTCGCATGGGCCTTTGTGGGACTTCCACCCGCCCACTAAGGGCTGGTATTCATCCTCCCCCAGCCCATGTATCCTCTTGGGTCGAAATACCCCTCCCGATGGTCCCCCGGTACACTACTGGCACTCCCAGTACACTACCTATGAGCCCGAAACTTTTCTGGCGACCAAAACAGGACTTCCTATATATCAATCTTTACCTCCGGACTATTCCAAAGGTCCTCTTGACGTCCGGGATCTCATCCGGGACTCCGAAAAACCTTCAGTCACCACCATACATAACTCTATACTACCGAAACGTCACCGAACCTTAAGTGTGCAGACCCTGTGGGTTCGAGAACTATGTAGACATGACCAAGACACCTCTATGGTCAATAACCAATAGCGGTCCCTAGATGCCCCTATTGGTTCCTACATATTTTACGAAGATCTTTATCGGTCGAACCTCTATGTCAAGGATTCAGTTAATCCAGTATGATGTTCCCTTTGTTCTTCGGTATGTTACTTGCCCGAGATTCGATCATCGGTATCTCCATACCTAGTTCAACCTCGTTACCGGCAAGTCTCTTTACTCGCTTCCGTAATACAAGATCCCGTGGCTACCACTTAGTCACATTGCTTGCAAGGCTTATTGCGATGTTGTATTACTGACTGGGCCCTGAGATACCTATCCGTCACACGGAGTAACAAATCCCAGTCTTGATCCATGCCAACCCAACAAACACCCTCAGAGATACCTATAGAGCACCTTTATAGTCACCTAGTTACGTTGCGACATTTGATACACATAAGGCACTCCTCCGGTGTCAGTGAGTTGCATAATCTCATGATCATAGGAACAAATACTTGACATGCAGAAAACAATAGCAATAAACTGACACGATCATATGCTATGTTTGTAGTTTGGGTCTTGTCCATCACATCAAATGACATCTCATGTACATGGCTAGGAAACCTTAACCATGTTTGATCAATGAGCTTGTTCACTAGAGGCATACTAGGGACAAGGTGTTGTTTATGTATCCACGCATGTATCTGAGTTTCTGATCAACACAATTATAGCACGGATAATAAACGATTATCATGAGCAAGGAAATATGATAATAACCAATTTCTTATTGTCTCTAGGGCATATTTCCAACATGATCCAATTCATCCCCAAGCCAATCCTTTTAGCAGTAGTAGCCAACCGCGGATGGTCACCTCGCCCCTATTGTCTTGGGACGTGTAAAACAACCACACGAGCCCAAGCTTCAGAGGCGCGATCCTCCTGTGCGCCTCCACTGGACCTTGACCCCAAGCCTCTAGCTCCTCACCCTGCAGGCGACGTCAACAAGGCCCGTTCCGCCCCTCTCCTCCCTGAACTCCTACTCTACCCGTCTCTCTCTCACCTTATTTCTCTCCGTTTCTCTCTGACACGTACATGAGCCATGGCTGAAGCTCCAATGTGGTAGTTTCCTCATCTCCACCCGATTTGCCACGAGCCACCTCAGAATGGAGCTCCGTCGTCGCCTTGGCCTCGGATCCAGCCAGTTCTCGCGCTCCCCGCCCCTGCAAGCCGCACCCTCGCCTGTCAGAGTCCCTGTCGGAGCTGCTCTGCATCCTCTCCTAGAGAGGATGAGTGCCTGAACCCGTTGCATCATGAACAATGACAGTTTGGGCAGCAAGGAGGATGCCTCTGTCTCGTCTTTGCCGACCCAGCCGCGCGTCCCATTTCCATCACCTTCCCAAGGCCCAGTGCAACTACCGATCATCTCGGACCAACATCGCCATGGCCGCTGGCCTCTTTGTTTCCCTGTTGTGAGCAGTTCCTCCCGATCTAAAACTCTGCTTTTTCCTAAATCTTTCCAGCATACGAATCTCATTTAGGATGTCCGTTATGTTCTGCTCTGAGCATATGCAGTAGCTGGAGTGGTTAGAGCCACCTCCTTTTGCATAATTTATGCATTTTTTTGCCTCTCTAGCACATCAAATTTCCTCAAAGTTTTATATATGTCTTAGTCTCAATTTTTGTCACAAGCACATATCCAGCCTAGCTGGCTAGTGTAGCCACACCAAATGCATGTGGGCCTGACTTCGATCCCTAGCCACCCCAATTTTTGCCCTGTTCACCTGTTATACTTCACACACACACACACTCAGCCAATCTGGTCCAGACCGGTTGTTGGCCTTGCCATGTGCACTGCACTTGGTCGTATGTTTTTTGCTATCCACTACAATTTAGCATTCATTCAATGCATTGCATACTTTCAAAAACCATGATTTTAACATGCTCATAGCTATATAAGCGTGCATCGGATTAAAATAATCTATACATGTAAAATGTGTACAATTTTATGCAGTTTCTCAATATGTAAATTTAGTCCGTGATTTAAATATTCAACATGCTATTCATTAATTCTGCGTAAATGCCATGCTAAAATGATTTATTCCATAACTAATTAACCGTAACTCAGATTTGAATGTTTTATATATGTAACTTGGCTAGAAAAACGTGTAGAATCACATGGCATATTTTATTTTGATGTTTAGAAAAAATATAAAATTATGTTAGAACAGATATGTACCAAACATAAAATATGCATATGACGTCGTTTCAGAAATGCTGTATGTTGCTTCCGGCATCATTTAAAATGCCTAGGTGATATAGTTGTTCGTGTTTCACCTCTTGCCATGATGAACAACATTACCCACATTTCTTATAATATGGAGAGTTATTATTATTTTTATGTACGTTCTCCTTATCCATTAAAAAATTCTTAATTCCATCTTCACCTTATGCCATGACTATCCATGTTAACAACCTTTAAAAATTGATGAGTACCTAACGGGAGGAACTAAATATTTGAATGTGGAGTTTTGTCAGTATGCAACTCGTTGCATATTGAGCTTCACTTAATGTGTACAAGTTGATTGTGGTGCTTTGCCATGTCATGCATAAGATGCATCATATTTGATCATGCTTCATATAATGAATATGTTGTGGTGTTATTGGGTGTTGATTGTTTGTTTTCAGATTGCTTCTTCTCGATAGAGTTTCGGAAGCGTTCGGAGTGTGGGTATTCGTTCCACTATGCCCCATTTATCTACTTCATGGATTCATTCTTCTTCCAAGCGGGATCTCAGGCAAGATGACCCTTTTCCTGGATATGACTACTATCATTGCCATGATAGTTGTCTTGCTTCAATCGTTATGTCACGTCACCTACCACTTGTATGTCAAGCCTCCCAACATTGCCATGAAAATCCTCTAACCCCTCCACATCCCAGCAAACCTTTGTTTGGCTATGTTACTGGTTGCTCCGCCATTCTTATAGCATTTCTAGCTGCAGGTGCAAATGTTTCCATGTGACAACATGGATATTTGTGTTACATCACATTACCATTGATATTTAATTTAATGCACCTATATACTTGGTAAAAGGTGGAAGGCTTGGCCTTTTGCTCGGTGTTTTGTTCCACTTTTTCCGCCCTAGGAGGTGGGTGTGTACTGGTGCTGTATTTCATATTAAGCGCTCCTAACATGCTTGGAGTTGTTATCTGGACCCCCTTGATTTTCGTTTTGGCATAAAACTCTTCTGGCAATGACCAACATTGGTCCTATATTTGCCCAATAACTGATAAACCTGCATAGGGAGTAATTAACCCGAGGATCTTTAATAAACAACCCGGGACAATGGTCCTCATGAGTTGTAACAGCCCAAGTGCATCCCTTGCCATATTTGTAATATATGACTTGTGTGAACCTTCATATTGTGCCTCATGTGACTTGAGTTAATGGAATTGCGTCATGTCATTTGGCATCATGACATCATATCATCATACCATAAGTGCATCATGTTATCTTGTCATGCTTGTGCTGTTGTTGGGAGTGTGTGTGTTCTGGGGTTTGTCTGCAAAACTTTGGTGTGAAGCCTCACCTCTATTTCTTAGAACTATGCCCACCTCTCGTCTATCAAAAATAACAACATGGAGTGATTTCACTTGCTTATTCTCCTTATAAAAATGTTGCACTTCTCCTTTCAAATCAGATAGTATATGTTGTTTAGTTCTCAAACATGTTCTACTAGAGTTGCCTATTTAAAACTTTGCAAAACAGAGTCCAATTTAGTTAAATGTGTTTTATTTTGTTTGCTCTAAAAATGCCACCAGTTTTATTAAATAGAGAATATTTTTGTGAGTGCAAATATATTTTTATTTCATGCCCACACATATCTCTCTTTTCTTTGTGTTTTTGCCTGATCTCATTTTATATAAAAAGAAGAAAATGCTTTTCCTTTCGTGTGAGAGAGGGAGTTCAGCACCCAGGCCTCCTTCCCCGTGTGGCCAACTAGCGCAGGAGAAGCCTCCCGTAGCCCATGAGCGCATTCGCATCGTTGTCAACCAGTACGGCGTAACATCCAGGAGAGCCACGTCGCCATGCCCGATGATTTAACGGTCGGAGATCGTCCCCAGCCCCTATAAAACATGTCATAACCCTACCCTGGCCTCTCGTCTCTCCATTCCACCCACCTCCTAGCCGAGCCGCCGCTCAGGTATGCTCCCCGTGCCAAGCCATCACCATGCCCTGCATGCCCCGAGCCTGCTCAAGCTCGCGCTCGGGCTCACATCGTCGTCGCGCCTCTGCTCCCTCGGCGCCACGGGAAAGAGTCCCCGCAGCTTCTCCTTCGTATCCAACGAGCGAGGGAAGTGTCATGGCCCAGCTCCTCGCTGTCCTCGCCCTCCCATCTGCTTCTTCTTCTCGGTTAGATTCACATCGGAGTTCGGCTACTCCTCATCATGCCCTACTCCGCCCCTCCATGTCCTAGGTAGGGGGTATAATCCCTCCTTCCTTTCCCCTCGCCAACTTTGTCGTTACCCTCGTATGCGTGTACTGGTGACTGTGCCATTTTCATGCTCTTGGTGCTCTATTCAAGTACGTTTTTTGTGTTGTGGTATGTGCGCTCCGCGCCCATGCAGCAGCCCCGCGACAGGGAACCCGGTCCCCTTGCAATCCCGCACCCCTGGCGAGGCACCATAGGTGCTTCCATTGCTGTGCTTGCCGGAGTCCCCACAAACATGTCTGCCATGTTGCTGGAGAGTAGAAGAAATGTGGCCAATTGGGTCATATATGTTAGCACCTCCCATAGTTCATACCAGCAGCAGTAGCATAGTGGTCAAGGTCATCTTGAGCGATCATGGGGTTGGGGGATCAAACCCCAGAAGCCCCTGTTTTGTTTCATCGGTGTTCTGGGAACGGGAGTACCCAGGACATGGCCCACCTCGTTAGCTAGACATGGCTTGGCGTGGTTCCGCTCAAGACAAGGTCCTCGCAAGGACCCTAGGATCGCGAGGAAGAATGACACCAAGACCAGCGAGGATGGGACTTCTCAGGCCCCCTCTAGAGCAGTGAAGATCTCTATGTAGAACCCAACCTTAGGAGTCAAAGATGATGCAGGAAAGGGCAGGTGTCCGCCAGCGCATCAGGCAGTGCAGTTTCCCCATTGGTGCAAAGGGAGCAGGGACATATGCGGGTCCCCAAACTGCCTCCCAAAGGATTACATTCTAGTGCAACAAGACCACGATCATGACCCCGTAGGGCGGATGTCATCGACGAGCCCACCTCTCCCTCATCGACAGCTACTTTGCATGCAAAGACCACCTTTGGACAGCGCGCGGATATACTTGTGTCCCCCTTCAAATTTGGCCATTGTGGGATCCCTTCCTGCCATTATGATTAGGGAAGAGGACACGGGCCACTTCTATATATAGAGGCGAGGCCACACCATAGAAGGAGAGGACGGACCACAAGACAAGACAGAGAGCTAAGAACACCACTAGAGCTCCCTCGTGTGGCTCGAAACCACTATACTAGTTCATCCACCATACCTCCCTGAGAGGCAATCCACCAATGTAGGAGTAGGATAGTACGCTTCCCAACGGCCCGAACCTGGGTAAACCACTGAGTTCATCTTCTTACTCGTCACCATGCAAGTTCACCATAGTAACCATTGAGTAGCAAGCTAAGTACGACGAGTCTACTAGGGATCTTCATAGAAACCCCTGTGTTTGAACCTTGAGGGTTTTGTTGAGCTTGAAATCTGATAGTTTTCTGTCGTATACTCTTTTATCTCTAGTTTTGGCAGATGTTGGAGTAGCATTGAGGTCTTTTCATAAGAGGCTGAAGACCCTCCCTATCGAGCAATGCTCCCTAGCCCAGCAGGTTGGCCTAGGTTCACGCGACAATAAGGTCAGGGGTTCGATTCTTCCCCGAACCATTTTCCTAGTGTTTTAATGTGTGGGACTAACAGTGGGCCCAAGGCCACATGTCACCCCCTAGGGTCCTAGTGACTATGCCATGTGGCCCCTCCTTTTAAAACATTTAGGGAAATATTCTCGTTTTGTCATTTGTCCCAATCTAGCAATAATCCTAGGATATGCCAAATTTGGCATATAAGTTGATATAAGTGGCATTGTCAATTTTGTGTGTGATTTGTGGGACTTTTATCAACAGGAAAATATGTTGGTGATATATGATTTTTGGGTAGAAAAATCCATAGAAACCATTGGTGGTGTTGGTTTTATCATTTGAGCCAGTTTGTGAGAATGTTATTTTGTCATAATATGTCATTTTCTCTTTTTCACATGAATTAATTCTTGCTTGATATGATGAACTTGTCAATATGAGATATGCTTATTAATGTGTGCTCTAGCCTCTGGTAGTTTTTCTTGCCATGTTAGTTCATGAGTTGGATGGGATTCATGATGACAACATGTCACTAAAATTCTGACTTCACATGCCCAAATAATTCTTAGTGTTGGAATCTGTTATTTTGTTGCCAATTTGCCTTGATGATTCCCATGTACATGTTGCTCCTTTGGAGTTGGCACAATGGAATGCATTGTTGTGCTTGTCATCCTCTGTAGATGTGTGTCAAGATCTTGTGGATTAAGCTATGTCATCTTATTTAAAACTTGCTGTCAACATGCCATTGTGTTAACAAGTGCCTGTTTGCCCCTTGATGAATTCCATTAAGTCTGTGATTCTGCTATTCTCAATATTTCATATTGTGAGGATCAGATCCATGGATACATGCATGATTTGGTTTTGCCATAATGTAATTAGTTGTAGTACGTGTTGTCCTCTATCACCCTGTTAATATTCCTGCCATGAGATGCCCTCTAGCATATATAATTTTTGTTGTCAAGATGCTATCATTCTAACTCAGAATCTGTAAATTGGAATTTTCACTAAGTCCCTAAAAACTGTTTCAACATGCCATCTTGTGATCTTCATTTCCATTGATCCATGCTTACTTTCATGTTTCTGTACATAGATGAATTGTTGAGCATGATGTATACTTCTTGTACATGCCTTGGTTGTGATTTGAAACTTGTTGTAGCTCTGGTTATATGTGTTACAAGATGACATGTTGCTATTTGTGGAAAGATTGTGTGTTTGAGTGTTTTGTGACTTGTGGGAGATATACTCCATTATTTGGCATGATCTTTGGGTATATTCTTGGTAGATTTTAATTTCTTATCCAGTGGCATCCTTGGAATACCAAGGAATTGTAGAATTCAGGGCTTTGCAAACCCACAATGTTCGAACACTGGAGTGCGATCGTTCTGCAGCCCTAATCTATGTCTCAGTCTTGTGGTGGTTCGTGAAGGAAAAACTACCTAGGTTCCAGCTAGCTTGCGGTGCAATACCCTACTCCTGCTTTGGGGTGGATTCTCCTCACGAGGAGGCTATGGATGAACTAGTACAGTGGAAGGTTGGCCTCACGAGGACCTTTCATGGTGATGAACTAGCTCTACTTCCCCCCCTCAACAATGGGAGTGGGTGGCTATTTATAGGGGCCACGGTCCTCTTCCCTCATTGAACAAGCGGGAAGCGATCCACAATGACCAAACTTGAAAGGGAACAAGAGGTACTTCTTATCCTGACTAAAGGTGGTCTTCACCTGCAAAGCTTTGGGGGTGAGGAGGTGGTGGGCTCTGTCGTGGGAACAAGCCTGACAGCAGAAGGTAGGGGTAAGTAAGGAGAGGGAAGAGTCCTAGCTATGGCAAGCATGTACACACGAATGTATGAATTCTGGCCCCTCTCGTGGAGGTAACAGCCCTACGTCTCAGTGCTTGGGAGCTTTCTGTCATGTGGAATATGAGTGTTATAGGGGGTGCGAACCCTTGTGCTAGAGGGGAGGGGCGGCTTATATATTGTGCGCTGCCCCTCATGAATACCTGGCAACCAAGGGTTCAATCATGGCAATAAAGGTTTACGTTGCTGATAACGTATATAATAAATGGTAATAATAGTGAATAGTCAAACGCCTGCTTGTTGGCCTTCCTAGGGTGCCTTCTGGTCTTCTGATGTCGACTGGCCATTGGCTCTTTTGGATGAAAAGCTACTATTGAGTGGAGGGAGAAACCTCCAAGTGGATTATCTATAGAGTGACTCATGCACTAAGGTGACTTCAGTCGGAGTGCTCCTTGTATAGTTTAAGTCCTCCAATATAGTGTCCTTAGGTAGGGTATGTAGGTCAGGTCTAGGAGCCTACCCTAGGTACATATACTCATCATTAGCACCCGAATGGATCGGGGTTCGAGTGAAAAAGTGATAGATGCTGGTTCTGATAAGGCATAGAAATTTCGAATGCATCTCAACGATTTATGGAAATCTGCATCGACTGGAGCCTTTATCATTCGCCCTGATCGATTCTGCCTTAATAAGCGTTTAAGTGAACTTGAGCTCAGACTCAGGCCCGAGTGAACAACAAGGTCTTTTGATGCGGCAGGTCGCTTCGGTAGGCCTAGGTTCACGAGATTCGAAAATTTGGGAAGCGCGCGCTGCCCGAAGATAACGCAACGACTGAGGCAAGTGGGGGCATGACACCTCGATCTCTGTGTCGCCTTGTATGCCACGTACAACACTTCCTCTACGGCCGGGATTCATAGGGATCCAACAGGACCGCTGGTGAACAACTCACTCGGGTGCATATAAGATAGGCCACGCAGAGGTGGGCACAGTGCTTCTCGCCCAAATCCCCTCTTTTCCTCCGCCTCCTCTGGTCCACGCGTGTTGCTCAGCTCCGCCTTTATGACCGCCACCGCGATGACGAAGTGCAAGACGGAGAAGCTCGAGCGTGCCAATAAGGGAGGGGCCAAGGCGAACAAGCCGTCAGGCGCCCGATTCATGGTGCCGCCGGGGTGGATCCAGGGAGATTTTCTCCCATCAACCATCAGGGCGGAGGATGTCCACAACATCGTCGCTGACGGGTTGGTACCTGATGGCTCATGGAGGCTGTCAGAGGGGGAGATCAAGCCAGATCCACATGAAGGGGAGTGGATCCTCCTCCTCACCCATGTTAGGCGAGGTTTTTCTCTGCCTCCTCATCCATTCATCCATGGGTTCTTAAACTTTTTCGGAGGGCAACTTCACCAGTTTCCTCTGAGTGCCATCTCATACCTTGCTGATTTCATAACCTTGTCTGAATGCGTCTTGGGTTCTTCCCCTCATTGGGGTTTGTTCAAACATATCTTCTATTAGATCCCAGTCGGTCCAAAAAGCCAATCCAGATGATAGTAAGACCAATGTCATCCAATTATGTGGTGGCTTGGGACCCCAAAAGAGAGCCAGAAGTGTGTTTCCATTGATGAATTTTTCTGAATCTATTCGGGGCTGGAAGTCGACTTGGTTTTACTGTAACGACGTTGCATCTCCCAACATGTCGACTAGCCTTCCCCCCTTCACACTAGACGGACCCACTACTCCCAAATCACTCTCAGTGACAGAAGGAGATAAAGTCCAAGTAGGAATCTTAGTGAATGCACTAGTAAATCTGATTCGTGGCGGAGTGACTGGTATAGATCTGCTGGAGACATTTCTCAGTCGACGAATCTAGCCCTTTCAACCGAGGGACCACACTATGTGGCATTACTCAGACCCAGAGGACACCACTCGAACACATCCATAGGAAGTGTCTAAGAAGACTGTCACACACTAGATTCGAAGCATCACTGGCGCCTGTGACAACCCCATGGGACCCAAGCGAGTCTTGCCCTTCTTTGCTGAGAACTCGCCATCGAATCTAGGAATTGATATCTTTGTCGAATGCTTTCATGTTTCCTCGAGTCAATGGGTCATCCATCGACTGAATTTACTGTTTGTATCTCATAGGAGTTTACGAACATGTACTTGCCCATGCCTAATGGAGATCAGCCCAATGATGGAGAGGAGAGCGAGGGCCGCAGCGTAGCCGTTGATTATGTAGAGGACAATGAAGGCAATTAGGAGGACTCAGAGGAGAGCGAAGAAGAGGCTGAGTCTCCTCCATGCACCGAGCATCGATCTAAGCAGCACCAAGACCCAGTGGCTACCACAAGCAAAACCGTTACGTGGAGCACAAGGAACTCGAAGCGTGGCCGGGCTTCACCAGTCGAGTCTTCTGAACGAGCTACAAAACAGCCCAAGACTGACGCACCAAAACCTCGGAAGGCTCTGCCCTGCATGAAGATTGTTGTACCTGTCGCCTCAACGTGATGTTCATTTTCCTTTCGTTGTTGTTGAACTTCATATCTTTGCTGACCAAGTGGAACTTGTCTGTCAGAGGTGCTACTTCGGTGACGTCGCCTCCACGAGATGAAGAGGAACATATAGATGTGGATACTGCTGACGCGGTGACCTCTCAGCGAGGGATAACAAACCTTCACTCTACTCTGTTTTTTCCTTGACAATGATTTATCGATTGACTTAGCTAGCATTGACGACTAGTAGTTGCAGAGGTCATCTAGTTTGGGGATGGTGAGGAGCAGATGGGGGGTAAAGGTATGACCTTGGGTACCCTACGCGTACGCGCTCGGCGAACACCATCAGGGTAGATGCCTCGTAAGTCGACTAAGGTATCGTCTGAAGGACTTGACGATTCGTCTCGAGCAAGGACTAAACTTACAGCCCCACTATCGAGTGCTCCACCAACCACTTCAACTCTTGTGGCGTCGATGCCAATCAGGCAACCTCAAGCAACTCCCGTTACTCCAGCTGCAACACGAACTCACCCGACGCCTGCCTTCCCTCTGTATCGCGTCCGAGAAGACCAGACTGGAGCTGGCAAACAAGCCATGATCCAGACTGAGCACATAATGCTGCAAACAAAGGAGGCATATGAGGCTAGCAAATTGGCCTATGATGCCATCTGAGCGCTTCGTGCCAATGTCTGACTAAGTACGATTGTAAGTTCATTTGTGATTGAATTCTTGTCCATCTTGATTCTACACCCACTCGGTGTTTTCTTGTTGAATCCTCTCGAGTAGATCAGGTCTTAGTTGAGTGGTTTCTGGTCCAGTGGGTGCATGATGAGTGCACCCACTAGGTGTAGTCCCCGAGACCGCTGTCGAATGGTGATGACATCGACAGGCGTCTTAGGATTGTTTTGATAGTCCCTACACATTCGACAAGACGGACTTGAACGAGTGTTAGTAGGTCCAGTGTGGGCATGCTAAGTGCACCCACTGGGTGTAGTCCCCGAGATTGCCGTCGAGTGCTTGCATCGGCAGGGATCTGATAGACACAAAGTTTTTTTAGACAGGCCAGACCTGGTCAATTGGAGTTGTATCCAGTGGGGGCATGCTGAGTGCACCCACTGGGTGTATTCCCCAAGACTATTGTCGATCGTTTACGATGGGCAGTAGTCTTAAGAACTTGGACTCGGGATCAATTTTCGTACGCGGAGTATGCTTGTCACTTGGTTCGTCGAGTGCTTCTGAATGCTTATCTTAGAGATGAAGAGGTCAAAACCTATCGTATACATTTCATGGACATCATTGCCATCAACCATGATATGATGCTTTGAAGGAGAGTGGGGTGGGGCGGCAAGCAGCCATCCAGTCGACTGCACTTGCACCTTTCCACTCGGGAGTGGAGAAATATTAATATTGACTGAATTACTTCTTTGTTGATTTTAGAAAGCGTGACTCAACAATGCTATTTCTTTAGATACCATGAAGAAGGCGCTTGAAGACAAGGACAAAGCACTCGCTTACGCTCAGAAGGTGGTGAGAGAGAAAAACGAGGCTGCTAAGAAGAAACTTGCTGCAACCAAAAAGTTGGAAGACGAAAACAACAAGCTCAAGTAGGAGAGGGCTGACTCGATCAAGAATATCGAACAACTGAGCAAGAGGAGGAATGGTCTTGATAATTACTTGGGAGACTTCACGAAGAAGATGTTTAGCATGTTCGAAGGTAACTTTCTTTTGTTGAGTGAGTTTCCTTAATTCTTGCAGGATAGTAGCGTGACCATCTTTCCATTCTCCCTTCCTGTAGAATTCTGCCAAGATGTCGACAAGGAGACTAAACCAAATCTGGACCCCATCAAGTCGCCCGTCGGGGACATAGTGGCCATTACCATGTTTTGGCTTGACGTCCGTCTCAAAAAGGTTCAGGAGTATATCACTCGGCTCAGGGCTGCACTGGATAAGATTGATAGAGAACTATGGCCAGAAGACACCCTCTAGACTGACCTTGATTCGATGATGACCCACCTCAATGAGATTCCCAGTCGAGTGCAAGCATGTAAAAAATCTGTCTGCGAAGCCGACGTGGCGCTTTCACTCACCTGACTCCATTGCAAGGAGGCAAAGGAGGACAAGCTGAAGACTCTCTAGGTGATCAACACAAAGAAACTTCAATTCGAGGACTTCATGGAGACCTTCATCAATGCTGCCACTCGGATTGCTAATGGGATTGATCTGGACACTTTTGTCGAGCCCGCGAGTCCCACATGTGCTTGATGGAACTTTGATCGCAGTTAAAACTTTGTTTGCCTCGGTATGCCGAGTGATGGTGTAATCGTTTTAAAGCTTTGTTCAGGCCTTAGGCCTGAGTACTTCCATTTTTGCGAACAACTTTTATTCGCACTAGGAATTCTAGATTTATCTGCATTTTACTTTCAAGCCTTCGCTTGGATATTTTTCTTGTTTCCAAATGGAATGGATGTTCATCACTCGGAAGAATTTAGAACTTAAGCAAAAAACTGGTTCGCAGCTAAGTCCTCGAGTGAGAAAAAATTTCATTACTTAGGAGGGTTTTTAACTTAGGTGAAGACTGATTCACAGCTAAGTTTCCGAGTGAACACTATGTAATCCACTCGGAAGTTTTTTGTAACTTAGGCAAAAGCTGGTTCGCAGCGAAGCCTCCGAGTGAGAGGATCTCTCATCACTGGAAGATATTCTGTACTTAGATGAAGACTGATTCGCAGCTAAGTTTCCAAGTGAATAGGATGTAATCCACTTGGAAGTTTTTTTAAACTTAGGCGAAAGCTGGTTCGCAGCTAAGCCACCGAGTGAGAGGATCACTCGTCACTCGGAGAAGTTTTGAATTTAGACGAAGAATGATTCGTAGCTAAGTTGTCGAGTGAATAGGATGTAATCCACATGGAAGGTTTTTTTAATTTAGGCAAAAGCTGGTTTGCAGCTAAGCTCCCGAGTGAGAGGATTGCTTGTCACTCGAAGTGTTTTTGAACTTAGACGACGATTGGTCCGCAACTAAGTTTCCTAGTGAATAGGATGTAATCCACTCGGAAGTTTTTTTTAACTTAGGCAAAAGCTGGTTTGTAGCTAAGCCCCCGACTGAGAGGATTGCTCATCACTCGGAGTGTTTTTGAACTTAGAAGAAGACTAGTTCGCAGCTAAGTTTCCGATTGAATAGGATGTAATCCACTCGAATGATTTTTTAACTTAGGTGAAAGCTGGTTCGTAGCTAAGCCCCCGAGTGAGAGGATTGCTCGTCACTCGGAGTGTTTTTGAACTTAGACGAAGACTAGTTCGCAACTAATTTTTCGAGTGAATAGGATGTAATCCACTCAGAAGTTTTTTTTAACTTAGGCGAAAGCTGGTTCGCAGCTAAGCCCCCGAATGGGAGGATTGCTCCTCACCTGGAGTGTATTTGAATGTGAGATTGCACGATCGGAATCGACTATAGACTGTGGAGTCATAACTTTGATAAACGACATTGTCTGGAGTACTCTTACTACATCAAAACAACTCAGACATCAAGTATAAAAACGTCGAAGTAAATCTGCAGCCCAAGCTTGTGGCTCATCGATCTTCTTCTTGAGTTTGTAGAGGTGGTAGGCTCCATTGTTCAGTACTTTGGTGATGAAGAAAGGACCTTCCCACGCGGGGGCGAGCTTGTGTGGCCGTTGCTGATCCACCCGGAGCACCAGATCGCCTCATGGAATGACCGACTTTTGACATGCCTTGCATGGAAGCGATGCTTATTTTGCTCATACACAGCCGACCGAATTAGAGCCATTTCATGCTCTTCTTCCAGGACATCCACACTGTCTTGTCGTGCTTGTTCAGCCTTAGCCTCAGATTAAAGTTCTACACAAGGAGATTTGCAAAGGAGATCACTCAGCAAAACAGCTTCAGCTCCATACACCAAGAAGAAAGGAGTGTGCCCAATCCACCGATTAGAAGTCGTCCTCCATCCCCATAGTACAACCGGCAATTCAGTCACCCAAGCTCTAGCTGCATGTTCAAGATCCTTTATGAGTTGAGGCTCCAATCCTTGAAGGATAAGGCCATTTGCTCGCTCAACTTGACCATTAGTCTGATGGTGCACAACAGATGCGTAATCCAAATGAGTGTTGTGTATGAAGCAAAAGTGTCTAGACTCTTCTGTGTCAAAGTTTGAGCCATTGTCTCTAATGATGCTATGGGGAACTCCATACCGGATCATAGTATCTCTCATGAATTTTATTGTGGTGCATGATTTTAGCTTCCTTATGGGCTTAGCTTCAATCCACTTAGTGAACTTGTCGATTGCTACAAACAGGTGAGTAAATCCACTATGACCTGTTCGGAAAGGGCCGACCATATCCAAGCCCCATACAACGAACGGCTAGACGAGTGAAATAGCTTTCAAGGAAGATGCAGGCTTGTGCGACAAGTTTGAGTAGAACTGACATCCTTCACAGCGATCAACAATCTCTTTAGCCATCTCGTTGGTGCAGGGCCAAAAGAAATCAGCTCGGTATGCTTTGGCAACAGTTGTCCGAGAGGACGCATGATGACCAGAGGTTCCCGAGTGAATTTCTCCAGAATCAGTGGACCTTCCTCAGGGGAAATACACCACTGAGTCACACCATTTATGCTTTCTCTGTAAAGTTGAACATCCATCACTATAAAGGCCTTGGATCTGTGAACAATCTGTCGGGTTTCAACATCGTCTTCTTGGAGTTCTTTCCTCAGTATGTACGCAATATATGGCACCGTCCAATCGGGTATGATCACTAGAATCTCCATGACCAGATCTGTGACTGCTGGGATATCTACTTGAGTCAGATTAGAGGCGCTTATTTATTTCGGGGGCTCTTTAGCGAAGGGATCTTATTGTATCGAGGGAGAATGCAGATGTTCCAGAAACACATTGCGAGGTACAGTCTTCCGAGTGGATCCGATCTTTGCCAACTCATCAGCTGCTTGATTCTTCACTCGAGGAATATGCTGGAGTTCGGAACCTTCAAACTTCTTCTCAAGCTTTCTCACTACATTGCAATGTCTGGTCATAGCAGGGTTGTTGACGTCCCACTCTTTCATCACTTGGTTGACCACCAAATTAGAGTCACCATATACCATCAGGTGCCGGACCCCGAGTGACATGACGATACACAACCCGTATAGGAGTGCTTCGTATTCAGCTTCATTATTGGAGGAATCAATGTGAATCTGAAGGACATAACTAAGCTTGTATCCTTTTGGAGATACCAATACTACGTCGCCGTCAGACTCATTCAGCATATTAGATCCATCACAGAACATGGTCCAGTGTGCCGAGTGGATTTGTATTGGCTGCTGCTGTTCAATCCACTTGGCCATGAAATCAGCAAGTGCTTGAGATTTGAATGCCTTTTTTGCTTCAAACATGATATCAAAGTAGAGGAGCTCAATAGCCCATTTGGCCACTCGACAATTCGCATCTCGATTGTTGACGATCTTAGACAACAAATCATCACTGGCGATTGAAATTGAGTGATCCTGAAAGTAGTGTGCCACCTTCTTCGCTGACAGATATATACCATAGACTAGCTTCTGGTAATGTGGGTACCTTTACTTTGAAGGAGTCAAAACTTTGGAGATATAGTAAACTGGATGTTGGACTTTATAAACCTTGCCATCCTCTTCCCGCTCGACACTGAGAACCGTACTAATGACTTGATTAGTGGCTACAATGTATGGGAGCAAGGGTTCTTTGATGTACGGACCAGCAAGCACCGGCTGGGTGGAAAGCAGGGCTTTGAGCTCGACAAATGCAAATTCAGCTTCAGGAGTCCACTCGAATGTATCAGACTTCTTCATCAGTCGGCATAAAGGCAATGCCTTCTCACCAAGACGAGAAATAAATCTACTCAATGCCACCAGGCAACCCGTGAGCTTCTGGACATCGTGCACACGCTCAGGGCTTTCCATTCGGGTGATGGCGTTGATCTTCTCAGGATTGACATCGATTCCCCGTTCGGCAATGAGGAAACCGAGAAACTTGCAACCAGTAACACCGAAAGTGCACTTGGACGGGTTGAAACCTTTGTGATACTTGACAACAATATCATCCATATAGGCCTTGACATTCTGAGGGATTTGGGCAAGGAGGCATTTCTGAATCATGCACATGAAAGTAGCGCCAACATTCTTCAAACCAAAAGGCATGGTGATATAACAAAAACAACCGAAAGGGGTGATGAAGGCTGTGCTTATTTCATGTGGACCATCCAGACGGATATGATGATAGCCAGAGTAATTATAGAGAAAGGATAAATGCTCGCATCCCGCAGTCGAGTCGACAATCCGATCGATGTGGGGGAGCAGAAAATGATCTTTCAGGCAAACCCAATTGATATGCTTGAAATCAATATACATGCGGAGTGACTTATCTTTCTTGGGGACCATGATGCCGTTCGAGCGACACATGTTGTGGTAAATCCACCGAATGAACTTGGCTGCCAAGAGTTGAGCCACCTCCTCGCTTATTGCCCTCCGCTTCTTTGCTATTGACCGATGCAAGTGCTCTTTCACAAGCTTGGCCTTCGGGACAACTCTCAGTTGGTGCTCAGCCAGTTTCTTGGGAACACCCGGCATGTCAGCAGGCTTCCATGCGAAGATGTCCTAGTTCTCATGGAGGAAATGGATGATCTTAGCTTCCTATTTGCTGTCTAGTGTTGTTGAAATGTTTGTCGGGGTAGCATTAGGATCTTTCGGGTGAATGTGTACTTTCTTCACTTCCCCTGCCGACTGAAAAGCAAACTCCGAGGCGGGCTTCTTAGCACGCAGCAGGTCGGCACGGTCAACACTCCTCTTCTACTCTTCCAATTCGACAACAACCATTTGATGGTCATCAATTTTGGAGCCCTGCTGGAGGCACTCCTCACCCCTCTGTTGATTACCTATGACTGTGATCACACCTTTGGGTCCGAGCATCTTGAACGTTAGGTACACATAACATGGACGGGCCATGAAACGGGCATAAGCCGGACGACCAAGGATGGCGTGATACGCATTCTGGAAGTCTACAACTACAAACGTCAGTTTCCCCTTACGAAATTTTTTGTCGGTGCCAAACTCCACATACAATGCGGTCAGGCCGAGTGACTTGGCCTTCTTCCCAGGAATGACTCCATGGAACTACATGTTGCTTTCGCTGAGAAGGGATATCGAAATGCTTATCCCCTTTATGGTATCCGCACACAGGAAGTTCAAACCACTCCTGTCAGGACCGATTTTCCAGGATATTAGTTTCCCAGTGAATGGTCCTTATGCTCATTAGCCCTAGGATTATTGTTCGCTGATGAGACACAATCTTGATACAGAAATTCCAAGCAAAATTACAAAATCTAAAGTACAAGACCGTCATGGTCTATGAGTACAACAAAAGGTTTCTAGTGGTTGGTGGCGGAAGCGGTTCGGGGTCATCAGCGTCTATGGGACTCCATTTCCCATAGGAACACCTCACCTGATTAAGTCCTATCTTCGTGTGGCTGCAATCTTCGGTGCCTAGGTTCCGCGGTTGTCGTCATAATGCTCCTCTCCACATGCATAATCTGGCCAAGACAATAGCTAGGGACAAGCTAGTGAGTGCTTTGAATGTACTCTCAAACATTATGAAAACAAGCCTAACGTAGTAGTGGTATTCATGCACTAAACTTAATCCACTGTCATCTAACCAGTCACAAATAAAACTTCATGATGCAAGCAAGAAGGTCATGCATAATAAACATGAATAAGCAATCAGAGGATAGAAATAAAATAGACTGATCGGGTGTCTAAAGCGATGCCTTGAAAGGATAATAACTTAAATCATGCCTCAGTCGGGCATCGGAGTGACGCCACATAAAGGGCTTATAAGGAAAGGTAAATATTCAGCATGCCACAGTCGGGCATCTGAGCAACGCGACATAAAGGGCTTATAAGGAAAAATAAATAATCAGCATGCCATAGTTGGGTGTGTGAGCGACGCCACATAAAGGGCTTATAATGATAATGAATATCCAGGAGGTAGAACCTTCCTAGGGATACTCAATAACTCAAATAATATAAATGATTAGTCCATAATATTAATAATCATAACCATCATTCATCACTCATCATGATCAATATTCTGGTTTAGAAGTTTTCCTTCGAAGACCGACACTAAGGCCGACACTTGTCTCATCCCAGACTGTAGTCCTTAACCACGGACATGGCTATTTGAGTAGATATTAACTCTGCAAAGCTTGTACTCTTTACCCACAGCTGACGGATTTCAGTAGTCACAAAGGACTAGTTCCGTCTTTGGTATTTTAGAAGAAAACACACCTAACCAGTACACACCCATTTCTCATCCCGATGCCAGGTATCACCCTAGGCAACGTCCAAGAAAAACTTTAAGATGGGGAGGCCACCGCCTCGAATAGCACGGGATCAAATTTATATCGCGCTCTCTAAGGGGTGCCCCCCTCTCAGTACCAACCGGAAACACCCATGCCCCCTGAACGGATGACGGGCTTTAATCAATGGCCATGGGACCCTCATCACGGCCCCTCTATTTGTGTGTACATGGAAAGAGGTTTGCAACTTATGGTAGAAAACATGTGGTAGCAAACATGTGGTAGCATGGAAAGAAGGAGAACAGGGACAAGACTCGATCTATGGTCGACTCAGGAGGTTGGGTACTCTCTGCATGGTTATCACAACAAACGTATTTCAGGACATTAGACAGAATCACGACATCATACCCCTTCATGCCCTACTGACCATTCTCGCTCCAACGAGATGCCAGCACCAAGCTCGTGTCTACCCAAGACAGAGATGTCTCCCGTTTCCTACCGGTAGGCATGAACGACATATGAGGGTGAATACTTTCACAAGCATATCAATTCTAATAGCAAGCAATTTTCATCGTGCATTTGTAAACATGATCACACCAGCGCAAAAAAACAAATGCATACTTAAGGCAACCCGATGTTGTAGTCACAACAAGCAACACACAACAAGTATTATACCAGGGTTCAGAATGCTTGCCTTCAATGTGTATGTATTTGAGGTGCACTCCACAACTTTATCTTCACTCCAAATTCCTATTCAAAAATATTCTAATTAACACACAATTCAAAAACAGCACAAAATGTTGTTTTGGAAAATATTCAAATAAATATGAATATAAACTAGATGGAATTTGGGAAACAACAGAAAAAGAATCAGGTCCATTGGAGTTGTATTTTAAAAGTTATAGCCAGTCAAAGAATAGACAAAGTTATGTTTTTAATAAAACATTTAGAAGAAAACTATTCGGACGAAATACGCTTTCGAGAAAAGAAGACGTACTTCGGGGTTTATGTTTTGTCTTAAGACTGCTCAGGCTCGTTTCTGTCGCTGACAAGCGGGGCCCCTCGGACAGGTTTGACTGCGGTCAAATCGGTCGTCTCCCTCCTCCAGGCGAGGGGACGAGAGGTCTTCGGCGACCATTGCTGACGAAACACAGACCTTCGCGGGTTCCTAGGCAGGGTAACGGGTCCACGGGATCCTTGCGGGTCTCTTGGTGGTCGACAGGGCATGAGGGGAGGGCAGGGTTGCTGGCGACGAGCTTCAGGGCGGAGGACGACTTCGGGAGCAAATGGGGATTCGGGCTACGGCGGTTCTCGGTCGAGCCTAAGTGGCGGGGTGGCTCCATGGGGTGGAGGGGGAGTGGAGGTAGGCGATAGAGAAGGCTAGGGTGCTCTTGCTATGGCTAATCTAGCAGAGGGATGACGGCGGCCGAAGTCACCGGGGTTGGGGAAGACGGAGGCACTCAGCTAAAATGGAGCTACGGGAGTCTTCGCTCTGCTTCTTTGGTGAGCTCACGGGGTCCTGGGGCTATTTATAGCCGGGGGAAGGTCGGTTCTTGCGGCTCCGAGGGTAAGAACGCCGGCGGCCGAGGATAAGATCTCCGGCCTGCTGCCAGAGCGACGTGGCAACGACTGGAGATGGTCGGCGCTATCAAACGGTCTCCCTACTCCTCAAGGGGGCGAGCTGACGCACGCGTGTGGCTGGGACGATGCTGCCATAGCAGCTGCTACCGGCTAGCTACCAAGGGATGGGCTCTGTAGCGGCGTTGTGCGGAGGCAGGGGCGGACGTGATGTGACTGCGACACTGGAGGGGTCGAGGATGTGTCCCTTCGAGGTGGTAGGGGTCGGGGATGCGGGGTAGGTGAGACGCAGCGGCTCGGCCGGGCATGAAGCCTACACCCCTGGGTAGCGGTATGTTGATACAAACCCCGAGATCAGTTATGAAGTCTGGGATAGGTTGTAAGGGAGTGTAGATTAACATTAGCGGGGTAGACTTCCTAGCCGACCTTATCATCCTAAAGTCACAAGGCTTGGATGTGATCCTAGGCATGGACTAGTTAACCAAGCACCAAGGCTTGTTAGAGTATGCCAAGAGGATTGTCACCATGACCAATAGCCAAGGAGTGGAAGTCAAGTATGTTCCCAACCCTACCTCCACTCAAGCCCCTCAGGCTAACTGCCTATTGGGAGTTGAGTTGGATCAAGTGCTAGTGGTATGTGAGTACCCGGATGAATTTCCTGATGAGCTGCCCGGAATGCCTCCTGACCGCGACATCGAGTTCATCATTGAACTTATGCCTAGATCAAGGCCCATCTATAAGAAGGCCTATAGGATGCGATCCGAAGAGTTGGTTGAGTTGAGGAAGCAACTAGCAAAGTAGCTTAGAAAAGGATTTATTCGCCCTAGTGCCTCTCCTTGGGGATCACCCGTTTTATTCGTGTCAAAGACGGACGGAACTATCAGACTCTGTGTCGATTACCGTTCTATCAATGAAGTCACAATAAAGAACAAGTACCCACTCCCCAAGATTGAAGACCTGATTGATCAGTTGAATGGAGCCAAAGTGTTCTCCAAGATCGATTTCAGGTCTGGGTACTATTAGCTGAAGATTAGACCCCAAGACATTCCGAAGATGGCATTTGTAACCCGGTATGGTGTGTATGAGTACACGGTCATGTCATTCGGGTTAACCAATGCCCCTACCTACTTCATGTACCTCATGAATAAAGTCTTCATGGAGTATTTAGACAAGTTCATTATCGTCTTCATTGATGACATACTTGTCTTCTCCATGTGTGAAGAAGAACATGAGGAAGACTTGAGATTGGTCCTAGAGAAGCTTCGAGAGCACCAGCTTTATGCCAAGTTCAGTAAGTGTGAATTTTGACTGCATGAAGTTGGATTATTGGGTCATGTGCTAACTGCAGAAGGATTATTAGTGGATCCTACCAAGATTGAAGCCGTGACGGAATGGCAAACCCCAACCATAGTCAAGGAAGTCAGGAGCTTCCTCGGACTCACGGGTTATTACCGCAAGTTCGTGGAAGGGTTCTCAAGAATGGCCCGACCAATGACCCAGCTTTTGAAGAAGGACAAGAAGTTCGAATGGACTGCTAAGTGCGAGGAAAGCTTCAAGGAGCTCAAGAAGAGATTAACCACAACCCCAGTTTTGGCCACCCCCGATATTCACAAGGAGTTTGTGATTTATTACGATGCATCAAGAACTGGACTTGGAGGTGTTCTGATGAAAGAAGGCAGAGTTGTAGCATATCTATCAAGACAGCTACGACCCCATGAATAAAACTATGCAACTCATGATCTTGAGTTAGCCGCCGTAGTTCATGCCTTGAAGACATGGTGACATTACCTTCTGGCAAAGCGAAGTGAGATATTCACAGACCACAAGAGTTTGAAGTATATCTTCACTCAAAGGGAGTTGAACATGAGGCAGCGAAGATGGTTGGAATTAATCAAGGATTACGACCTCAGTGTTCAATACCACCCCGGAAAGGCCAATGTGGTAGCAGATGCCTTGAGGAGAAAGGCTTGTTCCTTTAATGCTATGATTAAGGAAAGGCTACCCACCCTGTATGAATAACTTGAGAGCTTCGGCTTGGAACTGGTTGCACCAAGATTCCTCGCCAACCTTGAAGCAAAGCCTACCTTGATGGATGATATCAAAGAAGCCCAGAAGGGACAGGAGAGCATCGAAGGCATCAAGAGGAAGATCAAGGCAGGCAAGGCCCCGGGATTCTCGGTGGATCAACAAGGAATTGTATGGTTCGGGAATCGCATCTCCATACCCAATTGTATAGGCACGTTCGTGGCTAAGTGTGACATATGCCAGAGGGTCAAGGCTAAGCATCAGCGACCCGCTGGACTATTGCAACCTCTCAAAGTGCCTGAATGGAAGTGGGATAAAGTCGGGATGGATTTCATCACCGGTTTACCAAGTTCGAGCAAGGGACATGATTCCATTTGGGTCATCGTCGACCACCTAACCAAGGTATCCCAATTCATCCCCATCAGAACCACCTACGATGGAAGCCAGCTCGCAAACCTCTACATCAACCGCATTGCGAGTCTTCATGGAGTTCCAAAGGAGATTGTGTCATACCAAGGAACCCAGTTTACCTCAAGATTCTGGAATAGGTTCCAAGAAGCGTTGGGAACCGAACTCTCCTTTAGCACTGCATTTCACCCTCAAACCAGTGGGCAAACAGAGTGAGTAAATCTGATACTCGAAGACATGCTCCGAGCTTGTGTTTTAGCATATGGAGCCAAGTGGGAAGATTGCCTACCATTCGCCGAGTTCTCCTACAACAACAGCTATCAGTCGAGTCTTCATATGGCACCATTTGAGGTGTTGTATTGATGCAAGTGCCATACTCCCCTCAACTGGTCAGAGACCGGGGAAGGATTAGTTTTTGGGCCACACATCCTCCATGAAGCTGAAGAGCAAGTTCAAGTTGTCCGAGAATGCCTTGAGACCGCCAAGACTAGGCAGAAGAGCTACGCCGACTCTCACCGTCGAGACATGAGTTTTCGTGTTGGGGACCATGTTTACCTCCAAGTCACGCCTCTCAAAGGGTACAAGCGTTTCCACGTCAAAGGGAAGCTTGCACCAAGATTCATCAGCCCATCCAAGATCACCGACAGGCGAGGAGAAGTTGCATATCAGCTAGAGTAACCTTCTGAGCTGTCTGATGTGCACAACGTCTTGCACATGTCATAGGTCCGGAAGTGTCGGCAAGTTCCCAACCGCCCCGACCTCAACAAAGATGTCGACCATCAAGCCATCGATCTTCAGCCAGATCTCACTTATTGTGAGAGGCCAGTTCGCATTTTGGATGAAGCCGAGCGCTACACCCGAAGCCGCACCATCAAGTACTTCAAGGTCCAGTGGAGCAACCACACTGAAGCTGAAGCAACCTGGGAGCGTGAAGATTATCTTAGGTCGGAGTTCCTGCATCTCTTTAGCGCTTAGCCTAGGAATCTCACGGACGAGATTCCGGTAAGGGGGTAAGGTTTGTCAAAACCCCTTGAAATGAGGTTTGCACTGCAAGTCCTCAAATTAGGTGGACCCTTCTTTCCCAAAGGCTTTATTTCAAACCAACTACATATATGACTTCCCAAAACCACCATATATTATTTTTAAAGATTATTTTCATATTTTATTCAAAGGCTTTTTCTTAAGGCCCGAAATGGTTTTTGCTAGGGAAAAAAATATTTAAATGCTTTAAAAATATTTGAGAAAACATAGAGAAATTCAGTGGACATATATTTTCCATATATATGAGTTTCAACACAAGGGCATGATCAAATCATGGGCAAAACCCCTCAAAACCCTTTCTGTTCAGGTCAAACTTTTGAAATATTTCTATCAGAAATATTCTCAATAAATTCCAGGAAAATTCTAGCAAGTCAACACTGTCATGGGTGATGATCTTGCAAAGTTTCATCTCAATCCAACTTGGTTTGGTTCATCAAACCATCCCAAAACTATTCATGTCCGGAATCAAATTTGAGGAACTTTACATTGTGAAGTGTCTCCCCTTGGCCTCAAACTTTGTTTGGCATGCTCTAATGGCCAAATAGTGATGATACACTAAGTGGTGCATAAAGGGTAAAAGTCTAGCATCATTGGATCTACAAAAATCTAATTCTACTAAATTCTAGGGTTTACTAAATTTTCATTGTCAACTGTTTCCTCTTGAGCTCATACTTGGTGAATCCTCTCATTTCTACCTAGCCTTTCACCCTGGTAAGTATCTCAGAAAAGTGGTAAAGTTTCCTTGCCAAAATCACCAGCAAACACATTCTGGTGATTTGGTAAAACCATCTTTTCCCCACCTTATCCTTTTACCCTTGGCCCCAAATTTTTACCACCGCCCCTCTGAGTTAGTATCTACCTCTAGTAACTCTTCCTGTCCAAAGCTCCATGGGTAAGTGGGGTAAAACCCCTAATTCTACCCTGGCAGCATCTTTTCTATCCTTCCCTAACCATTTCTTTTCTCCCCTAGCTCTCCTTAGCCTCTAAGGCATCTAAGAGCATCTCTAGGCCCCCTAGGAGCTAGTCGACAAGGTGGGCACCCCAGAGCGCGTAGGCAGCAGCAATGCCGGCAAAACGCACGCTCTGGAGTGCACTACAGTGCACTCCTGCAATGTAACCGCTGGCCAACTGGTAGCCCCGACCACCTCTGGCCGCCCTAGTATGTCCCCTCTACCCCCCCCTTGGCGTCCAAAACACGCCGCTCGGTCGCCCCCCTCTCTTCCCTCTCTCTATCGCGCGTGCACAGCACCACTCGAACCGGCCAGTGGTCGCGCTCGCACGCGTGCACCTCGGCCTCTCCTCCTGGCTTCCCCCGTGGCCCGTGGCGACGCCCTGGTCCTCGCCAGCACACCACGTCCATGGTGGACCGATGGCCCCCTATCAATAGGGCCTCCCCGAGCCCCTGTCCCTCTCTCCTTGCTCCCTCCTTCCCTCCGCTTCCTCCCTGTGCCCAGAGCGCTCTCCTCCGTGGTCGGGAGCCCTCTCCCGACCCAAACCTTCACCGCCACCGTCGGGCTTCCCCCTCACCGGCGTTCCCCTCCCCCCCGACAACCCCTCGACCACCCACCGACACGCGACGCCCCTAGGATCACGCCGATGCCCTCCATTCCAGCCGCCGTGGCTCGTAGCCCTCCGGTGAGCCCCTCCTCTGCCCGTGTCGCAAGGTTAGGGATGACTAGTGGGGCCCACCTGTCATCCCCTCGCCCCCTCCTCTCTCTCTAGCCGGCCGGGCCTGCGGGCAGGTTTAAAACAAACCTACCACGCGCGGCTCCTCGCCTGGGTCGGCATCCCTCTTGGGCCGGTTAGGCCACGCATTCTGGCCCGAGAAAGCACAGTAGCTCTTTCTGTTCCTGTTTTTCCTCGATACTTTCAAAAATCCCATCGAATAAAATATTTATCCAATGCCAATAATTCTTCCACCAGAATTCTTAGAATAATCCCTAGAATTTAATAGTGCCATTTGTAAAAATGTTTGAAAATATTTTTTAGTATTGTTTTATTTTAAAACCTATATTTAGGCACCTTTTTGCCTTTGTTATTTAATTTGTAAAATTTTTTCCATAACAAAACTCTAGGAGAATATTTTTAGTATGACATTTAGTATTTATCAGAGTATGTTAACATTTTTGGTAGTGGATTGAGTGCTCTGTTTTGTGTGATTGCTTATTTTTATCACTTTATTTCGCGATGATAGATTGCACGGTTGACGAAGAAGTTGGACCCGAAGACTTCGAAGACCCCGGAGACTTTGTTGAGCCAGGCAAGCAGCCCTTTGACCATGATGAGAAACCATTTTTATTGCATGTGATATAGCACTTTACTTTCATCATATTTGATCATGTTTTGTGGTGTTCCCCTTTTGGTGGGATTCCTCCGATACGTTTCCTTTGACACTTGCATCGTGCATGTCCCTACCACGTTATGAGGGTTATGCGGGTGGGAGTAGTTAGGTTGCTAATAGATGCTACACAAATGGGATGGAACTTATGCATCGTGATGGCAAGAAAGGAAATGATTTCAAAGTTTTTTTTTTGAAAACCCCGTTGGGTGGCACTAATGCCCGAGGGAGATGATGATGAGATGGGTGACCACTTGAGAAAGAAGTGGTGTGTCAGGACAAGAGAGTGATGTGGTTTTCGAAAATGGATTGGTGTAAGTTGCGACCGTTACTCCAACCTTACATGCGCAACCATGATACCCCTTATGGGACGGGGCTTTGTTGATTACCTTGGTGGGTACTGGCAAGGAGCCCGCATTACTAGTGGCGGGAGTCACGTGGTCACTCTTGATACGGGGTCATACCGGTATGTACAATCATGCTCTGTCTTCACAGGCACCAGGGACACCGTTGGTCCCCTCATTGATGGTTCGATTAGAGCGAGGCTCGTCTGATGTACATCATGATGGCTGGGTACCAATCGAGTGGACTCTTTGTTTAGTATCGCTAGGGGAAAGGCATTGTTCGGGTGCTTACCTCGGGTATGTTATTACCACGAGTCGTGGATGCCACGGAAGTTCCCCGAGTCTTGTGGGTAAAGTGTGCAACCTCTACAGAGTGTATAACTATTCGAATAGCCGTGTCCATGGTCAAGGACAGTTAAATGACCGCTCTTGTGCTACGTCCAAATGTTTTTACAGCAGGTGTGTGGGTGTGTTGGAGACACAGATGGTACTTGAACTAAGTCCGATGACTTAGCATGGGAAGTGACCTAAGTCCGATGACTTACCATGATGAATGAACACAAGGTGTTCAAGCTATACTTATGTTAATATCTGTAACTTCTTCATATGGACATCTGCTAATTCTCGATGCATGCTCACTAGTTACTTGATCATGACATTTGCATTCAAATTAGCCTTCCGCAAAATCACCTACTTAGTGCTATATCATGCATCATTGCTACCTTATTCCACAACTTGGGTTGCTTGCGAGTACATTCAAAGTACTCCTTGGCTTGCCACCGGTTATTTAATTGGACAGGCATGGAAGAACATGAGTATGTTGAAGACTTCGTTGGAGATGAACATGCGAACTAGGATGCTTCCTAGTCAGAATGCCTGTAGGTTAAGGCAGATGGCATGGGTTCAGGCTTTGGACCGAGATTTCCACTCCTTGTTCTATTTTAAGTGTTTGCCCCGTGTGGCCCTATCTATGTAAGACTAAGATCTTCGTGGCATTTTTTGTGTAAGACATTAAGTGTGGATGTAAGACCCTTATTATTCAGCTTTTGTGTGTTCAGTGAGCATTGATGTCTGGGATCACTGTACACGTGCATTCGGTGATCATGACTTATGAGTTGGGGTCCCCACATGATCCCATAGATCAATGCTCACTGAACACACAATAACTGAATAGCAAGAGCCTTACATCCATTACATACGGGTTTACTGAAATATGGCCTTTATGGCTAAGTCTTCATATGATTGCGGCGGAAATCTTCAACGATAGCGTGGACCCATGCCATCTGCCTTAACCCTATAGGAATTTTGACTGGGAAGCATCCTAGCTCTCATGTCTGTCACCAAGGTAATCTTCATCATAACCCTGATCTTTCTGGCCTGGACCGTAAAATAACTAGTGGAAAGCCAATGATTACTTTGAATGTACTCGCAAGCAACCTATGCTTGGAACAAGGTTCTACAAAGCATGATATAGCACTAAGTAGGTATTTTGCGGAAAGCTAATTTTAAATGCAATGTCATGATCAAGTAACTATGTGTAAGCATGCATCAACAGTTGGTAGATATCCATATGAGCAAGTTATAGATATCATCATAAGCAGGGGTTGAACATCTCATGTTCTTTCACCACGTCAAGTGGTCAGACTTCACTCAAGTATCATCCTTCTGTCTTTCGCACATACACACACCAAGTTTGCGAAAACATCTGGACGTAGCACAAGAGCAGTCATCCAACTGTCCTTGACCGTGGACATGGCTATTCGAATAGTTTTACACTCTGCAGAGGGTGCACACTTTACCCACAAGATTTACGGAACTTTCGTTGTCATCCACGACTCGCGGTATATAACATACCCGAGGTAAGCACCCAAACAATTCCTTTCCCCTGGTGATACTAAACCAAGAGTCCACTCCATTGGTACCCAGCCCACGTGATGTACATCACTCGTAGCATCCATGCAGTGACCAACGATGTTCCCTGTGCCTGTGAAGACATCGCATGATCGTCCATACCGGCACAACCCCATATTGAGAGTGACCACGCCACTCCTGCCACTAGTAATGCGGGCTCCATGCTAGTACCCACCAAAGTAATCAACAAAGCCCCTTCCCATATAGAGGTAGGGTGGTTGTGCATGTAAGGTTGGAGTAACAGTCGCAACTTACACCAATCCATTTTTGAAACCACACACACACACTTGCTCCGGTACACCACTTCTTTCTCAAGTGGTTACCTAACTCAACATCCCCCCCCTCGGGCATTAGTGGCACCCGATGAGTTTTTCATAAAGTCTTTGCAAACACTATGTTTCCATCACCATGCATATTCCCGTCCCACTTGTGTAGCAACTACTAGCACCCTAACTACTCCCACCGCATAACCCTCCATTTGGAGCTGATTTGAATTCCCTAAGAATTTTACAATGTGGCCTCTATCATAGTTCAAATTTGAACCATACATGAAAGTGTGGTGAAAAATAATGGAAGTGCCACCATTAAATAGGTGGTATTTTTAGGAGGATCCAGAAATTTGAAACAACAAGTTTGGAGCAAAAATTAATTTTCTATGATTATTCTTATCCTTCTGGAAAAACCAAAAAAAAGAAATATATTTTACCTAAACTGGCCAGGCACAGCCCAACAGCGCAGAACAATGACTGGGCCGGCCCAGCTACCCTGCCGCGCGCCTGAGCAGGGCCACGTCGAAAGCCCGCCGGGGGGAATCCATTTTCGCCTGGGCGGAGGCGTGTCTACCGGAGCCCGTCTCCACTTAAACGGTGGGTCGGCCCCGTTAGCCGCTTACAGGTGGGCCTCGCTAGTCAGGATCGTCTCTCACCTCCCGCCCGAACAGGGGAGGGTAGGGAAGGCGAGGCTGAGCGGGCGCCGACGCCATTCCGACGGCTCAGGCTGACTCAGGCAAGGCTCAGGCCACCAGCGGGCTCGGGGCGAGGTGCCGCACCCGCCCGGGGTCTCCATACTTGCCGGAAAGCGCCAGGGGGAGCGTCGCATTAGCCGCAGCAGAGACCGATGGCGAGCAATGATGAACTCGACATTTTGGGCATGGACGGGAGGAGTAGACGCGTGGGAATGATCGCTTGTGGCATGGGCATTCTACTGGTCCTGCTAGGGGAAGAGGAGGAGCTGGGGAGAGCTCTAGTTCGAGTGGAAGTTGCCGCAAGGCTCTGGCCATTTCCGTCGATGTAGAGGAGGAGATGGAGATTGGGGAGTGCCGGGAGGCTATAGAGAGTGAGAAGGATCCAAGGGAACGCAAAGGGGATCGGGAGCGGCTTCTTATAGCCCGGGTGCTGGCGCACCATGGACAGGAGATTCGGCGAGGTCAGGGCCGTCGCTATAGCTCACCGGGGAAAGCTCGGGCGTGTCCATGGTCTTCATGAACTTGGTTCCGGACTAGGGAAGGAAAGAGAGGGAGCGGGGTTGGACCAGGTCATCGCGCGCGTGAGATTGCTCACTGGTGCGCTCGGGCGGCGCCATGCGCATGCGAGGAGAGGTAACGGGAGGGAGATAGAGGAGGGGGACAGGATGGTAGAGTGTTTGAGACGTCAAGGCCGACCAACTAGCAATAGGGAGGAGCTTGAGGTGGTCGGGGACATGCACTGAGCGACAGCTACAGTCTGACTGTGCATTGTAGCACGCTCTAGAGCGCCCAAATGGCATGCCATGGCATGCCATTGGCCTTTCGGGTGCGGCCATGCATGTCCAGCAGCTAGGGGGTACAACAAAGGGAAAGGGAGCATAACATGCTCTGGACATGCCTTAGGTGAGAGGGAAAGTGAAGAGAGAGGGACAAACTAGGTGTCCAGGAGGGAATCTTGTGGTTTTACCCTACCAAACAGTGGCTTATGAACATGGGGGTTTTACTGGAGTTAAAATACATCACCTGGGAGCTCTGGTAAAAATTTAGGCCCAAGGAGGGCAAGGGAAGGGGTGAAAACATGATCTTTGGTTTTCTACCAAAAGGTGTTTGATGGAGTTTTGGCCAAGTAAATGAATTCTACTTGCCTTGAGATTTAACAGGAACAAATGGTGGTCAAAACTAGGGCTGATGACCAAGTTTGAGACTAGCTGAAGAAAGTTGCCAATGTAAACTTGGTAAACCCTAGAAATTCACAGACATAGGTTTCTATAGATCTGGTCATGCTAAGCTATTCTCCTTAATGCACCACTTTGTGTGGTGTCATTATTTGGATATTAGAGCATGCCCAAAACGTTTGGGACCAATTGGAAAAACATGACAATGCAAACATTCCCAATTTTTGAAATCAGTAGGAAGGGGTTTGGGGTGATTTTTACAAGTGAGCATGTTCTCCTTGATGCACCACTTCGTGTTGATGCATTATTGGAGGATTATAACATGTCCACAAATTTTGGGAACAAAAGGGGACATTTGGCATGTAGAGTTGCCCCAATTTGGATCTGGATAGAGAAGATTTTGGGATATTTTGGTGAACCAAAACAATTGGGATTGAGATGAAACTTGGGAAGATGACCACATATATCATATGTGACATGTTATAATTTCCCTGGATTTATTTGAGAATATGTCTTATAGAAATATTTCAAAAGCTTGATTTGGGCATAAAGGTTTTGAGGGGTTTGTTCTAGTATTTTGAACATGACCATGTAATGAAACTCTTATATATGGATAATATATTTCCACTGAGTTTTCCTAAATTTTTCTCAAATATTATTAAAGCATTTAAATAATTTTTCCCTATAAAAGACCATTTTTGGCCTTAAGAAAAAGCCTTTAAATAAAATAGTAAAATAATCTTTAAAAATAATATTTGGTGTGTTGGGGAAGTTATATATATAGTAGGTTCCAAATAAAGCATTTGGGGAAAAAGGATCCACCCAATTTGGGGACTTATAGTGCAAATCTCAAATGAGGGGTTTTCAAAAACCTAATTTAAATAATTGCTTTTTGGGCCAAAATAATATTTTGCAAAAATATTTTTAAGTCCTATATAAGTCCTATTCACATGGCATGATCATTGGACAAGCATTGGAATCAAGGAAAAGAGTTCTTGAGGGTAGGAGGATGTTTGATGAATTATAGAGCACCAGCAAGCAATCAAACAAGCAAGCAAATAACACAAAAGTCAAGCATTCAAATGCACACAAAATTTTTCAATTGGCCCTAATTTTTGAGTCATGTTAACTTAGTCATGAGTCAAAACAGAGGGTGTGACAAGATGTCCCCCTTCATCTTCATGCCCTCTTCTTCGGCTTGCTGCCACCATTTTCCAATTTCCTCGTTGTTGTGCTCTCGCACAACCAGATCCATGCTTTGCATCTTGATCCCCAGTTCCATCGTCCTTCTCTCTGCCTTTACATTTTTGTGTGAAGCCTTCGTGGGCATATCCCCGTCCGTGGCTTTGCTCTGCCATTTATTCTCTCTCCAAAGGGTTACTAGTGGGCAATGCTCAGGATGCGTGTCGATCCGAGTGGCGGAGGTGACGGCGGATGCGATCCTTGATGCCGAGCTTCGCCTGGACGCATGGGGCTTATCAGGCAGTGGGTGTTCATCGATGCCATCATGTACAATCCCCTGCTCCAAGTTCCAATGGCCATGGCGGAACAAGGCCCGGGCTGGGAGCACTCGAGGCTTGTTGACCCGAAGCTCTCGTAGATCACTGACAGGTTGAGCAGTCTAAAGAAGGCGGGCGTGACAATGGCGATGGTGGTGAGGGAGTTCATCCGTCGGCAAATCTATCCGCTTGAGTGTCTCGCCTCATGTGGTCCTTCACGAGCCTGGATGACCCCATGAGTCTCCAGGTGTCTTCTCTTTCTACCGGTGCGCTGTGTGAAGTGCTCCGCCTTCCGACTGGAGGGCAGCCTCCTGAGCTTCCCATGGAGGAGCTTCCCTTGTACTGCTACCAGGAGGGGAGAACATTTGCCCTGAAGAGTCGCGCTCTAATAAGTGGGAGCCGATTCGTGAGGGCCCTGCCGGGTCTCATGGCGATCCCCTCTCGATGGAGCCACGCTCCGATGGCCCTAGGGTCCGTGCCCATCAAGCGCCCACCTTGGCCCCTCCGAGTGGGGAAGGGTTCGCTATGTTGGAGGGCAATTCTGTCACCCCTGCCACGAGTTGCCGCTCGCTTGGCATCGCCAAGCCTCCCCAGGGCCCTTGCGTGTGCCGGCGGGGAAGAGAGGCCGGGGTCCGTAGCAGCCCCGCGCCATGGCCTTGGAGGAAACGGAAGTGGGTCGCCATAGATGAGTAAGTGTCTGTCCTTCTTTGTTACCCTTGCGAGGTGCTCCTCTAACTTCTTTGTCCTCCGGACCTTTCCTGGCGAGGTGACGAGTGCGCCCCCGCCTATACCTCCTGTGGTCGCTGAGCCTCCAGCTCCCCAACTTCTCGCGGGGGACGTAACTATGTACGAGGAGATACCTATATCCATGCCCGGGTTACCTCGAGGGGACTTCTCATCCGAGTTTCCTGCGTCTTCCTTCTGGCAAGGCTCTAATTCTGCTGGGGTGGGGCCGAGGCCTCCCTTTGCGGTCCTCTCCGGCATCAGGGTGCCCAACACGCCGATGCCATCCTCGGGCGGTGAGGCAAGTTCCCAAGGGGTTCAGCCCCGGGCTAGGGGGCCAGGCCATGGGAGCTCAGCCCTCGATCCCTCAGCAAGGGCCATAGGATCCTCGCACCCATTTCCGGACAACTGGAGCCCAGGCCAAGCTCTGGAGCTTGCTTGTGGTCACAATACTATTCATCGTGGTCTCCTTTGAGACTCAGTGAGCGCGCTTGGCCGATTTGAGACAGAACTCAAAGGTATTGACCTGTACCTTGAGGCGGAGCAACAATACATGATACGCGAATAGCGTCACCTTGAGGTCGCCATTAACTTTGTTCGGCTTCAGCGCGAGCACGCCTGCACAGAAGTCGAGGAGTCCCTCGCCATGGCGAAGGGTGCCCGTGATCGTGCCCTTGAGGATGCCCAGGCCGCGGATGACCGGTGCAGGGCTGCGGAGAGACTCGAGGAAAAACCTTGGGCGTCTAATGCCCTCCTCGAGTGGCAAGTTCTGGCCCATAGGGTCACGCTAGCCGCCTCGGTGGGCGAGCCACCCATGGGCAAAGCGCAGCTCTCTACCCTCGAAGATTCGCTGACGCTGGAGGCCATGGAGAAGGGCCTAGAGCGTGAACGGCTGGACGTGATGGAGCGTCAGGTGGCCGATCCCGAGGATTCTCTTTCTACTCGCGAGGAGAGGATCTGCGAGGAGGTCGATGAGGAGGTGGCACAGACCAGCATAATTCTTGTTTGGGACTATCGCGGAAGGCTGAAGCTTCAGGAATCCCGCTTCTGTCAGTGGCGCAACGAGCTGAAGGCTGAGGTGGACAACCTCAGGAAGAGGCTGGCAACGGCGGAGCGACACAAGAGGGCCGTGACAGACACCTAGGCCACCGCCAAGGATGAGCTATCCTTTCTATGCTCGTAGGTGGAGAACGTCGCTCCCACATGGAGAAGGCCTTGGAGGAAGAGAATCGGGCCCGGGGGCTTCAGCACACACGCTCCAAGATGTTCCAGGTCCTCATGGGAAGCGCTAACCGGGCCCTAAGCAGCATCTACAACGAGAGCGTCCCAAGTTCGCTTGTCACTGACGACGTTGACTACCGTTGCTTCTTCACCAAGATCGTGGAGCACCTTGATGTTGGCGCGAAGAAGGTCCGCCAGCTCGCGGAGGAGAAGAGCCTCGACCTCCTTGCGCGGGCGTCTTCTTGTGTCTTCAGCCATCTCCTTCGCATCGACCCCAACTTGGACTTCGAGTCCATGACAGCCCCCTTGCCCGAGGCGATTTGGGGCGCCATGGAGGACTGAGTGGAGGGTCACGTGGATGATTTGATCACGGAGTTTGACCCTGCTAAAGGCGATGGTCATCCAGCCGCCGAGGAGCATGAGTCCAGCGACAGTGGCAACAATGGCGATAGTGACAGCAGCTGTAGCGCCTCTCCTTAGGTTGCCCTCCCCTGTTTTCATAGAAATATTTTGAACATGGCCCAGCAGGGGCGTGAATGTACCTCCGGAGGAACTCCTATATGATGTGCTAAGTAAATTGAACTTCCTTGCCCCGTGTTCCCTTGCTTTTTACCGGCTTATGGTCCCAGAAGAGGGGCAGAAGTTTATAGGAGCCCCCGTGCCGCATACGCTTGCCGGCTCGGTTGAGAGAGGGCGCACGCCATGGGCTTGGTGAGGTGCGCGCACAGGTTGATCCATGATAGTCATGTCTGGGGACTTTGGCGCGATCCCCCGGCACCTTTGTTACTGTTGACGGGCCAGCCTGCGTTCATGCATAGTGGTCGGCCCCCGCTCTCAGGGGCGCATAAAGAAAGGGTTGACGCTGGCATTTCCCAATCTCTTAAAAAACGGGACTCAAAACGCAAACGCAGCATGGAGAAACGATCCCCCTTTCTTGCAAATAAGACCCAAAAACTTCAACTTCATTCCAAAAGATGGAAAATTTGGTTACAAAAGAGGGCAAATAACAGCCACGTCTGGTGCCTAGACTAGTGTTCCCCCAGCATGGTGCATGGGGCATCCACTAGGCGTGGGCATAGTTGTTGAATGATAGTGTCATCCGCCAGCACAAAGCATGGGGCTTCCACTGGGTGTGGGCATAGTCATTGAATGACAGTGTTGTGTACTAGTGCGGAGCACAGGGCTTTCACTTGAGCATGGGTACGAACCCTCCTCGTACTCGGGGGGATCCGGTGATATACAACCCACTCATTCCTATGTGAGAGTGTCACGGTTGGAGATGGTCGGGCGGGTACTCCTGGCGCAAGGCCCTGGAGATCTCGACCGGGCTCTTGTGTCACCCCGCGCATTTTCGGCACAGTTGCATGCTCCCATAGTCCAAACATGAGTGCATTCCTCCCTGCGTGACTACGGGATTGTGCTCCCGTGGCGCAAACATGAGTGCAACACACCATGCGTGATTGTGGGAGTATTGTGTCAGTGTAGTTGCCTCGGGAGGCGCTCTGGCGCCAGCCAAGCCTCTTCCTGGGGGCCTCTCGAGCCCCAAGCTCTTAGAGCCTCGTCAGCCCCCAGGGTACTGCGCTAGCCGTAGGTGACCCACGCTACTCGAATCTCGTCGGCCCTCAGGGCATTAAGCCCTTGTGGCCCCGTCGCTTGGCTCCGTTTTCCCTGCTCGTGAGGGCGCGTCCTCATGCGACCCAGGGCACCCCCTATGCCTCGGGGACGTCGTGCGCATGGCGCTGGCGTTTGTTGCGGCGCTGACCAGAATTCAAGCCTCGACATGAGTGTTTGGGTTCCCCCAGGTACCTCACCCGACGGCCATGGGCCAACTTCCTCCGGTTGCCTCACGATGTTTCCTTGGGTACGCGTCCTGTGGGCGCGCCTGCGTTGAGCATCCACTCGAAGTTGGTGGCCTCCCGTGCTGCCCTGAGGTTGGCCGCCTGTCTTGGCGACGCTGGCCACCGCAGCCGTCCCCCATGCGTAAGTCATGATCTCCTCCGTGCATAGTGACGTGAGTTACCCGATCCCAGTGTCGATGGACGCACTCATGCTGAGGGGGCGCGAGAAGGCAGTGGACTTCCATGTTGTGGACTTGCTCATCATGGTGGGCCCAAGATATCCCATCACCTCCCTCATGTTCGCCACTGCCGGAGTCGAGCGGCAGCCCGAAGCTGGTCACTGGTACCCTGAGGAGAAGGAGTGTAGAGTCGGGTGAGGGAGTCCTGGGTTAAGGTGTCCTTGGGAGGCTGACCTATCCCTTATGGGCCGGACTGTATGGGCCGCTTACCAAACATTGGATCGATCGAAGGCCCTGTCTCTAAGAAGGAAGCTGCGTGAATCGTGGCTTGTCGTCCATGTTTAATGTAGCAAATAGGCATGTTTGTCTCTTCGGCATGTAACCGACCATGTGTAAACCCTAGATACCTTTGATGTCTATATAAGCCAGAGGGTTTTAGGCTATAGCTAGAGAACAACTCATCTACGGTTTGCTATTCAATCTCGAGGTAGATCAACTCTGTAACCCCCATATCATCAACACAATCATGAAGGACTTAGGGTATTACCTCCATAGGAGGGCCCGAACTTGGGTAAAACCTTGTCCCCTTCGTCTCCTGTGACCATCAATTCTAGTCTCATAGCTCGGGACCCCCTCCCCGAGATCCGCCGATTTTGACACCGACATTGGTGCTTTCATTGAGAGTTCCGCTATGAGCGCCCAAGGAATCGATGTCTCGCCTTGTCATCAATGAATAGGTCCGCAACATGGACACTTCCGACCCTGGACAGATCTTTGCCTTTGGCAGCATTGTGCTGCACGCCGAACCTACCAACCATCTAGGCCGTGTCGAAAGCTTCGTCCCTGATCGAGAGGCCATATCCGGGAACCTAGAGTTCTTCATATATTCTCGCGGTGTCTTGTCACTAATTGGGCTCGCAGTTTTGCCTGTCACGCCCGAACACTCTGAGGCCTTAACCTCGGGTCCCATCTTCGGTCACACCCACGTGGTCAACCCCGATGATGGTTCGATTCTTAGTCCGGATCAGGCCATAGTGCCGGAGGACCGGATACCCATTCTTGCCGAACATTCTTCTTGCCTGGACACATTAGTGGTCAACTCCAAAAGATCCAGGCAGTTTGATCCGATCAAGTTCTCAACGTTCAATGAGGACCTAGATCCGATCTCGTCGATGAAAATTACCGACGATTCAACCCCGATATATGCTCAGATCGGTTATAGAGTGGGTCAGGATGAATTTTTTGACCCACCCATCACCCACCTGATAGCCACAGTCGAAGATTTAACCAACATGCTGGACTATGCCTCCGATGAGGCAGAATACATGGATGAAGAGGACTGCGTTCCAACCCCTGTTAACACCAGGCGATGGCCCGCCACCTTGACATACGACGTCTACATGGTGGACACTACTGCCGCTAATGGCGACAAAACGCCTAATAACGATGGTAACAAGTCGGGCGACGCACCGTCAAGGCACCGGAAACCGCATAAGCGGTCAAAAGGCAAAAACGGAAGGAAAGCTATAATCGGCACCGGGGACAGAGATACCCCTGGGGATTGTGGCGATCCCGATATCCCTAAACACCCATTAGAGGGTCAGGACAGGCCTGAAGACCAGAGCAACCCCGACGAGTTCAACGATTTCGAGGATGACAACTACCTCTCTCCCGTAGAAGAGGAGGACATCCCGGCAGCCGATGACTAGACATTCCTGATATCCCTGAACATCAGGAACTGTTCAGACAACAACTCATAGCAACGGCCAGCAGCCTGAAAGCGAAGGAATGACAACTTAAAGCTGAACAAGATGACCTCAACGATCGATGGACAAGAGTCCTCTCAACTAAGGAGGGATATGGTACCGGTCTGTCAGACCAACCTAAGAGTTATCCACGCAGATGGCTACTGGCGCAATTTGACGACGAGATCACCGATACCCCATCTCCCAAACATACCCCATACGACAAGCCGGACCGCCCACCTCACAGGCGTGACAGGATCGCTGACGACACCGGTTATAGACCCGTTATGCCACAAAGACGAGGATAGGAGCCACTAAAGCCTAGTGACAGGTTTGACCTGCGAGACGAGCTAGGCTATGGAGCAGGTTGCACCAGATCCATCTACGGATCTAGGGGCTACTCACCCGATAGACGAGATGGGTACAGACCATGCCTCGACCGAAGAAATAACAGAGACCGGGAACGTAATCGAGCTAGAACAGAGGTCGAATATAGGCGTGACATAGCTCGGGTTCAAGGCGCCGCTCACCCTCTGTGCTTCACGGATGAGGTGACGCAGCATCAGTTCCCAGAGGGGTTTAAACCCGTCAACATTAAACAGTATGATGGGACAAATGACCCAACCATATGGATTGAGGACTTCCTCCTCCATATCCACATGGCATGAGGAGATGATCTCCATGCCATAATATATGTCCCCCTAACACTAAAGGTGCCAGCTCGGCACTGGTTAAATAGCCTCCCTGAAAACTCCATTGGATGCTGGAAAGACCTGGAAGATGCATTTCGATCTAACTTCCAGGGCTATGTTCGGCTGTCGAATTCCTCTAACGTAAGCAAAGTCGTTCAGAAGCCCGGAGAGTCTGCGCAGCAATTCTGGAATCGGTTCTTGACCAAGAAGAACCAGATAGTCGACTGTCCAGACGCTGAGGCAATAGCCTCTTCCAGGCATAATATTCGGGATGAATGGCTAGCTCGCTAGCCCAGCCAGGATAAACCTTGGACTATGTCCTCCCTTACATCCCTCATGACCCGCTTTTGTGTGGGCAAGGATAGTTGGCTAGCGAGACACAACCACAACTACGAAGAACACGGAACCTCCGAAGTTCGGGATGACAACGGGAAGCCCAAGCGGAACAAGAAGAAGCACCGACACAATAATAGTGATGCCGATGACACGGCTGTTAATGCCTACTTTTGCAATTCCCAACCTAGGCAGTGGAAGATGCCTTCTAAAGGCAATCGTGACGGACCGACCCTGCTAGATAAGATCATGGAAAGGCCTTTCCAAATCCACGGGACCCAAGACAAGCCCGCCAACCACACACACCGTAAATGTTGGGTGTTCAAACAGGTCCGCAAGCTCCCGCTCTAGGATCAAGGCAAGAGCACTCGTAGCGATGATGAGGATGAGCCTCGGGGTCCGATTGGTGGTGGACAAAAGAAATTCCCTCCAGAAGTCAAAACGTTAAATGTGATATATGCCACTCATATACCTGAGAAGGAGAGGAAGCGATCCCTTCGAGAGGTCTAGCTGTAGAACCCATTGCCCGGAAGTATAACCCATGGTCGGCATATACGATCACTTTCGATCGGCGTGATCGCCCAACCAGAATCCGTCATGGGGGCTCGGCTGCCCTCGTCCTAGACCCCATTATATATGGGTACCACCTCACAAAAGTCCTAATGGACGGAGGAAGTAGACTCAACCTGATTTACTCAGACACGGTAAAAAAGATGGGCATAGATCAGTCAAGGATCAAACCAAGTAACACTACCTTCCAAGGAGTGATTCCAAGCGTCGAGGCCCGGTGCACAGGCTCCGTCATCCTGGAAGTAGTATTCGGATCGCCTGATAACTTTCGTAGAGAAGCCATGATCTTCGACATTGTGCCCTTCCGCAGCGGCTATCATCCCGCATTATGCGTACCTCAAGCTCAAGATGCCTGGCCACAAGGGGGTCACCACAGTTAACGGTAACACAGAGTGCTCTCTCCAAGCTGAGGAACATGCGCTGGACCTGCTGGCCGAATTTAATTACAAAGACGATCGGCAAGCTTCGACATCTGCCGTAAAGTCACGCCAGGTTGGGAAGCGAACAAGGCTTCAGTCCGACCTCACAGAACCTTCTTCTCCCCTTAAATAGTGACTAGCCCCCATCGCACAACTCTAGGATCAGCGAAGTACGTGCCAAGGAGGCACAACTTTGTAGTTAAAATTCCACGGGTGGCGGTGGGGAAACAAAGGTTGGTGTTCGGCTGGACCGAACCACTAGCATCAATGTGTTTTCAAACACAATGCAAGTACTATCTAAGGGCCTGCTCAAGGCATAAAGCTCATCTACACTTAGGCGAGTTCTCAAGACATTGTTTGCAAGATCCGTTTGCCGAACAACACCACCCATTAAGGTGCACCAAGATGCAGGAGTATATAAGCGGCAAGGTACACCAAAGACTCAAGGTCACCAATCAAAGATACCTAGTACAACCACTCCTATAAAATTTCTTCTTTTTTCACATACCTGTAAGCAGTTTCTTCGGAAATCCGAGTAATAAGAGTTTTTGAGAAAAATATAGCATCATTATACATGTTTGTCTTGTTGTCCTTTTTGGCACATGTTTTCCATTCCCCCCTCTTATCGTGAAACAGTTCGGTATGTTACGATGCAACTGGGTAATTGACCGGGGGCTCGAGTTTAAAACCAAATCGCCTTATGTACAACTTATTATGTGTTCGACATCTTGGAATTCACTTTATATGCATCGATTACAAACTATGTCTTGGGTCAATAGTTGGGTTACCCGGCTCCTGTGCTTGCCCCTTTACATTCGGCTTGCTTGGCTAAAAGGGCAAAGGGAGAACCCGTGCGATTGTGTTTCCGGATAGTCTAGTCACGCACCTCAGGGGAGAAAGCGGAAAACTTACTGTCATAGTATGCGAGAGCCGGTCTGTGAATCTGAGCTTAAAGTGTTATACTTAAATCCTTGTCAGAGGATACTTTGTGTTATACGAGGGGTTTGTTCTTAATGAAAACCTGGTGATGCTGGCCATAGTCGTGGTTCATCCGAACATCTAAATACTCCGGGGCTAGTCATCAGCTCCCCACAGTCATTTTCGTGCCCCTATGGCTAAGTGAAAGAAATATATCACTATGGTCTGATTGCCTGGTCTGCTGCACTCTAGCGCCTTCGGGTTCTATCGTGGTTTTGTCATGGTAGATGTCCGAAGACTTATGTTCGAGTCCATTGCTAAGGCGGTGGACTCAAAGGGGTTGGACGGGATGAAAGACACGGATTTACCTAGGTTCGGCCCCTCGAGATGAGGTAAAATCCTACATCCTGCTTTGTGTATATTGATTGGAGTGTCGATTAAAAGGGAGCATATTTTCTTGACCTAGCTCTCGATTGATTGGATTCTGCCCTAAGTCGTCCCCGGGTCTCGCCTTTATATAGGATGTCAATACCATGGGTTACACAAATCTCATACCGACTCTTACAACATGTCTGACTCTGTCTCTAAGACGTCTTGCCGACTCTGGCAGGCTGTCTCCGGGTGGCTTACGCGCCCGGGTCTTGAGTCTTCTTCCCGGCTCTGGGCCTCCGCCTCAGCCCATCTGGTAAGCCGTCGTGTAACCCAATCTTCCTCTTCCAGTCCATATGCTACGAGCCGCCAGGTATGACCCAGCCCCTCTTGGGCGGGTCTTACCACGGGGTTATATCCCCAACATTAGGCCCCGGATTGATTCGAGCTTTTCTCATGTCAATCTCCACTTTTTAACTAGCGGCGAGTCTCACACCCTTGTCACCCGAAAGGGAAAAACACATAACCCGCCCTGACGTCACTTTCATTTATTTCGAGAAAATTCCATGATGTATGCCATAGATTCTTTCATTAAACAATTGGCATGAAGATCGAGGCGCCCGTCTCGATCGGTCATTATTTTTCGCCTTGATTCCCTCGCCCCCGTTTGGCATTCCATCCCCTTAAATCGGACCGCGAGGGGTCTTTACATTTTCTCCGCCGCCACCACTCTTCTTCTTCCTCTCGCCGCGAACGCTCCTGAGCTCCATCACGTCGGTGGAGTCTCGTCGATGTCATCAAACTTGACAGCTGCATCATCCTGAGCGCTTCCGGATTCTTGCGCGTGTCCCCCGCATCCATAAGGTGTGTTCTTCATCCTCCTGCAGATCTATGACATCCCACTTGAATCCTGTCTAGTTCATTGGACTCCCTTAGCATGCATGTTCATTGTTTTAACGCCAACCGATGAGTACCTCCTTAGATCTTGTAGTATTGTTTAGTTTGCCGTGGTCATCCATATGAAGTTTTGACGATGTTTATCTTAGATCCATGTGCTGCTCCACTAGGCGCGTGAACTGCATGTTCCTCCTTAGCCCCTTTTTAGGTTTAGAATATGTTTGATTTTTTCTTGCCTGTAGATCTTGTAGCTTCAGCATAATATGTAAAACCTATTTATATGTCCTTAGAAGTTTTTTCATCATGGCCTTGCTCACTTAACCCGCCATCAAATTTTTGGAACCTTCGATAAACTGTACCGGCGGCTTAGCATCACATCATTTAATTTCATCAGTTGTCTGGTTGTCTAATCACTTTCTGACCCACCGCGTACTGCTACCTTTAACGGCATTGACCTGCCATCATGTCTCGGGCATCTTCTTCTTGTAACTAGGTTGGCTCTGGAATCTCTGAACAATTCCTACAGGATTTTGTAGAGGCAGGAACCTTGCCGGCTTATAATGTTATTCATTGGCGGGTGTCGGGTTTAGTGAAGAAACCGATCCCACAAGAGGGTGAAGTTGTTATCTTTGCCGACCATCTTATTCGTGGTTTCAGCCCGCCCGAAACTAAGTTCTTCCGAGACGTCCTCCATTTCTTTAAATTGCATCCTCAAGACATTGCCCCTAACTCTGTCTCCAACTTGTGCAACTTCCAAGTCCTTTGTGAAGTTTACTTACAAGAAGAGCCATTAGTTCATCTTTTCTGTGACTTTTTCTATGTTAACCGCCAAACGGAAGTGGCGGCTGGCCCCAGCTTGGTGCGCGGTGGAGTCTCCATCGAAAGAAGAAGGGATTTTGGCTTACCCAGCTGTTAAAATGCCAACCATCCCACAGATTGGAACAAAACTTGGTTCTATTGCAGAAACACGTCTCCAGAAGGTGAAAACCCCCTGCCGGGTTACCATCCTACCCGGCTCTATACTTCTACCGAACTTCCAGACCAGACATCATCCACAACATGAGTGAAGTATGCTTTGACTTTCGCCAAAATCAAGGCCTTTCTGGCAAAGGGTTTGACGGGAGTGGACCTAACCCGCTACTGGATCTAATTGAAGGTCTTACCATTGAGCCAGCATGATCGTCTTATGTGCGAGTACACAAGCGACACAAATGATCCTCTTTGCTTCAACCACACACCCTTGACAGAAGAGAACATCACCTCTGCTATCAGGGGACTTACTCGCGAATCTCAAGAAGCTTGCCATTCAGTCAGGTTAAAACCTTTCTGCGCCACAAACCTGGCTCCAGACTTAAGGGCATATTTAAGATGTACCTTCATTTCTGTCTTGACCTGATATATATAGTCATCCTAACCCCTCTTGGCAGCTTTGACTTACAGGCTAACTCCAGCTTCTGGGAGAAGAAATACACTCCTCGATTGAAGAAGAAGTCTCAGGCAGGTAACACCCCTGGTACCAAAACAAAAACGTCGGCTAAAAACCTGCTTGAACTTGACGACTCAGAGCTAAAATTAGATCCCTTGGCCATCCTTTCATGCAACTCACTAACAATGACTGTACATAGGAGGAGACAGAGACAAGCCACACTAACGCCCTTGAGGTAACTTATCTTTCTTCTGACTCAGAAATGTTCCCAACAGCGAAGATACGGCGGGTCATCCGAAAAGTTCCTTTTTCGCATCCTCTCGCTTATTTAGATCCCGAATTTTCCTTGAAAAAACAACATCATCACTCTCGATGTCAGACCCGGAGCACCGGCTCTAGGGATCTCATGGCCGGCTTACCTAATGCCCCGGCGCCGCAGAAATTTCCTGCTGAGGTACTTATAAAGAACCCATTATCTGTCTTATCTTTCCATAATGCTGCCTTAATATTACGTCTAACCGTCTTAATGTTTAGGAGTCACTTCCTTCCTCTGGCGACTCAACTGCCTCCACACTTCCTTCCATGAAGGTCAACCCAGAGTAAGTCTTCACCTCTGCCGTGTATATATTACCGGTATCACCTTTATACTATGTGCTGACTCCTTGCTCTTTCAGGGTGCAAGCCAAGCGCAGAAAAGCTGGCGGTCTACCGCTGCTCCAACTGCTCAACAGTCGGATACCGCTGACCCATCCCTCTCTCCTGTTAAAACTTCCAAAGCTACCAAAGAAATACCTGAGCAATCTCCCCCGCCCGCAGAGTTGGCCGGTCGTCATTTGGTGGCTTCCGATAGTCCCGCGGATGATCCTAAGCCACCCAATCCTTCCACTGAAGACTCATCTCTCCCTGATGTTACCATCACTCAGACAGGTTATCAATCTCCCACGCACCATACTCTAACGAAGCACTCCAATAAAGTTGCTACTTACTCTCCCCAGAAGCTTGATTTCAAATTCCTTGTCTTGCAGAAGATGACTGCAGATGACTTACACGCTGGCTATCTAAACCGCCTGTCTGCTAGTCGCAACGTGGAGAGCAAGCTTGTTGGTTTGGTGAAAAAGAAATATGAGGTATCCTCCATTTTCTATCTTTCTCCTATATCCGTACTTAGCCCCCAAGAACCGGGTTAATCTTGTAAATAATAGACTCGGTCTTCCAAACCTTCAATCCTGCTGTATAGAGCTTAACCTGTGAGCCCCCAAGTACCGGGTTAAATTGCATATAAGCCGGTACTTTATACTAAGTTATAGATCCAATTGTAACCCCCAAGTCTGGAGCATTATGATAATGATGACCCGGATCTCTCATATGTAAGAAGTTTCACTGGGTATAGCCCCCAAGTCCGGAGCATTATGATAATGATGAGCCGGAACTTTCATCGCACACTTGAAAATGAAAAACACAGACATTAGCCCCCATGTGCGAAGTATATTGCTTGCAATGTGCTTGGGACTTATAAGAGTAATTTCAGCCTGGCGACTTAACATTGATAACCTTTCACTTGTGAAATGTAGGAGGCATTGAATACTGTCGAGTCTCAGCAGGCTGGCTTGAGGGAAGATCTGTGTGCCCAATAGACCGGCCGAGCCATAACAGAAGAGAAGCTGCGGGCGGCTGTTGAAAAGCTTGAGAAAATCTAGGCTGAATTTACTGCATATAAGAAGACTGCTGAAACTGAGCAAGCCACCCTGGTGAAGCATACGAGCGATGTAGAGGAACGACTCAATCTTGCAAGGATCACATATCTAAGATGACTGCTGAAGACACTCAAGGATCACATCTCTAAGATGACTGCTGCTATCTTTGGTAAGTGCATACGGCTCAAAAAATATTTTCATTAAAGAAACACCCGTCGGGCGGCTTATACCTTCGACCTTTTCTTGCAGGCGAAAGGAGCCGCCAACTATCTTCTGATAGTCTGATGAAGTTGAAAGCAGTCTACACTTTGACGGAGCAACTATGGAGTGGGGCCCTTTGCACCATCAAGGCTATGATGACGGCCAAGTATGTCCCCAAATTTATGAAGGGCGTTATAGAGGTCTTATCAACTTCTGCCAAATAGGTGGAGGAAATAAGGCGATCAGCCGCAAGAAGAGGAGCTATAGCTGCGCTGAGCTGGTCCCTGGTCTTCGCTCCGGAATTAACTGTTGAAGAGATGATGAATGGCTTCCCTTAGTAGAAGGATGACGGCTCAGACTTCACCGAAGCAGATTATGCCAAGTGCATTAAGGCCTCCCGGAGGCTTGCCTCCATACTGGTTAATGAGACGGACCTGGTTCCATACCAGGCGGCTTATGACGAAAACAACCAAGGGCTGCGCTGCCCGACCTTTGAAGCCAGAGACATGGTCCTTGCACGTCGTAAGCCGCCTTTTGCCCCTGACGTCGATCCGTCTCCACTTTTCGATGATGCACAATTCGAAGCCTTACTCACTACAACTGGGATGTGGATCATCTTCAGATCGAAGAGCCCGAAGAGCCGGCGCAGGATGACCCGCCGGCCAGTTAAACTCTTTGTCCTCAACTGATTGTAACCTGCCAAGCCGAGCCAGAACAAGTGAAAAACTTTTAAGCCCTTCGTCTTTTGAGCTCTTGGAGAGCGCTGTAATATACTTTGCAATCTTCTGATGCCTTAATCGGTGACTCATCTTTAGAGATAAATTCTGCAAAACCGAACAAAATAGTCTGCAATGTTTGCCTGGGCGGCTTTAGACAAGGATAACCCGGAGATCTTCAATATAACCTTGCTTCATCTTTTCATCTTGCTCTGGACACACTTATAATATGAATGCAATGTATGATGCAGCTGTGATGCAATGTATTATGCAATATGTGATGTAATGCACGATGATCTTGCTTTCCCCTTGTTTTTTTGTTGTTGTTCAAAAAACTCATATTCCGTCCTGTCTGAGGGGAACTGTTGCTTTGAACCGCTTAACAGTGTAGGGTCTCTAACGAGAGTGACCGTCAATGTTGCATGGCTTAGGGTCTCTAGGCGAGATTAACTATCAAGGAAGCAACATACCAGAATTTGCAATAGGGTGAGTGCCCCGGCTCATAAGCTACTTCTCATGTGACATAAATCCGTCGTTTGAACCTTAAACAACGTCACTTGTTAAGTGTACTATGGGCCACTTGGTGGAGAGTACATAACAGATGAGAGAGCTTCCCTCGCTACTGTATGAGGCCGTCGGAGGGGGTGAGTTGACAGCTCGCTGCACCCCTGGATGAGCGGCAACTACATACAGGTGGGTACAACTCTACCAAGAGTGGGGGCGGAATTCACCAATTCTGGCACTTGCTCAGGTCCACGACCCATCTTGCATCATGGTGCCTATGTTTGAACAGCTTGCATCCTGGTGACTCATCCTCTTTGGAACCCATGGCACCCATGTTTGAATGGCTCACATCATGGTGGCTCGCCCTCTTGAGCGACTTGGCACCCATGTTTGAATGACTCGCATCATGGAGGCTCACCCTCTTGAGTAAGTTGGCACCCATGTTTGAACGGCTCGCATCATGGCGGCTCATCCTCTTGTGTGTCTTTAAATCCTTCATCAATAAAACGGTGCACCCGTGTTTGAACGGCTCACAATGTGGTGCCTCATCCTCTTGAGTGACCTGAAAAACTTTGGTCCGTAAGGTGGAGCACCCATGTTTGAATGGCTCGCAATGTGGCGGCTCGTCCTCTTGGGTGACCTTAAGCCTCTCACCATCTTGCACGCCATCATCCCATGGGCCACCGTTTTGAAAGCCGCCATCCTACAGACTGCCAACTTGTAAGTCGTCGCACAATGGTGCTACTTTCGATGAAGAGTCGGCCAATAGGGTGAGCAAGCTAAACCCGGCGGGTTGGAAGCCCCCAAGTGACCACATGGAGGTGTTCATCTTTGCACAAATATGTAATGCCAAAGAGAAAAAATGCCCCATCTTACAGGGATGCCAACTTTATTATATGAGTATAAATACAATAAAATATGTATGTATAAAAATAAGATTCGATGACTCAAGTATAGTAAGGCCGTAGATGAGCGATGTTCCACGGCCGGTGAGTTTCCTGCCCGGAGGTACGTGATTCATCTCGCACATCGATGAGATAATAAGACCCATTGTTCATATTCCTGCCAATCATGAAAGGTCCTTCCCATGGTGGTGATAACTTGTGCGCATATGTCTGATTCTGAATCAAATGTAATACCAAGTCGCCTTTTTGGAACGTCCGGGTCTTTACCCTGTGGCTATGGTAGCGACGTAGGTCCTGCTGATAAATTGCTGACCGACTTGCTGCAGGATCACATGCTTCATCCAAAGCATCCAATGCATCCTGACGTGCCGCCTCATTGCCAGCTTCAACATAGGCCGCCACACATGGTGAATCATGACGTATGTCGCTTGATAACACGGCCTCCGCACCGTAAACCATGAAGAAGGGGGTGTAACCCGTCGACCTGTTAGGCATAGTATTGATGCTCCAAAGGATGGCCGGTAGTTCTTCCACCCAACAACCTGGCGTTCTCTATAAAGGAACCATGAGCTGGGGCTTGATACCTCTCAAGACTTCCTGATTTGCATGTTATACCAGACCGTTGGACTGTGGATGAGCAACAGCCGAAACATCGAGCCGGATGTGCTCGCTTTCGCAGAATACCTTCATAGCCCCCTTGGACAAATTTGTGTCGTTATCTGTAATGATGCTATGAGGGTATCCAAACCGGTAGATCAATTTTTGGACAAACTAAACTGTCGTGGCCGCATCACACTTACTAACCGGCTTAGCCTCCACCCACTGGTGAATTTGTCCACTAACACCAAAAGATGTGTCTTTTTATCCTTAGACCGTTTTAAAGGTCCAACCTTGTCAAGCCCCCATACTACGAACGACCAAGTGATCGGTATCATCCATAATTCTTGAGCCGACACGTGAGCACGTCTTCCGAACATCTGGCACCCGTCGCACATAGCAACCAGATCCTCCGCATCCTTATTAGCCGTCAACCAGAAGAAGCCATGTTGGAAGGCTTTGGCCACTAAAGATTTTGACCCGGCGTGATGTCCGCAATTGCCAACGTGTATTTCATATAAAATTTCCTTGCCTTCCACCAGAGAGACACAACTCTGGAAGACGCCAGTGACGCTGCACTTGTGCAATTCCCCTCCAATGAGGGTCATGGATTTAGAACGCCTCACGATCTGGCATGCCAGAGTATCATCTTCAGACAACTCGCCCCGGGTCAGGTATGCCAGATATGGCAACATCCAGTCTGGAATACCGTGTAAAGCCGCCGCTAACCGCCCCGTCGGGTCAGATATAGCCAGATCCTCCTTTTATGGTAGCTTAACAGATGGATGATAAAGATATCCAAGAAAACATTAGACGGCACGGACTTACGGTGAGAGCCTAGTTAACCCTTGAAATGACGAGCGACGAAATCTATCTCTTGTTGATCAGCCGCCATCCGTGGGTCCTTGGAACCCCACATGCCTGACACCTGTTGTGCCAAAAGATCGGAGTCACCAAGGCACCTAACCCGGCTCAGGTTCATCTCCTTGGCCACACAAAGCCCGTGAAGCAAAGCTTCGTACTCAGCTGCATTGTTCGTGCAAGGAAACGTCACCCTTAATACATAACAAAACTTATCACCTTTGGGACAGGTTAAGACCACTCCAGCCCCCGAGGCTCCAACTGTCCGGACCGAGTCAAAGTGAATCGTCCAATACATGTTGTCTGGCTTTTCTTCCGGCGAATGACACTCCGTCCAGTTGTTTATGAACTCCACCAATTCCTGAGACTTCACGGCTGGGCGAGGTGAATACTTCAAATTTAGAGGCCCAAGCTCCAGTGCCCACTTAGCAATTCTACCAGTGGCTTCCCGATTATGTATTATGTCTCCCAACGGAGTAGAGCTAACCACCATGATTTGATGTCCAAGGAAATAATGCTTCAACTTATGATTCGCCATGAACACCCCATATATTAGCTTTAGCTAGTGTGGGTGTCTTTGCTTTGATTCGATAAGCACCTCACTGACATCATAAACTGGCCTCTGAACCAGATACTCTTTCCTTGCCTCTTTACGCTCCACCCCAATCGCAGCACTAACCGCCCGATTATTAGCCGCCACATAAAGGAGCAGGGGTTCCTTCTAAGCCGGAGCGGCTAAGATCGGCGGCTCAACCAACTGCTTTTTAAGAGTTTCAAGAGCTTCATCTGCAGCCTTACTCCACACAAAGTCATCTATCTTTTTCATCATCTTGTACAGAGGAATAGCCTTCTCCCCAGGCGGCTGATGAAGCGGCTTAAAGCGGCAATACGACCCGCCAAGCGTTGCACATCATTGACGCTCGCCGACTTGGCTAGTGATGTGATGGCTTTTATATTGTCCGGGTTGGCTTCGATACCTCGTTCTAAAAGCAAGAAACCCAGAAGCATGCCTGTAGGAACTGCAAAAACAAATTTAGCCAGGTTAAGCATCATCTCATAAAATCGTAAGTTATCAAACGTTTCCTTCAGGTCATCCAACAATGTCTCCTTCTTCCTTGACTTAACCACAATATCGTCCACATAGGCATGAGCATTACGTCCAATCTGACCATGAAGACAATTTTGCACACAACATTGGTAAGTCACCTGCGCACTCTTGAGTCCGAACGGCACAGACACATAGCAGAAAGCTCCAAAAGGTGTTATCAATGAGGTCTTCTCTTGGTCTTTAATTGCCATCTTGAACTCATGATAGCCTGAATACGCGTCCAGGAAACATAAACTCTCACAACCTGCCATTGCATCAATAATCTCGTCGATACGAGGGAGAGAAAACGGGTCAACTGGACAAGCCTTGTTAAGATCCGTGTAGTCTATACACATACGCCATGTGCCGTTCTTCTTGAGCACTAGCACAGGGTTGGCTAACCACTTCGGGTGAAATACCTACATGATGAACCCTGCTGCTAAGAGCCGGGCTACCTCTTCTCCAACTACTTTACGCCGCTCGTCATTGAAACAACGAAGGAATTGGTTAATTGGCATAAACTTAGGATCCACATTAAGGTGGTGCTCAGCGAACTCTCTCGGTACACCCGGCATGTCAGATGGCTTACATGCAAAGATGTCCCGATTCTCATGGATTAATTCGATGAGCGCTCTTTCCTATGCGGGGCCCATGTTGGCCCTGATAGTGAACTGGTTGGATGAGTCACCCGGAGTAAAATCCACGATCTTCGTGTCATCAGCCACAAACTTTAGGGGTGGCTCAGACTATGTCCTGGGTTTCTTCAATGGAGTCTTAATTGCCGGGTCAATGCTATCCTTATAAAACTTAAGCTCTACTCATACACAACTTGACTCTGCATAAGTCGCGTCTCCTTCCTCGCATTCAATGGCTACCTTCCGATCACCATGGACTGTGATTGTTCCGTTGAGAGTCGGCATCTTGAGTTGTAGATAAACGTAACAAGGCCTGGCCATTAACTTTGCGAAAGCCGGCTGACCAAACAGGGCATGATACGGGCTCTTAATCTTTACCACCTCATTTAATAGAATTTTCATTCTTTTAAAGGCATGAGTTACACTACAACCATGTCACAGCCCTAGAAATTGCTTGTATTAGTTGCATCATTGATCATTCATTGCATCATGTTTAAATTCAAATGAATATGAAATGGGGTTTAACAGAAAACCTAGCACCTCACCTAACCAAACAATTCAAATAGTTGTGAATTTTTCAATGAATATAAAATGCTTTAAAAAATGTTCACTATTATTAGAAAATGTTGGCAACAACATTTTAGGTGACATTTGAATTTTCACAATAGTGTTAGATTTTTAAAGATGAGTCCTAATAGTACTGAAATTGTCAAAATAAAACATTTCAATTATTTTAGTCAAAAGAAAATGCTGAAACATTTTTAGGAGGTTTGAAATATTCAAACTACACTCCATAAAATGTGTTGGTATTTTTGTGCTAGGTAATTGTGGCCCAAACAAAAATGAAACAAATGTCAGAAATGAATAGGAGAGGCAAATTAGAAAAGAGAGAGAGATACAGAGTACCTATGGCCCACCTGGCAAGCCCAACCCACCAGGGGCATCCTGTCTTCTACCTCTTGCCAGAAGGCAGAGGAGAAGCAAGCAACGGCGCCCGCGGCCTCGTGCCACGCCAGCCGCCTGCCTGGCCCTTCTCCGGCAGCGCGACGAGCGGATTGACCTCCCTGCTTTCGTCTGGATCTACAGGACCACTCCATTTCCCCCCTTCGCCCTACTTTGCCTTCTCTTTGCCATGGCCAAGGTGTCCGCGAGCTCAGCATCGCTGCATCCGTAGCCACCGCACCCCTCTCGCCCCTCTTGCTATCCACGAGCCCCGACTAGACCCCCTGGACCTCCTAGACAAGCCTTGCAAGCCGGAACGCTTTGGAGCAATGCCATCGCTGCCGTCTTCTCCACCTACGGCCGGCAGATGCCGTCGCCAATTCATCGCCATAGGAGAATCCCCGAGCCTGCCCTCGACGCCATCGACCCGCCCGTGAGCCGCCACGTCCATTCCCCCTCTTCCCTAGCACTTCACGCGCCCCCTAGGCCCTAGCACCGCCATAGCCGAACTCCGGCTGTTGCAAAGGTCACCGTGGCCGTTGTCCCCGTCCACCCCGAAGCCTCCCGCGTGCTCCCCTGGATGTGCGCGGGGATGGTCTCCCCTCTGGTGCCCTCAGCGCCGCTAGCCGGCCCCTATACCGCCACCCCGAGAAACGCCAATGAGCCATCGCCGCGGGATTTGGTTGCCGGTGGCTAACCCCGGCCGGTCTGACGTGGCGTGATTAGCTTAAGAGCTAGTCACCCATTAACCCCCCCCCGCTTAGTTTAATTAACCCATAGTTAATGGAAAGTCACTCACATGCGGGTCCCACTGGTCAGGTTTGACCGGGACCAGTTCCGTTGACCGATGACGTCATGATGACCTCATGCTGACGCATTAATCCAACTCTGAAATTTAAATAAATCTTAAATGATTTATTTATTTCACAAAATGTTTAAAACTTCTAAAAATCATAGAAAATAATCTGTAAGTCAGATGAAAATAATTTATATATGAAAAATCATCAGAAAAATCCAATGAATATGCTTATGCCATGATCATGCATGTTTGAACAAGTTAACACCACCAAGTAGGACATTTTGTGATCGGGGCAATGTATGATTTATCATTTGGAGTTGGAATTCAAACTTCAACTAACCTGGCTAATTATTCCTCTAGGTCAATTCAGTACCTTAATTTGTCATGTCATGCATCTTGTTTGTTGCATTGCATTGAATGTGTTGCTTTCTTGTTTTACCGATGGTGTTCCCTCTTGGTAGACGATGGTACTGACGATGTGAACGTTGACACTAATGAAGAGAAGTAATATCTTCAGGACTCTCAGGCAAGCAAATCCCCTTGAGCATACTGATATGAACCCACTCTCTTGCTCCTGCTCTCTTTTATTGCATTAGGACAACAACGATTCAATTGTTACATGTTCCCGGTAGTTGAACCCATTCCTTTGCATGACCTCTCTTTGCCACAGTAAATAGTTAAAACCACTTAGCATGAGTAGCAACTGCTTGAGCCCTATTGTGCTCACTCATCCATGCTTGATTACTATGCCTGCTATGCTTAGAGTTGTGTCGGGTCTGACCCATCTGGGCAATGAATTGGAATGGTGGTGAACATGTCCTACTGTGTGAGAGCTAAGTGTATGAACACGTTTTGGTAAAGGTAGCGATGAGAGGCCATGTAGGAGTACATGGCGGTTGTCTCGTTGGGACCGTCGTTAGGAACTGAGTTCTATGTATGTTATCCAAGACAAGATACTACCATGCATTGGGATCGTAATTGACCCTCTCGGCTTATTAATCGCCTTGATCTCTATCCAGGAGTTGCAACTAGTTTCGGGTGTTTGTAGGATTTGCTGGCGGCTATGCATAGTGCTGACCGGAGGGGTAGGCTATGAGGCAGTAGATGCACCGTGGCATAGTGTACCAAGCGTAGTACCATCCGTCGAGGTGGGCTTGAGAACCCTACGCACAATGTTTGAGGCCATATCTGAAACTTCGGCCGGACTTACGTGCGGGTTCAGTCTCAAATAGGCGATAAACCTGGACTAGGGTCTTGTGTGGTTGACGGTCGTGCCGATGCCCACGTTGGTGCTTCTGCTTGAAGGTTGCCGACATGCATGACGTGCATATGGTGATAAGTGGCGAGAGCATGTGTGAAGAAGTATACCCCTACAGGGTGATATAATCTATTCGAATAGCCGCGTCCTCGGATATGGACTACTTGGAGAACTTATGTGGTTCATAGACAAGTTAAGTGGATACTCTAAAAATACGCAAGATAAGTGTGAGTTCTATGGATGGCCTTCTCATAGGGAGACGGGAGTGGATCCATAGTGGGGTATTGATTAGAGAATATGTGGACTCGTGTGCGCTATCCCACCTCAAAGATACTACTTGTAGTCGTAGTATAGGTTAGCCAAGAGTCAAAGCTGGCTTGCTACAATAAACTCCATAACCCCCTTCATTGATACTGATGCATATGTAGTTCGTTCTGATGTAAGTCTTGCTGAGTACACTTGTATTAACGTTTGCTAAAATATATTTTTGTAGAGGAGACGTTAGTCTCATTAGTGGCACTTATGACGTGAAGTTCGATGTTGACCGGACTAGCTTGGGAATCCCAGACGGAGGTCTGGTTCCTTTGGTAGGGACGTTGTAGCTTTTCAGGCTCCTTTAGCCACTTTTGTAGATGTCTGTACCCAGACATGTTTAACTTCTGCTTGTTTGTTTGAATGCTCTTAATATTGGGTCTTGTGACCTCTGCTTGTAACATCTTATTGTGTTGGCTCTTCCGAGCCTTCTAAATAAATGTTGTAATGTTGTATGGTTATGTTGTGGTGCCATAGTTGTGTCTATGCATATCGGGCATGTCATGTGTACGTGTGACGTGCAACGGTATGTATGGGATACGACACCTAGTTGTGTGCCTTTAGTAGTACTCTTTACGGGGAAATGCCACTTTGTCCTTCCACCGAGCCTTGGTAGCTTGCTACTGCTCCGGACACATTGATTGACCGACATGTATCCTTCTTTGTTACTGTGTATGTCCCTTCGGGGAAATGTCTCGCAATGTAATGGAGTCCCTGTAGCCTGCTACGACTCGTCTACGTGTAGTGATGACATTTATGTCCCACGGAGTGATGGAGTCATTGTAGCTTGCTATGACTCGTCTACACACGCTAGAGATCGATACCTGCATTGTTGGGTTACATATGCCTGTCCCTGTACGGATGTGCCACTTGGGTTCTATGACTAGTCATGTTGTAACATCCCAAATTTTGGAATGTTATAAAAAATATTAGAATGATTATTTGTTTGATTGAGTGATTGAAATTTAGTGAAATTTGAAACTTTTGAAAACTTTTGAATGAGAGGGAATGACATGACTTTCCCTTTTGTGATTTGATTTCAAATTCAATTCCATTTCAAATTAGTGAGAGCAGATAACATGACTTCTTTATAAACAAGAAATTTGAAAAGTGGATTTGAAAATCTCTGAATTATTCTTTTGGAATTCTTTTCATATTTGGTTCCGTTCTAAATTTTGAAAAGAATTCAAATACCCTTGACAAAAAATTGAGAGGAGTAATGTGACACTCCATACCAGGGGTTATTTTGTGAAGTATTTGAATCATAAAACCCAGGGGTTATTTGAAAATTTATTGGAAAAGAATTTAAACCAATTTAGGCATTTTCTGAAAATAATTTTTTTTAAAGTATTCATTTTGACAGAGGAAAAATGTTCATTAAATAGCATTTATTTCCTTGATCAATTTGATATATATATATATCTTTATTAGTTGGAAATGTATTGATGGCCATAAATATGGTTTCCATTCTCTATTATTCTATAAAAGGAAAATCTTTTATGTTTGGAAAGCCCACCGCGGCCAACCTCCTTCGAACCGGCCACCGACGCCACCCTCTCTCCCTCTCTCTCGCTGAGAGTGGACCCCACCGACCGCTAGCAAAATCCTCGCGGTCACCTTCCTCCTCCTGCTCCCTCCATTCACTCCCGAGCAGATCTCGCCGGAGCCGTCGCGATCTCCCTCCTCCTGCCATTCCCCGACGCCCCGAGGACGCCTATAAAACACATCCCCTCCCCTCGACCCATTTCCCCCATTTCCCCCTCTGCCTGACGCCTCTCACCGCCCAAATCGCTCACCGGAGCCCGAGCGCCGCCGCCTCGCCATTGCCTCATCCTGCTCGCTCCCGACCTTCCGATCCATCGCTACCACCCCCATCCGCTCTGCCTCGCTCGTGCGCAACTCCCCGTGCATTCGCCCGTGCTCCAAAGCAACCGGAGCGACCTCCCCCTCGACCAACCGAATGCCATCGCCGCCCCGGAGCTCGTCGCCGACACCTCCGACCACCGGCGACGATGCGAGGACCACCGTCGTGCTCGCCGTCCTCGCCTGCATCGACCGATGCCATCACCAACGCCGGAGGACCACCGGAACACCGTCTCCATCGACCATGCCGCCATCAGACATCGCCGGCGCTTCGTCACTCCACCCAAGCTTGCCACGTGTACCCCCTGTCCGTTAGAGACATTTTTTTTCTTTTTGTGTTTTTGTTTTAAAAACATAATACTTTTTGATTTTGTTTTCTTCATATATTTTATGTTTTTAATTGTTTTAATTTGATTATTTTTGCATTGTGTCACAAATGTTATGTAGTTTCCGTAGATATAAAGTTTAACCAAATTTGAATAATTCAAAATTGATTCAAACAGATTTGATTCAAATCTTATTTTCTGAATATTTTGAGTTGATTATTTTTGCTACTTGTCACTAGTGACCTTAGTTATCAGTAGGTAAAACTTTAGAATTTTTAGAAAAATCTAAATTAGCATTTGTTAACAAAACAGATTCTATTTTAGATCTTTTTAGGTTTATTCATATCCCTTTTGTTTTAAATTGTTTTAAATTATGTTCTTTTATATTAGTGATAGATTTTATAAAGTTTTCTGTTAGATAAGAGTAGCCCTTCAAACAAATATTATTTTATTAGTTGATTGCATGAAAATCAATTCTAGTTCAATTATAACTTGCAATTTGATTTTCATTGCTAGTTTGATCTACTATTTGAAACTAGTTACCACAAAGTGTTTTATAAGATTGATTTTCTGTTAATCTAAGTTTAGACCAGAAACAATTTGTATTATAGTTGAGATTGTTTGTGGTTTAAACCAACGATGACCTTGTTTTATATCAAAAGAAGAATCTTTATAAAAGCTTTTCAATTAGTTCCTTTTGCAAAACAAAGATTTACGAGAAAATACTTTCTGTTAATTATTTGCTTTAAATTTTCTTTTTCTTTTATTAACTTGGTGTTTTCTTGCTGATATGTTCTAGTAGTTAAAAACTTATGTTGCTAGAGTATTGTTTTCTTAGTTCTTAGTTGTTCCTCAAAAGTAATTCTTTTTACTAAGTAAAATATTTACTAAACTACATTTGATTATATTTTAGTTTGTTTTGTGTTTTTACTTTTGAAAATATTTTTTTATTTGTAGAGAAAACCAACCTTAGTTGTGTTGAGAAAAACTTTGTTGTTATGAGTTTTGTCTTAAGTATTTCCTTCATCACAACCTTGTTGTTTTTGGTTTTGTGATACCTTGATTATGTTTTGTTGTTTTGAGTTTTGTCTTAAGTATTTCTTCATCACAACCTTGTTGTTTTTGGTTTTGTGATACATTGATGAAGTTTTGTTGTTTTGAGTTTTGTCTTAAGTATTTCCTTCATCACAAACCCTTAGTGTTTACTCTTGTGTTATACTTGTGTGTTAGAATTGATTGCTAGTATGATTGCTTATATGAATGCAATGTTTGATTATATAGATTTCCCTCGGAGAGTGACGTATAGTTCTATCAAGTTATTTCTGAGAGCGATATTATTCTTCATCAACAGTATAGGCAAGTTCACTTTGACCATCTTGTTCATACCTATGTTTTTTTGCATGTAGTGACATCATTCAACATACCCCTCCAGTAGAGTTATTGAAATTCTTGTAGTTGAGTAGAATGCATGAGGTAGGAACCCACCACTTGTTACTAAAGCCCCGGGACGTTAGTTATTTTTATGCTATGCTAAAGTAGACGGGGTCTGGTATGAGTGTTCGTGAGTGGTGTGAGAAGGAGGAACCCACGTCAAGACAACAACTTCATGAAGGCATCTTCAAGTCCTGCATCTTCAAGACCTCAAGACATTCGAGACATGAGAAACAAGTTTTCAATACACACTACTGGGTGAAGGATGGTTGATTGGGCATCCCTGGAGTAACCAGTGAATGGCCGGGATGCATGGAGAAGCGCCATGACATCTTGCGGAAAGCTTCACCCAGACTCAAAGAGACTGATGAATACTTCATGCCCGGAAGCTTACCTGTGTAGCCACAAGTCATTATGGGCTCTGGCTTGGTTGATCTTTGTTGTGACTCTGGCTGGGCAGTGCTACGAGATGTAGTCGACATTAGGAATGGATGGGCACTGACAGTAGTCAGGGAAACACTCTGAAAGACCATGTTTCGTTCATCCTGTTCTCAAACACCCCACAGTGCGAGGACTTACCAGGAGGGAACGAATCTTATGGGTAAAGTACACAACACTCTGCAGAGTTAAACCTAATCAATTAGCCGTGTCCCCGGTTACGGACAATTTGAGCCTCTGGACTTGGATCTATCTCTGAACTCTCAACACTGGACTGATAATTAATTGTGGGCAACTTATGGTACTTGTGAGCATTAAGACATCAGTTGGCGGAACCATGTCATGTTAGGTAACTCTGTAATGAAAATTCCTGATATTCCTTTGTTGTAGGAAAAGAAATAAAATCAGCTTTTATGCAAAAACTCAGACACAGAGCCACAAAGCCTTACTGCATATAGAATAGTTTTTATCTTCTGTTCTACTATGGTGATATTGCCGGTACATTCAATGTACTGACCTACACGGCTGCAACGCCTCATGTTGCAGATACTCTTCTTCGATGAGTAAGAGTACGATTCAGGGTTACGGTCTACACTCAACCTGGCGTTGGTGTTATTGTGACTCCACTCCCGTTGACTGTTTCTGCTGAGATTTTTGAGGTATATATCAGATTTACGTTAATTACATGTGATTGCATTGTGATATATACATTGATGTACTGTGTGTGCCAGCATACTGATCCAGGGATGGCACAGAACACACAAAGGCTTGACTCATTTTGAGTCGGGTCGCTACACATGTCGGCCCGGGTTCTTTCACATTTGAATGCTAGCAACACATTCACATACGTGAGTCAAAAGAAGCAAACGGTCCAGGCCCAGGTAAGGTGGCAGCCATGGAGATAACCGTGCGTGAGATCGCAAAGTGATGTGATGTGTTACATGTTGGATTCTTATGGCTTAGGATCGGGGTCTCGACATCTTTGTTATTAGAGCTTGACTGCCTATAGGATTACCAAGCCAAACTGGTCGATTATGAGTCTAGAACTGCTTTAGTTATATAAGGGAATTGATTGTGGAAGGGAACGTAAGGCTCTTTTACTCCTTTCCTTGTGTCATTTTAATTCTGAGTCACCCTCTTCTTTATTCTACGGGGATTAATGTAACATCCCAAAATTCCATTTTGGAATGTTATGAAATATAGCTATGCATCTATCTACATCATTGCTTGAATACATGTATTTGTTGAAATGTTCTTTCTAAATTTCTGAAAGCCCTTTCTACTTTCAATGTGTTGCTTTCACCTATTTGAAATCTTGGTAAAAAGTTCAAATAAGAGAGGAGGAACATGACACTCCACACCAGGACCCATTTGGTGATTTATTTGAACAAAAATAACGAGGGGTTATTTTGAAAATATTTGCAAAAAGGATTTAAAAACAATTAGGCAATTTCTGAAAATATTAATTTTTTCAAAGTGTTCAAATGACAGAATACAAATGTTCATTAAATGGCATTTATTATTCTGTAAATTTTGATATATAATACTCCTATTTTTTAAAATGTTTTGAATGCTTTTAAAGACGATTTACTACTCTGGTTAATAAAAAAGAGTAACGGTTTTAGTATTAAACGGGCCGGCCCACAGGCTTTTATTCGCGAATTCAATTTGAGCCGGCCGACCGACGCGGAAACCTCGCTCCCCTCTCGCTGCCACCGGGTCCCACCCCGACCGACCATTCGCCCACGCGGTCGCCTCCTTCCTCTCGCCCGACCACGTCGCCGGCCGTTTTCCCCCCCGGATCTCTCTCCTCTCTTCCCCCCCCCCCCCACACCCCGAGCACTCTATAAATAGAGCCCCAACTCCCCGCATCCATTTCCCCCCCGAGCCCCCTCCTACCTCGCCGGGACGCTGCCAAATGAGCTCGCCGGAGTCCCTGCAACCACCAAAACCCTCCGGAGCTGCTGCCATCGCCACACCCCACCCCAGCCCCCACCGTTGCCTCCAACCGACGCCGGACGACCGCCGCTGTCGCCTGGACCTCCTTGCTGCCTCCCTCGACCACCGAAGCTACCTCCAGCGACGTCCTCGACCTTCGGCCGCCGTCACCATCACTTGAGTCCACCTCCCCCTCCGGTAAAATCTTCGAGCTCACCCCCTCCCTCCGATCCAAACGCAACGGCCCAGATTAGATCAACTCAATTCCCGAATCGTTTTCCTCTTCGGTCCGGTCGACCGCCCGCAACCATCCATCTCACGCGCTAGCCAGCCAATAGGATAGTGCCACGTCACCCCTGGCCGTCCGGTAGAAATTTTCTTCTTTTTGTTTAGTTTTAGTTAAACACAATGTTTTAGAAAATTGTTTTAGCTATAACTTTTAATCTATTTAATGTTTTGAGTTGATTCTTTTTGTAATAGCTCACATTTTTCATGTAGTTTCACCTTGTACTTTTAAATTTCAAATTTGAACTATAACTTTTGAATTGAATCAAATTTGCTCAAAATATTCAAATCTGAATAACTAGAGTTTGAAAATAGATTTTGACATGAATCTTTTTGCTACTGTTTGGTATTAGTTAGGACTAATTTCATACTTAGTTTGAGAGTTTTTTGGATGATTTTGATTAGTGTTATAGCTATAAACATAATCTGCCTAGTATTATAGTATAGTTTTATTTACTTAGTTTTAGTTAGTTTAATTTAGATTTAGTTTTATTTGATTTAGTAGGTTCTGTTAGTTAAACTTTAGGTGTTTTACTTACTGTTAATGATGATTTTATTTGTCTAGTTTATTTTCTTTGTTAATATAGGAATCACAACTTCCTTTCAAATAGGTTTAATTTGATTAAAACAACTAGTTTAGTAATAGATTCTTTTAATAGAGTTTTATATAATCTAATTCTGTTATCTAAGACAAGTTTATTTGTAAATTATTTTCTGTTAAGAACATGTTTTGTCCATAAATAATAAGTTTTGTTTTGCTATTTTGTTAGTAAAACTATAATTGTTTCATATAGTGTTTATCAAAACTTTTACAAACTTTACTAAAGTTTTCCCAACAAACTTAAATTGATTTTTTTCTGTTAGTTAATAAAAATCCTTTTATTGTTTCTTTACTGTCAACCATTGTTTTGTTATTACAAAATAGTTTTATTATGTTAAGAGTGTTTTATCAATCATCTTCTAGAAAACAAAACTTTGTGTGGTTTTCTTACTTGTGATTTGTGCATTGTTTTGTCTTGATTGTTTGCTAGCTCTTGGTTGATGATTGTGAGTTACAATATTTTTGTTGTATGCTTATTTGAGTGCTCTTGTTTGCTTCGTTAGATTATCCAGAGTGCAAAGCTTGTTACTTAAAGTCACTCACGTACAAAGATCATCAATCAGGCAAGTCACTTTGATCATGTTTACCCATGTTTTATATGCATTAGTTATACCATCTTCCCCAATTGCATGCAAGATAGGTTAGTTGGAAACTTGGTTACATTGTTGTAGTATCATGTGGTAGGTACGTCCTCAACCCCTTTGACAACATTGGCCCCGGGAAACGTTGTTTTACTTTTGCTATGCTATTAGTAGACGGGGTTGGTTGTGTGATTCATGAGAGTTGGGAGAGTTAATAATTTCAAGACCTACATAATGATGAAGATTTAAGACTCCGAGTTTTCAACATACCTCTGGGTGGATGATGGTTGAACGGCTCCCTGGAGAAACCAGTGGATTTGCCTAGGTCATGCTGGAGATGGCCAGTATTCACGCGGAAAGATCCACCCAGGCACAAAGAGATGGATGGGTGCTTCAAGACCCAAGGCTTACCTGCACAGCCACAAGTCATTATGGGCTCTGGCTTGGTTGGATATCGTGGTGACCCTGGATAGGCGGTGCTACGAGATGTAGAAGAACGGTAGGAAAGGATGGGCAGCGACAGAGTCGCAGGGAAACCCTTTGGAAGACCATGTTTTGGTCACCGTTTCTCAAACACCCTGAAGTGCGAGAAATTAAACGGAGGCGACCAAATCTTGTGGGGAACGTGTGCAAAACTCTGCAGAGTACTCAAACCTAATCGATTAGCCGTGTCCACGGTCATGGACGACTTGAGCCAAAGGAACTGAAACATTCGGAATTCTCAACACAATTAATACGATGATGTGGGTATTAATAACTTGGGTAATGAGAATTGGTTGGTGGAACCATCTCATTAATCAACCAACTTAGTAATAATTTTGCTTAGCCCTCTCTTGATGTAGGAAAAACTTGGCTTTACGCAAAAACTACCACCCCACCTGCCATATATGGATGTAGAACTAGATGATTATCTTTTCACCCCTCTCTTGTGACTTTGCCGGCATATTCCATATGCTGACCTACACGGCTGCAACGTATCATGTTGCAGAGTACTTTTCCGACCAGGAGTGATCACACGTTCTACGCTCGGTGAGATGCCCTTGGAGTCAGATGGACTCATCTACCTTCGACGCTTCCGCAAGATTTAGATATTCTCATGAGTTGGCTTTCAGCCACTTTATTGTAATTTTTATTGTAATAAAGAACTCGATATGAGATTTCGATTAATATAATGTTGTGTGATTTCCCTTTGATATATACATTGATGTACCGTGTGTGTACCAGCATGATCTTGGGATGGTACGGAAACACCGCAGATTCGACCTTTCAGGTCGGGTCGTTACAATTAAGAACTAGGCTCCTTATCTATCTATAAGGATGACGAGTTACTATGCTGGAGACCTATAGGAAAGATGTTGTCTTTCTTGATCGATGTCTCTATAAGAATTCATATCTTGTTGTCAGTTTTTTTGTGCAGGTTGCCTCATATTTCATGCTCGTACAGCCATTATGCTCTCTGAGTTATCCAAGGTTTCTAAATTATCTGAGGAAATTGCAAAACTCTTTCATCTTGAGTCAATGTCTTTCAGGCCAGACAAGGAGTTGAGGTATTATATAACCTTGACGTGTTTGATGAAGGTAATTAGGAAACCATGTTATACAAGTGAACTACCCAACAGTCTAGTTGTGTCTTCTGTTCCTAGTGTGATAACTCTGGCCATCGTTATCGAAAGCATGTTGTGATGCTACTTAGTCAGTAGGTACTCAATTTCTAGGTTCACGAACCCAAGGATCATTCTGTTCACTTCCGTTGATAGTATTTGCTTGTTCCTTTAGGATATTAGTAACCTTGTTATAGTCTTCAAGGTTCGTGGTATATCATTCTTCCAATACCATTATCCATTATGGCAGAAGTTTTTTGTGATCTTAATATCACAACAAGAGTGCTCATGATTAGTCCTCCATTTCATAGTTGTGATCCTGCCAATTCTTTCATTTCTGCATGGATTATCCGGAAGAAACATATTGATCTCCGTTTGAAATATTCAATCCATGCATCTACGACTCAGGAAAAATCAGGTGCTCTTGAGTTGTCCTTCTCCAATTGTATTGTGACCTTTATCTATCAATGGATAGTCAAGGGTACGTCATGCTATGTCTTATCGATGTCGACTATTCTTGTGGTTTGTCAAGCCATTCTATTTCAGAATGACTAGGATAAGCAAACTCCCGTACCTTGTCCATTTCTAGGATTGGGTCCAAGCAGTTGTATTCCGCAGCTCAAAATACCAATCTAGCTTTTGTTCTGTTCTACCCTGAGGTATTACCCTTTTCGTGCCAAGATCATCATGAGAATTGCACTCCCTCTTATGAAATCTTGATGTAGTGATACTTCTCACCATCATCATTCATTCCCCTGTCTCTGTATTGTCTACAACCAGTATACCGACAAGCATGATGTGTGAAATCAATACTCCTAGCAACTTTGTTGCTTGGTAGTTAATGGACAATAATCTCACTCTTGGTGTGATGGTCATTGAAGCGTCATACTAAAAATAATCGTCCTACCTAGTCCATTTTCCATGGTACTCTTTTCGTTCAATGAGTTAGGATTGTGTCAATCCTTCGTTCTGTTGATCGTATCATCTTGCTTTGAAAAGCAAGATTGTTCTTGACCTTGACAACATATTGGTGGATCGTGATTTACTGAATATCTTCTCGGAAGTATTACCAAGGTGTTCCTTGACCATTATGTTGAGTTTGTGATCAAGATGGTTTTTCTATAAACCATCTCGTCTCCAAGAAACTGTGTTGGATACCCCTGAACTAGTTGGTTAAGTTAAACAACAACTTGGAGAGTTGGAAGATAGAAGCTTGATCTAACTTAGCTCATGTTAAAGGGATATCTTGTGTTTTAGTGCATGTGTGTGTAGAAGATACATGATATCTTCATCAATTGATCCTTGTGATCAATTGTTGCACCTATTGTCTTGCTCAACCTTTGATTTGAGTATGGGGTACGGTCAAATCAAAGTCAGAACCAAAGATCTTCCTGATGTTGTTTTACTGTGGATGTATCCTTGAGCATACACTGTTATATATTTTGGTCTGACCAATGCTATCACCGTGTTTCCATAGTTGTGGAATTCCATCTATATGAATATCTTGATGAATTGTTGTTAAGCCCATCGACAACATTTTCATCTATTCCATGACTCATGATGAACATGAAGCTAGTGTCGGAAACTTTGTAGGCATATCTTCATGTTCCGTTCGTGAAGTATATGTTAGGTGTAATAAGTGACTCCCTCTTAGTTCACGTGCATTAGATGTAAGTTGGTGCCATAAATTTGAGGAAAGTTATCTTGTTTCGTCCGGAATCGTCTCAAGTCAATCATGCATGTGCGAAGTATGCTATGGTTTGATAGCTTTGCAACCTACAATCCATATGCATTTCCTAGCACCTAAGCCACTGATTGTCTTGTTCAAGGAAAAGAAGTGAAGTGCTACTCCCGAAGGTACCAGACGGACTTGCACCGGACTTTGCTACCTCCAATGATGGTTCCATCCAGAACTCAGTAGTGTTTTGTTGTAAGATTTCTATGTGGTCACAATTGTCTTGGACAGTGTGATCACATGTGTCTTGCAATCCAGCTCATGTTTTGGAGTTGGCTTCCGTAGTTCATTTCCTGAGAATCTTGCAACATCATCTCTTCGATTTGCACTGGAACCTTTCCACTTCAGACATGTTGAGTCTGGAATATTTCGGCAGCAACCAGATCTGAATCTCAGGCAGATATAATGGTTGGGACGTTTCCCCAAGAATTATAATATTAGTGTCTGTGTAACCCGGCAAAGGGATGCTGTGGCTAACATACGTCTCCGAAAGACCTACTATTATAATATCTTGTTTCAGCAACTTGGCCACCTCCCCATGAGGACCTTGTATGACTTGCCCTAGAAGTTGTTTCTTCATGGACCCTTTGAGATCCCGAAGTCCGACCTTTTTACTTGATGTTCTAGATACCAAATGTTACCTATAATTGGGTTACGCTATTCCATCAAGGAGAACATTAGAAGCGGAGTGCTAAATGTCCCTCGTTCGATCATCCAGATTTCGCTCCCTTGGCATAGCTAAGATGAAATCTGAGAAAATGTTGTCTTCCTTTCCATCTGCATCCTCCATCATTATTCATCATGGTAGTATGAGGTGTTGCCAGGATCCTTGGCACGGACGTTGGTAAAAACCCTGATGAATATGGAAATGCTCAAGTTCTTGAGAGCATGATCAGACACTGGGTTATACTATCGGTTTTAACTGGAATGTGCCTTCCATTGCCGAGTTGTTTTATAACTCTAGTTTTCCCTTCGATCTGAGTATGCCATTCATTGAATTCCTTCCAACAATCGTTTGTTAATTGCCTTAGGTTGTCATAAAGAGTTTCAGTTATCTTTGGAACAAAAGTAATTCTTGTTTCCACTTAAGGGATAATCCTACGAGTCACCTTCTCTAAGGTGCCCGCTATGGTATGAAGGGCAATTAACTCCTTGCTACTTTCAAACCCCTTCACCATCTGCTTTAGCATGGAATTATTGCCTACCAATTGAACCTCCGTCATCTGCCTCATTCATTGTTCTCGACGTGTGTTTTGTGTCCCAGCTCGAGATATGTTATTACGTCTCATTCCATGAGTTGGTCATGAGTCGCTTGATCTTTGTAAAGATCGATTCCTGTAGAGCTTTCTATCCCTGTTGCCTTTATGTTGGATGAAGATCCCGAAGGAAAAGATGTCAAGATCAGCATAATGCAATGAATCAACAGCTGCGAGGAGGGCACGTGGACCAAGAAGGTTGTGGTAGTTAGTGTCCCCTCTCTTCTCTTACCCTATGCTTGAATCTCGGGACGAGATTCTTGTTTAGTGGGGGTGAGTTGTCACAGCCCTAGAAATTGCTTGTATTAGTTGCATCATTGATCATTCATTGCATCATGTTTAACTTCAAATGAATCTAAAATGGGGATTAACATAAACCCTAGCACCTCACCTAACCAAACAATTCAAATAGTTGTGAATTTTTCAATGAATATAAAATGCCTTCGAAAATTTTCACTATTATTAGAAAATGTTGGCAAGAACATTTCAGGTGACATTTGAATTTTCACAATAGTGTTAGCATTTTAATGATGAGTCCTAATGCTACTGAAATTGTCAAATAAAGCATTTCAATTATTTTAGTCAACCAAAAATGCTGAAACATTTTTAGGAGGATTGAAATATTCAAACTACACTCCATAAAATGTGTTGGTATTTTTGTGCTAGCTATTTGTGGCCCAAACAAAAATGAAACAAATGTCAGAAATAAATAAGAAGACAAATTGGAAAAGAGAGAGAGAGAGAGTACCTGCGGTCCACCTGGCAAGCCTAGCCACCAGGGGCATCCCTGTCTTCTACCTTTTGCCACAAGGCAGAGGAGAAGCAAGGGACGGTGCCCACGGCCTCGCGCCATGCCAGCAGCCTGCCTGGCCCTTCTCAGGCCAGCGCGACGAGGGGATTGACCTCCCCGCATTCGTCCGGATCTGGAGAACCACTCCATTTTCTTCCTCTGCCCTGCTTCGCCTTCTCTCCACCATGGCCAAGGCATCCGCGAGCTCGGCATCGCCGCATCCGTAGCCACCACACCCCTCTTGCCCCCTTCTTGCTATCCCCGAGCCCCGACTAGACCCCTTGGACCACGTACACGAGCCCTGAAAGCCGGAGCGCTCTGGAGCAATGCCATCGCCGCCGTCTTCTCCACCTCCGGCCAGCGGATGCCGTCGCCGATTCGCTGTTGCAGGAGACTCCCCGAGCCCGCCCTCGCTGCCATCAAGCCCCCCATGAGTCGCCGCATCCATTCCCCCTCTTCCCTAGCTCTTCCCGCGCCCCTAGGCCCTAGCGCCGCCATGGCCGAACTCCAGCCATTACAAAGGTCTCCATGGCCGTCGTCCCCGGCAATCCCGAAGCCTCCCGCGTGCTCCCCTAGATGTGTGCAGGGATGGGCTCCCCTCTAGTGCCCTTAGCGCCACTAGCCGCCCCCTGTAGAGACGCCCCAAGAAACGCCGGCGAGCCACGACCACGGGATTTGGTCGCCGGTGGCTAACCCCGGCCGGTCCGACATGGCGTGATTAGCTTAAGAGCTAATCACCCATTAACCCCCTGTTAGTTTAATTAACCATAGTTAATGGCAAGTCACTAACATGCGGGTCCCACTGGTCAGGTTTGACCGGGACCAGTTCCGTTGACCGATGATGTCACGGTGACCTCATGGTGACGTATCAATCCAACTCTGAAATTTAAATAAATCTTAAATGATTTATTTATTTCAGAAAATGTTTAAAACTTCTAAAAATCATAGAAAATAATATGTAAGTCAGATGAAAATAATTTATATATGAAAAATGATCAGAAAAATCCAATGAATCTATTTGTACCATGATCATGCATGTTTGAACAAGTTAACACCACCAAGTAGGACATTTTGTGATCAGGGAAATATATGATTTATCATTTGGACTTGGAATTCAAACTTCAACTAACGTAGCTAATTATTCCTCTAGGTCAATTCAGTAGCTTAATTTGTCATGTCATGCATCATGTTTGTTGCATTGCATCGAATGTGTTCCTTTCTTGTTTTACCGGTGGTGTTCCCTCTCGGTAGACGATGGTACTAACGATGTGAACGTTGACACTAATGAAGAGAAGTAATATCTTCAGGACTGTCAGGCAAGCAAACCCCCTTGAGCATACTGATATGAACCCACTCTCTTGCTGGTGCTCTCTTTTATTGCATTAGGACAACGACGATTCTACTGTTACATGTTCCCGGTAGTTGAACCCATTCTTTTGCATGACCTGTCTTTGCCATAGTAAATAGTTAAAACCACTTAGCATGAGTGGCAACTGCTTGAGCCCTGTTGTGCTTACTCATCCATGGTTGATTACTATGCCTACTATGCTTAATGTTGTGCCGGGTCTGATCCATCTAGGTGATGAATTAGATGGTGGTGAACATGTCCTACTGTGTGAGGGCTAAGTGTGTGAACACGTTTTGGTAAAGGTAGCGATGAGAGGCCATGTAGGAGTACATGGCGAGTGTCTCATTGGGACCGTCTTTAGGAACTGAGTTCTATGTATGTTATCCGAGACAAGATACTACCGCGCATTGGGATCCTTAATTGACCCTATCGGCTTATTAACCGCCTTGATATCTGTCCAGGAGTTGCAACTTGTTTCTGGTATTTGTAGGATGTGCTTGCGGTCGTGTATAGTGCTGACCGAAGGGGTAGGCTATGGCGCGGTGGATGCACCGTGGCACGGTGTACCAAGCATAGTACTATCCGTCGAGGTGGGCTTGAGAACCCTGCGCACATCGTTTGAGGCCGTAGCGGAAACTTCGGTCGGACTTCCGTGCGGGTTCAGTCTCAAATAGGTGATAAACCTGGACTAGGGTCTTGTGTGGTTGATGGTCGTGGCCGACGCCCACGCCAGTGCTTCCTCTTGAAGGTTGCCGACATGCAAGACGTGCATATGGTGATAAGTGGCGAGAGCGTGTGTGAAGAAGTATACCCCTGCAAGATAAGTGTGAGTGCTATGGATGGCCTTCTCGTAGGGAGGTGGAAGTCGATCCATAGTGGTGTATTGATTGGAGAATATATGGACTCGTGTGCACTATCCCACCTCAAAGATTCTACTTGTAGTCGTACTATAGGTTAGGCAAGAGTCAAAGATGGCTTGCTGCAATAAACTCCACAACCCCCTTCATTGATACTGATGCATATGTGGTTAGTTCTGATGTAAGTCTTGCTGAGTACCCTTGTACTCACGTTTGCTTAAATATTTTTTTGCAGAGGATACGTCAGTCTCATTAGTGGCACTTATGACGTGAAGTTCAATGTTGACCGGATTAGCTTGGGAATCCCAGACAAAGGTCTGGTTCCTTTGGTAGGGTCGTTGTAGCTTTTTAGGCTGTTTAGCCACTTTTGTAGATGTCTATACCTAAACATGTTTAACTTCTGCTTGTTTGTTTGAATGCTCTGAATGTTGGTTCTTGTGACCTCTGCTTGTAACATCTTATTGTGTTGGCTCTTCCAAGCCTTCTAAATAAATGTTGTAATGTTGTATGCTTATGCTGTGATGCCGTAGTTGTATCTATGCATATCGGGCATGTCATGTGTACGTGTGACATTCAACGGTATGTATGGGATCCAACACCTAGTTGTGTGCATTTAGTAGTACTCTTTACAGGGAAATGCCTCTTTGTGCTTCCACCAATCCTTGGTAGCTTGCTACTGCTCCGGACACATTGATTGGCCAACATGTAACCTTCTTTGCTGCTATGTCTGTCCCTTCGGGGAAATGTCTCGTAGTGTAATGGAGTCCCTGTAGCCTGCTACGACTCATCTACATGCAGTGATCACATTTATGTCCCATGGCGTAATGGAGTCCTTGTAGCTTGGTATGACTCGTCTAGACGCGCTAGAGATCGACACCTGCATTGTTGGGTTACGTATGTGTATCCCTGTACGGATGTGCCACTTGGGTTCTATGACTAGTCATGTCAGCCCGGGTTCTATGACATTGTAATGCTAGAAACACATTCACATACATGAGTCAAAAGACGCAAACGGTCCCGGCCCACGTAAGGTGGCAGCCGTGGAGATAACTGTGCGTGAGACCGCAAAGTGATGTGATGTGTTACATGCTGGATTCTTATGGCTTAGGATCGGGGTCCCGACAAACAACTTCATAAACCCTTTTTAAAGTTCCACAACAATTAGTAGAGGGCATGTGATGTCCGTAGATCATTTTTATGCAAAAAGCCAGCTTGGTAATTTGTAAATTTTGAGCCCTACCTCAAGTTTTGAAATCTGGTTCACTTTGTAGTTTGCAATAAAACCTATTTGAATAATTCTTTCAAAATTCCATAAAAATTTGGGGATGTCAGTGGATGTATATAACCCATGTTTATACAAAAACCCATTTGTGTTCTTTGTTATATTTGAGCAGAACCACTCAGTTCTATTCTGGTGCAGTTGGGCAGTTTGAACTGCAACCCTATTTTATTTTGCTCTCATGGCCTTGAGATTTTTCCTACTTGTAGTTATCCCTACCAAATCCTTATGTACATGATATGAGCCTCATTAGGATGTTTTAACCACAAGCAATAATGCCCTCTAGTTTCTGTCTAGAAATGGTTTTCTCAAAAACATGCACTAGGGTGTATTTGCTTTTGACAAAATAACCTTGCCATCATCACCTGAACATAAAGAGAGCCCAACCTGGAAAATTTGGCCACCAGAAGAGATGCCCTGATGCCCTTGGCATTTCATCATGAAGGTTAGGAGCATGGCCAGATTTGGCATACTTTTAGACTTGCATTATGAAGTTGCTCGCGAGACCAAACCAGCGTGTCATATAGTTTGGCCTTGCCCTAAAACCTATCATTGATAAACATCGTGTGCATTAGAATCCATGAGAGTGCCCTGACATTTCACAGAGCACTTGGCGTGCGTGGTGTAGGCATGCCCGGAGCACACGTTTGGCACGCGCGCACAGCCGGGCCACCGCGACCAGATGCCGCCTCCCGCGCTCGTCCTGATCTATCTCTTATTGTAGGGGTATGCCTGCCTCTCTTATCAAGTAACCCTTCACCCTCTATAGCTCAATGCCTCCCCCGAAATCCGTCGCTGCCGCTCCGCCAGTCCCTGCCATGGCCGGCATCACCCGAGCCACTCCCGCGCGCCAGCTGCCCCTGGAACAGACCATCCTCATCCTCGTGCCCTGCCAACACCGCTATTCGTCTCCACGTCGCCTACATCGCACATGGACGACTCACCGGTGTTCTTATCCACGACGCCTCTGAACCGACCTCGTCGCGCTATAAAAGGGAGCCCCGAGCACCCATTCGAAGCTTGAGCCCTCATTTAGCCCTCTAGCTCCCTATGGAACGACCGATTTAAACCGAGGGGATAAACTCCCACATCTCCAGCAAGTTCGGCCGCCACCGCACCCTAGTAAGATTCTCCATACCTAGAGCTCTGCTAGCCCCCGCTCGCTGTCCCTAGTCCTATTCTGACCTTGCAAAGCCTTCGCACCTCTCCAGATCAGTTGGGTACCACCATAGGCTGAGAATCTTTTGTTCCCGAATACCCCGTCCGCCTTTGAGCTCGCCGCTGGCAACCCCCTATGCCTCCGAGATCCTTTCAACCGTTGGAAGGATCACCTTGGAGCGGTGGATCCATTCCCGGCCGCGTAAGTTTCCTGGGAGCCGTCGTCCTCCGGCGAGGATCGCCGGACCTCCACCCCAGCTCGGCCGCGGGAGGAAGGAGAAAGGCGACTGGTCAAATATGACCAGTGGATCCGAGGGCCTCACCGTCATTGACCCAGCCCCGCTAAAACATTTTCATGTGGAAACGTATCCCCCGTGAATACGCCTTCGTTAATGGAAAGCGTAAGCCATCCGAACAGTTTTTTTCTTTTTCTGATTTTGTTTCAAAGCAAAGTTTGACTGAACCTTTGACTAGCAATAATTTTTAAAATATAACTCCAAAGGACCTTATTCTTTTTGTGGTGTTTCTCAAATTTACTCTAGTTTATTTTTATTTTTATTTGAAAAAAAATTCCAACAACCTTTTTGTACTGTTTTGGACTATGCATTAATTTGAGCATTTTCAAACCTAGGAATTTGGAGGGAAGATTAAAACTTTCAAGACGTTTTGGAGTGGACCTCAAAACCCTGCACCTTTAAGGCAAGCATTCTGAACCTTGGTATAATATTTGTTGTGTGTTGTTTTGAAGTGGCTAAAACACCGAGTTGACTTGAAGTATGTGTTATTTCATGAGATAATATGATTATGTTAATTTACAAGTGCATGCTGAAAATTCCTTCCTGTTAGAATTGATATACTTCAGACAGTATTCACCCTCGTATACCTTTCATGCCTACCGGAAGGAATCAGGAGAAGTCTCTCTCTCGGGTAGACACAAGCTAGGTGTTGACATCTCATTGGAGCGAGAATGGTCAGTAAGGCATGAAGGGGTATGATGAGTGGTGATTCTATCTAATGTCATGAAATAGGTTTGTTGTACTAATCATGCAGAGAATACATAACCTCCTGAGTCGACCATAGATCGAGTGTTGTGCAAGTAACCCCATACTTGTTTTGTACTACCACTTGTCCCTATAGTAGGTAGGGTACGGTTCAGTAAGTTGTCAACCCCTTTCCTAGCACACACCGTATAGAGAGGCCATAGTGAAAGATACCAGTGACCCCTGGTAGGCATGTCACTTGGTCCGGGGCATGGGTGTTTCCGGTTGGAGCCGAGGGGGTAGCTCCCCTAGTTTGCACGTATTATAAATTTTGTGATCCCATGCTAATCGAGGGCGATATAGCCTACCCACTTAGAGTTTTGCTTAACGAGTGTCGTGGGTGATTCCAGGCACTGGTAAGTTATGCTGGTGTGTGCAGGTCAGGTGTGTTTTCAATTAAAAGACCGTAAGCGGAATTAGTCCCGATGGACTAAAGGAATCCGTTACTCGTGGGTAAAGAGTACACCCTGTGCAGAGTTGATATCTATTCCAATAGCCGTGTCCGCGGTTAAGGACTACAGTCTAGGATGGCTCGAGTGTCAGTCTTAGTGTCAGTCTTCGGAGGAAAACTTCTAAATCAGAATATTGAGCATGCCGTGTGACAAACGATTATTATTATTATTATTATTATTATTATTATTATTGTGAACTAACCATGTTATTTATTTGTTTTGCTGAGTATCACTTGGGATGGTTCTACCTCGTGGATACTCATTATGATTATTATATAAGCCCTTTATGTGGCGTCGCTCAAACGCCCGACTGTGGCATGCTTGCTATTTATTATCCTTATAAGCCCTTTATGTGACATCGCTCAGATGCCCGCACACATGTTATTTCTTTTTCTTATAAGCACTATATGTGGCGTCGGTCAGACGCCCGACCGAGGCATGCTTTATATTTTTATCCTTTCGAGGGGTCTCTTTAGACACCCGATCGGTTTATTTTATGTTCATTCTCTGATTGCTTATTCCTATTTAATAATAATGACCCGCTTGCATGCATCATGAATTTTATTATGTGACTGACTAAGTGATCATGGATTGTTTCAGTGCATGATTATCACCTGCTATGTTATACGTATTCTCATGATGTTTGCGAGTACATTCAAAGTACTCACTGGCTTGACCCTGGCTATTTTCTTGGCGAGATCTCTTGATTGGAGAGAAGTGCAATGACGACAAACCCGGAACCTAGGCAATGAAGATAGCAGCCATGCGAAGATAGGAGTTATCTAGGTCAGCTGTTCCTGTGGGAAATGGAGTCCCATAATCGCTGAAGATCTGCAACCGCTTCCGCCATGAACCACTAGAAACTTTTGTTGTACTCATAGACCACGATGGTCTTGTAATTTAGATTTTGTATTTTCTTAGAATTTCTGTATCAAGATTGCGTCTCATCAGCTAACAGTAATCTTGGGGCTAGTGAGCACAAGGACCATTTAGTGGGAAATTAATATCCTGGAAAAACCGGTCCTGACAGTAAGCCGACTTGCCTGGCACCACCCCATGGAAAACGGTTGGTGATGGCTTAAGAGCCTTGTCAGTTAATTCCATCCGCTGGAAGGTGTCGTAGTATAGGAAGTTGATAATGCTCCCACCGTCCATGAGCACTTCTGTGAACTTGTACCCTCCAACCTGAGGAGCGACCACTAGAGCTAAATGACCCGGGTTGTTGACCCGTGGCGGGTGATCCTCCCGACTCCACGTAATCGGGTACTCTGACCATTTTAAGTATCGTGAAAGAGCCGGCGTGGCTCCATTGACCTCCCTCTTGTGCAACTTCTGATGCTGCTTATCCAGGCTCGTAGTGAAGACATGATATTGTCCTTCACTAAGTTGTTTCGGGTTGCTCTGATATCCTGAGTGGTTATTCTATTGCTGACCACCATTGCTCTGCTGCTGTTGACTTCCTTGATTTCCTCGGTTCTGACTGTTTTGGCCTTGATGACCTAAACCTGACCCGCCGACACCAAAGCCGGCTCCTGAGCTGCACGGTCCTGACCTGCCTGATAAGCCGTTACCATTGTTATGATTTTGACGAAGGCTTTGCTCCAGAAACTGGCGCATAACACTGCACTCCTTCCAAGTGTGGGTGGCCTCATTGTCCGGCCGAATGTGCGCCGGGCAAGGTTTGTTCAGTGCCTCCTCCAAGGTGTAAGGCCCAGGTGCCCTATTCCTGTCGAACGGCGGCCTAAAGTTCCTGTTGCCTCTAGGGCAACCGTTCCCGGTCTGCTGTGCATTGGTGTTCGCCACAAACTCTGACCTGCCGTTTGGGTTCTTCCGCTTGCCTTGGCTGCTATTCCCAGCACCTCCCTGCTGGTTCTTACCGTTGCCGCCCTTCTTACCCTGACCTGACTTCTCATCGTGGGAGTCTGGGTCTTTGGTGGTACCTGAATCCGCATACTTGGTGAGAGTCGTCATGAGCTCACCCATATCCAGACAAGAACCCTTCAACCGCCCGAGCTTCTCCTTCAGGGGCACAAAACAACAGTTCCATTCCAAAATCAGAACTACCTGAGACATCGAAATATTCTCAGATGAGTGGATCACCGTCGAGACCTTCCGCACCCAATGATAGGCTAACTCACTTTCCTGCTGCGCACAAAGATGCAGATCCACAATCTTCATCGGCTGCATGCAAGTTCCCTTGAAGTTCTTGATGAATCATGCTTTCAACTCGGCCCACGACGTGATGGTATTCGATGGTAACCCCTTTAACCAAGTGTGAGCCGGTCCTTCCAACATCATGACGAGGTATTTCGCACAAACAGCTTTGTTGACCTCAAGCATCTCCATAGCAAGATCATAGCTTTCAATCCAAGCCTCTAGGGGTAGATCCGCCGTGCAATTGGGCACCTTCCGTGGCCCCTTATAGTCCTTGGGAAAACATGCACTCCTCAGATCAGCTGCGAGACTCTGCACACTAAATCCCCTGGCCGAGACACCGATAGGTGTTGCTGGTGCCGGCTCAGGGACCTCCGGGTAATCCGTCACTGGTGTTGATCCTCGCTGAGCCCGGCCCCTATCCATAGACCCCTGAATATCCATCTCAGGCGGGTTGTTATTGGGTGGGTTCCGCCTCTGCTCACTGATGGAGACCGCGGGTGACTCAATCCGCCGATGAACCGGCATGGAGTGCACCCGACTCTGGCTGTGTGTGTAACTCTCTTACTGAGCCACCATTGTCTGCAACAGGCAAATCGCTTTCCTCACCTCTTCGGTAAACCACATCCCTTCGGCCAAAGGGAGAGCATCAAGCTTGGCAGCTGCCGCTATCATATTTTCCACCGGATTAGAGTAATGGCCAGGCGGCGTTAAAACATGTCGCGACAAAGGTCTGTCCCTCCGCTACGGGTCTAACTGCCGCGGCGCCTCTGCCACCCGAGTCACCACTGGCAGCGTACTTGGCCCTGCCCTCGGAGTATTGAAAAGATTTCGAGGTTGAATCGGTAATCTGACTTGAGTCCTTCTATGTTGAACTGCCTCCAATGCTCGCTGGTCCAGATCGAAACGGAGAGCCTCTGCCCTCGAACATTCTGACTCGGCATTCCTCTGAGCTTGCGTTGCATTGATATCCTCATGGGCCTGAGCGATCTGTCCTTTGATCCGGTTAATCTCAGCGTTACGCTCTGCCTGATTCTCAGCTATCACCTCCGTGGCCATCAAAGTCGCTAGCTCCTCCATCCAGTAAAGCCTGTGCCGGCGCCTTAGGAGGCTCCGCAGTAGGGGGGCGCTCCAGCCGCCGCTCCAGCTGGCGCACCATTGGAGGCCGGCACCGGGCCTTCCATGAACATGGCGGCTCGGCTCGGCGGGTCAAAGGGCTCTAGAATACTATTGCCATCGGCATAGCCCCTTGACCCACCGTCATGAAGTTGATAGATCGATTCCGCATCCTCGCTGGAAGATCCTTCATCTGAAAAAGCCAAGGTCTCTCCCAATAAGGAATCTCCTCTGTCCAATGTGAAGCCAACGAAAACACTCTTACGCTCGGGTTGAATACGGGCGGGTGTCGCATGCCGGGCCGACTCGACGAGGTCGGTGCAAATGTCCGGCCCGGATGTAGATCCATTCAGCTTGCTGATGAAGACGTGCATCTTGCCAATGGGAACCCGATATCCATACTCGACTGAGCCAGCTTCAGGCCCCCATCCTGATTCGTCGATGTAGAGTTTGCCGCGGCGGCTCTTTGTCATCAAGCCGACGACATATTCTATGATCCCTGATAGAAAGCCCTTTGAGAATTCAACACCACCGCATGTTAGCCCTGTAGCACCCCGTTACGCCTGGCGGGATCTAGACTAGCCCCATAGACCAACACTAGTCTTTCCTGCGCACTTTGTCCTCACTCGTGCACACCCAGGACCAACTTCCCGGTCGGTCACCCATCCTAGAATCGCTCCAAGCCAAGCACACTTAAATTTGGAGTTCTTTTTGAGTGGGCTTCCAGAAAAGAAGGAATTCCTTGTTGATATGAGTAGTCTATCATTCCTATTAATCCAGGCTCTCACATACACCCCCACGCAAAGGAACCGACGTCCTCGTCAGCTCATCAGGACCGTTCCCTTTTGGCACACGTATGCGCATCTAGTCCAGCACATGTGCCATGTTGTGTGCCAGAACGGGCCACACACGCCATGCACCACATGCCCGTGCACCTGGCCCGCGCATGCCCATGTAACCGCAAGGGTCGGCTCTGATACCAATTGTAACACCCCGTTACGCCTGGCGGGATCTAGACTAGCCCCACGGACCAACACTAGTCTTTCCTACGCACTTTGTCCTCACTCGTGCGCACCCAGGACCAACTTCCCGGTCGGTCACCCATCCTAGAATCTCTCCAAGCCAAGCAAGCTTAACTTTGGAGTTCTTTTCGAGTGGGCTTCCAGAAAAGAAGGAATTCCTTGTTGATATGAGTAGTCTATCATTCCTATTAAAGCTAGGCTCTCGCAAGCCCCACGGTGGGCGCCAACTGTCATGGTTTTGTCACGGCAGATGTCCGAAGACTTAGGTTCGAGGCCATCGCTAAGGCGATGGACTCAAAGGGGTTGGATGGGAAGAAATACACAGATTTACCCAGGTTCATCCCCTCGAGATGAGGTAAAAGCCTACGTCCTTTGTGTATATTGATTGGAGTGTTGATTATAAGGGAGTGTATTTGCTTGACCTAGCTCTAGATTGATTGGATTCTTTCCTAAGCCATCCCCATGTCTAACCTTTATATAGGAGGTCAAGACCATGGGTTACACAAATCTCATACCGACTCTTACAACATGTCTGACTCTGTCTCTAAGCCGTCTTATCGACTCTGGCAAGCTGTCTCTAGGAGGCTCACGCGCCCGGGTCTTGCGTCTTCTTCCTTACTCTGGGCCTTCGCCTCAACCCATCTGGTAAGCCGTTGTGTAGCCCAATCTTCCTCTTCCAGCCCATACGCTATGAGCTGCCAGGTATGACCCGGCCCCTCCTGGGCGGGTCTCACCACGGGGTTATAACCCCAACAGGTTCCGATAACTCGGCTTAGGGACATAGTCGATTGGCAGAGACACCCCATGTAGTATCTACATGGCGGATGAAGCCGACGACTCACATCTTTCAGTTTGAAACGGCCATTACAACTTATTCATGCATGTTAGCTTTTGAGCACTTGGACATTATCGCCCGAACACCTTCCATTACTCCGGCAAAGTATAGCTCGGGGTGCCTATGTTCCATCCCAGCAGGCGGCGGGGCGGTGGCTATCTTCATTGGATTCAACCCCGACCAATGCACCTTGGCCTTTGCAAGGGCCATCTGGGTTCCCTCGATGTAGGAGGAGCGTCGAGGAGGGGCAAAGTGGCGATCAGTTTTTTCAAACTCACCTAGGGCTCGGGGGCTGCCATGTATATAATCATAAAAATAAATAAACATTTTTTGCAAATAAGAGGGTCGTGTGGCTTACTTAAAAACCCGCCATAAGACCATTGATGGCCTCCTTCAGTCCGTCGTCGACGGACTGAATGCTCTGCAATACCGCACCCATAAGGGTGTGGTGCTCCTCGGAGATGGAGGCGCTCGATAAAGCCTCCTCCATGACCGGCCACCCATTGGCAGGTGGCACCGGTGGTGATCGGATAACCCGATCACCAACCGGGGTTTGAACCATTGCCTCCGGAGGCATGGTGCACTCTGGAGATGCCCTCCGTGGTGTCCTTGATGGCTCCCGGAGGAGTGGGATGCGATGCATCCCCGCTCTCCGCTAGCTCGGTGGGCGGGGTTTCTCCATCCGATACCTGATCGGTGGGGCGGACATGCTGGGGGCTGCAAAGTTAATAGAGGCCTGCATGTTAATAAACTTCAAATTCATCAATGAAAAATAAAAGAGTCTTTGGATCCTCACTCTAAGCAAGGGCTTGAGCCTTATGCTCCTTTGCGGAGCATTCCTGAAGACATCAGACTCAGTATCTGAGTTCGAACTATCGTCAGACAGGGATATTTATCTCTGACACGCCTTCTTCTGGGCAGGAGTAGCTGTCTCCTCCATGGCGTCCGATGACACCACCCTCTTTGTTGCACGGGGGGAGTCGCCCTCCCCCTTGGCTTTGTCCTCCTCCTCTTCCTCCTCCTTATGCTCCTGTTGATTCGAGGATGCATGAGTTTCCTCAGACGCGCCCTCTGGCTGGTCCCTAATGTGAATGCCTTCTCGGCCTTGTTTATTCTTCTTCTCCTTTTTCACGAGGGCCTCGTAAGGCTTCTTAATGAGCATTTCTGCTAAAAGCCTGCACCAAGCTTCTTCGGCGGAGGCACCGGGCTGCGATGTTCGCTGCTTTTCTCAACCATTTTGGCAAAGAAGGATCAGAAAAGATGTTATAGATCTTCTTTATGAAGGAGATACCCGATCAAGCAAAATTATACCATACCTTGGAACAGGTCTTGGAGGCGTGTATACCCCAATCTTCCTCCTCAGTTAGACAATCCTCTTGCGACTTCAAAAGCGCCTCCACAACTTCTCTCGCATAGTGCGGAAGAGGTGCAGAATCGTGGGCACGTCATCGAGCCGATGAGCCCACAGGGGAGTATCCCGGAGCTGGCAGGGGAGGATGCGCTGCCGGAGCATAACCTGGACCACGTTGGTCAGCGTGATGTCATTACCGATCATAGAGCCGATGTGCTTCTACAGGTCACCCACTTCCTGGCTCGGTCCCTAGCTAAGGCCCTTGGGGAGCCATGGAGTTAATCTGGTGGGGGGACCGGATCTGAATCCGGCGGGGCCAATCTGACCTTCTTCCCTTGGCTCAGTGATATAAAACCACTCATTTCTGCCACACCTTGATGGTGTCGATGAAGGTACTCAATGTCCATATGACGTGGGTGAGCTTGCCGATGACAGCCCTGCAGTTTGCGTGCTTGCCTCCGACGAACTTCGGCTTGACGTTGAACACTTTGAGCAAAAGCCCGAAGTGTAGATCAACCTGCAGAAAGGCCTCACAGAAGAGGATGAACGCCGATATGTGCATGAAAGAGTTTGAGGGGAGGTCATGGAAGTCAAGGCCATAGAAAAACATAAGCCCCTTGACGAAGGGGTGGAGCGGGAAGCTCAGTCCCTGGATGAAGTGGGGGAGGAAGACCAGTCTTTCACATGGCTTGGGAGTGGGGATCACTTGGTCCTTCTCCGGCGCATAGTGAGGGATGTTCGCGGGGAGGTAGGCGGCCTTCTTGAGGTCCTAGATGTCCCTGTCAGTGACCGTGGAATCCTCCCACTTGCCATTGGAGCCCGCCATGGATGAGCTCGAAGGGGGGAGAGTGGAAAACCTAGATCTTCGCTTCGGAGAATCAGAGGAATGGGGAAGCAGAGGAGGCAAATGAGAGGTGTGGTTAGGCCTTGGGGTTTTGTTTCCCTTTTATGGGGCTTATTGCTATTTGGCCTCCCTCTGCTGTGCTGTGCATCCCTCTACTTCCTGAGATGTGCATTCCATTGTGCGCACATGATTAAATGTATCTCATGTAAAATGGGGCACGATCTGTGCATTGATTGGTCGTGTTCATTAAAACGGCCTCGAACCACGAATCAAGTTCTTGCAACTGGCCGCGTGGTCTTGGTGGGCCGTGACCTTTCATAAGAAAGGTCGTTAGGGGATGTTATTTTACCCCTTGATGCTTGGCCTTCAGGGACGACCTATTCATAGCGTCTAGACATGCCACTATTCGGAAAACTACATGGCATCAGAGGACGAACTAAATTCTGTGGGAAGAACTCACCTTGCAACCCGAAGACGCTGATTACATGAAGCTACTGAAGTTGAGACACTTGGCATTGGAGGAAAGTTCGGGGGCTACTGAGGGAGTCCTTGATTAAGGGGTCCTCGGGAGTCCAACCTATCTCTTATGGGCCGGACTGTGTGGGCCGCTTACCAAATATTGGATCGATCGAAGGCCCTGTCTCTAAGAAGAAAGTTGCGGGAATCGTGGGTTTATCTCTTCATCGTGTAACCGACCATGTGTTAACCCTATATACCTTTCGCGTCTATATAAGCCGGAGGGTTTTAGGCTTTAGCCAGGGAACAACTCATCTAGGGTTAGCTATTCGATCTCGAGGTAGATCAACTTTGTAACCCCCATATCATAAATACAACCAAGCAGGATGTAGGGTATTACCTCCATAGGAGGGCCCGAACCTGGGTAAAACGTTGTCCCCTTCGTCTCCTGTTACCATCGATTCTAGACTCATAGCTTGGGATCCCCTACCCGAGATCTGCCAGTTTTGACAATGACATCGGGAAGACCCCATCCACACCCCTCGGGTTCAGGGCCATGCATGTTGATGCATGGTTGTGGTGACTGCCCGCTGGCCGAGGCTTCTGCTTCTTCTGCCGGTGGCCCCAGAGGGAGGTAAAGAGCCAAGGCCCTTCTTGCGATGGCAACCAGCTCGGCGATGTGATCTTCCTAGGCATTGTAGTCCCCTTCCATCGGATGATGGCGAAGGATCTCGCTGGCCATGAGCAATGCATCATGCGCATTCAGGTCTGCCACGTGGGCAAGGGCAATGGGGCACATAGTATAGCAGCCGCTCGAGTGTTGTTGCGAGCGCGGGGGGCCTTGCTACGCATGAGCAACATGAGTGGTGGTGGTGACCGCGACGATGCTGGTGGCCTGGTAATGGCCGCCCAGCAAAGAGCATCCGAGTTGCACGTGCCCGAAGTTGGCTATGGCACCGGTGAAGCAGGAGCGGGACGTGGCCAACCAACGGGGAGGCAAGAGTAGACTGGACTGAAGCATGCCGCGCACCCCTACCTGGCATGCCAAATGTCAGATTTAGGGCTCCACAAACTCACAAGTCTCGAACAGTGGGGTGCTCTCATTCTGCATTGCTAATCTACGTCTCAGCCATGTGGTGGTTCGTGATGGGAAAACCATCATACTCTCACGGTATTGCCCAGGTTCAGGCCACCTTGCGATGTAATACCCTACTCCTGCTTTGGGGTGGATTGGCCTCAAGAGAAGTCTATGGATGAACTAGTATAGTGGTAGGATGGCCTCACAAGGACCTTTCGTGGTGATGGACTAGCTCTACTTCCCCCCTCAACGCTGGGTGTGGGTGGTTATTTATAGGGGCCAAAGTCCTCTTCCCTTATTGAACATGCGGGAAAGGATCCACAATGGCCAAATTTGAAAGGGAATAGCAGGTACATCTTATACTGAGTAAAGGTGGCCTTCTCCTGTAGAGCTTCAGCGGTGACAGGGTGGCGGGCTCGGTCATGACATCCGTCTTGCCGAGCTCGTGGCCTTAGTCTCATTTCACCAGGAAGGAAACCTTTGTGGGATTCCTTGGGAAGCCGCAGATGTCCTTGTCTCTTTAGCACCAAAGAGGAAACTATCCTCCCCCTATGCCCGCTAGTGCCCACCTGGCTCCATCGCCAGAACTCACATCCTCCCGTCCTCAGGAGGTTGGGGAGTTGCATAGGAATCTCCGCTCCTCAGGAGGCAGCTTGGGGGATGCTGCTCTCCGGAGTTCTTGTCGTTGTCCTCCTTGCAAGGCGGGGCCCTCAAGAGGGTCTTGGCTGGAGGAACTTGCCACTGGGTCATACCGCGCCATTGTGGTGTGCCACGCACTGGGCCACATGCAGGCATGTCTGGGTACCCTCGGTCCCAGAACGTCGACAGGAATAGCCCATGGCCTTCTTCCTCTTTGTAATTGTCTCCATTAACATTCGTACCTTGCCGTGAGCGTACCATGAGCGTTGTTACTCCGTTTGCAACATTCCATATATGTATTTGCATCAATTTGACATTATGCATCCATATTTTTCATGTTCATGCATGTTGAAATAACTAAACATGAGGTTTTGTCCAGAATACTAACCAACTTAATATTTGCATGTGAAAAATGACTAGCATAGGTTTGCCATGTTATTTGCATAAATATGATAAGGCATCATCTTGGGTATGCAGTCCACTTTGGTTGTATGTTTATTGTAGTTGTTTCTATTTGGGTTGACCAAAGTGACGAGCCTGAGTACGAGGATGCCGGAGAGAACTTCTATGAGGAGCCAACTCTATATCCCTTGAAGAACCAACATGCAAGATGATTGTACCCGGATCCCGAAACAATTTTTTATTTCCTAGATGTCTTGCTCTTATCGTTATGTTTTCATTAGCTACCACTTACATGTCAAGCCTCCTAAATTTCCATGAAAGCCTCTAACCCCTCCACTACCTAGCAAAACATTATTTGGCAAAGATATCGCTGCTCAGCCCCTCTTAAAGCATTCTTAGTTGCAGGTGCAGTTTGTTTCCATGTGATAACACAAATATCTAGAGATATCACAATATTATTTCTATTTAATTTAACGCACCTATATATCTTGGTAAAGGTGGAAGGCTTGTGTCGAATTTTCGGCTCTACAAAACCCAATGAAGTTCGAACACAGGGGAGTGTGTGAAGATCCCCTGCAGCTTCGCCCTACCTAGCTTGCTACTCAATGATTTATACGACGAACTCGCATAGTGACGTGGAACCATATGAACATGGTGATTTACCTAGGTTTGGGCCACGACGAAGCGTAATACCCTACTAGTGCTTTGGTGGATTGCCTCAAGAGGAGATTTGTGGATGAACTAGTATAGTGGTGGGTTGCCTCGTGAGGGCACTCTAGTCGCGTTGCCTCTCTTCTCCTGCCTCTCTGTTTTGTTGTCCCTCTCTACGATGCAGCCTATCCTCTATATATAGTGCCTCGAATCCTCTTAACTTGTCTCTATGGCGGTAAGGGATCCCACAACGGATAAATTTGAAGGGGGACATGAGTACATATTTATCCTGGCGAAAGGTGGTCTTCGCCTGCAAATTAGCTTTTGATGATGCAGACATGGGCTCGGCCATGACATCCTTCCTGCTGGGATCGGCGATGACATCCTTCCTGTTGGGCTCGTGATCGTGGTCTCGTTAGACTGGAATGTGAACCTTTGGGGGACGGTTTAGGAACCCGTTTACATCCTTGCCCCCTTTGCACCAAAGGGGAAACTGCTTCGCTTGGCATGCTAGGGCCCTCCTGTCCTACCTTGTGTCATCCCCGACGTCCCGAGGCCAGGTGGTGCATAGGGATCTCCGCCGCTCTAGACGGCTCCTGAGGAGACCCATCCTTCCCTGGTCTGGGTGCTATTCTTCCTCACGAGCTTAGGGCCCTCGCGAGGGCCTTGTCCTGGGTGGGGTCTCGCCAGGCCGTGCCTGGCTGACGAAGTGTGCCATGCCCTGGGCCGTAGGCAGGCAGGTCTGGATACCCCCGTTCCCAGAATGCCGACAGTAGCCCTCGGGCCCAAGGCAAGCATGAGGTGGCTTCCAGGAAAAGCCGTTGAGGACGGCCCAAAGCGCCACGGGCCCAACACGTCTGCAGACTAGGCTCGACATGCGTCACGTGCCAGGGCGCCGATGCCTCCGTTCCCTAAGGGCATTAGGAAGCGCCCCAAGTCAAACTTACGCAACAGCTATGCGCTATGCCGACCATCATTACCCTTCCTTGAATATTGTTGCTTCCTTGGGCCTCCACTCCTTGGGCCACCCGTATGTGACCCGACGAGGGCCGTTGAGGCAACGTGAAGCAGGGTTGCGCGTCGATCGATCCGGCCCTTTGACGCCCGAGGGGCACACGATGCAGTTACACCTATAAATCCGCCCTCCTCCAAGGGATCTTTCCATCTCAAAGTGCCCGTCTGCTCCTGTATCTCCATAGAAAACCATCTCCTCTTCTGAGCTTCTCCCTTTCCCCATGGTGTCTGGAGGAAGCGCTGCCTATGCGGTAAAGCGCGTAGGGCCTTCAGCTTCCTCACCCACTTCCGAAGGCAGTGGTGAGGGGTCCTTACGGTTAGCACAAGGTCACGGGAGATGGGCCATGGTTGATGAGTGAGTGCTCTGTAGACTCCTTCATTCTTGGTTGTCATGTCCAGTGCACCGCACCTGATCGTCGCCTCCTTTCAGGGCGCCTTCAGCCAAGAAGTGCATGCTCGGCGAACTCTAGGAGGAGGTGGACGCGTTGCGGGCCTAGGTGGCGAGCGCCCAGGTTGCTCTCCAGACCGCCCTCAGGGGTGAAAAGGAGGCCAAGGCGGAGCTGGCATCCCTCTAGGTCCAGGTTAAGGAGGCAGCCGATGCCGTGGAGGCCGCACAGGACGAGGTGGCGTATGCCAAGCTGCTGGAGTCCCAGCGCGCCAAGCAGTACCTTGACATCGCCCATCGTGCGTCCGCCGCGGTGAGTCAGTTCGTCGGGGAAGCCCCCGCTCTACCCTATGTGCATGGTGACAGGGCTACCATGACTTCTTCCGCAAGGCGGTGGAGAGGCTAGAGACCGACGTCTCCCACGTGAATGCGGACAACGAGGCCCACGCGCGCGATCTCCTCGACCTTGCCATGACGCGCATCTTCTCCAACTTCCGCCACCATGCCCCGGAGCTCGACCTCCAGCGCATCGGGAAATGGGTGCCCGAGGGGCTCCAGAGGCCCATCCGGGATGAGGTGCGCCCGCACGTGGAGTCCCTGGTGGAGCGGTTCGTCCAGGTGCCCGCCTCCAGTTGGTAGGGCGGCTCCGGTGACGAGGCGGCCAGTGACTCAGATGGCGGTAGAGACTCCTCCAGCTAGGCCTCAACTGTCTTATCTTCCTGGCACCTGCAATATTTTAAGACGAACTTGGCCCCCGTGGGTGTCAGTCTTTTGTGTATTACCATTGTCTTTGTTCTTCCTTTTCTTAAATCACCTGTCGCTTGCTTGCCATGACGTGACTTAGTTTCTTTGCGCGGGGCTTGGCGTCGTTGCCTACACAGCTCGATGATGGCGGCCGGCAGGGCCCTCGCGAGGTGCTCTGTCCTGAGGGGCAGCTCGTGGCTGCCACTTCTCGGGTTCATGGCCTTGCTACTCATCATGGTAGGGTCCCTCCCCTCGCGCCGTTTCTCTTGGCACCTCAGGCCTCAAGGGTCTCGATAGCCGCGTGTCGTAGCCCGCAGTACCTGCATCCTCACATTAGTGCACACAACCCTTATCCTGTCTTCGGGCAGCCATTAGATCAGGAGGCTCTTGCTCAATTCAGCAGTGTACTTAGCTTGTAGGGCCGTGACCATCTCGTGCGTCGTGAGGTGCGGCTGGGTTGTCCAGATAGCCCATGATTCCACCTAGGGTGCTTCTTCCTTGTTTGTGGACAATTTGGGGGGCCTATTCGCTACTCTATGTTTGCGGGACTCAACCACGAGCAGACCTCGCCCACCGTTGGGGCGTCCGGACCACCTGGACAAGATGAAAAAAGGTGAGGCCTCGGCCGCCGCTGGAGCATCCGGACTGCCAGGACACGACCTCGGGCACAGAGCCACGAGATTGATGAGGTTTTCGAGGCGTGGTGCCCATGAAACCCCCCTTGACACTCAGGCAGTGCTCTACCTTGATATGACCTAGTCCCGCACATTCCCAGACCACCATTGGGGCGTCCGGGTCACCAGGACGAGACTACTGGGCGGGGGCCTCGACACCCCTGATACCAACAGGACCATCAGAACAACACCAAGGGGCGAGGGGCTATATGACCGGTAAGGCTCATGAGGCGCATTGCTCATGATCCTCCTTTGACGCAAGAGCGACCCCCATACCGTCCTGCCGGCTGCTGCCTCGGGAGGCACTGGAGGCTCCTGAGGCTTCATGCTGCGGTGCTATGCTATGGTCGAAGCCCTCGAGTGGGGGTCTACTGCCAAGACATGCAAGTCCCTGTGGCAACAAGGCCTTGCTATCCTGCTCCGAGGTGCCTCGGGGGAGCCCGGAGCATAGGGGCCCTTGAAAAATGCCAATTCATGGAAAGAGACTCCAAGACTGGAAAAAATTAGAGAACGATGAGAGAAAAGTCCCCACCCCTTTTTCTTACAAAAATAGAGTCCCAAAATTCTCAAACTTCATTCCAAAAAGTGGCAATTCGAACTCCAAAAAGAAGCAAGCAAATGCCGCATCCGGCACCTAGACTAGTCTTCGTCTAGATCTTCCCCCAGCATGGAGCATAGGGCATCCACGTTGCATGGGCATAGCCATTGATGGGCAGTGTTGTCCGCCAGTGCGAAGGATGGGGCTTCCACTTGGGTGTGGGATGGAACCCCTCCACGTCCTTGGGGGGCTTCGGGAGTATACAACCCACTAGTTATTACATGAGAGTGTCACGGTCGTTGGTAGATGGGCAAGCCCCCAGGCACATGGATGGGTTGCTACCAACTCCGTCAAGAGCCATCCCGTGCATTTCTTCTCGATTGCGCGCCTCTATGACCCAAACTCGAATGCATTGTTCCCCTCGTAGCCGTGGGATTGCGATCCCACGTCCCAAACATGAGCGCAATGCACCCGACGTAGCCATAGAGGTGTTTTGTCGATGAAGCCACCTCGTGAAGTGTCAGGGCACTAGCCGGACAGGGTCTTGAGGGCCTCGTAAGGCCCAGCCTCCTGAGGCTGTGCCAGTGCTCTAGTTGTCGCGGGTGGCCCACGCTACTTGTATCACGCTACTCCCCCCGGGTCGTTACTCCTGAGGCCTCGGGGCTTGCCTCGGTGTTGCTTGCTCGCGAGGGCGACAGATTGGGCCGTGCCCAGTGGGCCTGGGGCCTTCCTCCCTCTTTCTTTCGATTGCATTGTCCAGGCTAGGTGCTCCATCGATGGAAGCCCCCAGTCCCAACTCGGCGAGCCTCAGCCCGAAGTTGCTTACCTCTGTCACCGCAGTTGGGTGGGCCGTGCATTTCCTGACATGGATTTTTCCTTGGCGATCTGATGCGCCTTCATCGTGGTTGATTGCTTGTCCGGACGCCTGAGCCACCTGCTCCCTACACATGGGTACAAGACTGTGAGTCGACATGCGTGGGGTGCCCCATTGTTTCCTCCGTGTGCTCCATCATTAGGGACGGGCTGCGAACCGAAACCGGCCACCAAAATTCGTAGGAGAAGGAGCATGGCGTGCGGCGGCCCCATTCGAGCTCGTTCGGGGCGTGAGGGGGCATGCCGCCGATGGGCCGGGCGACAGGCATGTCGAAAGAGCCCTCGACGCTTGACACATGTGGCCGCGAGGAAGGGTGAGGGGCCATGGACATCCGCACAACGGCGACCAGCTCAGCGATGTGGTCGGCCCATGCGTCGAAGCCACCGTCCGTCGGATGCTGGCCAAGCATCTTGCTTTCCATCAGCAGCGCATCATGCGTGTCGAGGTCTCCCACGTAGGTGCAACTGTAGGATCGAAAGTAGTGCTAGAGGGGGGGTGATTATACTACTTGACAAAATTAAAAAACTACTTTTTCCCAATTTTAAGTCTTAGCAGATTTTAGCATTCATATCAAGTCAAGTACACCATACACATGCATGTTTATGAGTATTTCAGCGGAAAGTAAAGACACACATGTAAGTAAAGAAAAGTTAGGAAGATCAAATGCAATTGGTGACACGATGATTTTTCCTATGGTTCGGATAGGTGGTGCTATCGTACATCCACATTTATGGAGTCTTCAACCCATGGAGGGTAATGGTATCGAGAGTCCATGGAGGGCTCTACCTATGGAGGGTTCCATGAAGAAGCAACCTTGACTATACCATGATGGCCTACGTCCACGAAGGACTAGCCTAACTCGTGGTATATTTTCATGAAGTAGGCGATCTCCTTGCCCTTACAATCTAGGAGGCACCACCCTACAAAAGGTAACATGCTCGATAATGTCGACGAACTCCTTGCTCTTGTGATTCAACATGATAGACTCCTGAACACACAATCACTCTCTCATAGATTTGGCTCGGTGGAAGAGGTTGATTGGGTGGAAAGCAACTTGGGGAGGCTAGAGATCAAGATTCATATGGTATGAATGGAATGGCATGATCTTAACACATGAGTAGGTGGCTCTCTCTTTGAAAATCAGTAGGTATGAGTGCGGAACTATTCTGAGTGCTTGTCTTGAGAGTGAGTGGTGGTGGAGTGGTATATATAGGCATCTCCAAAAATCCAACCATTACACCTAATAAGTCAAACTCGGTGACACCGATGTGTTAATCTCGGTGGTACCGAGATGCCTCAAAGGTAGCAACTTTTGTATCTCGGTGAGACCGATACATAAAACTCGGTTGCACGGATAAGGTGACCAATAGTCAGATTTTCAAACTCGGTGAAGCTGATTCAACAAACTCGGTTGGACCAATTTTTTGAATTTGCATATCAGGAAGTTGGCAACCCAAACTCGGTGGCACCGAAATGGAATCGGTTGCACCGAATGGCAAGGGTTTGGTTGAGTCTGTGTGAGGCTGAGAATCGGTGGCACCAAGTGGAATGTGTTGGTTGCACCGATTTTGGATATTTGGCTTCGGATAGACTTTTTTGGAAGAGCTTGTGGTTGTATGTGGTGCCTATCACTTGTGCATGTATGAGCATTTTGTTCACCAACAAAAACTAGCCCTCTTTTAATAGTATTGGCTTTCCTATGGACTCAAAGTGATTTCTCACAAAAGGTAAAATGTAGAGTCCTTTGCTTGAAACTTCGCCAATCTATTTCGTTGCATCTTGGGGTATTCCACAATCCTTTTGCCAACCCATCATTGAATTTTTCCTGAAACATGCTTAGTGGAAACATTAGTTCAATCACATATATGTTGTTACTAATTACCAAAACCACCAAGGGAGCAAATGTTCTTTCAGTCTCCCCCTTTTCGGTAATTGATGATAACATATAGATCAAAGCTTCGACATCTGATATATGCGTCGCTTTGAGAAGTATGTGATAAGTAAGAGCTCCCCCTAAATTTGTTTATTATTTTTAAATTTGTGTTTGAATGCAAATGCACAATCAATTAGGTACATGGGGGACTTCTTCCATGTCACATACATCTTGGTGGTGTGCGAGAGTAATAAGAGTTAACAACATGGCACAACACATCAAGCAAAGTGAAGGATCATCACATAATCATCAAAAGGATAGGAAATAGTAGCAACACATCTTAAAGCGTATAATCAAACATAGATAAACTTTTGTGCGTGTTTAAACAACAAGCAACCAAAAGACCAAAAGTATATCACATCCAAACCAAACAATAAAATGTTTTGTAAAACAGAAAATAAAAAACAGGACGCTCTCTCACTCGAAGCCTAGATCTATATACAACTTCTCCCCCTTTAGCAACAAGTTAGCAAAAAGATCAAAGAGATATAGCTAATCGTTCTTCTGCGGTTGATCTCCTCTGGGAGTCGATGTCGGAGTCAAGAGAACTACATCGGCGAAGACTTTTGCTGATGTCCTAGACGAAGTTGGAGTAGATACTAGAGGTACCGAAGGAGCTGATGGAGCTGAAGTCACTGTAGCTACAGCAGAAGATGAAGGTCTCTTCTTCGGAGTTGGCACTGTAGGTGTCCTGGCTTGTGTCCTGTACAAGGTAGTCGTCCTGACAGGTGCAGTATCCTCAACATCATCGGAAGACTCAGACTCTGATGAGGTGCAACAGGTAGGAGCTTCATCTATTTCCTTCTTAGGTCCATCCTTGGTGCTCTTGGAGGGACCTGGATTTGGCATAGCGGCTGCCAATAGCTTCTTTTGTTTCTTCCTGTGAGGGGCTTTGACAACACGCTCTTCCGCCTCCTCATCCTCCTCCTCAGTAGCACCAGCAAGCTCCTCTAGATCCTCAAACATTGAGGTAGGCCTGCCACCAACATGAATGATTCTCTTCATGGCCTTCTTATCACCTACCTTCTTAGGCAAAGATTTCCTTGGGAGCTCAACAGACATGGTGGCTCTAGCACCCTCATGTGCCTTTATAGTCTCTGCAGGTGCATATATCTTGCCGATTACACTCCTTAATGAGGTGGCCTCATTGCCAGACTTCTTTGCAGCCTTCTCTTGCTTCTTAGCAAGGATCTCCTCTTGCACAAAGTCAGAATCCTCCTCTTTAGAATTCTGTCTCTTCCAGGTCCTTGTAGCAGCTTTCAGCAGCCCATGAGTGCTAGGGGTGCCTGGATCTGAGAAAGATCTAGACTCAGGGTAGTGCCTGAACTCATATCAACATTCTGATCCTGCAGATTCTGGCTATCCTCTGAACCTGACATGTCTAACCCTATGAATAGAGTTGAGAAGAGTGGAATAGAATAAGTCCTCACAAAATGCATAGTTTTTGAAAGATTGAACAACAGATTCTGAAGGGTTACATTCTATCATATGAAAATCGGTACAACCGGAAAAAAAGTATCGGTGCTACCGAGACTGACGCTCTCACTACCAAAACTTGGCACTCCTTTCGGTGAGACCAAAAAGGAGGAGAGTTCTTAGCAGCACAGAGGACAAATCGGTGACACCGAGTTGTTCACTTCGGTTGCACCGAGTTTCATCGGGTGGACGGCAAGCCCTAGAAAATCAATCATTTGCTATCTAATGGAGGTTTCTTTTGGATGGAACAATGCACAAATGGTGGATTATAGATAAAATAATATCATTGCGCAAGAATTGGATGGAGAGCGCAAGAAGGATCGGATCCGTACCCTAGCTTGGTGATGGTTCTGCTACAGTGATGACGGCGGCGAAGATGCCCGTCGAGGGAGAACATACCAGCGACAAAGGAGAGCGGGGAGACAACGGCGACGATCAGGGGGTCCTTTTGCGGCAGCTTGGGGTTTTGGATCACGACGTTTGAAGATAGAATTTCGAAGCGTTGGGGTCCACAGCTTATATACCCAGCACTATCGGTGACAACGATTCTACATTATCGGTGTCACCGAGTTTCTGAACTGTCAACTAATAGGGAAACTCGGGGTAACCGAGAATATGGAATCGGCAGTACAAAGATTGAAAAACCAGATCAACCGTAGGCCATCGATGACACTGAGTTTTGGAGTTGGTTCCACCGAAATGCACTTGGGAGGTTTTAGGGGTCAGTCCTTTGTCGATACGGAACTCCGAGTGATCCTCACACAGAGAGATCGAAAAGTTCTTGTTCAAATTTTGTGATGCAACATGAATAGAATATGAGGTGAGAAAGCATAGATAGCTAAAGGAGTGGTCCTAGGCATTCTCGTATATCCAATTAGAAAATGAAGAAATGAAAAGCCAAATAGCAACAATTGGATATCCTCGAATGAGTAAATAAATGTAGACCAACATGCTCACACATTAAGATGTAAAATTTAATCATGGAAAACATGCAGAAACACATTAGCAATTAACAAGCACTTGATGATAGGTCATACTCATTCTGTAAGCACAAGTGGGGTTACCACTTTTACATAAAGCACTTAATGTTGTCACATTCTATGAGATGCTTTGACTCAGTCTTAGAGTAAAGCTCGCCCTTGATGTGACATCCCCCCATAGGAGGGATAAACTAACCTTGGTTTTTGCCGATGAAGACGTCATTTAGGTGAAGTAGTATTGGATGCTCAAAGTTGATGAAGATCACCAAGACTTGGGAGCATCCTTATTGTTTTCTTACTCTTATCACCTACATGGGTTAGTCCCAACAAACAAGAGACAAATACAAGGATATCTATGGACATGGAGTGCAAAGCATATATGATGATGTCCATTGATTTGTTGAATACCTTGTCCCTTTCTCACCTTTGAGGAAATGTGTGACTCCTTGAACTATTGTATGATGTTGATGTTGATTGCAACTAGTTCTTGCCAATAATTAATATGAGTGGATTTCATTGGCGGAGTCACCCCTCAAGGAATTCTCTAGTTCATCTTCTTGGGGACTCACATCAAGTTGATAGGGATCCTTGGTGTTTAAGTAGCACTTGTAGAAGTTGAGCTTGTAGTAGCCTTGGAAACCCACTTCACCAAAGCTTGGATTCATCTTCAAAGGAGTCAATGTCCTATTGAAGCTTGTTCTTGCCCTTGAGCTTGGGTTCTTGTAGTGGACGGTCATCATGAGGCTTTGTTCCCTTGGGGAGAGTATTTTCATACTTCTCCTTTTGAGTAACACACTTGGGATTGGGATATTGACCTTATTCCCATTCAACTTCATTAGCGTTCAAGTAGCCAACACTACGTTTCTTCCGGTATCCTCCGTGCTTGTGTACAATCTCCTCAAATTGTTTGCACCCATCAAGACTCTTCTAGATTCGTTTCTCTACAATCCCTTTCAAAAGTTCATTTTCTTGCTCAAGTTTAACTTGGCAAAGAGAACAATTAGTGGCATCAATAGAACTACTAGAAGCAATATCATTAGATTTATCATTTTACTGCTACTAGTTGAAGAACCTTTATTTCCTTTGTTACTTGCATGCTTAGTCTTAACTTGTGGCATTAATTTTGGGTTCTATTTTAGGTGCATCGCATGCGAATTAAAATTTTCCAACGCACAGAACATCCAAGAACATGCTATGGAGATGGATCACAAATTTTTACCACTAGACGTGAAGTGTCGTGCACCGGAAGTAGAGTTGGGGAAGCACGTTCATGTGGTCCATCTCCTCCTTGTCCGATATCCCTCGAATAGTCATTCCGATCTCCCTCGAATAGTCGGTCGCCGGATCCCACGTTCAGGTTCACCGGAGCGCCGCAAGTGCACCGCCTCTAACTTTATCCGCGCGTGCAGGAGGAACACCCGTGCGGTGGACTACTAGGTTCGATCACACGGTCGGTAGCGGCGAGTGGACGTGGCTATTCACAACACATGCAAACCCTAATGACTTTGCCGAAGCGATCAACCGGATGGCCGTGCCGCACCTCCACTATATGTAGGCATCCGGCGCGGGCTCAACTCTTGGGCCTTGCATTGATCCTAAAGCCCACGTGTTCCTTCCCTTAAGCGCGCGACCCTTTAGGTCCTCGTCCACTTGGTCGCGAGTCAGATGACATCCGACTCGACCGGTCGGTAGCAGCCTCTAGCAAGATGTGCCGACTCCAAGTGTCCGATGAAGCTGGTTAGGCGAACCTGTACTTCACATTTCTGTTCCCTTTGCCACACGATATATGTTGTTGTGCACAAGGAGATATGGTGACCCTTGTTGCAGCACGACCTCTTTCTCGTTCCGATGAATCCGACCAACATTTGGATTATCTCATAATCCTCATCGCATGCCCATGCTTATCCAGGTCGGGTCACCCAAAGGGCCCAGAGTATATCTCTCCTGGTAGGAGGGGCAAATCCCATCTTGGTCGACCATGCATCACAACATGGGTCTGGACAAGCCCGAAACCTATGTTTGTAACTACGAAGTCACGGAGTAGCGTTTGGTCGGCCCAAAGCAAGTCTGTCACCATCCCGAGTACATGCGCCAGCTCAGGTCTTAGGACATAGAACGTATGTTTTACTAGAGACTCACAGATGACCTATCGCTGTGTCTCATAGTTGGGCCTATTGAACTCAGACCTTATCTTGACTCGGATCCGACTATGTCGAATCTGACTAGACCTTTCGGAGTCCATATTGTCCGGATAGCATCCAATGCTACATGGTCAGTGAGACCGGACCTTCCACCGTGTCATATGCTAGTCTGATTAGTTGTGCGTCCACACAACCCTTTGGACTAGGGACCATTTAGGACAGTTATTATACAATGCATAGTCTCACAAACAAGTCACATACTTGTTAATACACATCAATGATAATGTCTAAGGACTATCTTTATTCATCAACACATAGGAAATATCATCATACATGATTGCCTCTAGGGCATATCTCCAACAGTCTCCCACTTGCACTAGAGTCAATCAAATAGACATCAAATGCCCATAGCTCTAACGTGCCCCTCATGCTTAGGCTGTGGAAGCGTCTTAGTCAACTGATCTACAACAGTTGCCTCCGTATGTATCTTGCACAAATTGGTATCACCTTTCTCTTCGAGATTTCATATCAAGTGATATTTTCGGTCTATGTTCCTGGTCTTGTGGTGTTGTCTCGGCTCCTTGGCTCGTGTGATGGCACCTGCATTATCGCAATAAAGGCCCAATGGTTTTGACCAGCCCGGGAACACACCGACATCTTCCAGGAACTTCCGAATCAAAACCCCTTCCTTTGCAGCCTCATAAGCCGCAATGTATTCGGCCTGGGTTGTGGAGTCGGCCACCGTATCTTGCTTGGAACTCGTCCAACTCACTGCTCCTCCATTCATGACATACACGAATCCAGTTTGCGATCGACAATCATCATTATCTTTTTGGAAAGTAGCATCAACGTAACCCTTTATGTTGAGCTCCTCCTCACGTCCATAAACTAGGAACATCTCTTTAGTCCTTTTCAGGTACTTCAAGATAGTTTTCACCACTGCCTAGTGACTCTCACCTGGGTCGGCCTGGTATCTTCTTGTTAAGCTTATTGCATAGGCAACATCAGGTCGTGTACATAGCATGGCATACATGATGGATCCAATTGCCGACGCATGTGGGATCCTATTGGGGAACATTGCATGGGAAACAAAAAAATTCCTACGCACACACAAGATGTGTCCATGGTGATGAGCATCTACGAGAGGGAGAGTGGATCTACGTACCCTTGTAGATCGCTAAGCGGGAAGCGTTAAGAAACGCGGTTGGTGTAGTCGAACGTCTTCGCGATCCAAATAGACGAGCGTCCCCTGATCTCATCATGATCCGTCCCGCGATCCAATCACGATCCGTCCCGTGAACTCATGATGATCCATCTCGCGATCATCATGATCCGTCTCGCGATCTTGATCATGGTCCTTCCAATCTAGCGTTGAACGAACGACACCTCTGTGTTCAGCACACGTACAGCTTGATGGCGATCTCCACCTTCTTGATCCAGCAAGAGGGAGCAGAGAGGTAGATGAGTTCTCCGTCAGCGCGACGGCGTTGCGGCGATGGTGGTGGAAGAATTCTAGTAGGGCTTCACCTAAGCACCGCTGAAAACCGATCTAGAGGAAGAAGAGGGCAGCACGTGGCAATTAGGGTTGGCTCTTCCCTCTAAATCCTCTAGTAGATATAGGAGGGAGGGACGGGAGGAGGCAGCCTCAAACCCTCAATATCTGGCCGAAATTGGAGCTGGAGGAGTCCTACTCCAATCCTATTAGGAGTAGGATTCCTCCTTTCCACTTGGAAACTCTTTCCACCTCTCCACCTTTGGAGTTTTTCCTTCTCAAACCTCATGGGATTTAGTGGAGACTTCGGCCAGCCCACCAGGAGCTGGTTTGTCACCTCCCACGGCGCATGAGGGCCCTCATGGCATGACACCCCTCCCGATGGTCCCCCGGTACACTACCGACACTCCTGGTACACTACCAATGAGCCCGAAACTTTTCTGGCGACCAAAACAGGACTTCCTATATATCAATCTTTACCTCCGGACCATTCTGGAGCTCCTCGTGATGTCCGGGATCTCATCCGGGACTCCGAACAACCTTCGGTAACCACCATACATAACTCTATACTACTGAAACGTCATCGAACCTTAAGTGTGCAGACCCTGCGGGTTCGAGAACTATGTAGACATGACCGAGACACCTCTAAGGTCAATAACCAATAGCGGGACCTGGATGCCCATATTGGTTCCTACATATTCTATGAAGATCTTTATCGGTCGAACCTCTATGTCAAAGATTCAATTAATCCTGTATGATGTTCCCTTTGTTCTTCGGTATGTTACTTGCCCGAGATTCGATCGTTGGTATCTCCATACCTAGTTCAACCTCATTACCGCCAAGTCTCTTTACTCATTTCGTAATATAAGATCCTATGACTAACACTTAGTCACATTGCTTTCAAGGCTTGTTGTGATGTTGTATTACTGAGTGGGCCTTGAGATACCTCTCTATCACATGGAGTAACAAATCCCAGTCTTGATCCATGCGAACCCAACAGACACCCTCGGAGATACCTGTAGAGCACCTTTATAGTCACCCAGTTACGTTGCAACATTTGATACACACAAGGTACTCCTCCGGTGTCAGTGACTTGCATGATCTCATGGTCATAGGAACATATACTTGACATGCAGAAAACAGTAGCAATAAACTGACACGATCATTTGCTACGTTTGTAGTTTGGGTCTTGTCCATCACATCCTCCTCCTAATGATGTGATCCTGTTACCAAATGACATGTCATGTCCATGACTAAGAAACCATAGCCATCTTTGATCAACGAGCTAGTCTATTAGAGGCATACTAGGGACATGGTGTTGTCTATGTATCCACACATGTATCTGAGTTTCCGATCAACACAATTATAGCAAGGATAATAAACGATTATTATGAACAAGGAAATATGATAATAACCAATTTATTATTGCCTCTAGCGCATATTTCCAACTGTCTCCCACTTGCACTAGGGACAATAATCTAGTTCACATCACCATCTGATTCACATTGTTATGAATCTAACACCCAATGAGTTCTGGGGTTCGATCATGCTTTGCATGTGAGAGAGATCTTTTAGTCAACGGGTCTGCGACATTCAGATCCGTGTGTACTTTGCAAATCTCTATGTCAAACTATAAATACTGCTACCACACTCCACTTGGAGCTATTCCAAATGGCTACTCCACTATACGTATCCAGATTGCTACTAAGAGTCATCTAGATTGGTGTTAAAGCTTGCATCGACGTAAGAACTCTTTATCACCTCCATAATCGAGAAACATTTCCTTAGACTTTTAGTTACTAAGGATGATCTTGACTGCTGTCTAGTGATCCACTCCTGGATCACTCTTGTACCCCTTGACGGACTCATGGCAAGGCACACACACGTGCGGTACACAGCATGGCATACTATATAGAGCCTATGCCTAAGTCATAGGAGAAGACATTCATCCTTTCACTTTCTTCTTCTGTGGTCGAGCATTGAGTCTCACTCAACTTCACACCATACAAAGCAGGCGAGAACACTTCTCTCTGACTGATCCATTTTGAACTCTTTCAAGGTATGTACTCATTCAAAGTCTCATCAAGCATCTTTATCTATCTCTATAGATCTTGATGCTCAACAGTTAGGTAGCCTTATGCAGGTCTTCCTTTGAAAAACTCCTTTCAAACAACCATTTATGCTTTCCAGAAATTCTACATCATTTTCAATCAACAATATGTCAACCACATATGCTTATCAGAAACTCTATAGTGCTCCCACTCACTTTATTGCAAATACAAGTTTCTCATAAACTTTGTATAGACTCAAAAACTTTGATCACCTCATCAAAGTGTATATTCCAGCTTCGAGATGCTTGCTTCAGTCCATAGAAGGATCACTAAAGCCTGCTTACCTTTTAGCATCCTTAGGACTAACAAAACCTTCTAGTTGTATTTCATTCAACCTTTCCTTAAGGAAGGAAATGATGTTTTGACATCCATCTGCCAGATTTCATAATTGACAAATGCAGTAACTGCTAACATAATTCCAACAGACTTTTGCATCGCTACGAGCGAGAAAGTCTCATCGCAGTTAACTCCTTGAACTTGTTAGAAACTTCTTTGCGACAAGTCGAGCTCTATAAATAGTGACATTGACCATCAGCGTCTGTCATCATCTCAAAGGTCCATTTGTACTCGATGACCTGCTGTCCAACGAGCAAGTCTACCAAAGTCTATACTTGGTTTTCATACATGGATCCTTTCTCGGATTTCATGGCATGTAACCATTTGTTGGAATCCGGGCCCATCATCGCTTCTCCATAGCTCGTAGGTTCATCGTTGTCCAACAACATGACCTCCAAGACAGGGTTGTCATACCGCTCAGGAGTAGTACACATCCTTGAAGACCTACGAGGTTTGATAGTAACTTGATCCGAAGCTTCATGATCATCATCATTAACTTCCTCTTCAACTAACGTAGGCTTCAGAGAAACATCTTCCTGTGTTGCGCTACTCTTTGGTTGAACTAAGGTTCAACAAACTCATCAAGTTCTCTCTTCCTCCCACTCAATTCTTTCGAGAGAAACTCTTTCTCAAGAAAGGACCTGTTTTAGCAACAAACACTTTATGCTCGGATCTGAGATAGAAAGTTTACCAACTGTTCATAGGGTATTCTATGAAGATACATTTGTCTACTTTGGGTTTGAGGTCATTAGGTGAAAAGCTTTTTCACATAAGCATCGAAGCCCCAAACACTAAGAAATGACAACTTAGGTTTCTATCAAACCATAATTCATACGGTGTCATCTCAATGGATTTAGATGGTGACCAATTTAAAGTGAATGTAGTTGTCTCTAATGCATAACCCCAAAACGATAGTGGCAAACGATAAGAGACATCATAGTATGCACCATATCCAATAGAGCACGACTATGACGTTCGAACACACCATCACACCATGGTGTTCCAGGTGGCGTGAGTTGTGAAATAACTTTCACATTGTCTAAAGTTGTATGCCAAACTCGTAACTAAGATATTCACCTCCACGATCATATCGCGGACATTTTATCTTCTTGTCACGATGAATTTAAACTTCACTCTGAATTTTCTTGAACTTTTTCAAACGATTCAGACTTGGGTTTCATGAAGTAAATATACACTTTTATCTACTCAAATCATAAGTGAAGGTAAGAAAATAACGATATCCACCGCATGATACAAGACTCATTGGATTGCATACATCAACATCTATCATTTCCAATAAATCACTTGCCTGCTCCATCAAACCGGAAAATGGGGTCCCTAGTAATGTTGCCCAAGAGGCATGGTTCACATGTCTCAACCGATTCGAAATCGAATGAGTCCAAAGGTCCATCAACATGGAGTTTCTTCATGCGATTTATACTAATAAGACATTTAGCGGCAGTGCCACAAGTATGTGGTACTATCATTATTAACTTTGTATCCTTTGGCATCAATGTTATGAACATGTGTATTACTACGATCAAGATTCAACAAACCATTATCACTGGGTGCATGACCATTGAAGGTATTATTCATGTAAACAGAATAACCATTATTCTCTAACTTAAATGAATAACCGTGTTGCAATAAACACGATCTAATCATGTTCATGCTTAACGCAAACACGAACAACATTTAGGTTTGTCACTAATCCCGAAGATAGAGAGAGCGTGTGATGTTGATCACATCAACATTGGAGACATTTCCAACACACATCATCACCTCACACTTAGCTAGTTTCCGTTTATTCCGTAGCTTTTACTTCGAGTTACTAACATTTAGCAACCGAACCCGTATCCAATACCCATGTGCTACTAGGAGTACTAGCAAGGAACACATCAATAACATGTATATCAAATATACTTCTATCGATGTTGCCAGCCTTCTTATCTACCAAGTATCTAGGGCTGTTCCGCTTTAGTGACCACTTTCCTGATAATAGAAGCAGTTAGTCTCGGGTTTGGGTTCAACTTTGGGTTGCTTCAGTGGAGCAGCAACTGACTTGCCGTCCATGAAGTTTTCCTCCTTGCCCTTGCCCTTCTCGAAACTAGTGGTTTTGCAAACCATCAACACTTGATGCTCCTTCTTGATTTCTACCTTTGCAGTGTCAAACATCGCGAACAGCTCAGGGATCATTATTTCTATCCCTGGCATTTTATAGTTCATCACCAAGTTCTAGTAGCTTAGTCACAGTGACTTGGAGAACTATATCAATCACTATCTTATCTGGAAGATCAACTCCCACTCGATTCAAGTGATTGTAGCACCCAGACAATCTAAGCACATGCTCAAAGATTGAGCTATTCTCTTTCATTTTGCAGGCAAAGAATCTTGTTGGAGATCTCATATCTCGCAACACGGCCACAAGCTTGAGATCCTAATTTCAGCTCTTGGAACATCTCATATGTTCCGTGACATTTAAAACATTTCGGAGCCTCAATTCTAAGCCGTAATGCATGACGCACTAAACTATCAAGTAGTCATCAGAACGTGCCTGTTAGATGTTCACAAGATCTACATACGACGCTAGAGGGGTTGGCGCACCGAGCTATGCATTAAGGACATAAGCCTTCTGTGCAGCAATGAGGACAATCCTCAGATCACGGACCAAGTCCGCAACATTTCTACCATCATCTTTCAACTCTATTTCTCTAGGAACATATAAAAATTCAAGGGAGCTACAGCGTGAGCTAGTAATCTACGACACAGTTTGCAAAGACACTACTGACTATGTTCATGATAATGAGTTCAATTAATCATTTTACTTAAGAACTTCCACTCAATTTGACATCCCTCCAGTCATTCGAATGATACATGATCCAAATTCACCAACTCAAGTCCGATCATCATGTGAGTTGAGGTGGTTTCAATGGTGAACATCATCATGTTGATCATGTCTGCTATATGACTCATGTTCGACCTTTCGGTATCTTGTGTTGCGAGGCCATGTCTGTACATGCTAGGCTCGTCAAGTTTAACCCGAGTGTTCTGCATGTGCAACACTGGCTTGCACCCGTTGTATGTGAACATAGAGTCTATCACACCCGATCATCACGTGGTGTCTCGACACGACGAACTTTCGCAACGGTGCACACTCAGGGAGAACACAATTCATCTTGAAATTGAAGTGAGGGATCACCTTATAATGCTACCGTCCTCCTAAGCAAAACAAGGTGCATAAAAGGATTAACATCACATGCAAATCATAAGTGACATGATATGGCTATGAACTTGTGCTTTTGATCTCCATCTTGAAAGCACCGGCATGATCTCCATCTTCACTGGCATGACACCATGATCTCCATCATCTTGATCTCCATCAATTTGTCGCCATCGGGGTTGTCGCGCCCACCATGCTTCTACTACTATTGCTACCGTTTAGCGATAAAGTAAGCATTACATAGCGCTTAATGATTGACACACATGTCATACAATAATTAAAGACATCCCTATGGCTCCTACTGGTTGCCGTACTCATCCACATGCAAGTCATGATATTCTATACAAAACATGATCATCTCATAAATCACATATATCTCATCATGTAATTGGCCATATCACATCACAACATACCCAGCAAAAATAAGTTAGACGTCCTCTAATTGTTGTTGCATGTTTTACGTGGCTGCTACGGGTATCTAGCAAGAACAGTTCTCACCTATGCAAAAACCACAACGGTGATACATAAGTTGCTTTTTAACCTTCTCAAGGGCCGTCTTTGTCGAATCCGATCCAACTAAAGTAGGAGAAACAGACACCCGCCACCATCTTTGTGCAATGAGGTTACACGTTAGTCGATGGAACCGGTCTCTTGTAAGCGTACGAGTAAGGTTGGTCTGGGCCGCTTCATCCCACAATACCACTAAAACAAAACACGACCAAGGGAGGAAGCAATCTAAGCATCAACGCCCACAAACCCTTTGTGTTCGACTTGAGATCTCATCTACACATAGACCTAGCTCATGATGCCACTGTTGGGGAACGTTGCATGGGAAACAATTTTTTTCCTACGCACACGCAAGATCTATCCATGGTGATAAGCATCTACGAGAGGGAGAGTGGATCTACGTACCCTTGTAGATGGCTAAGCGGGAAGTGTTAAGAAATGCAGTTGGTGTAGTCGAACGTCTTCGCGATCCAAATCGCCGAGCGTCCTGCGATCTTATCACGATCCATCCTGCAATCCAATCACGATCTGTCCCGCGAACTCATCATGGTCCATCTCGCGATCTCATCAGGATCTGTCCAGCGAACTCATCATGATCGTCTCGCGATCTCATCACGATCCGTCTCGCGATCTGGATCATGGGCCTTCCGATCTAGCGCCGAACGAACGGCACATCCGCGTTCAGCACACATACAACTTGATGACGATCTCCGCCTTCTTGATCCAGCAAGAGGGAGCAGAGAGGTAGATGAGTTCTCTATTAGCGCGACGGCGTTGTGGCGATGGTGGTGGAGGAATTCCAGCAGGGCTTCGCCTAAGCACCGCTGAAAACCGATCTAGAGGAAGAAGAGGGCATCACATGGCAATTAGGGTTGGCTCTTCCCACTAAATCCTCTAGTATATATAGGAGGGAGGGAGGGGAGGAGGCATCCTGAAACCCTCAATATCTGGCCGAAATTGGAGGTGGAGGAGTCCTACTCCAATCCTATTAGGAGTAGGATTTCTCCTTTCCACGTGGAATCTCTTTCCACCTCTCCACCTTTGGATTTTTTCCTTCTCAAACCTCATGGGATTTAGTGGAGGCTTCTTCCAGCCAACCAGGGGCTGGTTTGTCTCCTCCCACAGCCCATGAGGGCCCTCGGGGCGTGACACCCCTCCCGATGGTCCCCCGGTACACTACCGGCACTCTCGGTACACTACAGATGAGCCCGAAACTTTTTCGACGGACAAAACTGGACTTCCTATATATGAATCTTTACCTCCAGACCAATCCGGAGCTCCTCGTGATGTCCAGGATCTCATCCGGGACTCTGAACAACCTTCGGTCACCACCATACATAACTCTATACTACCGAAACGTCACCGAACCTTAAGTGTGCAGACCCTGCGGGTTCGAGAACTATGTAGACATGACCGAGACACCTCTAAGGTCAATAACCAATAGCGGGACCTTGATGCCTATATTGGTTCCTACATATTCTATGAAGATCTTTATTGGTCGAACCTCTATGTCAAGGATTCAGTTAATCCCATATGATGTTCCCTTTGTTCTTCGGTACGTTACATGCCTGAGATTCGATCGTTGGTATCTCCATACCTAGTTCAACCTCGTACCGGTAAGTCTCTTTACTCGTTCCGTAATACAAGATCCCATGACTAACACTTAGTCACATTGCTTGCAAGGCTTGTTGTGATGTTGTATTACCGAGTGGGCCCTGAGATACCTCTCCGTCACACGGAGTAACAAATCCCAGTCTTGATCCATGCCAACCCAACAGACACCCTCAGAGATACCTGCAGAGCACCTTTATAGTCACCCAGTTACGTTGCGACGTTTGATACACACAAGGTACTCCTCCGGTGTCAGTGAGTTGCATGATCTCATGGTCATAGGAACATATACTTGACATGTAGAAAAAGTAGCAATAAACTGACACGATCATATGCTACGTTTGTAGTTTGGGTCTTGTCCATCACATCATTCTCCTAATGATGTGACCCCATTACTAAATGAAATCTCATGTCCATGACTAGTAAACCATAGTCATCTTTGATCAACGAGCTAGTCTATTAGAGGCATACTAGGGACATGGTGTTGTCTATGTATCCACACATGTATCTGAATTTCCGATCAACACAATTATAGCATGGATAATAAACGATTATTATGATCAAGGAAATATTATAATAACCAATTTGTTATTGCCTCTAGGGCATATTTCCAACAGATCATACTCATTCGGTTGCGCTCATCAAAAGTCATAGGACTCTGAGTCTTGCTTAGCCTTATACCATGTGAGACGGGCAAGAACCCTTTCTTGGCCTCACTCATGTTGAATCTCTTCAACACTTTGTCTATGTACGTGCTCTAGCTTAAGCCGAGCAGCCTCATCGATCTATCTCTATAGATCTTGATGCCTAAAATGTACACTACCTCTCCAAGGTCTTTCATTAAAAACTTGCCATTCAATGATTCCTTGACTGAGTTCAGCGTCAAAACATCATTTCCGATCAGCAGTATGTCATCCACATACAAGATCAAAATACTACCGAGCTCCCACTAGACTTCTTGTATAAACAATAGTCCTGTTCGTTCTTGAGGAAACCAAGGTCAACGATAAATTCATCAAAACGAATGTTCCAACTCCGAGCTGCTTGCCTCAATCCATAAATGGATCTCTTGAGCTTGCATATTTTACCAGGGTTAGTTGGATCGACAAAACCTTCGGGTTGTATCATGTATACATCCTCTTTTAAATTTCCATCAAGGAAAGCCGATTTGACTTCCATCTGCCATATCTCATAATCAAAATATGTAGCTATAGCTAGTATGATCCTCACCGACTTTAGCATCGCTACCGGCGAGTAGGTATCGTCGTAGTCAATTCCTTGAAATTGTCCATAACCTTTAGCGACAAGCCAAGCTTTGTGGATTTGAACATTTCCATCCACATTGGTTTTCTTCTTAAAGACCCATTTGGAACCAATGGCAACTACACCAGGTGGCGGATCAATCAAGTCCCAGACTTGATTCTCATCCATGGACTTTAACTTGGATCTCATGGCCTCTAGCCATGCCTCAGAATCTGGGCTCACCATCGCTTCCAGATACGTGGCCGGCTCTCTTTCTAGCAACAAAACGTCGCGCACTCTGCGCAATATTTCTGATATCCCACGAATATGCATTTATCTGACTTGGGTGTAAGCTTGTCCGAGATGAGTCTCTTGACAAATGCTTAACAACACAAATCTTTAGAAAAGACAAACTAGGAGTCTTCCCACTCCAAATCTCGTGTTGTGTCTTGTCTGCAGATTTAGATGGTACCCTATTAAGTGTGAAAGCTGCAGTTTCTAGAGCGTATCCCCGGAATGACAAGGGTAAATCTGATTTGCTCATCATCGACCGGACCATGTCCAACAAGGTTCGATTTCTCCATTCTGACACACCATTTCTCTGTGGCATACCTGGAGTTGTGAGCTGAGCTACTATACCTTGGCTTTTCTGATGATTATCAAACTCTTGGCTCATGTACTCACCTCCATGATATGATCATAGAAGCTTTATCGTCTTGCCGAGTTGATTTTCAACTTCGTTCTGAAACTCTTTGAACTTTTCAAAAGTTTCTGACTTCTACCTCATCAAATAGATATATCCATATCTACTCAAGTCGTCGATAAAAGTCACGAAGTACTGATAGCCACATACATCACTGTGTATAAGCTCCAATGGCTCGGATGCCCTCTCGCAACTCTTTGCAAAAGGAGACTTAGTCATCTTGCCTAACAAGCATGATTCGCATGTTTCGAGCGACCCGAAGTCAGACAAGGTTATGAGTCCATCATCATGGAGCTTCTTCATGCATTTCAGACTGATGTGTCCAAGCCGAAAATGCCAGAAGTATGTCGGATTTATCTCGTTAGGCTTATGCCTCTTGACATTCACGTTATAGACTGGTTCCATTTCTAGATTTGAAATAAATAACCCATCTACTATGGGTGCATAACACTGGAACATTTCATTCAAATAAAATGAACAACCATTGTCCTTTATATTGAATTCATAACCTTGACTCATTAAACTTGAGGCAGAAATAATGTTTCGACTATGTGCGGGAATGTAATAACAATTATTCAATTCCAAAATAAATCCAGAAGGAAGCTTGAGCTGCATCGTGCCGACCTCCAACGCAGCAAATCTTGCTTTGTTGCCGACCGTGATGTCAATCTCCCCTTGTGCCACAGCCTAGTTCTTAGCAGCCCCTGCATCGAGTTGGAAATATGAACAACCGATCCGGTATCAAATACCCAAGAGCTACTAGGTATGTCGGCAAGGTACATGTCTATAACATATCTAACAAGTGTACCTTTGCCTGAAGAAGCATCTCTGGCCTTCTTGCCGTGCTCAGCAAGCCACTTGCTACAGTTCCTCTTCCAGTCACCAGCTTCCTTGCAGTGAAAGCAAATGGTCTTTGAGTTCGGTCCAAACTGTGGCTCAGCAGCGGAGACAGCCTTCTCCGTGCCCTTTGCCTTACCCTTTTTCTTGGACCAACTCTTCTTGAACTTACCCGAGTTCTGCACCATCAACACTTGATGCGTGCCTTTCTTAATATCTTGCTCTGCCACCTTGAGCATCCCATGCAATTCAGTGAGCTTCTTATCCATGCCGTCCATATGATAGTTCGAGATGAATGTCCCATACCTAGGTGGAAGAGAACCCAAAGTTGCATCCGTGAACAGCTCGTCCCCAAGTGGGAAGCCTAACCGATCCAAAGCTTGCACGTACCCGATCATCTTGATCACATGTGGGCTCAGTGGATCACCCTCCTTCAGCTTACATTCCATCAAGGACTGCTAGACATTGAACCTTTTGGTCCTAGCCTACACCTGAAACATGCTCTTCAAACTCTCCATCATATCGAATGCGTGAATGTTTTTGAAATGTTGTTGCAAATCGGGCTCCATACAAGCCAGCAAGAGGCAGCTGATCTTGTTTGATTCATCAACGAGTTTCTGGTGGGCATTCTAGGTTGTGGCGTAGCATTCTCGATAGGTTCCTCTGGAAGTGGATCCTCTAGAACATGTTCCTTTTTATCGTGCTTGAGAACAATGCTCAAATTTCTATACCAGGTGGTAAAGTTTGTTCCATTCAGTTTATCATTTTCCAGAATTGATTTCAATGAAAAGTTGGGTTGAGCAAGCGGTGCCATTGATCTACAACAGAAAATATGCAATCACTAAGCAATGTGTTTATGTAGAGTAATTCAAGCCTTAAACAAAACTACACCCACTAAAGTCAGCATCCCGCCGCAAACTCTCAGTGATTCAGGACCCGTCTAGCGTGAGCGACTTGTGAGCTTTAGCATCACTGCTAGCCAACTTGGCTATTCGGTAAGCAACTCCTTGCCAATCATATCTATATACAACTCTTGTCGGTTGGGTAGGTATCTCATACCCCGGCTCCCAACCTTCTCTGCCACAAGGCCCAAAACCGTTTTGATAGCCTTGTCAAGTTAACCCAATGCAGTGCATGTTTGTGTCCGACACGAACCCCGCAGTTCAAGGACACCTAGTAGCACCTCAATTTTATGAGCCCACCATTAGACGTACTTGATGTACGAAGGTGCAACATCCGGGATGGCAATGTTCTTGATATTAATGAGGGATATTTCTACCATACTAACAAACATAGAAACAAGAAACAAGAAACATGAATTGTTGGGTTCTACCGTAGGTGCATCGCGTGCGAATTAATATTTTCCTATGGGCAGAACATCCAAGAACATGGTGCGGAGATGGATCACAGATTGTTACCACTAGAAGAGCAGTGCCTTGCAGCGGAAGTAGAGTTGGGGCAGCACGTTCGTGTGGTCCGTCTCCTCCATGTCCAATCTCCCTCGAACAGCCGGTCGCCGGATCCCACATACAGGTGGGCCGAAGCGGCGCAAGTGCACCGCCTCTAACAGTATCCGTGCGTGCAGGAGGAACACCCGTGCAGCGGACTACTAGGACTGGTCTGATAGTCGGTGGTGGCGAGTGGAGGTGGCTATTCGCAACACATGCAAACCCTAATGACTGTCCCGAAGCAATCAACCGGATGGTTGTGCCGCACCTCCACTACATATACGCATTCGGCGCGGGCTTAACTCTTGGGCCTCACACTGATTCTAAAGCCCATGTGTTCCTTCCCTTAAGCACGTGACCCTTTAGGTTCTCGTCCACTTGGTCGCGAGTCAGATGACATCTGACTTGACCGGTCGGTAGCGGCCTCTAGCAAGACGTGCCGACTCCAAGTGTCCGATGAAGCTGGTTAGGCGAACCTGTACTTCACACTTCTGTTCCCTTTGCCACACGATATATGTTGTTGTGCACAAGGCGATATGGTCACCCTTGTTGCAGCATGACCTCTTTCTTGTTTCGGTGAATCTGACCAAAATTCGGATTATCTCATAATCCTCATCGCATGGCCATGCTTATCCAGGTCGGATCACCCGAGGGGCCTAGAGTATATCTGTCCTGGTAGGAGGGGCAAATACCATCTTACTCGACCATGTCTCGCAACATGGGTCTGGGCAAGCCTGAAATCTACCTTTGTAACTACCTAGTCACGGAGTAGCATTTGGTTAGCCCAAAGCAAGTCTGTCACCATCCCGAGTACATGCGCTAGCTCAGGTCTTAGGACATAGATTGTATGTTGTACTAGAGACTCACGGATGACCTATCGCTGCGTCTCATAGTTGGGTCTGTCCAACTCAGATCTTATCTCTACTCAGATCCGACTATGTCGAATCCGACCAGACCTTTCTGAGTCCATATTATCCGGCTAGCATCCAATGCTACATGGTCAGTGAGACCGGACCATCCACTGTGTCATATGCTAGTCTGATCAGTTGTGCATCCACACAACCCTTTGGACTAGGGACCATTTAGGACAGTTATTATACAATGCATAGTCTCACAAACCAGTCACGTACTTGTTAATACACATCAATGATAATGTACAAGGACTATCTTTATTCATAAACACATAGGAAATATCATCATACATGATTGCCTCTAGGGCATATCTCCAACATGAATGTAGACAAGAGAAGTCACTTGGCTAGATAAGAGGAAGTCTTCTTTCAAAGATCTTCATTGATAGCTTTAAGGAACTCATGCTCTTGCTCTAAATTGAGCTTCTCGAACCAGAGCTTCTCATTTGTCCTTACGTGCTCTCTATGATCTTGTAGAGTAGACTCGTGAGCTAACTTCAGAGTGTTTAGTTCTTGAGTTAATCGTTCTATTTCCGGCTTATCATCATCGCATGACTTATCTAGACTATAGTGAGTACTAGCAAGTTCATTTTGACTAACATTACTAGATTTGTCATATAGCAAGTCATCTTCATTTAACAACTCATCTTCATCAATATTGAATTCAAGATACTAGGGGTGTGATACCTTGGGGACTTTAGCCATGAAGCAACATCCACTCCCTTTATTTGGTGAATCAAATATGTCATAGGAGTCGGTTGTCACTAGTGCAAGTCCGGCAACACCTTCATCCTGACTATAGTAGGAGTTGGTGTGATAGTTTCTCTCGGAGTGGTTGCTGGATTCAGAGCCGGAAACCCATTCACCAACATGAGCTTGATGTCTTCTTCTTGAGTAGCTCTTGGTGTACTTCTCCTTCTTTTCTGAGTCCCTACTTATCCTTGAGGGTCTTCGTTCATAACGATCATCTCTACTCCTTCTCTCTCTTCGAGGTGACTCGTCTCTTGAGCTTCGTCTTCTTGGTGACTCTTCTTTCGTTTTGTAAGGAGTCATGGACTCATTGCAGTAGTGTCCGGGCTTCCCACAATTATAGCAGTTTCTGTCATGACTTGATGAACGTTTCTCTTCATATCTTCAGTTGCAGGTAAGATCTTTGTTTCTATTCTTGTAGAACTTGTTGAATTTCTTGACCATGACGCTTATCTCTTCATTTGCGAAAATATTGTTGTTTGAAGTTGCGAGAGCATCACTTGTGGCTTTGTAAGCACCGCTAGACTTGTGGTGAAGCTCTTCCTTGTCCTTGAGTGTCGTCTCATGAGAAACCATCCTTCCAATCGCATCCGTTGGCTCGCGATCTTTGTAGTTGCGCATCATTTGGATCAATATGCATACGGTGCCATATCGATCATCCAAAGCTCGAAGTATCTTCTTGATGATGAATTTGTCGGTCATTTCCTCGATTCCTAAGCCGTCAATCCCATTGGTGATGAGATCTAGCCTCGATGACATCTCAGCGACTCCTTCACCATCCTTCATCTTGAACTTGTCAAGTTGACTTTGAAGAACATCCAACTTGGATTCTCTCATAGATTCGGTACCTTTGTGCCTATCAAAAAAAGTATCCCAAATCTCTTTTGCACTCTCAAGACGATTGATTTTGTTGAGTTCTTCGGGGCATAGGTAGTTGAAGAGAATGTCACATGCTTGAGCATTGAGTTGCAACATGTTCATCCGTAGTCGCTTCGTGATCCGGTTCCCTTCCATCCGCAAAGAATTCACCTTGCAATACAACATGAAGAACATCACCAATAGAGGGGTTATGACCAAGTAGATGCATTTTCATTTTGTGCTTCCAACTAGAAAACTTTGTGCCATCAAAGTACAGACCTCTACGGTGATAATTTCCCTCACTAGATGCCATACTGTCCTTGGTTGTGAAACCAATGCAATGGAGACCAATGCTCTGATACCACTTGTAGGATCGAAAGTAGTGCTAGAGGGGGGGGGGTGATTAGACTACTTGACAAATTAAAACTCTACTTTTTCCCAATTTTAAGTCTTGGCAGATTTTAATATTCATAGCAAGTTAAGTACACCCTACACATGCATGTATACAAGTATTACAGCGGAATGTAAAACAAACATGTAAGTAAAGGAAGGTTAGGAAGATCAAATGCAATTGGTGACATGATGATTTTTCCCATGGTTCCGACAGGTGGTGCTATCATACGTCCACGTTTATGGAGTCTACAGCCCACAGAGGGTAACAGTCATGAGAGCCCAAGGAGGGCTCTACCCATAGAGGGCTCAACCCACGGAGGAATCTACCCTCGGAGGTTTCCATGAAGAAGCAACCTTTACTATACCATGATGTCCTACGTCCATGGAGGACTAGCTTACCTCGGGGTAGATCTTCACGATGTAGGTGATCTCCTTGCCCTTACAAACTTCTTCGTTCACTCCACAACACGAAGTAGGAGGCTCCCACGCGAGAACTAACCAAGGTAGGAGGCACCACCCTCCAAAAGGTAATAGGCTCGATAATGTCAATGAACTCCTTGCTCTTGTGATTCAAGATGATAGACTCCTCAACACACAATCACTCTCCCACAGATTTGGCAGAAAGCAACTTGGGGAGGATAGAGATCAAGATCCATGTGGTATGAATGTAATGGCATGATCTTAACACATTAGTAGGTCGCTCTCTCTCAGAAAATCAGTAGGTATGAGTGGGGAATTGTTCTGAGTGCTTATCTTACGAGTGAGTGGTGGTGGAGGGGTATATATAGGCATATCCAAAAATCCAACCATTACACCTAATAAGTCAGACTCAGTGACACTGATGTGTCAATCTCGGTGGTACCTAGTTGCCTCAAAGGTACCAACCTTTAAATCTCGGTGAGACCGTTACGTCAAACTCGGTTGCACCGATAAGGTGACCAACGGTCAGATTGCCAAACTCGATGATGCCGATTCAACAAACTCGGTTGGACCAATTTTGTGAATTTGCATAACAGGAAGTTGGCAACCCAAACTCGGTGGCACCGAAATGGAATCGGTTGCACCGAAGGGCTAGGGTTTGGCTGAGTCTCTCTGAGGTTGAGAATCGCTGGCACCGAGTGGAAAGTGTTGGTTGCACTGATTTTGGATATTTGACTTTTGTACAGACTTTTGTGCAAGAGCTTATGGGTCTATGTGGTGACTATCACTTGTGCACGTATGAGCATTTTTTCACGAACAAAACTTTACCCCCTTTTAATAGTATTTGCTTTCCTATGGACTCAAACATATTTGTCACAAAAGGTAAAATGTAGAGTCCTTTGATTGAGGCTTTGCCAATCTATTTCCTTGCATGTTGGGGTATTCCACAATCTTTTGCCAACCCATCATTGAACTTTTCTTGAAACATGCTTAGTGGAAACATTAGTTCAATGACATATATGTTGTTATTAATTACCAAAACCACCAAGGGAGAAAATGTTCTTTCAACAACGCGATGTTGGTGCCCAGGGTGCCGCCTGTCTGTCGTGTGCTTGGACGGTGCAAGGGGCGACGACGGTGGAGATGACATTGGTTGCTTGATACTGACCGCCCAGCGTCATGCCGCTGAGGCGTGGGTCCCATTCAACATCGGTGAGATTGGTGAAGACAGATCTGCCATGGCCAGAAGAAGCTTGTTGGACGATGTCCATCGGAGCGGTGAGGCTAGAGAAGATCAAGGCTTCAGGAAGATTTCGACACGTGCCCTACTTCGCGCGCCAAATGTCGGATTTCGGGCTCCGCAAAACCCAATGAAATTTGAACATAGGGGCTTGTGTGAATATCCCCTATAGCCTTGCCCTACATGGCTCGCGACTTGATGATTTCTACGACGAACTCGCACGATGACGGGGAAGCAGATGCACATGATGATTTATTCAGGTTCAGGCCGCTACAAAGCATAATACCCTACTCGTGCTTTGGTGGATTGCCTCACGAGGATGTTTGTGGATGAACTAGTACATTGGTGGGTTGCCTCGTGAGGGCACTCTGGTCGCGTGGCCTCTCTTCTGTTGCCTCTCTGTTGTGTTGTCCCTCACTATGGTGTAGCCTATCCTCTATTTATAGTGCCCTGGGTCCTCTTCCCTTATCGCTATGGCGGGAAGGGTTCCCACAAAGGCCAAATTCGAAGGGGGACAGGAGTACATCTTATCGTGACAAAATGTGGTCTTCGCCTGCAAAGTAGTTGCTGATGATGCAGAGATGGGCTCGGTGATGACATCCTTCCCGCTGGGATCGTGGTCGTGGTCTTGTTGCACCAGGATGGAACCCTTTGGGACGCTTCGGGAGCTCACGTACGTTCTTGCCCCTTTGCACCAAAGGGGAAACTGCTCCTCCTGGCATGCTGGCGCCTGCCTGGAATGCCTTGCATCATCCATGTCCTCCCAAGGCCAGGTGCTCCATAGGGATCTCCGTCGTTCCGAAGGCGGCCTGAGAAGGCCCATCCTTCGCTGGTTTTGGTGTTGTTCTTCCTCGCGAGCTTAGGGCCATCGCTAGGGCCTTGTCCTGGATGGGGTCTCGCAAGTCCGTGTGTGGGTCACCAAGTGTGGCATGCCCTAGGCCGTAGGCAGGTAGTTCTAGGTACCCCCGTTCCGAGAACGCTGAGAGGTTGGCCTTTTACCCGGTGTTTTATTCCACTTTTGCCACCATAGTTACTTGTTACCGGTGTTATGTTCCATATTTTGCACTCCTAACACGCTCTGGGTTGGTATGGGTTCTCCCTTGACCATCCCTCTTAGATTAAAGCTTGTCTCGCAAGACCCAACTTTGGTACTACATTTCCTTAATAACCTAATAAATGCGTAGGGCTTTGCAACCCCGTCGATAATTAATTAACCCCCCCCCCCGCCTCCCGGGCCAGTGTTACTCATGAGTATTGGTCCAACCTATCAACCGCCGGCGGCCACCAAGGGAAACTCTGTGATTGGCCTACCGGCAGTTTGGACAATCTACCGTGTCCTGAGAACAAGATACATGGCTCGTGTCGGGATCATCGACACGTCAAGAGGTCTTGCTAGACTTGTTTTACCTTTCTAAAATGTCTTGTGCGTGGGATTCCGATAATATTTTGGTCTATCCCGAGGTTGAGGTGTTCCAATGGAATTTCAAGGAAATCACGTGTTTTTCGTGGTCGAGGTTATTCCAGTGCGGCGTGTCATTAGTTTGTGATGGATGAGTTGGAGCACCCCTGTAGGGTTAAATCTTTTCGAGAAGCCGTGCCCTCGGTTACGTGTCAACTTGGAAATTTGTTTAACACCTAGTTATAGGAAACTTGAAGTAAACTCTAATAAAATACACCAGTTGTGTGCATAACCGTGATTGTCTCTGCTCATGAACTTGAACCGAGAGAGAACACGATGGGGTTATGATTGACGTAAGTAGGTGTTCAGGATCACTTAGTGGTCATGCTCGTTCACGTCCTTTATGCGTAGGCCTCCATATTTACTTCTTGCTCTCGTAAGTTAGCCACTCAAACTAATACTTAAATGCCTACTGTAACCTCACCACTTAACCTTCCTCACTAATAAGGCTTACACAGTTTCGGTACTCGGGTTATAATATTGTTGAGTCCCTGTGGCTCGCAGATTACAACACTACAGGTACATGTGCCGATGATGTCTATCCTATTGCAGTGTCCCAACTCCAGTTAGAATTTGACAAAGAACATGGCTGGATGTATGTTATGTACCTCGATGAGTAGAGAGGCAACATGGTCGTGTTCCTGGGCTAGCAAGGCAGTCTCATTGTGTATTTTATCATTTATTTTGGTGCGTAGGCAGACCCTGCATTATGGATGAATGTATGAATGTTTATGTCATATTTTAGTTTAGCATGTGGCGAGTGTAAGCCAACTCTTATACTCTTCTCTTCATTAGTTCTATACAATGATTCTATACTTGTGAAACGCCTAGATGCGTTTCTATCCCCTTTGAGGACCTCGAGCCTTTATTGGGATAGAACCACATCTTGGTCATTACAAGTTGGTAATTAGAGCCATACCGACCATAGGAGCCCCTTGCTTGATCGAACTTGGCCGAGTCGAGTCTAGTAAAATAACTATTTTGAATCTAGTTATATCGGAGAGTAGGTTTCGTTTACTCTTCTTCTATACTCTAGTGAGGTATTCGACTTAGGAATTTTGATTCTACTCCTCTTCTTGCTCAACTTTTTTTAGGATCATGCGGGTATTTTGGAAACTATATGATGCCGATGTGATGGAGTTTTGTCTTGGTGCCTCATGTTATCAAGGAATGGAGATCCAGGGAATTCTGGCCACATTGTTATCATTCATTTGCCTTAATATCTCAAGATGGAGCATGTTTGAAATTGCTTCAATACTATTTGTGGCGAGAGGAGTTTGGCATCACCTAGTACTTAGAAGAACATCCGGATGTACTACCATGTTTAGTATCATTGTGATTATGAGTGTTTGAGATAGATGAGCTTCCAAAGCCTCTGGTTGTGTGCTGACGGATGTGATACATTGGAGAGTTGTATTACTGCTAGGATTTGAGTGATATATGAAACTCTGTGTATCCATGGACCCGATTGCATAACCAAAACTTTCAGAAGTTCTTAGGTGGAAATTCTAGTAGTTACCTAGGATCATCTTCTGTCAGATGTATGAGGGTTATACATTTGTTCCGAGCACATCTTAGCTAAATACTTTATTGTGAATATTCAAGTGTCTTCAAGGTCTAATGATGTTATCATGAACCTGAAGAAGGCGTTCTTACTAATTTTCAGTTTCAATGCAGTTGATGATATTCCATTGCATATTTCTTTCAAGCCATTTGATTCATCTTAATTCAATCATCTTTGTCAATGGTGTACTAATGTTCTTGTCCATATTCAAGATGGCTCGAACAACTCATGGACACCGAGGGCGTGATGATGTGAATCAGTCTAACCCTCAACCACCTCCACCTCCTCCTCCAGAAGCTTGGCCGGAACCTATGCGAATACTTAGAAACTGCTTAGGTTGTTACCCCACTCATCAACCTCAGTTCGCGACACTCAACTAGTTCCTCGCAAACCAGCCCAAGTCCTTCACTTGTTGTGAGCAGCCTCTTGATGCGGATGATTGGCTTCACGACATGAAAAACCATTTCGAGTGGAGAAATATTAGGCATGCAGACTATGTCAGGTCCGCAACCTTCCAGCGCAACGGTCAGGTAGCAGATTGGTGGCAGCAGTACAAGTATACAAGGGGTGATTGTGCCATCAACTAGGATGATTTCTGTCGTGACTTCAGAGCTCATCATATCCCAATGAGCTTTGTCGAGGAGATGCATCAGAAGTTCATGAATATGAAGCAAGGAAACAAGTTTGTCTATCAGTATAACATCGAGTTCTAGAATTTGGCCCGCTATGCTAACCAAGATGTTCCCGCTGACAAGTGCAATCTTTATCAGTTCGGAGCTGGTCTCAAGGATGAAATTCAGTCGGGTCCAGTCCCGCACGAGCCGCATGACTTTGATCAGTTCTACAACATGGCTCTAAAGTTCGAGGCAGCTCAACTCAGGTTAGAGAACTCAAGGAAGCGATCCAGGGAATACAACTCTTCTTCTTCAAGTTCTCAGATTGTTCCTAAGAATCAGAAGTATTGGGTTCCTCCTCCACCTCTGTTTAGTCCTCCTTAGCAACAGAAGCAACACCGTGGTCGTGCTCCTTCCACCCACCCAACCTAGGATTTCAGCAGAGGCCCTAGGCACCCAAGTCAGCAAATGCTCCTCCCCCAGGCAACTTCCATCTGCTCTCGAAGGTTACTTGTCACAAGTGTGGTCAGAAGGGCCACTACTCAAACAAGTGCACCAGCCAATGGCGTCTTCCACCTCCTCCTCCAGTTAGACCTCCAGGCAATGCTATGGTGAAGCACAACCCCAAGTATGTAAGGGTGAACAATGTTAATGTAGCTGAAGCAAAGGACTCTTCTGAAGTGTTATTGAGGGTAATCTCTTGGTTAATTCGGTTCCCGCAAAAGTTTTGCTTGATACTGGTGCATCACACTCATTCATTTCAAGACCTTTTGTTTCAAAGCATGAGTTATGTTGTGAAGAATTGCCTAGATCGTTAATCGTGGTTTCTTCGGGATTGCAAATCAATTCTCACTTCATGGTTCCGGATGTCTCTATCAAGATGGGCAGTTATTCTTTTCTGTCCTATCCAATTGTTCTCGGCAATTCCGATAATAATCCCAGTCTTGGAATGGATTTTCTTGCAATGAACAAGGGTTTTGTTGATTGTGAAGCCAAAGAAGTCAAATTGAATAATCCTTCCGAAGACGTGATCATTTTCGTGACTCGAGATGACACGATTCATCTCTTTTCTCTCAATGACACGATTTAGATTTCGACCATTTCTCAGATTCCAATTGTGTGTGAGTTTGAAGATGTCTTTCTAGAACAATTACCAGGAATGCCTCCTCACCGTCCAGTAGAGTTTGTGATTGAACTCGAGCGTGGAACTGAACCACTGTGCAAGCATCCTTGTAAGCTTGGCCCCGAGGAGCTGAAAGAGTGGAAGAAGCAGTTAGATGAACAAGAGGATCTGGGTATGATCAGACCAAGTTCTTCACCATGGGGTTGTGGTTTTCTATTTGTCAAGAAGAAGGATCGCACGGACCGGCTATAGGTCGATTACCGTCCATTGACTAAGAAGACTATAAGGAACAAGTACCCACTTCCGAACATCTATGAGTTGTTTCAGCGACTAAAATGGGCCAAGATTTTCTCTAAGTTATATCTTCGCAAGGGATATCACTAGATTCACATCCGTGAAGAAGGTATTCCAAAGACCGCTTTCAGGATGACTTGTCGATCTTATGAGTACACTATCATGTCCTTTCCTCTTGCAAATGCACCTCCGACCTTCTCTAGATTGATGAACTTTGCCTTGTTTCCCTATAGAAATGAGCTCGTCTTGGTGTATTTGATTGACATTCTTGTATTCTCGGCGAAAAAAGAAGAGCATGCAGAGCATCTCCGAATTGTGTTTGGCAAGTTAAGAGGGCATTGACTCTATGCTAAGTTCTCAAAGTGTGAGTTTTGGCTCAATGAAGTGGCTGTAACACCCTGTTGATCCTGACGGGATCTAGACTGGCCCCACAGACCAACACTAGTCTTTCCTGCGCACTTTCTCCTCACTTGTGCGCACCCAGGACCAACTTCCTGGTCGGCCACCCATCCTAGAATTGCTCCAAGCAAAGCAAACTTAACTTTGGAGTTCTTTTCGAGTGGGATCTAGGAAAAGAAGGAGTTCCTTGTTAGTATGAATAGTCTGTCATTCCTATTAAGCCCGGCTCTCACATACACCCCCACTCAAAGGAACCGACGTCCTGATCGGCCCATCAAGAACGTTCCCTCTTGGCACACGTATTCGCGTCTAGCCCGGTACATGTGCCATGTTGTATGCCACAACGGGCGACACACATCATGCACCACATGTTGGCGCACCTGACCCACGCTTGCCCGTGTAACCGCAAGGTTCGCCTCTAGTATCAATTGTAAGAACCTGCTATGCCTGGCGGGATTTAGACTAGCCCTAGAGACCAACACTAGTGTTTCCTGCGCACTTTGTCCTCACTAGTGCGCACCCAGGACCAACTTCCTGGTTGGTGACCCATACTAGAATTGCTCCAAGCCAAGCACGCTTAAGTTTGGAGTTTTTTTTCTAGTGGGCTTACGAAAAAGAAGGAATACCTTGTTGATATGAGTAGTCTATCATTCCTATTAAGCCAGTCTCTCACAGTGGTTTACCCTGGTCACATCATCTCTGCCGAGGGCATCAAGGTGCACCCTAAGAAAGTTGAGGCCATCTTGAAGTGGGAGCCTCCTCAGAATGTCAAGCTGCTTCATAGCTTCCTCGGGCTTGCAAGTTATTATAGAAGATTCGTGGAGAACTTCTCTCAAATTGCTAAGGCTCCGTCCAACCTCCTTCAGAAGAGTGTCAAGTATGTGTGGTCTCCCGAGTGTGAAGTGGTGTTCAACAGACTCATGGATAAGCTAACTTGAGCTCCAGTTCTTGTCCCTCCTGAACAATACAAGCCTTTCTAAGTGTTCTGCGATGCTTCTCTCCAAGATATTGTTGCGGTTCTCACGCAAGATAATAAGGTTTTTTGCTTATCCCTCGCGTTAGTTGAAGCCTAGAGAGAGGAGATACCCCACTCATGATCTTGAGTTGGCGGCAGTTGTTCATGCCCGATTACGTGGAGACATCTATTGTTGGGAAGACCAGTTCAGGTGTTCACCGACCTAAAGATCTTGAAGTACACTTTCATTCAACTGAATCTTAATCTTCGACAAACGCGTTGGGTGGAAATGATTGAGGAGTACAATCCGATTATTGAATATAGTCCTGGAAAAGAAAATGTCATTGCGGACGCGCTCAGCCAAAAGGCATACTGTAACAGTCTTATCCTCAATCCCCTTCAACCCGAGCTTTGTGAATCTTCAAGTCTCTCTGACTTTGGAAGATCAGATTCACCAAGCTTAGCTTCTTGATGCTATGGTGAAGAAAGTGAAGAAAGGTGTGTCCAAGAGCATTCCAAAGTATTAGTTCTTCGGTGTTGATGACAAGGACACCGTGTTTTTCAAGGATCGTCTAGTGGTTCCCAAGGGAGAACTCAGGAAAGTTATCATGGTTGAAGCGTATAATTCTCTCTTCTCCATTCATCCAGGCAGTTCCAAAATGTATTAGGATCTCAAGCAAACCTTTTGTTGTGCTTGCATTACGCGTGAGATTTCTCAGTTTGTGAACAAGTGAGATGTTTGTCAAAGAGTGAAGGCAGAACATCAACTTCCAGCAGGTCTCCTTCAGCCTTTTCCTATTCCAGAGTGCAAATTCGATCATGTTGAGATGAATTTCGTCACTGGGTTTCCTAAGTCCAAGAGAGGTAACGATGCCATCTTTGTGGTTATCGACAAGCTCACCAAGGTTTCCCACTTCCTTCTGGTCAAAGAATCTATCTTGGCAGCTCAGCTGGTAGAGCTGTACACTTCAAGGATAGTCTCTTTGCACGGTATTCCTCAGCTCATATCCTCAGATCGTGGAATCCTATTCACTTCCATGTTCTGGGATTTCTTCCAGACTATGATGGGTACCAAGATCCAAAGAACCTATCTCGGGAGCTCATGTTTCCTTCCTCAGACTGGTGGTCAAGTGGAAAGATTCCATCAAATCCTCGAAGATATGCTCAGAGCTTGTGCGATTTCTTTCAGCATGAAGTGGGAAGATTGCCTCCCGTTTGCTAAGTTTTCATACAACAACAGTTTCCAAGTTAGTTCAGGCAAGGCCCCATTAGATATTCTCTACAGAAGGAAATACCGCACCCTGCTCAATTGGTCTAAAATCGGTGAGCGTCAAATCCTTGGGAGTGCCATGATCACTAAAGCAGAAGAGATGTGTCGTGCCATTCGTGAAAATCTCAAAGCAGCTCAATCTCATCAAAAGAGCTATTATGATAACAAACATCGTGATGTGACCTTTAAGATTGACAATTTTGTCTTTATCTCAGAGTGTCTCTCATGAAGGGCACTCAACGCTTGGTCATCAAAGGAAAGATTGCTCCTCACTTTGTGGATCCTTCAAGATTGTGGACAAGAGGGGAGACCTTGCCTACCAACTTGAGATTCCTCCCAATTTCTCAAATGTTCATGTTGTGTTTCACGTCTCTCAGCTCCATAAGTGCTTCAAGACTCCCGAGCATACCATTGACCTCCAATACATTGATCTCCAAGAACACGTATCCTATCATGAGCATCAAGTTGGTATTCTTGAAGAGACTAAGCGTAAGACTCGCAACAAATCTATCAAGTTTCTTAAGGTGAAGTGGTCTCATCACTCCGACAAAGAAGCCACTTGGGAATGTTATGACCTTCTCAATTCCCAATTTCCCGAATACTTCCGTTCATAGATCTCGGGACGAGATCCTCGTGTAGTCGAGGAGAGTTGTAAGAGCCCAGGTGCATCCCTTGCCATATATGGAGCTGTTGGAGATATGCCCTAGAGGCAATCATGTGATGATTTTGTTTCCTATGCATTCATGAGAATTTTTTATTGTCATTGAACATCATCAGTGATATGTATCAATAAGTATGTGAATTATTTATGAGACTATATATAGTATGATGATTGTTCTAATAGTCCCTAGTTGTTAAGGTTATGCGAACACATATCCTTTACTAGTATACAATTCACTTGATGACTACGTTTCACAAGTCATGTGCATAGAGATGTTAAACTGATAGTATGGACTCGGGGATTGAGATCCCTGAGTCGGACAGACCCACTTTGAGACACATCGAGGTAATAACATGTGTTAGTATCAAATACAATGTATATGTCCGCGTTCTGGGAACGGGGGTACCCAGACTTGCCTGCCCACGTCCTAGGACGATGCCCATATCGACAGCCAAGTACGGCCCAGCGTGACCCCACTCAAGACAAGGCCCTCACGAGAGCCCTGAGCTCGCGAGGGATACAATGCCATCACCCGCGGGGAAATAGGCCTCCCCAAGCCCGCTCTTGAGAAGCAAAGATGTCTATGCAACGGTTGGCCTTGGGAGGCCAAGGATGAAGCAAGGTGGGCCAGGCAGGCACCAGCGCGTCAGATGGGACAGTTTCCTCTTTGGTGCAAAGGGGACAAGGACATACGCAGGTTCCCAAAGCACCCCCAAAGGTTTCCATTCGGGTGCAACAAGACCAAGACCACGAGCCCTACAGGGATGATGTCATCTCCGAGCCCACCACTGCGTCACCAACAACTACTTTCTAGGTGAAGACCACCTTTCATCAGGATAAGGATGTACCCCTTGCCCCCCTTCGAATTTGGCCATTGTGGGATCCCTTCCCACCATTGCAATAAGGGAAGAGGACCCGAGCCACTATAAATGAAGGATAGGCTGGTCCGTAGAGAAGGGCGACCAGAGAAGAAGAAACACCACCGGAGCACCCTCATGAGGCAACTCACCACCATACTAGTTCATCCACAATCCTCCTCGTGAGGCAATCAACCAAAGAAGGAGTAGGGGTTTACGCTTCGTAGTGGCCCGAACATGGGTAAATCCTCGTGTGCCATCTTCTTCCTCGTTATCGTGTGAGTTCATCGAATTAGGCTACCGGGTTGTGAGCTAGGAGGGGTGAAGATATTGGGGATCTTCGCACACGCCCTTGGATTCAATCTATATTGGGTTTTGCGGAGCCCAAAATCTGACATTTGGCATGCCATGTAGGGGGCATGGTGAAGTCTTCCTCTAGCCTCGCTCTTTCTACGCTTCACCGCTCCGATGGTTGATGCTCGCTGAGCCCGCGCTGAGCAGCTCGCGTCACCCAGACTGCGCCCATGGTCCGTGCCTTTGTGTGTCGGTCCGCCTCTGTTGTTGCCAATGCCGCCATAGGCCCGGAAGCCCATGAATGGCCGGACTCGTCACAGCCGCTCACCGTGCGGCGCGACGGCCACACCGCTACTCTGTCGATCGTTCCACCTACTGGGTCGTCCTGCCAAGATCGTCCCAAGCCGACGCTTGAGACAGGCGCACTCTCCATGGCGCATGAGCTTCTGCGCTACCACCCTGCCCCTGACTGCCATGACGACTGGCTCGGGCGCATCCCAAAGCTCATCAATGCCGTCGGTGATCCTTCAGCGCTCTCCTACTTGCTCCATCCCCATCCCTCTATGGCAGACGACATGGCCCCCATGATGCGTCACCCCTCCTCCCTAGCGCGACGTCGACCCCGAGACTAGGCATGAAGCATGCCCTCGCGACCAGCCGCGCGGTCTCCAGGCGAGGGTGAGGGATGAAGTAAGCTGCCAAGTGATGTCGTGGCCGTGCACTGATGCGCGTGCATTTCTCGCGCCTCTGCATTAGCATCATGATCGGGCACCCCTAGAAGCGGCCGCATAGGATCATCGAGACCGGGTCCCTCTCGTGCGCACGACACCCGCAGGTCCAATGGGTTGCCACGCCATCACCCCAGAGCGCCATCTGTCCAAGTGGCCCCGCAAGTTCAAGCCTGACCTACCTCCTCACTACGACGGCAACCCGGACCCCATTGAGTTCCTAAAGCTCTACGCTGAACATCCATGTGGCTGGTGAGGACGACAAGGTGATGGCTAGCTGGTTCCCATGGCACTCAAGGGTCGTGCGCTCTCCTGGCTCCTTTACCCATCGGAGGGGTTAGTGACCTCCTGGGATAACCTGTGTAAGCCTTTCATCGCCAACTTCCAAGGCACCCGTGACCGTGCACTCACAGTGGGTGACCTGCGGCGCGTGCAGCAGCAGGAGGGAGAGACCTTGCACAAGTTCACACAACGCTTCACAACTGTCCCTCTCAGGATCCCGAGGGCGTCAGATGAGGCCATCATCTCCGCGTTCACCGACGGTGCCAGAGACCTCGGGATGAGGGAGGAGCTCACCATCAACGACGAACTGTGCACAACCCTTGAGATGTTCAACTTGGCGAACAAGTGGGTAAAGGCCGAAGAGGGCTGCCTCTCGGTCCACGAGCTCCCGAAGGCAAAACCAGAAGACAAGAATACCAAGACCAAGGTGGCGAAGTGCAAGGACCCCGCGGTGCTTGTGGCTGAACCTGAGGCAAAACAAAATCGAGACGAGGAACCCCCCATGGGAGGGCGACCGTTCTACGTCTTCCATGGGACTAACAGCTACAACACCATCGACTGCCAGGAGCTTAGGGTGGTCCGAGACGAGCATTTTAACCGGCACCCTGGGCGTAGTGACCGTGGCTATGGATGGGGTGGAGGCCGCGGCAGAGGCTGTTGGGACAATCAGGACCCACGTAAGGACTGGCAAGACCGCCCTCAACAGGACCGCTAGCACAATCAACCTCAGGAGGATCGCTGGCGCGACGAACCTCTAGAAGGGTCACGTTGTGGCCAGCCTCGTGAGGCCCGCCCTCGTGAGACTGGCCTATCCCCGCTACCGCCGCCACCCAGGAGGAAGGAAGAGGACAGACATAATGACGGGGTTGGAGGCTTCCAGGAGGTCAGGGCACTAGCTTGCATCCTGGGCGGCACTCAAGCCCCAGAATCAAACCGCATCTTCAAGCAGTTCTCACAAGAAGTGAACGCAGCTCTCCCAAAGCCTGAGGCTGCCCACCCTCTCAAGCAGTCCCAATGTGCAATCACCTTTGACTCAAGGGATCAACTCAGTTGTTTAGCCATGGCGGGCGCTCTCCCCATGATGTGCGCGCCTACCATCAGCAATGTCCTCGTCACCAAGATGCTCATCAATGGTGGTGTGGGGCTCAATGTCCTCTCCATTGAAAGGTTTGAGACGCTCCAGGTGCCATACGACCAACTCATGCCAACCAAGAACTTCTCAGGAGTCACTGACAGTTCCACGGTCCACATTAGTTAAATGTGCTTGCCCGTCACCTTCGGCTGGTGCAAGAATTACCACACCGATCTCATCGTCTTTGCCGTCGCCCACATCCACCTACCGTACAATGCGATCCTCGGGTACCCAGCCCTCGCGAAGTTCATGGCGGTGGCAAATCATGGCTACAACATCGACAAAATGTCGGGGAGTGGCGGCATCATCACCATCGCTTGCAATGAGAAGGACATCGTTTGCTCCCTCAAGCGCGCCTATCGTGCCACAGCGGCCGAGCAATCAAACGACAAAGGAGATTTCCTGCATCGTGAGGATGTCCCCAGGAAGAAGAAGCATCTCCTTTCCAAGGGGTGCCAGGGCCTGAAACCTCGAAGGATGGCACCTCAGGCTCAGCGTTTAGGGCCGAGGCCCCTCCCTCCCATGCATAGGATGGCGCGCTCGGCGCCTCCCTGGGGTCAAGCTTGTGGGCTTCCATACCAGCCTGGCCGGTGAGATGAGGGAGGCGTTCGGGTACATCTTGGAGGCGTGTTCTGACGCGCATCTACCCAAGCCGAGAGCACTGCGCAAGGCGCCAAGTTCACGAGAATTCGTCACTAGAGTAATCGAGGAGCTTCAGGAAGCATAGGCCATTCTAGGCGGGAGTTGTCCTACACCACCAAGTACAATCACCATCGTTGGCTCGGGCGACGTGTCGCGTGTCTGCATCAACATACTCGGGATCAACAGGGCCGTGTCGCAGGACATCTTCTGGCTGACGCATGCCAGTCGCGGTAGGGTCTACCCGTACAACTAGGTCTACATGCCCTTCGTCCTGGCGAACACGAGCGCCACGTTCCAGGGCCTCACCCGAGCCATGCTACGCCTTACCGGGATAGGCGTTTCAAATAGTTGGAGGAGGTGTCAGGACCGAGTGAGTGCCCAGAGCCTCGGGAGATGTTAGGCTCATGAAGGCCAAGATCATGGAGACACAAGGTCAGGCTCCGACTTCTACTTTGATGCTTCACCAGTATTGCCACCAGGGAAATTTTTGGTTTCCTTAGTTTGAGGGCGCCCACCGGGCTGCATTATCCTCAGGCAATCAGGGCTCATGCCTGTAGCCATGTTGTTTACGCATATGTCAGAACCTTTCATGCATATGACATATTTCCTACCATTCCCACCTACCTGCTCGGTGCCTTGCCACCATGAACGTCGCCGCGCCCTAATGATCTTGCCTTCGATCGCCTCATGATTAAGGGCTGGCATGACGTCTGTGCTTGGGTCCGTCCCTATAGCATTAACAAATCCAAGTGGTCGAGCTCTGTCTCGCGATCCAGCCCATTGGATGTCACCTCACATGGCCCTTGGTGTTGTCTCCTCGTTGAGCTAATCCGGAGTGGGTGAGTCAGGCTGTGGAGCATGGTTCCTATAACTATAGTCGGCTTTTCACAGTCATGGGAGCTGCACGCTAGGTGTTTTCTCCTATGAGTTGTCGCAAGAGAAGACTGGGCACGGCGTTTGTGCTTGGGTCCATCCCTATAGCGTCAACAAATCCGATGGTTGAGCTCTGTCTAGCGGCCCGACCCCGTCCACGTCACCTCCTCAGGTCATTGGTGTTTGTCTTTCTCAGGTGACGGCCCATGGAAATCTATTCGGCATAGGTTTCTCAAAATCTACAGGACCTGGGACGACGCTTTCTATTGGAAGACTTAGGAGCAACCCGCCTTTGAGGTAGGGCCTCATGAGGCCTGAGCTGCCTCAAGAGTGTCTAGATACACCTCCATGTTTGACCGTGCAAGCCACACATACGAACTTAATGGGTTGTTCATGCCCAGGGGGTTCAGGAGCCGCCCCCCCATTCCCATGCCCAAGTGGAAGCCCCAAGCTCCACGCTGGCGGACGACACAGTCCCCCAATGACTATGCGCACACAACGCGGAATCCCCATGCTCTGCGCTTGTGGATAAACAACTAAGGGTGCCCTCGCGGCTACAACCAACCTTAGGATGGCCCCTCGCAGTCCTGTCTTGCCGCATTCCCTTGGGATGTTCGCGTGAGGGGGTTGCATGGGGGCTACGACCAGGCCAAGCCTGGCACACGTCACCTTCCCAGGTCACTGATACCTAGTTTTCATGCACCCCTCTCAGGCGAAAGCTGGAGAGGAAAGGTATGGGAGCCGCACATACGTCAAGGGGGAGTCCTTAGCATCGCGACTCAGGAGCCTCACTCATCACATAGCCCCTCACCCCTTGGCACCGTCCTGGTGATTCGGATGCCCCAACAGCGGTTAAGGTATGTGTGGGACCGGGCTCTGCCGACGTAGAGCTAGAGGTGCTCCAAATATCCAAGTTAACCCCGTCTTCATCATGTTCCCATCATGAGAGATGCTTGTACGTCCAGGGGGACTCCTGAGCATTACGAGTCAGGAGCCTTACTGGTCACATAGCCCCTCACCCCTTGGCACCGTCCTGGTGATCCGGATGCCCCAACGGTGGCTGAGGCATGCGTGAGACTAGGCCCTACTGATGCATAGCATTACAACAACCAGGAAGGAAACAAGGCAAAGAAAGAAACCACATAGTTTAATGGTCATTACAAGCATCAAATGTCTCCGAAAATTCAAACAAGTCTAACGCCTCCGCGAGGCACGATGAACATTACAGGAAATGAACCAGGAAGATGAGCTAAGAGGAGTTGGTGCCACAACTCGTCTTGACCGCGGGGAGGTCGTCGTCTACATCACTGCCATTGTCTTCATCGCCACTAACCCTCGTAGCTGCAGGAGTGGTGGAACGACAACGCAAGGGAACTTCTTCATCAACGCCTCCACAGCGCCCTCCACGGCCCTCGCCTGGCAGCGCCAACCTCAGGATCAACTGGGTAGATCACGGATCCGAAGTCAAAACTCGTCTTGCAAAGGAAGAGGTGGCTGAAGATGTGCGCCATGGCCTCGGAGAAAAGTTCGCGACACTCACTCTCCAAAACATCCTCCACCCTGGCAACGGTACCCTCCAGCGCCTCAATGAGCGTTGAAGATCCCCTCGAAGCCGCTCTAAGGATCCACCAGGGGTTCCATAAACCCTCCCCAGCAGATGGAGTGTAGTGCTTGGCAGGGCATGATCTTGACGGAGGGAAGGGCCTTGAGCTTCATAGATTTTCTCTACTCGGTCGTGTCAAGGGCCTTTTCCCTGGAGTCGAGCCGAGCCTTCTCCGTAGCTACTTCCTCCTTCTGTCTGTCCAGGTGCTCGTGCTCTGTGGCTTGGTCGACCACCACCTTGGGAAGCGCGAAGTAACGGTTGGCAAGATTGGCCTCATAGGTATTGAGGCCTTCCTCCCGCTGGCGAAGCTGCTTCGCAAGCGCAGTCTTCTCCTCCTGAAGAGCCTTTAGGCGGACCTCCACCTTGTTGCGGCGCATCGTAGTAGACGTTGCGTCGGTCAGTGCCGCGTCGCGTGCTGCCCTAGTTGAAACGGCCTCCTTCTTGCTCTCAGCCATGGTGGCCTGGGCTTGCCTCCAACCCACCACGGCAGATGCATTAGCCTGGAGCCACCCGGAGAGGAGCCCGAGGCGTCCCTTCGCGAGGCGATCATCAACGCCCGTAAGGGCGGCCCGAACCTGACCGATAGCGGCGTAGGCCCCATCCAGGGCACCAAGGCCGCATGACAGAAGTGACCCTTATCCAAAGATAGCGCCTACGAGACCGCAGAATCCGCCTCCTGGGCGGGAGAAGCATGAGGAGCAAAAGGCATTGGGGGCTGCGCTACTACCATAGGCAAGGCAGATACAAACGGTCCGGTGGCCAGCTGGCCCTCGGGGGCTAGCCCTTCAGACAGCGGAGCGAATGCACCCCCAAGGGAAGAGACGGTCTCCCCAATAGGTATCAAGGGCTGGGCTGCCGTGGCAGGAGAATCGCCCTGCGAGCCCCCTCACTCGCGACATCTGGTGCCTCGTGAGGCATCGGCGTGGCGCCAGGAGCGTGCGTCGCGTCGGAAAGCACATTCGGCTTGGTGCTCGTTTTCTTCTTCCTCATCTTTAGCACAACAGCACTCCTGGTTACCAAGCCAAGGAGAGATCACCAGCATGTAAGCCACCGGCAAGCGGACAAAGCTAAACATGATTACTTACACTTCGACGTCGAGGCACTTCCTCTTCTTCTCCACCTGGAAGACGGTAGAAATGCCCTTACCCTTCTCCGGGAGGGTGTCGCCATGTGGGGGAGCGGGGTTACTATCCTCAAAGGCCGCGGCCAGTGAGGCCATCACGGCCCCAGTCACATCGGCCTCGCCCACAGACTGCATCTCGGGTGGGGGCGAGATGGGCGCTTCAACCATAGTGTCAGGACGAGATGGGCACACTGGAGGGGGCCCGGCCCCACGTTTCCTGAGGGTCGCCTGTCTAGCAGAACGAGCGGCATGAGGGGCGGGCCTCGGCCCCCTAAGGACCCTAGCGAAACGCAAAGGACTTGCAGCAGAGGCTTCGCTAGCTTTGTCGTTGTCTTTGAAGCTTTATAGGAGCACGCTCTGCGATGGAGGGGACACTTCCTCCAGATCGTTGTTCGCTGTCTCCTCCGAGTCCTCCCCGCTTGTGGTGTCGCAGGAGGACATTGCCAATGGGGAAACAAAACCCTTGGCCGGGGAGAGCCCCAGTTCATCAAAGGTGGGCATCATGGCAACCAGATCAGCCCTGTCATCGCGGCAGTACAACGGGGCGTAGGTCTCGGGAAGGTCTCCGCGGTCATCTTTAAGCAGGATCGTCATAGCCCTGTTCAGCTCCCTGGGGGTCAGGCATGCAGACCGAAGTTTGATGTTGTCGCCACTGCCCTGATAGTCCCATATGGGCCTCTAGTGAGACTAGAGGGGTGCCATACGTTGCATCAAGAATTTCTTCACTATCAATTCCCCGGTCAGCTCCTTGGTGTTGATATTGCGAGACATCCGCTCTAGGACGGGTCTGGCCCTGGGATCGGAAAGCTTCGTGGAGCTCCAAGCAAGAGTCTTCACCGACAGCCCCTTTGAAAGATCTAGGCAGCAGTTGACGCTCTTGAGGTCTAAGAAGACCCAACGGTGCCTGAAGTTATCCACCTTCTTCCCGGCCTTTAAGAGCATGTTCCGGTCTGGACCGCGGCGAAGGAAACGTATGTCGACCGCTGAGCGTCATCATGAAGCCGCAAGCTAAAGAAATGCTGGAAGAGGGCCACTGAAGGCCTCACACATACGAAATACTCGCAGTAAAAGGTGAAGACGGACAAGAGCAGGATGGAGTTGGGTAGGAGATGAAGATCTTGGGTCCCGTAATGTGTAAGGATGGCGGTGAAGAACTCGGAGAAAGCCGGAACGAGCCCAGAGAAGATGCTATGGAGGAAGAAAGGGTAGGCTGAATTGGCTAGGCGATGCTTCTTCGCGGAGCCGCACCATATCAAGGTCCGGCCCCACTTGTTGGTCTCGTCTGCCATCAATGGGAGCACTGGGGTGAGGTCCCCACCCTTGGCTATGGTGGACTCTGAGAGCACCGATGAGATAGTAGTGGAAGCCGAGGTCTAGGCCTCATGTTTCGACTTGCCAGCGGGAGCCATCAAGAAGTCATCGGGGCCAATTAAAGCAAGAAGGAAGACGGTGCGGTACCGATGTCACACCCTGTGTTTTGCCTCCCATGACTAAGTTATCATGACTCAAAAATCAGGGCCAATTAAAACTTTTGTGTGCTTGTTATGCTTGACTTGATTGCTTGCTAGTGCTCTATCCTCATAAAACTCCCTCCTGCCCTCAAGAACTCCTTTCCTTGATCCCCACTCTTGTCCAATCATCATGCCATGTGGATAGGACTTAAATATATTTTTACAAAATATTATCTTGGGCAAAAAGCATTTATTTCAATTAGGTTTTCAAAACCCCCTGATTTGAGATTTGCACTCCAAGTCCCCAAATTGGGTGGATCCTCTTTACCCAAATGCACTATTTGAGACCCACAATATATAACATCCCAAAACCAGAGAATATTATTTTTAAAGATTATTTTCATATTTTATTTAAAGGCTATTTATTAAGCCCAAAAATGGTAATTATATGGAAAATTTATTTAAATGCTTTAAAAATATTTGAGAAAATTTAGGAAAACTCAGTGGACATATATTGTCCATATATAAGAGTTTAAAGTATGGTCATGTTCAAGGTATTGGAAAAAATCCTTCAAAACCATTTCTGCCTATTTCAAGCATTTGAAATATTTCTATAAGAAATATTCTCAAACAAATACAGGAAAATTCTAACATGTCGCATATGATATGCGTGCTCATGTTGCCAAGTTTCATCTCAATCCCAATTGTTTTGGTTCACCAAAATATCCCGAAAGCCTCTCTGTCCAGATCCAAATTTGAGCAACTCTAAATTACCAACTGACTTCCCTTAAGATCAAACTTTGTGGATATGATATAATCCTCCAATAATGCATCCACGCCAAGTGGTGCATCAAGGAGAACAGGTTCACTTGTCCAAATCACCCCAAAGCCCTTCCCGATGATTTCAAAAATTGGGAATGTTTGCATTGTCATGTTTTTCCAATTGGTCCCAAACTTTTTGGGCATTCTCTAATATCCAAACAATGACACCACACAAAGTGGAGTATCAAGAAGAGTGGCTTAGCATGACCAGATCTATAGAAAGCTATTTCTGACCATTTCTAGGGTTTACAAGATTTGTATTGCCAACTTTTCTCAAATGAGCTCAAAACTTGTGATCACTCCTATTTTTTTCCATGATTTTATCCTGTTAAAACCAACAGCAAGTGGAGGCCTTTTGGTTGCCCATCAAACACCTCCTAGTGTGTTCTAGGATTCACTATTTTGACCACTTATACTTTTCCCCTTGAGCTCAAACTTTTACTAGAGCCCTTAGTGGTTCCCCTTTACCTCCAGTAAACTTGGCATGGCCATCCCTCAATGATTGGGGGGGGGTAAAACCTCCATTTTTACCCCCTGGACAACACCCATCTCTCTCCCTCTCACATTTTCTTGTACCCTAAGGCACCTCCAGAACACCATTGGCCTTATGTGCCTTGTTCGAGCTCCCCTGGATTCCCAGGACACATGTGGACGTGCCCAAGGTGCCAAGTGCATGCCCCGGCATGCAGAGCTCGCGCTCTGGAGTGCGCTATAGTGCGTACCCGCACTATAGCCGCCGCCCAACGGAAGCTCCCGACAGCCTCGGGCCTCCCCAACATGTCCCCCGTGTCCCCCTTGACGTCTGCAACATGGAAACTGGTCGGGCCCCTCCTCTCTCTCCTCCTCTCGCGCGTGCCCGTATCCGCTCGGCTTGGCCAATGAGCGTGCTCACACACGCGAGGACCCAGCACTTCCCCGCTCTCTCTCTCCCATCCATGCCCCATAGTCGATCTCCAAGAACGCCGTAGACACCTCCCAGCCCTCTCCCACTATAACCAGGGCCGGCTCCAGGGATGCCCATGGGCACCGTCCATGGTGAGCCCGAGCTCACCACATAGGAGCCGCACCTGGGCACCTCTCTATCCTCCTTGGTCGTCTCACTCCTCCTTGGACCTCCCTGGCCACCCCTTTTTTCCATATCCTCCTATCGCGGCAGTGGCGCCCCTGCCCACCGTCACTGTCAGCCGCACACGTCCTTGTTGGTGCCCTCCTCGACCTGACCCTCCCCAGGGCCAGCAAAAACTCAGCCAGGAGTGGCTTGCCGCCACAAGCTCTCCGATGGCCGGAGCACCGCCGAGGACGGCTTCTGCCGCCGGGACACAGCACGGACGCGGGCTCAGTCGGGCTCCTCTACCCCTCCCCTGTTTTGGCGGGAGGAGGGGGAGAACCTACCGGTGGGGCCCGTCGGTCAGTGGCTAAGCCCCGGGCCCCCGGGTTAAGTGGCCACACCTTCTCCCGGTATGTGTTTCCCCGCGGAGGAAATGGCTTCCGGGTAATGCGCCTTCGGCGTGGCCGCTGTGCGGGCGCGGCAGTGTTGCTGGGCCGTCCCGTTTGCTACCTGACGCCCATGCGCCATATAGCCCCCTTTCGTTAATCCTTTTCTTTCTTTCTTTATTTCTTTAGAACTAATCAATTGATAGAAAATTCATATGACCTCCAAATTTGATGATTCAAATTTCCACATCCACCTAAAAATGTCACCTATTTAATGGTGACACTTTCATTATTTTCCTCCACACCTTTCTGCCATGTTCAAATTTAAATTCAAATTTGAACTATTAGGACCACTTTGTAAAATCTATAGATCATCGATTATAGCTCCAAACGGAGTAATTCAAGTCCCTAGGTGTGTCTAAATTCACGCACTTAGTGGTGAGCATTTTTCCTTACACTTTTTCTGCTCTGTCTATTATTGGGCCATTTCTTCTTATGTTACCCACTTTGCAAATCCCTAGAATATTCATACCAACTCCAAATCCAGTGAAACCACTTCCCTCATGTTTCTAAAATCATGCCCTATTTTATGACTGCCTCCACTCATTTTTATGAAAATATTTTCTTTGGACATCTTATAGGATCATCGTTTCCTTATTTACCACAATTCAAGACTCCCCCTTGACCCACATCCATTAAAACCTCCTTGGTTATTCTTATTATGACCAAAGATGTCCAATAAAAATAAAACTCCTATTTATAGAGCACTTTTATTTCCGTGCTTGTTGTGTTGCTTATTGCGGTTGTTTCTTGCGATAGTTGACGAAGTAGACAAAATGCTCGGATGGACGAGAAGGCCTCGAAGACTTTGCAAAGCAGGCAAGCAGCCCTTTGACCATGACTATAAACCCTTCTATTGCATGTCATATAACACTTGTTGTTCCGATAAATTGATCATGTTGGTAAGGTACCCCCCTTTAGTGGGATGCCTCTGATACCTTACCATTGATACTTGCATCGTGCATGATCCTACCTTCTTATGAGGGTTGTGCGGGTGGGAGTAGTTAGGTTGCTAGTAGTGCTACGTAAGTGGGATGGGAATATGCATGGTGACTGTGATAGTCTGGCTTATTAGGCATGATAGACTACTCATATCAATAAGGAATTCCTTCTTTTCTGGGAGCTCATTCGAACACAACTCACAGGTTAAGCGTGCTTGGCTTGGAGTAGTTCTAGGATGGGTGACCGACCGGGAAGTTGGTCCCGGGTGCGCATGAGTGAGGACAAAGTGTGCAAAAAAGACTAGTATTAATCTGTGAGGCCACTCTTGATCCCGCCAGGAGTAACGACTACCGGCGGGTGTGTCCATGGCGTTACAAGTTGGTATCAGAGCCGACCCTCGCAGTTACACGGATGTGTGCCGATAGGTGTGCGGTCATGTTGTTCACGAAGTTGGTGACCCATCATGGCACACAGAATGACACATGTATCAGACTGGAAGCACAGACGTTTGTACCAAGAGGGAACGTTCCTGTGGCCCGACGAGGACGTCGGTTCCTCTGAGTGGTAGTGTGTGTGATAGCCTGGCTTATTAGGGATGATAAACTACTCATCTCAATAAGGAATTCCTTTTTTTCCGGGAGCTCATTCAAACATAATTCCTAGGCTAAGTGTGCTTGGCTTGGAGTAGTTCTAGGATGGGTGACCGATTGGGAAGTTGGTCCCGGGTGCGCATGAGTGAGGACAAAGTGCGTAGAAAAGACTAGTATTGATGTGTGAGGCTAGTCTAGATCCCGCCAGGAGTAATGACTACTAGCGGGTGTGTCCAGGGTGTTACAGTGACGAAAACAAAATGGTTTCAAAGACTTTTGAAAAAACCTGTTGGGTGCCACTAATGCCTGAGGGAGATGATGTTTAGCTGGGTTACCACTTGGTAAAGAAGTGGTGTACCGGAGCAAGTGAGTGTGTGTGGTTTTCGAAAAATGGATTGGTGTAAGTTGCGACCGTTATTCCAACCTTACATGTACAACCACTCTACCCCTGTATGGGAAGGGGCTTTGTTGATTATCTTGGTGGGTACTAGCATAGAGCCCACATTAGTAGTGGCGGGAGTGGCGTGGTCAGTCTTGATATGGGATCATACCGGAATGGACGATCATGCAATGTCTTTACAGGCACCGGGCACACCATTGGTCCCCTCATGGATGGTACGATCTGGAGCGAGACTCGTGTGATGTATATCATGAGGGCTAGGTACCAATCGAGTGGACTCTTTGTTTAGTACCGCTAGGGGAAAGGCATTGTTCGGGTGATTACCTCGGGTATGTTATATACCGTGAGTTGTGCATGACACGGAAGTTCCCCGAGTCTTGTGGGTAAAGTGTGCAACCTCCACAAAGTGTAAAACTATTCGAATAGCCGTGTCCACGGTCAAGGACAGTTGGATGACCGCTCTTGTGCTACGTCCCGATGTTTCCTCAAAACTGGTGTGTGTGTGTGTGTGTGTGTTGACAAGGATGATACTTGAGTCGAGTTGGATGACTTGGCATGATGACTGAACATTAGATGTTCAGATGGTACATGAGACAAGTCTGAGGACTTGGTGTGATGGTTGAACATGGGACGTCCAACCCCCTACTTATGATGATGACTGCGACGTGTTCTTTTGAACACCTGTCTATGGTTGATGCATGCTTCCTTAAGTTACTTGATCATGTCATTTCACTAAAAACTAGCTTTCTACAAAACTTACATATTAGTGCTATATCATGCATTGTTATTGCCTTGTTCCAAACATGGGTTGCTTGCGAGTACATTCAAAGTACTCATTGGCTTTCCACTGGTTATTTTATTGGCCAGGCATGAAAGTTCAGGTTATGATGAAGATTACCTTGATGACGGACATGCGAGCTAGGACGCTTCCAAGTCAGAATGCGTGTAGGGTTAAGGCAGATGGCATGGGTTCATGCTATCGTTGAAGATTTTTGCTACAATCATACGAAGACTTGGCCATGATGGCCATACTTCAGTAAACCGGTATGTAATGGATGTAAGACTCTTGTTATTCAGTTTCTGTGTGTTCAGTGAGCATTGATCTCTGGGATCACTTTGCATGTACATTCGGTGATCACGACTTATGAGTTGGGGTCCCCACAAAGCTGGTATCAGAACCATCCTGACTATCGGAAGGCCTTAGTTAGCATGGATGTTAGTTAGGACAAAACCTTATTTCTGGACCCTTCAAAATCACCTATAAAGCCTCTGTATTTCTCGCCTCTCCTAAAATTTCAAGGGAAGCAAATGTTTTTGCCTTAGCATTTCCACCATGTTTCTCATAACTCTCCTCGTCTACTTTTTCAAAACTTTGCAAATGGTCGCTACTACCCTTGTGCCCCTGACCACTGGATTCCTGGTAAATCCTTGTGGGAGATCTTCAAGGAAGCCACCTTGCCAGACGATTTTCGACATATCTTGAACCCAAGTTGGCGACACTAGACAAGGAACTACCAACAGGAAATACCTTCTCGAAGGATGAGGATGTCAAGACTTAGATGATAGTGACACCCTCGACACAGCCCGAGGATGATGCCACCTTGGCCTTCGATGACCAGGGCACAAAGCATGCAATGTCATGATATGCGTCGCTAATGGAGCAACCCAGTCCTTTTCGTTGTTGTGTTGGCAACCACCGGTGGATGAGAACCTTGCCATGTGGTCCACCTCACTATAGTGAGCAGGAAAACGGTCCTCATCATCCCCTGCTCTAGGTGCTGATGATACCGTCAACGAGATCGACATGATACAACTCTATCATGCCTTGTCAATATCATCACATAAAGGATTTCCTCCCTGGAACCCTCGACGTCTCAGAAGACAAGGATGCATTGTCACAATTACGAAGACACCAGAAGACCCTGCCTTCAACAGCTATGAAGAATCACCTTCGTCGTCAACTCACCAGACCAAAGTCGTCTAGGACTCTTCAGGCGCAACTAGGACCGTTTCGATGGACAACAACCAGAGACATAGAAACACAGGAAGAAGACCCAGAAGACTAAGCGGACTCCTCTCCAAGACAAGAAGCAAGCACGACTACTGAGCCCGAGAACCCCTAGAGTAGGATAAGTCATGTGTCCCCTATGCGAAGTCGAGTCCGTATGGTGGTTCGAATGGAACCATGATGTGTGTTGCTTGTTTTTCTTGATTGTGCTTTGGTTTAAGTCACACTTTTTCCCTAGGCAACAAGTGCGCGACTTTATCTCCTACCTTACCATGATGTTTCTGTTTGGCCTTTTCGGCACTTGCTTGATTGCACTTGCACTATACCACCCCCTTAGGCATTCTCCTCTATGCTCCTTTCCCTCTTCCCCCTCTTGTCAACTGAAGACCATCGAGACAAGATGCGCCAAGGATCCACCTCCATGGACAGCTTGTGTTGAAGACAATGACTATAACATACTCAACCGAATGCAACCCCGTAGGGTTAGGCTCTTCCCTCAAGATTGGACACCCCCTCCCCAGACCAACCTAGACCTCACAAGATCCCCTAGCACAAGCCTCTGATCACTTGTTTAATACAGGGATTTGCCAAGCACTTATTGAGCTTCAATAACCCCTGCTTTGCACTGGGATCATTAGGGAGCTAGTAATCATAGTGAACAAACATCCTTCATTCCTACGCTGGCACTAGAACCTTGATGCCATAGAAAGGATGATTCTGAGGGTATACTATTTGCTGACAGTGATTTGATTTAGCCATAATAGATGTCTTGAGGAGGCAGTTGAGACCTTTGGGTGGATTACGAGGCTTAATGATGGTAGACGAACTTGGTGGGTCCAGATTGATAGAGTAGCATAACTTACTTGTCCCTTGAGAAAATTGGATTAGTAGGGAGTATATGGTCACAAGCTGAAATTCTTGGTGGATACATGACTTGAGTTTGGCAAGTAATGATTAATATTGGATTGATGGTGATATGATGGTGACTGGAGTAACAAGTAGAAAGTTCTTACTAGATGTAAAACTTGGACTGAAATAGGTGGTTCTAATAGGTTCTCAAGATCAATCAAACCACATGGTTCGGAGTAATTTCGATTTAGTTCGATGATCTTGATCGTAATACCATGTCTCCTGGTGGATGATAGTAGAAGCAATCGGATGGTGTTAGGGATAATTTAGGGATCGATATAAGCTCGACCCTGGAGTTTAGCTCGCCTTGAGATTGGAATTTCATGGATATATTGTGATAATAGTCCTTGCAATGATATGTGGATTATATGAACTCGAGGACATCATGTTGGACACCATCGATGTTGGATTTGTAGAAGTAATGGATTGTGTAGTAGTGGATGATATTCGTGGATCAATTAAATTGGATTTGTAGGAAGGAAACAAGATCTTGGAGTGGTTTATTACGTGTTTCTCTAGCATAGTAATTCAATACATTAGTCCTTGGATGGGTGAGGACACTTGGATTGGTAGTGTCATGATCAAGCTTAGCGGCTTGTAAATTATCCTGAGTATTTTTATATAGGGATATATGTGAGTTGGCTATAGTATACATATGAGATTTTCGGTATAGTCCTTATCTCAAAACCTTGGAGATATGAGTAGCATGTGCAACATTGGAGTTGACTTAAATGAGATGATACCTTCGAGGATATAGGGTGATTTTGTTTGGAGTAATAGCGGGTACTATTGGCATCTAATAGTTGCGCTCAGCATAAGATGTTAGACGTTCATTCACATCCTAGGCTCCTTGAAATCCCCTAAGCTTTCCTAAGCCATAACGCGGTCGGGTCATGACCATAGGCCTAGGACTATAAGTCCCTAGGACCATGGTCGATACCCCAGCGTGACCACAACCCACCCTTTCCCGTAAGGAAGGTGTCCACGAAGACCTCTATTATGTTGGACCACAAACCCTTGATACTAGTGACCATCCGGAACAAATGCCCGCTCCTCTCACATATCCCATGAGCAATATGTTTATGTGATACTTCGGGAAATAGGTTGTTGTCCTGCGGGGTAACATACTTATTTACCCAATGAGAGGAGGAACACCTTAGTCCTATTTGGACCAGCCCCAGGAACGCCAATTACCATGACTCTCGAGTATAACGTTCCACCTTAAAGAAGTTGGACATCACGAAGCACCCTCCCTACAAAAGAAGACTTTCTTGCCCAAGCATGATGAAGGACCACTGCGATTGCGGAGCCGCGACAACGACGAAGAAGAAGTCAACCACCACTCATCCGCTAGTTACATCAGCTAGACTATATCCAGAAGCACCGACGATCAAGCCCGGTGAAGCCCTTGGACGTCTAGAGGATTAAGGAGCCCCTTGCTTTAAGTAGTCACTTATCTGTTCTTGACTAGGATGGAACTCAGAAGTTGATGGCGCCCCTTACTCCACAACCTTGATGGTGTACATTGAGCATGACGTCCCTTCTCCCTTCACATGCCTGGAACGGAGTAGAACGAATGTCATGACCTCATTGCTAGGCCCTTATTGGTCCAATCTAGGGTGTAAACCCTGACACGATCATGGTAAGCCACCTATCAGAGGTAGATCACCTGCTTGCCAAGACTTATACCTTGGGGATTGGATGGCTGATCTGTACTCTGAACAGTCAGCTTATCCAGAACCCCACTAAAATCTTCCCAGACGGTAGAACTCGTTTTGACACCAAGTCTCTAAGCTCAGTCTTACGGACGAGACTCAGCGCAGACCTTGCCACGGAGAGACTGTTAGTGCATCTAGTTCCCCTTAGTGATTTTGGTGTATTGAAGACTTATAGGTTAAGGCACTAATGTGTTTGTGAGTGTACACAGGCTCTATAAGTCGATGAGGAGTTTGATATATCTAGAGTTAATCGACCCCTAAAAATGTATGTCTTCAACTGAAGACTTTGCTGAAGACTTTGTGAAGACTTTGGTGAAGACTTTGTGAAGACTTTGAAAATGAAGAAGTTGGTGTGACCTTGAAGATATGAACGAGGAATATGAAGTGTGAAGACTTTTGTTTTAGTAGTTTTATTTCCTTTATTTGAGTCATAGGAAACACCGTACTGTTAAAGGGGGCCGAGGTAATACTAAGGAAAATTTCCAACCGATCTTCAACTCCAAAATCCTCAACCTATACAATCCTTTGAGTGAAGCCTTTGGAAATCTCTTACGGTTCAGACAAGTTCTTCAGTAACAGAGACGAAGTTCTTATGATCTCTAAGGAAATTGACCTGACTAAGGAGTTGGGATTTCACCATTGCGAATTACCTACAAGTGAGGAACATGACAAGCCTGAGGACATTCATAGTTCGAAATTCTAACCATTGTTGTGCTTAGCACCAGCTGTCCCCAATCATTCTTATCCACATAACGATCATATCATTGGGGGCATTTATGTCTTATCATGTCAGGTTGCACCCTGGCTATAAATAGACAACCCCCCACAACCACTAGTTGGTTGGCTGCTCCGAGAGAGAACTGACACTTGTCATTTGGGAGCAACCCATCCTTTGAGGACTTTGAGAGAAAATCATCAGTGAGGAAAACCCACAACCAAACCACCAAACCCAAAGTGATTGAGTATCAGTGAAGAAATTCCTGTGTGGATCCGATGCTTGTTACCTTTGAGGACTGTGCATCCTCCGGACGGTAAGCATCATGGTCTAGTGCTCCTGTAGTAAATTGGGGATCATGAAGTGACCTTGGTCTAGAGCATCCAACAGTAAACTGTGGATCGTTAGGTGACCAGTTTGTGAGGATTTTTGAAGTCTACCCTGAAGACTTACCATGAGTGTTGGGTGAGGACTGTGTGACCTTAGCTCAAGGAGAATACGGTATGGAGTGTGTGTCCTCTGGTTTAAACACACGGCCGCTCCAAACCAGACGTACGACTGTCACAGCAGTTGGAACTGGGTCATCAAACCATTGTCTTCATCAAGCTATCTGGTTCTATTTCCTCAACCCCTTTATTCCTCATATACCTGTTGATGAAATTGATTGTTACTATTTGAAAATTTTGACTGAAGACTTTCACATTCCTCACTGCAAATTCTTCAAGTTACCTTGTTCATCACTGCTTATCCTGTATCACACTACTTACTATTTGTGCATGCTTCATTTCATCATAAAGACTATGCTGTTACTATGTTCCTCATGCACTTGAGTACTTATTCCGTTTCTAGTTATTTATCACATTTCAAATTCCTTAAATTTGAAATTCCTGAAGTAATGAATTTGTAAAAATCGCCTATTGATGCCCCCTCTAGTCAATATATCGCACTTTTAATTGGTATCAGAGCAGGTATTCCCTTGCTTTGTGTGATTTTCGTTTAACCACCTGGAGTTCTAGTTGTGTTGACTACATGTATGATCAAGGTTTCGGTGGGGTGTCCAACCGTCGATGGGACAGACTACCCTTACTTGAAGAACAAGATGTGTATGCACCTTAAAGCTATTGACAACGATCTCTGGTACATTGTGGAAAATGGCGTGCCCTCTGTCACTCCCACTATTACTACTGCTGATGAGAAGAGATTCAAGCAACTTGATTCTCAAGCAAAGAATATCATCCGTGGCTATCTAAGCAAAGGTTAGTATGGCATAGTGAGTGCTTTGGAGTCTGCTAAGCTTATCTGGGATAGGCTGTCCAAAGTCAACGAAGGTGTTTCCACTCAACGTGACTCTCGTGTTGATGTTCTTTGCAATCTCTTCAACCGCTTCAAGAGACTTGACAATGAAAATGTTCAGCAAACTTTTGATCGTCTCACTGATATCTCCAATGAGCTTCAAGCACTGGGTGCCACCGATATCACTGACCATGAAGTAGTGAAGAAACTGCTAAGATTTCTTGACTCCTCATTCGATACTCTGGCTTTGATGATTCAAGAACGTGGAGACTACAATTCACTTGATCCTGCTGATATTCTTGAGAGACTCAATACTCATGAATTCCAACAAGCTGAGAAGAGAGACCTCTACGGGCCAAGCTATAGAAGATCCCGTGCTCTAAAGGCAAAAATAATTTCCTCATCCAAAGAAGAAGATTCAGACAGCATCCTTGGTGATCCTAAAGAACTAAGTCAGGAACTGGAAATGCTCGTGAGGAAATTCCAAAAGTTCTCAAGGAGAGGTGGATATGGAAAGTCATCAAAAAGTGGCTTGAGGAAATCAGATTCCTCAGAAGACTACAAGAAAATAACCTATCATCGTAGCAAGAAACCGGGTCATTTTATCTCTGACTGTCCTCTCTGGGAAAAAGATTCAAAGAAGAAGAAGAAGTACAAGGAGGATAGTTCTGATGACTCGAAGAAAAACAAGAAATCTTCAAAGTCCACATTTTCAAAGTCCTCAAAGCATAAGAAGAATGGTTCCAGAAAGCCTCGAGCATTCATCAGCAAGGAAATGGATTCTGAGGAAGAATCTGAAGAATATGAAGAAGAGGAAGAATCTGAGGAGGAATCAGAATTTGGTGTCGCTAGCCTTGCTCTCGCTACTTCTTTCGTTAGCAAGTCCATCTTCAACGATGAAGAATATGACTACTCCAAGGACTCTGACGTCAGCAATGATGATTATGCTCCCACCTATTGCTTTATGGCAAAAGGATCAAAGGAGGATACTCCAAACGCTACTGAGTGGGTCCTCGATAGTTGACGCACAAACCACATGACTGATGACAAGAATCTACTAATGAATTTGCCACTCACTCCATCTCCTCTGAAGCATATCACCTGCGCAGACAAAGGAAAAAGCAAGGTATTGGGACTTGTTAAGGTTGCTATCTCAAAGGATAGAACCATGGATAAGGTGATGCTTGTTGAATCCCTTGGGTTCCACCTTATGTCTGTCTCAATGCTTTGTGATCTTGATATGATCGTCGTATTTCGAAAATATCATTGTGTTGTCATCATGGAATCTGCACATGCTATGTTGTCCTCTGGTTTAAATACTAGGCTGCTCCAAACCAGACGTACAACTGTCGTAGCAGTTGGAACTGGGTCATCAAACCATTGTCTTCATCAAGCTATCTGGTTCTATTTGCTCAACCCCTCTATTCCTCATATATCAGTTGATGAAATTGATTGTTACAGTTTGAAGAATTTGACTGAAGACATTCACAAATTCCTCACCTCAAATTCTTCAAGTTACCTTGTTCATCACTGCTTATCCTGTATCACGCTACTCTCTATTTGTGCATCTTTCATTTCATCATGAAGACTATGCTGTCACTATGTTCCTCATGCACTTGAGTATTTGTTCTGCTGCTAGTTATTCATCACATTTCAAATTCCTCAAAGTTGAAATTCCTCAAATGATGAATTTGTAAAAATCGCCTATTAACCCCCCCTCTAGCCGATATAACGCACTTTCAATTGGTATCAGAGCAGGTACTCCCTCGCTCCGTGTGATTTTGGTTTAACCACCTGGAGTTTTAGTTATGTCGACTGCAGGTATGATCAAGGTTTCCGTGGGCTGTCCTACCTTCGATGGGACGGACTACCCCTACTGGAAGAACAAGATGCGTATGCACCTTGAAGCTATTGAAAACGATCTCTGGTACGTTGTGGAAAATGGTGTGCCCTCTGTCGCTCCCACTGTCAGAACTGCTGATGTGAAGAGATTCAAGCAACTCGATTCCCAAGCGAAGAATATCATCTGTGGCCATCTGAGCAAAGGACAATATGGCAGAGTGAGTGCTTTGGAATCTGCTAAGCTTAGCTGGGATAGGCTGTCCAAAGTCAACGAAGGTGTTTCCACTCAACGTGACTCTCGTGTTGATGTTCTTCGCAATCTCTTCAACCGCTTCAAGAGGCCTGACAATGAAAATGTTCAGCAAACATTTGATCGCCTCACTGATATATCAAATGAACTTCAAGCACTGGGTGCCACTGATATCACTGACCATGAAGTGGTGAAGAAACTGCTACGATCTCTCGATTCCTCATTTGATACTCTAGTTTTGATGATTCAAGAACATGGAGACTACAAAGCTCTTGATCCTGCTGGTATTCTTGAGAGACTCAATAGCCACGAATTCCAACAAGCTGAGAAAAGAGACCTCTACGGGCCAAGCTATGGAAGATCTCGTGCTCTGAAGGCAAAAGCAATGTCCTCATCTGAAGAAGAAGATTCTGACAGCAGCCTTGGTGATCCTGAAGAACTAAGTCAGGAACTAGCTATTCTTGTGAGGAAATTCCAGAAGTTCTCAAGATGAGGTGGATTTGGAAAGTCATCAAAAAGTGGCTTGAGGAAATCAGATTCCTCAGAAGATTACAAAAAGAGAACATGTCATCGTTGCAAGAAGCCTGGCCACTTTATCTCTGATTGTCCTCTCTGGAAAAAAGACTCAAAGAAGAAGAAGAAGAAATACAAAGATGATAGTTCTGATGACTCAAAGAAAAAGAAGAAATCTTCAAAATCCTCATCTGTAAAGTCCTCATCTTCAAAGTCCTCAATTCACAAGAAAAATGGTTCCAGAAAGGCTCGAGCATTCATCGGCAAGGAAATGGATTCTGAGGAAGAATTTGAAGAATATGAAGAAGAGAAGAATCTGAGGAGGAATCAAAATCTGGTGTCGCTAATCTTGCTCTCGCTACTACGTTCGTCAGCAAGTCCATCTTCAATGAAGAATATGACCACTCCAATGAATCTGACGTCAGCAATGATGATTATGCTCCCACTTATTTCTTTATGGCAAAAGACTCAAAGGTACACAAACATCATTCCTCATATGAATCAAGTGAAGGTGAATCTGATGAATATGTGAAACCTAGCTATGCTAAAATTGTCAAAATTGCCACTAAGCAACAAAGTGCACTTGAAAAGCTTCAGAAAATGCTAGACAAAAGTGATGATCTGTTAAACCGTGAAGTGGATCGGACTCAAACTCTGTCTGTTGATCTTAAAAGTCTTCACGCAAAGTATGATAACCTTCAGAGTTATCATAACGACCTCTTAGCCGATCATGAGAAGCTTTCATATGAATTTCTTCAAAGAAAGCAAGATCTTGAAAAGCTGAGGGTGTCAAATGAGGATCTCTAAAGGGAAAACGATTCCTTGCTGGCTCAACAGATCAGTACTGCTCGGGAAGAATTTGTTCCACCTTGTTTGAGTTGCATCGAACGTGAAACTGCAAATTCTTCACCTCAATGTTCAAATGCTTCTATTGCTGCAATTTCCTTAACTATTTCCATGGTCATAAATTCCTCATCTGAGGATACCACTAGTATCACTGATGACAATGTAGGGTTGAAGGAATTGTATGTGACAGACATATACAAAAGTCTCAAAGGGCATCAAACTCTTTGTGATGTTCTCAAGAAGAAGATTCTGAACAGGAACCCTAGGAAAGAGGGTATTGCCTTTCTGAGGAAAGTCAATGCAGATGGATCCTACTGGACACCTGACCAGTACCCCAAAACCTCATGGGTTGCTGCAAAAGGATCTCCTGTGGATCCATCCACTTTATCTGGCTTTACTTGTGAAACTTCATATTCCTCTGTTGAGTCACTTGACTCCAATTACAGATTCTTCAAAAATGAGTCAAGTGAAGTATTTGCTAGATATGTTGGAACTAACTGCAGGAACGGTTCTCCTATGAAGAAAATCCGGGTTCCCAAGAGCTACCTACAAAATCTTCAAGTGAATGTCCTCATGACACCACTCATGAAGAATCGGAACCCCAGATCAAATTCCTCATATGGACCAAAGTCCTCACTTGGACCAAATTCCTCAAACGGTCAAAATCATCATTCTCGTGCTAATGCCTCTGTCTCGCAAGGAAAACCTAAGAGTTAAGAATATGTGCATTATTCTGCTAACCATTATGTTCATAAGTCCTCGAAGAATTTCTCTGCCTATTCATTTGAATACTCTATCCCGCGCCCTATGAAACGAAGCACACTTGCTTCAATGCATCCCTTCTCACATGGTGCTCACAAAATGATGAATTCCTTGCCACCCCTCCAGATGTGGGTGGTGAAGAAAACAAACTGACATCTTATGTAGGGTCAGGTCTCCACATGAATTTGAACATCTGATGAATTTGCTGGAGACCTGAGGAAATGCTTGAAAGGACGCAAGCTAACCATAATGAAATGAATTCTTCATTTCTCACGTCCTCTCTCTACTTGCTTACTATCTTGTATCATGAAATTCTGTCTGATGAAATTGATATCATATTCTTCACTCTGAAGTATATGAGTTCGTAAGTGTATTAATTCATCTGCACGATGATACTCTAAAAGCAACTGAGTGGGTTCTCGATAGTGGATGCACAAACTACATGACGGATGACAAGAATCTACTCATGAATTTGCCACTCACTCCATCTCCTCTTAAGCATATCACCTACGCAGACAAAGGAAAAAGCAAGGTATTGGGACTTGGTAAGGTTGCTATCTCAAAGGACCGAACCATGGACAAGGTGATGCTTGTTGAATCCCTCGGGTTCAACCTCATGTCTGTCTCAATGCTTTGTGATCTTGATATGGTTGTCATATTTGGAAAATATCATTGTGTTGTCATCATGGAATCTAACAATTCCAAAGTCTTCGAAGGCTTTAGTAGAGGAGACTTCTATATTGTTGATTTCTCTACAGGTCCTCAACCTGCCACTTGCTTACTTGCAAAGTCTTCAGAAGGCTGGCTATGGCATCAACAACTTGGACATGCTGGTATGAGGAATCTGCACACACTCGTGCAGAAAAAGCACGTCATTGGCATCGAGGGTGTCAAATTCCTCAAGGACCACCTTTGTGGTGCATGTGAATCTGGGAAGATGACCAGATCCAAGCATCCCTCGAAGACAATCATGACCACTACACCACCTTTTGAATTGCTTCATATGGATCTCTTTGGTACCACTCATTACTCCGTACTAATAAATTCTTCAAGTTTTTATGGATTCGTCATTGTTGATGATTACTCTCGTTACACATGGGTGCATATCATTCTGTACAAAAATGAAGTGCAGGATGTCTTCAGACGGTTTGCTTCAAGGGCCTCCACCAACTTTGGCGTCAAGATCAAACATATCAGGAGTGATAATGGGACTGAATTCAAGAACACTAACCTTGATGAACATCTTGATGAACTTGGTATTACTCATGAGTTATCTGCTCCTTACACTCCTGAGCAAAATGGCATCGTGGAGCGCAAGAACATGACTCTTGTTGAGATGGCTCGAACCATGCTTGACGAATACAAAACCCCTCGTCGCTTTTGGCCTGAAGCAATTGATACTGCATGCCACATCATCAACAGGGTATATCTTCATAAATTCCTCAAGAAGACTTCATATGAGCTTATGACAGGCAAGAAACCCAATGTAAGTTATCTCAAAGTCTTCAGTGCAAAATGCTGGATCAGAGATCCTCACCATAGTTCTAAGTTTGCACCGAAAGCACATGAAGGTTTTATGCTTGGTTATGGAAAGGACTCGCACACCTACAAAGTCTTCAACACCTACCTGCCTTCTGTGTTAGATGAACAATCTCCTGAGGAATCCATCAAGCTGAAGGCAACTAAGGATGTCATACCCACTGAGGAAATCATTTCAACAAATGAAGACTCTCATGCTGATATACCTGAAGAAAATGGTGCTGATGAAACTCCTCAACCTCGCCAACCTGCTCATCCAAGATAAGCAAATGAAGTACAGATTGACAAAATCATCGATGACATCAATGCACCAGGTCCTCTCACACGCTCAAAAGCATCACATCTAACTAACTTTTGTGGGCACTTTGCCTTTGTCTCTATCTTAGAGCCCACCAAAGTTGATGACGCATTCAAGGAGACCGAATGGATTCAAGCTATGCAAGAGGAATTGCACCAATTCAAGCTGAACAATGTGTGGGAACTTGTCAAGCGGCTAGATTCTCGCAAGCATAACATCATAGGTACCAAGTGGATCTACCACAACAAGAAAGATGAAAATGGTCTTGTGGTGAGGAATAAGGCTCGACTTGTAGCTCAAGGCTATACACAGGTTGAGGGAATTGACTTTGATGAAACTTTTGCACCTGTTGCTAGACTTGAAGCTATTCGCATATTACTGGCTTACGCTAACCATCATAATATCATCTTATATCAAATGGATGTGAAAAGTGCATTCCTCAATGGTAAGCTTGAGGAAGAAGTATATGTTGCTCAACCCCCACGTTTTGAAGATCCTAAGCATCCTAACAAAGTCTTCAGACAAAACACGGCCCTCTATGGCCTCAAGTAGGCCCCTCGAGCATGGTACGACACTCTGAAGGAATTCCTCATGAAGAAAGGCATCAAACCCGGTTCACTCGACCCTACTCTTTTCACGAAATCCTATGACAATGAACTGTTCATATGCCAAATATATGTTGATGATATTATGTTTGGATGTACTGACAAACGTTACAGTGATGAATTTGTCTATATGATGAGTGAATAATATCAAATGTCTATGATGGGAGAGTTGAAATTCTTCTTAGGTCTTCAAATTCGTCAGCAAGACAATGGCATCTTCATCTCACAAGAGAAATACCTCAAAGATGTTCCGAGGAAATTCGACATGCAAGATTGCAAAGGCGTCAAAACTCCAATGTCTTCAAAAGTCCATCTCTGCACTGATGAAAATGGTAAAGATTTCGATCAGAAGGTATACCACTCCATGATTGGCTCCTTATTGTACCTATGTGCATAAAGGCCTGATATAATGCTAAGTGTATGCATGTGTGCTCGATTCCAAGCAACTCCGAAGGAATCACACCATAAGGCTGTGAAACACATTCTTCGATACTTAGCTCACACACCAACACTTGGATTGTGGTATCCCAAGGGCTCAAATCTTCATCTCGTTGGATACTCTGATGCTGACTATGCTGGAGATCGCGTGGATCGCAAGTCAACCTCAGGCACATGACATTTCCTCGGATGATCCTTAGTCTGTTGGTCCTTGAAGAAGCAGTACTGCGTTTCACTCTCTATTGCAGAAGCTGAGTACATTGCGGCTGCCTTGTGTTGTGCTCAGTTACTATGGATGAAGCAAAACCTCAAGGACTATGGCATCAAGCTGAAGAATGTGCCTCTTTTCTGCAGCAACGAGAGTGCCATCAAGATTACGTACAACCCTGTTCAGCACTCCAAGACCAAGCACATCCAGATTCGTCATCACTTTCTTCGAGATCATGTACTCAAGGGCGACATCTCCATCAATCACATTCCTACTGAAGAACAACTGGCTGATATCTTCACAAAGCCCTTGGATGAAAAGAGATTTTGCAAGTTGCGGTGTGAGCTAAATATCTTAGAATCTTCGAATGTTATTTGATGAAGAACACACATCCTAACACGTATGCAAAATTGATGACTTAGATGTGCAACACACAAAGTAACGTTTTTCTTCAATCAATGAAGAATAAATCTCTAAGTGTGAAGAAATTAACGAAGAATTTGATTCTCAGAACTCTACAACAATTGTAAGCGGTGTCTGAAATCATCATTCTTATACGGTGGGTTACGCCACCAACCAAAAGTTGAAGTTCTTCAAAATTGAGTACTGTTGCAAATTCTTCAAATTATCAAATTCCTCAAATTTGCAAATTCCTCAAGTTTTTCAAATTCATCAACTTTTCAAATTCTTCAAAACTTTTGAGACTCATATTCTTCATTGACTATATATATATATATACTTTTGAGTTTTTCAATGTCCTCAACAACATTCACTTATTGCTAATTCTTCCAGTTGATTTTCTTCTAAGTGAATGTGATCGGACCCTTCCCCGTCTATGCTAAACTCAACCCAATCTGTTCACAAATTCCTCATATGCGTTCTACTTTGAAACTTGTTCAAAGTCTTCACTGTGTCCTTGACAGCTGAAGAATTTGCGAACTAAAATTTTGAAATCTTCAACTACCAAAATTTTCGGCGGTTCCCGCTCAAACTGTTCCGATTCATGCGCCTGGATAACCCACAATCCCCCACAATCTTCACTACCCAGATCGTGGGTGACACCTGTCGCGTGGAGAGCAAGGGTCAGGGGCAATCTTGTCCAAAATCTTCGGGAGGATCTGTTTTTAGTTCCCCTATAAATGCCCCCTTCCCAACTACTGTGCTCGGTTACTCCGCATCTCATCTCTCTCTTCCGAGCTCCAACCAAGCGCCATCGCTAAAGTCATCGTCGCCGGTGAGGAAGAGCTTCGCTACCTCGACCTCGTCGTCGCCGTACTCACATCGGCCACGGCAATCTTCATCCCGCCGCCACTGTAGTTGTCTCCTTCTGCCAAGCTAGGGCGTGGGAGATCAGAATGGACGATCCTCCTCATTTCATCTCTGTGTTCGTCGTGTTCTTCACCAGGGTAATTAAAATTTATTTTTACTACCCCTGTTTGATCCTCAACTACAACTACTATTCCTCAAATATGTGTTTAAACATTATAAATCAAATACACAAGCACCTTCATCTCCTCATACTTGATACTTGATCATTTTCCCTAAGTAATGACTTTCTTCAAGATTCCACAATTATGCGAATTCTCAAATTTGCACAACTCTGGAACCTGAGGCTAAGAACAGTTAGTAAAAATCCTCAAGACATCCATGGTCAAATTCCTCACACCTATCTCTCTTAAAATTTCTGAGAACGCATATGACCTCTTCAAATTCTTCGCACCTATACTCTATTCACAGGTACAACATGTCTGCTGATGAATCACTAGGTTCTCATAAACTTAACTCATTTGCAGCGCTACTTGAAGAAAAGCCGTGTACTTCTTCAGAATCTTCAAAAGTTCATATTCCTCAAGTGAAGAAAATGTCATTTGGAAAGAAACCTCAGAAAGTAGCGAAAAAGCCAGATGTGCACACTGCATTTGATATCCCTGAGGATCTGTTTGATGATTATTGCACACCTGACGAAGAAACTCATGGATAGGAGATGACCAAGCAGAGGAAGATTCGTCTGCAAAAGATTGAGAGGATATGGGCCAAAGAATGGAGAGAATATCGTTATGTAACTCCAAAATACATGATGAAATTCGCTGTGAAACCACCTTGCAGCAGGCCTCCTCTTGCTCCTAACCAAATTGCAGATCCTTCTAGCCTCAAAACTGGTGAGGACTTTCCTGCCATGTGGGAAAAGCAACAAGCCAAATTGGCGAGGAAAGCCAAATAGGCTATGAAGAAATTCAACAAGGATTCTGCTGCTGCTGCCTCTGCCGGAGCTTCTACTAGTGCGCCGAGGAAGATGGTAAAGAAATCTGCTCTGAAAATTGACTCTTCAAAATCTTCAGTGCAAATTCCTCAAGGTCAAAGGCCTCAGCCCAGGAAACCTTCAACTCCTGGAACTGTTGCTTCTCAGTCATCTGCAACAGTCAAAAAGTCCTCAACAACAGTGGATCTGGCAACATGCAAAAGGACTGAGGGTTTCGCGTTAGTGACGAAGCTCATTGCAAGCCCCTCCACTACTGCGAAGTCTTCAACCAGTCCCTCTGCACTTAAACTGAAGAAGACAGCTGGATGTAGTCGAAAACCAAGCTCTCACACCAGCAAGGCTCTGGTTACAATCCCCTCAGATTCTTCAGATGCTGCTGATGATGATGTTCATGATGAGGAATTGGTAGAAATCATCAGACAGAGTCAGCATAGGGCTGCTAAAGCAAAGGGAAGCTCTGTTCCTCTCATGTTGGATCCCAAGTTGATCCTCAACTTCATTGATATATGGCATGAGGACCCAAGTACTCCACTTTACTCACTAAATCTACCTCCTGAAGTGGATCATGTCCTCACCTACTTCATCTCTGAAGAACAATGGAAAAGAGAGCAAGCTCAGAGGGCTAAGAGGAACAAAAGTCGCAAAGAAAAGTTTCTGCACGGAAATGTGATGAACTTGACCCCAAATCAACTGGTCACAGTTCAGTCCGAGATTCGCACCCTCTCCTTGGATCAACAAAGATATGATGCTGAATGGAAGGGCAGCAAGGTTAGACTTGTCAAGGCTGCTAATGCAGTTGTAAAGGATCACAACATCAGGGTTGCGGCTCGATCGCAACCACAAAAGACTCAGTCTGAAGAAAATGCTCAGATTGAATATGAAATTCCTCAGGCTGCTGATGAAAATGCTCAGCCTGAAGAAACTGCTGAAGAATCTGATAGGCCTGCTGAAGAATCCACTGTGCCTCAAGAAACTGAACCACCCAGGGTGGCTGCATCTGTCGTTCCTGAAGAAACTGCTCATGCTGAGGAAAGTCCCCTCAAAAGAAAAGCATCAACTTCTAGAGCCCTTGTGTTGAAGAAGTTGAAAACTTTGACAAGTTCCTCAGCTACACCTCTTGATCCAACTCCAATTTCCTCAACACCATCCTATGCTATTGTGCAAATTGGAGAAGCATCTGAAATTCCTCACCAAGAAGAGAATCATTTGGCTACTTCCTTAGAGCCTCTTGATGAGGAAATTGTCATTGATGACACTGCATCAACTCCCAAGGTATCATCGCCCCAGCTTCTACTAACTGCTGGCGCTGAAGAAATTGATGAAGAAGTTGACATTGGTGACACTACTCCTGTCATCAATGATGAATATTGGGAATCTACACACCGCAAGTCACCCGTGGCAACTCCTCTGATGCTGATTCCTCAGTCACCTACGCAAACTGAGGAAATACCTGAAGATTCTGAAAACCTGTATCTTCCAGACCCTGAAGAAATTCCAGCTGCAACAGCGGAGGAAATTGATGTTCCGGCCACTACTGAGGAAGCTGTTCTACAAATCACTCAATCTGCAGTTCCTCCCATGCCAACTGAGATCAAAGGGCATAATAGACCAAATCTTCAACCTAAGCAAAGAATGCCATTCAAAGGTTCGGTCCGCCCCAAATTTCTCACGACAAATTTCTTCAATGAACACATGTTCTTCACAGGGCGAAATCCATATGATTCTGCTCGAACTGGTCGCACAAGGTTCTGGACTCCTACTCAAATGAATTACTATGCCACTGTTTTATGTGACAAGAAGAAAATCTTCGAGCACCACAACATTCCTCATGTGGACATGGAGTCAATTCCATCATTCACGCCGGTGCTCCAAGTTCTTCATGATGTTGGGCTTCTTCCCTTCTGTGTAGATGTCTATGACTGGAACAAAGAGTTGATTCTTCAATTCTATGCCACTCTATACATTAGTGGAAATTCCTCACACATCAACTCCTAGGTATTGGACTGGATGACCGGAACAACTCATTTCACTAGAAGCTCTTCTGAATTGCTTCAGTCTGTCCCAGTTCCAATTCCTTTAGATGAAGCCCGCTGCCTGTTCAATGATCCACCACTACCAAATCAGATGATGAATGTGATGATGAAGAAATTAGCACCTGGAAAGCCTCAAAGGACAACCTTTCTTGTGAAGGATTTGCTGTATGTACCAAGAACAGTCTATCACATCCTCACTCACACCCTATGTCCTCAGAAGGGCCACAACTCTGAAGAAGAAGAAGTGGAAGGACTCATGAAGAATATGCTTTTCAACATCATTCATGGGATTCCCATCAATTTTCACGATTTCTTCATGAGGACTCTGGCCGATGCTGCTATGTCACCATTTGAGTTGAAGCCCTTTGCTCCCTGGATTATGCATTTCCTCAGAACAAAGTCTTCAATTCACTTTAAGGCTGACTTCCAGAATCATTTTAGTTTTCTGCCCTCGATTGAAGTCCTCAAAAAAACAATTGATGAAGGAAAAGGCAAGGATGTCATTGTTCAAGGCACTCGTCCATTGGATGGTCAGTTTCGTCAAGAAGCATCCTACTCCACCAATGATGACTCTGCCACATAGGACTCCTCTGCCAAAACCTTTGCACAAAAGCCTCATGCAACCGCTCCTCGTGTGATGATTGACCGTGAGCTTCTTTTAAGTCTTCATCAGAAGGTCGATTGAAATCACAAGTGGGTCAAGCCTCAACTTGGGTATATTGTGCAGAATATGACTGTGACGCAGAACACTATCAAGAGGAACCACTACTATGCTCATGAAAACCTCAAGCGCTCTTGGGCTGTGCTAAATCACATCATGTCTTCAGAAGAATTGGATAAGCTGAACTTTGAAGAATATCTAGACTTTACTCGCTGTCCTTAGAAGAAGTTCAAGAAAGTCCAAGTTCCTCTGATGGTCACCAGTTCCTATTCTTCATCTCGCGAGCGCGATGAAGATGACGACATTGATGATACTGCAGTTGGACCTGCAACAACAATCGACCCCGACAACGCTGGCGCTCCTTCTTCACCAACAAAATGAAATTCCTCATGGGGCGTTAGTCATCATTTTGTTTCTTCCCTTTTGGTCCTCAATGACAAAGGGGGAGAAAATTTGAGTTAGTCTTCAAGCGGGTCTACAGATATGTGCTATTTTTGTTTAAGTTGCAACTCTCGCTCTTCTAATGTTTTTGGTTATTGAGTTGTAAAATTAAGTCTGATGGTGGTCTGACACTTTTGAACTATTTCCTTGAATGTTTATTTCCTCAAATACCTTAATGCATGCATGTTGAATTTCGTCACACACCATTTTCCTCATGCATTTCCAATTCTTCATTTCATATATTCAAATGCGTGTATGAATTACAAGATATAGGGGGAGTTCTCCATATTTTGAACCTGCCATGTGCATTTGCAGCCCAAAGCAAATTCCTCAAATATGCACATCTTCAGGGGGATCTCTTCTTTATCTTGCAATCAGATACCTCAAAATCTATACTTTCACTTCATATGTTTATCCCCATTGAAAACTTAACCTATTTGTCATCAATCACCAAAAAGGGGGAGATTGTTAGTGCATCTAGTGCCCCTTAGTGATTTTGGTGTATTGAAGACTTATAGGTTAAGGCACTAATGCGTTTGTTAGTGTACACAGGCTCTATAAGTCGTTGAGGAGTTTGATATATTCGGAGATTATCGACCCCTAAAAATGAATGTCTTCAAGTGAAGACTTTGCTAAAGACTTTCTGAAGACATTGGTGAAGACTTTGTGAAGACTTTGAAAATGAAGAAGTTGGTGTGACCTTGAAGATATGAATGAGGAATATGAAGCGTGACGACTTTTGTTTTCGTAGTTTCATTTCCTTTATTTGTGTCATAGGAAACACCGTACTATTAAAGGGGGTCGAGGTAATACTAAGGAAAATTTCCAACTGATGCTCAACTCCAAAATCCTCAACCCATACAATCCTTCGAGTGAAGCCTTTGGAAATCTCTTACAGTTCAAACAAGTTTTTTAGTGACAGAGACGAAGTTCTTCTGGTCTATGAGGAAATTGATCTGACTGAGGAGTTAGGATTTCACCAGTGCGAATTGCCTACAAGAGAGGATCATGATAAGCTGATGACTTTCATACTTCGAAATTCCGACCGTTGCTGTGCTCAGCGCCAGCTGTCCCTAATCGTTCTTATCCACATAACGGTCATATCATTGGGGGCATTTATGACTTATCATGTCTGGTTGCACCCTAGCTATAAATAGCCAACCCCCACAACCACTAGCTGGTTGGCTGCTTTGAGAGAAAACTAACACTTGTCATTTGAGAGAACCCATCCTCTGAGGACTTTGAGAGAAAATCATCAGTGAGGAAAAACCCACAACCAAACCATAAAACCCATAGTGATTGAGCGTCACTGAAGAAATTCCTGTGTGGAACTGACGCTTGTTACCTTTGAGGACTGTGTATCCTCCGGATGGTTAGGCGTCATGGTCTAGTTCTCCTGCAGTCAATTGGGGACCATGAAGTTCCCTTGGTCTAGAGCATCCAACAGTAAATTGTGGATCGCCGGGTGACCAGTTTGTGAGGCTTTTGGATGTCTACCCTGAAGACTTACCACGAGTGTTGGGCGAGGACTATGTGACCTTAGCTCAAGGATAATACGGTAAGGACTGTGTGTCCTCTGGTTTAAATACCAGGCCGCTCCAAACCAGACGTACAACTGTCACAACAGTTGGAACTGGGTCATCAAACCGTTGTCTTCATCAAGCTATCTGGTTCTATTTCCTCAACCCCTCTATTCCTCATATATCAGTTGATGAAATTGATTGTTACAGTTTGAAGAATTTGACTGAAGACTTTCACAAATTCCTCACCTCAAATTCTTCAAGTTACCTTGTTCATCACTGCTTATCCTGTATCACACTACTCTCTATTTGCGCATGTTTCATTTCATCATGAAGACTATGATGTCACTATGTTCCTCATGCACTTGAGTATTTGTTCCGCTGCTAGTTATTCATCACATTTCAAATTCCTCAAAGATGAAATTCCTCAAATGATGAATTTGTAAAAATCGCCTATTCACCCCCCTCTAGCCCATATAACGCACTTTCACTCGACCCAACTCTTTTCACAAAATCCTATGACAATTAACTGTTCATATGCCAAATATACATAGACGATATTATCTTTGGTTGTACTGGCAAAGGTTACAATGATTTATTTGCCTATATGATGAGTGAGGAATATCAAATGTCTATGATGGGAGAGTTGAAATTCTTCTTAGGTCTTCAAATTCGTTAGCAAGACAATGGCATCTTCATCTCCCAAGAGAAGTACCTCAAGGATGTTCTGAGGAAATTCGACATGCAAGATTGCAAAGGCGTCAAAACTCCAATGCCTTCAAAAAGCCACCTGTACACTAATGAAAATGGTAAAGATTTTGATCAGAAGGTATAACGCTCCATGATTGGTTCATTATTGTATCTATGTGCATCTAAGCCTGGTATTATGCTGAGTGTTTGCATGTGTGCCCGATTCCGAGCAACACCGAAGGAATCACACCATAAGGCTATCAAACATATTCTTAGATACTTAGCTCACACACCAACACTTGGATTATGGTATCCCAAGGGCTCAAATATCCACCTCGTCGGATACTCGGATGCTGACTATGCTGGAGATCGTGTGGATCGCAAGTCAACCTCAGGCACATGTCATTTCCACAGACGATCCTTAGTTTGTTGGTCCTCGAAGAAGCAGAATTGCGTCTCACTCTCTACTGCTGAAGCTGAGTACATTGCTGCTGGCTCATGTTGTGCTTAGTTACTATGGATAAAGCAAACCCTCAAGGACTACGGCATCAAGTTGAAGAATGTGCCTCTCTACTGTGACAACAAGAGTGCCATCAAGATTGCACACAACCCAGTTCAGCACTCCAAGACCAAGCACATCCAAGTTCATCATCACTTTCTTCGAGATCATGTACTCAAGGGCGACATCTCCATCGACCACATCCCCACTGAAGAACAACTTGCCGATATCTTCACAAAGCCCTTGGATGAAAAGAGATTTTGCAAGTTGTTCCGTGAGCTAAATATCTTAGAATCTTCAAATGTTCTTTGAAAAAGGACACACATCCTAACACTTATGCAAAATTGATGACTTAGATGTGCAAAAAACGAAGTAACGTTTTTATTCAATCAATGAAGAATAACCCTCTAAGTGTGAAGAAATTAATCAAGAATTTGATTCTCAGAACCCTACGACAATTGTACGCGCTGCTGAAATCATCATTCTTATACGGTGGGTCACGCCACCAACCAAAGTTGAAATTCTTCAAAATTTAGTTTTTCGTCATTTTTGTAAATTCTTCAAATTATCAAATTCCTCAAATTTGCAAATTCCTCAAGTTTTAAAATTCCTCAAGTTTTTGAAATTCTTCAAACTTTGAAACTCATGTTCTTCATTGACTATATATATATATATTTGTGTTTTCAATGTCCTCAGTAACATTCAGTTATTGCTGATTCTTCAAGTTGATTTTCATCTAAGTGAATGTGATTGGACCCTTTCCCCCTCTATGCTAAACTCAACACAGTCTGTTCACAAATTCTTCATATGCGTTCTGCTTTGAAACTCATTCAAAGTCTTCACTGTATCCTTGACAGCTGAAGAATTTGCAAACGGAAACTTGGAAATTTTCACTTTCAAAATTTTCAATGGTTCCCGCTCCAACGGTTCTGATTCCTGCGCTTGGATAACACACGACCCCCCATTATCGCCACCTCTAAGTACGTGGGTGACACCTGTCACATGGAGAGCAAGGGTCAAGGGAAATCTAGTCCAAAATCTTCAGGCAGACTGGTTTTCACTCCCTCTATAAATACCCCCTCCCCTTCAACTGTGCTCGGTTAGTCCTCATCTCATCCCTCTCCCGAGATCTAACCTAGCACTGCCGCTAAAGTCTTCGTCGCTGGTGAGGAAGAGCTTCACTGCCTCGACCTCGTCGTCGCCGTACTCGCATCGCCCGCGGAAGTCCTCACCCCGCTGCCGCTATAGCTGTCTCCCTCTGCTAAGGTAGGGCGTGGGAGATCTGAACGGACGAACTTCCCTATCTCATATCTTGTTCGTCGTGTTCTTCACCAGGGTAAATAAAATTCATTTTTACTGCCCTTGTTTTATCCTCAAATGCTCTTCATATTCCTCAAAAGGTGTTAATTCTTAATGAACCGTATTCTAAAAGCACCTTACATCTTCACATACTTGATATTTTTCCCAAAGTAATGATTTTCTTCAAGATTCCTCAATTGTGTGAATCCTCAAAATTTCCACAACTTTAGAACCTGAGACAAAGAATACTTAGTGAAATTCCTCAAGACACCCATGGTCAAATTGCTCTCACCTATTTTATTTAGAAATTTTTTTGAGAACGCATATGACCTCTTCAAATTCCTAGAACCTATACTATGGTCATAGGTACAACATGTCCGCTGACGAATCACTAGGTTCTCATCAACTTAACTCATTTGCAGTGCTCCTTGAGGAAAAACCGTGTACTTCTTCAGAGTCCTCAAGAGTTCAAATTCCTCAAGTGAAGAAAATGGCTGACAGAAAGAAACCTCAGAAAGGTCGAAAGAAGTCAGATGTGCACACTGCCTTCGAGATTCCAGATGACGTGTACGAGGAATACTGCACACCCAATGAAGAAACTCATGGCAAAGAAACGACCAAGCAGAGAAAAATTCGTCTGTAGAAAGTTGAGAAGAGACGGTCAAGGCAATGGAAGGAATATCGTTATGTAACTCCAAAATACATGATGAATTTCGTAGTGAAACCTCCTTGCAGCAGGCCTCCCCTTGCTCCAAATCAAATTGCTGATCCCACTAGCCTCATGACTGGTGAGGACTTTCCTCACATGTGGGAGAAGCAGCAAGCCAAGCTGGCGAGGAAAGCCAAAGAGGTAGTGAAGAAATTCAATGAAGATTGTGCTACTGTTGCCTCTGCCAGAGCCTCTGCAAGTGCTCCGAAGAAAATCACGATGAAGAAAGCTGTTGTGAAGACAAGTTCTTCAACCTCAAAACCTTCACAACAGATTCCTCATGGTCAAAGGCCTCGGCCTACAAAGTCTTCAGCTGCTAGACCGGTTGCTGCTTAGTCTTCTACGGCAGCTGCAAAGTCCTCAACCCTAGTGCATCTGGCATCATCTAAGAGGACTGAGGGATTCTCAAGAGTTCCAAAGATCTCAGCAAGCCCCTCTACTACAACAAAGTCTTCAACTAGCCCTTCTATGTTGAAGTTCAAGAAAACTGCTGGACGAGCTCAAAGACCAAGTCCTCAGTCAAGCAAGGCTGTGGTAACCATACCCTCAGGATCTGAGGATGATGATGATGAAGATGGTGATGATGAATTGTAAGAAATCATCAGGCAAAGTCAGCAGAGGGCTGCTATAGCAAAGGGCAGCTCTGTTCCTCTCATGCTGGATCCCAAGATGATCCTCAACTTCATAGATATATGGCATGAAGATCCAAACACTCCACTTTCTTCACTAAATATGCCTCTTGGAGTGGATCATGTACTCACCCACTTCATCTTTGAAGAAAAATGGAAGAGAGAACAAGCTCTGAGAGCCAAGAGGAACAGGGTTTGGAAAGAAAAGTTTCTGAGAGACAATGTGATGAACTTGACCCTGAATCAACTCGTCACTGTTCAGTCTAAAATTCGTCAGGGCTGCTCAAGCTGCAGTGAAGGATCACAACACTAGGGTTGCAGCTCGATCGCAACCACAAAATCCTCAGGTTGATGAAATTCCTCAAGATACTGATGAAATTGCTCAGCCTGATGAGACTGCTGATGGAAATGCTTCTGCACCAAAAGCAACTGCCAGTGCTGCTGAGGAAACTCAGACCACCGATGATCATGCCAGGACAACCACCACTATTGTGCCTGAAGAAACTAAAAGGCCAGCTGAAGCTTTTGCTGCGCCTGAAGAAACTGAACACACTAGGGCGGCTGCATGAGTCGTTCCTGAAGAAACTGACACTGCTGAGGAAAAGACTCTCAAGAGAAAAGCATCAGATTCAGAAACCTCAGCCGTGAAGAAGTTGAAGACTATGCCAAGTTCTTCAACTAGACCTATTGATGCCACACCTATTTCCTTAGCACCTGCCTATGAACTTTTACGATTTGGGGTGGAATATGTCAACTCAGATGAAGATGAAGATCAGTCTACTGCTTTGATAGAGCAGATTGATGAAGAAATTGAAGTTGAAGACATTGCTTCAAATCCAAAGGTCTCATCGCCCCAGCTTCAGTTCACTTCTAAAGAAGCTGGAGTTGAAGAAATTGATGAGATAGTAGACATTGGCGACACAACTCTTGTCATCAATGATAAATATTGGGAATCAGCACACCCAAATTCACCAATGACTACTCCTCTGACACAGATTCCTCAGTCGCCTGCTCCGACTGAAGAAATACATGAAGAATCTGGCAATCTGAGCACCCAATTCACTGAAGAAATTCCAGCTACAACGGCTAATGATCTTGATGCTCCTGCCACAACTGAGGAATCAGTCCTCCAAATTGTTCAGTCTGAAGGAGTTCCTCTCATGCCAACGGAGACCAAGGGGTGCTTCAAGCCAAATCTTCAACCAAAGCCAAGAATGCCACTCAAAGGCTCAGTTCGCCCCAATTTCCTCAAGAGCAATTTCTTCAATGAATGTATGTTCTTCACTTGTCCAAATCCCTATGACTTTGCAAGGGCCAGTCGCAACAGATTCTGGATGGCAACATAGCTCAACTACTATGCATCAGTTCTTTTTGAGAAGAAGAAAGTCTTTGAGCACCACCAAATTCCTCATGCTTACATGGAAACCCTTCAATCGTTCACACCGGTGCTCCAGGTTCTTCATGATGCAGGCATTCTCCCATTCTGCATCGACATCTACGACTAGAATGAAGAACTCATTCTTTAGTTCTATGCCACATTGCATATCAGCGGAAATGCTTCAGACGTCAACTCCTGGATATTGGACTGGATGAAAGGATCAACACACTTCACTACTCAAGCTTCTGAATTGCTTTAGTGTGTACCAGTTCCAATTCCCTCAGATGAAGCTCACAAACTGTTTGACGAGCCTGCACTTCCAAATCAACTGATGCAAGTGTTGATGAAGACATTGCCTCCTGGAAAGCCTCAACGAAAAACATTCCTTGTGAAGTGTAACACCCCGTTACGCCTGGCGGGATCTAGACTGGCCCCACAGACCAACAATAGTCTTTCCTGCGCACTTTGTCCTCACTCGTGCGCACCCGGGACCAACTTCCCGGTTGGTCACCCATCCTAGAATCGCTCCAAGCCAAGCACGCTTAACTTTGGAGGTCTTTTCGAGTGGGATTCCGGAAAAGAAGGAATTCCTTGTTGATATGAGTAGTCTATCATTCCTATTAAGCCATGCTCTCACATGAAGGATCTGCTATATGTGCCCAGGACTGTCTACTATATACTCACAAATACGCTATGTCCTCAGAAGGGCCACAATTCTGAAGAAGAAGAAGTGGAGGGAGTCATTAAGAATATGCTCTTCAACATCATTCATGGGATTCCCATAGACTTACACGATTTCTTCATGAGGACATTGGACAATGTTGCTTTAGCTCCATTTGAATAGAAGCCCTATGCGCCTTGGATAATGAAATTCATCAGGGAAAATTCCTTAGTTCCCTTCAAGGCTGATTTCCAGAACCACTTTGGCTTCCTGCCTCCAATTGAAGTCATCAAGAGCACAATTGCCTCAGTTGAAGGAAAAGGCAAGGTTGTCATTGATGAAGGCACTCGTCCATTGGATGGATAGTTTCGCAAAGATGCTTCCTTCTCCACCAATGATGACACTTCAACTCAGGAATCCGATGCAAAGGCCTTAGCTCACAAACCTCAAGAGTGTGCCCCTCGTGTGATGACTGATCGCGAGCTCCTAATAAGTCTTCATCAGAAGGTCAATCGCAATCGCAAGTGGGTGAAGCGTCAACTTGGATACATTGTGCAGAACATGACTGTGATGCAGAACACCGTGAAGAGGAATCACTAGTATGCACATGAAAACCTCAACTGCACTTCGGCCATATCTTCTCACCTCAAGTCTTCTAAATAACTGAATGAGCTGGATCTTAATGAACATCCTGACTGGGCTCATCGACCTCACAAGAAATTCAAGAAAGTCCAAGTTCCTCTGATGGTCACAAGTTCATATTCTTCATCTCAAGAGCGCGATGAGGATGAATACATTGACGATACTGCGGCAAGCCCTGCATCGATATACAACCACAACAAAGCTGGCGCTCCTTCCTCACCAACCCGATGAAATTATTTAGAGGGGCGTTAGTCCTCACTTTTTCGTCCCTTTTGGTCTTCGATGACAAAGGGGGAGAAAATTTGAGTTAGTCTTCAAGAAGGTCTCTATATATGGGCTATTTTTGTTTAAGTTACAACTCTCGCTCTTCTCAAGCTTTTGTTGATTGAGTAGTAAACTTAAGTACGATGGTGCATCATGTCATTTGGCATCATGGCATCATATCATCATACCATGGGTGGATCATGTTTGCTTGTCATGCTTGTGTTGTTGTTGGGAGTGTGTGTGTTATGGGGTTTTTGTGCAAATCTTTGGTGTGAAGCCTCTCCTCTATTTCTCAAAACTATGCCCACCTCTCCTATTTCAAAAATGACAACATGGGGTGATTTCATTTGCTTATTCTCCTAAATAAAAATGTTGGACTTCTCCCTTAAAATCATATAGTATTTGTTGTTTAGTTATCAAACATGTTCTACTAGAGTTGCCTATTTAAAACTTTGCAAAACAGAGTCCAGTTTAATTAAATGTGTTTTATTTTGTTTGCTATAGAAATGCCAACTCCGTTTTTATTAAATAGAGAATATTTTTGTCAGTGCAAATATAATTTTATTTCATGCCCATACATCTCTTTGTTTTCTCTGTGTGTTTGGCCTTATCACGTTTTAAATAAAAAGAAGAAAATGTGTTTCCTTTCGGGTGAGAGAGAGAGAGTCCATCGCGTGGGCCTCCTTGCCTCGTGCGGCCCACTAGTGCAACAACAGCCTCCCAAAGACCACGAGCGTTCTTGCGTCATTGTCAACTATATAGCTCAACATCCAGGGGAGCCACATTGGCATACCCGATGATTTGACGGCCAGAGCTCGTCCCCAGCCCCTATAAAACATGTCCTAACCCTACCCCGGAGTCTCCTCTCTCCATTCCTCCCTCCTCCTGGCTGAGCTGCCTCTTAGGTAAGATCCCCGTGCCAAGCAATTGCCATGCTCTCCATGCCCTGAGCCTGCTCGAGCTCGCGCTCAGGATAGCGTCACCATCACGCCTCCGCTCCCTTGGAGCCACAGGAAGGAGTCCCCGCAGCTTCTCCTTCGTCCCCAACGAACGAGGGAAGCATCAAGGCGCAGCTCCTCGCCATCCTCGCCCTCCCATCCGCTTCTTCTTCTCAGTCAGATTCACACTGGAGTTCGGCTACTCCTCGCCGTCGCATTGTCGTGCCCTGCTCCGCCCCTCCATGTCCTAGGTAGGCTGTTATGATCCCTCCTTCCTTTCCCCTCGCCCGCTTCGTCGTTAGCCTCGTGTGCATGAACTCCCGCTCATGTCATCTTCGGGCTCTTGGTGCTCTGTTCAACTAAGGTTTTTGTGTTGTGGTATGTGCGTGTCGCGCCCATGCAGCAACCACGTGACAGGGAACCGGGTCCCCTTGCATTGCTATGATTGCTCGAGTCCCCACGAATATGTCTGACCATGTTGCTGGAAGTAGAAGAAACATGGCAGATTGGTTTATATACGATAGCACTTCCCATAGTTCATACCAGCAACAATAGCGTAGTGGTCAGGGTCATCCTGAGCGATCAAGGGGTCATGGGTTCGAACCCCAGCAGCCTCGGTTTTGTTCTCCATCGTCCGTTTTATCATTAGTTTCATTAGATGTTGGATTAGCGCGGGGGTCTGTACATAAGAGACTCAAGGCTCTCCCTACCGACCAACGCGCCCTAGACCAACTCGTCGGCCTAGGTTCGTGTGACCAGAAGGTCGGTGGTTCAATTCTCCCCCGAACCATTTTTCTCAGTGTTATAACGAATGGGACTAACAGCGGGCCCAAGGCCACGTGTCACCTGCTGGGGTCCTAGTGACTATGCCATCTGGCCCCTCCTTTTAAAAGATTAACAATTATTGTTTTTCTTTGTTCTAGGGATATTTCCATTTAGGGAAATATTCTAGTTTTGTCAATTTTCCAAATCTGGCAGTAATCCTAGGATATGCCAAATTTGGCATATATGTTGATATAAGTGGCATTGTCAATTTTGTGTGTGACTTGCAGGAGTTTTATCAACAGAAATATATGCTTATGATATATGATTTTGGGGTAGAAAAACCCAAGAATCCATTGGTTGTATTGGTTTTATCATTTTAGAAAATTTGTGAGAATGTTGTTTTGTCATAATATGTCATTTTGTATTTTTCACATGAATTAATTCTTGCTTGATATGATGAACTTGTCATCATGAGATAGGCTCATTAATGTGTGCTCTAGCCTCCGGTAGTTCTAGTTGCCATGTTAGTTCATGATTCGTATGGGATTCATGATGAAAACATCTCACTAAAATTCTGACTTCACATGCCCAAATAATTCTGGGTGTTAGAATCTGTTATTTTGTTTGCCATGTTGCCTTAACGATTCCCATGTACATGTAGCTCCTCTGGACTTGGCCCAATGGAATGCATTGTTGTGCTTGTCATCCTATGTATATGTGTGCCAAGATCTTGTGGATTAAGATAGGGCATCTTATTTTATATTTGCTGTCAACATGCCATTCTATTAACATGTGCCCGTTTTGCCCCTTGAGGAATTTCAATAAGTCTGTGATTTTGCTATTCTCAATCTGTCATATTGTGAGGATGATAGACATGGATGTATGCATGTTTTGGTGTTACCATAATGTAATTAGTTGAAGTATAGGTTGCCCTCTATCACCATGTTAATCTTCATACCATGATATGCCCTCTAGAATATATAATTGTTGCAGTCAAGATGCTATCATGCTAACTGAGAATCTGTAAAACTAGAATTTTCACCAAGTCCCTAAAAACTGTTTCAACATGCTATCTTGTGAGCTCCATTGCCGTTGATTCATGCTTCCTTTCATGTTTCTGTAGATACATGAATTGTTGAGCATGTTGCATACTTCTTGTACATGACTTGGTTGTGATTTGAAACTTGATGCAGCTCTGGGTATATGTGTTACAAGATGACATGTTGTTGTTTGTCGAAAGATTGTCTGTTTGAGTGTTTTGTGACATGTGGGAGATATACTCCATTGTTTTGCATGATCTTTGGGTCTATTATTGGTATATTTTCATTTCCTATCCAGTGGCATCCTTGGAATACTGAGGAATAGCCCATGGCCTTCTTCCTCTTTTGTAATTGTCTCCGTTAACGTTCGTACCTTGCCGTGAGCATACCATGAGCTTTGTTACTCTGTTTGCAACGTTCCATATATGCATTTGCATAGATTTTACATGATGCATCCATATTTTTTATGTTCATGAATGTTCAAACAACTAAACATCAGGTTCTATCCAGAATACTAACCAACTTAATATTTGCATGTGAAACATGACTAGTATAGGTTTGCGATGTTATTTGCATAAATATCATCATGCATCATCTTGGTTGCGCATTGCACTTTGGTTGTATGTTTAATGGTGCTATTTCTATTCGGGTAGACCCGAGGGATGAGCCTGAGTACGAGGATGCCGGAGAGAACTTCTACGAGGACCCAACTCTATATCCCCCTAAAGAACACCTAGGCAAGATTAGCATACCCAGATCCTGAAACTATTTTTTCGTTGCTAGATGTCTCGATCTTAACATTATGTTTTCATTACCTACCACTTACATGTCAAGCCTCCTAAATTGCCATGAAAGCCTCTAACCCCTCCACTACCTAGCAAAACATTGTTTGGCTAAGATACCGCTGCTTAGCCCCTCTTAAACATTCTTAGTTGCAGGTGCAATTTGTTTCCATGTGATAACGTGGATATATGGAGATAGTAAAATATTATTTCTATTTAATTTAATGCACCTATATATCTTGGTAAAAGTGGAAGGCTTGGCCTTTTGCCAGGTGTTTTGGTCACTTTTGCCGCCATAGTTACTTGTTACCGGTGTTGTGTTCCATATTTTGCGCTCCTAACATGCTCTGCGTTCTTATGGGGACCCCTTGACTATGCATCTTAGATCATCTCCCGTCGTTCGCCCCCCCCAGGGCGCCGAAAAAGAGTGTCCTACGGGCGAACCGGCGCTAGATTGGCCCCTGGGGACGACTTCGTTCCCAGTCGTCTGCCCACAGGTCGCCGCGGGGTTGGCGATTTTACGTTTAAAATTATGCAAACTCGGCGACTTTTGCACGAACTCGTCTATATTTCATTGATATTTGTACAAAAACATTAAAATCACGTAAACTATGCCTAAACTACGACTAACTAGGCCGTCACTGTCGTCGCCGTCACCTAGATGCCGAGAAGCCTGTAGAAGCGGGTGTAGTCGCCGCCGTCATCGTCGTCGTCGCCACGCACCTCTCCTGTGCTGCCGCCATCCCTGCTACAACCCTAGCCAGGGTCGCCGACACGCGGTGGGGCACTGGACGGCCCGACCTCGTCCTCCTTGTTGCTGTTGAGGATGATAATGCCGCCCTCCTTCCGCGGCGACGGGCCTGGAGCTTCACATACTCGTGGCGCTGGCGGCGCACCCGCTCGCAGACATAGTCCTCCTTTGCCCACTTGAGGGCGGACTTGTCAGCAGGAGCCACCATGTTGGCATGCTCCGACTTCACGGGGAGCATCTTCAGCGATGGTGAGGGCTTCGGCCGTACCAGGCAGAGGGAGCGGAGGGAGGGCCGGGCCCCCTTGGTGGTGGCGAGGGCGCCACTGCGAGTGCAGCACCCGAGCAGCGTCTCCTCTAGCTCAGGCTTGACGGGGCGAAGCGCCGATGAGCTGGAGCCCGACGACGAGGACGACCCCGGCTCCATCTGCCTCGGCGTCTAGGAGATGCCACGGCGGCGAGAGAAAGATGGCCTCTGTGGGTACTCGAGGCGCGGCACATTGCCGGTCTCGATGTGGTCGAGGATGGCCTCGAGGTTGTGGCTGGGATGCCCCACCATTTGTGCCGTCCATTGGCATTGAGGTGGCCGCAGGGGATGACGTCGTTGGTGGAGGCGATCTGCTCCTCGTGACGACGCACGAAGTACATGGACCACATTGTGTGGCTGTCGGTGGCGTACCGCTGCTCGTTCCGCTTCTCCTCCTCATGGACGAGCGGATGCGAGCTATCTCGGACTGCCGTGCCGCCCCTTCGGGCACAGGCGGCATCGGGACGCCGCCGGCACTCAGCCTCCACGCCCCCGACACCCGCTTGTACGGGGCTGCCAGGTACTCGGCTTCGTAGAAGAGGCGCGCCTTTGGTTCTCGGAGATGGCGGTGGCCGAAGCCGTTCGCCGCCGTGCTGTCGCCTGGAAACCTCTCGGCCATCTTCGTCGGTGAGAAGGCGGGGGGGAGAATGTAGGGTTGTGCACCGGACTAGGGGGGAATGAGGCCTGTGCCGCCCACCGGCAGGGACGTCGCCTTTTATAGCTGCAGCGGGGCGGGTAGAGGTTGCATGTCGGGTGATGCGTGGTGGGGCATGCGGCGCGGGGCCATCACTGCGCCGCTCGTGAGGCATCAATGGAGGTGACCGACGCGACAGCCTTCGCATTGATTCCCGCAGGAACCAAGGCGATGAGCACGACGAAGTGGCATCTCGCTGACTTAGAGGACCCATCCTTTTTGGCTCCAAAATTGCCCGCCCCGGCGACCCCAGACGCATCCCAGCGCACCGGGTTCGGCTTGGCTCCGTCGGCGCCAGTTTTGGCCCAAACCGGCGAGAAACGGTCTCCTGGGGGCGCGTCTGGGCCGATTTTCGGGCGCCGGCTCGGAAAAAACCCCTAGGGGGGCCATTGGGTGCGCGGCTCGAGATGTTCTTAGTTTAAGCTTGTCTTGCAAGACCCAACTTTGGTATGACATTTTCTTCATAATCGAATAAAATGCATAGGGATTTGCAACCCCGTGGATAATTAATCAACCCCGCCCGGGCCAGGGATCCTCATGAGTGTTGGTCCAACCTATCAACCGCCGCTGTCCACCAGGGGCAACTCTTTGATTGGCCTACCGGAACATTGGACAATCTGCCATCTCTTGAGAACGAGATACGGGGATCCTATTGGGATCGCTGACACGTCGGGACGTTTTGCTATACTTGTTTTACCTTTCTCGAGGTGTTCCAATGGAATTTCCAAGGAGATCAATGGTTTTCCGCGGTCGAGGTTATTCCAGCGTGGCGTGTTGTTAGTTTGTGATGGATGAGTTGGGCACCCCTGCAGGATTAAATTGTTTGGAGAAGCCGTTCCCGCAATTATGTGGCGACTTGGATTTTTTTAACACACGGTTATAGCAAACTAGACGTAAACTCTAATAAAATACACCAACTATGTGCATAACCGTGATTGTCTCTACTTGTGAACTTGAACCGAGAGAGAACTCGTTGGGGTTATAATTGACGTAAGTAGGTGATCAGGATCACTTACTGATTATGCTAGTTCACGTCCGTTATGCGTAGGCCACCATATTTACTTCTTGCTCTCGTAAGTTAGCCACTCAGACTAATGATTAGATGCTTGTTGGAACCTCACCACTTAATCTTGCCCATCCAAATGTCTTACATAGTTTCGGTACCCAGGTTAAAAGATTGCATGATAACTTTGGCTCATATATTACAACACTATAGGTACAGGTACCAAAGATGTCTATCCTATTGACGCATCCGATCTCCAGTGGGAATTTGACGAAAACATGGATGGATGTATGTTAGATACCCTGATGAGTAGAGAGGCAACATGGTCATCTCCCTGGACTAGCAAGGCAGTCTCATTGTGTATTTTATCATTTGTTTTGGTCCGTAGCCGGACCCTGCTTTATGGATGAATGTATGAATGTTTATGTGACATTGTAATTTAGCATGTGGCGAGTGTAAGCCAACTCTTATACTCTTCTCTTCATTAGTTCTATGAAATGATTTTTTACTTGCGAAATGCCTAGATGCGCTTCTATCCCCTTCGAGGACCTCTAGCCTTTATCGGGATAGAACTGCATCTTGGTCATTACCAGTTGGTAATCACAGCCATACCAACCATAGGAGCCCCTTGCTAGATCGAACTTGGCTGAGTCAAGTATAGTATAAATCTATTTATAATATAGTTATATCGGAGAGTAGTTTTCTTTTACTCCTCTTCTGTAATATCGTGAGGTATTCGGCTTAGGAATTTTGATTCTACTCCTCTTCTCGCTCAAATATTTCTAAGATCACGCGGGTATTTTGAAAACTATATGATGACGATGTGACGGAGTTTTTTCTTGGTGCCACCTAATATCAAGGAGTGGAGCTCCAGGGAATTCTCGTCACATTGTTATCATTCAGTTGCCTTAGTATCTCAAGATGGAGGATGTTCGAAATTGCTTGAATACTATTTGTGGCAAGAGGAGTTTGACGTCATCTAGTACTAGGGAGAACGTCCAGATGTACTGCCATGTTTATTATCGTTGTGATTATGAGGGTCCAAGATAGAAGAGCTTCCGAGGCCTCTAGTTGTGTGTTAACGGATGTGATACATTAGAGAGTAGTATTACTGCTAGGAGTTGAGTGATGGATGAAACTCCATGTATCCGTGGACCCGATTGCATAACCGAAGATTTTAGAAGTTCTTAGGTGGAAATTCTAGTAGTTACCTAGGATCATCTTCCGTCAGATGTATGAGGGTTATACATTTGTTCCGAGCACGTCTTAGCTCAATACTTTATTGTGCATATTCAAGTGGCTTCAAGATCTAATGATGTTATCACGAACCCGAAGAAGGCGTTCTTACTAATTTTCAGTTTGAATGCATTTGATGATATTCAATTGCAAATTTCTTTCAAGCCATTTGATTGATCTTATTTCAATCATCTTTCGCAATGGTGTGATGATATTATTGTCCATCTTCAGGATGGCTCGAGCAACTCGTCGACACCGAAGGCGTAATGATGTGAGTCAGTCTAACCCTAAACTCGTTGACACCTAGAGAGTGAGAGAGTCCAACGCCCGGGCCTCCTTGCCCCGTTTGGCCCACTAGCACAGCAGCAGCCTCAAGCAGCCCACGAGCACGTTCGCATCATAGTCAACTTGTATCACTCAACATCCAAAGGAGGCACATTGGCATGCCCGATGATTTGACGGCCGGAGCTCGTCCCCAGCCCCTACAAAACATGGCCTAACCCTACCCCGGCCTCTCCTCTCTTCATTTCTCCATCCTCCTGGACGAGCTGCCGCTCAAGTAAGCTCCCCACACCAAGCCATCGCCATGCCCTCCATGCCCCAAGCCTGCTTGAGCTCATGCTCTAGATAGCGTCGCTGTCGCGCCTCCGCTCCCTTGGAGCCACAGGAAGGAGTCCCCACAGCTTCTCCTTCGTCCCCAACGAGCGACGGAAGCATCAAGGCCCAGCTCCTCGCCGTCCTCACCCTTCCATGTTCTTCTTCTTCTCAGTCAGATACGTCCCGGAGTTTAGCTACTCCTCGTTGTTGCCTCGTTGTGCCCTGCTCCGCCCCTCCATGTCCTAGGTATGGTGGTATGATCCCTCCTTCCTTTCCCCTCGCCCACTTCGTCGTTAGCCTCGTCTATGTTTACTCCCGCCCGCGTCATCTTCATGCTCTTGGTGCTCTGTTCAAGTACGTTTTTTGTGTTATGGTATGTGCACCCCGCGACCATGGAGCAACCCCGTGGCAGGGAACCGGGTCCCCTTGAAATCCCGCACCCCTGCTGAGGCACTAGACGTGCTTCCATCACTGTGCTCCTCGGACGTACAATAAATGTGGCCGATTGGGTCATATATGGTAGCGCCTCCCATAGTTCATGCCAACAACAGTAGCGTAGTGGTCATGGTCATCTTGAGAGATCAAGGGGTTAGGGGTTCGAACCCAAGCAGCCCATGCTTTGTTTTATGTCGTCTACTCTTTCATCGTCAGTTTCGTCAAATGTCGGATTACCCTAGGGGTCTATACATAAGAGACTAAAGTCCCTCCTTGTAGAGCAACGCTCCCTAGCCCAGCTGATTGTCCGAGGTTTCTGTGACGAGACGGTCGGGGGTTCAATTCTCCCCCGAACCATTTTCCCAATGTTTTAACGTGTGGGACTAATAGTGGGCCTAAGGACATGTGTCACAACCTGGGGTCCGGGTGACTATGCCATCTGGCCACTGCTTTTAAAAAGTTTAGATATATTGTTTTCTTTGTTTTAGGGATATTTCCATTTAGGGAAATATTCTAGTTTTGTCATTTTCCAAATCTGGCAATAATCCTAGGATATGCCAAATTTAGCATATAAGTTGATATAAGTAGCATTGTCAATTTTGTGTGTGACTTGTGGGAGTTTTATATATAGAAATATAAGCTTAAGATATATGATTTTGGGGTACAAGTCCAGAGAATCCATTGGTGGTGTTGGTTTTATCATTTAAGCAACTTTGTGAGAATGTTATTTTGTCATAATATGTCATTTTTTTCACATGAATTAGTTCTTTCTTGATATGATGAACTTGTCAACATGAGATATGCTCATTAATGTGTGCTCTAGACATTGGTAGTTTTGCTTGCCATGTTAGTTCATGAGTAGGATGGGATTCTTGATGACAAGATGTCACTAAAATTCTGACTTCACATGCCCAAACAATTCTTAGTGTTGGAATCTATTATTTTATTGCCATGTTGCCTTGATGATTCCCATGTATATGTTGCTCCTTTGGAGTTGGCATAATGGAATGCATTGTTGTTCTTGTCATCCTCCATAGATGTGTGCCAAGATCTTGTGGATTAAGCTATGGCATCTTATTTAAAACTTCACCAAGTTGTCATCCTCCACAAAATTACAGCTCAATCCAATAATCTATGCGAGTCCGGATTGAATTTCTATTTTCTTGCCAAATTAGCACATTGCAAATCGAGTGCTACCTACACCCCTCAAATTGCCCAAATTTTTTTTGGTCAATCTTACATACTCAAATTATTGCCTCATGACACAATTCATCTCCATTTGCGTAGTAAATCTTCCTCACTAAATTTACAAAGTTTATATCCACAAAGAAGTTGACAAAATTTTGTTGTTTCTTTGATTAAATAGATACTTATGTACCTTGAAATTATTTTTGAAAAAATAAAGAGAAAACAATAAGGCAGAGGCAGTTCGAATTTGTCCCGGTTCCAACTAAATCATCGAAAATTTGTTTAAATGACCAAAAATAGCTACTAGGATCGAAAACACATAAGAATTGGTGATCATCCATAAAATGTGGTCTAAATTAATTGAAAATTTTAGTGATGCCATTTCACAAAATAATTTTGGTAGCTGCTTCACGAAACCCCCTGTTTTTAGCACTAAGAGATAATTTTAAAAAATGCCTCATGTTTTGAAGCAATCAGGAAGAAGCCCATGGATCACCCCTCACTGTAGGTGATCTGAGCCGTCCACACCCTTCTTTAGTCCCTCGATCCAGAGTCTCTCGCTCACCTCTCGTCCCTCTCCCACCAACCCGCCCACCTTCTCTAGAATTTCCCCTCTCTCGCTCATCTCGCTCTCTCTCCCCTGCACCGGTAGCAAACCCTAGCGCTCCCCGATCTAGACCCCTCCCCTCCCCTAACCTCGCCGCCACCAACCCCTCCCCGCCGCCACCTACCTCCGCCACCCACCCGTCCCCTCGCCGCCACCCACCTTCGCCACACCTCACATCCGCACCTTAGGTCCTCTCCCCTCTCCCCACTCCTAGATCCAACTTCCCACCGCCACCTCCAGGCCCAATCCCTGTGACGTCAGGCGGGATTCGATGGTACCCAGCACACCTACACCGTTACCGGCCATGGAGGCGGTGGCCCTCTTCGCCGGTGACGTGCCGACCATGTACATTGACCTCCCCAACTCGCTCAGCACCGACAAGGCGACGTGGCACCCTGCAGAGTAGGCCCTCTCCTCTCTTACGATATCATCGTTCTCCTTTCCTCTATCTCTCTCTCCCTCATGCATCTTCCCTCTCTCTCAGGTACATCTACAACAGCCCCGCCATGGATGGCCTCTTCAAGAGGTCCTACCACCTCTGCAGTTCGTCCATGTCGCCACCCCGCTTCATTTCCGCCATGGTCCAGTGGGTCGCGCCTGGTCACCTAGCAGAAGTGGCAGCGACTACAAGTTTCCTCCACCGCTACAAATCATATCCAAGTCCTACAGCCTGGATCATCTCCGTCACCAACGCCTACAGCCTGGGTATGAAGTCTGAACCTCTGTTCTGTACTCCATGTTTACTGAATTTCACCAATTTTACTGAATGTGCATGTGAATCCGAGATGTGAATCTCAAAAGTCTCCATAGTGTGGCTGTCTGTTCGAGTGTAGGAGTGCAAATGGGCACCTTGTAGAGTATTTTGTGACCCTCTCTAGTTCAACTAAATGAACTGAATTTTCAGAAGTCACATAACTTTTGAAAATTTAGTTTATTTGATTAAACTAAGTAGGTTGAGAGGGTACTCTGAGGTTCACAAAGTTGCATTCCTAATCAAGTGACTATTATGGTTCTATATGTAAATAGTATGTTGCAAAGCGATAACTATATTGTAGATCACTATAAAAGAAAACCTACTGTGTGTACCTGTTTTGGGGAGTGTCTATAGAGCTTATTATTCATGCCTGTTTATGGTCAAATTAGAAATATATTCCAATGTGTCTTTATGTTTGGCATCAACCATTCACTGGCTCAGTGGAACATGACTCTAAAATGATGGCCTGATGCTGTTATCTCTATGATTAGTTTTGCTGGGATAGAGTCTAGTTAGTAGTTAATGCGCTTCAACTTCATATGTTATCCATAATATAATAGTAGTTTACAGTGTGCGCGGGCGGTGCACGGCGTGGGGGTGAGCCAAGGCCTCACCATGGGCGCGTGTGGGTGCGGTAGGTGGGGGCGAGAACGCGCGTGTGGCTGGAGCCGGGTGCAGCGATGGCAGGGGCGGGGCCGAGGCGGTGCCGGGGCACGGCGATCGAGATGGGGTCGCGGCGAGTGTGGCCGACCGGTGTAGGGGGAGAAGAGGGAGAGGGAGGAGCCCTAGGGGGATCAACGATCAGGGGAGAAGGGGGTCGGCGAGGCTTAGTGTAGCCGGGGTGGGGAGGAGGTCGGGGAGGTCCGAGGCGAGGCGGATGGTGGCGGTGCGTGGTGGCGGCAGGGTCCGGTGCCAGTGAGGGGCGCCGACAGAGAGGTGCAAGGGTCCCGGGTGCGCCGGGCGGCGTCGGCGGTGCACAGTTCTCCCCCAATCCGATCGGGATTAGGGAGGGGAGAGAGTGAGGGGGAGAGGGGCGAGTGGGGGGAAGTGGGGTGGCGGCTAGGGTTTGGTGGGGGAGTGGGGTTTTCGACCCGAGGGGGCTGGGGTGGGCCGGCTAGTTGGCCCAATATGGGGGAGTCTTTGTTTTAATAGGTTTGTTTTTGTTTTCTTTTTCTTTTAATTGTTTTCTATTTTAGTTTTATTTTAAGTTAGTGAATTTAATACTTTAAAAAATGTTGACCTTCACAACCCAATGAACTAGGCATTATTTCCCGTATTTTGAATAATTTTGTTTTGGCATTCGAAAACTTTGATTTTTCAACTTTAACTTAGAGTTAAATTACATTGCTCTTTTTTGAAACAAACTGAGATCAGCGGAATGGATTAGCAATAATCCATAGGTTACTGTAGGTTGATTACATGGGTTACTATAGCTTAATTATCCAAGCGTTACAATAGTCCCGGCAAGTGAACCATGGCAAGGTCTCATTAACCGATGCCTTCGCCGCGTTGGTCGTGTCGAGGCCAGCGGGTGTGAAAGGAAGGAATCAGGATAAGGGAAACTGGATTAGTCATGATACCTCCTTCTCAACCGTAATTTTTGAATGTTTACATTGACTCGGCAGATCCATGTCAAAGGTTATGCTCATAACTAATAAGTTTCTCTAGTTTCTCCATGTATGCCTCTCCATTTTTCCCTTTCTTCCAAGGATGAAGGTGAATGTGTGTACATGTGTTCGCCGGGAATCCTAAAGGGGAGAAGCAATTGCATGCGGAGGAAGGTACGGTGCACTTGGGTGAACGCGTGTGAAGGAGAAGGGAAAAATCTACAACGAAAGCTAAGTTGAAACGGTTATATCCTCGCGTTAGAATTTGTATTCGCGTAACCCCCTAGTTACCAAGGGTATCGTATGGAAAATCTTACACTCGATGGAACCTCACCATCTTCTGTTCGCGCCCTTGTTTCGTTTCGAGCCTACTCAATGAAGCGTGCGGCAACATCAAAGACTGGCAAGGAAAAACTCATCGGCAAGGTGTCGTTGCCAGCTAAACGCTAAGGACCCACTCCTCAAGGCAATCACGGCAACATGTTTTTGGCGGGCGACCAAAGCATGTAAGAAAATAACCATACGAAGACCAAGAAGGAAACGGGGGGAAATCACACATGATTTCATAAAAACAATTGTTTAACAACTTCCGGTGGCTACCCTGTACCCTCATGAGTGAAAGAACTCTGTCAGCAAGTGGAGCAACTTTCTCCTCGGCAGCGGAAAATCAGTACCTGGCGGCAGATTCTTGAAGCATACAGAGAGGTTGAGCTCTGGATAGAAGTAAGCCAAATTTCTCAAAACCATGAAGAGGGTGTAGTGGGCCAGCTTTCGGGATTCATAGGCAAAGCCAGTGTCTCTATCATCTTCTTATTCGTTGAGCCCCTCGATCAAGCCATGAAAGAAGAGTGTCAACTTGACGCTTGGGACCACATTTTGCTTGGAGAACAAAGCTCAGCTCTTCATGTTCATGCTCGAGATCTATGTGGTGAGATGCTCATCTATGTGTGTCAAGTTCTTAATCCAAAGGTCACGCTGTTTAACTTGGTTCTTTAGCTTGTCCTAGACTTCTACTCGGAGGGATTGAGCATCGGACAGGCTGGATTGTAATAGTTTCTCACTATCACTGATGTCTACTACGCAACCTTCTTGTTGTAGACTCGTGTTGGGCCTCCAAGCGCAGAGTTTTGTAGGATAGTAGCAAATTTCCCTCAAGTGGATGACCTAAGTTTTATCAATCCATGGGAGGCGTAGAATGAAGATGGTCTCTCTGAAACAACCCCGCAACCAAATAAAAAAGAGTCTCTGGTGTCCCCAACACACCCAGTACAATGGTAAATTTTATAGCTGCACTAGGTCGGCGACGAGATGGTGATAGAAGTGTAATATGGATAGTAGATATAAGTTTGGTATTCTGAAAATATAAAAACAGCAAGGTAGCATGTAAAAAAGTGAGATAAATCGGTATTGCAATGCTCGAAAACAAGGCCTAGGGTTCATACTTACACTAGTGCAAGTTCTCTCAACAATACTGACATAGTTGAATCATATATAAATCCCTCACGTGCGACAAATAGTTCACTCCAAAGTCAAAAATAGAAGAGAACAAACGAATAAATTATTGTAGGGTACGAAACCACCTCAAAGTTATCTTTTTCGATCAATCATATGAGGTATCCCTATAAGTGTCACGAACAGCCCTAGAGTTCGTACTAAAATAACACCTTAAGATAAACATCAACCAAAACCCTAACATCACCTAGATAGTCCAATGTCACCACGAGTTCCCATGGGCTTGATTATACGATATGCATCACACAATTTCAGATTCATGATGTTCAATCCAACACAAAGAACTTCAAAGAGTGCCCCAAAGTTTCTACCAGAGAGTCAAGACGAAAACATGTGCCAACCCCTATTCATAGATTCCCAAGGTCACGGAACCCGCAAGATGATCACCAAAACATACATCAAATGGATCAATAGAATATCCCATTGTCACCACGGATATCCCATCACAAGACATACATCAAGTGTTCCCAAATCCCTGAAGACTAAATCCGAGAAGAAAACTTCAAAGGGAAAAATCAATTCATCACGGGCAGATAGAGAGGGGAAAACTCCATATGATTCATCTATATTAATAAAGCTCACGGTACATAAAGATTGTGTCATCTCAAGAACACGAGAGAGTGATCAAAGACATAGCTACTGGTACATACCCTCAGCCCCGAGGGTGAACTACTCCCTCTTCGTCACGGAGACCGCCAGGATGATGAAGATGGCCTCCGATGATGATGGCCCCCTCTAGCAGGGTGCCGAAACGGGCTTCCGATTGTTCTTTCGTGGCTACAAAGGCTTATGGCGGCAGAACTCCCAATCAAGGTTCTAGGGTTTTGGTATTTATAGGAATTTTTGGCGTCGGTCTCACGTCAAGGGTCCCACAAGCTAGGGGCCCGCCCTACGGGGGCGCTCCCTAGGATTGTGGATGCCTCAGGACTCCTCTTCGGCATATATTTTTGTCCAGTATTTTTTATATGTTCCAAAAATATTCTCTGTCAATTTCTAGCTCATTCCGAGAACTTTTATTTATGCACAAAAAGCGACACCATGGTAGTTCTGCTGAAAACAATGTCAGTTCGGGTTAGTTCTAATAATATCATACGAAAATCAAATAGAGGTATTGTAAACATGGTATGAATACTTCATAAATTATAGATATGTATCTGTCACCGGTAGACTCGATGTCTTTCTCCAAGAGGCAAGCTTGGACTTAAGGTCAGAAATGGCGCTGTTAGCCACCTCGAGATCTTGACCCTTGGAGGAAAGCTGCGTTTGCACCATATCCAATGTCGTTAGGACTTTGTGTGCTTCCTCCTTGAGGGATCCAATCTCCTTGTGGCTCTTGTCGAGGTCCTCCGTCAGTTTGCTCAGCCGAGCTTCAAGGGTGGTTTTGGCGGTAGATGCAACGGCGAGGTCATCGAAAACTTTCTTTAGCTTTTTTGCAGACTCCAAGGATAATGTTTTGAGGGCTGCTTGATGGCCATCTTCCAACTCATTGGTGTGCTGCAGAACGCGGGCTTCCAGTGCCTCCTCCTTGCTATGAAGGCAAGAAGGGCATATGAATGCTTGACCTATGTGCTATTTGCTTGCTTGCTGGTGCTCTCTATATTCATAAAGCTTCCTCCTACTCTCAAAACTCTTTTCATTGATCTAAACTCTTGTCGAGTGATCATACCATGTGTATAGGACCTAAAAATATTTTTATCAAATAATATTTTGGCCAAAAAGCATTTATTGAATTTAGGTTTTCCAAAACCCCTGAATTGAGGTTTGTACTACAAATCCTCAAATTGGGTGGATTGTTTTGCCCAATGTATTTATTTGGAACCTGATATATATATATATATATATTTATATATATATATATATATATATATATATAAATATATATAACCCCAAAACCAAAAAATATTATTTTTAAAGATTATTTTATTATTTTATTTAAAGGCTTTTTCTTAAGACTAGAAATGGTCTTTTATAGAGAAAAAATATATAAAAGCTTTAAAAGTATTTTGGAAAATTAAGGAAAACTCAGTGGAGATATATTGTCCATATATAAGAGTTTAGACACATGGTCATTTCTTCCTATTTATAGAATTTGAAATATTTCAATAAGAAATATTCTCAAATACATCCAAGAAAATTCTAGTATGTCACATATGACATATGTGATCATCTTGCCAGGTTTGACCTGAAGACAAGTTGATTTGGTTCACCAAAATATCCCAAAAGGCTCCCTGTCCAGATCCAAATTTGATAAACTATACATTGCCAACTGTCTCACCTTAAGCTCAAACTTTGTGGACATGATCTAACCTCCAATAATGCATCGACACCAAGTGGTGCATCAAGGAGAACAAATTCACTTCTCCAAATCCCCCCAAATCCATTTCTGTTGATTTGAAGAATTGGAAATTCTTGCATTATCAAATTTCCCTATTGGGTCCGCAACATTTTGGGCATGCTCTAATATCCAAATAATTCCACCACACGAAGTGGTGCATTAAGGAGAATAGCTTAGCATGACCATATCCATAGAAACCTATTTCTGTTGGTTTCTAGGGTTCACCAAGTTTATATTGGCAACTTACTTCAAATGATCTGAAACTTGGTGATCAACCCTATTTTTAACCACCATTTGATCCTGTTAAATATCAAGGCAAGTAGAATTCATTTACTTGGCCAAATAACCATCAAACACCTTCTGGTTATTTCTAAAAATCATTGTTTTCACCCTCTAACTTATTCTACTTGATCCCAAACTTTTACCACGGTCTCTAGGATGCCCCCACTAACCTAGGTAATAATCTCATGGCTCGGCTCAAGATTTATGTGTGGTAAAACCCCAATTTCCCCTCCTAGATAGCAAAAAACCATCTCTCTCCCTCCACACCTCTCTCACCCTAATGAAGCCCCAGAGCATCCTATGGAATGTTTTCCTTTGTTTTACCTCCCTATAGATCATGTACATGCATGCCGTGCCCAAGAGGCCAATGGCATGCCATGGCATGCCATATGGATGCTCTAGAACGCGCTGTACTGCCCGACCGCACTATAGCCGCCACCCAATGCATGGCCCGACCACCTTGAGCTCCCCCCACTCACCAGCTGGTTGCCTTGGCGTCCGAGACACGCCACCCTGTGGGCCACCTCGTCTCCTCCTCCTATGGCCTCCTCGCACGCACGCTCCTCTGTCCCCCCTTGCTCCGTCCCTAGACGCGGACCTCATCCACGAAGCCCATAGACACGCTCTGGGTGATCCCCATGACCTCTATCATCAGCCTCGTCGTGGACGTGGGCGCCGTCCACGATGGACTCATGCCCCCACCCATATAGTGTAGCCGCAAGCTCCCCGAGATGCTCCCTTGGCTCTCTCCCCCTCTCAGACACCTCCCTTGCCTCCCCTAGCTCTCCCAATGCTATCCCCTTTGCCCACAGCCGGCATTGTCACCTCGGGCATTGCCCAAATTGGAGCTCCTCTGAGCCTGTTGTCTCCTCTGAGCTTCGTTGTAGCAGCCCACACTGTCGTAGAGCCCCCTTCGTGCCCTCTCTTCCCTGCGCCATGGCTAGGGCATCGTCGCCCCCCATGACTGACACAACCTCTCCATAGTGGATGCAACGCTCAGCCTCGACCACCCTAGGACTCGCAGATAGCCCAGGTGAATGCGGCTCGCCGCCCTGAGCGCACAGGTGGTCGGAGCGCCACCGGGGATGGCCTGTGCCGCCGGTAGCAAGCGCCGGAGCAGCTTGTGTCCGCCTCCTCTACTCAAGCAGGACGAGGAAGAAGACCCTACAAGCGGCGCCGACCTTTCGCTGACCCAGTTAGTCAGGCCTGCTAGTTTAAGTGGATACGGCTTTTAACGTTTGCGTCTTTCCGTGGTGGAAGCACATTCGGGGGGAAGAACCCATCGACTTGGCCGGCTGGCCGCACGACTAGGCTACTACGCTGGCCCATGTGCGCATCCCGTGCACTATGTGCCACTTAGCCAATTGGTAATATTCCCTCCCTTCCTTTTCTTTTTATTTTAACAAAAGACTTCCAAAATTCATAGAAAAATCATTTGAACTCCAAATCAATTGATTCAAATTCCTACTGATTCCTAAAATTATGTCCTATCCAAATAGGTAAATTGCATAGTTTTCCTGGAAACTTTTCTGTACAGTTCAAACTCAAATTTGAAGCTGAACTAGAGAATGACCCACTTATAAAATGCCTAGAGCAATCATTATAGCTCCAAATGGAGTGATTCAAGTTCCTAGGAGAATCAAAACTCAAGTCTTTGGGTCTGAGCATTTTTCCTTAGACTTATTCTGCTTTGTCAAATATTGGACCATTTCTTCATTTATGACCCACTTTTGAAATCCGTAGGAAATTCTTCCAAACTCAAAATACAGTGAAACCACTTTCTAAATTCTTCTAAAATCATGCCCTAGTTGATGAGTGCTTCCATTCATTTTTATAGAAATATTTTCGGTGGACATCTTATAGGATCATCATTTCCTTCATGTCCACTTCGGTGTAGAAACCGGTGGATCTCGGGTAGGGTGTCTCGAAATGTGATGCTAGGATCGACGGTAATAGGAGACGAAGGGGACACGAGTTTACCCAGGTTCGGGCCCTCCTATGGAGGGTCCTGCTTGGTTGTATTGATGGTATAATGGTGTTATAGGGTTGATCTACCTCGAGATCGTATGTCTAACCCTAGATGAGTTATCCTCTCTCTATACCCTAAAACCCTCCGACTTATATAGATGCCGTGGAGGCCTAGGGTATACACATGGTCAGTTACATGCCAAAGAGATAAACATGCCTATTCACTACATCGGACGTGGAGCGCAAGCCATGGTCCTCGAAGCTTCCGTCCTGGTAAATGGGCCTTCAGGTCATTTGGTGTTCGGTGACTGGCCCACACAGTCCAGCCCATACAACAGGTTGGCTATGCGAGGACCCCCTAATACAGGACTCAATAGTTAACCAAACAGATTCGTGAGAGGAGGGAGGAAAAAAATTGTATGTGCCAGAAACAAAACAATTGAGGCGTACTTGCGCCAGGCAACTTCATATTTCCTCAACCAACTCTTATAACTCGGATTGCTGAAGCAACTGTTTACAGGTATGCGAAAAAAGAGAAAATAGAAAGGCCTAAAGGAGCAGTTATACCAGAGGTCTTCAATTGTTGACTAAACGTCTTTGTTATACACTATCGCTTGGTGACTCCTGCCTTTGGATATACGTTGATAGGTGATTGTGTTCAGCGAACGCACCTTGCAAACTAGGTCTTGAGAAGTCGCCGATTATGTAGATGGGTTTTATGCCGCAGGTAGGCTCTTTTAAGAATGCCTCCATCAGGTCCTAGAAGTGTTCATTGTTACAGGTCAGAGCAACCGAACACCCATCAGAAATTCCCCATCGCCACCCAGGGAATCTTAAGTGCGAAGTTGTGCCTCTTCGGCACGTGCTTTGCTAGTCCTGTTGTTGTGCGGTGGGGGCGACTCCCTATTAAGGGGAGGAAGGAGCGTCAGAGATTTCGGTCTGAATCCGAACTCGCTTCCCAGCCTTTCGTGCCTTTACGGCGAATGCCGAAGCTTGTCGATTGTCTTTATAGTTAAACTCGGCCACCAGCGCCAACGCGTGTTCCTCTATTCTAAGGGACCACTCTATATTGCCATTGTCAGTAATGACCCCATTGTGGCCCGGCATCTTGAGCTTGAGGTATGCGTAATGCGAGACTGTGCTGAACCGAGCAAATGCAGTCTGACCAAGCAACACGTGATAGCCATTGCGGAATGGCTCAATTTCAAAGATCAAGTCTTCACTGCAGAAGTTATCGGGCGAGCCGAACACGACTTCTAGGGTTACAGAGCCCATGTATCGGGCCTCAACTCCTGGGATCACTCCTTTGAAAGTAGTCCACTGGGCTTGATCCTTGATGGATCTATACCCATCTTTTTCACTGTGTCTGAGTAAATTAGATTGAGGCTACTTCCTCCGTCAAGTAGGACTTTGGTGAGGTGATACCCATCTATAATGGGGTCTAGGACGTGGGCAAACCGACCACGGGTACTGGTGGGATGGTCGCGTCGGTCGAAGGTGATCGGGTAAGCCGACCACGGGTTATATTTCTGAGCTATGGGCCACACAGCATAGACCTCCCGAAGGTCCCGCTTCCTCTCTTTCTTAGGGATTTGACTTCGGGAGGGAATTTCTTCTGACCGCCACCTATTGTACCCTGAGGCTTTTCTTCGTCCTCGTTGCGCGAGCTCTTGCCCAGGTCTTCGGGTTGTATTTTGTCGGCCTGTTTAAACACCCAACAGTTGCGGTGTGTGTGATTGGCTGGCTTCTCCAGAGTTCCATGGATTTCACAAGTCCTGTCCATGTCTTCTAAAGCTAAGTGGGTACGTCACGATTGCCTTTAGGGGGCTTCTTCCGCTGTCTTGGTCGGGAGTTGCGGAATCCAGCATTGACCACCGTGTTGTCGGCGTCGTTACCATGATGTCGATGCTTGTTCTTATTACGTTTCGGCTGTCAGTTGCCATCCTGGGCTTCAGGTGCTGCTGAATCCTTAGAATTGTGGTTGCATATAGCCAGGCAATTATCTTTGCCCACATAAAAATGGGTCATGAGGGAGGTACGGGCGGACATAGTCCGAGGTTTGTCCTGACCTAGCTGGTGGGCCGGACATTCGTCCTGAATATTGTGCCGGAAAGAGGCAATAGCCTCGGCATCCGGACAGTCGATGATTTGGTTCTTCTTCGTCAAGAACCGATTCCAGAATTGTCGGGCGGACTCGCCGGGCTTCTAGATGACGTTGCTGAGATCGGAAGAGTATGGAGGGCAGACATAGGTCCCTGGAAGTTAGAGAGAAACGCATCTTCCAGGTCTTCCCAGCATCCTGTGGAGTTTTCCGGCAGGCTGTTTAACCAGTGCCGAGCTGGCCCTTTAAGCTTGAGAGATAGGTCTTTAATGGCATGGAGATCATCTCAATGTGCCATATGGAAATGGAGGAGGAAATCCTCGATCCAGACGGTTGGGTCAATGGTCCCGTCATAATGTTCAATATTGACGGGTTTAAAACCTTTGGGGAACTGATTCCGCATTACCTCATTCGTGAATTACAGTGGGTGAGTGGTGCCCCTGACTCGAGCGATGTCACGCCTATAGTCGGCGTCTCTATGGAGCCGGTTGTGCTTCTGGGCTCTGTAGTTTTGGTGGAAATATGGTCTATACTCTCCCAATCAATCCGGTGAGTAATTCCTGGATCCATAGATGGATCTAGTATGGCTTGCTCTGTGATCTAAGTCATCACGCAGGTCGAACCTGTCATTTGTTTCGAATGGCTCCTTACAGTGTCTTTGGGGCATTGCTCGTATGTAACCGGTACCATTGACCGCTCTGTCACTCCCACGAGGAGGGAGGTCTGGCTCGTTGTATGCGGTACGATGCGTAGACGGAGTGTTCGTGAGCTCTCGAATTGTGACAACAGCTGCCTCCTAGGGTAGCTTTTGGGCTGATTTGACAAACTCATGTTGTATGCTTCTTTGGCTGAGAGAACTTTCGTCCATCGATCAGTGAGGGCGGCTTGTTCGACTTTAAGTTGCCGCTCTTTGGCCTTTAGGCTGTGAGCCATTGCTATGAGCCGCTGCCTAATTTCTTCCTGATCCTTGAGGTTATCAGGGATGTACATGTCATCGGTCTTTGGTAGGTCTTCCTCCTAGATAGGGGAAGGTAATCATCACCCTCGGGGTCATCGGCGCTATCAGGGTTGTTTTTGTCTATAGGTTCGTCTGGACCCTCAAACGGGTGCTCGGGCACATCTGGATGATCATGATTGGCAGGGGTGTTTAAATCCCTGCAATTGATAGTAGTTCATCTTCCCTTTTTTGCATTTGGACCGCTTATGCAATCTCCGATGTCTTGATGGTGCGTCGCTCAATTTGTCACCGTTGTTGTGAGGCATGTTGTAGCTATTGCTGGGAGGAGTATCCACCATGTAAACGTCATACGTAGAAGTGGCGGTCTAATTCCCTATGTTAACGGGGGTGGGAGCACGGTCCTCTTCGTCCACGTATTCTGCCTCCACGGAGGCATAGTCTAGCATGTTGGTTAAGTCTTCGACAGTGGCTATTAATCGGGTGGGGGTGGGTCAAAAAATCCGTGCATGCCCGAACTATAACCGGGCCGGACACATATCGGGGCTCGATCGTTAGTGATTTTCAACAATGAGAATTGCTCCAAGGCCTCGTCAACCGCTGAGGGCCCGATTGGATCCAGCTGTCCAGAACGCATGGAGTCGACCCCATGAAGCCCACCCCTGGGGGCTGTTCGGTAGGAACACTGGTCCGGTCATTCATTTTTATGGCCGGAATGGGGTTAGAGATTGGACCCCCACCACGTGTGACCCTATTGGCGTGTCCGACGGAGGGGTTCGAGGCTAAGGCCTCAGAGTCCTCGAGGGCTACGGGCGAGGCCGTGAGCCCAATTAGTGACAAGTCGCCTTGAGGGTCGACAGAAAAGTCTAGGTTTCCAAATCTGACTTCCTGATCAGGGGCCAGGCTCTCAACGCGGCCTAGATGACCGGTGGAACTAGCATGCAGTACAACGATGCCGAAGGCGAAGATCTGCCTTGGGACGAAAACGTCCATGTTGCAGACCACGTCGTTGAAGAAAAGGCAACGCGTCGATCCCATCTCACTCACACAGGAACTCTCAATGAAAGCACCAATGTCGGTGTAGAAACTGGCAGATCTTGGGTAGGGGGTCCCTAACTGTGAGACTAGGATCGACGATAATAGGAGACAAAGGGGACACGAGTTTACCCAAGTTCGGGCCCTCCTATGGAGGTAATACCCTACGTCCTACTTCATTGTATTGATGGTATAATGGGTTACAGGGTTGATCTACCTCAAGATTGTATGTCTAACTCTAGATGAGTTGTCCTCTCTCTATACCCTAAAACCCTCCAGCTTATATAGATGCCGAGGAGGCCTAGGGTTTACACATGCTCGGTTACATACCTAAGAGATAAACATGCCTACTCACTACATCAGACATGGAGCGCAAGCCATAGTCCTCGAAGCTTCCATCCTGGTAACTGGGCCTTCAAGTCATCTAGTGCTCGGTGAGTAGCCCACACAGTGTGGCCCATACAACAGGTCAGCTATCCGAGGACCCCCTAATACATGACTCCCTCATCCTCCATTCAAAACTCCCCCTTGACCCAGATCCAATAAAACCTCTTTGGTCATTTTTCCCATGACCACAGGTGTGCAAGAAAAATAAAACTCCTATTTATAGAGCACTTCTATTTTCTACTTGTTGTGTTGCTTATTGCGGTTTTTCTCGATGATAGTTGACAAAGTAGACGAAGTGCTCGGAGTGGACGAAAAGCGTGTGAAGATCATGGTATAGTGAAGGTTGATTCTTAGTGGAACCCTCCATCGGTAGAGCCCTCCATGGACTCTGGCGACCGTTACCCTATGTGGGTTGAATACTCCATGAACATGGACATACGATAGCACCACCTATCGGAACCACGGGAAAAATCATCCTGTCACCAATTGCGTTTTATCTTCCTACCCTCTGTTTACTTACATGCTTGTCTTTACTTTTGTAGGATCGAAAGTAGTTCTATACTAGGAGGGGGTGATTAGAATACTTTACAAATTAAAAATCTACTTATTCCCAATTTTAATTCTTGGCAGATTTTAGCATTCATAGTATGTCAAATAAACCATACACATGCATGTCTAAGAGTATATTAGCAGAAACTAAAGACAAGCATGTAAGTAAAGAGAGGCTAGGAAGAGCAAACACAATTGGTGACACGAAGATTTTTCCCATGGTTCTGATAGGTGGTGCTATCATACGTCCACGTTCATAGAATCTTCAACCCATGTAGGGTAACGGTCGCGAGAGTCCATGAAGGGCTCTACCCAAGGAGGGTTCCACCAAGAAGCAACCTTGACTATACCATGATGGCCTACATCCACGAGGACTAGCCAAACTCGGGGTAGATCTTCACGAAGTAGGAGATCTCTTTGCCCTTACAAAGTTCTTGGTTCACTCCATAACACGAAGTAGGAGGCTCCCAAGCGACACCTAACCAATCTAGGAGGCACCACCCTCCAAAAGGTAATAGGATCGATAGTGTTGATGAAGTCCTTGCTCTTGTGCATCTCAACACAGAATCACTCTCTCACAGGTTTGGCTTGGTAGAAGGGATTGATTTGGTGGAAAGCAACTTGGGGCAGCTAGAGATTAAGATTCTGTTGGGGAACATAGTAATAGTTCAATAAATTCATACATGTCACCAAGATCAATCTAGGAGATGCTAGCAACGAGAGAGAGGGAGTGCATCTTCGTACCCTTGAAGAGCACTAAGCGGAAACGTTGCAAACAACGCGGTTGATGGAGTCGTACTCGCGGCGATTCAAATCGCGGAAGATCCAATCCAAGCACCGAACAGACGGTGCCTCTGCATTCAACACACGTACAGCCCGAGGACGTATCATCCTTCTTGATCCAGCAAGGGGGGAGGAGAAGTTGAGGGAAAACTCCGGCATCACGATGGCATGGTGGCGGTAGAGTTTGTGGTTCTCCGGCAGAGCTTTGCTGAGCACTACGGAGGAGCAGGAGGTGTAGGAGGGGGGAAGGGCTGCGCCAGGGGCAAGGGTGTGGCCTCCCTCCCAACCCCCCACTATTTATAGGCCAAGGGTAGAGGGATCCGTCCCCCCTACATCCAATCTAAGGTGGGGCGGCGGCCAAGGGGGGGAACTTGCCCCCCTTGTTTGCAGGGGGCGCCCCCACACCCCTAGGGTTGGCTGCCCTAGGCACCTTGGGCCTAGGGGGAGGCGCACCAGCCCACTAGGGGGCTGGTTCTCACCCAACTACATCTAGTTAGGTCTTCCGGGGCAGGTGGACCCTCCCGATGGACCCCTAGAACCCATTCGGTGGTCCCGGTACAATATCGATAAACCCCGAAACTTTTTAGGTTACTTAAACTGGACTTCCCATATATAAATATTCACCTATGGAGCATTCCGGAACTCCTCGTGAAGTCCGGGATCTCATCCGGGACTCCAAACAACTTTCGGTAAGCACATACGATTCCCATTACAACTCTAGCATCATCGAACCTTAAGTGTGTACACCCTACGGGTTCGGGAACTATGTAGACATGACCGAGACACCTCTCCGGCCAATAATCAATAGCGGGATCTGGATACCCATATTGGCTCCCACATGTTCCATGATGATCTCATCGGATAAACCACGATGTCATGGATTCAATTAAACTGTATACAATTCCCTTTGTCCATAGGTATGTTACTTGCCCGAGATTCGATCTTCGGTATCCCTATACATTGTTCAATCTCGTTACCGGCAAGTCTCTTTACTCATTCCATAACACATGATCCCGTGACTAATTCCTTAGTCACATTGAGCTCATTATGATGATGTATTACCAAGTGGGCCCGAAGATACCTCTCCGTCACAAGGAGTGACAAATCCCGGTCTCAATTTCTGCCAACCCAACAGACACTTTCGGAGACACTCGTAGTGCACCTTTATAGTCACCCAATTACGTTGTGACATTTGATACACCCAAAGCATTCCTATGATATCCAGGAGTTGCACAATCTCATGGTCTAAGGAAATGATACTTGAGATTAGAAAAGCTCTAGTAGACGAACTACATGATCTTGTGCTATGCTTAGGATTGGGTCTTGTCCATCACATCATTCTCCTAATGATGCAATCCTGTTATCAATGACATCCAATATCCATGGTCAGGAAACCATGACCATCTATTTATCAACGAGCTAGTCAACTAGAGGCTCACTAGGTACATGGTGTGGTCTATGTATTCACACATGTATTATGGTTTCTGGTTATTACAATTATAGCATGAACAATAGACAATTATCATGAACAAGGAAATATATAATAACCATTTTATTATTGCCTCAAGGGAATATTTCCAACAGTCTCCCACATGCACTAGAGTCAATAATCTAGATCACATCACCATGTGATTACCACCCAATGAGTTCTGGGTTTTGATATGTCTTGCTTGTGATATAGGTTGTAGTCAACGGGTCTGTAACACTCAGATTCGTGTGTACTTTGCAAATCTATATGTCATAGTGCAGATGCTACCACGCTCCACGTGGAGCTATTCCAAATGGTTGCTCCACTATATGTATCTTGACTGCTACTTAGAGTCATCCGGATAGGTATCAAAGCTTGCATTGACGTAATCCTTTACGACGAACTCTTTATAACTCCATGATCGAGAAATATTTCCTTGGTCCTCTAGCTACTAAGGATAATCTTGACTGTTGTCCAGTGATCCACTAGTGGACCACTGTTGTACCCCTTGACAGACTCATGGCAAGGCACACACTTGGTGCGGTACACAACATGGCATACAATACAGAGCCTATGGATCAGGCATAGGGGACGACCTTCGTCCTTTGTCTTTCTTGTGTCGTGGTCGAGCTTTGAGTCTTACTCAACTCCACACCTTACAAATCAGGAAAGAACTCTTTCTTTGATTGATCCATTTTGAACTCTTTCAAAATCTTGTCAAGGTATCATTGAAAGTTTTATCAGACGTCTTGATCTATCTCTATAGATCTCGATGCCCAACATTTAAGTAGCTTATTTCTAGGTTTTCCTATGAAAAACTCCGTTTCAGACAACCCTTTATGCTTTCTAGAAATTTTACATGATTACCGATCAACAATATGTCATCCACATATACTTATAAGAAATTCTATAGTGCTCCCACTCAAAAACTATGATCACCTCATCAACGCGTATATTCCAACTTCAAGATGCTTGCTCCAGTCCATAGAAGGATTGCTGGAGCTTGCATACCTTTTAGCATCCTTAGTATCGACAAAACTTTCTGTTTTATTTAAAGCCTTAAAGATTATTTTTATATTTTATTTAAAGCCTTTTTCTTGAGGCCAAAAATGGTTTTTCATTTATTAAAATTTAGGGAAACTCAGTGGACATATATTTTCCATATATATGAGTTTCAACTCACGAGCATGATCAAATCATGGGCAAAACCCCTCAATACCCTTTGTGTTCAAACCAAGCTTTTGAAATATTTCTATAAGAAATATTCTTAATAAATTCCAGGAAAATACCAGCAAGTCAACACTATCATAAGTGATGATCTTGCAAAGTTTCATCTCAATCCTAGTTGATTTGATTCATCAGACCATCCCAAAACCCTCTCTGTCCATATTAAAATTTGAGTAAATTTACATTATGAAGTTTCTCCCCTTGACCCCAAACTTTCTGGGCACGCTCTAATGACAAAATAGTTATGCCATACTAAGTGGTGCATCAAGGGTAAAAGCCTCACATCACTAGATCTACAGAAACCTGATTCTCTTAGTTTCTAGGGTTTACCAAGTTTCCATTGTCAACTTTTCCCCCTTGGGCTCAATCTTGGTGAATCGTCTCATTTTTAACTAGCATTTGACCCTGGTAAATATCTCAGTAAGTTGGTAGATTCTTCTTGCGCAAAACCTTATCAAAGACCTTCTGGTAAAATAGTAAATGCACTATTTCCACCCCTTCCTCTTTTACCCTTGCCCCCAAATTTTTGCCACACCTTCTTGCAATTCCCAAGAACCCTCGATAGAAATCCCAAGTCATCAAGCTACTGGAAGAAGGGGTAAACCCCCATTTACCCCCTGGCAGCATCCTTTTTCTACCTTTCCTTCTACCATATGGCTCCTCCAGAGCCCTCCCCCAACTTCTCCTAGCCCTAGGGCACCTCCTGTAGCCCCAAGACACGAGAGGACACACTGGGGGGCTTAAAATATGCCAGGACACGCCATATGGGCAATCTGGAGCGCCCTACAGTGCGCTCCCGCACTGTAGCCGCCCCTGCCCAGTGTCGCCCGATAGCCTCGGGCCTCCCCAGCATGTTCCCCCGGCCGCCCTCGATGTCTGCAAGGCGCGAGATGGTCAGGCCCCCTTCTCCCTCCACCTCTTCTCCCCTCCATCGCACGCGAACGGCACTGCCCGAACCGTCCAGTGGCCGCCCTCGCACGCGCGCACCTCTGGTCCCCCTCTTGGCTTCCCTTCCCTTCTCCTGGACGCGGACTGAGTCCAGGAAGCCCCCAGACATAGCCTGGAGCCCCCCCATGGCCTATGGCGATGGGCACGTCCTGACCGGCGCACCGCGCTTGCGGTGGACCGAAGCCTGCCTATTTAAGGCCCCCCCGCTCCTCCTGCTCCTCCCTCTTCCTCATAGCTATTTCCCCATGCTCAGCCTGCTTGACCCCATGGTCGGGAGCGGCTCCCGAACCAAACCCTCGCCGTTGTCGGGCTTCCCCCCTGGCCGGTATTCCCCTCTGTCCCGACGCTCCCCTCAGCCACCCACCGACGTGCAGGAGCCCCCTGAGCATGCCGATGCCCTCCGTTCCAACCGCCACGGCCTGGAAACCCCTCAAGTGAGGCCCCTCCGCTCCTGTCGCGAGGAGAGGGATGACAGGTGGGTCCCACCTGTCATCCCCTCAACCCCCTCCTCTCTCTCTGCCTAGTAGGGTCTGTGGGCAAGTTTAAAAATAAACCTGCCACACATGGCGCCTCGCCTGGGACGGCTTCCCCTGTGGGCCGGTTCGGCTTGGTGTTTTTGGCTCGAGGGGCACAGTGCCCTGTCTCGTTTTCTATTTTCTGTTTTTTTCCAAAAAAATCCACATGGCACAAATTAAATCTATTCCAACTATTTTTCCACCAAAAATCTTAGAATATTCCCTAGAATTTATTAGTACCATTTGTAAAAATGTTTGAAAATATTTTATACACTGTTCTAATTTAAAACCCCTATTTAGCATTATAAGTTCCTGTTTTAAATAGGTTTGAAAATCTTTTCTAGTTCAAAAACCTAGGCAAATATTTTTAGTATATCTTGTGGTATTTATTAGAGTAGGGTAGCATTTTTGATAGTAGTTTGTGTGCTATGTTTTTGTGTGTTTCTTATTTTTATCACTTTTATTCGCGACAATAGATTGCGCGGTTGACGAAGAAGTTGGACCTGAAGACTTCAACGACCCCGGAGACTTTGTTGAGCCAGACAAGCAACCCTTTGACCATGTTAAGAAACTTTTTCATGCATGACATATAGCACTTGTTGTTTTGATGATTGATCATGATGAGGTGCTCCCCCTTTGGTGGGATGCCTCCGATACTCTTACCGTTGATACTTGCATCGTGCATGACCCTACCACCTTATGGGGGTTATGCGGGTGGGTGTAGTTAAGATGCTAATAGAGGCTATGCAAGTGGGTTGGGATTTATGCATAGTGATGGAAAGGAAGTGATTCTTTCAAATACTTTTCGAAAATGCCGTCGGGTGCCACTAATGCCCGAGGGAGATGATGATGATAAGTTGGGTGAGCACTTGAGAAGGAAGTGGTGTGCCGGAACAAGATGAGAATGTGTTTTCAAAACGGATTGGTGTAAGTTGCGACCGTTACTCCAACCTTACATGCAAAACCATTATACCCCTTATGGGAAGGGGCTTTTCTGAATACCTTGGTGGGTATTGGCAAGGGGCTTGCATTACTAGTGGTGGGAGTGGCAAGGTCACTCTCGATATGGGGTCGTACCGGTATGTACGATCATGCGCTATCTTCATAGGCACCGGGCACACCGTTGGTCCCCTCATGGATTGTACGATCTGGAGCGAGGCTCGTGTGATGTACATCCTGAGGGCTGGGTACCAATCGACTGGACTCTTTGTTTAGTATCGCTAGGGGAAAGGAATTGTTCGGGTGCTTAACTCGGGTATGCTATATATCGTGTGTCGTGGATGACACAGAAGTTCCTCGAGTCGTCTGGGTAAAGTGTGCAACCTCTGCAGAGTGTAAAACTATTCAAATAGACGTGTGCACGGTCAAGGACAGTTGGATGACCGCTCTTGTGCAACATCCAAATGTTTTCACAAACTGGTGTGTGAGTGTGTGGATACAAAGATGGTACTTGAGCTAAGTCCTATGGCGTAGCATGGTAATTGAACTAAGTTCGATGACTTAGCATGATGAATGAGAATGAGATGTTCGACCCCTGCTTATGATCATATCTGTAATTTGTTCATATGGATATCTGCCTATTGTTGATGCATGATTACTAGTTACTTGATCATGTCATTGCACTTAAAATTAGCTTTCCGCAAGTTACCTACTTAGTGCTATATCATGCGTCATTATTACCTTGTTCCACAACTTGGGTTTCTTGCAAGTACATTCAAAGTACTCATTGGCTTACCACTGGATACTTAAAGAGTACATTGAAGAGTTCGTTAGTGATGAACATGCGAACTAGGATGCTTCCCAGTCAGAATGCGTGTAGGTTAAGACAGATTGCATGGGTTCATGCTTTCGATGAAGATTTCCGCTGCTTGTTCTATTTAAGTGTTTGGCCCTTGTGGCCCTATTTATGTAAGACTAGACCTTCATGGTCTTTATTAGTGTAAGACGCTAAATGTAGATGTAAGACTCTTGTTATTCAGCTTCTGTGTGTTCAATGAGCATTGATCTCTGGAATCACTGTACATGTGCATTCGGTGATCACGACTTATGAGTTAGGGTCCCCACAGAGCTGGTATCAGAACCACCCTGACTGTAGGAAGCACTTAGTTAGCATGGATGTTAGCCAGGATAAAACCGTTTTCAAAACTACACCTAGTATCTATACTTAGGAATTCTACAATATTTACCTCTTCAATTCTTCACACAATACTCACTTTCCTCATTTCAAACCATTGTAGATGGCCGTCGTACGCGAAGCCTTCCTGACATCCGGTTTTTCCTTACTCCTTGGGGATACCCTGGAGAAGTACCAGTTTCGCCAACCACCCATTTTCCTCTACCACGAGCACTGGGTCGATGCCATCACGAAGGAGTACCACGTAGATGTGGTCGTGAAGGCAAATGACTTCCCGAGCAGTTGGTTCTTTGAAGGACCACGGATGGAGACCATGATACTTGCGGTCGAGACAGCTGCACGCAAGGCACTCCTACACCTTTGAGACATCATTCTAGGGATGGTTGATGGGTTGGCTACTCGCTACATCCCCTTCAGGAAGGATGACTTTGGCAAGAGTTGGACGCTGATTCCAACCAAGGAGGATGGCACACCAATCAGGTTCCAGACCTACTCCAGCCTCTCCGCCGACAGTCTGGTCCATAAATTGATGAAGGAGTCCACGAAGCTCCGTGAGGAACTTCACCACACCCAGGAGCTACTTCGGCAAGCCAAGACGAAGCCAGACAAGATAAAGAAGGATGGAGACCCTAAGGGATGACCAGCTGTCGCTTATAGAGGAGGAGTACCCCCAGCTAGTGATGCACCTACATGTCATCATCGCATGAGTGTGGAGGAGTACCGTGAGCTCGTCACCGACCCGCCAACAAAGCGTCATCGGGATGGACCACCTCGTTCCCCCACCCCTTCGACTTGGAATGATGCCCGATTAGATGATGAACACGAGGAAGACTCAGAAGAGCGTGACTACAAGACCGAGCACTCCACCACCTGACTCCGAGAACCCCTAGGTTAGGATCAGTCATGTACCCCACATGCAAAGTCAAGTCCGTGTAATGGTTCATATGAAACCATGTGTGCTTGTTGTTTGTTTTGTTGTTTGTGTTCCGATGCAAGTCGCGCTTTTGCGTTAAGCAACATGTAAGTGACTACATCGTCTATCTTAATATATGATGGTATTTTAACCTTTGTTCTTATCACAGTTGCACTCGACCAACCCCCTTAGGCGCGCTTTTTTGTTGCTGCTTTTCCTCTTGTTTATCCCAGTTGCTTGACTTGGCTGCTCCAAACAAGATGGTGACTGCTACCCGCAACAACTCCTTCACCAACCCTGAAGCCGGCAACTCAAGCCAGCAACATGGAGCTAGTGGGGTTGCTCACGCTAGAGGACACCAGGAGCAGCCACACAACGACATTCCCCCGCCACTACCTCCACCGGAGAACATGACCATAGCTCAGTTTCTCCAAGTTCTCCGGGAGGAGTGCCAGGCCAACAATGCTGCTATTCAGCACATGGCTCAGGCCCTTGTGAACAACCAGCAGCAAGGCAGGAACGGCAATGGCCGCTCCACACTGTCTGAGTTCATGAGGAATTCGCCCCCAACCTTCACCGAGACTGCTGAACCATTGGACGCTGATGCCTAGATCCACACCATCGAGGACCTCCTTGCACTGGTCAATTGCAATGAGGACCATGAGAAGGTGATGTATGCCTCTCACTGCCTTGGAGGTACCGCTCGAGCTTGGTGGGATGGATTCAAGGTCATGCAAGGTGAGCATGTGATCACCTGGAATGACTTCAAGAAAGGATTCCGGACCACCCACATTCCTTCTGAGATTATGGCTATCAAGAAGAGAGAATTCCGAGCGCTGAAGCAAAGAAGTGGCTCCGTCAAGGAGTACCTGCAGAATGTTAACCTTCTGTCAAGGTATGCACCTGAAGATGTCAACATGGAGGCTGCCAATAAGGAACGCTTCATGGAAGGTCTTCAACAAACCCTACAGTATCAGCTCATCGTCTACGACTATCGTACCTTCTTCGACTTGGTGAACAAGGACCTCATGCTGGAACACAAGCGTCGTGCCATAGACGACACTCACAAGCGCAAGGTGATTAGAAAGGGTAGCTCGAGCAACCAGAAGCCTCGCCCCTGGTAGCCAGCCCCAGCTAAGCCGACCTATCAACCATAGCAAGCTAGACCTCCTGCACCTCATTCGAGCTACCAGCCTTAGCAGTATGCCAATCCTAGGCCATCTTACAACAACAACCCCAATAACAACAACGGTGGCAGAAGCTTCAACAACAATCCTAGACAAGTCGCTTTCTTTAGATGTGGTCTGCCAGGACACATCTCTAGGGTGTGTCCCAACAAGAAGCCAGATGCACCACACCCCAATGCGCCCACTCAAAGTCAAGGCCGTGGAGCAGCCCCAAGGAACCCCGCTTCCTGCAACCATCCCAACAATGGCAAGGGTAGTGTGAACCATGTCACTTCAGAGGAAGCCCAGGAAAACCTGGACGTCTTACTGGGTACATTCCTCGTCAAGTCAACCCGAGCAACAGTATTGTTGTATTGTGGAGCTTCGCATTCTTTTGTCACCCAAAGGTTTGCACTAGAGAGTGGCATGAAGCCTACACCCCTGGGTAGTCGCATGTTCATACAAACCCCGGGATCAGTTATGAAGTCTGGATAGGTTGTAAGGGAGTTGAGATTAACATCAATGGGGTAGATTTCCTAGCAGACCTTATCATCCTAAAGTCAGAAGGTTTGGATGTAATCCTAGGCGTGGATTCGTTGACCAAGCACCAAGGCTTGTTAGACTGTGCCAAGAGGATTGTCACCATGACCAATAGCCAAGGAGTGGAAGTCAAATATGTTCCCAACCCTGCGTCCACTCAAGCCCCTCAGGCTAACTGTCTATCGGGAGTTGAGTTGGAGCAAGTGCCAGTGGTATGTGACTACTAGGATGTGTTTCCTGATGAGCTGCACGGGATACCTCCTGACCGCGACATTGAGTTCATCATTGAGCTTATGCCCAGATCAAGGTCCATCTATAAGAAGGCCCACAGGATGGGATCCAAAGAGTTGGTTCAATTAATGAAGCAACTGGCAGAGCAACTCGGAAAAGGATTTATTCGCCCTTGTGCCTCTCCTTGGAGATCGCCTATCTATTTGTGTCAAAGAGGGACGGGACTATCAGACTTTGTGTCGATTACCGTTCTCTCAATGAGGTCACGATAAAGAACAAGTACCCACTCCCCAAGATTGAAGACCTGTTTGATTAGTTGAACGAAGCCAAGGTGTTCTCCAAGATTGACCTCAGGTCTGGGTACTATCAGCTAAAGATCAGACCCCAAGACATTCCGAAGACGACATTTGTAACCCGGTATGGCCTATATGAATACACGATCATGTCATTTGGGTTAACCAATGCCCCTGCCTACTTCATGTACCTCATGAATAAGGTCTTCATGGAGTACTTGGACAAATTCGTTGTCGTCTTCATTGATGACATACTCGTCTTCTCCAAGTATGAAGATGAGCATGAGGAACACTTGATATTGGTCCTAGAAAAGCTTCGAGAGCACCAACTCGATGCCAAGTTCAGCAAATGTGAATTTTGGCTGCATGAAGTTGGATTCTTGGGTCATGTGTTGACCGCCAAAGTATTGTGAGTGGATCCTATGAGGATTAAAGCCGTGAAGGAAGTCAGGAGCTTCCTCGGACTCACAGGATACTACCGCAAGTTCGTGGAAGGGTTCTCGAGCATTGCCCGACCCATGACCCAACTTTTGAGGAAGGACAAGAAGTTTGAATGGACATCTAAGTGCGAGGAAAGCTCCAGGAGCTCAAGAAGAGATTGACCACAAGCCCAGTTTTGTCCACCCCCGATATTCACAAGTAGTTTGTGATTTATTGTGATGCATCAAGAACCAAGCTTGGAAGTGTTCTGATGTAAGAAGGCAGAGTTGTAGCATATCTATCCAGACAGCTATGACCTCATGAAGATAAATACGCAACTCATGATCTTTAGTTGGCAGTCGTGGTTCATGCCTCGAAGACATGGCGACATTACTTTCTAGGGAAGCAATGTGAGATATTCACAGACCACAAGAGTTTGAAATATATTTCCACACAAAGGAAATTGAATATGAGGTAGCGAAGATGGTTGGAATTGATTAAGGATTACGATCTCATTGTTTAGTACCACCCCGGAAAGATCAATGTGGTAGCAAATGCCTTGAGCAGAAAGGCTTGTTCCTTAATGCTATGATTAAGGCAAGGCTACCCGCCCTGTATGAAGAGCTTGGGAGCTTCGGCTTGGAACTGGTTGCACCCAGGTTCCTCGCCAACATCGAAGCAAGGCCTACCTTGATGGATGACATTAAGGAAGATCAGAAGGGACACGAGAGCATTAAAGGCGTCAAGAGGAAGATCAAGGCAGGCAAGGCCCCACGATTCTCAGTGGATGAACAAGGAGTAGTATGCTTCAGGAATCGCATCTGCATACCCAACAGAGAGGAGGTCAAGAACCTGATCTTGCAAGAAGCTCATGACCCTCCATACTCCATCCATCCTGGAGGAACCAAGATGTACAAAGACCTCAAGGATGGATTCTGGTGGCATGGTATGAAACGGGAAATAGGCACATTTGTCGCCAAGTGTGACATATGCGAGAGAGTCAAGGCTGAGTATCAGCTACCTGTTGTGCTATTGCAGCCTCTCAAAGTACCTGAATGGAAGTGGGACAAAGATGGGATGGATTTCATCACCGGATTACCAAGGTCGAGCAAAGGACATGATTCCATTTGGGTCATTGTTGATCACCTTACCAAGGTAGCCCACTTCATTCACGTCAAGACAACCTACAATGGGAACCAATTGGCCAACCTCTAGATAAATTGGATCGTGAGCCTCCACGGAGTTCCTAAAGAGATTGTATCAGACAGACGCACCCAGTTTACCTCAAGGTTCTGGAATAGGTTGCAAGAAGCCTTGGGAACCAAGCTCTCCTTCAGCACTGCATTCCACCCTCAGACTGGTGGGCAAACAGAATGAGTAAATCAGATACTCGAAGATATGCTCCGTGCTTGTGTTTTAGCATAAGGAGCCAAGTGGGAAGATTGCCTACCATTTGCCAAGTTCTCCTACAACAAAAGCTACCAAGCGAGTCTTGAGATGGCACAAGTTGAGATGTTATATGGACGCAAGTGCCGGACTCACCTCAACTGGTCAGAAACTGGAGAACTGGTCAGAAACTGGACTAGACACCCTCCACGAAGAAGAAGAGCAAGTTAAAGTCGTCCGAGAGCGACTCGAGACCGCCAAGACTAGGCAGAAGAGCTACGCCGACTCTCACCGTCGGGACATGAGTTTCCGTGTTGGTGACCATGTTTACCTCTGAGTCACGCCTCTCCAAGGGAACAAGCGTTTCCACATCAAGGGAAAGCTTGCACCAAGATTCATTGGCCCTTCAAGATCACTGAGAGGTGAGGAGAAGTTGCCTACCATCTAGAGCTACCTTCCGAGCTGTCGTATTTGCACAACGTCTTCCATGTGTCATAACTCTGGAAGTGTTTGCAAGTTCCCAACCGCCCCGACCTTTACAAGGACATCGACCATCAAGCCATCGATCTTTAGCCAGACCTGACTTATCATGAGAGGCCAGTTCGACTTTGGATAAAGCCGAGCATTGCACCCTAAGCCGCACCATCAAGTACTTCAAGGTCCAGTGGAGCAACCATACTGAATCTAAAGCAACCTGGGAGCGTGAAGATTATCTTAGATCTGAGTTCCCTTATCTTTTTCGCGCTTAGTCTTGGAATCTCGGGGACGAGATTCTTGTAAGGGGAGAAGGTCTGTCACACCCTGTGTTTGTATCACCTTGATATGTTTGCGGTTATAAAATTTGGATCCAACTAAACTTTTTCAAAGTGCTTGTGCTTGTTTGCAATGATGTTTGCTTGCTTGATGATTCTGGTTGTGTCACTCCTAGATTCTATTCCACTTCATATTCATGTTCCTTGATCCAAACCTCTTGCCCAATGATCATGCCATGTGAATAGTGCCCTTAGGGTATAATTACCAAAACCATCAAGGGAGCAAATGTTCTTTCAATCTCCCCGTTTTTGGTAACTAATGGCAATATATAGATTAAAGCTTCGACATATGATATAATAAATGAGTATAATTGTCGCTTTGAGAAGTATGTGATAAGTAAGAGCGCCCCCTAAATTTCTTCATTATTTTTAAATTTGCATTTGAATGCAAATGCACAATCGATTAGGTACACGGGGCACTTCTTCCATATCACATACAACTTTGTGGTGTGCGAGAGTAATAAGAGTTAACAACATAGCACAACACATCAAGAAACGTGAATGATCATCAGATAACCATCAAGAGATAGGAAATGTAGCAACACACATAACAACATACGATCAAACACACACAAAAGTATCTCACATCCAAACAAAAAGACCAAATGTTTTGTAAAACAGTAATCAAAAGCAGATGCGCTCTCACTCGAAGCCTAAGATCTATACACAACTTATCCCCCTTTGGCAATAACTTACCAAAAACCTCGAAGAGATATAGCTAATTGTTTGTCGGCTTGTTTGTTTGTATCACCCTATGTTTGTATCACCTTCATATGTTTGGGCTTATAAAATTTGGAGCCAACTAAAACTTTTTCAAAGTTCTTGTGCTTGTTTGTAATGATGTTTGCTTGCTTGATGATTGTGGTTCTGGCACTCCTAGATTCTATTCCACTTCATATTCATCTTCCTTCACCCAAACCTCTTGCCCAATGATCATGATATGTGAATAGTGCCCAAAACTATTTTTAACAAATTTTGTTTTAACCAAAAATGATTTATTCAAATTATGTTTTCAAAACCCACTAAAATGAGGTTTGCACTACAAGTCCTCAAATTGGGTGGATTGTTCTTCCCCAAAGACTTTATTTCAAACCTACTATATATAAGACTTTTCAAAACCACGAAATATTAAATGTAAAGATTATTTTTATATTTTATTTAAAGGCTTTTTCTTAAGGCCAAAAATGGTTTTTCATAGGGAAAATTATTTAAATGCTTTTAAAATAATTGAGAAAAATTGGGGAAACTAAGTGGACATATATTTTCCATATATATGAGTTTCAACTCATGAGAATTGTCAAATCCTGGGCAAAACCCCTCAAAACCCTTTCTGTTCAAACCAAGCTTTTGAAATATTTCTATAAGAAATATTCTCAATAAATTCTAGGAAAATTCCAGCATGTCAAAACTATCATAAGTGATGATATTGGAAAGTTTCATCTCAATCCAAGTTGATTTGATTCATCAGACCATCCCAAAACCCTCTCTGTCTAGATTCAAATTTGAGAAACTTTACATTATGAAGTTTCTCCCCTTGACCCCAAACTTTGTGGGCATGCTCTAATGACCAAATAGTGATGCCACACTAAGTGGTGTATCCAGGGAAAAAGCCTAGCATCACTAGATGTACAGAAACCTGATTCTGTTAGTTTCTATGGTTTACCAAGTTTTCATTGTCAACTTTTCCCCCTTGGGCTCAGACTTGGTGAATCATCTCATTTTTACCTAGCATTTGACCCTTGTAAATATCTCAGTAAGTTGGTAGATTCTTCTTGCCTAAAACCTTATCAAACACCTTCTGGTAAAATAGTAAAGGCACTATTTCCACCCCTTCCTCTTTTACCCTTGCCCCCAAATTTTTGCCAGACCTTCTAGCAATGCCCAAGCACCCTCAGTAGAAATCCAAAGTCATCAAGCCACTAGAAGGAGGGGTAAAACCCCCATTTACCCCATGGCAGCATCCTTTTTTCTACCTTTCCTTCTACCCTAAGGCTCCTCTAGAGCCTTCCCCTAGCTTCTCCTAGCCCTAGGGCACCACCTATAGCCCGAAGACACTTGAGGACACACTGGGGGGCTTAAAATATGCCAGGGCAGGCCATATGGGCAATCTGGAGCATGCTACAATGCGCTCCCACACTGTAGCCGCCCCTAAGCGGCGCCACCCAACAACCTAGGACCTACCCAGCATGTCCCCCCGGTCGCCCTCGATGTCCGCAAGATGACAGATGGTCGGGTCCCCTTCTCCCTCCTCCTCTGCTGCCCTCCATCGTGCGCGCACAACACTGCCCGAACCGGCTAGTGGCCGTGCTCGCATGCGCGCACCTCTGGTCCCCCTCCTGGCTACCCTTCCCTTCTGCTGGAAGTGGACTGAGTCCACAACCCCCCCCCAGACACAGCCTGGAGCCCCCCATGGCCTGTGGCGATGGCCACGTCCTTGCCGGTGCACCGCGCCCATGGTAGACTGGTGCCTGCCTATTTAAGGCCCCCCCAGATCCTCCTCGTCCTCCCTCCTTGCTCCCTCCTCCCCTCATCTTCTTCCCTGTGCTTAGCCCGCTCGACCCTGTGGTCGGGAGCCGCTCCTGAACGAAACCCTTGCCGCCGTTAGGCTTCCCCCCTCGCCGGCGTTCCCCTTTGTCTCGGCACTCCCCTCGACAACCCACCGATACGTGGGAGCCCCCTGAGCATGTCGGTGCCCTCTGTTCCAACAGCCGTGGCATGGAAGCCGCTGCGGTGAGCCCCCTCCACTCCTGTCGCGAGGAGAGGGATGACAGGCCTGTCATCCCCTCATCCCCCTCCTCTCTCTCTCTCTCTGCCTAGTAGGGCCCGCGGGCAGGGTTAAAAATAAACTTGCCGTGCACGATGCCTCTCCTAGGACGGCTTCCCCTGTGGGCCGGTTCGGCTGGGTGTTTTTGGCCTGAGGTGCGCACTGCCCTGTTTCTTTTTTTTTCTTTTTTTCTGACAAAAATTCCATAGGGCACAAATTAAATCTATTCCAACTATTTTTCCACCAAAAATCTTATAATATTCCCTACAATTTATTAGTGCCATTTGTAAAAATGTTTCAAAACATTTTATACAAAGTTCTAATTTAAAACCCCTATTTAGCATTATAAGTTCTTGTTTTAAATAGTTTTGAAAATATTTTTAATTTCAAAAACCTAGGCAAATATTTTTAGTATATCTTGTGGTATTTATCAAAGTAGGGTAGCATTTTTGATAGTAGATTGTGTGCTCTGTTTTTGTGTGTTGTTTATTTTTATTGCTTTTATTCGCGACGATAGATTGAGCGGTTGACGAAGAAGTTGTATCCGAAGACTTCGAAGACCCCGGAGACTTTGTTGAGCCAGGCAAGTAGCCCTTTGACCATGTTAAGAAACTTTTTCCTGCATGACATATAGCACTTGTTGTTTCAATGGTTGATCATGATGAGGTGCTCCCCCTTCGGTGGGATGCCTCCGATACTCTTACCGTTGACACTTGCATTGTGCATGACCCTACCACCTTATGAGGGTTACGCGAGTGAGTGTAGTTAGGATGATAACAGATGCTATGCAAGTCAGTTGGGATTTATGCATAGTGATGGAAAGGAAGTGATTCGTTCAAAGACTTCTCGAAAACCCCATTGGGTGCCACTAATGCCCGAGGGAGATGATGACCATAAGTTTGGTGACCACTTGAGAAAGAAGTGGTGTGCCGGAACAAGATGAGAATGTGTTTTCAAAACGGATTGGTGTAAGTTGCGATCGTTACTCCAACCTTACATGCGCAACCACGATACCCCTTATGGGAAGGGGATTTGTTGAATACCTTGGTGGGTACTGGCAAGGGGCCCACATTACTAGTGGCCGGAGTGGCGTGGTCACTCACGATACGGGGTCGTACCGGTACATATGATCATGCGATGTCTTCACAGGAACCGGGCACACCGTTGGTCCCCTCACGGATGGTACGATCTCGAGCGAACTCGTGTGATGTACATCGTGAGGGCTGGGTGCCAATCGAGTGGACTCTTTGTTTAGTATCTCTAGGGTAAAGGCATTGTTCGGGTGCTTACCTCGGGTATGCTATATACCGCGAGTTGTGGATGACACGGAACTTCCCCGAGTCTTGTGGGTAAAGTGTGCAACCTCTGCAGACTGTAAAACTATTCAAATAGACGTGTCCACGGTCAAGGACAGTTGGATGACCGCTCTTGTGCAACATCCAAATGTTTTCACAAACTGGTGTGTGAGTGTGTGGAGACAAATATGGTACTTGAGCTAAGTCCTGTGGCTTAGCATGGTAATTGAACTACGTTCGATGACTTAGCATGATGAATGAGAATGAGATGTTCGACCCCTGCTTATGATGATATCTGTAATTTGTTCATATGGATATCTGCCTATTGTTGATGCATTCTTACTAGTTACTTCATCATGTCATTTCACTTAAAAGTAGCTTTCCGAAAATTACCTACTTAGTGCTATATCATGCATCATTATTACCTTGTTCCACAACTTGGGTTGCTTGCAAGTACTTTCAAAGTACTCATTGGCTTGCCACTGTTTATTTAATTGGCCAGGCATGGAAGAATAGGAGTAAGTTGAAGAGTTCGTTGGTGATGACCATGCGAACTAGGATGCTCCCCAATCAGAATTCTTTTAGTTTAAGGCAGATGGCATGGGTTCACGCTTTCGATCAAGATATCCGCTGCTTGTTCTATTTAAGTGTTTGGACCTTGTGGCCCTATCTATGTAAGTCTAGACCTTCATGGTCTTTATTTGTGTAAGACGCTAAATGTGGATGTAAGACTCTAGTTATTCAGCTTCGGTGTGTTCAGTGAGCATTTATCTCTGGGATCACCATACACGTGCATTTGGTGATCACGACTTATGAGTTGGGGTCTGCACACGGCTGATCTCAGCTAGTGGTTGATGTCGGAGTCGAGAGAACCGCATCAGTGAAGACTTCTGCTGATATCCTGGATGGAGTTGGAGTAGATACTAGAGGCACTAGAACTGATGGAGCTGATTTCACTATGGCTGGAGCAGAAGATGAAAGCGTCATCTCCGGAGCTAGCATTGTAAGTGTCCTAGCCTTAGTCGTGAACTGGGTAGTCGTCCTGATAGGTGCACTGTCCTCATCTTCATCAGAAGACTCAGACTCTGAAGAGGTGCGACGGATAGGAGCTTCATCAACTTCCTTCTTAAGCTCATTGACTGTCTTTGTCAACCCATGTACCTTGTCGTTAAGAGTTTTCACTCTAACCTTAATAATGTTCACAAGGCTCTCCTGAGTGTCCATGATGGTCTTGATGTCCTTCTGCATGTCTATGATAGTGGAGATTAAGAGATCCATCTGCTCGTTCCTAGATCTGGGGACCTAAGCACTAGTGGCTCTAGCTGCCTCTGCCTGTGCCTGAGTTGCAGCTGATGTGGGATGGTCTGGGTCCATCACCACAACGTTGTCCTCAAAATATGGCTGTAGTGGCAAGTGGGTTCTATCTAGTGCAAAGGTGTGCTTCTCATGTTTGGAGTTGATAAGCATCTGAATTTAGGGTGCATAGCAGCATGAGCGCTTCTAGTCAGCAGCAACCCTCTTCACAGTCTCAACTATCAAATCCATCACTCGAATCATGGTGTGACTGTCAAGATGGATTAGCATGTTGATGGAGTATCCACAAATAATCTTCTCATCTCCAGACTTCGGCATCAAGGTTTGCCTTAGGATAGTGTTCATGGTAGGGAGGCCTGCTTGAAGGAACTAAATGGATCCTAACTTGTGGGATTGCAAGTTGGCAGCTGGAATAGCAGTGTACATATCCTTCATAGCATCTTGTCTCTCCTTGGATTTTGAGTAAACATCCAAGTCACCATCCTCAACCTCTGGGACTCCTAAGATAGTATCCCACTCATCAACAGTAGATTCATATATTGCTCCTTCAATCATCCAGAGAATCCTGCCATCTCCATAAAAATGAGCAGTGGAATAGAACTGTATGATCATCTCATCATTCCAAGCAGTGAACTCCTTCCCAACCAAATTGTCAAGTCCAATGTAGTGGAAGTTGTCTTGGACACATGGAAAGTAGTCCTCATTTTCCATGATATACTTCCAGTCAACATATCTCATGTCACTGACTGCAGGACTCTTGTCAAGCAAAATTGTCTCATAGAAGTCTTGCTGCTTCTTCATATAAAACATGTGCTCCATAGCAGTCTTCCTCCTATGGGCATGTGGATCAATGGCTCTCCATGCCCTGAGACCTGAATCCTTCCTCTTCATATCATGTACATGCAAATAAGGTCTAAGATTCATTAAGATTGACATAACATCGTCATTATCATCTGCTCCTCTGAAAGTGGATGTCTTGTTCTTATCAACAGCAGGTATATCTTTGGTGGTCCTCTTGGGCTTCTGTGTAGTATATTTCTTGGATGTAGCCTTGTTGCTCTTGGAGGGACCACACTTAGGCATAACACCTGCCATAAGATTCTTTCCCTTCTTCTTAGGAGGGGCCTTAGCAGCAGGTTCCTCCTCTTCCCCCTCCTCAGCAGTAGCACCAGTAGCCTCCTCTGGATCCTCATACATGGAGGTAGGCCTGCCCATAACACAGATGATCCTTTTCCTGGTTGTCTACTTCTCTCTTGCCATCTTAGGCAAAGATTTCTTTGGGTGATCAATAGTCATTGTTGCCCTAGGACACTGAGGTGATCTGAAAGTCTGTGGAGGTGTATAAATTTTTCTGACTACCCTCCTAGAACAGGTAGATTCAGTGGTAGACTTCCTTGCAGCCTTCTCTTGCTTTTTAGCAAGGATCTCTTCTGGCATGAAATCAGAATATTCTTCATCTAAGTTGAGCCTCTTCCTTGTCCTTGTTGCAGCCTTAGGTAACCCATGAGAACTAGGAGTGCCTAGATCTGAGAAAGAACTGGCCTCATGACTAGTGCCTGAACTCATCTCAACATTCTGTTCAAGTAGATTTTGGCTATCTACTAAACCTGACATGACTGGCCCTATGAATAGAGTACAGAAGAGTGGAATAGGATAAGTCATCACAAAATGCAGAGGTTTTTGAAAGTTTGAACAAAAGATTCTCAAAGTTTACATTCTGTCATAGGAAAATCGTTATAGACGAAGAGAAAATATTCGTGCTACTGAGACAAACTTTCTCTGTAGCCGAAACATGGCACCCTTTTTGGTGGGCCTGAAAGGAAGTACTTGGTTTCATCCAGAAAGTTCTCAGCAACACACACAAAGAAATCGGTGACACCGATTTGCTCACTTCAGTTCCACCGAGTTACATCGGGCGGAAGGCAAACCCTAGAAAATTGATCATTCTCTATCTAATGGAGATTTCTTTTGGATGGAATGATCTCAAACGGTGGCTAGACTAGGAAAACTCCCTATTGCGCAAGAATCGGAAAGAGGAGCGCGAGAGGGGGCCGAATCCATACCCTAATTTGGTGACGAATCCGCTATGGCGGCGATGATGGATTAGAATACGTCGACGGCGGCGATTCCTAGCAGCGGAGACGCTCGGAGAAGCAAGACAATGACCAGGGGTCTTCGGAGCGGCAGCTAGGGTTTTGGAGGCGTGACGTTTGAAGAGTGGATTTCAACACGTCGGGGTCCATTGATTATATACCCTTCACTATCGGTGACACCGATTTGATATATTTGGTGTCGGGACCCCGATTCTAAGTCATATGATTCCATACAGTAACAAGCCAGATCACTTTGCGGCCTCACGCACGGTACTCCACGGCTGCCACCTTACCTTGACCGGGACCGTTTGCGTCTTTTGGCTCACGTATGTGAACATGTCGCTGGCAATCACACAACGATGAACCCGGGCCGACATGACTAGTCATAGAACCCAAGTGGCACATCTGTACGGAAACAAGCATACATAACCCAGCAATGCAGGTGTCGGTCTCAAGCATGTGTAGATGAGTCATAGCAAGCTACAAGGACTCCATTACGTCGCGAGACACGGATGTCATCACTGCACGTAGACGAGTCGTAGCAGGCTACGGGGACTCTATTACACTGCGAGACATTTCCCCGAAGGGACAGACACAGCAGCAAAGAAGGATACATGCCGGTCAATCAATGTGTCCGGAGCAGTAGCAAGCTACCATGGCTCGGTGGAAGCACAAAGAGGCTGTTTCCCGTAAAGAGTACTACTAAAGGCACACGACTAGGTGTCGGATCCCATACATACCGTTGCACGTCACACGTACGCACGACATGCCCGATATGCATAGATACAACTATGGCATCACAACATAACCATACAACAACATGACTTTTATTTATGAGGCTCAGACGAGCCTTGCATAATATGTTCTTACAGATAGGGGTCACATGACCCGGCACTCAAGTCATACAAACATAGTCATACAAGCCAGCGGAAACTTAAGCTGTCTGAGTACAGACGGCAAAATATAAAAGAGGCACATGGCGTGACTATCTACAGCCCACCACACGGGCAAGATCGTAGCTGGAACACCAGCTATTCGGCATCGTCAACGTCTATATAGAACCCACCTGATGGGTCCTGGTTCTCTTCTGCAACATTAATTAAGCAAGGATGAGTACATTCGTACTCAGCAAGTCTTTAAAACAGACCTAGTCTATTTATGCTCATGTGTCAACAAGGGGGTGGTGGAGTTTATGCAGAAAGCCAGCTTTGACTCATGGCTAACCTACACTACTCAATTTTAACTCCTTGTTACCATTTTAGTTATCTCACACGAGTCCACTACCTCCATCACAATACACTACCATGGATTCACCTTCCCCTTCCGGAAGAGTGCCATTCACGGTACTCACACTTGTCTTGAGATTTTTAGAAGTCTCCATTTGATTATCTATGAACAACATAAGTTCTCCAAGTAGTCCATATCCGAGGACGTGGCTATTTGAATAGTTTCATAACCCTGCAGGGGTGTACTTCTTCACACACGCTCTCGCCACTTATTGTTGTGTGCTTATAAAACCATGCACCTCGGCAACCTTCAAGCGGATTCCCAGCGGGGGAGTCGGCCACGACTGTCAATCACATAAGACCTCTAGTCCAGGCTACCGCCTATTTAAGACTGACCCGCACGGAAGTCCGGCCGAAGTTTCCGCTACGGTCCCAAACGATGTGCGTAGGGTTCCCAAGCCCACCATTCGGGTGACCCTTGGTACACCGTGCCACTGCCTACCGCGTCGTAACCCACCCCGAGGGTCAGCGCTACGCACGGCCTCCAACATGCTATAAACACCAGAAACTACTTGCAATACCTGGGCCAAAGACTAAGCGAATGATGAGTCGAGAGGGTCAGTTAAGTATCCCAACGTGTGGTAGTATCTAGTCTTGGATCACAAACACAGAACCCAGTTCCTAAGAACGGTCCCAATGAGACAACCCACTATGTACTCCTACATAGCCTCTCATCACTACCTTTACCAAATCGTATTCATTATAAGCTCATCACATCGGATAACATTGTTTCACTCAGTTCATCACCCAGATGAATCCGACTTGACACAACTCTAAGCATAGAAAGCATAGCAGGCAAAGTAAGCTAAGCACATCATGGCACAAGCATCTACTAGGTATGCTAGGTTGCAAGGTTTAGCTATTTACTGTGACAAGATCAGGTCATGCATAAGAATAGGATCATCTACCGTGTAAAACTGACATGTGATAGTTTGTCCTAATGCAATACATGAGAGCAGGAGCGAGAGAGTGGGATGTTATCGGACTGGTCAATGAGGTTGCTTGCCTTGCTGGGTTGCGGAAGAGTTCTCTCCTTCATCAGGGTACGGAGTAGTATCCTCCGGATTAGGGCCTACCGCAACGTAGATAAAAACATTCAATACAACAGATGCAACAATATGATGCATGATCATGGCATAATGATGTGCATGGATGAGCTAATGTAACTACTGGTCATGTCAATTTGAAATGTGTTTGAATATAGGTTCAAAGTTGTTCTCATTTCAAATTCTATATATTGACCTAATGCTAAAATGTCCATGTTCACCTATTTAGATTGCTCTAACATGCATGAGAATAGCACCATTGGATTCATTGGATTTTTCTGATCAATTTCCATATATAAATTATTTTCATCTGACTTACATATTATTTTATATGATTTTTCAAAGGTTTAAATAATTTCTGGAATTTCCTGATTTATTTTTATTAAGGAAATTGAGTTATTGTGTCAGCATGACATCATGATGACATCAGCTGGTCAGCTGACTCGGCCCAGAGTCAAACCTGACATGTGGGTTCCACATGTCAGTGACTGGTTAACTTAACTAACTAATTAAAACTAATTCTGTTTTAATTAACTAACTGGGCCCACCTGTTAGTGACACATTAACCTAATTAATAATTAAACTAATTACAAATTATCCTAAACTAATCAGGGCCGGGGCCCCACCTGTCATTGACTCACAGAGTCAAGCCAGGGCCCACCTGAGGTCAACTCGCCGGAGTTGGCCGGCGGTTCGACACCGATGACCATCAGGGACGGCGGCGTCCATCGAGTTTCTCCTACAGGGGGTTATTTGGCGCGCTGAGACCACTAGCGTGCAGCCCGTGCATGACCGCATCCATCAGGGGCCATGGGAGGTCATGGGGTCGCCAGAGCTCGCCGGAAATGAGCTCGTGGCGGCGGCCGGAGCTCGGGCTCGGACGCAAACGTGACACAGGGCACGGGGCGATGCTACGATGGTCTCTATGGGCTCCTGGGAACTCCAGGAGTTCAACCATGCATGCGCACGTGAGCTTGGAGGGGTTCTATGCACGACGGCGACCATCGACAACGGCGGGAGGTTCTCGGGTCTGGCAATGCAGCTAGCTAGGGGACGCCAGAGAGAGGGAAAACTCAGGGGGGAGAAAGAGGGGCTCACTGCGGATCCAGGGAGCTGGTTAGCGGGCTCGGGGAGGCAGCGACGGCGATGAATCGACGTCCGGCGACGGCGGCCTTCGGCAGGGTATCGGGAAAGAGAGCAAAGGAGAGAGTGAGGGAGAGAATGAGCTCGGGGGTAAGAGGGCTCGCGCGTCTTCCAGGCGCGGGGGAGGCAGGGACGCAGCCTGCTGCGTGGAAGCAAGAGGTGGAGGCCGGCGACGGCTCGGTCGCCACCTCGACGTCTACTGGCGCGAGGTGGAAGATGACCCTTCCACCCCTGTGGGCTGGGCTGGGCCTTCCACTCGACCAGGTAAGCCTCTCCCTTTTATTTTTATTTTCTGTTTTCTGTTTTCTAACATTTGTTTGATTTTCTTTGCAGGTCCAAATACCCCTTCAATAATTCTAAAACTTTTTATAACTTCAAGTTTGAATATTTCAAACTTGTATCAAAAGTTTTAGATTATTTTGAAAGCAGTGATAATGATAATATTTTTATTTGTCATTTTCAGAGACTTAATTCAATAATTTAAAATATTTCAAATTTTCAAATAATTGGAATGGTCCCTGGTATATCCATGCCCTTAATTATCAGACATAGGGAACATTTTTGATGGGTATTTTGGATTTGTTGAAATTTCAATTGTCTGGAATTCCTTTAATTCATAAAATGCTTAGGGTTTCTTTCTTTCTCCCCATTTCATATTGATGCAATGATGATGATGATGATGCAAACACAATGCTAGCCTAGACACTTGCTAGGGTTGTGACAATTTGGTGTCACCGAGTTTCACAATTGTGGTCTAATAGGAAAACTCAGTGTAAGCGAGAATATGAAATCAGAAGTACCAAGATTTAAAAGCCAAATCAACCCTAGGCATTCGGTGAGACCGAGAATTTTGATTTGGATCCACCGAGATGCACTTGCGAGGTTTTAATGGTCAGTCCTTTGTCGATACAGAACTCTAAGTGCTCCTCACACAAAGAGATCGAAAAGTACTTGTTCAAATTTTGTGATCGAGCATGAATAGAATATGAGGTGAGAAAGCATATAAGCTAAAGTAGTGGTCCTAGGTATTATTGTATATCCAATTGGGAAGTGAAAAATCAAAAGCCAAATAGCAACAATTGGATATCATCGAATGAGAAAACAAATGCAGACTAACATGCTCGCACAATAAGATGTAAAATGAAATCATGACAAACATGCGCAAACATATTAGCATCTAACAACCACTTTGGCGCTGACGGAATCATCTATATATGAGTATATTGACTTAGGATCCAAGTAAGAATATTTGATCATAGGTCATACTCATCATTTAAGAACAAGTGGGGCTACCACTTTTACATAAAGCATTTGATGGTGTCACATTCTATGAGATGCTTTGACTCAAGTCGTACAGTAAAGCTCCCCCTCGATGTGACATCCCCTCATATGAGGGATAAACTAACCTTTTGTTTTGTTGATGAAGAATTCATGTAGGTGAAGTAGTGGTGGATTCTCAAAGTTGATGAAGATCACTAAGATTTGGGAGCATCCTTGTTGTTTCATTACTATTCTCACCTACATGGGTTAGTCCCAACACACAAGAGACAAATACAAGGATATCTATGGACATAGAGTGAAAAGCATTTATGATGATGTCCATTGATTTGTTGATTACCTTGTCCCTTGTTTACCTTTGAGGGAATTTGTGACTCCTTGAACTATTACATGATCTAGATGTTGATTGCAACTAGTTCTTGCCAATAATAAATATGAGTGGATTTCATTGGTGGAGTTAGCCCTCAAGAACTTCTTTAGTTCTTCTTCTTGGGGACCCACATCAAGTTGATGGGGATCCTTGGTGTTGAATTATCACTTGTATAAGTTGAGCTTGTGGCAGCCTTGGAAGCCCACTTCACCAAAGCTCGGGATTCATCTTCATATGAGTCAATGTCCTCTTGAATCTTGTTCTTGCCCTCGAGCTTGGGATCTTGTGTTGGAAGGTCATCTTGAGCCTTTGTTACCTTGGGGAGAGTATTTTAATACTTCTCCTTTTGAGGAACAAACTTGGGATTGGGATATTGACCTTATTCACATTCAACTCCATTAGCTTTGAAGTAACCAACGCCACGATTCTTATGGTATCCTCCGTGCTTGCATACAATCTCCTCAAATTGTTTGCAATCATCAAGACTCTTGTAGGTACCTTTCTCTATAATCCCTTTCAAGAGCTCATTGTCTTGCTCAAAGTGTAACTTGGCTACGAGAAGAGTTAGTGGATTCAAGAGAACTGCTAGAAGCAATATCATTGGATTTATTCTTTTTATTGCTACTAGTTGAAATACCTTTCTTTCCTTTGTTATTAGCTTGCTTAGACTTAACTTGAGGCATTAATGTAGAACAGATAAGTCGTTCAGCTAGGTAAGAGGAAGTCTTCTTTCGAAGATCGTCACTGAAAACATTAAGGAACTCATGCTCTTGCTCTAAATTGAGTTCTCGAAGCGGAGGTTCTTATGTGTCCTTTCAAGCTCTCTATGATCTCGTAGAGTAGAGTCATGAGATAACTTAAGAGTGTTTAGTTCTTAAGTTAGTCATTCTATTTACAACTAATCATCATCGCACGACTTATATAGAGTAGAATGATTACTAGGAAGTTCATCTTGACTAACATTACTAGATTTGTAAAATAGCAAGTCCTCTTCAATTAACAAGTCATCTTCATCACTAATGAAATCAAGATAGTCGGGGTGTGATACCTTGGGGCATTTAGCTATGAAGCAACATCCACTCCCTTCATTTGGTGAATCAAATATGTCCTAGGAGTCCGTTGTCACTAGTGCAATTCCGGCAACACCTTCATCTTGACTATAATCGGAGTTGGAGTGACAACTTCTCTCACAGTGGTAGTAGGATTCAGAACCAGAAACACATTCACCAACATGACCTTGATGTTTTATTCTTGAGTAGCTCTTGGTGTACTTGTCCTTCTTCTACGAGTCCCTACTTCTCCTTGAGGGTCTTCCTTCATAATGATCATCCCTACTCCTTCTCTCTCTTCGAGATGCCTCGTCTCTTGAGCTTCGTCTTCTTGGTGACTCTTCTTTCCTCTTGTAATGAGTCATGCACTCATTGGAGTAGTGTACGGGCTTCCCACAACTATAGCCGTTTCGATCATGACTTGACCAACACTTCTATTCATATCTTGAGTTGGAGGTACGATATTTGCTTATATTCGTGTAGAAATTGTTTAATTTCTTGACCATGAGGCTTATCTCTTCATTTGTGACAAGGTTGTCGCTTGAAGTAGCGGGACCATCACTTGTGGCTTTGTAAGCACTTCTAGACTTATGGGGAATCTCTTCCTTGTCTTTGAGTGCCATCTCATGAGCAACAATCCTACCAATCACCTCCGTTGGCTTGAGATCTTTGTAGTTGGGCATCATTTGGATCAATTGGCATACAGTGTCATATCGATCATCCAAAGCTCGAAGTATCTTCTTGATGATGAATTTGTCCATCATTTCGTTGCTTCCTAAACTGACAATCTCATAGGTGATGAGAGCTAGCCTAGAGTACAACTCAGTGACTCCTTCACCATCCTTCATCTTGAACTTGTCAAGTTGACTTTGAATAACATCCAACTTGGATTCTCTAATAGACTCTATAACTTCATGCATATCAATCAAAGTATCCCAAATCTCTTTTGCATTCTCAAGATGGCTGATTTTGTTGAATTCTTTTGGGAATAGGCACTTGAAGAGAATGTCACATGCTTGAGCATTAAGTTGCAACATCTTCAATTCATCCGCCATCGCTTTGCGATTGGGTTCCCTTCCTTCCGCAAAGAATTCACCTTGCATACCAACACGAACAACAACCCAAACGGTGGGGTAATGACCGAGAAAATGCATTTTCATTTTGTGCTTCCAACTAACGAAATTTGTGCCATCAAAGTACGGACCTCTACGGTGATAATTTCCTCACAAAACGACATACTCTCTTAGGTTGTGAGACCAATGGAATGGATACCAATGCTCTGATACCACTTGTAGGATCGAAAGTAGGTCTAGAGGGGGGGGGGTTGATTAGACTACTTGACAAATTAAAAATCCACTTCTTCCCAATTTTAAGTTTTGGCAGATTTTAGCATTCATAGTATGTCAAGTACACCCTACACATGCATATCTAAGAGTTTAGCAGTGGAAAGTAAAGACAAGCATGTAAATAAATGGAGGGTAGGAAGAGCAAAAGCAATTGGTGACATGATGATTTTCCCGTAGTTCCAATAGGTGGTGTTAATGTACGTCCATGTTCATGGAGTCTTCAACCCATAGAGGGTAATGGTCTGGAGAGTCCACGGAGGGCTCTACCCATGGAAGGTTCGATGAAGAAGCAACCTTGAGTATACCATGACGGCCTACGTCCACGGAGGACTAGCCAAACTCGGGGTAGATCTTCACGAAGTAGGCGATCTCCTTGCCTTTGCAAACTTCTTGGTTCACTCAACCACATGAAGTAGGAGGATCCCAAGCATCACCTAACCATTCTAGGAGTCACCACCCTCCGAAAGGTATTAGGCTCGATAGTGTCGATGAACTCCTTGCTCTTGTGCTTCCAGTTGATAGACTCATCAACAAACAATCACTCTCTCATATATTTGGCTTGGTAGAAGAGATTGAATGGGTGGAAAGCAACTTAGGGAGCCTAGAGATCAAGATTCATATGGTTGGAATGGAATGGCATGATCTGAACACATGAGTAAGTGTCTCTCTCTCAGAAAATGAGTAGGTATGAGTGGGGAACTATTCTGAGTGCTTCTATTAAGAGTGAGTGGTGGTGGAGGGGTATATATAGGCATCTCCAAAAATCCAACCGTTACACCTAATAAGTCAGACTCAATGGAACCGATGTGTAAATCTCGGTTCTATCGAGTTGCCTCAAAGGTAGAAACTTTCGTATCTCGGTGAGCCCGATACATACGGTTGCACCGATAAGGTGACCAATGGTCAGATTGCGTATCTCGATGATGCCAATTCACAAAACTCAGAGGGACCAATTTTCTAAACAAGTGTAAAAGGAAGTTGGCAACCCAAACTCGGAGGCACCGAATCAGAATCAGTTGCATCGAAAAGCTAGGGGTTGGTTGAGTATGTCTAAGGTTTAGAATCGGTGGCACCGAGTGGAATGTGGTCGTTGCACCGATTTGAGTATTTGGCTCTCAACAAACTTTTTTGGAAGAGCTTATGGGTGTATGTGGTGCCTATCACTTGTGCACGTATGAGCATTTTGTTCACCAACAAAACCTTACCCCCTTTTAAAAGTATTGGCTTTCCTATGGACTCAAAGAGATTCTCACAAAAGGTAAAATGTAGAGTCCTTTGCTTGAAGCTTTGCCAATCTATTTCCTTGCATGTTGGGATATTCCACAATCCCTTTGCCAACCCATCATTGAAATTTTCCTGAAATATGATTAGTGGAAACATTAGTTCAATGACATATATGTTATTATTAATTACCAAAACCATCAAGGGAGCAAATGTGCTTTCAACTTTCCGTTGCAATACTTATAGACATGCATGTGTATGGTGTGCTTGACTTGCTATGAATGCTAAAATCTGCCAAGACTTAAAATTAGGAAAAAGTAGATTTTTAATTGGTCAAGTAGTCTAATCACCCCCCTCTAACACTACTTTCCATCCGATAGTATGTAGATTTTCGAAAATGGATTGGTGTAAGTTGCGACTGTAATTCCAACCTTAACTGTACAATCACGATACCCTTTCTGGGACGGGGCTTTGTTGAATACCCTGATGGGTACTAGCTTAGAGCCAGCATTATTAGTGGCAGGAGTGACGTGGTCACTCTTGATACGGGGTCGTGGCTGTAAGGACGATCATGCGACGTCTTCACAGGCACTAGGCACACCGTTGCTCCTTTCATGGATGTTACTTGTGATGTACATCATGTGGGCTGGGTACCAATCGAGTGGACTCTTTGTTTAGTATCGACAGGGGAAAGACAATGTTCGAGTACTTACCTCGGGTATGGACAATACCACGAGTCGTGGCTTCACACGAAAGTTTCCCGAGTCTTGTTGGTAAACTCTGCAACCTCCGCAGAGTGTAAAACAATTCGAATAGTCATGTCCACAGTCAAGGACAATTGGATGACTGCTCTTGTGTTATGTCCATTGTTTACAACTTGGCGTTAGTGTGTGTGTGTGGATGAAACAGAGATGATTATTGAGTTAAGTCAGATGACTTGACGTGATGACTAAACATGGGATGTTCAACCCTTGCTTATGATGATATTTATAACTTGTTCATATGGATATATCCCAACTGTTGATGCATGCTTACATAAGTTAGTTGATCATGTCACTTCACTCAAAATTAGCTTTCTGCAAAAATTACCTACTTAGTGCTATATCATGCTCTATTGTACCTTATTCCAAACATGGGTTGCTTGCGAGTACATTCAAAGTACTCATTGGCTTGCCATTGGTTATTTTATTGGCTAGGCATGAAAGACCAGGTTGTGATGAAGATTGCCATGTGATGTACGTACGATCTAGGACGCTTCCTAGTCAGAATGCATGTAGGGTTAAGGCCGATGATATGGGTTCACGCTATCGTTGAAGATTTCCTGCGTGTTTATGAAGACTTGGCCATAAAGGCCATATTTGAGTAAAACCGTTATGTAATGGATGTAAAACTATTGTTATTAAGTTTTTGTGTGATTGGTGAGCATTGATCTCTGGGATCACTGTGCATGTACATTCGATGATCACGACTTATGAGTCGGGGTCCCCATAGAGGGTTTCCTCTCGGGAACGGATTTGTGTCTCTCTGGAGTCCAGAAGAGCTTTGCACTCCGACAGATGGGTCTTCTCAGCTACAATGTCCGACTTAGTAGTGGACAACTTCTCATGTTGTCCCTTTAGGGAACGGATCTGCTAGTTATAACAGTTTTGCAGGTCTTTTCCTTTGGTCCTCAACTGCTGCTCCGCAAGTACAACTGGCTCGTGCTGGTCCTTGATGGACTACCACTTGAGATGGTACCTTTTTTGGACATCCTTGATACCGGTAGCCAATGTATCTAAGAAGGTCAAGTCCCGAGACTTGTCCCCAGAATCATCAGCCTCCTCGATGAGGGAATCCTGGATTAGGGGGTCCTCGGCTAGCCGACCTATTGTCATGGGCCGAACTATTAGGGCAACTTACCGAACACCGAAGGATTTGAAGGCCCAATCTCCAAGATTTAAGCTTTGGGAAATACGGCTTACGCTCCACATCTTATGTAATAGATAGGTAAGTTTATCTCTTCGGCATGTAACCGACCATGTGTAAACCCTAGGCATCCTCGGCATCTATATAAGGCGGAGGGTTTTAGGGTATAGGCACAGAACAACTCGTCTAGGGTTAGCTATACAATCTCAAGGTAGATCAACTCTGTAACCCCTTACACAATCACTACAATCAAGTAGAACGTAGGGTATTACTTCCATAGGAGGGCCCGAACTTGGGTAACTTGTGTCCCCATTGTCTCCTGTTACTGTCGATCCTAGCCTCACAGTTCGGGACCCCCTACCCAAGATCATTCAGTTTTGATACTGACATTGGTGCTTTCATTGAGAGTTCCTCTGTGAGCGAGATGGAATTGATGCCTTGCCTTGTCATCAACAAAGAGGTCTGCAACATGGACGTTTTCTTCCCCGGGCAGATCTTTGCCTTCGGCAATGTTGTGCTGCATGCTGAGCTTCGCCCCTGATTAAGAGGTCAGATTCGGAAACTTGGAGTTCTCTGTGGACTCTTGGGGCGACTTGTCACTAATCGGGCTCATGGCTTCTCTAGTAGCCCCCGAGGACTTTGAGGCATTTACCTCGAGCCCCTTCTTTAGACATGCCAATGGTGTCACCCATGGCGGCAATCCTATTTCTCATCCTCGTCTGGGCATCAAGCCATATGACCGGACAAGTGTTCCTTCCGAGCACTCCCCATGTCTGGGCATCATGGAGGTTAACCCCGCAGATCCCGAATAGCAGGACCCGATCGGTCCCTCAGCATTCTGCGAGGCCCTGGAGCGATTTTCGTCAATGAAGATCACTGACAAGCCAACCCCGATCTATGCTCGGTTCAATTATGGTGCGGGCGGGGATGAATTTTTCAACTCACCCACCATGCACTTGATAGCCACCGATGAAGATCTAACCGACATGCAGGACTATGCCTCCAAGGAGGCAGAATACATGGATGTAGAGGACTGTTCTCCCACCCCTGTTAATACTAGGAGTTGGGCCGCCACTTCTACAAACGACGTCTACATGGTGGATACCCCTGCCACCAACAGCGACAATATGCCTCACAACGACGACGACAAATCGGGCGATGCGCCATCAAGGCGCTGGAAATCGCATAGGCAGTCGAAAAGCAAAAAGGGATGAAGAGCTATTATCAACAACGGGAACAGGACAACGCCGATCATGAACATCCTGATATATCACTACTAGGAGAAAGCCTGCAGTAGCGCTTGTTTTCCCATTATTAGTAGCGCTGGTGGCAACGCTACTGCTAAGGCGCTACAGCTAAGTGTTTGTAGTAGCGCTGAAAACCAACGCTAGTGGTAAGTACTGTTAGAAGTAGCGTTGTTGTACAACAAGCGCTGCTACTAAACCAGCACTACTGCAACAACTCACCAACGCTACTTCCAAACCAACACTGCTAAGATTTAATTCCCCTCTACCTATATCATCATCCAACACAAATATCATCACAACTAAAAAATAGTGACAAACATAAAATAATTAAGGAAGTTCCTCATACCCAAACTAATTAACTAGAGCGATCAATGATTATCCCTACTATTAATCTTAATACAATACTATTAAACCTTATACCAAAGCTTAATCTTATTACAATATTATTAATGAGTAGAATCTGGTGGTGGTGGGGGCATTCTCGGCGGAAGTATCCCGACCACACTTCCCCATCGGGCTCTTTGAGCCGGGCACGATGATTTCACTTAACTTAGCGCCCATTCCATAACCAAGTGGGGACTACTCTGAGGCGGCATCTGAGCACGCACTCAAAGATGATGTATGTCATCCAATGTAGTTGTGTTTCGACATTAGCCTTGCACAGATTGACCCAGTGCTCCCAGTTAGGACATTGAGTATTTCGGAACATATTCTCCGCCTCTTTCAGCTGCCGTATACTTTCTCTCCATCCGAGCACTGCATCGTCAATCCTTTTTCCCCATGCCAGCAACTCCTTCCGCCACTCTAACTCCTGTTCACGAGAACGTCTAGGAGACATGGAAATCCCTGTAAATTTGGCATCACATTTTCTTAACAATGGACATATTAAGTAGACATCACATAGAACAAATCTCATGAAGAAATCAGATCCATCCATCTAAGTAGACATCACATATTAAGTAGACATCACATAGATCAAATATCATGAAGAAATCAGATCCATCCATCCATCTAAGTAGACATCACATATTAAGTAGACATCACACATAATGAAGAAATCATATTAATCCATCTAACCATCCAAATGCATCCATTCACGTCATCCATCCATCTAACCATATAAATTTCATCCATCCATCCATCTAACCATCTAAATTTTATCCATCCATTCATCTAACCATCTAAATTTCATCCATTCATATGGGAGAGAGGAGGTAGAGGGAGAGATACCACTGCGTGGATGGCCGAGATGGGGGAGAACCGCCGCGTGGGGATGACCGGGAGGGGAGCCGCCGCATGGGGGAGGGCCCGGACGGGGAGCCGCCGAGTGGACATCACCGCGACGGGGAGCCGCTGCCTGGGAGCCACCGCGTGATGAGGGGCGAGACGGGGAGGGCCGCCGCGTCAGAGCACCGATACGGGGATATGGTGCGGCTGCGTGAGGATGAGATCGATCTGAGAGTGAGGAGCGAGGGGCACATGGGGGAAGATGATAAATAGAGGGACCCAATTAGCAGCAGTGCTGGATGGAAACAGCGCTACTGCTACGCTATTAGTAGTAGTGTTGCCCCGTGACAGCCGCTACTACTACCGTTCGCCCCTTGTCGGTCGGGATGGGATCGGTTAGCAGTAGCGCTGGTTAATAATCCAACGTACTGCAACCTAGCAATAGTGGCCGTTATTTTCCAGTGCTCCTAATGATGTCCTACCTATAATGTTTTTCCTAGTAGTGTATCCCCGAGCACCCGTTTGCGGGTCCAGAGGGGCCTGAAGACCAGAACAACCCCGATACCTTCAACGACCCTGAAGGCGACGATTACCTTCCCCCCATCAAGGACGTAGATATACCGGAAGTCGATGACTTGTACATCCCTGATAATCTCGAGGATCGGGAAGAAATCAGGCAACAGCTCATAGCAACGGCTCGCAGCCTAAAGGCCAAGGAGTGGCAACTCAAAGGCGAACAGGCCGACCCCAATCATCGATGGACAAAAGTCCTCTCAGCCAAGGAAGTATACGACACTAGTTTGTCAAACCAGCCCAAAAGCTACCATCGGAGAAGGCTGCTGCCGCAATTCGACCACGAACTTACTGATACTCCATCGCCAAACCATACTTCGTACGACAAGCTGGACCGCCCCACTTGTGGTCGAGACAGGACGGCCAACAATTCTGGTTACACACTGGCAGTGCCCCAAAGACGGGGCAAGGTGCTATTAGAGCCCAATGATAGGTTCGACCTACGAGATGACCTGGATCATAGAGGAGGCCGCACTAGATCCATCTATGGATCCAAAGAGTACGCGCCCGATAGACGCGGCGAATACAGACCATGGTTCGACCAAAACAACAGAGTCTGGGAAACCGGCCCCATAAAGACGTCGAATACAGGCGCGTCATAGCAAGGGTTGGAGGTGCTGCTCACCCTCCATGCTTCACAGATAAGGTAATGCACATCAGTTCCCCGAAGGGATCAAACCCGTGAATATAGAACAATACGACGAGACCAAACCAACTATATGGATCGAGGAGTTCCTCCTCCATATGCACATGGCACGAGGAGACGAACTCCGTGCCATCAAATACCTCCCTATTAAGCTTAAGGGGCTAGCTCGGCACTGGTTAAACAGCCTCCCCGAAAACTCCATTGGATGCTGGGAAGACGTGGAAGATGCGTTCTGCTTTAACTTCCAGGGGACCTATGTCTGCCGCCGGACTCTTCCGATCTTAGCAACATCGTCCAAAAGCCCGGTGAGTCTGCTCGGTAGTTCTGCAATCGGTTCTTGACTAAGAAGAACCAAATCGTCGACTGTGCGGATGCTGAGGCCATAGCCTCCTGCCAGCACAATATTCGAGACGAATGGCTGGCCTGCCAGCTAGGCGAGGACAAGCCTCGAACTATGTCCGCCCTTACCTCCCTCATGACCCGCTTTTGCACGGGTGAAGACAACTGGCTGGCAAGACGCAGCCATAATTCTGAAGATCCTGTGGCACATAAAGCCCTGAATGGCATCTCAAAGCCAAAGCACAATAAGAATAAGCGCCGACACAATAATAGTAATGCCGATGAGACAAATGTTCATGCCGGATTCCGCAACTCCCGACCTGGGCAGCGGAAGAAGCCCCCTAAAGGCAATCGTGACGGACCGACTCAGCTCGAGAAGAACATGTAAAGGCCTTGCCAAATCCATGGGACTTCGGAAAATCCTGCCAACCAAACACACCGCAACTGCTGGGTGTTTAAGCAGGCCGTCAAGATACAACCCGAAGACCAAGGCAAAATCTTGCGCAGCAAGGACGAAGATGAGCCTCGGGGTCCAATTGGTGGCAGACAGAAGAAGTTCCCTCCCGAAGTAAAAAGGGTGAACATCATACATGCCACCCACATACCGAAGAAGCAGAGGAAGCGCGCCCTCCTGGAAGTCTACGCGGTGCAACCCGTAGCCCTGAAGTACAAGCCATGGTCAGCATACCCGATCACCTTCGATCGACGTGATCATCCGACTAGTATTCGTCATGGTGGTTTGGCAGCCCTCTTCCTAGACCCCATTATAGATGGGTATCACCTCACAAAGGTCCTAATCGATGGAGGAAGTAGCCTTAACCTTATTCATTCAGATACAGTGAAAAACATGGGCATTGATCCGTCAAGGATCAAACCCAGTAGCACTACCTTCAAAGGAGTGATCCCAGGCGTCGAGGCTCGATGCATGGGCTCGGTAACTCTAGAGGTCATGTTCGGTTCACCCGATAACTTTCGCAGTGAAGACTTGTTCTTCGACATCGTGCCCTTCCGCAGCGGCTATCATGCGCTGCTTGGATGGACAGTGTTTGCTAGTTTCAACGCGGTCCCACACTACCCATACCTCAAGCTCAAGATGCCAGGCCCCAAGGGGGTCATTACTGTCAACGGCAACACCGAGCGCTCCTTTAGAACAGAGGAACATGCACTGCCTCTAGTTCGGCTTCTCTCCCTCTGCTCATGAACCTCTTTGGTATGACTCGAGGTAACTGGCTAATAGACCGGGGGCTCGATTTCAAACACAAATTGCCTTAACTATCGTGTGTTCGGAGTCTTGGCGTTTGTTTTATATGGGTCGGTTCCGAACTATGTCTTTGGTCATTAAGTTGGGTTGCCCTGCTCCTGTGCTTGCCCCTTTATGTTCTGCTCGTTTGGCTAAAATGGCAAAGGGAGCACCCCTGCGATTGTGCTTCTGGATAGTCCGGTCAAGCACCTTAGGGGAGAAGTATTATACTTCAATCCTCGTAAGCAGTTATTCCATGTTATATGAGGAACTTGCCCTTTGTGCAAACATTATGATGTTGGCTTCTGCCTCGGTTCGTCCGAACATCGCAAACACTCCGGTGGCTAATCATACACTTCTCGTAGTCCTTTTCACGCCCATTCAGTTAAGTGAAAGAAATAAAGCACTATGTATGATTGTCTAGTCTGCTGCACTACTCCGCCTTCGGGTTCTGATAATACGGGTAAGGATCATAGTGCTTTGGCATAGACCCCCCATGTCGTTTCTATGTGGGGCTGAAGCCGACGACTCGCATCTTTCAGTATTAAACAACCACATAGGATTTATGAAGGAATACAAAACCATATAAGAGCAGATACTAATATCATTAAAAGTTATCATGAGTTTTCGGACATGTTACAAGATCATTCATATATTTTTTTCACCTGAACACTGTGACGCTATCACCCGAGCACTCTCCATCACTCCATCGAAGTAAATCTCGGGGTGTCGATGCTCCTTCCTGGCTGGCAGCGGGTCGGTGGCGACCTTCTTAGGATTGAGCCTCGGCCAGTGCACTTTGGCCTTGCCAAGGGCCATCCGGTCTCCTTCGATGCAGGAGGAGTGCTTGACGGTGTCAAGGCGGGGCGTGACAGCGACCAGCCTCTGTACCAGGCCTAAGTAGCTTCCTGGTAGTGGCTCACCGGGGCATAAGCGCATGCAAAGGTCCTTCATGGCTGGCTCTGCCATCTGGTCCAGCTCCATCAGCTGTTTCAGCTGCTCCACCAGAAGAGGAGGATGCTCGGGGGCTCCAAACTATGCCCAGAATATCCGAGATTCACCTTTCTCTCCCCGCGAGGCGAACAGCTGATTGGCATCTGCCACGCTCTTTTGTAGATCGGTGGACGCGCCTGAGGATCGCCACACCCATGTAAACAACTCGAATTTGCAATCCTCGAATACGCACTATAATGAGTACTGCTTACCATCGGCTATCTCCTTGGCCCGACGCACTTGCTCCTCGTAGAACCGTCTGTCCATCCGCTCCTTATGGAGGTCGGCTTTCATTGTGGATAGTTTGGCCGAGCTCGCCTTGTTCTTCTCCTCCAAGGCCTCGCATCTTTGGCTGGCATCTTTGAGCTCCTGTTGGATCTCTGCCACGTGAGCTTCATGCTTGCCACTAGTGGCCCACAAGGCGGAAAGGGCGGTAGCCGTTTTCTTCGCAGTCGCCCTCTCGGCGGCCATCTCGTCCTTGGCGCGCTGGAGCTTGGCCTTGAGCCTCTCCACCTCCTTTGCTGAGGTTGTGCATGCAGTATACATAGATAAAGAATCTGCATTGACAGTATTCGTACTATAAAATTCAGACTAAAGTATTCGGATTCTGTCTCAACATACCTTGAGCATCGTCGAGCCGTTTGCTGAGGGCTACAACTTCGTCCTCGGAGCGCTTCAGCTTCCGATTTAACTCCACCAGCTTGGCGCCATTGTGGCCACCGCTGATGACGAAGCATACATTTCACACACAATTCATACATTACATCGGCGCTCAGTTCCCGAATTATAGACAATTCGATCATATATCGATTTATTCTAGCATACCGAACACTTAAAGTGCTTCTAGTGCGCTCTCGGATTCAGATGTGACCCCTAGGTGAGCTTGTTCACCTCACCTAGGGCTCGGGGGCTTCCATGTATACAATATGAATAACTAAAATCCTTGCGTAAACATTGGCTGACTTACTTTAAAAGCTGCAAGGAAACCTTTGAAGGCCTCCTTCAGTTTGTGGTCAACGAGTTGGACGCTCTGAAGTACCGCACCCTTTCGTGGATGGAGGCGCTCGATAGAGCCTCCTCCATGGCCGACCACCTGTTGGTCAGCGGTGCTAGGGATGAACGGATTTCCCGATCACCCACCGAGGATTGGACCAGTGCCTCCGGAGGCATAGTGCGCTCCAGGGATGTTCTCGGAGGGGATTGAGCGTCCGCTTGACCAGCCTCCTCGGTGTCCAGGTGGGGTGGTACCCCCCGGTCTCCCCCTCGCCCCCTATGTGCGTCCGCGTTAGCCTTGGCCACAATACAATCTCCCTCTCCACCTATGTGCGCCTCGATTGAAGTACGCTCGGACGACACCTCCATGGCGTCCTTCGTGGCACCTAGAGTGGTGGGGCATGAGGCGTCCCCGCTCTCTGCCTATTCAGCAGGCGGGGTGTCCCCGTCCGATACCACCTCGGTGGGGATAACACGCGGGGGGCTGCAAGGACAATAACCTGTGTGTCAGCAAACTATAAATCTACTCATGATGAATAAAAGGGTCTTCGAATCCTAACCTTATCTGGGGGGCGGGGGGCTTGACCCTTAGGCTCCTTCGTGCAACCTCCTCGGGGTCTTCAAACATAGAGCTTGAGTCCGAGCTCTCGTAGGACAGAACCACCCGCATCCGCCATGCCCTCTTTAGGGCAAGAGAAGCTACCTGCCCCGGAGCGTCCGAAGACGTTGCTTTCATCTTGGCGTAGGGGGAATTTTCTCCCCCTCTGTCTCGAGCTCCTCCCCCTCGTCTTCCTCCTCTTCGGCCTCCTCCTGATTTGAGGAGGCAGGGGTGTCTTCAGATGCAGCATCAGGCCAGTCCCTGATGCGAAGGCCAGCCTTGCCTGGTTTCTTCTTCTTCTATTTCTTCATGGGAGCCTCGTAAGGCTTCTCCACAAGCATCTTATCTAACAGCCCGGTCCTCTCGTCTTCGGGCTGAGGAGCCAGACTGTTGATGTTGATTCCTTTCTTATGCCATCTTTGCCACAACAAATCAGATAAGAGGATATAGGGATTCTCTTGGTAATAGAGCCAACCAAGCTGGGGAATATCATACCTTGGAATCGGACTTGGCAGCATGCAGACCCTTGTCCACCTCCTCGGATTGCCAGCGCTTCATCGATTTGAAGAACGCCTTCCACAACTTCTCCCGCGTAGTGCGGAAGAGATTAAGGACTATGGGCTCGGCTTCAATTTCTCGAGCCCACAGGGCAGTGTCCTGATGCTCTCAGGGGAGGATGCGTCTTCGGAGCATCACCTGGACCACATCGGCTAGCTTGATGCCCTCCTAGACCATGGAGCGGAGGCGCTTCTGCAGATGGGTCACCTTCTTGCCAATCCCCAGACCAGGGCATTTTCAGGCCATGAAGCCAGTCTAGTGGGGGGACCAGATCTAAATGCGGCGGTAGGTAGCTGGCCCTCTTCTCGTGGTTTGGTGAGATAGAGACACTCCTTTTGCCATCCCTTGATGGGGTCGATGAAGGTGCCCGACGGCCACCCGACGCAGGCGAGATTGCCGATGACCGCCCCGCCATAGTCCGCGTGCTTGCTACCGAAGCACTTGGGCTTGATGTCAAAGACCTGCAGCGAGAGCCCGAAGTGCGACTCAACGCATAGGAAGGCCTCGTAGATGAGGATGAGCACCAAAATTTGCATCATGGAGTTCGGTAGGAGGTCATGGAAGTCGATGCCGTAGAAGAACATTAGCCCCCTGACGAAGGGGTGGAGTGGGATGCTCACCCCCCTAATGAAGTGGGGGATGAACACCACCCTCTCACCTGGCCTGGGGTTGGGGATCACTTGGCTCTCCTCCACTGCGCGTTGAGGGATGTTGGCAGGGAGGTAACTGACCTTCTTGAGGTTTAGTATGTCCTTGTTGGTGATCGTGGATGCTTCCCACTAGCCATTGGAACCTAACATTGCTCACCTCAAAGGTGGGGGTGGAGAGACCTAGATCTGTGCTCTGGAGGCGCAAGAGAATGGAAGGTGGAGAAGTCGAATGGAGAGCGTAAAAAAGCCTTTGGGGAGTTTTCCTTCTCTTTTTATGAGGCCTGTCGATGTGGATTCCCCTTGCCGCGCCGTGAATCCCTCCACTTCCTGAGATGCGCAAGCCGTTGCGTGCGCTCGATTAAGTATATCCCGTATAAACCGGTACACGATCAGTATATGGATAGATCGTGATGATTAAAACGGCCTCAAACTACGAATCGAGTCTATGCAACTCGCCTGGTGGTCGTGGTGGGCCGTAGACTTTCATCAGAAAGGTCGTCAGAGGGTCATTGTTTATCCCCTGATGTTTGTGCTTCAAAGCCAATCAATTTACATTATTCGGATGTGCCACTACGCGGGAGGCTACTTGTCATCAGAGGCCGAACAATGGTTCAGCAGGAAGGAACTCACCTCGCAAGCCAAAGACTCTGTTCACGAAGCAGTCGGAGCTGAATACCCTTGGCGTTGAAGGCAAGTTCAGGGGTTACTGAGGGAGTCCTGGATTAGGGGGTCCTCGGATAGCCGACCTATTGTTATGGGCCGGACTATCAAGGCTACTTACCGAATACCGAAGGATTTGAAGACCCAATCTCCAAGATGGAATCTTTGGGAAATACGGCTTGCGCTCCACGTCTCATGTAATAGTTAGGCAAGTTTATCTCTTCGGCATGTAACCGACCATGTGTAAACCCTAAGCATCCTCGACATCTATATAAGCCAGAGGGTTTTAGGGTATAGGCATAGAACAACTCATCTAGGGTTAGCTATATAATCTCGAGGTAGATCAACTCTGTAACCCCTTACACCATCAATACAATCGAGTAGGACGTAGGGTATTACCTCCACAGGACGGCCCGAACCTAGGTAACTCGTGTCCCCATTGCCTCCTATTACCGTCGATCCTAGACTCATAGTTCAGGACACCCTACTCGAGATCCACCAGTTTTGACACCGACACTCGACTCTCTGATGCAGCGGCACCAGTATGCATGTGATCTTTTCATTAAAGTTCACGCTTGGTGAGAAGAATGGACCAGTAGTCGTTGGATACAGACGCATGGTAACCAACGCCAACTAATTCAGGGGAGTCTGCAATGAAGACGCCAATGGATAGCTAGGAGAAAGTGGTCTCATGGATTGGAGTGGGGACTTTTTCTTGATTGGTACCTCCGGGCTTATCACGTTGCGGGAACCCAGCTCCGTTCTTTCCACTCATTCCTAAAGTTCCCTGGCAACCAGCATGTGACCTTCCGCGGCAGCAATCTTCGTGGCCTCCTCGCCAGTGTCCTTCCCAATATTTGTGATGTCCTCAAGCAGCTCAGACTCTTCAAGAAGTGGGGCTGCAAACCAAAGCAACACATGGAATGATGAGATTCCAAAGTCAAACAATTCATGCAAAGAAGAAATTGATGGAAATAAAGGCAGGATAGTTTTTCCTACAGAAATTGCCGCGGACGATCATTACCTTCCCTGGCAACGTTTTTGCTAGCGCATGGTCTGTTGTCGCCTCGACGATGATTTCCTCGGTCCGGGCGACCTCTTCGGCGGAAGCTCTTGCCGGAAATTCCTCTTTGTAAGGAGTCGTTGAGAAGGGACCTTGAGAAGGGGGCTCCTCATGGGAAACCTCTTCTTGATGGATCTACCTTGTCTCCTTGGCAGGCGTAAGGGGACATTCCTCATCCTGTTGATGGGGCGATCTTGCACTTGGGCCTCACGATAGGGACTTGGTCGGGGGCTGGGCAAGAGATCCTCCTCTGCATCCCTTGTCGGGATCACTCCCTCCGCGGATTCCAGCACCGCCAAGGATTTGGTTCGTTTGGCCCAGTTCACCAAATTCTCCTCGTCTTCGTCCCTGTTAATAGGAGATCGTTCGAACTAAATCAAGAGAGATCAAGAAAAGGCTTCAGTCGAGACTGAGTTAAGAGAACTTACTGTGAAGCTATGAACATGGAGTCCAACACATATGACATGGGTGGCGGAGTTAATCTGCTCCTCTTTAGAGTCGGGGGAGTGGAGCTTGTCGGAGGGGCTGAAACTTCCCACAAAGGGGAGTTCGATGGAGAGGTCGGGCTTGACGGGGGCTGGGATAAACCCCCATAGCCTTCGATTGGTTGACGGGATTTCCATTGTGCTCTCATGCTTGCACCTCCTTTGGAGGCTCTCCTCTTCACCTGTCGAAGGTCCCTGCGGAGCTGCGGGAACTATCATTTCTCGGTCGGTGCGATTGCGAAGAAGATATCTTGGCTCCGAAGCCTAAGGGCCTACCTTAAGCCCTTCTTCCTCCACCTGCGGCTCCTTTGCCTCCTCCTCTTCAGCCTCTCCATGGGTCTCTGTAGCTATGGCTTGGGATCCCTCGACCCTGCAGGCTCAACTCCGGCAGCATCCTCCTGGAGGGGTCCTTCGCTCTCCACTCCGGAAGAGTCATCCCCCCTCAAAATCGTCTGAGCCCGCTCCTCCGAAGGTTGCACCTTTGACAACTCTGGCTAGTTTTTCCTCTGCAAACAGGTCGGAAATTGTCGGTACCCCGATCCTAAGTCATATGAATCTAGACTGTAACATATCACATCACTTTGCGGCCTCACGCACGGTAAGCTCCACGGCTGCAGCCTTACCTTAGCCGGGACAATTTGCGTCTTTTGGATCACGTATGTGAACATGTCGCTGGCAATCAAACGACAGAGAACCCGGGCCGACATGACTAGTCATAGAACCCAAGTGGCACATCCGTACGGAAACAGGCATATGTAACCTAGCAATGCAGGTGTCGACCTCAAGCGTGTGTAGACGAGTCATATCAAGCTACAAGGACTCCATTATGACGTGAGACATAAATTCCATCACTGCACGTAGACGAGTCGTAGCAGGCTACATGGACTACATTACACTGCGAGACATTTCCCCGAAGGGACAGACATAGTAGCAAAGAAGGATACATGCCGGTCAATCAATGTGTCCGGAGCAGTAGCAAGCTACCATGGCTCAGTGGAAACACATAGAGGCAGTTTCCCGTAAAGAGTACTACTAAAGGCACACAACTAGGTGTCGGATCCCATACATACCGTTGCACGTCACACGTACGCACGACATGCCCGGTATGCATAGATACAACCATGGCATCACAACATAACCATACAACAACATGACTTTTATTTAAGAGGCTCAGATGAGCCTTGCATAATATGTTCTTATAGATAGGGGTCACATGACCTGACACTCAAGTCATACAAACATGTTCATACAAACCAAGCGGAAGCATAAAGCTGTCTGAGTATAGACATATTAAAGGGGTAAAAGGCACATGGCCTGACTATCTACAGCCCGCCACAGGGCATAGGTCGTAGCTGGGACACCAACTATTCGACATTGTTAACATCTAGATAGAACCCACCTAATGGGTCCTGGGTCTCATCTGCAACATTTATTAAGAAAACGTGAGTACAAACGTACTCAGCAAGTCTTCAAAACAGAACTTGTCTATTCATGCTCATGTATCAACAAAAGGGGGTGCTGGAGGTTATGCAGCAATGCCAGCTTAGACTCATGGCTAACCTACACTACTCAATTTTAACTCTTTGTTTACATTTAGATATCGCACACGAGTCCACTAACTCCATAACAATACACCACCATGGACTCACTTCCCTCCTGGGAGAGTGCCATCCACGGTACTCACACTTGTCTTCATATTTTTATGAGTATCCATCAGATTATCTATGAAGAACATAAGTTCTCCAAGTGGTCCATATCCGAGGACGTGGCTATTCGAATAGTTTCGTACCCTGTAGGGGTGTACTTCTTCACACACGCTCCCGCCACTTATTGTTGTGTGCTCATAAACAATGCACCTCGGCAACCTTCAAGCGGATGCCCAGCGAGAGAGTTGGCCACGACCGTCAATCACATAAGACCTCTAGTTCAGGCTATCGCCTATTTGAGACTGAACCCGAACGGAAGTCCGGCCGAATTTTCCGCTACGACCCCAAATGATGTGCGCAAGGTTCCCAAGCCCACCATCCGGGTGACCCTTGGTACACCATGCCACTACCTACCGCGTCGCAACCCACCACTAGGGTCAGCGCTACGCATGGCCTCCAGCATGCTATAAACACCAGAAACTATTTGCAACTCCTGGACTAAGGACTAAGCGAATGATAAATCAAGAGGGTCAATTAAGTATACCAACGTGTGGTAGTACCTAGTCTTGGATCATAAACACGGAACTTAGTTCCTAAGAACGGTCCCAATGAGACAACCCGCTATGTACTCCTACATAGCCTCTCATCGCTACCTTTACCAAATCAAGTTCATCATAACGTCATCACATCAGGCAACATTGTTTCACTCAGTTCATCACCCAGATGAATCCGACGTGACACAACTCTAAGCATAGCAAGCATAGCAGGTAATGTAAGCTAAGCACATCATGGCACAAGAATCTACTAGGTATGCTTGGTTGCAAGGTTTAGCTATTTACTGTGACAATGTCAGGTTATGCAACAAAATAGGATCATCTACCGTGTATGACTGACATGTGCTCGGTTGTCCTAATTGAATAAACAAGAGCAGGAGCAAGATAGTGGGATGTTATCAGAATGATCAAAGGGGTTGCTTGCCTTGCTGGGAAACGGAAAGGTTCTCTCCTTTGTCAAGATACTCGGGGGTATCCTCTGGAGTAGGGTCTACCGCAATGCAGATAAGAAACAATCAACACATGCAAGTGGAACAATATGATGCATGATCATGGCATGATAGCTTGTATGGATGAGCTAATGCAATTAATATTCAGGGTAATTTGAAATGAGTTTGAATATAGGTTCAAAATCATTCTTTATTTCAAATTCCATATATTAACCTATTAGCAAATGTCAATTTCACCTTTTTAGATTGCTCTAACATGCATGACAATAGCACCATTGGATTCATTGGATTTTTCTGATAAATTTTCATATATAAATTACTTTCATCTGTTTTACAAATTAATTTATATGAATTTTTTAAGTGTTGAATAATTTCTGGTATTATTTTTAAACAAGAAATTACTTTTATTGCATCAGCATGACATCATTATGACGTCAGCTTGTCAGCTGACCGGGCGAGAGTCAAACCTGACATGTGGGGGCCAGATGTCAGTGACTCAGACACTTAACTAACTAATTAAAAATAAATCCTAATTAATTAACAGAAAGTGGGCCACTATTAGTGACTAATTAGGTTAATTAAAATAATTAATTAAATTCCTAATTAACTTTGACTTGTCAGGCCTTGGCCCCACCTACCAGTGATTCTGGGGGTCAAACCCCGTGGTAAACTCCAGTAAGATCGACCAGCGTTGAGCCGCCGGTGGCTCCAGAGACGGCGGAGGGCTTCGAGATCCCTCCTCCGGTGACCAAAAGGACGGCGAAGGGCACCAAACGACTCAGCACACACGCGCGCATCCATTCCGACCCCTCCCAGGAGCTGAGATGGTCGGAATCGATGCCGGCGGTGAGCTGGGCGGCGGCCGGAGCTCGTGCCAGAAGGGTGCGGCGTCTACGGGGCACGAGAGGGAAAGGGGAGAAGGGGAGGAACACCAATGGCTCACCGCAGTTCCAGTAGAGGCGACGGCGAGGTCGCAGGAGGTCCGGACGGGGCAGAATGTCGGGGTGGAGCTCCGGTAACCGGCGGGGAGGAATGGCGATGGCGCGGCGTAGAGGGGATCCCAGCGTCTTCTACGACCACGGGAAGGACAAGGGGGAAGCGACGGTTCTCGGGGGCTACCTAGCGAGGCGAGGGGGTGGCTAGCGCGACGGCGGCGAGCTCGAGCAGAGCTCGGCTATGGCGGAGCAGAGAGGGGAGAGGAAGAGAGGCGGGCGAGAGAGAGAGAGGGAGCGATGGGGATGGCTCTAGGGAGCTTATCCCCGTCGCGCTGGCGAGGAGGACACAGGCAGGCAGCTGCTGGCGTGGAGGCACGGCAGCGCGCGCGCTCTGGCCCCGTGCTCGTCCTCCTGGCCGCCAGGAGGACGATGACCTCCCTAGGCTAGGTGGGCTGGCCTGGCCTGGGCCTTTCTCCTTTTTTTCTTCTCTATTTTCCTTTACTGACATTTGTTTATTTTCTTTTCACGTACAAATGACTTTATAAAATATCCCATATATTTTCTATAATGAAGTTTGACTATTTCAAACTTGTCTAAAAAGTATCAAGATATTTTGAAAACAAAAATAATGATAGTGCTTTATTTAATGATTTCAGGAGCCTTATCAATTATTTTTGAATTACTTTGATTGTTCAAATGATTAGAATGGTCCCTGTTATAATCATGCCCAAATTTTTCCACATATAGGGAGTATTTTTAGTGGGCATTTTGGATTTGTTGAATTTTTACCAAATTTGAATTGTTTTGATTCAAAGTTAGCTTGGGGTTTCTTTTTTTCCCCATTTCATGTTAGTGCAAAAAAAACATGATGCAAGCACAATACTATTCCTAGAACATCTAGCTAGGGTTGTGACAACTCACCCCCACTCAAAAGAATCTCGTCCCGAGATTTTGAAGTCGTCGGGAAGAGCGCGGGGTACTTTGGTCGAAGACGATCTTCTCTTTCCCATGTCGCCTCCTTTTCAGAATGGTGTGACCACTGAACCTTAAGAAACTTGATGTTCCGACGCCGAGTGGTATGCTCAGCTTGATCAAGAATACGAACAGGGTATTCTCGATATGTAAGGTTATCTTGGAGATCAAGCGCTACGTGGTCTACCTCACGGATAGGGTCCAAGAAGCAACGCCTGAGTTGCGAGACGTGGAAGACATCATGAACCCTGGAAAGATGCGGTGGAAGTTCCAATTGGTAGGCAACCTCTCCTCGTTTAACAAGAATGCGAAAAGGTCCAATGTAACGAGGAGCAAACTTGCCCTTGATACTGAATCGATGGGTACCCTTCAGAGGTATAACCCAAAGATAAGCCTTCTCGTCAACTTCATAGGTCACAGCCCTATGATGGCGATCATATTGGCTCTTTTGATGAGATTGGGCTGTTTTCAACTTTTCACGAATAATGCGAACTTGCTCCTCGCATCCTGGCTCATATCCGGACCAAAGAGTTGCCTCTATCCGGTTTCTGACCAGTTAAGAGGTGTTCAACATCTTCATCCATAGAGAACTTCAAAAGGGGCTTTGCCCAAGCTTGATTGATAACTATTGTTATAAGCAAATTCGGCAAATGGAAGACATTTCTCCCAGTTCATACCGCAAGATATAACACAAGCTCGGATCATGTCTTCAAGGATTTGATTGACTCTCTCAACTTGACCACTTGATTGCGGATGGAAAGCATTGCTAAAGGATAGATGAGTCCCCATAGCGGTTTGAAAACTTTCCCAAAATCAGGAAGTAAAGATACTTACACGGTCTGAGTTAATCTCCAAAGGAACACCATGAAGAGAAACTATTCGAGAAACATACAACTCCGCCAGCTGGCCAGCAGTTATACTTTCCCGAATAGGAAGAAAATGAGCCACTTTGGAAAGACAGTCGATGACCACAAATATAGCATTATTCCCTCTCTTAGTCCTAGGAAATCTGGTAATGAAATCCATACCAACTTTATCCCATTTCCATTTAGGAATAGCTAAAGGTTGAAGGGTGCCAACAAGCCTTTGATGTTCTGCTTTCACGCGATGGAAAATGTCGCAGTTAGCAACGAACTGAGCAATTTTTCTTTTCATCCTAGTCCACCAGAACCTCTGGCGTAGGTCCTGATACATCTTGGTACTACCCAGATGAATTGAGAGAGGAGAATCATGAGCCTCGTTAAGGATCAGCTGTCTTAAGCATGTGCTCTTGGCAACCACCAACCGGTTCTGGAAAAACACAACACCTTCATCGTTCTTGGAGAAATCTTTAGCGTTTCCACTAGCAATATTCTCCTTGATCCGGGATATACCCTTATCATATTTCTGGACAGCTACTATTTGATCCTTAAGATTAGGTTTCACCACCAGGTTGGATAGGAATCCTCAAGGAACAATGTGAAGGTTTAACTTCCGAAATTCCTCAAGGAGAATTGGTTGACCTTGTTGTAACATCAGGTTCTTACAATTAGACCTATGACCTAGTGCATCAGCCATGACGTTGGCTTTCCCCGGGGTGTAAGTTATCCCTAAGTCGTAAACTGTAATCAACTCTACCCACCGTATTTGCCTGAGATTCAAATCCGGCTGGGTGAATATATATTTTAGACCTTGGTGGTCAGTGTAAATTCCGCAACGATTACCCAGAAGGTAGTGTCGACAGGTTTTCAGTGCATGGACTACGGCTGCGAGCTCAAGATCATGTGTTGGATAATTATCCTCATGTGGACGCAACTCTCGAGATGCATATGCAATCACATGACAATCTAGCATGAGAATGCAACCTAATCCTTGTCGCGAGGCGTCGCAATAGATAACAAAGTCCTTAGAGAAATTAGGTGGCACAAGAAAGGGAGGAGAGGTCAGTCGTCTTTTGAACTCCTGAAAACTGTGCTCGCATTGTGGAGTCCACTCGAACTTTTTATCTTTCTTGAGGAGTTCAGTCAGAGGTTTGGCAACTTTGGAAAAATTCTCGACAAAGCGGCGACAATAGCTCGCTAAGCCAAGGAAACTCCGAACTTGCTTAACCAATTCGGGTTGAGTCCAATCAAGGATGGCTTGAACTCTCTTGGGATTGACAGCAATACCTTTACCAGATATCACGTGGCCCAGATAGGTCACTTCTGGCAAGCAAAATTCACACTTTGAGAATTTGGCGTACAGGCGGTGCTCTCGAAGTTTCATCAATACCAGCCTTAGATGCTCGGCATGTTCTTGTTCGTTCTTTGAGTAGATGAGTATATCGTCGAGGTAAACCACGACAAATTTATCCAGATACTCCATGAAGAACGAATTCATCAAGCGAGAGAAGGTGGCTGGAGCATTCGTTAAATCGAAGGACATGACGGTGTATTCGTATTGGCCATAACGAGTAACAAAAGCCGTTTTTGGAATGTCCCCGTTCCTAATTCTGATTTGATGGTATCCCAACCTCAAATCCATTTTGCAAAAGGCAGAGGATCCAGCGAGTTGATCATACAAATCGTTGATCCTGGGAGCGGATACTTTTTCTTTATGGTGACCAGGTTCACTGGCCGATAATCCACAACTATCCGATCCGAACCATCCTTCTTCTTGACGAAGAGAACGGGACAAGCCCCAGGAGAAGAACTGGGACGGATGAAACCTTTCTTCAAAGCCTCATTGAGTTGGATCTTAAGTTCGGCTAGTTCTAAGGGTGCCATCTTATAGGGTCTTCTGGCTATTGGGACAGTCCCTGGGATGAGCTCTATCACGAACTCAACATCTCTGACAGGAGGAATTCCTAGCAGTTCTTCTGGAAAGACATCCGGAAAGTCATGGACTACCAGAATATCTTCTAACTCTAGCAGAGGGCTAGCATTGAGGGAATAGAGTTGGCGCTTGGTTGTTTGAGTGGAGACATTATCTAGCTCACCCGATGGATGTGTAAGTTGAACATTCCTAGAATGAGTATCAATCTTGGCATAGTGGGCTTTCATCCAATCCATGCCTAGAATGATATTGATGTCCGAAGACTTGAGGGCTATCAAAGACGCTAGGAAGACGAGTCTATCCACCAGAATCTCATTATCATGGCTCACTCTAGAAGTTTGCCATTTGGAACCCGGAGTCTGCACTACTAAAGGAGTAGGCATATCACAAAAAGACATGTTATGCAACTATGCATAACTTTCTGAGATAAAAGAATGAGATGCCTTGGTATCAAATAAAACAGATGCTGGATGACTATTGACAAGGAGCATACCTAGGATAACATCAGGATCCTCAAGGGCTTCCTCAACAGACACATAGTTCACTCATCCACGAGCAGGAGCTGGCTTCACAAAGAAGGCTTTTCCTGGTTTTCCACGTCCAGCGGGCTTAACATTATTCTGGGGACACTCACGGGAGTAGTGTCCTGGTTCTCCACACTTATAGCAAACCACGGTGGCATGGGGAGCAACATTTGCAGGCGGTCCTCCAAATGGTCTGACTGGAGGGTTGGGCTGAACTGGGCGACGCGCTTGGAAAGATGGCCTCGCATTGTATTTTGGCGGCAGAGCTGCGTTGGGCACCCAGATTCAGTGTTTATTGGAGCCCGAGCCAGATGCAGGGTTGAAGTCACGGTTGTGCTTTCTCGTGGCCTCATAATCAGTCTGTCCAGTCTCGGCATTGATAGCCTTGTTGACGAGAGCCTGGAAAGTGGCGCACTCAGGGTTAAGTCCCTTGCGGAACCTAGCCTACTTCTTGGCATCAGTAGAAACTTCCTCAGAAGCATAGCGAGCAAGGTTTCCAAACTCACGACTATAAGCATCCACTGATAGTCTGCCCTGGGTGAAGGCACAGAATTCCTCTCTCTTATGATCTATCAGCCCTTCCGGGATGTGATGGGTACGAAATGCGGCACTGAACTCTGCCCAAGTTGGTGCGGGGCCTACGAGACGCATGGCTTCAAAATTTTCCCACCAAAGATTTACAGGACCTTCCAGAAAGTAAGTTGCAAAGGTCACCTTGTTGGCTTCAGTCACATTGGCAGCTTGGATCTTGCGATACATGCTAGTCAACTAGTCATCCGCGTCGAGTGGGTCGACCGAATGATGATATTTGGGTGGGCACAGTCTGATGAAATCACCAAGTGATACACCATCATTGAGGTCATTGCAGGGAGCACGTGGTGTGTTTTATTCGATTCTTTCCAACATCCTCTTGGTTTCCCTCTTATTCCTTTCAGCTTCAAGCATTACTTCCGCCAATGAAGGCGCATGTGGCAGATCCTCTTGCCTTGGCTGGCTTCCCTCATCCTGCTCAGGGGCAGGCATGGGGTTATTCCTAGTTACCACCATCCTGGAGAAACAAACCCACAACTCTAAGACATAGGATAAAGAATGTACTGGACAACATGGCATTCAGGGTAAACACCAATCAACATGGTAAAACAACTTCCATACGAACACCATGATTCATACACACCATGACATAGTTCAGTACAAGCCAAGCTGAAAAACAACTATGGAGAGATGACACAACTCATCGGAGGCATTACAAGCTTCCTATACATTATCTATCTACACCTCCGGAACTCAACTCTCAACCTCATCATATCCCACAAGACACGCAAGACTGTGGCGATACGATTACTACCATACTAGAACTAACATCCACGTACTCAAGCATCGCCATAGAATGCCTAATACAGGTTACCCCCATGACCCGTGAGCTGAACCTGAGGATCTAGAAACACTCTAGCCTGTGATCCCCGGGAGCCATAAGGACACATGTGTGGCCTTGGTCCCCTTGTCGGCGGCAACAGCGGTGCTTGAAGAGGGGTGATGCCTCCAACATCGGGCCAGTCTACGTGTGCTAGCAGATGAGTCCGCGGTGGGGTCAGCATCTCCAAATCTCCATAGCCTATCTGCACGACAGGTGCCAACTGCGTCAGGGCTGTCCAAAGACATGCACGGGTGGCATAAAGCTCCATGCGAAGGGCACGTGCATCACGATCCCTGTTCTCCAACATCTGAGCGGTCACCTACAACCTAGGGTCCTCATGGGAATGTCATAGTAGACTACACTAAGATAACCATCCTCTCCTCCCATAGAAGCAGGAACATAGCAGAACTAGGTGTTTTGAAGCATACCATGGTGGAACGTCATGATAGTCAGCATGGTGTAAGCGGCCTCCTGAACAACCATATCTATGGTGACACCAAATCCATAAGTCCAGTGAAGCGGCTCTACAGCTCCAGGGTATGAAGGATAAATCTTGACGGTACACAGATACTGACTCTGGTTGAAATCACAATACTGTTCCTCCAATGTGCACTCCGGATACGAACGGTATCCAGCCTCCATCATGACTCTAACCAACATGGTCATGTGACCCGGTACTTCAATGCACCTGGTCAGACGGACCACCTGACGGGAAGGACGAGGGGGCATCTGAAATAGAGAAAGATGCAAAGACATAAGAGACTCTAGCAAAAATTGGACAGCATAACGGCTCTAATTGCTCAAAAAGGATTTTGAGACAACTGCAAAAGATTGGAAAAGCATAACCACTCGACTTTCTAGACTCAAATCTCTTCTCCATCTGTTTGTCACACCAACAATACTTGAATACCCACATTCACTTACAACAAGCTAGCTAGTGGTCCATGGTTAGTAACTCATCATCCTAAGCAATGGATGAGTAGCCTAGTTCCTATCCCCGGAGAAAAGATGAGAATGACTTAGCATAGAATAACTTGGGAAGAGGATAAAAAAGAGCCTTATGTTCCCTTCCACAATCAATTCCCCTACTTTTCTATAGTGTTTCTAGACTCAACTTCGACCGGTTTGGCTTAGTAGTCCTACAGTCAGTCAGGCTCTGATACCAACGCTGTCAGGACCTCGATCCTAAGTCATATGAATCCAGACTGTAACATATCACATCACTTTGCGGCCTCACGCACGGTAAGCTCCATGGATGTAGCCTTACCTTAGCCGGGACTGTTTGCGTCTTTTGGCTCACGTATGTGAACATGTCGCTGGCAATCAAACGACAGAGAACCCGGGCCGACATGACTAGTCATAGAACCCAAGTGGCACATCCGTACGGAAACAGGCACACGTAACCCAGCAATGTAGGTGTCGGCCTCAAGCGTGTGTAGACGAGTCATAGCAAGGTACAAGGACTCCATTACGCCGTGAGACATAAATGCCATCACTGCACGTAGATGAGTCGTAGCAGGGTACAGGGACTCCATTACACTTCGAGACATTTCCCCGAAGGGACAGACACAGTAGCAAAGAAGGATACATGCCGGTCAATCAATGTGTCCGGAGCAGTAGCAAGCTACCATGGCTCGGTGGAAACACAAAGAGGCAGTTCCCGTAAAGAGTACTACTAAAGGCACAAAACTAGGTGTCGGATCCCATACATACCGTTGCACGTCACACGTACGCACGACATGCCCAGTATGCATAGATACAACCATGGCATCACAACATAACCATACAACAACATGACTTTTATTTAAGAGGCTCATATGAGCCTTGCATAATATGTTCTTACAGATAGGTGTCACATGACCCGACACTCAAGTCATACAAACATGTTCATACAAACCAAGCGGAAGCATAAAGATGTCTGAGTACAGACAGATGAAAGGGGTAAAAGGCACATGGCCTGACTATCTACAGCCCGCCACAGGGCATAGGTCGTAGCTAGGACCCCAGCTATTCGACATCGTCAATGTCTAGATAGAACCCACCTAATGGGTCCAGGGTCTCATCTGCAACATTTATTAAGAAAACGTGAATACAAACGTACTCAGCAAGTCTTTAAAACAGACCTAGTCTACTCATGCTCATGCATCAACAAAAGGGGGTGGTGGAGGTTATGCAGCAATGCCAGCTTTGAATCATGGCTAACCTACACTACTCAATTTTAACTATTTGTTTACATTTAGATATCGCACACGATTCCACTAACTCCATAACAATACACCACCATGCACTCACTTCCCTCCTGGAAGAGTGCCATCCACGGTACTCACATTGTCTTGATATTTTTACGAGTATCCATTAGATTATCTATGAACATCATAAGTTCTCCAAGTGGTCCATAACTGAGGACGTGGCTATTCAAATAGTTTCATACCCTGCAGGGGTGTAATTCTTCACACACGCTCTCGCCACTTATCGCTGTGTGCTCATAAACCATGCACCTCGGCAACCTTCAAGCAGATGACCACCGAGGGAGTCGGCCACGACCGTCAATCACATAAGACCTCTAGTCTAGGCTATCGACTATTTGAGACTGAACCCTCACGGAAGTCTGGGCGGAGTTTCCGCTACGGCCCCAAACGATGTGCGTAGGGTACCCAAGCCCACCATCCGGGTGACCCTTGGTACACCGTGCCACTGCCTACCGCATCGCAACCCACCCCTAGGGCCAGCGCTACGCATGGCCTGCAGCATGCTATAAACACCAGAAACTACTTGCAACTCCTGGACTAAGGACTAAGCGGATGATAAGTCGAGAGGGTTAATTAAGAATCCCAATGTGTGGTAGTTACTAGTCTTGGATCACAAACACGGAGCTCAGTTCCTAAGAACGGTCCCAATGAGACAACCCGCTATGTACTCCTACATAGCCTCTCATCACTACCTTTACCAAATCGAGTTCATCATAACATCATCACATCAGGCGACATTGTTTCACTCAGTTCATCACCCAGATGAATCCGACCTGACACAACTTTAAGCATAGAAAGCAGAGTAGGCAAAGTAAGCTAAGCACATCATGGCACAAGCATCTACCAGGTATGCTAGGTTGCAAGGTTTAGCTATTTAGTGTGACCATGTTAGGTTATGCAACAGAATAGGATCATCTACCGTGTATGACTGACATGTGATCGGTTGTCCTAATGTAATAAACAAGAGCAGGAGCGAGAGAGTGGGATGTTATTGGAATGATCAAAGGGGTTGCTTGCCTTGCTGGGAAATGGAAAGGTTCTCACCTGCGAGTTAAAACTAAATCCTAATTAATTAACAGAAACTGGGACCACTGTCAGTGACTAATTAGGTTAATTAAAATAATTAATTAAATTCCTAATTAACTTTGACTTGTTAGGGCCTGGCCCCACCTGCGAGTGACTCAGGGGGTCAAACCTCGTGGTCAACTCCGGCAAGACCCACCGGCGTTGAGCCGTCGGTGCCTCTAGAGACGGCGGAGGGCTTCAGGATCCCTCCTCCGGCGACCAAATGACTCTGCACACACACACGCGTCCATTCCGACCCCTCCCAGGAGCTGAGATGGTCGGAATCGACGCCGGCGGTGAGCTGGGCGGCGGCCGGAGCTCAGGCCAGAAGGGTGCGGCGTCTACGGGGCACGGGAGAGAACGGGGAGAAGGGGAGGAGCACCAGCGGCTCACCACGGTTCCAGCAGAGGCCACAGCGAGGTCGGAGGAGGTCTGGACGGGGCAGAATGTCGGGGCGGAGGTTCGGTGACCGGCGGGGAGGAACGGCGATGGCACGGCATAGAGGGGCTCCCGGCGTCTTCTAGGACCACGGGGAGGACGAGGGGGAAGCGGCGGTTCTCGGGGGCTACCTAGCGAGGCGAGGGGGGCGGCTAGCGCGACGGCGGCGAGCTCGAGCAAAGCTCGGCTATGGCGGAGCGGAGAGGGGAGAGGAAGAGAGGCGAGCGAGAGAGAGAGGGAGCGATGGGGACGGCTCTCAGGAGGTTATCCCCGTCGCGCTGGCGAGGAGGACATAGGCAGTCCGCTGACGACATGGAGGCATGGCAACGCGCGCACTCCGGCCATGCGCTCGTCCTCCTCTCTGCCAGGAGGACGATGACCTCCCTAGGCCAGGTGGGCTGGCCTGGCCTGGGCCTTTCTCCTTTTTTTCTTCTCTGTTTTCCTTTACTGACATTTGTTTATTTTATTTTTAGGTACAAATGACTTTATAAAATATCACATATATTTTCTATAATGAAGTTTGAATATTTCAAACTTGTCTAAAAAGTTTTAGGATATTTTGAAAACAAAAATAATGATAGTGCTGTATTTAATGATTTCAGGAGCCTTATCAATTTTTTTGAAATACTTTGATTGTTCAAATAATTAGAATGGTCCCTGTTATAATCATGCCCAAATTTACCAGACATAGGGAACATTTTTCGTGGGCATTTTGGATTTATTGAATTTTCACCAAATTTGAATTGTTTTGATTCAAAGTTTACTTGGGGTTTCTTTTTGTTCCCCATTTCATGTTAATGCAAAAATGAAACATGATGCAAGCATAGTACTATTCCTAGAACATCTAGCTAGGGTTGTGACAGAAATGAAGGCTCGTTCCACATCCCTGGTCGGCGCAAACACATTGTCATCCGCCCGGACGAATCTTACCTCCAAACAAGAGAACCATGATCTATCATCCTACAAAGATGGCAACGACCAGTCAGCTTTGACTCCAGAGGCATCGCAGTGAGGCATCCATTGCAAGATCTAATTTCGGTATTAATTGAGATGCAACAAAACAACTTCCCCCCGCAGATGGAAGGAATTGAACCTACCGAATAGTTGATCGCACAAACAACTATGGCTGCAGAGGGTCAAATTGTTGCCAGGGCCTGGATACAACACATCCAGTCAGCAGGGTCATTGTACTCCTAGGCGGGCATGTCCCTCTTTTGCAAGGGGGCGATTCGGCGCTGAAGGAAGTTAGAGCCCACGCCTTCAATGGTCAACTCGAAAGCCTTGAGACAGATGATCCTATTCAACATCGGGCAGATTTGTTTGTCCGTGAGGCCTAGCTTGCTCCAGTAACTGCCATGTGAAACACATTCCTTCCTCACAAAATAGAAATCAGGGGCCTTATCATCCATAATCCAGCACCAGTCACCCCTCCATTTTTATCATTTTCCACGCTATCAGCCAGTAAGGTAGTCCCAGTCTTCCTTCTTACCCTGGGGAATCCAACTTATGTTCCCACAACGGTGGGATTTGTCCTCAATCTGAGGGACGAATAAATGTCTAAACAAATCCACATTGGGGCGACTCCAACAAATTTCTCACATATATGGGCAAAGATCACCATGCATGCCGTCGGTTTGGGCGTGAAGTCCAGGAGATAGAATCCATAGACCGCAATCATGGCGTTGAAGAAGTCAGAGAATGGAGGAGAAAGCACGCAGAGGAAGTAGGCACAGAAGAAGCAATATGAATCGGAGGGCATCTTATCCTTGGGATTATTCGGGAAAGCTATAGGAGATTTGTGCCCCTTTGTGCCCCCCGACATATAGGCATACCTACAGATCAGAGCGTTGGAATCCAAGGTCGATGGGGTAAAGACCATGTTCCTCCGCCGTCATTTCTCTAGCTCTTCCGCCATTCTATTCCTATCTTCGGTAGCCGCCTGCTTCCCCTAATAGCAGCAGTTTTCTTCCACATCATTGGGATTGCGGGAGGGGAGGGATGATAGGGCAGTTTTTGGTGGAGTGGAGGCGACGGCGGGAACATTTCTTTGTGGCTTGAGGAGGAAGATGGAGGACGGAGATGATGATGCGAATGAGCATCACCTCTATGCGCCTTCCCCTTTTATGTGGAGGGCACGCACAGGGGCTAGCTTCTCACTATTTCCTTGGGGAAATTGTCAATTCTTTACTGATAGTTCTTTTTTATTTCGCCAACGGCTACTATTCCACGACCCCATGGCCTGCGATAATTACGCGGAGTGGGTGTGGAGAAGAAGCACAGTTTTTCTCCGACGCGTGTTCATGCACCGTTTGGGGCCTAACCTGACGTGCCAAGTGACACGTACAGCTCGGGACCGGGGGCTTCTGTCGGGGTACACAAAAAGGGGTATTGTTTTCCTTTGACTTGTGCACGGATGACAAGGCCACTAGCACGGCTGCTCGAGCTTGTTGGGGAAACACATCAAGACAAGTCGGCAATGATCAAGACAGACTACAACAAGCTCTACGCGGCGGCCGACCCCTGGGACTGGTGTGCGCCAAGTAATCCCCCGGCGCTTGCCGGGGACCGGGATGTACGAGCCCTCTCAAAGCTCCGGCAAACCGTCCCCCGGAAAGCATGAGCCAACCTTTCACAACTCCACCTCATCGCAAGGCCAGTCACTTGTCGATGCAGTGTCGATCCCCCAGGTGGCTAAAAGGCTCTCGCTAAACACGTGGCTACATGCTGGAAGGAAGATTACCCCTCTATGACGGCCGTCCTTAAATGTCCCGAGGATGCACCCCTGCACGCCACCTAGACTATCAATTATAATATTTTGTCTCTAATGCTAGAGTTAGGTATGATAAGCTCTGCTAGATGTCTAATCGCCAAACATTGTTTGTTTTGCCACTATGGTCGCCCGTTGCACAATAAAAGGAGGCCCAAGGCAACCTAGTTCAGGATTCGAACATTTGAGCATTTGTAAGCGTGTAATAGCTCCCCGAAAGGCAACCTTTGCTGGGTAGGAGCATTGCGCACTCTTCGTGTTCCCTTGATCAATCCACCACAAAGCAGGAGTAGGGTTTTATGCTTCACAGCGGCCTGAACCTGGGTAAATTGTCGTGTCGTCTCACTATCTCCACTCTTCTTGCTTGCATCCACGCCCCTTGCCGAACCACAAAGGGGCCAATGGCCCCATAGGTGATTGTATCTATCTAGTCCCGACAAATCTCTCCTTTTTAAAGACTCTTTTCACGTTCTATTGGGCTAGAAGTTGTCATTTTCTTGTCCGTTCATTTACATCAATCTACCTTCTAGTCTTTTGTTCTAGAGGCTTTGTGATGTTCCTCTCTTTGATCCATCATCTCGCTTTATCAAGATCATATTCTTTCCTCGCTTATTCATCTAACCAGTGTGTTGTGTCCTCTCTTCAAGTTCTTTCTGCCTTGTCAACTTCTGCCTCTCTTTTCTACCGACGTGCTAGCCAAATTTCTTCTGAATTCTTGCTTATTCCTCGTGCCATTATTCATCTCCTTGCAACCTCTAACTTTTGTTGGTTTCACTCATTTGTCAAAGAAAATATCATTGTGTTGTTGTCATGGAATCTGACAAAGCCAAAGTCTTCGAAGGCTTTAGGAGAGGAGACTTGTATATTGATAGTTTCTATATAGGTCCTCAGCCTGCCACATGCCTACTTGCAAAAGCTTCAGAAGGATGGTTATGGCATCGATGACTTGGACATGCTTGCATGAGGAACTTGCACACACTTGTGAATAAAAAGCACGTCATAGGTATTGAACGTGTCAAATTCTTCAAGGACCATCTCTATGGAGCTTGTGAGGCTCGAAAGATGACCATATCCAAGCATCCCTCGAATAGAATCATGACCACTAATCAAGCCTTTGAATTGCTTCACATGGATCTCTTTGGCCCCAGTCATTATGCCACACTAACAAATACTTCATGTTCGTATGGCTTTATTATTTTTGATAACTACTCTCATTAAACTTGTGTGGATATTATCTTGTACAAGTCTAAGGTGCAGGATGTCTTCAAACGATTTTGTTCAAGGGCCTCAACAAACTTCGACATCAAGATTAGGTACATAAGGAGTGATAATGGGACTGATTTCAAGAACACTGGTCTTGATGAATATATTGATGAACTTGGTATTACTCATGAGCTATCTGCCCCATATACTCCTAAGCATAATGGCGTCATGGAGCGCAAGAACAAAATTCTTGTTGAGATGGCTTGCACTATGCTTGAAGAATACAAGACTCCTCATCGTTTCTGGCCTGAGACAAACCATACTGCCTGCTACATCATCAAAAGGGTATATATTCACAAATTCTTCAAGAAGACTTCCTATGAACTCATCACTATCAACAAACCCAGTGTGAGTTATTTCAAAGTCTTCGGTGCTAAATGATCCTCACCATAGTTCTAAATTTGAACCGAAAGCACATGAAGGTTCTATGCTTGGTTATGGAAAGGATTCGAACACCTACAGAGTCTTCAACACCTATCACAACAAGGTTGTTGAAACTACAGATGTGTAGTTCTATGAAACTAACGGCTCCCAAAGAGGGAACCTGCCTCCTATGCTAGATGAAATGTCTCCTAAGGAATCCATTTAGTTGAAGGCTACTAAAGACATCATACTCACTGAAGAACCTCTACATGATGAGGAAGTCATCCCAATAAATAATGAGATTCATGATGATACACTTGAGGAACATGGTGCTCAAGAAAATCCTCAGCCTCATCAACCTGCTCATCCAAGAGTGGCAAATGAAGTGTAGATTGACAAAATCCTTAATGAAATCAACCCCTCACTCGCTCAAAATATTCATATTTTTCTAACTTTTGTGGGAATTTTTCTTTTGTCTCTATCATAGAGCCCACCAAAGTTTACGAAGCATTTATGGAGCCTGAGTGGATTCAAGCTATGCAAGAGGAATTGTACCAATTCAATCTCAACAATGTGTGGGAACTAGTCAAGCAGCCAGCTCCTCGCAAGCACAACATCATAGGTACCAAGTGGATATACCACAACAATAAAGATGGAAATTGCATAGTGGTGAGGAATAAGACTCGTCTTGTAGCTTAGGGCTACACACAGGTTGAGGGAATTGACTTTGGTGAAACTTTTCCACATGTTGCTAGACTTGAAGCTATTCGCATATTGCTTGCTTATGCTAACCATCATGAGATCATCTTATATCAAATGGATGTGAAAAGTGCATTCCTCGATGGTAACCTTGAGGAAGAATTATATGTTGCTCAACCCCCAGGGTTTGAAGACCCTATGTATCTTGACAAAGTTTTCAGACTCAACAAGTCCTTCTATGGCCTCAAGTAGGCCCCTCGGGCGTGGTATGACATTCTCAAGGAATTCCTCATGAAGAAATGCTTCAAACTTGGTTCACTCGATCCAACTCTTTTCACAAAATCCAATGACAATGAATTATTCATGTGCCAAATATATGTGGATGATCTTATCTTTGGTTGTACTAACAGACATTAAAGTGATGAATTTGCCTATATGATGAGTGAAGAATATCAGATGTCTATGATGGGTGAGTTGAAATTCTTATGAGGTCTTCAAATTCGTCAACAACACAATGGCATCTTATCTCAAGAGAAATACCTCAAGGATGTCCTGAAGAAATCGGCATGCAAGACTACAAAGGCACCAAACCACCAATGCCTTAAAAGGCCACCTCTACACTGACGAAAATGGTAAAGATTACGATCACAAGGTATATCCCTCTATGATTGGATCTTTCTTGTATCTATGTGCATCTAGGCCAGGTATTATGCTTAATGTTTGCATGTGTGCCCGATTCCAAGCAGCACCAAAGGAATCACACCATAAGGCTGTGAAGCATATTCTTAGATACTTAGCTCACACACCAACGCTTGGATTATGGTATCCCAAGGGCTAAAATCTTCACCTCATCGGATCTCTGATGCTGACTATGTTGGTGATCGAGTGGATCGCATGTCAACCTCTGTTACATGACATTTCCTTGGATGATCCTTAGTCTGTTGGTCCTCGAAGAAGCAGATTGCGTGTCATTATCTACTACTGAAGCTGAGTACATTGTTGTTGGTTCCTGTTGCGCGTAATTGCTGTGGATGAAGAAAACCCTCAAGGACTATGACATCAAGTTTAAGAATGTGCCTCTCTAGTTCAACAATGAGAGGGCTGTGAATATTGCTTACAACCTAGTTCGGCATTTCAAAACAAAGCACATCGAGATTTGCCATCCCTTTCTTCGATATCATGGATTGAAGGGAGACTTCTCCATCGACCACGTGAACACTGAAGAACAATAGGCCGATATCTTCACAAAGCCATTGGATGAAAAGGTATTTTGAAAATTTTGGTGTCCTTTGTAAAGACCCACATCCTAACCCTGATGCAAAATTGATGACTTAGATGTGCAACACACGAACTAACCTTTTTCTTCAATCAATGAAGAATAATTTTGTAAGTGTGATGAAATTAATGAAGAGATTGATTCTTAGAACTGTACGACAATTGTACGTGGTATCTGGAATCATCATTCTTATAGGGTGGGTCACAACACCAACCATAGTTGAAATTCTTCAAATTTGAGCTTTTCGTCATTTTGCAAATTCTTCAAATTTTTAAATTCCTCAAGTTTGCAAATTCCTCAAATCTTCAAATTCTTCAATCTAACCAATTGGTATTCTTCATTGACTATACATATATATATATATATAATAGAGTTTTCGATGTTCTCAACAACATTCACTTATTGCTAATTCTTCAGGTTCATTTTCTTCTAAGTGAATATGATCGGACCCGTTCCCCCTCTATGCTAAACTCATCTAGTATGTTAACAAATTCTTAATATGTGTTCTACTTTGAAAATCATTCAAAGTCTTCACTAAGTCCTTGTCAGCTCAAGAATTTGTGAACAAAGCTTTAAAAAGTCACTTTCAATTTTTGGCGGTTGCCGCTCAAGCTGATTCTTATTCCCATGACTGGATAACCCACGATCCCCCACTATGTCCATTTCTCGGTAGGTGGGTCACATATGTCACGTGGAGAGCAAGAGTCAGGGTTATACCGGTCCAAAATCTTCGAACTAGTCAGTTTGCACTACAGCTATAAATACCCCTTCCCTTTCACTTCTCTCTTTTACTCCGCTTGATCTCATCTTCCACACCCGAGCTTAGACCTAGCGCTGCCACTAACTTCATCATCGCTGTAGAGAAAAGCTTAACCACCTAAGCCGGCAAGCTCATTGGTGATGAGAGAAATCATAGAGTACATTTCTGCGACTCCTTCACCATCCTTCATCTTGAACTTATCAAGTTAACTTCGTAGCACATCCAACTTAGATTCCCTTACGGATTCGGTACCTTCGTGCATATCAACCAAAGTATCCCAAATTTCATTTGGATTCACAAGACGACTAATCTTGTTGAATTCTTCGAGGCATAGGCAGTTGAATACAATGTCACGTGCTTGAGCATTGTATTGCAACAACGTCAATTCCATCACCAAAGAATTCACCTTGCAAGCTAACACCAACAAAAACCCATATAGCGCGGCTGTGACCAAGAATATGCATTCTCATCTTATGCTTCCAATTAGCAAAGTATGTACCATCAAAATATGGACCTCTACGGTGATAATTTCCCTCACTAGACGCCACTCTCCTAGGTTGTGAAACCAATGCAATGGAGACCAAGGCTCTGATAGTACTGGTAGGATTGAAAGTAGGCCTAGGGTGTGGGGGTGATTAGACTACTTGACAAATTAAGACCGAACCTTTTCCCAGATTTAGTTCTGACAATTTTTAGCATTTTTTGCAAATCAAGTACACCATACAAATGCAAGTCTAAGAGTATAGCAGCGGAAAGTAAAGACAAGCACATGTAAATGGAGGGTAGGGATAGGAGGATCAAACACAATGTGGACACAATGATTTTTGGTGTTGTTCCGATAGGTGGTGCTAACGTACGCCCACGTTTATGGACACTTCAGCCCACTGATGGTAGCGACCGTGAGAGTGCACGAAGGGATCCACCCACAAAGGGTCCACAAATAAGCAACCTTGTCTATGTCATCATGGCCTTCATCCATGGAGGACTAGCCTTACTCGGGCTAGATCTTCATGATGTAGGCGATCTCCTTTCCCTCACAAACTTCTTGCTTCAACTCCACAACAAAAAATTTGCAGGCTCCCAAGCGACATCTAACTAATCTAGGAGGCACCACCCTTCAAAAGGTAATATATGTCGTAAGTATGATGAACTCCTTGCTCTTATGCCTAAAAAGGTAGTCTCCTCAACACTTAATAACTCTCTCGCGGATTTGGAATGGATAGAAGAGATTGATTGGGTTGAAAGCAACTTGGGGAGGCTAGATATAAAGATCCATATGGTTGGAGTGGTTGATCTTGATCTCAACGCATGTGTAGGTAGCTCTCCCTCAAAAAATGGATGGGGCAAGTGTTTGTATGTTCTGAGTGCTTCATCTATGAGTGAGAGGTGGTGTAAGGGTATAAATAGGCATCTCCAAAAATCGAACCGTTACAACATTATGGCCCAACTCAGTGAAACCAATTTAAAAAAACTCGTTTGTACCAACTACGGAAAAATGTGGCAATTATTGGCGTTTCGGTGAGACTGATATATAATTCTCGGTGGGACCAAAATGGTTAACCTAGTAGTTTCCAAATCTCAGTATTGGCGATTCCAAATACTCGGAAATTCTGATTTTTAGAAATGGGACAATGGAAGGCTGGTCTTAGTTTTCGGTTTCACCGAATGTGAAGTTGGTGTCACCAGGAAGTTAGGGTTTGGCATGGGTTCTATTTAAGTCAAACTCGGTAGGGCCGAATGATAATTGTTGGTGTCACCAATCTTGGACTTTATGCTTTGGACAGAAATTTTTGTGGGAGAATGTGTGAGTATTTTTGGTGGCTAATCACAAACAGTTGAGAAACAAGATCATCATAATTCCTCATCCCCTTTTAATAGTATTGGCTTTCCTATGGACTCAAACGTGATATCTCACCAAATATAAAATGTAGAGTCTTTAAGTTTGTGGCCAATGGCTACTCCTTATAGAAATTTGAGGAGGATGCAGAAATTTGAATGCATAAATTTTTAGGAGGATGCAGAAAATTTGATGGTATTTTTAGGAGGATGCAGAAATTTCTAGGAGGATGCTGAAATTTGATGGCTACCCCTTTTAATATATGTGGTATTTTTAGGAGGATGCAGAAATTTGAATCAACAAGTTTGGAGCAAAAATGAATTTCCTATGCTTATTTTTATCCTTCTGGAAAAACAAAAAAAATATATATTTTACCTAAACAGGCCAGGCACAACCCACCAACGATGAATAGTGACTGGGCCATGTCAAAAGCCCACCGGGGGAAATTCATTTTCGCCTGGGCGGAGGCATGTCTACCGGAGCCCGTCTCCACCTAAACGGTGGGTCCGGTCCGTTAGCCGCTTACAGGTGGGCCCCACAAGTCAAGATCGTCTCTCACCTCCCGCCCGAACAGGGGAGGGTAGGGAAGGCGAGGCTGAGAGGGCGCCGGCGCCATTCCGACGGCTCAGGCTACCTTAGGCAAGGCTCGGGCCACCAGCGGGCTTGGGGCGAGGTGCCGCACCCGCCCGGGGTCTTCATACTTGTGGGAAGCGCCAGGGGGAGCGTCACGTCAGCTGCAGCGGAGTCCAATGGCGACCAATTATGAACTCGATGTTTTGGGCATGGACGGGAGGAGCAGACGCATGGGAAAGATCCCTCGTGGCATGGGCATTCTGCTGGTCCTACTAGGGAAAGAGGAGGAGCTGGGGAGATCTCTAGTTCAAATGGAAGCCGTCGCAAGGCTCCGGCCATTTCCGTCGATGTAGAGGAGGAGTGGGAGATTGGGGAGTGCCGGGAGGTTGGAGAGAGTGAGAGGGATCCAAGGGAACGCAAAGGGGCTCGGGAGAGGCTTCTTATAGCCCGGGTGCTAGCGCACCATGGATAGGAGATTCGGCGAGGTCGGGGCCGTCACTAGAGCTCACAAGGGTTGGCTCGGGCGTGTCCATGGTCTTTGTGGACTTGGTCCCGGACCGGGGAACAAAGAGAGGGAGCGGGGGAGGACCAGGTCATCGCGCGTGTGAGCTTGCTCACTGGTGTGCCCGGGGGGAGATAGAGGAGGGGGATAGGATGATAGCGTGTCCGAGACGTCGAGGCTGACCGGCTAGCGAGACACATGAGCTCAGGGTGGTCGGGTACATGCACTGGGCGATAGCTATAGTGTGGCTGGGCATTGTAGTGTGCTCCAGAGCGCCCATATGGCATGCCATGGCATGCCGTTGGCCTCTTGGGTGCGACCATGGATGTCCAGCAGATTGGGGGAAAGGGAGCATAGGATGCTCTGGATATGCCTAAGGTGAGAGGGAAAGTGAAGAGAGAGGGAGAAACTAGGTGTCCAAGAGGGAATCTTGGGGTTTTACCCTACCAAACAGTGGCTTATGGACTTGGGGGTTTTATTGGAGTTAAACACATAACCTGGGAGATGTGGTAAAACTTTAGGCCCAAAGAGGGCAAGGGAAGGGGTGATAACATCAGCTTTGGTTTTCTACCAAAAGGTGTTTGATGGAGTTTTGGCCAAGTAAATGAATTCTACTTGCCTTGAGATTTAATAGGATCAAATGGTGGTCAAAACTAGGGCTGATCACAAAATTTGAGACTAGCTGAAGAAAGTTGCCAATGTAAACTTGGTAAACCCTAGAAATCCCTAGAAATAGGTTTCTATAGATCTTTTCATGCTAAGCTATTCTCCTTGATGCACCACTTTGTGTGGTGTAATTACTTGGACATTACAGCATGCACAAAAAGTTTGGACCAATTAGAAAAACTTGACAATGCAAACATTCCCAATTTTTGCAATTAGTAGGAAGGGGTTTGGGGTGATTCATACAAGTGAGCATGTTGTCCTTGATGCACCACTTCGTGTTGATGCATTATTGGAGGATTATAACATGCCCACAAATTTTGGGAACAGAAGGGGACATTTGGCAATGTAGAGTTGCCCAAATTTGGATTTGGACAGAGAGGATTTCGGGATATGTTGGTGAAACAAAACAATTGGGATTGAGATTAAACATGGGAATATGACCACATATATCATATGTGACATGTTAGAATTTCCCTGGATTTATTTGAGAATATCTCTTATAGAAATATTTCAAAAGCTTGATTTGGGCAGAAAGGGTTTTGAGGGGTTTTGTCGAGTAGTTTGAACATTACCATGTGGTGAAACTCTTATATATGGACAATATATGTCCATTGAATTTTCCTAATGTTTTCTCAAATATTATTAAAGCATTTAAAAAAATATTCCCTATAAAAGACCATTTCTAGCCTTAAGAAAAAGCCTTTAAATAAAATAGTAAAATAATCTTTAAAAATAATATTTGGTGTTTTGGGGAAGTTATATATATAGTAGGTTCCAAATGAAGCATTTGGGGAAAAAGGATCTAGCCAATTTGGGGACTTATAGTGCAAATCTCAAATGAGGGGTTTTTGAAAACCTAATTTAAATAATTGCTTTTTGGGCCAAACTAATATTTTGTAAAAATACTTTGAAGTCCTATATAAGTCCTATTCACATGGCGTGATCATTGGACAAGAGTTGGGATCAAGGAAAAGAGTTCTTGAGGGTAGGAGGATGTTCGATGAATTATAGAGCACCACCAAGCAATCAAACAAGCAAGAAAATAACACAAAAGTCAAGCATTCAAATGCACACAAAAAGTTTCAATTGGCCCTAATTTTTGAGTCATGTTAACTTAGTCATGAGTCAAAACACAGGGTGTGACAAGATGTCCCCCTTCATCTTGATCCCCTCTTCTTCGGCTTGCTGCCACCATTTTCCAATTTCTTCATTGTTGTGCTCTCGCACAACCAGATCCATGCTTTCCATCTTGATCCCCAGTCCGTCATCCTTCTCTCTGCCTTTACATTTCTGTGCGAAGCCTTCGTGGGCATCTCCCCGTCCGTGGCTTTGCTCTACCATTTATTCTCTCTCCAAAGGGTTACTAGTGGGCAATGCTCAGGATGCGTGTCGATCCAAGTGGCGGAGGCGACGGAGGATGTGATCCTTGACGCCGAGCTTCGCCCGGACGCATGGGGCTTACCAGGTAGTGGTTGTTCATCGAAGCCATCATGTACAACCCCCTGCTCCAAGTTCCAACGACCATGGCAGAACGGGGCCCGGGCTAGGAGCACTCGAGGCTTGTCCACTCGAAGCTCGTGCAAATCACTGACAGGTTGAGCAGCCTGAAGAAGGCAGGCGTGACATCGGCGATGGTGGTTAGGGAGTTTGTCCGTCGGCAAATCTATCCGCTTGAGCATCTCGCCTCATGTGGTCCTTCACCGGCCTGGATGACCCCATGAGGCTCTAAGTGTCTTCTCTTTCCACCGGCACGTTGCGTGAAGTGCTCCTCCTTCTGACTGGAGGGCAGCCTCCTGAACTTCCCATGGAGGAGCTTCCCTTGTACTGCTACCGGGAGGGGAGAGCATTTGCCCTGAAGATGTCACACTCCAATGAGTGGGTGCCGATTCCTGAGGACCCTGCTGGGTCTCATGGCGATCCCCTCGTTGGAGCCACGGTCCGGTGGCCCTGGGGTCTGTGCCCCTCAAGCGCCCACCTTTTCCCCTCCGAGTGGGGAAGGGGTCGCTACGTTGGAGGACGATTCTGTCACCCCTGCCACGCATTGTTGCTCGCCTGGCGTCGCCGAGCCTCCCAGGGCCCTTGCGTGCGCCGGCGGCGAAGAGAGGCCGAGGGCAGCAGCAGCCCTGCGCCATGGCCTGGGAGGAAATGGAAGTGGGTCGCCATAGACGAGTAAGTGTCTCTCCTTCTTTGTTCCCCTTGTGAGGTGCTCCTCTGATTTTTTTCCTCCGGACGCCGCCTATACCTCCTGTGGTCGCTGAGCCTCCAGCTCCCCATCTTCTCGCGGGGGACATAACTGTGTACGAGGACATACCTATATCCATGCCCGGGTTACCTCAAGGGGATTTCTGGTCCGAGTTCCCCGCGTCTTCCTTCTGGCAAGGCTCTTAGTCAACTGGGGTGGGACCGAGGCCTCCCCTTGCGGTCCTCTCCGGCATCAGGGCGCCCAACACGCCGATGCCCTCCTCGGGCGGTGAGGCAAGTTCCCAAGAGGTTCCGCCCCGGGCTAAGGGGCCAGGCCATGGGACCTCAGCCCTCGATCCCTCGGTAAGGGCCAGAGGATCCTCGCACCCCTTTCCGGACGACTAGAGCCCCAACCAAGCTCTAGAGCTTGCTTGTGGTCGCAGTACTATTCGTCATGGTCTCCTTCGAGACTCGGTGAGCGTGCTGGGCCGATTTTGGACAGAGCTCGAAGGTGTTCACCTGTACCTTGAGGTGGAGCGGTAGCGCATGACACGCGAGTGGCGCCGCCTTGAGGTCGCCATTAACTTTGTTCGGTTTCAGCGCGAGCACGCCCGCACAGAAGCCGAGGAGTCCCTCACCATGGTGAAGGGTGCCCGCGATCATGCCCTTGAGGAAGCCCGGGCCGTGGATGACTGGTGAAGGCCTGCGAAGAGACTTGAGGAAAAACTTCGGGCGTCTAATGCCCTCCTCGAGTGGAAAGTTCTGGCCCACAGGGCCACACTAGCCGCCTCGGCGTGCGGGCCACCCATGAGCAAAGCGTAGCTCTGCACCCTCGAATATTCGCTAATGTTGGAGGCCATGGAGCAGGGCCTAGAGAGTGAGCGGCTGGACACGATGGAGCTTCAGTGGGCCGACATCTAGGATTCTCTTTCTACTCGTGAGGCGAGGATCCGCGAGGTGGTCGATGAGGAGGTGGCGCAGACCCGCATAATTCTTGCTCAGAACTATCGCGGAAGGATGAAGCTTTAGGAATCCCACTTCTGTTGGTGGTGCAACGAGCTGAAGGCTGATGTGGACAACCTCAGGAAGAGGTTGGCGACGGTGGAGCGGTGCAAGAGGGCCGTGACAGACGGCTAGGCCACCACCAAGGACGAGCTATCTTTCCTCTGCTCGCACGTGGAGAACGTTGCTTCCCACATGGAGAAGGCCTCGGAAAAAGAGAATCGGGCCCAGGGGCTTCATCACACACGCTCCAAGATGTTCCAGGTCCTCGTGGGAAGCGCCAACCGGGCCCTAAGAAGCATCTACAACGAGAGCGTCCCAAGTCCGCTTGTCACTAACGACGCTGACTACCTTTATTCTTCACCCAGATCGTGGAGCGCCTTGATGTTGGCGCAATGAAGGTCCGCTAGCTCGCGGAAGAGAAGAGCCTCGACCTCCTTGCGCGGGCGTCTTCTTGTGTCTTGAGCCATCTCCTTCGCTCTGACCCCAACTTTGACTTCGAGACCGTGACATCCCCTGTGCCCGAGGTGATTTGGGGTGCCATGGAGGACTGAGTGGAGGGTCACGCGGATGACTTGATCGCGGAGTTTGACCCTCCTGAAGGCGATGGTCATCCAGCTGCCGAGGAGCATGAGTCCTGGGACAGTGGCAGCGAAGGCGATAGTGACAGCAGCGGTAGTGCCTCTCCTTAGGTTGCCCTCCCTTGTTTTCATAGAAAGATTTTGAACATGGCCCTACAGGGGCGTGAATGTACCTCCGGAGGAACTCCTATATGATGTGCTAAGTAAATTGTACTTCCTTGCGCTGTGTTCCCTTGCTTTTTACCGGCTTATGGTCCCGTAAGAGGGGCAAAAGTTTATAGGAGCCCCCATGCCGCATACGCTTGCCGGCTCGGTTTAGAGAGGGCGGACGCCAAGGGCTTGGTGAGGTGCGCGCACGGGTTGATCCATGATAGTCATGTCTAGGCCCTTTGGCGTGAGCCCCCGGCGCCTTCGTTACTACTCATGGGCCAGCCCGCGTTCGTGCATAGTGGTCGGCCCCCGCTCCCAGGGGCGCATAAAGAAAGGCTTGAGGCTGGCATTTCCCAATCTCTTAAAAAACGGGACTCAAAACGCAAACGCAGCATGGAGAAACGATCCCCCTTTCTTGCAAATAAGACCCAAAAACTTCAACTTCATTCCAAAAGATGGCAAATTTTGTTACAAAAGAGGGCAAATAACAGCCACGTCTGGTGCCTAGACTACTCTTCCCCCAGCATGGATACTCGGGCCACTAGGCGTGGGCATAGTCGTTGAATGACAGTGTCGTCCACCAGCACGGAGCATGGGTCTTCCACTTGGCATGGCCATAGTCATTGAATGACGGTGTTGTCTGCCAGCGCGGAGCACGGGGCTTTCACTTGAGCATGGGTAGGAACCCCTCCGCGTCCTTGGGGGGCTCCGGTCATATACAACCCACTCATTCCTACGTGAGAGTGTTACGGTTGGGGATGGTCGGGCGGGTACTCATGGCGCAAGGCCCTGGAGATTCCGACCGGGTTCTTGTGTCACCCCGCGCATTTTCGGCGCGGTTGTATGCTCCCATAGTCCAAACATGAGTGCATCCCTCCCCGCATGACTGCGGGATTGCGCTCCCGCGGCCCAAACATGAGTGCAACACACCGTGCGTGATTGTGGGAGTATTGTGTCGGTGTAGTTGCCTAAGGAGGCGCTCTGGCGCTAGCCAAGCCTCTTCTTAGGGGCCTATCGAGCCCCAAGATCTTAGAGCCTCATCAGCCCCAAGGTACTACGCCAGCCGCGGGTGACCCACGCTGCTCGAATCTTGTCGGCCCTCAGGGCGTTGAGCCCTTTTGGCCCCGTCACTTGGCTCCGTCTTCCCTGCTCGTGAGGGTGCATCTTCATGCGACCCAGGGCACCCCCTATGCCTGGGGGACGTCGCTGGCCCTGGCGATGGCGTTTGCCACGACGCTGACCGGAATGCAAGCCTTGACATGAGGATTTGGGTTCCCCCTGGAACCTCAGCCGACGCCCATGGGCCGACTTCCTCCGGTTGCGTCGTGACGTTGCCTTGGTTACGCGTCTTGCGGGCGCGCCTGCGTCGAGCATCCGCTCGAAGTTGGCCACCTCCCGTACCGCCCTAAGGTTGGCCGCCTATTTTAGCGAGGCGACATGAGTTACCTGATCTCCTATGTGCGTCTATCATGATCTCCTCCGTGCATGGCGACGTGAGTTACCCGATCCCAGCGTCGATGGACGCGCTCATGCTGAGGGGGCGCGAGAAGGCAGTGGATTTCCATGTTATGGACTTTCTCATCATTGTGGGCCCAAGATATCCCATTACCTCCCTCATGTTCGCCATTGCCGGGGTCAAGCGGCAGCCTGAAGCCGGTCACTGGTAGCCTGAAGCCTGTAGCTATCGAACAACTCATCTAGGGTTAGCTATTGAATCTTGAGGTAGATCAACTCTGTAACCCCCATATCATGAATACAATCAAGCAGGACTTAGGGTATTACCTCCATAGGAGGGCCCAAACTTGGGTAAACCTTGTCCCCTTCGTCTCCTGTGACCATCAATTCTAGTCTCACAGCTCGGGACCTCCTAACCGAGATCCGCCGGTTTTGACACCGACATTGGTGCTTTCATTGAGAGTTCCGCTGTGAGCGCCCAAGGAATCGATGTCTCGCCTTGTCATCCATGAATAGGTCCGCAACATGGACACTTCCATCCTCGGACAGATCTTCGCCTTTGGCAGATTGTGTTGCACAGCGACCCTACCGGCCATCTAGGCCGTGTTGAAAGCTGTGCCCCTGATCAAGAGGCCAGATTCGGGAACCTAGAGTTCTCCGTAGATTCTCAGGGTGTCTTGTCACTAATCGGGCTTGCAGTTTCGCTTGTCACACCCAAACACTCTAAGGCCTTAACCTTGGATCCCTTCTTCGGTCATGCCCATGGGGTCAACCCCGGCAATGGTCCGATTCTTAGTCCGGATCAGGCCATAGTGCTGGAGGACCAGATAGCCGTTCTTGATGAACACTCTTCTTGCCTGGACACATCAGAGGTGAACTCCGAAAGATCCAAGCAATTTGATCCGATCAAGTTCTCGACATTCAACGAGAACCTAGATCGGATCTCGTCGATGAAACTTACCAACGATTCAACCCTGATCTATGCTGAGATCGGTTACAGAGCGGGTCAAGATAAATTTTCTGGCCCACCCATCACCCACCTGATAGCCACAGTCGAAGATTTAACCAACAAGTTGGACTATGCCTCCAATGAGGTAGAATACATGGACGAAGAGGACTGCGTTCCAACCCCTGTTAACACCGGGCGATGGCCCGGGACTTTTACATACGATGTCTACATGGTGGACACTACTACCGCTAATGGCGACAAAATGCCTAATAACGATGGTGACAAGTCGGGCGACGCACCGTCAAGGCGCCGGAAACAGCATAAGCGGTCAAAAGGCAAAAAGGGAAGGAAAGCTATTATCGGCACGGGGGATGGAGATACCCCTCGGGACCGTGGCGATCCCGATATCCCCAAACACCCGTTAGAGTGTAGGAAAGGCCTAAATACCAGAGCAACCCTGGCGACTTCAACGATTCCGAGGATGACAACTACCTCTCTCCCGTAGAGGAGGAGGACATCCCGGCAGCCAATGACCTAGACATTCCTGATAACCCTAAAGATCAGGAACTGTTTAGACAACAACTCATAGCAACGGCCAGCAACCTGAAAGCGAAGGAACGGCAACTTAAAGCCAAACAAGATGACCTCAACGATTGATGGACAAGAGTCCTCTAAGCTGAGGAGGGATATGGTACCGGTCTGTCAGATCAACCTAAGAGTTATCCATGCAGAAGGCTGCTGCCGCAATTTGACGACGAGCTCATTGATACCCTGTCTGCCGAACATAGCCCATACTACAAAGCCAGAGCGCCCTCCTCGCGGGCGTGACAGGATCACTGATGACACCGGTTATAGACCGGTTATGCCCCAAAGACGAGGAAAGGAGACACTAAAGCCAAGTGATAGGTTCGACCGGCGAGACGAGCTAGGCTACGGAGCAGGTTGTACAAGATCCATCTACGGATCCAGAGGCTACTCACCAGATAGATGCGATGGGTACAAACCATGGCTCGACCGAAGCAATAACAGAGACCGAGAACATAATCGAGCTAGACCAAACGCCGAATATAGGCGTGACATAGCTAGGGTTCAAGGTGCTGCTCACCCTATGTGCTTCATGCATGAGGTGATGCAGCATCAGTTCCCAGAGGGGTTTAAACCCGTCAACATCAAATAGTATGATGGGACAACTAACCCAACCGTATGGATTGAGGACTTCCTCCTCCATATCCACATGGCACGAGGAGATGATCTCCACGCCATAAAATATCTCCCCCTAAAACTTAAGGGGCCAGCTCGGCACTGTTAAACAGCCTCCCCGAAAACGCCATTGGATGCTGGGAAGACCTAGAAGATGCATCCCAATCTAACTTCCATCGCTATGTTCGGCCGTCGAGTTCCTCTTATGTAAGCAATGTCGTTCAGAAGCCCGGAGAGTCTGTGCGGAAATTCTGGAATCGGTTCTTGACCAAGAAGAACCAGATAGTCGACTGCCCAGACGCAGAGGCAATAGCCTCTTTCCGGCATAATATTCGGGATGAATGGCTAGCTCGCCAGCCCGGCCAGGATAAACCTCAGACTATGTCCTCCCTTACATCCCTCATGACACGCTTTTGCGCGGGCGAAGATAATTGGCTAGCGATACACAGCCACAACTCCTAAGAACCCGGAACCTCCGAAGTTTGGGACAACAACGGGAAACTCAAGCGCAACAAGAAGAAGCACCGGCACAATAATAGTGATGCCGTTGACACGGCTGTTAATGCCTACTTCCACAATTCCCAACCTGGGCAGTGGAAGATGACTCCTAAAGGCAATCATCACGGACCGACCCACTGGATAAGATCATGGAAAGGCCGTTCCAAATCCACAGGACCCAAGAGAAACCCGCGAACCACACACACCATAAATGTTGGGTGTTCAAACAGGTCCGCAAGCTCCCACTCGAGGATCAAGGAAAGAGCACTCATAGCGATGATCGGGATGAGCCTCGGGGTCCGTTTGGTGGTGGACAAAAGAAATTCCCTCCAGAAGTCAAAACGTTAAACATGATATATGCCACCCATATACGTAAGAAGGAGAGGAAGCGATCACTTCGAGAGGTCTACGATGTAGAACCCGTAGCCCAGAAGTATAACCCATGGTCGGCATATACGATCACTTTCGATCGGCGTGATCACCCAACCAGAATCCTACATGGGGGCTCGGCTACCCTCGTCCTAGACCCCATTATATATGGGTACCACATCACAAAAGTCCTAATGGACACAGGAAGTAGACTCAACCTGATTTAGTCAGACACGGTAAGAAAAATCGGCATAGATCCATCAAGGATCAAACCAAGTAACACTACCTTCGAAGGAGTGATTCCAGGCATCGAGGCCCGGTGCACAGGCTCCGTCGTCCTAGAAGTAGTATTTGGCTCGCCTGATAACTTTCATAGATAAGTCTTCATCTTCGACATTGTACCCTTCTGCAGCGGCTATCATGCCCTGCTCGGCCGGACGGTGTTCGCTCGCTTCATTGTCGTCCCGCATTGTGCGTTCCTCAAGCTCAAGATGCCCGGCCCCAAGGGGGTCACCACTGTTAACGGCAACATAGAGCGCTCACTCCAAGCTGAGGAATATGTCCTGGCCCTGTTGGCCGAATTTAATTACAAAGACAATCGGGATGCTTCGACATCTGCCGTAAAGGCACGCAAGGTTGGGAAGCGAGCCCGGCTTCAGTCTGAACTCATAGAACCTTCCTCTCCCCTTAAATAGGGACTCGCCCCCCATCGCACAACCCTAGGATCAGCGAAGTACGTGCCAAGGAGGCACAACTTTGCACTTAAAATTCCATGGGTGGCAGCAGGGAAACAAATGTCGGTGTTCGGCTAGACCGAACCACTAGCATCAATATGTTTCCGAACACAATGCAGATACTATCCAAGGGCCCGCTCAGGGCATAAAGCTCATCTACACTTAGGCGAGTTCTCAAGACATTGTTTGCAAGATCCGTTCGCCGAACAACACCACCCATTAAGGTGCACCAAGATACAGGAGTATATAAGCGGTGAGGTACATCGTGGATTCAAGGTCACCAATCGAAGATCCCTGGTACAACCACTCCTATAAATTTTCTTATTTTTTCACATACCTGTAAGCAGTTGCTTCTACAATCTGAGTAATAAGAGCTTTTGAGAAAAATATAGCATCATTATACATGTTTGTCTTGTCTTTTTGGCACATGTTATCCATTTCTCCCTCTTATCGTGAAACAGTTCGGTATGTTACGACGCAATCGGGTAATAGACTGGGGGCTCGAGTTTAAAATCAAATCGCCTTATGTACAACTTATTATGTGTTCGACATCTTGGAATTCACTTTATATGCATCGATTCCAAACTATGTCTTGGGTCAATAGTTGGGTTGCTCGGCTCATGTGCTTGCCCCTTTACATTCCGCTCGTTCGGCTAAAAGGGCAAACGGGGAACCCTTGTGATTGTGTTTCCGGATAGTCTGGTCACGCACCTCAGGGGAGAAAGAGGAAAACTGACTGTCATAGTATGCGAGAGATGGTTTGCGAATCCGAGCTTAAAGTGTTATACTTAAATCCTCGTCAGAGGATATTTTGTGTTATACGAGGGGTCTGTTCTTAATGAAAACCAGGTGATGCTGGCCATAGCCGTGGTTCATCCGAACATCACAATACTCCGGGGGCTAGTCACCAGCCCCACGTAGTCCTTTTCGTGCCCCTATGGCTAAGTGAAATAAATAAATCATTATGGTCTGGTTACCTGGTCTGCCGCACTCTAGCGACTTCGGGTTCTGTCGTGGTTTTGTCACGGTAGATGTCCGAACACTTAGGTTCGAGGCCATCGCTATGGCGGTGGACTCAAAGGGGTTGGATGGGACGAAAGAGACGGATTTACCCATGTTCGGCCCCTCGAGATGAGGTAAAAGCCTACGTCCTGCTTTGTGTATATTGATTGGAGTGTCGATTACAAGGGAGCGTATTTGCTTGACCTAGCTCTTGATTGATTGGATTCTGCCGTAAGCCTTCCCTAGGTCTCACCTTTATATAGGAGGTGAAGACCACGCGTTACACAAATCTCATAACGACTCTTACAACATGTCTGACTCTATCTCTAAGCCGTCTTGCTGACTCTGGCAGCCTGTCTCCTGGTGGCTTATGCGCCCGGGTCTTGAGTCTTCTTTCTAACTCTGGGCCTCCACCTCAGCCCATCTGGTAAGCCGTCGTGCAGCCCAATTTTCCTCTTCCAGCCCATACGCTATGAGCCACCAGGTATGACCCGGCCCCTCCTGGGCAGGTCTTACCACGGGGTTATATCACCAACATTAGGACCCAGATTGATATGAGCTTGCTCATGTCAATCTCCAATTTTTAACTAGCGGTGAGTCTCGCAACCTTGTCACCTGAAAGGGAAAAAACACATAACCCGACCTGACATCACCTTCATTTATTTCAAAAAAATTCCATGACTTATGTCGCAGATCCTTTCATTAAATAGACGGCCCGAAGATCGAGGCGCCCATCTCGGTCAGTCATTATTTTTCACCTTGATACCGCATGTCCGTTTGGCCTTCCATCCCCTTAAATAGGACCGCGAGGGGTCTTTTCATTTTCTCCGCCGCCACCACTCATCTTCTTCCTCTCGAAGCCAACACTCCTGAGCTCCGTTGCGCCGGTGGAGTCCCGTCGACGTCATCGAACTTGGCCGCTGCATCAGCCTGAGCGCTTCCAGATTCTTGCGCGTGTCCGCCGCATCGTGAAGGTGTGTTCTTCATCCTCCTTCAGATCTATGACTTCCCACTTGAATCCTGTCGGGTTAATTGGACTCCATTAGCATGCATGTTCATTGTTTTAACGCCAACCGATGAGTACCTCCTTAGATCTTGTAGTATTTTTTAATTTTCCGCGGTCATCCATATGAAGTTTTGACGATGTTTATCTTAGATCCATGTGCTGCTCCACTACGCGCGCGAACTGCATGTTCCTCCTTAGCCCCTTTTTAGGTTTAGAATATGTTTGATTTTTCCTTGCCTATAGATCTTGTAGCTTCAGCATAATATGTAAAACCTGTGGTATGTCCTTAGTAGTTTTTTCATCATGGCCTTGCTCACTTAACCCACCCTCAAATTTCTAGATCCTTCGATAAACTGTACCGATGGCTTAGCATCACATCATTTAATTTCATCAATCGGCTGGTTGTCTAATCACTTTCCGACCCGCCGCGTAATGCTACCTTTAACGTCATTGATCTGCCATCATGTCTCGGGCATCTTCTTCTTGTAACTAGGTCCGTTCTGGAGTCTCCGAACAATTCCTATAGGATTTTGTAGAGGAAGAAACCTTGCCGACTCAGAATGTTATTCATTGGTGGGTTCTCGGTTTAGTGAAGAAACCGATCCCACAAGAGGGTGACGTTGTTATGTTTGCCGACCACCTTATTCGTGGTTTCAGCCCGTCCGGATCTAAGTTCTTCCAAGACGTCCTCCATTTCTTTAAATTGCATCCTCAAGACATTGCCCCTAAGTCTGTCTCCAACTTGTGCAACTTCCAAGTCCTTTGTGAAGTTTACTTACAAGAAGAGCCGTCAGTTGATCTTTTCCGTGACTTTTTCTATCTCAACCGCAAACGGAAGTGACGTTGGCCCAAGCTTGGAGCTCGGCGAAGTCTCCGTCGAAAGAAGAAGAGATCTGGCTTATCCAGCTGTTAAAATGCCAACCATCCCAAAGATTGGAACAAAAATTGGTTCTATTGCAGAAACACGTCTCCAGAAGATGAAAAACCCCTGTCAGGTTATCGTCCTACCCGTCTCTATACTTCTACCTTCCTTCCAGACTGGATGTCATCCACAGCAGGAGCGAAGTATGCTCCAACTTTCACCAAAATCAAGGCCTTTCTGGCAATGGGTTTGACGGGAGTGGACCTAACCCGTTGCTGGATCTCATGGAAGGTCTTACCATTGAGCCAGCGTGATCGTCTTATGTGCGAGTACACATGCGACGCAAATGATCCTCTCTGCTTCAACCACACACCCTTGACAGAAGATAACATCACCTCTGCTATCAGTGGACTTACTCGCGAATCTCAAGAAGCTTGCCATTCAGTCGGATTAAAACCTTTCTGCGCCACAAACCCGGCTACAGACTTAAGGCAGCTTTAAGATGTACCTTTCTTTCCGTACTGACCTGATATATAGTCATCCTAACCCCTCTTGGCAGCTTTTGCGTACATGCTAACTCCGACTTCTGGAAGAAGAAATACACTCCTCTAGTGAAGAAGAAGTCTCAGGCGGGTAACACCCCCGGCCCCAAATCAAAAACGTCGGCTAAAAACCTCCTTGAACTTGATGACTCGGAGCTAAAATTTGATCCCTTGGTCGTCCTTTTACTCAACTTACTGACAATGATTGTACACAGGAGGATATAGAGACGAGCCACGCTAATGCCCTCGAGGTAACTTATCTTTCTTCTGACTCAGAAATCTTCCCAACAGCAAAGATACGACGGGTCTGAAAAGTTCCTTTTTCGCATCCTCTTGCTTATTTAGATCCCAAATTTTCCTTGAAAAAACAACATCATGACTCTCAACGTCAGACCCGGAGCACCGACTCTGGGGATCTCATGGCTGGCTTACCTAATGTCCCGACGCAACGGAAACGTCTTGCTGAGGTACTTATAAAGAACCCAATATCTGTCTTATCTTTCCATAATGCTGCCTTAATATTACGTCTAACTGTCTTAATTTGTAGGAGTCACCTCCTTCCCCTGGCGACTCAACTGCCTCAAACTTCCTCCCATGAAGGTCAACACAGAGTAAGACTTCACCTTTGCCATGTAGATATTACCGGTATCACCTTTATACTATGTGCTGACTACTTGCTCTTTTAGGGCGCAAGCCAGGCGTAGAAAAGCTGGCGGTCTACTGCTGCTCCAACTGCTCAACAGCCAGATACCGCCGAGTCGTCCCTCTCTCCTGTTAAACCTTCCGAAGCTACCAAAGAAACACCTGAGCAATCTCCCCCGCCCTCAGAGTTGGTGGGTCGTCATTTGGCGGCTTCCGATAGTCCCGCGGCTGATCCTATGCTGCTCAATCCTTCCACTGAAGACTCGTCTCTCCCTGATGTTACCATCACTAGGATGGGTTATCAATCTCCCACGCACCATACTCTAACGAAGCACTCTAGTAAAGTAGCTACTTACTCTCCCGAGAAGCTTGATTTCGAATTCCCTGTCTTCGAGAAGATGATTGTAGATGACTTACATGCCGGCTATTTGAACCGCCTCTCTGCCAGTCGCTACATGCAGAGCAGGCTTGTTGGTTTGATGAAAAAGAAATATGAGGTATCCTCCATTTTCTATCTTTCTCTTATATCCATACTTAGCCCCCAAGAACCAGGTTAATATTGTAAATAATAGACCGAGTCTTCCAAACCTTCAATCCTGCTGTATAGAGCTTAACCTGTGACCCCCCAAGTACTAGGTTAAATTGCATATAAGCCAGTACTTTATACTAAGTTATAGATCCAATTGTAACCTCCAAGTCTGGAGCATTATGGTAATGATGACCCAGATCTCTCATATGCAAGAAGTTTCACCGAGTGTAACCACAAATTTGAAGCATTATGATAATGATGAGCCAGAACTTTCATCGCATAGTTGAAAATGAAAAACACACACATTAGCCCCCAAGTGCCAAGGATATTGCTCGCAATGTGCTTGGGACTTATAAGTGTAATTTGACCCTGGCGACATAACATTAATAACCTTTCACTTGTGAAATGCAAGAGGCATTGAATACTGCCGAGTCTGAGCAGGCCGGCTTGAGGGAAGATCTTTCAGCCCAACAAACCAGCCGAGCCATAATAGAAGAGAAGCTGCAGGCGGCTGTTGAAAATCTTGAGAAACTCCAGGATGAATTTACTACATTTAAGAAGACTGCCGAAACTGTGCAAGTCTCCCTGGTGAAGCATGCGAGCGATGCAGAGGAACAACTCAATCTTGCAAGGATCACATCTCTAAGATGACTGCTGAAGACACTCAAGGATTCACATCTCTAAGATGACTGCTGTTATCTTTGGTAAGTGCATACGGCTCAAAAAATATTTTCATTAAAGAAACACCCGCCGGGAGGCTTATACCTCCGACCTTTTCTTGCAGACGAAAGGAGCCGCCAACTATCTTCTGATAGTCTGATGAAGTTCAAAGCAGTCTACACTTTGACGGAGCAACTGTAGAGTGGGGCCCTTTGCACCATCAAGGCTATGATGATGGCCAAGTACGTCCCCAAATTTATGAAGGGCGTCATAGAGGTCCTATAAACTTCGCCCAAATAGGTGGAGGAATAAGGCGATCAGCCGCCAGAAGAGGAGCTATAGCTGCGCTGAGCTGGTCCCTGGCCTTCGCTCTGGAATTAACTGCTGAAGAGATGATGAACGACTTCCCATAGAAGAAGGATGACAGATCAGACATCACCAAAGCAGATTATGCCAAGTGCATTAAAGCCTCCCGGCGGCTTGCCTCCATACTGGTTGATGAGACAGACATGGTTCCATACCAGGCGGCTTATGACGAAAACAACCAACGTCTGCGCTGCCCGACCTTTGAAGCCAAAGACTTGGTCCTTGCACGTCGTAAGTCGCTCTTCGCCCCTGACATTGATTCGTCTCCACTTTTCGATGATGCACAATTCGAAGCCTTGCTAAACTGCAACTGGCATGTGGATCGTCTTCAGATCGAAGACCCCGAAGACCCGGCGCAGGATGACCCGCCGGCCAGTTAAACTCTTTGTCCTCAACTGATTGTAACCTGGCCAGCTAAGCCAGAACAAGTGAAAAACTTTTAAGACCTTCGTCTTTTGAGCTTTTAGTGAGTCCTGTAATATAATTTGCAATCTTATTATGCCTTAATCGGTGACTCATATTTAGAGATAAATTCTGCAAAACCGAACAAAACAGTATGCAATGTTTACCTGGGTGGCTTTAGACAAGCATAACCTGGAGATCTTCAATATAACCTTGCTTCATCTTTCCATCTTGCTTTGGCCACACTTATAATATGAATCAAGGTATGATGCAGCTATGATCCAATCTATGATGCAATATGTGATGTAATGCACGATGATCTTGCTTTCCCCTTGTTTTTTTGTTGTTTTTCGAAAAACTCATATTCCGTCCTGTCTGAGGGGAACTGTTGCATTGAACCGCTTAACAGTGAAGGGTCTCTAACAAGAGTGACCGTCAATCTTGCATGGCTCAGGGTCTCTAGGCGAGATTAACTATCAAGGAAGCAACAGACCAGAATTTACAACAGGGTGAGTGCCCCGGCTCATAAGCTACTTCTCACGTGACATAAGTCCGTCCTTTGAACCTTAAACAACATCACTTGTTAAGTGTACTACGGACCACTTGGTGGAGAGTACATAGAAGATGATAGAGCTTCCCTCGCTGCTGTATGAGGCCTTCAGAGGGGATGAGTTGATAGCTCGCTGCACCCCTAGATGACCGGCAACTACATACAGGCGGGTATAACTCTACCAAGAGTGGGGCGGACTTCACCAATTCTGGCACTTGCTCAGGTCCACGACCCGTCTTGCATCATGGTGCCTATGTTTGAACGGCTTGCATCCTGGCGGCTCATCCTCTTTGGCACCCATGGCACCCATGTTTGAACGACTCACATCATGGCGGCTCACCCTCTTGATCGAGTTGGCACCCATGTTTGCACGACTCGCATCATGGCGGCTCGCCCTCTTGAGTGACTTGGCACCCATGCTTGAACGGCTCGCATCATGGCGGCTGACCCTCTTGAGCGACTTGAGATCTTTCACCGATAAGGTAAGCCACCCATGTTTGAATGGCTCGCAATGTGGTGGTTCATCCTCTTGTGTGACGTTAAATCCTTCATCAATAAAATGGTGCACCCATTTTTGAATGGCTAACAATGTGGTGCCTCTTCCTCTTGAGTGACCTGAAAAACTTTCATCCATAAGGCGGAGCACCCATGTTTGAACGGATCGCAACGTGGTGACTCGTTCTCTTGGGTGACCTTAGGCCTCTCGCCATCTTGCACGCCATCATCCCATGGGCCACAGTTTTGTAAGCCGTCATCCTGCAGACTGCTATCTTGTAAGTCGTCGCACAATGGTGCTACTTTGGATGAAGAGCCGACCAAAAGGGTGAGCAAGCTAAACCCGGCGGGTTGGAAGCCCCCAACTGACTACATGGAGGTGTTCATCTTTGCACAAATATGTAATGCCAAAGAGAAAAAACGGAAGATGCCCCGTCCTGTAGGGATGCCAACTTTATTATATGAGTATAAATACAATAAAATATGTATGTGCAAACATAAGAGTCGATGACTCAAGTATAGTAAGGCCATAGATGAGGGATGTTCCATGGTCGGTGAGTTTCCTCCCCGGAGGTACGTGATTCGTCTCGCACGTCGATGAGATAATAAGCCCATTGTTCAGATTCCTGCCAACCAATAAAGGTCCTTCCCATGGTGGTGATAACTTGTGCGCATATGTCTGATCTTGAATGAAACATAGTACCAAGTCGCCTTCTTGGAACGTCCGGGTCTTTACCCTGTGGCTATGGTAGCAATGTAGGTCCTATTGAGAAATCGCCGACCAAGCTGTTGCAGGATCATGTGCTTCATCGAGAGCATCCAATGCATCTTGACATGCCGCCTCATTGCTAGCTTCTACATAGGCGCCACACATGGTGAATCATGACGTATGTCGCTTGGTAACACGGCCTTCGCATCGTAAACCATGAAGAAGGGGGTTTAACCCGTCGACTTGTTAGGCGTAGTATTGATGCTCCAAAGGATGAACGGATGTTCTTCCACCTAACAACCCGGCGTTCTCTATGAAGGAACCATGAGCTGGGGCTTGATACCTCTTAAGACTTCCTGATTTGCACGTTATGCCTAACCATTGGACTATGGATGAGCAACAGCCGAAACATCGAGCCGGATGTGCTCGCTTTCACAAAATATTTTCATAGCCCCCTTGGACAAATTTGTGTTGTTATCTGTAATGATGCTATGAGGGTATCCAAACCGGTAGATCAATTTTTTAACAAACTAAACTCCCATGCCTGCATCACACTTACTAACCAGCTCAGCCTCCACCCACTTGGTGAATTTGTCCACTGCCACCAAAAGATAGGTCTTTTATCCTTAGACCGTTTGAAAGGTCCAACCAAGTCAAGGCCCCATACTGCAAATGGCCAAGTGATCGGTAGCATACATAAGTCTTGAGCCAGCACGTGAGCACGTCTTCCTAACTTCTGGCACCCGTCGCACTTAGCAACCAGATCCTCCGTGTCCCTAATAGCCGTCAACCAGAAGAAGCCATGTCGGAAGGCGTTGGGCACTAAAGATTTTGACCCGGCGTGATGTCCGCAATCGCCAGCATGTATTTCATATAAAATTTCCTTGCCTTCTACCGGCGAGACATGACTCTGGAAGACGCCGGTGATGCTACACTTGTGCAATTCCCCTCCAATCATGGTCATAGATTTAGAACGCCTCACGGTCTGTCACGCCAGAGTATCATCTTCAGATAACTCGCCTTGGGTCAGGTATGCTAGATATGGCAACGTCCAGTATGGCATACCGTGTAAAGCCGCCACTAGCTGCCCCTTAGGGTCAGGTAAAGCCAGATCCTCTTTTGACGGTAGCTTAATAGACGAATGATAAAGTACATCCAAGATAACATTAGGCGGCACGGGCTTATGTTGAGAGCCCAAACTTGACAAGGCATCCGACGCCTCATTCTTGCGACGATCAGTATGATCTACCTGATAACCCTTGAAATGACCAGCGACGATATCTATCTCTTGCCGATTAGACACCATCCGTGGGTCCTTGGAATCCCAAATGCCTGACACCTATTGTGCCACAACATCGGAGTCACCAAGGCACCTAACCCGGCTCAGGTTTATCTCCTTGGCCACACAAAGCCCGTGAAGCAAAGCTTCATACTCAGCTGCATTGTTCATGGCAGGAAACATCAGCCTTAATACATAACAAAACTTATCACCTTTGGGAGAGGTTAAGACAACTCCGTCCCCTGAGCCCTCCAACTGTCCGGACCCATCAAAGTGAATCGTCCTATACGTGTTGTCCGTCTTTTCCTCCGGCGAACGACACTCCGTCCTATTGTTTATGAAATCCACCAATGCCTAAGACTTCATGGCTGGGCGAGGTGCATAGTTCAAATTTAGAGGCCCAAGCTCCAACACCCACTTAGCAATTCTACCAGTGGATTCCCGATTCTGTATTATGTCTTCGAATGGAGTAGAGCTAACCACCATGATCTGATGTCCAAGGAAAGAATGCTTCAACTTACGATTCTCCATGAACACCCCGTATATTAGCTTCTGCCAGTGTAGGTATCTTTGCTTTGATTCGGTAAGCACCTCACTGACATCATAAACTGGCCTCTGAACCGGATACTCTTTCCCTGCCTCTTTACGCTCCACCCCAATCGCAGCACTAACCGCCCGATTATTAGCCGCCACATAAAGGAGCAAGGGTTCCTTCTCAGCCGGAGCGGCTAAGATCGGTGGCTCAACCAGTTGCTTTGTAAGTGTTTCAAGAGCTTCATCTGTAGCCTTACTCCACACAAAGTCATCCGTCTTTTTCATCATCTGGTATAAAGGAATAGCCTTCTCCCCAGGCGGCTGATGAAGCGGCAATACAACCCGCCAAGCGTTGCACATCATTGACGCTTGCCGGCTTGGCTAGTGACGTGATGGCCTTTATATTGTGTAGGTTGGCTTCGATGCCTCATTCTGAAACCAAGAAACCCAGAAGCTTGCCTGCAGGAACTCCAAAAACACATTTAGCCAGGTTAAGCATCATCTCATAAACCCATAAGTTATCAAACGTTTCCTTCAGGTCATCCAACAATGTCTCCTTCTTCCTTGATTTAACCACAATAACGTCCACATAGGCATGAACATTACGTCCAATCTGACCGTGAAGACAATTTTGCACACAACGTTGGTAAGTCGCCTATGCACTCTTCAGTCCGAACAACATGGACACATAGCAGAAAGGTCCAAAAGGTGTTATGAACGAGGTCTTCTCCTGGTCTTTAACAGCCATCTTGATCTGATGATCGCCTGAATAGGCGTCCAGGAAACATAAACTCTCGCAACCCGCCGTTGCATCAATAATCTTGTCGATACGAGGGAGAGCAAATGGGTCAACTGGACAAGCTTTGTTAAGATCCATGTAGTCTATACACATACGCCATATGCCGTTCTTCTTGATCACCAGCGCAGGGTTGGCTAACCACTCTGGGTGAAATACCTCCATGATGGACCCAGCTGCCAAGAGCCGGGCTACCTCTTCTCCAATTGGTTTACGCCGCTCATCATTGAAACGACAGAGGAATTGCTTAATCGGCATAAACATAGGATCCACATTAAGGTGGGGCTCAGCAAACTCTCTTGGTACACCCGGCATGTCAGATGGCTTCCATGCAAAGATGTCCCGATTCTCATGGATGAATTCGATGAGCGTGCTTTCCTATGCGGGGTCCATGTTGGCCCCGATAGTGAACTACTTGGATGAGTCGCTCGGAGTAAAATCCACCAGCTTCGTCTCATCAGCCGCAAACTTCAGGGGCGGCTCAGAATCTGTACTGGGTTTCTTCAATGGAGTCATATTTGCCGGGTCAACATTATCCTTATAAAACTTAAGCTCTTCTTCTACGCAGCTTGACTTTGTATAAGCCACGTCTCCTTCCTCGCATTCAATCGCTACCTTCCGATCACCATGGATCGTGATTGTTCTGTTGAGAGCCGGCATCTTGAGTTGTAGATAAATGTAAAAAGGCCTGGCCATAAACTTTGCGAAAGCCGGCTGACCAAACAGAGCATGATACGGGATCTTAATCTTTACCACCTCAAACCACAAGGTCTCCACCCTGTAGTTATACTCATCTCCAAACGTCAATTCCAAGGCAATCTTCCCTACTAGGTAAGTGTAACACCCCAAAATTTTAATATTATTTTCATAATTAAAATTTTGTCAAAAAGATTTATTTTCTATTCTCTGACTTTTCTATTAATTTCAGAGCTACTTCTTTTCTCTGGATTTCAAAATTTTTCCCTCTTATCTGAAACTTTTGAATAATATGGTGGGACTTACATAATTTATTCAAGAATATTATTCATTTAGTAAAATTAGTGAAATTATTTTTATAATAAAACTTGCCTAGCTTTAATTCTTTTAAAAGCATTTTCATTCTTTTAAAGGCATGAGTTACACTACAACAACTTCATAAACCCTTTTTAAAATTCCACAAAAATTTGTAGAGGGCATGTGATGTCCGTAGATCATTTTTATGCAAAAACACAGCTTGGTAATTTGTAAGTTTTGAGCCCTACCTCAAGTTTGGAAATCTGGTTCAGTTTGTAGTTTGCACTACAACCTGTTTGAATAATTCTTTAAAAATTCCATAAAAAATTGGGGATGTCAGTGGATGTATATAACCCACATTTTTAGAAAAACCCATTTTTGTTCTTTGTTATATTTGAGTAGAAGTTCCTCAATTCTATTCTGGTGCAGTTGGGCAGTTTGAACTGCAACCCGATTTTATTTTGCTCTACTGGCCTTGAGACTTTTCCTACTTGTAGTTATCCCTACCAAACCCTTATGTCCAGGATATGAGCCTCATTAGGATGTTTTAACCACAAGCAATAATGCCCTCTAGTTTCTATCTAGAAATGGTTTTCTCAAAAACATGCACTAGGGTGTATTTGCTTTTGACAAAATAACCTTGCCATCATCACCTGTAAATAAAGAGACCCCAACCTGGGGAATTTGGCCACCAGAAGAGATGCCCTGATGCCCTTAGCATTTCATCAAGAAGGTTAGGAGCATGGCCCGATTTGGCATACTTTTAGACTTGCATTATGAAGTTGCTCGCGAGACCAAACCAACGTGTCATATAGTTTGGCCTTGCCCTAAAATCTATCACTGCTAAACCTCGTGTGCATTAGAATCCCTGAGAGTGCCCTAGAATTTCGCTAAGCAGTTGGCGTGCGTGGTCTGGGCGCGTCCAGAGCGCACGTTTTGCACGCGCGCGCAGCTGGGCCACTACGACCAGATGCCGCCTCCCCCGCTCGTCTTGATCCATCTCTTATTGTAGGGGTGCACCCACTTCTCTCGTCCAGAGCCCCTGCACCCTCTATAGCTAAGTGCCTCCCCCGAAAGCCGCCGCTGCCGCTCCGCCAGTACCTACCATGGCCGGCATCGCCCGAGCCACTCCCGCCCGCCAGCTGCCCCTGGAACAGGCCATCCTCATCCTCTTACCCTACCAACACCGCTAGTACTCGCCACGTCGCCTATAGAGCACATGGACGACTTGCCGGTGTTCTTATCCGTGACGCCTCTGAACCGACCTCGTCACGCTGTAACAGGGAGACCCGAGCACCCATCCGAAGCTTGATCCCACATTTAGCCCTCTAGCTCCCTATGGAACGGCAGATTTAGACCGAGGGGATCATCTCCCTCATCTCCGGCAAGTTCGTCCGCCACTGCACCCCATTAAGATTCTCTGTAGCCTGAGCTTTGCTAGCCCCCGCTCACTGTCTCTAGTCCTATTTTGACCTTGCAAAGCCTCCCCACCTCTCCATATCAGTCGAGTACCACCGTAGGCTGAGAATCTTTTGTTCCCGAAGACCCCGTCCGCCTCCGAGCTCGCCGTTGGCGACCCCCTCCGCCTTCGAGACCCTTTCAACTGCCGGAAGGATCACCCTGGAGCGGTGGATCCATTCTCGGCCGCGGAAGGCTCCTAGGAGCTGTCGTCTGCCCGTGAGGATTGTCGGACCTCCGTCGCGGCTCGGCCACAAGAGGAAGGAGAAGGGCGACTCACCAAATATGACCAGTGGACCCAAGGGCCTCACCGTCAGTGACCCTAGCCCCGCCAAAACTTTTTCAAGTGGAAACGTATCCCCCCTGAATATGCCTTCATCAATGGAAAGCGTAAGCCATCCAAACCGTTTTTTCTTTTTCTGATTTTATTTTAAAGCAAAGTTTAAATGAACCTTTGACTAGGAATAACTTTTAAAATATAACTCCAATGGACCTGATTCTTTTTCTGGTGTTTCTCAAATTTCCTCTAGTTTATTTTTATTTTTATTTGAAAAAAAATTCCAACAACCTTTTTGTACTATTTTGGACTATGCATTAATTTGAGCATTTTCAAAACTAGGAATTTGGAGGGAAGATTAAAACTTTCAAAACTTTTTGGAGTGCACCCCAAAGCCCTGCACCTTGAAGGCAAGCATTCTGAACCTTGGTATAATATTTGTTGCATGTTGTTTTGAAGTGGCTACAACACCGAGTTGACTTGAAGTATGTGTTATTTCATGAGATAATATGATCATGTTAATCTACAAGTGCATGATGAAACTTCATTGCTGTTGCAATTGATATACTTCAGACATTATTCACCCTCGTATACCTTTCATGCCTACCGGAAGGAATCAGGAGAAGTCTCTGTCTCGGTTAGACACGAGCTAGGTTCTGACATCTCATTGGAGCGAGAATGGTTAATAAGGCATGAAGGGGTATGATGAGTGGTGATTCTATCTAATGTCACGAAATAGGTTTGTTTTACTAATCATGCAGAGAATACATAACCTCCTGAGTCGACCATAGATCGAGGCTTGTGTGAGTAACCCCATACTTCTTTCGTACTACCACTGGTCCCTACAGCAGGTAGGGTATAGTTCAGTAAGTTGTCAACCCCTTTCTTAGCACACACCGTATAGAGAGGCCATAGTGAAAGATACCAGTGGCCCCTGGTAGCCATGTCACTTGGTCCGGGGCATGGGTGTTTCCGGTTGGAGCCGAGGGGGTAGCTCCCCTAGTTTGCGCGCATTATAAATTTTGTGATCCCATGATAATCGAGGTCGATATAGCCTCCCCACTTAGAGTTTTGCTTAACGAGTGCCGTGGGTCATTCCAGGCACCGGTAAGTTAAGCTTGTGTGTGCAGGTCAGGTGTGTTTTCAATTCAAAGAGCGTAAGCAGAATTAGTCCTGGTGGACTAAAGGAATTCGTTACTCGTGGGTAAAGAGTACACCCTCTACAGAGTTGATATCTATTCGAATAGCCATGTCTGCAGTTAAGGACTATAGTTTGGGATGGGTCGAGTGTCGGTCTTAGTGTCGGTCTTCGGAGGAAAACTTCTAAATCGGAATACTGAGCATGTCATGTGACAAAAGATTATTATTATTATTATTATTATTATGGACTAACCATGTTATTTATTGTTTTGCTGAGTATCACTTGGGATGGTTCTACCTCCTGGATACTCATTATGATTACTATATAAGCCCATTATGTGGTGTCGCACAGACGCCCGACTATGGCATGCATGTTGTTTGCTTTATAAGCCCTTGATGTGGCGTCGCTCAAACGCCCGACTATGCCATGCTTGCTATTTATTTTCCTTATAAGCACTTTATATGACGTCGCTCAGATGCCTGACTGTGGCACACATGTTATTTCTTTTTCTTATAAGCCCTTTATGTGGCGTCGCTCAGACGCCCGACTGAGGCATGCTTTATATTTTTATCCTTTCGAGGCGTCGCTTCAGACACCCGATGGGTTTATTTTATTTTCATTCTCTGATTGCTTATTCCTGTTTAATATAAATGACCTGCTTGCATGCATCATGAATTTTATTTTGTGACTAACTAAGTGATCGTGGCTTGTTTCAGTGCATGATTATCACCTTCTATGTTATACCTGTTTTCATGATGTTTGCGAGTACACTCAAAGTACTCACTGGATTGTCCCTCACTATTGTCTTGGCCAGATCTCTTGCTTGGAGAGAAGTGCAATGATGACAGCCTCGAAACCTAGGAAATGAAGATAGCAGCCACACAAATATAGGAGTTATCCAAGTCAGTTGTTCCTGTGGGAAATGGAGTCCCATAGACGCTGATGATCTGCAACTGCTTCCGCCATCAACCACTAGAAACTTTTGTTGTACTCATAGACCACGATGGTCTTGTACTTTAGATTTTTATTTTCTTGGAATTTCTGTATCAAGATTGTGTCTCATCAGCTAAAAGTAATCCTGGGGCTGGTGAGCACAAGGACCATTTACTAGGAAATTAATATCCCAGAAAAACCGGTCCTGACAACCTTGGTATCAGAGCCAGGCTGACCATTGGCTAATCCTATCTTAGCCGGGGTGATAAACCTATGTTAACCCACCCACTAGACCTTACCCCCACCGCAGTCAAGCCTATCCTACCCGATGGCCCACATAGTGACGCCGACTGCTTTTGGTAGTCGGTGCCCAACCTATCAGACTAGCCCAGTAAGCCACATGCCCAGGATCGACACCTGAGTTATTCCACTCGCAAGCGTGTGAAGGAAGACACTGTTTTACTTATATAAAGGAAACGTATGCCCAAACTAGCACACCACAGCCACCTATCCATAACCAAGCCAAGATGCCTATAGCCATTGTTCGCTATGGAACCACTACAACCGACCTTGGAGGTTTTATGACCATACTCGCCAACCTCACCTGCTGAGCCTTAGTATTACTATGCCATGTAATAGTGTGACCTTGTAACGCCATTAATAAAATGCAGAATTCTTGTATGCCTTTATTTTGGTAAGTACTACAAGTAACGATGTATAGATTAAAAAAATTGGCGTCTGGTCACATATTTAATTCTGGGCATAGCTACCAAATACCACCCAAATAACAACCACAATAATACATCGCATTTTGCGATATATATATCTGTCACATTGACCCCGACCACTAGAGAACAGAACTGACCATTAATATTACCCTCACATGGCAATATGTCATCCAACCCAGATGCTATACATGAGGCCACTCCGTGACCTTACCAAGAATCCCTCACCTTGTGTACTACCTTCACAGCCATTTGTTTTCCAGGTTGCACCTTGGGAGTTCCCTTCATCAGGAAAATCTATGCCCACTATAGTAATAACCATAAAGATTGCTGCTTATGGAGCGTATACCCGTCTTCAATTCCTGGCACCCAATGCCAATGAACATGGGTGTTATTTTTCCCAAATACTGGAGCTGCCAGAGAAGCCGCATCCTTTCCCTACACCTAAGCAGAGAAGGATCCCGCACTAATTAAGCTGATGCACTATGTCATTGCTCGAGAGTGCTTGACCCAGCGAGAGATGGGATTTTTCCAAACCCTTGCTATGATAAACCCCTTCTTTCCATTAGCTGACACCTGAGGCCAGACTAAGAGAGACACATTTTGTGAGTCCCCCACTTGCTTCTAGTAGACGATGGATATATCCCACTGCAGGTAATAATTCCTCGTGACCTCTAGCTTATTACCTGAACCGTTAGCGCCTTAGCTGTATTAGTTGGTGTAGCATGTAACTGCTTGCTGTGATATCTGTGTTGTGTTTTAAAAATCCTTTGTATGAGTATATTGTGTTGGTTGAAGTTGTTGCTTGTGGTTGATAACCGATTGTTTTCATTATAGAAAATTTCATAGTAAGTTTTTTCTTAAAAGACCATTGCACTAAAAAATGTTTTCCAACAAAAATTTAATTTGCATGACCTCGCGTTATATGACCCACAGGACCATCACTACACATTATTCAATGATTTTGCTATGACCCCTTCATATTGTCTGTATGGATTATTTATTTGTGCATGTTAAGATTGTTGTGTGGTAGGAATATTATTTTTGCAAAATACGACCTTTAGCAAATCTCGAGGAGGAGATTTTTCTTAAGGGGGGTAGTGTTGTAACACCCCAAAAATTTAATATTGTTTTATTAATTAAAATTTTGTCAGAAAGATTTATTTTCTATTCTCTGACTTTTCTATTAATTTCAGAGCTACTTCTTTTCTCTGGATTTCAATTTTTTCCCTCTTATCTGAAACTTTTGAATAATATTGTGGGACTTAAATAATTTTTCAAGCATATTACTTCATTTAGTAAAATGAGTGAAACCATTTTTATAATACAACTTGCCTAGCTTTAATTCTTTTAAAAGCATTTTCATTCTTTTAAAGGCATGAGTTACACTACAACCACTTCATAAACCCTTTTTAAAACTGCACAAAAATTTGTAGAGGGCATGTGATGTCCCTAGATCATTTTATGGAAAAACCCAGCTTGGTAATTTTTAAATTTTGAGCCCTACCTCAAGTTTTGATATCTGGTTCAGTTTGTAGTTTGCACTACAACCTGTTTGAATAATTCTTTAAAACTTCCATAAATATTTGCGGATGTCAGTGGATGTATATAACCCAAGTTTTTGCAAAAACCCATTTGTGTTCTTTGTTATATTTGAGTAGAACATCCTCAGTTCTATTCTGGTGCAGTTGGGCAGTTTGAACTGCAACCCTATTTTATTTTGCTCTAATAGCCTTGAGATTTTTCCTACTTGTAGTTATCCCTACCAAAACCTTAAGTCCAGGAGATGAGCCTCATTAGGATGTTTTAACCAAATGCAATAATGCCCTCTTTTTCTGTATAGAAATGGTTTTCTCAAAAACTTGCACTAGGGTGTATTTGCTTTTGACAAAATAACCTTGCCATCATCACCTATATATAAAGAGACACCAACCTGGAGAATTTGGCCACCAGAAGAGATGCCCTGATGCCCTTGGTATTTCATCAAGCAGCTTTGGAGCATGTGCAGATTTGGCACACTTTTAGACTTGCATTATGAAGTTGCTCGCGAGACCAAACCAGCGTGTCATATAGTTTGGCCTTGTCCTAAAACCTATCCCTGCTAAACTTCGTGTGCATTAGAATCCTTGAGAGTGCCCTGGCATTTCGCTGAGCACTTGGTGTGCATGGTCTCGGCGCGCCCAGAGCGCACGTTTTGCACGCATGCGCAGCCGAGCCACCGTGACCAGATGCCGCCTCCCCCGCTCGTCCTGATCCATCTCTTATTGTAGGGGTATGCCTGCCTCTCTTGTCTAGAGCCCCTGCACCATCTGTAGCTCAGTGCCTCCCTTGCAAGCTGCCGCTGCCACTCCGGCAGTCCCTACCACGGTCGGCATCGCCCGAGCCACTCCCGCCTGCCATCTGCCCTAGGAACAGACCATCCTCGTCCTCTTGCCCTGCCAACACCACTAGTCATCGCCACGTCACCTACAGAGAACATGGACGACTCGCCGGTGTTCTTATACGCGACGCCTCTGAGCCGACCTCATCACGCTATAAAACGGAGCCCCGAGCACCCATCTGAAGCTTGAGCCCTCCTTTAGCCCTCTAACTCCCTATGGAACGACCGATTTAGACCGAGGGGATCATCTCCCTAGTCTCCGGCAAGTTCGGCCGGCACCACACCCCAGTAAGATTCTACGCAGCGAGAGTTCTGCTAGCCCCCGCTCACTGTCCCTAGTCCTATTCTGAACTCGCAAAGCCTCCCCACCTCTCTAGATCAGTAGGGTACCACCATAGTCTGAGAACCTTTTGTTCCCGAAGACCCCCTCCGCCTCCGAGCCCGCCACCGGCAACCCCTCCGCCTCCAAGACCCTTTCAACCATTAGCAGGATCGCTTTGGAGCGATGGATCCATTCCCAGTAGCGGAAAGCTCCTAGGAGCCATCATCTGTAGGCGAGGATCGCCGGACCTCCGCCCCGCATCGGCGAATGGTCAAATATGACCAATGGACCTGAGGGCCCCACCGTTAGTGACCCAGCCCCGCCGAAACGTTTTCAAGTGGAAACTTATCCCCCCTGAATATGCCTTCATTAATGGAAAGCGTAAGCCATCTAAATCATTTTATTTTATTTTTGTGATTTTATTTTATAGCAAAGTTTGACTGAACCTTTGACTAGACTTTTAAAATATAACTCCAATGACCGTGATTCTTTATCTGGTGTTTCTCAAATTTCCTGTAGTTTATTTTCATATTTATTAAAAAAATCAACAACCTTTCTGTCATGTTTTGGACAATCTTTTAATTCGAGCATTTTCAAAACTAGGAATTTGGAGGGAAGATTAAAACTTTCAAAACGTTTTGAAGTGCACCTCATCTCCCTGCACCTCGAAGGCAAGCATTCCAAATCCTGGTATATCGAGTAGACTCGAGCTAGGTGCTGACATCTCGTTGGAGCGAGAATGGTTAGTAAGGCATGAAGGGGTATGATGAGTGGTGATTCAGTCTAATGTCATGAAATAGGTTTGTTGTACTAATCATGCAGAGAATACACAACCTCCTAAGTCGACCATAGATTGAGTCTTGTGCCAGTAACCCATACTTGTTTCGTACTACAACTTGTCCCTACAGCAGGTAGGGTACGGTTCAGTAAGTTGTCAACCCCTTTCTTAGCACACACCGTACAGAGATGACATAGTGAAAGATACCAGTGGCCCCTGGTAGGCATGTAAATTGATCCGGGGGCATGGGTGTTTCTAGTTGGAGCCGAGGGGGTAGCTCCCCTAGTTTAAGCGCGATCAAAATTTTGTGATCCCATGCTAATAGAGGTCGATATGGCCTCCCCACTTAGAGTTTTTCTTAACGAGTGTCATGGGTGATTCCAGGCACTAGTAAATTAAGCTGGTGTGTGCAGGTCAGGTATGTTTCAATTCAAAGACCGTAAGCGGAATTAGTCCTGGTGGACTAAAGGAATCCGTTACTCGTGGGTAAAGAGTACACCCTCTACAGAGTTGATATCTATTCGAATAGCCAGGTCCGTGGTTAAGGACTACAGTCTGGGATGGGTCGAGTGTCGGTCTTAGTGTCGGTCTTAGTGTCGGTCTTTGGAGGAAAACTTCTAAATCGGAATATTGAGCATGCCATGTGACAAACGATTATTATTATTACTATTATTATTATTATTATTGTGGACTAACCATGTTATTTATTTGTCTTGCTGAGTATCACTTGGGATGGTTCTACCTCCTGGATACTCATTATGATTATTATATAAGCCCTTTATGTGGCGTCGCACAGACGCCCGACTGTCACATGTAGGTTGTTTGGTTTATAAGCCCTTTATGTGGCATCGCTCAGATGCCCGACTGTGGCATACTTGCTATTTATTTTCCGTATAAGCCCTTTATGTGATGTCGCTCAAATGCTCGCACGCATGTTATTTCTTTTTCTTAGAAGCACTATATGTGGCATCGGTCAGACGTCCGACTGAGGCATGCTTTATATTTTTATCCTTTCGAGGCGTCGCTTGAGACACCCGATCGGTTTATTTTATTTTCATTCTCTGATTGCTTATTCCTATTTAATATGAATGATCTCCTTGCATGCATCATGAATTGTAATTTGTGACTGACTAAGTGATCGTGGATTGTTTCAGTGCATGATTATCACTTGCTATGTTATACCTATTTTCACGATGTTTGCGAGTACATTCAAAGTACTCACTAGCTTGTCCCTAGATATTGTGTTGGCCAGATCTCTTGCTTTGAGAGAAGTGCAATGATGACAGCCCCCGAACCTAGGGAATGAAGATAGCAGGCACGCGAAGATAGGAGTTATCCAGGTCAGTTGTTCGTGTGGGAAATGGAGTCCCATAGACGCTGATGATCTGCAACCTCTTCTGCCATGAACCACTAGAAAATTTTGTTGTACTCATAGACCATGATGGTCTTGTACTTCAGATTTTGTATTTGCTTGGAATTTCTGTATCAAGATTGTGTCTCATCAGCTAACAGTAATCCTGGGGCTGGTGAGCACAAGGACCACTTAGTGGGAAATTGATATCCTAGAAAAACCGGTCCTCACAGTAAGCCAACTTGCATGGCACCACCCCATGGAAAATGGTTGATGATGCCTTAAGAGCCTTGTCAGTTAATTCCATCCGCTGGAAGGCGTCGTAGTATTGGAAGTTGATATTACTGCCATCGTCCATGAGCACTTTTGTGAACTTGTACTCTCCAACCTGAGGAGCGACCACTAGAGCTAAATGACCAGGGTTGTCGACCCATGGCGGGTGATCCTCCTAGCTCCACGTAATCGGGTACTCTAACCATTTTAAGTATTGCGAAAGAGCTGGCATGGCTGCATTGACCGCCCTCTTGTGCAGCTTCTGATGCCGCTCATCCAGTCTCGTAGTGAAGACATGATATTGTCCTCCACTAAGTTGTTTTGGGTTGCTCTGATATCCTAAGTGGTTATTCTATTGCTGGCCACCATTGCTTTGCTGCTGATGACTTCCTTGATTTCCTTAATTCTGATTGTTTTGGCCTTGATGACTTGAACCTGACCTGCCAGCACCGAAGCCGGCTCCTGAGCCGTGACCATTGTTATGATTTTGACGAAGGCTTTGCTCCCGAAACTGGCCCATAACACTGCTCCTTCCAAGTGTGGGTGGCCTCCTTGTCTGGCAGGCTGTGCGCCGGGCAAAGTTTGTTCAGTGCCTCCTCCCAGGTGTAAGGCATAGGTGCCCTATTCCAGTCGAATGGCGGCCTAAAGTTCCTGTTGCCTCTAGGGCGGCCGTTCCTAGCCGGCTGTGCATTGGTGTTCGCCACAAACTCTGACCCGCCGTTTGGGTTCTTCCACTTGCCTTGGCTACCATTCCCAGCACCTCCTTGCTGGTTCTTACCGTTACCGCCCTTCTTACCCTGACCTGACTTCCCATCGTTGGAGTCTGGGTCTTTGGTGGTATCTAAATCCGCATACTTTGTGAGAGCCGTCATGAGCTCACCCATATCCACACAAGAACGCTTCAACCACCCGAGCTTCTGCTTTAGGGGCACAAAACGACAGTTCCTTTCCAAAATCAGAACCGCTTGAGACGCCGAAATATTCTCAGATGAGTGGATCACTTTCGAGACCTGCCGCACCCAATGATTGGCCAACTCACTTTCTTGCTGCGCACAAAGATGCAGATCCACAATCTTCATCGACCGCATGCAAGTTCCCTTGAAGTTCTTGATGAATCATGCTTTCAACTCGGCCCACGACGTGATGGTATTCGGCGGTAACCCCTTTAACCAAGAGCAAGTCGGTCCTTCCAACATCATAATGAAGTATTTCACACAAACTGCTTCGTTGACCTCCAGCATCTCCATAGCAAGATCATAGCTTTCAATCCAAACCTATGGGGGTAGATCCGCCGTGTAATTGGGCACCTTCCGCGGCCACTTAATGTCCTTGGGCAAACATGCACTCCTCAGATCCGATGTGAGACACTTCAGACTAAATCCCATGGCTGAGACACCGATGGGTGTTGCTGGTGTCGGCTCAGGGACCTCTGGGTAATCCGTCACCGGTGTTGATCCTTGCTGAGCCCGGCCCCTATCCATAGCCCGCTGAATATCCATCTCAGGCAGGTTGTTATTGGGAGGGTTCCGCCGCTGCCCACTGATGGAGACCACGGGTGACTCAATCCGTCGGCTGTAGCTACGACTATGAACCAGCGTGGAGTGCACTCGGCTCCAGGTGTGTGTGTAACCCTCTTGCTACGCCATCGCTGTCTGCAATAGGCAAATCGCGTTCCTCGCCTCTTCGGCAAACGGCGTCCCTTCGGCCAAAGGGAGAGCATCAAGCTTGGCAGCTACCGCTATCATATTTTCCACTGGATTAGAGTAATGGCCAGGCGACGCCACAACATGTCGCGACAAAGGTCTGTCCCTCCGCGGCGGATCTAACTACCTCGGTGCCTCTGCCACCCGAGTCACCACTTCTGGCGTAGTTGGCCCGGCCCCCGGAGTATTCAAAATATTCCGAGGTTGAATTGGTAATCCGACTTGAGTCCTTTTACGTTGAACTGCCTCCGACGCCCGCTGGTCCGTATCAAAACGGAGAGTCTTCGCCCTCAAATGTTCCGACTCAACATTCATCTGAGCTTCAATTGCATTGATATGTTCCTAGGCCTGAGCCATCTGTCCTTTGATCTGGTTAATCTCGGCGTTACGCTCTTCCTGATTCTCCACTCTCACCTCTGTGGCCATCAGAGCCGCTAGCTCCTCCATGAGCTCCAGTAAAGCCTGCGTCAACGCCTTAGGAGGCTCCGCGTCAGGGGGGCGCTCCAGCCGCCGCTCCAGCTATCACACCATTGGAGGCCGACACCGGGCCTTCCATGAACACGGCTGCTCATCTCGGCGGGTCATAGGGCATCGCCATTGGCATAGACCCTTGACCCACCGTCATGAAGTTGATAGATCGATTCCCCATCCTCGCTGGAAGGTCCTTCATCTAAAAAAGCCAAGGTCTCTCCCAATAAGGAATCTCCTTTGTCCTGTGTAAAACCAACGAAAACACTCTTCCGCTCGGGTTGAATACGGGCGGGTGTCGCGCACCGGGCCGGCTTGACGAGGTCGGTGCAGATGTCTGGCCCGGATGTAGATCCATTCAGCTTGCCGATGAACACGTGCATCTTGCCAATGGGAACCCGATATCCGTACTCGACTGAGCCGGCTTCAGGCCCCCATCCTGATTAATCAATGTAGAGTTTGCCGTGGCGGCTCTTTGTCATCAAGCCGATGACATATCCTTCGATCCCTAAGAGAAATCCCTTTGAGAATTCAACACCACCACGCGTCAGCCCCACGGTGGGCGCCAACTGTCATCGTTTTGTCATGGCAGATGTCCGAAGACTTAGGTTCGTGGCCATCACTAAGGCGATTGACTCAAAGGGGTTGGACGGGAAGAAAGACATGGATTTACCCAGGTTCGGCCCCTCGAGATTAGATAAAATCCTACGTCCGGCTTTGTGTATATTGATTAGAGTGTCGATTACAAGGGAGTGTATTTGCTTGACCTAGCTCTCGATTGATTGGATTCTTCCCTAAGCCATTCCCGTGTCTCGCCTTTATATAGGAGGTCAAGACCACGGGTTACATAAATCTCATACCGATGAAAGCTGTCTGAGTACACACCGATGAAAGGGTAAAAAGGCACATGGCCTGACTATCTACGGCCTGCCATAGGGCATAAGGTCGTAGCTGGGACACCAGCTATTTGGCATCATCGACATCTAGAAAGAACCCACCTGATGGGTCCTGATTCTCATCTGCAATAGTTATTAAGAAAACGTGAGTACAAACGTACTCAGCAAGTCTTTAAAGCAGACCTAGACTAATTATGCTGATGTATCTACAAGGGGAGTGGTGTAGTTTATGAAGCAATATGCCAGCTTTGACTCATGGCTAACCTATACTACACAATTTTTTACTCTTTGTTTAAATTTTAGGTATCGCACACAAGTCCACCAACTCCATAACAACACACCACCATGGATTCACTTCTGTCTTCCACGAGAGTGCCATCCACGATACTCACACTTGTCTTGATATTTTTATGTGTATCCATTTGATTATCTATGAACAACATAAGCTTTCTAAGTAGTCCATATCTGAGGACGCGACTATTCGAATAGTTTCATATCCTGCAGGGGTGTACTTCTTCACACACACTCTCGCTACTTATCGTTGTGTGCTCATTAAACCATGCACCTCGGCAACCTTCAAGCGGAAGCCTAGCGAGTGAATCGGCCACGACCGCCAACCACATAAGACCTCTAGTCCAGGCTATCGCCTATTTGAGACTGAACCCGCACGGAAGTCCGGCCGAAGTTTCCGCTACGGCTTCAAACGATGTGCGCAGGCTTCCCAAGCCCACCATTCGGGTGACCCCTAGTACACCATGCCACTGCCTACTGCGTCGTAACCCACCCCTAGGGTCAGCTCTACGCACAGCCTCCAGCATGCTATAAACACCAGAAAATACTTGCAACTCCTGGACTAAGCAATTGATAAGTCGAGAGGGGTCGAGTTACCGGAACCCAATCTATGGTAGCAACTAATCTTGGATCACAAACACGGAACTCAGTTCCTAAGAACGGTCCCAATGAGACAACCTGCTAGGTACTCCTACATAGCCTCTCATCGCTACCTTTACCAAATCAGGTTCATCATCAGCTTATCACATCAGAACAACATTATTTAACTCTAGTTCATCACCTAGATGAATCAGATCTTCCACAACTCTAAGCATAGCAAGCATAGCAGCCAAAGTAAGCAAAGCACATCATGGCACAGGAATCTACAAGGTATGCTAGGTTGCAAGGTTTAGTTATTTACTGTGACAATGAAAGGTCATGGAAAAGAATAGGTTCATCAACCATGTATGACAAACAAGTGAACATTTGTCCTAATGCAATAAACAAGAGCAGGAGCGAGAGAGTGGGATGTTATCGGAATGATCAAAGGGGTTGCTTGCCTTGATGGGTAGCGGAAAGGTTTTCTCCTTCGTTGGTATACTCGAAGGTATCCTCAGAAGCAGGGCCTACCGCAATGCAGATTAATAGCAATCAATACATGCAAGTACAATAATATGATGCATGATCATGACGTGGCAGCATGTATGGATGAGCTAATGCAACTATTGTCCAAGTTAATTGAAGTGAGTTTGAATATAGGTTGCTCTAACATGCTTGATAGCAGCACCATTGGATTAATTGGATTTTTCTGATAAATTTTCATATATAAATTATTTTCATCTGATTTACAGATTAATTTATATGAATTTTAGCAGTTTTAAACATTTTTTGGAATTTTCTGATTTGTTACGTCAGCCTGACGTCACTGTGACGTCAGCTGGTCAACAGACCCGGCCAAGTCAAGCCTGACAGGGTGGAGCCCTCATGTCAGTGTCAGGGGCTAATTCTCGTGCTGACTAGGTGCTTGACCGACATTAGGGTCCACTGGTCATTGGCTAACGACTTAATTAGCCGGGCTAATTAGCACTAATCAGCCGGCCACGTCGGCGCCCTCTGGAGCGGGGCCGGCGGCAACAAAAGCCGTGGCGGAGGGTCATCAGAGTTGGTCGGAACTGCGCTAGAGGGCACAGATTCGCGCGCCGAAACCGCTGGGAGGGAGCCCGTGCTCGACCGCGTCGAGTGGGGCTGGTCAGGGGGCTCTACGTCGCCGGAGGGCTCGCCGGCAAGCTATTCCGCGGTGGCGCCCGTTTGGTGACGACAAGGATGGGTTCTAGAGAGAGGGAAGAACCACAAGGAATGGGGGAGAGGGATAACAAGCTCACAGTGGGTTGTAGAGGAGGCTCAGTGGGCTCAGGGACGACCCGCATCCGGCGAATCGATGATGGGGAGAGGCGGCCAGAGGCGGGGACGAACGGTGATGGCTCGGCATAGAGGGGCTCCTGGCATCTTCTAGCTTCACGGGGAGGACGAGGGGGTCGCGGCGGAGCTCGGTGGCTACTCTGCGAGTCGAGGGAGCGGCTGGAGCGACGGTGCTATGGCGGCGATGGCTTCAGCCATGGCGAGCAAAGGGGGAGAGAGAGGAATGGCAGGGAAGGAGAGGGTCCAGGCGGCAACGGGAGTCTTTTCCCTTATCGCGCTGGCCAGTGAAGCAGCCAGGCTGCTGCCGGTGTGGCGCGAAGCCGCGGGCACCGTGGGCTCCTTCTCCTCTGCCTTCTGGCAGGAGGAAGAAGATGGCGATGCCCCTGGTGGGCTGGGCTGCCTAATGGGCCAGGTAAGTCAGGTGGGTCTTCTCCCCCTTTTTCTTTATTTGTTTTATTTTCGAATTTCTACTCTATGTCATTATTTGTTTGGGAAAAAATACTTAGGCAAAAACCATGAAATAATTTATGGGTCATGAAATATATATTTCAAAGTCCCACAAATAGTTTCAGAATATTTGGAGCCACTAAGATATTCATAGTTCTTTATTAATTGATTTCATTGGCATTAAATGAGTATTTTAAAATGCTATCTTTGTTTTGAAAATTAAAATGTCCCCTGATATGTTGTTGCCAACATTTATCAGAAATAGTGAACATTTTTGAAGACCAAAAGGAAAACATTAGAAAACTTAGCTGATTGTAATAGTTTGAATGAGGGAGTTCTAGGGCTTAACAATCCCCATTTCAAATTCACTTGAATTTAAACATGATGACATGATGCACATGCTAATGTTGATGCGAACAATTTCAAGCAAATCTAGGGCTATGACAACTCACCCCCACTCAAAAGAATCTCGTCCTAAGATTCTGAAGTCGTCGGGAAGAGCGCGGGGTACTCTAATCAAAGACGATCTTCTCTTTCCCATGTGGCCTCCTTTTCAGAATGTCATGACCACTGAACCTTGAGAAACTTGATGTTTCGACGCCGAGCTCAACTTGATCAAGAATACGAACAGGGTATTCTCGATATGTAAGGTTATCTTAGAGATCAAGCGCTTCATGGTCTACTTCGTGGACAGGGTCCGAGAAGCAACACTTGAGTTGTGAGACGTGGAAGACATCATGAACCTTGGAAAGATGGGGCAGAAGTTCCAATTGGTAGGCAACCTCTCCTCATTTAGCAAGAATGCGAAAAGGTCCAATGTAACGAGGAGCCAACTTGCCCTTGATACCGAACCTATGTGTACCCATTCAGAGGTGTAACCCGAACATAAGACTTCTTGTCAACTTCATAGGTCACAGCCTTATGATGACGATCATATTGGCTCTTTTGATGAGATTGGGCTATTTTCAACTTTTCACGAATAATGTGAACTTTCTCCTCTGCATCCTGGATCATATCCGGCCCAAAGAGTTGCCTCTCTCCGGTTTCTGACCAGTTAAGAGGTGTTCGACACCTTCGTCCATAGAGAACTTCAAAAGGGGCTTTCCCCAAGATTGATTGATAACTATTGTTATCAGCAAATTTGGTAAATGGAAGACATTTCTCCCAATTCATACCGAAGGATATAACACAAGCTTGGAGCATTTCTTTGAGGATTTGATTGACTTGCTCGACTTGACCACTTGACTGTGGGTGGAAAGCAATGCTAAAAGATAGATGAGTCCCCATAGCGGTTTGGAAACTTCCCCAAAATCGGGAAGTAAAGATACTTCCGTGGTCTAAGTTAATCTCCAAAGGAACACCATGAAGAGAAACTATTCGAGAAACATATAACTCCGTTAGCTGGCTAGCAGTTATACTTTCCCGAATAGGAAGAAAATGAGCCACTTTGGAAAGGCGGTCGTTGACCACAAAGGTAGAATTATTCCCTCTCTTAGTCCTGGGAAATCTGGTAATGAAATCCATACTGACCTTATCCCATTTCCATTCAGGAATAGCTAAAGGTTGAAGGGTGCCAGCATGCCTTTGATGTTCTGCTTTCACGTGACAACAAACGTCGCAGTTAGCAACGAACTGAGCAATCTCTCTCTTCATCCTAGTCCACCAGAACCTCTGGCGTAGGTCCTGGTACATCTTGGTACTACCAGGATGAATTGTGAGAGGAGAATAACGAGCCTCCTTAAGGATCAATTATCGTAGAAGTTGCTTCTTTGGGATTACCAAGCGGTTCTCAAAGAAGACAACACCCCGATCATCTTCCGAGAAGCATCTAACATTACCCTTCTTAATGTTTTTCTTGATCCGAGATATCCTGAGATCATGCTTCTGGCCTTCTATGATTTGATATGTAAGAGCAGGTTTCGCCACCGAGTTGGAAAGGAATCCTTGAGGAACAATGTGGAGGCTCAACATCCGAAATTCCTCATAGAGAAGTGGTTAAACTTGTTGTAACATCAGGTTGTTTCAATAAGACTTACGACTTAGTGCACTAGCCATGACATTGGCTTTCCCCAGGGTGTAAGTTATCCCTAAGTCATAATCAGTTATCAATTCAACCCACCGTCTTTGCGTGAGATTCAAATCCGGCTGGGTGAAAATATATTTCAGACTTTGTTGACCAGTGTAAATTTCGCAACGATTACCCAGAACTTAATGTCGCCAGGTTTTCAGTGCATGGACCATAGCTGCAAGCTCGAGATCATGTGTTGGATAATTATCCTCATGTGGATGCAGCTGTCGAGATGCGTATGCAATCACATGACAATCTTGCATGAGAATGCAACCTAATCCTTGTCGCGAGGCGTTGCAATAGATAACAAAGTCCTTAGAGAAATCTGGTGGCACTAGAACGGGAGCAAAGGTCAGTGGTCTTTTGAACTCCTGAAAACTGTGCTCGCATTGCGGAGTCCACTTGAACTTTTTATCTTTCTTGAAAAGTTCAGTCAGAGGTTTCGCAACTTGGAGAAATTCTTGACAAAGCAGCGACAATAGCTTGCTAAGCTGAGGAAACTCCGAACTTGCTTAACCGATTCAGGTTGAGTCCAATCAAGGACATCCTGAACTCTCTCAGGATTGACGGCAATAACTTTACCAGATATTACATGGCCTAGATAGGTCACTTATGGCAACCAAAATTCACACTTAGAGAATTTGGCTTGCAAATGGTGCTCTCGAAGTTTCATCAATACCAGCCTTAGATGCTCGGCATGTTCCTGTTCATTCTTCGAGTAGATGAGTATGTCGTCAAGGTAAACAATGACGAATTTATCCAAATACTCCATGAAGATCGAATTCATCAAGCGAGAGAAGCTGGCTGGGGCATTGGTTAAACCAAAGGACATGACGGTGTACTCGTATTGGCCATAACGAGTAACAAAAGCTGTTTTTGGAATGTCCCCGTTTCTAATATTTGATGGTATCCCAACCTCAAATCCATTTTGGAAAAGACAAAGGATCGAGCGAGTTGATCATACAAATCGTTTATCCTAGGGAGCGGATACTTGTTCTTTATGGTGACCAAATTCACTGTTCGATAATCCACAACCATCCGATCCGATCCATCCGTCTTCTTGAAGAAGAGGACGGGGCAAGCCCAAGGAGAAGAACTAGGACGGATGAAACCTTTCTTCAAAGCCTCATCAAGTTGAATCTTAAGTTCGGCTAGTTCTAAGGGTGCCATCTTATAGGCTCTTCTGGCTATTGTGATAGTCCCTGGAATGAGCTCTATCACAAGCTCAACATCTCTAACAGGTGGAATTCCTGGCAGTTCTACTGGAAAGACATCCGGAAAGTCATGGATTACCAGAATATCTTCTAATTCTGGAAGAGGGCTAGCATTGAGAGAATAGAGTTGGCGCTTGGCTGCTCGAGTGAAGACATTGACTATTTCACCCGATGGATGTGTAAGTTGAACATTCCTAGAATGAGTATCAATCTTAGCATAGTGAGCTTTCATCCAGTCCATGCCTAAGATGATATTTATGTCCGAAGACTTGAGGGGTATCAAGGATGCTAGGAAGACTAGCCTATCCACAAGAATCTCATTGTCATGGCTCACCCTAGAAGTTTGCCATTTTGAACCAGGAGTCTGAACTACTAAAGGAGTAGGCATATCACAAAAAGACATGTTATGCAACTGTGCATAACTTTCTGAGATGAATGAATGAGATGCCCCAGTATCAAATAGAACAGATGCTGGATGACTATTGATAAGGAGCGTACCTATGATAACACCAGGATCCTCAAGGGCTTCCTCAGCAGAAACATAGTTCACTCGTCCACGAGAAGGAGCTGGCTTCACATAGAAGGCTTTTCCTGGCTTGCCACATCCAGCTGGCTTAGCATTGTTCCAAGGACACTCGCAGGAGTAGTGTCCTGGTTCCCCACATTTATAGCAGACAATGGTGGCACGGGGAGCAACACTGAAAGGAGGACCTCCAAATGGCCTGGCTAGAGGGTTGGGCTGAGCTGGGCGAGGCGCCTGGAAGGATGGCTTCGTAGTGTATATTGGCAGCAGAGCTGCATTGGGCACCCACACCCGGCGTTTGTTGGAACCCAAGCCAGATGCGGGCCTGAAGTCACGGTTGTGCTTCCTAGTGGCCTCATAGTCACTCATTCCAGTCTCGGCATTGATAGCCTTGTTGACGAGAGCCTGGAAGGTTGTGCACTCATGCAGGCGCAGATCTCGATGAAGCTCAGGACTAAGTCCCTTACGGAACCTAGCCTGTTTCTTGGCATCAGTTGAAACTTCCTTCGGAGCATAGCGAGCAAGATTGCCGAACTCACGGCTATAGTCATCCACTGTCAGTCTACCCTGGGTGAAAGCAAAAAACTCCTCTCTCTTGCGATCCATCAGCCCTTTCGGGATGTGATGGGTATGGAATGTCGCGCTGAATTCCGCCCAAGTTGGTGCGGGGCCTGCGGGACGCATGACTTCATAGTTTTCCCACCACAGATTGGCGGGTCCTTCCAAAAAGTAAGAAGCAAAGGTCACCTTGTATGCCTTGGATACATTGGCAGCCCAAATTTTGCGGAACATGCTGGTCAACCAGTCATCCGCGTCGAGCGGGTCGACCGAATGATGATACTTAGGTGGGACAGCCTGACGAAGTTATCGAGAGACACGCCATCATTGTGATCATCGCGGGGAGCACGCGCTGTGTTCTGCTCAATTCATTCCAACAGCCTATTCGTGTCCCTTTTGTTCCGTTCAGCTTCTAGCATCACTTCTACCAAAGAGGGCACGTGTGGCAGGTTCTCTTGCCTTGGCTGGCTTCCCTCGCCCTGCTCGGGGGCAGGCACGGGGTTATTCCTAGTTTCCACCATCCTGGGAAAACAAACCCACTGCTTAGACACGAAAAACACCAACTCTAAGGAATGAGATAAGGAATGTACTGGACAACATGGCATGCATGGGTAAACACTCGATCAACATGGTAAAGCAACTGCCATATGAACACCATGATTTATACACACCATGACATAGTTCAGTACAAGCCCAAGTTGAAAAACAAACTACGCAGAGATGACACAACTCATCGGAGGCATTACAAGCTTCCTATAAATTATCTATCTACACCTCCGGAACTCAACTCTCAACCTCAATCATATCCCACAAGACACGCAGGACTGTGGCGATACAACTACTACCATACTAGTGCGAACATCCACGTACTCAAGCATGGACATAGAATGCCTCATATAGGTTACCCCCATGACCCGGGAGCTGAACCTGAGGATCTGGAAACACTCTAACCTGTGATCCCTAGAAATTATAAGGACACGGATGTGGCCTTGGTCCCCTTGTTGGAGGCAACAACGGTCCTCGAAGAGGGGTGATGCCTCCAACATCGGGCCAGTCTACATGTACTAGCAGATGAGTCTGCGATGGGTTCACCATCTCCAAATCTCCATAGCCTATCTTCATGATAGGTGCCAACTGCGTCAGGGCTGTCCAAAGACGTGCACGGGTAGCATAATGCTCCATGCGAAGGGCACGTGCATCACGATCCCTGTTCTCCAACATCTAAGCTGTCACATGCAGCCTAGGGTCCTCATGAGAATGATCATAGTAGGCTGCGCTAAGATAGCTATCCTCTCCTTCTAGAGAAGCAGGAACACAACAGAACTCTGTGTTCTGATGCAGTCCATGGTGAAACCTCATGATAGTCAGCATGGTGTAGGCGGCCTCTTGAAATGTCATGTCTATGGTGTTACATAATCCATAAGTCCAGTGAAGCAGCTTTGCAGCTCCAGGATATGAAGTATATATCTTAACAGTACACAGATATTGGCTCTGGTGGAAATCTCGATACTGTTCCTCCACTGTGTACTTTGGGTACCAGTGGTAACCAGCCACCATCATAACTCTAACCAACATGGCTGTGCGACCCGGAACATCGATGCACCTGGTCAGACGGACCACCTGACGGGAAGGACGAGGGGGCATCTGAAACAGAGAATGATGCAAAGACATTAGAGACTCTAGCATAAATTGAATAGCATAACGGCTGTAATTGCTCAAAAAGGATTTTGAGACAACTACAAAAGATTGGAAAAGCATAACCACTCGACTTTCTAGACTCAAATCTCTTCTCCAACTGTTTGTCACACCAACAATACTCAGATACCGACATTCACTTGTAAACAAGCTAGCTAATAGTCCATGGTTAGTAACTTGTCATCCTAAGCAGTAGATGAGAAGCCTAGTTCTTATCCCCGTAGAAAAGATGAGAATGATTCAGAATTGAATATCTTGGGAAGAGGAGTAAAAGAGCCTTATGTTCCCTTCCACAATCAATTCCCCTACTTTTCTATAGTGTTTCTAGACTCAACTTCGACCGGTTTGGCTTGGTAGTCCTACAGTCAGTCAGGCTCTGATACCAACGCTGTCGGGACCCCGATCCTAAGTCATAAGAATCCAAACTGTAACATTTCACATCACTTTGCAGCCTCACGCACGGTAAGCTCCACGGCTACAGCCTTTCCTTAGCCGAGACTGTTTGCGTCTTTTGGCTCACGTATGTGAACATGTCCCTAGCAATCAAACGACAGAGAACCCGGACCGACATGACTAGTCATACAACCCAAGTGGCACATCCATACGGAAACAGGCATACGTAACCCAGCAATGCAGGTGTCGGCCTCAAGCGTGTGTACACGAGTCATAGCAAGCTACAAGGACTCCATTATGTCGTGGGACATAAATGTCATCACTGCATGTAGACGTGTCGTAGCAGGGTATAGGGACTCCATTACACTATGAGACATTTCCCCGAAGGGACAGACACAGCAGCACAGAAAGATACATGCCGGTCAATCAATGTGTCCGGAGTAGTAGCAAGCTATCAAGGTTCGGTGGAAACTCAAAGAGGCAGTTTCCCGTAAAGAGTACTACTAAAGGCGCATAACTAGGTGTCGAATCCCATACATACCGTTGCATGTCACATGTATGCACGACATGCCCGATATGCATAGATACAACTATGGCATCACAACATAACCATACAACAACGCAACTTTTATTTAGCAGACTTAGACGTGCCTTGCATAATATGTTCTTACGGATAGGGGTCACAAGACCCGACACTCAAGTCGTACAAACAAGTTCATAGAAACCAAGCGGAAGCATAAAGCTGTCTGAGTATAGACCGATGAAAGGGTAAAAAGGCACATGGCCTGACTATCTACAGCCCGCCACAGGGCATAAGTTCGTAGCTGGGACACCAGCTATTCGGCATCGTCGACATCTAGAAAGAACCCACCTGATGTGTCATGAGTCTCATCTGCAACAGTTGTTAAGCAAACGTGAGTACAAACATACTCAGCAAGTCTTTAGAGTAGACCTAGACTAATTATGCTCGTGTATCAACAAGGGGAGTGGTGTAGTTCATGCAGCAATGCCAACTTTGACTCATGGCTAACTTATACTACACAATTTTTGACTCTTTATTTAACTCTTAGGTATCGCACACGAGTCCACTAACTCCATAACAATACACCACCATGGATTCACTTCCATCTTACACGAGAGTGCCATCCACGGTACTGACACTTGTATTGATATTTTTATGAGTATCCATTTGATTATCTATGAACAGCATAAGCCTTCCAAGTAGTCCATATCCGAGGATGCGGCTTTTCGAATAGTTTCATCCCCTGCAGGGGTGTACTTCTTCACACACAATCTCGCCACTTATCGCTGTGTGATCATAAAACCATGCACCTCGGCAACCTTCGAGCGGAAGCCCAGCGAGGGAGTCGGCCACGACCGTCAACCACACAAGACCTCTTGTCCAGGCTATCACCTATTTGACACTGAAACCGCACGGAAGTCTGGCCAAAATTTCCGCTACGGCCCCAAACAATGTGCGCAGGGTTCCCAAGCCCATCATTCGGATGACCCTTGGTACACCGTGCCACTGCCTACCATGTCGTAACCCACCCCTAGGGTCAGTGCTACGCACGGCCTCCAACATGCTATAAACATGAGAAACTACTTGCAACTCCTGGACCAAGGACTAAGCGATTGATAAGCCGAGAGGGGTCGAGTTACCGGAACCCAATGTGTGGTAGCAACTAATCTTGGATCACAAACACGGAACTCAGTTCCTAAGAACGGTCCTAATGAGACAACCCGCTATGTAATCCTACATAGCCTCTCATCGCTACCTTTACCAAATCAGGTTCATCATCAGCTTATCTCATCAAAACAACATTATTTCACTCCAGTTCATCACCCAGATGAATCAGACCTGACACAAATATAAGTATAGCAAGCATAGCAGGCAAAGTAAGCAAAGCACATCATGGCACAGGCATCTACCAGGTATGCTAGGTTGCAGGGTTTAGCTATTTACTATGGCAATGACAGGTCATGAAAAAGAATAGGTTCATCTACCGTGTATGACAGACAAGTGAACATTTGTCCTAATGTAATAAACAAGAGCAGGAGCGAGAGAGTGGGATGTTATCGGCATGATCAAAGGGGTTGCTTGCCTTGCTGGGTAGCGGAAAGGTTTCTCCTTTGTTGGAATACTCGGAGGTATCCTCAGAAGCAGGGCCTACCGCAATGCAGATAAATAGCAATCAATACACGCAAGTGCAACAATATGATGCATGATCATGGCGTGGCAACATGTATGGATGAGCTAATGCAACTATTGTCCAACTTAATTCAAGTGTGTTTGAATATAGGTTCAAAGTCTTTCTCCATTTCATATTTCATATATTAACCTATTAGCAAATATCAATGTTCAACTACATAGGTTGCTCTAACATGCATGATAACAATACCATTGGATTCATTGGATTTTTCTAATAAATTTTCATATATAAATTAGTTTCATATGATTTACAGATTAATTTATATGAATTTTCGAAGTTTTAAACATTTTTTGGAATTTTCTAATTTGTTTTTATACTAAAAATTCATTTAACACGTCAGGCTGACGTCACTGTGACGTGAGCAGGTCAACAGACCCGGCCAGGTCAAACCTAATAGGGTGGGGCCCTCATGTCAGCGTCAGGGGCTAATTCCTGCGCCGACCAGGGGTTTGACCCACTTAAGGGCCCACTGGTCAGTTGCTAACGGCTTAATTAGCCAGGCTGATTAGCACTAATCAGCCGACCACGTTGGCGCCCATCGGAGCAGGGCTGGTGGCGACCAAGACCTCGGTGGAGGGTGGCCGGAGTTGGTCCAAACCGCGCTACAGGGCTCGGATTCGCGCGTCGAAAGCGCTGGGAGGTAGCCCGTGCTCGACCATGTTGAGTGGGCTAGTCAGGGGGCTCTACATTGCTGGAGGTCTCGCCGACGAGCTATTCCGCGGCGGTGCCCGTTCGGCCATGACGGGGAGGGGCGCTAGAGAGCGGGAAGAACCACAGGGAATGTGGGAGAGGGACGGTGAGCTCACAGGGGGCTGCAGGGGGGGCTTAGTGCGCTCAGGGACGACCGGCAGCTAGCGAACTTATGACAGGGAGTGGCGGCCGGAGGTGGGGAAGAATGGGGATGGCTCGGCGTAGAGTGGCTCCCGGCATCTTCTAGCTTCACGGGGAGGACGAGGGGGTCGCGGCGGAGCTCGGAGGCTACTCTCCGAGGCGAGGGAGCGGCTGGAGCGACGGTGCTACGATGGCGATGGCTTCAGCCATGGCGAGCAGAGGGAGAGAGAGAGGAATGGCGGGGAAGGAGAGTGTCCAGGCGACGGCGGGAGTCTATCCCCTCGTCCCACTAGCCAGTGAAGCAGCCAGGCTACTGCCGATGTGGCGAGAGGCCACGGGTCCCGTGTCCTCCTTCTCCTCTGCCTTCTGGCAGGAGGAAGAAGACGGCGATGCCCCTAGTGGGCTGGGCTGCCTAATGGGCCACGTAAGTCAGGTGGGTCTTCTCCCCCTTTTTCTTTATTTGTTTTCTTTTCTAATTTCTGATCTATGTCATTATTTGTTTGGGCAAAAATACTTAGGCAAAAACCCTAAAATAATTTATGGGTCATGAAATATATATTTCAAAGTCCCACAAATAGTTTCAGATTATTTGGAGCCACTAAGATATTTATAGTGCTTTATTAATTGATTTCAATGGCATTAAATAAGTATTTTAAAATGCTATATTTGTTTTGCAAATTAAAATGTCCCCTGATATGTTGTTTCCAACATTTATTAGAAGACCAAACCGAAAACATTTTTGAAGACCAAAACGAAAACATTGGAAAACTTAGCTGATTGTAATAGTTTGAATGAGGGAGTACTAGGGCTTAACAATCCCCATTTCAAATACATCTGAATTTAAACATGATGACATGATGCACATGCTGATGTTGATGCAAAAAATTTCAAGCAACTCTAGGGCTGTGACAGTATAGCTCGGGGCACCTATGTTCCTTCCCAACATGCGGCGGGGCGGTGGCTATCTTCATTGGATCCAGCCTCGACCAATGCACCTTGGCCTTTGCAAGGGCCATTCAGGCACCCTCGATGCAGGAGGAGCGCTTCACAATGTCGAGGCAGGGCGAAGCGGCGATCAGCTTCTGCACCAGGCCGAAGTAGCTACGTGGCTGTGGCTCGTCAGGCCACGAGCAGATGCAGAGATCCTTCATGGCTGACTCCACCATCCGGTGCAGCTCCATCAACTACTTTAGCTGCTCGGCAAGAAGGGGAGACCGCTCAGGGGCTTCGAACTACACCCATAATAGACGAGCTTCGTGTCCTTCCCGCGAGGCATACAGCTGATTGGCATCCGCTACGCTCTTCTGGAGGTTGGGGTAGGCGCCTGAGGAACGCCACACCTAGGTAAGCAACTCGGACTTGCTAGCCCCAAAGACACACTACAATAAGTATGGCTTACCATACGTTATGTCCTTCGCTCGGCGGACCTGCTCCTCAAAGAACTGCCTATCCACCCGCTCCTTTTGGATATCGGCTCTTAGGGTGGATAGTTTGGCCGCGTGCTCCTTGCCTTTTTGCTCAAGGACCTTGCACTTGTGGCTGGCGTCCTTCAGCTCCTGCTGGATCTTCTGCACCCGTGCCTCATGTTTGTCGCTGGTGGGTCCCAAAGCTGAAAGCGTGGTGGCCGCTTGTCTGACCGCCGCCCTCTCAACCGCCGCCTCACCCTTCGCCTACTACAGCTCAGCCTTGAGCTTTTCTACTTCCTTCTTCAAGGCTGTTTGATCATTAACACTATGAAAAACTGCATTGACAGTATTCTAACAAAAGTGTCCAGATGTTGATTCAGACTAACCTTGTGCCTCGTCGAATCTTTTGTTGAGAGCATTGAGCTCGTCTTCGGAGCTTTTGAGCTTCCTATTCAGCTCGTCCAGCTCGACGCCATTCACAGGCGTCGGCGATGATGAAGCCTGCAACAGACAAATCCGTGTCAGGTTACATGGGTTCAACACTTCGGAACTTCCGTCGATTGACCCCTAGGTAAGTTTTTTGTAAGTTTTTTCAAACTTACCTAGGGCTCGGGGGCTGCCATGTATATAATCAAAAAAAATAAACATTTTTTGCAAATAAGAGTGTCGCGTTGCTTATTTGAAAACCTGCCAGAAGACCCTTGAAGGCCTCCTTCAGTCCGTCGTCGACGGACTGAACGCTCTGCAATACCGCACCCATAAGGGTGCGGTGCTCCTCGAAGATGGAGGCGCTCGATAAAGCCTCCTCCATGACCGGCCTCCCATTGGTCGGTGGCGCCGGTGGTGATCGTATAACCTGATCACCAACCGGGGTTTGAACTATTGCCTCCGGAGGCATGGTGCGCTCCGGAGATGCCCTCGGTGGGGACTGAGCAGACGCACGTCCGATCTCCTCATTACCCGAGTGGAGTCCCACCACCCGGTCTTCAGCGGTCGAGGCATTAGCCTCGACCATGATGTCGTCTCCCCCACCACTTGTGTCCGGCTCCATAGGAGCATGCTGGGATGACACCTCCGTGCTGTCCTTCGTGGCGCTCGTAGGAGTGGGATGCGACGCATCCCCGCTCTCGACTAGCTCGACGGGCGGGGTTTCCCCATCCGATACCTGATTCATGGGGAGGACATGCAGGGGCTTTAAAGTCAATAGATGCCTGCATGTCAATAAACTTCCATCATCAATGAGAAGTAAAAGAGTCCTTGGATCCTCACCTTTGAGAAGGGGCTTGACCCTTATGCTCCTTTGCAGAGCATTCTCAAAGTCATCAGACTCAGTATCCGAGTCCGAACTGTGGTCGAACAGGGATATTTGTCTCTGGCATGCCTTCTTCTGGGCAGGAGGAGGTGTCTCCTCCATGGCGTCCGATGACACTACCCTATTTATTTTGCGGGGGGAGTCGCCCTCCCCCTCGACTTCGTCCTCCTCCTCTTGCTCCTCCTCATGCTCCTCTTGATTCGAGGATGCATGAGTTTCCACGGACACGTCCTCTGGCTAGTCCCTGATGTGAAGGCCTTCTCGGCCTTGTTTATTCTTCTTCTCCTTCTTCACGATGGCCTCGTAAGGCTTCTCGACGAGAATTTCCACTAAAATCCTGGACCAAGCTTCTTCGGCGGAGGTGCCGGATTGCGACGTTCACGGCTTTGCTCAACCATTTCTGCAAACAATGATCAGAAAAGATGTTATAGATCTTCTCTATGTAGGAGATAGCCGATCAAGCAAAATTATACCATACCTTGGAAGCGGGCTTGGCGACGTGCAGACCCCGATCTTTCTCCTCTGTTAGACAATCCTCTTGCGACTTCAAAAGCGCCTTCATAGCTTCTCTCGCATAGTGCAGGAGAGGTGCAGAATCGTGGGTGTGTTGTCGAGCCGATGAGCCCACAGGGGAGTATCCCGGAGCTGGCAGGGGAGGATGCGCCACCGGAGCATAACCTGAACCACGTTGGTCAGCGCGATGTGATTATTGATCATGGAGCCGATGCGCTTCTGCAAGTCACCCACTTCCTTGCTCGGTCCCCAGTTGAGGCCCTTGGGGAGCCATGGAGTTAATCTGGTGGGGGGACCGGATCAGAATCCGGTGGGGCCAATTTGACCTTCTTCCCTTGGCTCAGTGATATAAAACCACTCATTCTGCGACACCTTGATGGTGTTGATGAAGGTACTCGATGTCCATATGACACGGGTGAGCTTGCCGATGACAGCCCTGCCGTAGTTTGCGTGCTTGCCTCCGACGCACTTCGGCTTGATGCTGAACACTTTGAGGAAAACCCCGAAGTGTAGCTCGACCCACAGGAAGGACTCGCAGAAGTGGATGAGGCCGATATGTGCATGAAAGAGTTTGATGGGAGGTCATGGAAGTCGAGGCCATAGAAAAACATAAGCCCCCTTACGAAGGGGTGGAGTGGGAAACTTAGTCCCCGGATGAAGTGGGTGAGGAATACCACTCTTTCACCTGGCTTGGGAGTGGGGATCACTTGTCCCTTCTCCGGCGCGCGGTGAGGGATGTTCACAGGGAGGTAACCGGCCTTCTTGAGGTCCTAGATGTCCCGGTCGGTGACCGTGGAAGCCTCCCACTTGCCATTAGAGCCCACCATGGCGACGATGCTGGCAGCCTGGTAGTGGTCGCCCAGCATGGAACATCCGAGTTGCGAGTGCTCGAGGTTGGCTATGGCACCGGTGAAGCAGGAGCGGGACGTGGCCGACCACCGGGGAGGCAAGAGTAGAATGGACCGAAGCACGTCGGCGCACCCGTACGTGGCATGCCAAATATTGGATTTAGGGCTCCGCAAACCCACAAGGTTCGAATAGTGGGGTGCGCTTGTTTTGTAGTCCTAATCTATGTCTCAACCATGTGGTGGTTCGTGATGGGAAAACCATCATACGCTCACGGTTTTGCCCAGGTTCAGGCCACCTTGCGGTGTAATCCCCTACTCCTGCTTTGGGGTGGATTGGCCTCAAGAGAAGTCTGTGGATGAACTAGTACAGTGGTAGGATGGACTCACGAGGACCTTTCGTGGTGATGGACTAGCTCTACTTCCCCCCCTCAATGCTAGGAGTGGGTGGTTATTTATAGGGGCCACAATCCTCTTCCCTTATTGAACAGGCGGGAAGGGATCCACAATGGACAACTTTGAAAGGGAATAGGAGGTACATCTTATCCTCTAAAGGTGGACTTCTTTGGCAGAGCTTATGGGGTGAGACGGTGGCGGGCTCGTTCATGACATCCGTCCTCCTGAGCTCGTGGCCTTAGTCTCGTTGCACCAGGAAGGAAACCTTTGGGGGATTCCTTGGGAAGCCGCGGATGTCCTTGTCTCTTTAGCACCAAAGAGGAAACTATCCTCCCCTACGCCCGCTAGTGTCCACCTGGCTCCGTCGTGAGAACCCACATCCTCCTGTCCTCAGGAGGTTGGGGAGTTGCATAGGAATCTCCGCTCCTTGGGAGGCAGCTTGGGGGATGCTGCTCTCTGGAGGTCTTGTCGTTGTCCTCCTTGCAAGGCGGGGACCTCAAGAGGGTCTTGGCTGGAGGAACTTGTCACTGGGTCGTACCATGCCCTTGTGGTGGGCCATGCACTGGGCCACATGCAGGCATGTCTGGGTACCCTCGATCCTAGAACGCCGACAGGAATAGCCCATGGCCTTCTTCCTCTTTGTAATTGTCTCTGTGAACATTTGAACCTCGCCGTGAGCGTACCATGAGCTTTGTTACTCCGTTTGCAACATTCCACATATGCATTTGCATCGATTTGACATTATGCATCCATATTTGTCATGTTCATGCATGTTTAAACAACTAAACATGAGGTTTTGTCCAGAATACTAACCAACTTAATATTTGCATGTGAAACATGACTAGCATAGGTTTGCCATGTTATTTGCATAAATATGATAATGCATCATCTTGGGTATGCATTCCACTTTGGTTGTATGTTAATTGGTGTTGTTTCTATTTGAATAGACCCAAGTGACGAGCCTGAGGACGAGGATCCCGGAGAGAACATCTATCAGGACCCAACTCTTTATCCCCTGAAGAACCAACATGAAGATGATTGTACCCGGATCCCGAAACTATTTTTGCTTTGCTAGATGTCTTGCTCTTATCATTATGTTTTCATTACCTAGCACTTACATGTCAAGCATCCTAAATTGCCATGAAAGCCTCTAATCCCTCCACTACCTAGCAAAACGTTATTTGGCAAAGATACCGCTGCTCAGCCCCTCTTAAAGCGTTCTTAGTTGCGGGTGCAGTTTGTTTCCATGTGATAACACGAATATCTGGAGATATCACAATATTATTTCTATTTAATTTAACGCACCTATATATCTTGGTATAGGTGGAAGGCTTGTGTCGAATTTCGGGCTCCGCAAAACCCAATGAAGTTTGAACACAGGGGAGTGTGCGAAGATCCCCTGCAGCTTCGCCCTACCTAGCTCGCTACTCGATGATTTGTATGACGAACTCACACGATGATGTGGAAGCAGATGCACATGGTGATTTACCCAGGTTCGGGGCGCTGCGAATCATAATACCCTACTCCTACTTTGGTGGATTGCCTCAAGAGGAGATTTGTGTATGAACTAGTATAGTGGTGGGTTGCCTCGTGAGGGCACTCTCGTCGCGTTGCCTCTCTTCTATTGCCTCTCTGTCATGTTGTCCCTCTCTACGGTGTAGCCTATCTTTATATATAGTGCCCCAGGTCCTCTTACCTTGTCTATATGGCGGGAAGGGATCCCACAATGGCCAAATTTGTAGGGGGGGCATGAGTACATATTTATCCTGACGAAAGGTGGTCTTCGCCTGCAAAGTAGCTATTGATGATGCAGACATGGGCTCGGCGATGACATCCTTCCTGCTGGGATCGGCAATGACATCCTTCCTGCTGGGCTCGTGGTCGTGGTATCGTTAGACTAGAATGGAAACCTTTGGGCGACGGTTTAGGAACCCATGTACGTCCTTGCCCCCTTTGCACCAAAGGGGAAACTGCTCTGCTTGGCATGATGGCGCCCTCCTATCCTGCCTTATGCCATCCCCGGCATCCCGAGGCCAGGTGCTGCATAGGGATCTCCGCTGCTCTAGACGGGGCCTGAGGAAGCCCATCCTTCACTGGTCTTGGTCCATTCTTCATCGCGAGCTTAGGGCCCTCGTGAGAGCCTTGTCCTAAGTGGGGTCTCGCCAGGCCGTGCCTGGCTGACGAAGTGTGCCATGCCCTGGGTTGTAGGCAAGCAGGTCTCGGTACCCCCATTCCCAGAACGCCGACAGTAGCCCTCAGGCCCAAGGCACACATGAGGTGGCTTCCGGGCGAATCCATTGAGGACGGCCCGAAGCGCCGCGGGCCTAACACATCCGCAGACTAGGCTCGACACGCGTCGCGCGCTAGGGCGCCGACGCCTCCGTTCCCTGAGGGCGTTAGGAAGCGCCCCAAGTCAAACTTACGCAACAGCCGTGTGCTGTGCTGACCATCATTACCCTTCCTTGAATGTTGTTGCTCCCTTGGGCCTCCACTCCTCAGGCCACCCATATGTGACCCGGTGATGGACGTTGAGGCAACGTGAAGCAGGGTTGCGCATCGATCGAGCCAGACCTTTGACGCCCGAGGGTTCCACGACACAGTTACGCCTATAAATCCGCCTTCCTCTAGGGGATCTTTCCATCTCGAAGCGCCCGTCTGCTCCCGTATCTCCGTAGAAAACCATCTCCTCTTTTGAGCTTCTCCCTTTCCCCATGGCGTCTAGAGGAAGCGCTGCGACGCAGGGCCTTCAGCTTCGTTGCCCTCTTCCGAAGGCAGTGGCAGGGGGTCCTTGGGGTTGGTGCAAGGTCACCGGAGCTGGGCCATGGTTGATGAGTGAGTGCTCTACCGACTCCTTCGTTCTTAATTGTCATGTCCAGTGCACCGGACATGATCGTCTCCTCCTTTCAGGGCGCCTTCGGCTAAGAAGCACAGGCTCGGCGAACTCCAGGAGGAGGTGGACGCGTTGCGGGCCTAGGTGGCGAGTGCCAAGGCTGCTCTCCAGACCACCCTCAGGGGTGAAAAGGAGGGCAAGGCAGAGCTGGCATCCCTCCAGGCTCAGGTCAAGGAGGCGTCCGATGTCATGCAGACCGCATAGGAAGAGGTGGCGTATGCCAAGATGCTCGAGTCCTAGTGCGCCAAGCAGTACCTTGGCATCGCCCACCGTGTGGCCGCCGCGGTGAGTCGGTTCGTCGGGGAACCCCCCGCTCTAACCTATGTGCATGGTGACGGGGATACCACGACTTCTTTCGCAAGGTGGTGGAGACGCTAGAGACCAGCGTCTCCCACGTGAACGCGGACAGCAAGGCTAACGCACACGATCTCCTCGACCTTGCCATGACACGCATCTTCTCCAACTTGCGCCGCCATGCCCCAGAGCTCGACCTCCAGCGTGTCGGGAAATGGGTGCCCAAGGGGCTCTTGAAGCCCAACCAGGATGAGGTGCGCCCGCACGTGGAGTCCCTCGTGGAGCGGTTCGTCCAGGTGCCCGCCTCCAGTGGGTAGGGAGGCTCCGGTAACGAGGCGGCCAGTGACTTGGACGGCGGCAGAGACTCCTCCACCTAGGCCTCCAATGATGGCGTTCGGCAGGGCCCTTGCGAGGCGCTCTGTCCTGAGGGGTGGCTCGTGGCCGCCAATTTCCGGGTTCGTGGCCTTGCTGCTCGTCGTGGTAGGGTCCCTCCCATCGCGCCGTTTCTCTTGGCGCCTCAGGCCTCAAGGGTCTTGGTAGCCACGTGTGGTGGCCCGTAGTACCTGCATCCTCACACTAGTGCACACAACTCTTATCCTATCATCGGGCCGCCATTAGATCAGGAGGCTCTTGCTCGATTCGGAAGTGTACTTAGCTCGTAGGGTCGTGACCATCTCGTGCATCGTGAGGTGCGTTCGGGTTGTCCAGATAGTCCGTGATTCCACCTAAGGCGCTTCTTCCTTGTTTGTGGAATGCTTTGGGGGGCCTATTCGGTACTCTGTGTCCGTGGGACTCAACCACGAGCAGACCTCGCCCACCGTTGGGGCGTTCGGATCACCTAGACAAGATGAAAAAAGGTGAGGCCTCGGCCGCCGCTGGAGCATCCGGATTGCTAGGACAGGACCAGGGGCAATGAGCCACGAGATTGATGAAGTTTCTGGGACGTGGTGCCCATGAAACCCCCCTTGACGCTCAAGTAGTGCTCTACGTCGATATGACCTAGTCCTGCACATTCCCTGACCACCATTGGGGCGTCCGGGTAACCAGGATGAGACTAATGGGGCGGGGCGCCTCGACACCCCTGATACCAACCGGACCATCAAGATGACACCAAGGGGCGAGGGGCTATATGACCGGTAAGGCTCATGAGGACCATTGCTCAGGAGCCTCCTTTGACGCAAGAGCGACCCCCACACCGTCCTGCCGACTGCTGCCTCGGGAGGCACTGGTGCCTCCTGAGGCTCCATGCTGCAGTGCTGCACTGTGGTCGAAACCCCTGAGTGGGGGTCTACTGCCATGAGATGCAAGTCCCTGTGGCGACAAGGCCTTGCTATCCCGCTCCGAGGCGCCTCGGGGGAGGCCGGAGCATAGGGGCCCTTGAAAAACGCCAATTCAGAGAAAGAGACTCCAAGACTGGAAAAAACGAGAGAACGATGAGAGAAAAGTCCCCGCCCCTTTTTCTTATAAAAATAGAGTTCCAAAATTTTCAAACTTCATTCAAAAAAGTGGCAATTCGAACACCAAAAAGAAGCAAGCAACTGCCGCATCCTGCACCTAGGTTAGTCTTCGTCTATGTCTTCCCCCAGCATGGAGCATAGGACATCCACGTTGCGTGGGCACAGCCATTGGTGGGCAGTGTTGTCCGCCAGTGCGGAGGATGGGGCTTCCACTTGGACGTGGGATGGAACTCCTCCACATCCTTGGGGGGCTCCGGGAGTATACAACCCACTAGTTATTACGTGAGAGTGTCACGGCCGTTGATAGATGGGCAAGCCCCAAGGCGCACGGCCGGTTTGCTCCCAACTCTGTCAAGAGCCATCCTATGCATTCCTTCTAGATTGCGCGCCTCTATGACCCAAACCCGAATGCATTGTTCCCCTTGTAGCCATGGGATTGCGATCACGCGACCCAAACATGAGCACAATGCATCCGACATAGCCATAGAGGTGTTTTGTCAATGAAGCCACCTCGTGAAGTGTCAGGGCACTGACCAGACAGGGTCTTGAGGGCCTCATAAGGCCCAGCCTCCCGAGGCTACACCGGTGCTCCAGTTGCCGCGGGTGGCCCGCGCTACTTGTGTCTTGCTACTCCCCTAGGCCGTTACTCCTGAGGCCTCGGGACTTGCCTCAGTGTTGCATGCTCGTGAGGGTGATGGATTGGGTCGTGCCTTGTGGGCCCGTGGGCGTCCTCCCTCTTCCTGCCGATTGCATTGTCCGGGCTAGGTGCTCCATCGATGGAAGCCCCCAGTCCCGGCTCGGGGAGGATGCTATGGGTACCCCTACTCCTAGGGGTGTTGGGGCCTGTGGCAGGCGCTAGATCCATCTAACCATCCGGAGGTACGACGTAACTTGGTACATAGGGCTATACATAAGGGCCCGGTTCTCCTCCTAAGCCATCCGGCGGGGCGCCGGGGACGGCCCCTCCAGGTGGCAGCGGGGCGCTGTCCTGTGCACGCAGCCCGCAGACCTCCTGCGGCGAGCCTCAGCCCAAAGTTGCTTACCTCCGTCGACGCAGTTGGGTGGGCCGCGCATTTCCTGACATGGATTTTTTCCTTGGCAATCTGATACGCCTTCGTCGTGGTTGCTTGCTTGTCCGGATGCTTGAGCCGCCTGCTCCCTGCACAGGTTGGCCGGCACCCGCCTGGTCAGCCCAGGTTGTTAACGATCCATATGGGTACAAGACTGTGAGTCGATGTGCTCGGGGTGCCCCATTGTTTCCACCGTGCGCTCCATCGTCAGGGCCGGGATGCGAACCGAAATCGGCAACCGAAATTCGTAGGAGAAGGAGCACGGCATGCGGTAGGTCCCATTCAGGCTCGTTCGGGGCCTGACGGGGCATGCCGCTGATGGGCCGAGCGACAGGCATGTCGAACGAGCCCCCGACGCCTGATGCATGTGTCCGTGAGGAAGGGTGAGGGGCCATGGACCTCCGCTCGACGGCGACCAGCTCAGCGATGTGGTCGGCCAATGCATCGAAACCGCCGTCTGTCGGGCGCTGGCCAAGCATCTTGCTTTCCATCCGCAACTCATCATGCGTGTCGAGGTCTCCCACGTAGGTGCAACTGTAGGATCGAAAGTATTGCTAGACGGGGTGATTAGACTACTTGACAAATTAAAAATCTAATTTTTCCCAATTTTTAAGTCTTAGCAGATTTTAGCATTCATATCAAGTCAAGTACACCCTACGCATGAATGTCTATGAGTATTTCAACGGAAAGTAAAGACAAGCATGCAAGTAAAGGAAAGGTAGGAATATCAAATGCAATTGGTGACACGATGATTTTCCCATGGTTCGGATAGGTGGTGCTATCGTACATCCATGTTTATGGAGTCTTCAACCGACAGACAGTAATGGTATCGAGAGTCCATGGAGGGCTCTACCTATGGAGGGTTCTATGAAAAAGCAACCTTGACTATACCATGATGGACTACATCCATGGAGGACTAGCCTAACTCGTGGTAGATTTTCATGAAGTGGGCGATCTCCTTGCCCTTACAAACTTCTTGGTTCACTCCACAACACGAAGTAGGAGGCTCCCAAGCGACACCTAACCAATCTAGGAGGCACCACCCTACAAAAGGTAACATGCTCGATAATGTCGACGAACTCCTTGATCTTGTGATTCAAGATGATAGACTCTTGAACACACAATCACTCTCTCATAGATTTGGCTTGGTGGAAGACGTTGATTGGGTGGAAAGCAACTTGGGGAGGCTAGAGATCAAGATTCATATGGTACCAATGGAATGTCATGATCTTAACACATGAGTAGGTGGCTGTCTCTTCGAAAATCAGTAGGTATGAGTGGGGAACTATTCTGAGTGCTTCTCTGAGAGTGAGTGGTGGTGGAGGGGTATATATAGGCATCTCCAAAAATCCGACCGTTACACCTAATAAGTCAAACTCGGTGACACCGATGTGTTAATCTCGGTGGTACCAAGTTGCCTCAAAGTTAGCAACTTTTGTATCTCAGTGAGACCGATACATAAAACTCGGTTAAACGGATAAGGTGACCAACAGTCAAATTTTCAAACTCGGTGATGCCGATTCAACAAACTCGGTCGGACCAATTTTGTGCGTAATAGGAAGTTGGCAACCCAAACTCGGTGGCACCAAAATTGAATCGGTTGCACTGAAGGGCTAGGGTTAGGTTGAGTGTGTCTAAGATTGTGAATCGGTGGTACCAAGCGGAATGTGTTGGTTGCACCGATTTTGGATATTTGGCTTCGGATAGACTTTTTTGGAAGAGCTTGTGGGTGTATGTGGTGACTATGAGTATTGCATGTATGAGCAATTTGTTCACCAACAAAAAGTTACCCCCTTTTAATAGTATTAGCTTTCCTATGGACTCAAAGTGATTTCTCACAAAAGGTAAAATGTAGAGTCCTTTGCTTGAAGCTTCGCCAATCTGTTTCGTTGCATCTTGGGGTATTTTACAATCCTTTTTGCCAACCCATCATTGAACTTTTCCTGAAACATGCTTAGTGGAAACATTTGTTCAATAACATATATGTTGTTACTAATTACCAAAAGCACCAAGGGAGCAAATGTGCTTTCAGTCTCCCCCTTTTCGGTAATTGATGATAACATATATATCAAAGCTTCGACATCTGATATAACCATCGCTTTGAGAAGTATGTGATAAGTAAGAGCTCCCCCTAAATTTGATTATTATTTTTAAATTTGTGTTTGAATGAAAATGCACAATCAATTAGGTACATGGGGCATTTCTTCCATGTCACATACATCTTGGTGGTGTCCGAGAGTAATAACAGTTAACAACATGGCACAACACATCAAGCAAAGTGAAGGATCATAACATAATCATCAAAAGGATAGGAAATAGTAGCAACACATCTTAAAGCGTATGATCAAACATAGATAAACTTTTGTGCATGTTTAAACAAAAAGTAACCAAAAGACCAAAAGTATATCACATCCAAACCAAATGATCAAATGTTTTGTAAAAAAGAAAAAAAAAAGGACGCTCCCTCACTCGAAGCCTAGATCTATATACAACTTATCCCCCTTTGGCAACAAGTTTGCAAAAAGATCAAAGAGATATAGCTAATCATTCTTCTGTGGCTGATCTCCTCCGGGAGTCGATGTCGGAGTCAAGAGAACTACGTCGGCGAAGACTTCTGCTGATGTCCTAGACGGAGTTGGTGTAGATACTGGAGGCACCGAAGGAGCTGATGGAGCTGAAGTCACTGTAGCTAGAGCAAAAGATCAAGGTCTCGTCTCCGAAGCTGGCACTGTAGGTGTCTTGGCTTGTGTCCTGTACTGGGCAGTTGTCTTGATAGGTGCACTATCCTTAACATCATCAGAAGACTCGGACTCTAAAGAGGTGCTACAGATAGGAGTTCCATCTACTTCCTTCTTAGGTGCATCCTTGGTGCTCTTGGAGGGACCTGGATTTGGCATAGCAGCTGCCAATAGCTTCTTTTGTTTCTTCCCGCGAGGGGCTTTGACAACAGGCTCTTCCTCCTCCTCCTCCTCCTCCTCAGTAGCACTAGAAACTTCCTATGGATCCTCAAACATTGAGGTAGGCCTGGCAACAATATGAATGATTCTCTTCCTGGCCTTCTTCTCACCTGCCTTCTTAGGCAAAGATTTCCTTAGGAGCTCAACAAACATGGTGGCTCTAGCACCCTTCTTCTCACATTCCTTCCTAGGCAAAGATTCTCTTCTTGGCCTTCTTCTCACCTACCTTCTTAGGCAAAGATTTCCTTGGGAGCTCAACAGACATGGTGGCTCTAGCACCCTCATGTGCCTTTATAGTCTCTACAGGTGCATATATCTTGCTGACTACCCTCCTTGATGAGGTGGCCTCATTGGCAGACTTCTTTGCAGCCTTCTCTTGCTTCTTAGCAAGGATCTCCTCTAGCACAAAGTCAGAATTCTCCTCTTCAGAATTCTGTCTCTTCCAGGTCCTTGTAGCAGCTTTCGGCAGCCCATGAGAGCTAGGGGTGCCTGGATCTGAGAAAGAGCTAGACTCAGGGCTAGTGCTTGAACTCATATCAACATTCTGATCCTGCAGATACTAGCTATCCTCTGAACCTGACATGGCTAACCCTGTGAATAGAGTTGAGAAGAGTGGAATAGAATAAGTCATCACAAAATGCATAGTTTTTGAAAGATTGAACAAAAGATTCTCAAGGTTTACATTCTGTCATATGAAAATCGGTACAACTGGAACAAAAGAATCGGTGCTACCGAGAGTGACCCTCTCACTACCGAAACTTGGCACTCCTTTCGGTGAGACCGGAAAGGAGGAGAGTTCTTAACTGCATAGAGGACAAATTTGTGACATCGAGTTGTTCACTTTGGTTGCACCGAGTTTCATCGGGCGAATGACAAACCCTAGAAAATCAATCATTCGCTATCTAATGGAGGTTTCATTGTGGATGGAACAATGCACAAACGGTGGATTATAGATAAAATAATACTCATTGCGCAAGAATTGGATGGAGAGCGCAAGAAGGATCGCATTTGTACCCTAGCTTGGTGACGGTTCCGCTATGGCGAAGACAAGGAGAGCGGGGAGATACCAGCGACGGAGGAGAGCGGGGAGACAAGGGCGATGACCAGGGGGTCCTTTTGCGGCAGCTTAAGGTTTTGGAGCACGACGTTTGAAGATAGAATTTCAAAGCGTCGGGGTCCACAACTTATATACCCAACACTATCGGTGACACCGATTCTACTTTTTTGGTGTCACCGAGTTTTTGAACTGTCAGCTAACAGGGAAACTCGAGGTAACCAAGAATATGGAATCGGCAGTACAAAGATTGAAAAACCAGATCAACCCTAGGAAATCAATGAGACCGAGTTTTGGAGTTGGTTCCACCAAAATGCACTTGGGAGGTTTTAGTGGTAAGTCCTTTGTCGATAAGAAACTCCGAGTGCTCCTCACATAGACAGATGGAAAAGTACTTGTTAAAATGTTGTGATGCGGCATGAATAGAATATGAGGTGAGAAAGCATAGATAGCTAGAGGAGTGGTCCTAGGCATTCTTGCATATCCAATTAGCAAATGAAGAAATCAAAAGCCAAATAGCAACAATTGGATATTTTTCGAATGAGTAAATAAATGTAGACCAACATGCTCACACATTAAGATGTCAAATGTAATCATGGCAAACATGCAGAAACACGTTAGCAATTAACAAGCACTTGATCATAGGTCATACTCATTGTTTAAGCACAAGTGGGGTTACCACTTTTAGACAAAGCACTTAATGTTGTCACATTCTATGAGATGATTTGACTCAGTCTTAGAGTAAAGATCCCCCTTGATGTGACATCTCCCCATAGGAGGGATAAACTAACCTTGGGTTTTGCCGATGAAGACGTCATTTAGGTGAAGTAGTGGTGGATGCTCAAAGTTGATGAAGATCACCAAGACTTGGGAGCATCCTTGTTGTTTCTTTACTCTTCTCACCTACATGGGTTAGTCCCAACAAACAAGAGACAAATACAAGGATTTCTATGGACATGGAGTGCAAAGCATATGTGATGATGTCCATTGATTTGTTGAATACCTTTTCCCTTTCTCACCTTTGAGGGAATGTGTGACTCCTTGAACTATTGCATGATGTTGATGTTCATTGCAACTAGTTCATGCCAATAATGAATATGAGTGGATTTTGTAGGCGGAGTCACCCCTCAAGAAATTCTCTAGTTCATATTCTTGGGGACCCACATCAAGTTGATGGGGATCCTTGGTGTTGAAGTAGCACTTGTAGAAGTTGATCTTGTAGTAGCCTTGGGAACCCACTTCACCAAAGCTTGGGATTCATCTTCAAAGGAGTCAATGTCCTCTTAAAGCTTGTTCTTGCCCTTGAGCTTGGGGTCTTGTGGTGGACGGTCATCATAAGGCTTTGTTCCCTTGGGGAGAGTATTTTCATACTTCTCCTTTTGTGTAACAGACTGGGGATTGGGATATTGACCTTCTTCCCATTCAACTTCATTAGCGTTCAAGTAGCCAATACTACGGTTCTTCTGGTATCCTCCGTGCTTGCGTACAATCTCCTCAAATTGTTTGCACGCATCAAGACTCTTGTAGATTCCTTTCTCTACAATCCCTTTTAGAAGTTCATTTACTTGCTCAAGTGTAACTTGGCTAAGAGAACAATTAGTGGGATCAATAGAACTACTAGAAGCAATATCATTGGATTTATCATTTTACTGCTACTAGTTGAAGAACCTTTCTTTCCTTTGTTACTTTCTTGGTTAGTCTTAACTTGTGGCATGAATTGTTCAGTTCTACCACCCTTCAGCTTAACAAGTGGGAAGCCTAACCGATCCAAAGCTTGCACATACCATATCATCTTGATCATATCGGGCTCAGTGGATCACCGTCCTTCAACTTACAATCCGTCAATGACTGCTAGATGTTGAACCATTTGGTCCTATCCTGCACCTAAAACATGCTCTTCAAACTCTCGATCATATCGAAAGCCTGAATGTTTTCGAAATGCTATTGCAAATCGGGCTCCATACAAGCCAGCATGAGGCATCTCATCTCGTTTGATTCATCAATGAGTTTCTGGTGGGCATTCTTGGTTGTGGCGTTAGCATTCTCGGCAGGTTCCCCTGGAAATGGATCCTCTAAAACATGTTCCTTTTTATCGTGCTTGAGAACAATTCTCGGATTTCTATACCAGGTGGTAAAGTTTGTTGCATTTAGTTTATAATTTTCCAGAATTGATTTCAATGCAAAGTTGGGTTGAGCAGGTGGTGCCATTGATCTACCATAGAAAATATGCAATCACTAAGAAATGTGTTTATGTAGAGTAATTCAAGCCTTAAACAAAACTACTCCCGCTGAAGTCAGCATCCCTCCACAAACTCTGAGTGATTCAAGACCCTTCTAGCGCGAGCGACTAGTGAGCTTTAGCATCACTGCCAGCCAACTTGCCTATTCATTAAGCAATTCCTTGCTAATCGTATCTCTATATGACTCCTGTCGGTTGGGTAGGTATCTCATACCCCGGCTCCCAACCTTCTCCTCCACAAGGCCCAAAACCGTTTTGATAGCCTTGTCAAGTTAACCCGATGCAGTGCATGTCCATGTCCGACATGAACCCTCTAGTTCAAGGACACCTGGTAGCACCTCAATTTTATGAGCCCACCACTAGACGTACTTGACGTACGAAGGTGTAAAATCCGGAATGGCAATGTGCTTGATATTAACGAGAGATCTTTCTACCATACCAACATGCATAGAAACAAGAAACAATAAACATGAATTGTTGGGTTCTACCGTAGGTGCATCACATGCGAATTAAAAATTTCCTACGGGTAGAACATCCAAGAACATGCTACGGAGATGGATCACAAATTGCTACAACTAGACGAGTAGTGTCGTGTAGCGGAAGTAGAGTTGGGGCAACGCGTTCATGTGGTCCTTCTCCTCCTCGTCCGATCTCCCTCGAACAGTCGTTCCGATCTCCCTCGAACAACCAGTCACCGGATCCCACGTACAGGTTCGCCGGAGCGGCGCAAGTGCACCGCCTCTAACGGTATCCGCGTCTGCAGGAGGAACACCCGTGAGGCGGACTGCTAGGTCCGGTCACATGGTCGCCGGCAGCGAGTGGTGGTGGCTATTCGCAACACATGCAAACCCTAATGACTGCGTCGAAGTGATCAACCGGATGGCCGTGCCGCACCTCCACTATATATAGGCATCCGGCATGGGCTCAACTCTTGGGCCTCGCATTGATTCTAAAGCCCATGTGTTCCTTCCCTTAAGCACGTGACCCTTTAATTTCTCGTCCACTTGGTCGAGAGTCAGATGACATCTGACTCGATCGGTCGGTAGAGGCCTCTAGCAAGATGTGGCGACTCCAAGTGTCAGATGAAGCTGGTTAGGTGAACCTGTACTTCACACTAATGTTCCCTTTGCCACACGATATATGTTGTTGTGCACAAGGCGATATGGTCTCCCTTGTTGCAGCATGACCTCTTTCTCGTTCTGGTGAATCCGACCAACATTCGGATTATCTTATAATCCTCATTGCATGGCCATCACTACAGGAATCAAGCACTTTGCCATCATCCATCCTGGACGGCAAAGGCATGAATCCCGGACGGCAAAGGCTTTGTCGTCCGCCAGCAGACGACCAACCGTCTGGCTGAATAAGCCACGATAAAGGGTGCTTTGCCATCTGCTGGTGGACGGCAAAGACCTTTGAATCTTTGCCGTCTGCCAGCAGACGGCAAAGGGACTGGACGACACACGTGGCAACTTAGCTCCGTGAGGGGGCTTAACGGCGTGCTTGGCCGTCCAAAGACCTTAGGTCTTTGCCGTCTGCCAGCATATGGCAACACACCTTTTTTTTGCCGGCCTAGATTGGTTCTTTGTCGTCCGCTGGAAGACGGCAAAGACCTAAGGTTCTTTGCCGTCTGCCTACGGACGGCACAGAACCAACCTAGGCCAGCCCCAGGTTGCATAAGTAGCTGCCACGTGGCCGCTTTGCCGTCTGCCAGCTGACGGCAAAGTGGCTAGATAGCCCCTGTTTTTTTAAATCATTCAATTTGATACATATATGTCCAACAATATCACATATATATTCAAGCATACCAACAATAAGTTGAAACAAGCATATACCAACAATAAGCATATAGTACAGTCCATCAATCCACTCTTCCTCATCTATAGCAAATCTGCAAAGTAGGAAAGATGATAGTTAGAAGAAGAAGAAGACTAGCTAGAAGAAAAAGAAGAAAAAGAAGAAGAAAAAGAAGAAGAAGAAAAAGAAGAAGAAGAAGAATTGGTGACAGATTTTAGTATTCATAGCAAGTCAAGTACACCCTACACATGCATGTCTACGAGTGTTGCAGCAGAATGTAAGACAAGCATGTAAGTAAAGGAAGGTTAGGAAGATCAAACGCAATTGGTGACACGATGATTTTTCCCGTGGTTCCGATAGGTGGTGCTATCGTACCTCCATGTTTATGGAGTCTACAACCCACAGAGCGAAACGGTCGCGAGAGTCCACGGATGGCTCTACCCATAGAGGGCTCAACCCATGGAGGAATCTACCCATGGAGGTTTCCACGAAGAAGCAACCTTGACTATACCATGATGGCCTACGTCCACGGGGGACTAGCCTAACTTGGGGTAGATCTTCACGATGTAGGTGATCTCCTTTCCCTTACAAAGTTCTTGGTTCACTCCACAACACGAAGTAGGAGGCTCCCACGCGAGAACTAACCAATGTAGGAGGCACCACCCTCCAAAAGGTAATAGGCTCGATCATGTCGATGAACTCCTTGCTCTTGTGATTCAAGATGATAGACTCCTCAACGCACAATCACTCTCCCACAGAGTTTGTGGAAAGCAACTTGGGGAGGCTATAGATCAAGATCCATATGGTGGGAATAGAATGGCATGATCTCAACACATGAGTAGGTGGCTCTTTCTCAGAAAATCAGTAGGTATGAGTGAGGAACTATTCTGAGTGCTTCTCTTGCGAGTGAGTGGTGGTGGAGGGGTTTATATAGGCATATACAAAAATCCAACCATTACACCTAATAAGTCAGACTCGTTGACACTGATGTGTTAATCTCAGTGGTACCGAGTTGCCTCAAAGGTAGCAACTTTTAAATCTTGGTGAGACCGATACATAAAACTCGGTTGCACCGATAAGGTGACTAACGGTCAGATTGCCAAACTCGATGATGCATATTCAACTAACTCGGTTGGACCAATTTAGTGAATTTGTGTAACAGGAAGTTGGCAACCCAAACTCGGCGGCACCGAAATGGAATCGGTTGCACCGAAGGGGTAGGGTTTGGCTGAGTCTCTCGAAGGCTGAGAATCGATGGCACTGAGTGGAAAGTGTTGGTTGCACTGATTTTGGATATTTGACTTTGTACAGACTTTTGTGCAAGAGCTTATTGGTGCACGTGGTGACTATCACTTGTGCACGTATGAGCATTTTTTTCATGAACAAAACTTTAACCCCTTTTAATAGTATTGGCTTTCCTATGGACTCAAAGATATTTGTCACAAAAGGTAAAATGTAGAGTCCTTTGATTGAAGCTTTGCCAATCTATTTCCTTGCATCTTGGGGTATTCCACAATCTTTTGCCAACCCATCATTGAACTTTTCCTGAAACATGCTAAGTGGAAACATTAGTTCAATGACATATATGTTGTTATTAATTACAAAAACCACCAAGGGAGCAAATGTTCTTTCAGCAACGTGATGTTGGTGCCGGTGGTGCCGCCTGTCCCTCGTGTGCTTGGATGGCACGAGGGGCGACGATGGTGGAGATGACACTGGTGGCTTCATACTGACCGCCCAACGTCATGCCGCTGAGGCGTAGGCCCCATTCAACATCGGTGAGATTCGTGAAGACAGATCCGCCATGGCCGGAAGAAGCTTGTTGGACGCTGTCCATCGAAGTGGTGAGGTTAGGGAAGAGGAAGGCTTCAGGAAGATTTTGACATGCGCCCTACCTGGCGCGCCAAATGTTGGATTTTGGGGTCCGCAAAACCCAAAGAAATTTGAACACATGATTTCTACGATGAACTCGCACGATGACAAGGAAGCAGATGCACATGATGATTTATCCAGGTTCAGGCCGCTACGAAGCGTAATACCCTACTTGTGCTTTGGTGGATGGCCTCACGAGGACGTTTGTGGATGAACTAGTACATTGATGGGTTGGCTTGTGAGGGCTCTCTGGTCGCGTTGCCTCTCTTCTATTGCCTCTCTGTTGTGTTGTCCCTCACTATGGTGCAGCCTATCCTCTATTTATAGTGACCCGGGTCCTCTTCCCAGATCGCTATGGCGGGAAGGGATCACACAATGGCCAAATTCGAAGGGGACAGGAGTACATCTTTATCCTGACAAAAGGTGGTCTTCGCCTACAAAGTAGTTCTTGATGATGTAGAGATGGGCTTGGTGATGACATCCTTCCCGCTGGGCTCGTGGTCGTGGTCTTGTTGCACTGGAATGGAAACCTTTGGGACGCTTTGGGAACCCGCGTATGTCCTTGCCCTTTGCACCAAAGGGGAAAATGCTCCGCCTGGCATGCCTTGCATCATCCCCGGCCTCCCAAGGTCAGGTGCTACGTAGGGATCTCCGCCGTTCCGAAGGGGGTCTGAGGAGGCCCATCCTTCGTTGGTCTTGGTGCTGTTCTTCCTCACGAGCTTAGGGACCTCGCGAGGGCCTTATCCTGGGTGGGGTCTCGCAAGTCCGTGCGTGGCACACGAAGTGTGGCATGCCCTGGGCTACAGGCAGGTAGTTCTAGGTACCTCTGTTCCGAGAACGCTGAGAGCTTGGCCTTTTGCCCGGTGTTTTGTTCCACTTTTGCCACCATAGTTACTTGTTACCGATGTTATGTTCCATATTTTGCGCTCCTAGCATGCTCGGTGTTGGTATGGGGACTCCCTTGACTATCCCTCTTAGATTAATGCTTGTCTCACAAGACCCAACTTTGGTACTACATTTCCTTAATAACCTAATAAATGCATAGGGCTTTGCAACCCCGTGGATAATTAATCAGCCCCCCCGGCCTCCAGGGCCAGTGTTACTCATGCGTGTTGGTCCAACCTGTAAACCGCCGGCGGCCAGCAGGGTAAACTCTGTGATTAGCCTACTGGAAGTTTGGACAATCTACCGTGTCCTGAGAACAAGATACATGGCTCGTGTCGGGATCGTCGTCACGGCAGGAGGTCTTGCTAGACTTGTTTTACCTTTCTCAAATGTCTTGTGCAGGTGATTCCGAGAATATTTTGGCCTATCCTGAGGTGTTCCAACGGAATTTCCATGGAGATCACGGGTTTTCCATGGTCAAGGTTATTCCAGTGCGGCGTGTGGTTAGTTTGTGATGGATGAGTTGGAGCACCCCTGCAGGGTTAAATCTTTTTGAGAAGCCATGCCCTCGGTTACGTGTCAACTTGGAAACTTGTTTAACACCCGGGTATAGGAAACTTGAAGTAAACTCTAATAAAATACACCAACTGTGTGCGTAACCATGATTGTCTCTGCTCGTGAACTTGAACCGAGAGATAACACGGTGGGGTTATGATTGACGTAAGTAGGTGTTCAGGATCACTTAGTGGTCATGCTCGTTCACGTCCATTATGCGTAGGCCTCCATATTTACTTCTTGCTCTCATAAGTTAGCCACTCAAACTAATACTTAGATGCATACTGTAACCTCACCACTTAACCTTCCTAACCAATATGGCTTACATAGTTTCGGTACTCGGGTGATAAGATTGTTGAGTCCCTGTGGCTCATAGATTACAACACTATAGGTACATGTGCCGATGATGTCTATCCTGCTCCGGTGTCCCAACTCCAGTTGGAATTTGACAAAGAACATGGAAGGATGTATGTTATGTACCCTGATGAGTAGAGAGGCAACATGGTCGTGTTCCTGGGCTAGCAAGGCAGTCTCATTGTGTATTTTATCATTTGTTTTCGTGTGTATCCGGACCATGCTTTATGGATGAATGTATGAATGTTTATTTCATATTTTAGTTTAGCATGTGGTGAGTGTAAGACAACTCTTATACTCTTCTCTTCATTAGTTTTATACAATGATTCCATACTTGCGAAACGCCTAGATGCATTTCTATCCCCTTTGAGGACCTCGAGCCTTTATTGGGATAGAACCACATCTTGGTCGTTACAAGTTGGTAATCAGAGCCATACCAACCATAGGAGCCCCTTGCTTGATCGAACTTGGACGAGTCGAGTCTAGTAAAATAACTATTTTGAATCTAGTTATATCGGAGAGTAGGTTTCCTTTACTCTTCTTCTATACTCTAGTGAGGTATTCCACTTAGGAATTTTGATTCTACTCCTCTTCTTGCTCAACTTTTTTTAGGCTCATGTGGGTATTTTGGAAACTATATGATGTCGATGTGATGGTGTTTTGTCTTGGTGCCTCATGTTATCAAGGAGTGCAGCTCTAGGGAATTCTGGCCACATTGTTATCATCCAGTTGCCTTAGTATCTCAAGATGGAGGATGTTTGAAATTTCTTCAATACTATTTGTGGCGAGAGGAGTTCGGCATCACCCAGTACTTGGAAGAACATTCGGATGTACTACCATGTTTAGTATCATTGTGATTATGAGTGTTCGAGATAGATGAGCTTCCAAGGCCCCTGGTTGTGTGCTGACGGATGTGATACATTGGAGAGTAGTATAACTGCTAGGAGTTAAGTGATAAATGAAACTCCGTGTATCCATGGACCCGATTGCATAACCAAAGATTTCAGAAGTTCTTAGGTGGAAATTCTAGTAGTTACCTAGGATCATCTTCTATCAGATGTATGAGGGTTATACATTTGTTCCGAGCACATCTTAGCTCAATACGTTATTGTGAATATTCAAGTGTCTTCAAGATCTAATGATGTTATCACGAACCCGAAGAAGGCGTTCTTACTAATTTACGTTATTTTGAAGAAGGCGTTCTTACGTTATTGTGAATATTCAAGTGTCTCCAAGATCTAATTGATGATATTCCATTGCAAATTTCTTTCAAGCCATTTGATTCATCTTGTTTCAATCATCTTTGCACTGGTGTGCTAATGTTCTTGTCCATCTTCAGGATGTCTCGAGCAACTCGTGGACACCCAGGGCGGATGATGTGAATCAGTCTAACCCTCAACCACCTCCACCTCCTCCTCCAGAAGCTTGGCCGGAACCAATGCGAATACTCAGATGCTGCTTAGGTTGTGGCAAGAGAGGGATAAGGGACAACAAGGTCATTAAGGGAATTTCAAAAATCAACCTCAGTTCGCGACACTCAACCAGTTCCTCGCAAACTAGCCCAAGTCCTTCACTTGTTGTGAGCAGCCTCTTGATGCGGATGATTGGCTCCGCGGCATGAACAAGCATTTTTCGTGTAGAAATGTCAGGCATGTAGACTATGTCAGGTCCGCAACCTTCCAGCACAATGGTCGGGCAGCAGATTGGTGGCAGCAGTACAAGTATACAAGGGGTGATTGTGCCATCAACTAGGATGATTTCTGTCGTGACTTCAGAGCTCATCATATCCCGATGAGCTTTGTCGAGGAGATGCGTCAAAAGTTCATGAATATGAAGCAAGGAAGCAAGTTTGTCTATCAGTATAACATCGAGTTCTAGAATTTCGCCCGCTATGCTAACCAAGATGTTCCTACTGACAAGTGCAAGCTTTATTAGTTCAGAGGTGGTCTCAAGGATGAACTTCAGTCGGCTCCAGTCCTGCACGAGCCGCGTGACTTTGATCAGTTCTACAACATGGCTCTAAAGTTCGAGGCAGCTCAACTCAGGTTAGAGAAATCAAGGAAGCGATCCAGGGAATGCAGCTCTTCTTCTTCCAGCTCTCAGATTGTTCCTAAGAATCAGAAGTATTGGGTTCCTCCCCCACCTCCGTTTCGTCCGCCTTAGCAAGAGATACACGATGGTCGAGCTCCTTCCCACCCACCCAACCCAGGATTTCAGCAGAGGCCCTAGGCACCCAAGTCAGCAAATGCTCCTCCCCCAGGCAACTTCCATTTGCTCTTAGAGGTTACTTGTCACAAGTGTGGTCAGAAGGGCCACTACTCAAACAAGTGCACCAGCCAGCGGAGTCTTCCACCTCCTCCTCCAGTTAGACCTGCAGGCAAAGCTATGGTGAAGCACAACCCCAAGGATGTAAGGGTGAACAATATTAATGCAGATGAAGCAAAGGACTCTTATCAAGTGTTATTGAGGGTAATCTCTTGGTTCATTCTTTTCCCGCAAAAGTTTTGTTTGATACTAGTGCATCACACTCATTCATATCAAGACCTTCTGTTTCAAAGCATGAGTTATGTTGTGAAGAATTGCCTACATCATTAATCCTGGTTTCTCCGGGATTGCAAATCAATTCTCGCTTCATGGTTCCAGATGTCTCTATCAAGATGGGCAGTTATTCTTTTCTGTCCTATCCAATTGTTTTCGGCAATTCCGATAATTATGTCATTCTTGGCATGGATTTTCTTGCAATGAACAAGGGTTTTGTTGATTGTCAAGCCAAAGAAGTCAAATTGAATCATCCTTCCGAAGACGTGATCATTTTTGTAGCTCGCGATGACATGATTCATCTCTTTTGTCTCAATGACCTGATTAAGATTTCGACCACTTCTCAGATTCCAATTGTTTGTGAGTTCGAAGATGTCTTTCTACAACAATTACCAAGAATGCCTCCTCACCGTCCAGTAGAATTTGTGATTGAACTCGAGCGTGGAACTGAACTGTTGTGCAAGCATCCTTATAAGCTTGGACCCGAAAAGCTAAAAGAGTGAAAGAAGCAGTTAGATGAACAAGAGCGTCTAGGTCTGATGAGACCAAGTTCATCACCATGGGGTTGTGGTGTTCTATTTGTCAAGAAGAAGGATGGCATGGACCAGCTATAGGTCGATTACCGTCCATTGAATAAGAAGACTATTAGGAACAAGTACCCACTTCCCAACATCAATGAGTTGTTTCAGCGACTAAAATGGGGCAAGATTTTCTCTAAGTTATGTCTTCGCAAGGGCTATCACCATATTCGCATCCGTGAAGAAGATATTCCAAAGACCGCTTTCAGAACGAGTTATGGCACTTATGAGTACACCGTCATGTCCTTTCCTCTCGCAAATGCACCTCCGACCTTCTCCAGATTGATGAACTTTGCCGTATTTCCCTATAGAAATGAGCTCGTCTTGGTGTATTTGGTTGACATTCTTGTATTCTCGGCGAAAAAAGAAGAGCATGCAGAGCATCTACGAATTGTGCTTGGCAAGTTAAGAGAGCATCAAATCTATGCTAAGTTCTCGAAGTGTGAGTTTTGGCTCAATGAAGTGGATGTAACACCCTGTTATGCCTGACAGGATCTACACTGGCTCCAGAGACCAACACTAGTCTTTCCTACACACTTTCAAGAACGTCCTCGTCGGCCCATCAAGAACGTTCCCTCTTGGCACACATATTCGTGTCTATCCCGGTACATGTGCCGTGTTGTATGCCACAACAAGCGACACACGTCATGCACCACATGTTGGCACATCAGACCCACGCATGCCCGTGTAACCAAAAGGTTCGCCTCTGATACCAATTGTAACAACCTGTTACGCCTGGCGGGATTTAGACTTGCCCCAGAGACCAACACTAGTCTTTCTTGCGCACTTTGTCCTCCCTAGTGCCCACCCCGAACCAACTTCCCGGTTCGTCACCCATACTAGAATTGATCCAAGCCAAGCACGCTTAAGTTTGGAGTTTTTTTTCTAGTGGGCTTTCGGAAAAGAAGGAATTCCTTGTTGATATGAGTAGTCTATCATTCCTATTAAGCCAAGCTCTCACAGTGGTTTATCCTGGGCACATCATCTCTACGGAGGGCATCAAGATGCACCCTGAGAAAGTTGAGGCCATCTTGAAGTGGGAGCCTCCTCAGAAAGTCAAGCAGCTTCATAGCTTCCTCGGGCTTGCAAGTTACTATAGAAGATTCATGGAGAACTTCTCTCAAATTTCTAAGGCTCCGTCCAACCTCCTTCAGAAGAGTGTCAGGTATGCGTGGTCTCCCGAGTGTGAGGTGGCGTTCAACACACTCATGGATAAGCTGACTTCAACTCCAGTTCTTGTCCCTCCCGAACAATCCAAGCATTTCTAAGTGTTCTCCGATGCTTCTCCCCAAGGTAATGTTGGCATTCTCATGCCAGATAAGAAGGTTGTCGCTTATACCTCGCATTATTTGAATCCAAGAGAGAGGAGATACCCCACTCACGATCTTGAGTTGGCGGTAGTTGTTCATGCCCTGATTACGTTGACACATCTATTGTTGGGAAGACCAGTTCAGGTGTTCACCGACTAGAAGATCTTGAAGTACACTTTTAGTCAACTGAATCTCAATCTTCGGAAAACGCGTTGGGTGGAAATGATTGAGGAGTACAATCCGAGTATTGAATATAGTCCTGGAAAAGAAAATATCATTGCGGACGCGCTCAGCCGAAAGGCATAATGCAACAGTCTTATCCTCAATCCCCTTTAACCCGACCTTTGTGAAGCTTTCTGCAAGCTCAATCTCCAAGTGGTTCCACAAGGATTTATTGCCAATCTTCAAGTCTCTCTGACTTTGGAAGATCAGATTCACCAAGATCAGCTTCTTGATGCTATGGTGAAGAAAGTGAAGAAAGGTGTGTCCAAGAGCATTCCAAAGTATTAGGTCTTCCGTGTTGATGAGAAGGACATATTCTTTTTCAAGGATCGTCTAGTGGTTCCCAAGGGAGAACTCAGGAAAGTTATCATGGTTGAAGCGCACAATTCTCTCTTCTCAATTCATCCAGGCAGTTCCAAAATGTATTAGGATCTCAAGCAAACCTTTTGGTGGACTCGCATGAAGCGTGAGATTGCTCAGTTTGTGAACGAGTGTGATGTTTGTCAAAGAGTGAAGGTAGAACAGCAACTTCCAGCAGGTCTCCTTCAGCTTTTTCCTATTCTAGAGTGGAAATTTGATCATGTTGAGATGGATTTCGTCAGTGGGTTTCCTAAGTCCAATAGAGGTAACGATGCCATCTTTGTGGTTATCGACAAGCTCACCAAGGTTTCCCACTTCCTTCTGGCCAAAGAATCTATCTCGGCAGCTAAGCTAGTAGAGCTGTACACTTCAAGGATAGTCTCTTTGCACGGTATTCCTTAGCTCATATCCTCAGATCGGGGAAGCCTCTTCACTTACAAGTTCTGGAATTTCTTCTAGACTATGAGTACCAAGATCCAAAAAATCTATCTCGGGAGCTCAAGTTTCCATCCTCAAACTAGTGGTCAAGTGGAAAGATTCAATCAAATCCTCAAAGATATGCTCATAGCTTGTGCGATTTCTTTCAGCATGAAGTGGGAAGATTGCCTCCTGTTTGCTGAGTTTTCATACAACAACAGTTTCCAAGTTAGTTCAGGCAAGGCCCCAATCGAGATTCTCTATGGTAGGAAATAACACACCCCGCTCAATTGGTCTAAAACCAGTGAGCGTCAAATCCTTGGGAATGCCATGATCACTAAAGTAGAAGAGATGTGTCGTGCCATTCGTGAAAATTTCAAAGCAGATCAATCCCGTCAAAAGAGCTATTATGATAACAAACATCATGACGTCACCTTTCAAATCGATGCTTTTGTCTTTATCTCAGAGTGTCTCCCAAGAAGGGCACTCAACGCTTTGGCATCAAAGGAAAGACTGCTCCTCGCTTTGTGGATCCTTCAAGATTGTGGGCAAGAGGGGAGACCTTGCCTACCAACTCGAGATTCCTCCCTATTTCTCAAATGTTCATGATGTGTTTCATGTCTCTCAGCTCCAGAAGTGCTTCAAGACTCCCGAGCATACTATTGACCTCCAATACATTGATCTCCAAGAACACCTATCCCATGATGAGAATCAAGTTAATATTCTTGAAGATACTGAGCGTAAGACTCGCGACAAATCTATCAAGTTTCTTAAGGTGAAGTTGTATCATCACTCCGACAAAGAAGCCACTTGGGAATGTGATGACCTTCTCAATTCCGAATTTCCCGAAAACTTCCGTTCATAGATCTCGAGACTGTTGGGAGACGTAGTAGTAAATCAAAATTTTCCTACGTGTCACCAAGATCTATCTATGGAGAAACCAGAAAACGAGCAGGGAGAGATTGGATCTTCATACCTTTGAAGATCGCTAAGCGGAAGCGTTGCTAGAACGCGGTTGATGGAGTCGTACTCGCAGCGATTCAGATCGCGGTAGATCCGATCAAGTGCCGAACGGACGGCACCTCCGCGTTCAACACACGTGCAGCCCGGTGACGTCTCCTACGCCTTGATCCAGCAAGGAGGGAGGAGAGGTTGAGGGAGAGCTCCGGCAGCACGACGGCGTGGTGGCGGTGGAGCTGCGTGGTACTCCGACAGAGCTTCGCTAAGCACTACGGAGAAACGAGGAGAGGGAGGAGTAGGGCTGCACCAGAGAGGAGATAAACTCATGTGTTGTGCAGCCCCAAATACCTCCACTATATATAGGAGGAGGGGAGGAGAGGTGCTGCGCCCTAGGGTTCCACCCTAGGGGTGGCGGCAGCCTCCAGAAGCCCATCTGGCTGGCGGCCAGGGCAGGGAGAGGTGGAGGCGCCCTAGGGTGGGCCTTAAGGCCCATCTAAGCCTGGGGTTTGCCCCCCTCCACCCTTGCTGCGCCTTGGGCTGGGGTGGAAGGTGCACCAGCCCACCTAGGGGCTGTCTCCCTCCCACTCTTGGCCCATGGAACCTTCCGGGGCAGGTGGGCCCACTTGCTGGACCCCGGAACCCTTCCGGTGGTCCCGGTACACTACCGGAGACACCCGGAACACTTCCGGTAACCAAAACCTCACTTCCTATATATCAATCTTCGTCTCCGGACCATTCCGGGACTCCTCGTGACGTCCGGGATCTCATCCGGGACTCCGAACAACCATCGGTAACCACGTACACCATTTCCCTATAACCCTAGCGTCATCGAACCTTAAGTGTGTAGACCCTACGGGTTCGGGGGACACGTAGACATGACCGAGACACCTCTCCGGCCACTAACCAACAGCGGGATCTGGATACCCATGTTGGCTCCCACGTACTCCACGATGATATCATCGGATGAACCATGATGTCAAGGATTCAATCAATCCCGTATACAATTCCCTTTGTCTATCGGTATGGTACTTGCCCGAGATTCGATCGTCGGTATCCCCATACCTTGTTCAGTCTCGTTACCGGCAAGTCTCTTTACTCGTTCCGTAATACATCATCCCGTGTCTAACTCCTTAGTCACATTGAGCTCATAATGATGATGTCTTACCGAGTGGGCCCAGAGATACCTCTCCGTCACACGGAGTGACAAATCCCAGTCTCGATTCGTGTCAACCGAACAGACACTTTCGGAGATACCCATAGGGTACCTTTATAGCCACCTAGTTACGTTGTGACGTTTGGCACACCCAAAGCATTCCTACGGTATCCGGGAGTTACACAATCTCATGGTCTAAGGAAACGACACTTGACATTGAAAAGCTTTAGCAAACGAACTACACGATCTTGTGCTATGCTTAGGATTGGGTCTTGTCCATCACATCATTCTCCTAATGATGTGATCCCATTATCAATGACATCCAATGTCCATGGTCATGAAACCGTGACCATCTATTGATCAACGAGATAGCCAACTAGAGGCTCACTAGGGACACGTTGTGGTCTATGTATTCACACATGTATTACGGTTTCCGGTTAACACAATTATAGCATGAACAACAGACAATTATCATGAACTAGGAAATACAATAATAACCATTTTATTATTGTCTCTAGGGCATATTTCCAACAGTCTCCCACTTGCACTAGAGTCAATAATCTAGTTACATTGTGATGAATCGAACACCCATAGCATTCTGGTGTTGATCATGTTTTGCTCGTGAGAGAGGTTTAGTCAACGGATCTGCGACATTCAGATCCATATGCACTTTACAAATATCTATGTCTCCCTCCTGAATGTAATCACGGATGGAGTTGAAATGGCGCTTGATGTGTCTTGTCTTCTTGTGAAACCTGGGCTCCTTCGCAAGGGCAATAGCTCCAGTGTTGTCATAGAGTAGAGTCATCGGGACCGACGCATTCGGAATCACTCCTAGGTCGGTGATGAACTCCTTCATCCAGACTCCCTCCTTTGCTGCTTCCGAAGCAGCTATGTACTCCGCTTCACATGTAGATGCTGCCACGACGCTTTGCTTGCTGCTGCTCCAGCTCACTGCCCCTCCATTCAAAATATACACGTATCCGGTTTGCGACTTGGAGTCGTCCGGATCTGTGTCGAAGCTAGCATCGACGTAACCCTTTACGACGAGCTCTTCGGCACCTCCATAAACGAGAAACATGTCCTTTGTCCTTTTCAGGTACTTCAGGATATTCTTGACCGCTGTCCAGTGTTTCGCTCCGGGATCACTTTGGTACCTCCCTACCAAACTTATGGCAAGGTTCACATCAGGCCTGGTACACAGCATGGCATACATGATAGAGCCTATGGCTGAAGCATAGGGGATGACACTCATCTCTTCTCTATCCTTTGTCGTGGTTGGGCACTGAGTCGTACTCAATCTCACACCTTGCAACACAGGCAAGAACCCCTTCTTGGACTGATCCATATTGAACTTCTTCAATATCTTTTCAAGGTATGTGCTTTGTGAAAGACCAATGAGGCGTTTCGATCTATCTCTATAGATCTTAATACCTAATATGTAAGCAGCTTCTCCAAGGTCCTTCATTGAAAAACACTTATTCAAGTAGGCCTTTATACTTTCCAAGAGTTCTATATTATTTCCCATTATCAGCATGTCATCCACATACAGTATAAGAAATGCTATAGAGCTCCCACTCACTTTCTCGTAAATACAGGGTTCTCCATAAACCTGTACAAACCCAAACACTTTAATCACCTCATTAAAGCGAATGTTCCAACTCCGAGATGCTTGCACCAGCCCATAGATGGAGCGTTGGAGCTTGCATACCTTGTTAGCATCTTTAGGACCGACAAAACCTTCCGGTTGCATCATATACAGTTCTTCCTTGAGGAAGCCATTAAGGAATGCCGTTTTGACGTCCATTTGCCAGATCTCATAATCATAAAATGCGGCAACTGCTAACATGATTCGAACTGACTTTAGCATCGCTACGGGTGAGAAAGTCTCATCGTAGTCAACTCCTTCAACTTGTCGATAACCTTTGGCGACAAGCCGAGCTTTATAGGCAGTCACATTACCGTCTGCGTCAGTCTTCTTCTTAAAGATCCATTTGTTTTCAATGGCTCGCTTATCATCAGGCAAGTCCACCAAAGTCCATACTTTGTTCTCATACATGGATCCTATCTCGGATTTCATGGCCTCAAGCCATTTGTTGGAATCCGGGCCCACCATTGCTTCTTCATAGTTCGAAGGTTCACCGTTGTCCAACAACATGATCTCTAGGACAGGATTGCCGTACCACTCTGGTGCAGAACGTGTCCTAGTGGACCTTCGGATAGCGACTTGATCTGAAGCTTCATGATCATCATCATTAACTTCCTCTCTAGCCGGTGTAGGCTCCACACAAACAACTTCCTGTGCCGCGCTACTCTCCGGTTCGGGTGGAGGTACAATTACCTCATCAAGTTCTATTTTCCTCCCACTTACTTCTTTCGAGAGAAACTCTTTCTCGAGAAAGGATCCATTCTTGGCAACAAAGAATTTGCCCTCGGATCGTAGGTAGAAGGTATACCCAATAGTCTCTTTGGGATATCCTATGAAGACGCACTTTTCCGCTTTGGGTTCGAGCTTCTCAGGTTGAAGTTTCTTCACACAAGCATCGCATCCCCAAACTTTTAGAAACGACAGCTTAGGTTTCTTTCCAAACCATAATTCATACGGTGTCGTCTCAACGGATTTAGACAGTGCCCTATTTAAAGTGAATGCGGCAGTCTCTAATGCGTATCCCCAAAATGATAGCGGTAAGTCGGTAAGAGACATCATAGATCCACCATATCCAATAGAGTGCGATTACGATGTTCAGACACACCATTTCGCTGAGGTGTGCCGGGCGGCGTGAGCTGTGAAATAATTCCACATTTCCTAAGGTGTGTGCCAAACTCGTGACTTAAATATTCTCCGCCACGATCAGATCGTAGGCATTTTATTTTCTTGTCACGTTGATTCTCGACCTCACTCTGAAATTCCTTGAACCTTTCAAAGGTTTCAGACTTGTGTTTCATTAAGTAGACATACCCATATCTGCTCAAGTCATCAGTGAGGGTGAGAATATAACGATAGCCACCGCGAGCCTCGACACTCATTGGACCTCATACATCGGTATGTATTATCTCCAACAAGTCAGTTGCTCGCTCCATTGTTCCGGAGAACAGAGTCTTGGTCATCTTGCCCATGAGGCATGGTTCGCATGTGTCAAATGATTCGAAATCAAGTGACTCCAAAAGTCCATTAGCATGGATTTTCTTCATGCATTTGACACCAATATGGCCAAGACGGCAGTGCCACATGTACGTGGGACTATCGTTATCAACTTTACACCTTTTGGTACTCACACTATGGACATGTGTAACATCACGTTCGAGATTCATCAAAAATAAACCATTGACCAGCGGGGCATGAGCATAAAACATTTCTCTCATATAAATAGAACAACCATTATTCTCGGATTTAAATGAGTAGCCATCTCGCATCAAGCGAGATCCAGATACAATGTTTGCTCAAAGCTGGTACTAAATAACAATTATTAAGATTTAAAACTAATCCCGAAGGTAGATGCAGAGGTAGCGTGCCGACGGCGATCACATCGACCTTGGAACCATTCCCGACGCGCATCGTCACCTCGTCCTTGGCCAGCCTCCGCTTATTCCGCAGCTCCTGCTTGGAGTTACAAATGTGAGCAACTGCACCGGTATCAAATACCCAGGAGCTACTACGAGCGCTGGTCAAGTACACATTAATAACAAGTATATCACATATACCTTTAATGTTGCCGTCCTTCTTATCCGCTAAGTACTTGGGGCAGTTCCGCTTCCAGTGACCGGTACCCTTACAATAGAAACACTCAGTCTCAAGCTTGGGTCCATTCTTGTTCTTCTTTTTCTCGGCAACTTGCTTACCAGGTGCGGCAACAGCTTTGTCGTCCTTCTTGAAGTTCTTCTTACCCTTGCCTTTCTTGAAACTAGTGGTCTTGTTTACCATCAACACTTGATGATCCTTTCTGATCTCGATATCTGCTGATTTCAGCATCGAGTACAACTCAGGAATGGACTTCTCCATCCCTTGCATGTTCTAGTTCATCACAAAGCTCTTGTAGCTAGGTGGAAGCGACTGGAGGATTCTGTCAATGACCGAGTCATCCGGGATGTTAACTCCCAGCTGAGTCAAGCGGTTGTGAAGCCCAGACATCTTGAGGATGTGCTCACTGACAGAACTGTTCTCCTCCATCTTACAACTAAAGAACTTGTCGGAGACTTCATATCTCTCGACCTGGGCATGAGCTTGAAAGACCAGTTTCAGCTCTTGGAACATCTCATATGCTCCGTGTTGCTCAAAACGCTTTTGGAGCCCTGGTTCTAAACTGTAAAGCATGCCGCACTGAACAAGGGAGTAGTCATCGCAGCGAGAATGCCAAGCGTTCGCAACGTCTTGTTCTGCTGGGAGAAGGGGTGGGTCACCTAGCGGTGCATCAAGGACATACAGTTTCTTGGAAGCTATGAGGATGATCCTCAAGCCACGGACCCAGTCCGCATAGTTGCTTCGATCGTCTTTCAGCTTGGTTTTCTCTAGGAACGCGTTGAAATTGAGGTTGACATTTGCGTTGGCCATTTGCATTGACCATTTGCGTTGGGAGACGTAGTAGTAAATCAAAATTTTCCTACGTGTCACCAAGATCTATCTATGGAGAAACCAGCAAACGAGCGGGGAGAGATTGGATCTTCATACCTTTGAAGATCGCTAAGCGGAAGCGTTGCTAGAACGCGGTTGATGGAGTCGTACTCGCAGCGATTCAGATCGCGGTAGATCCGATCAAGTGCCGAACGGACGGCACCTCTGCGTTCAACACACGTGCAGCCCGATGACGTCTCCTACGCCTTGATCCAGCAAGGAGGGAGGAGAGGTTGAGGGAGAGCTCCGGCAGCACGACGGCATGGTGGCAGTGGAGCTGCGTGGTACTCCGATAGAGCTTCGCTAAGCACTACGGAGAAAGGAGGAGAGGGAGGAGTAGGGCTGCACCAGGGAGGACATAAACTCGTGTGTTGTGCAGCCCCAAATACCTCCACTATATATAGGAGGAGGGGAGGAGAGGTGTTGCGCCCTAGGGTTCCATCCTAGGGGTGGCGGCAGCCTCTAGAAGCCCATCTGGCTGGCGGCCAGGGCAGGGAGAGGTGTAGGCGCCCTAGGGTGGGCCTTAAGGCCCACCTAAGCCTAGGATTTGCCCCCCTCCACCCTTGCTGTGCCTTGGGCTGGGGTGGGAGGCGCACCAGCCCACCGAGGGGCTGGTTCCCTCCCACTCTGGGCCCATGGAAACTTCCGGGTCAGGTGGGCCCACTTGGTGGACCCTCGGAACCCTTTCGGTGGTCCCGGTACACTACCGGAGACACCCGGAACACTTCCGGTAACCAAAACCTCACTTCCTATATATCAATCTTCGTCTCCGGACCATTCCGGGACTCCTCGTGACGTCCAGGATCTCATCCGGGACTCCGAACAACCTTCGGTAACCACGTACACCATTTCCCTATAACCCTAGCGTCATCGAACCTTAAGTGTGTAGACCCTACGGGTTCGGGAGACACGTGGACATGACCGAGACACCTCTCCGACCAATAACCAACAGCGGGATCTGGATACCCATGTTGGCTCCCACGTACTCCACGATGATATCATCGGATGAACCATGATGTCAAGGATTCAATCAATCCCGTATACAATTCCCTTTGTCTATCGGTATGGTACTTGCCCGAGATTCGATCGTCGGTATCCCCATACCTTGTTCAATCTCGTTACCGGCAAGTCTCTTTACTCGTTCCATAATACATCATCCCGTGACTAACTCCTTAGTCACATTGAGCTCATAATGATGATGTCTTACCGAGTGGGCCCAGAGATACCTCTCCGTCACACGGAGTGAGAAATCCCAGTCTCGATTCGTGTCAACCCAACAGACACTTTCGGAGATACCCGTAGCGTACCTTTATAGCCACCCAGTTACGTTGTGACGTTTGGCACACCCAAAGCATTCCTACGGTATCCGGGAGTTACACAATCTCATGATCTAAGGAAATGACACTTGACATTGAAAAGCTTTAGCAAACGAACTACACGATCTTGTGCTATGCTTAGGATTGGGTCTTGTCCATCACATCATTCTCCTAATGATGTGATCCCGTTATCAATGACATCCAATGTCCATGGTCATGAAACCGTGACCATCTATTGATCAGCGAGCTAGCCAACTAGAGGCTCACTAGGGACACGTTGTGGTCTATGTATTCACACATGTATTACGGTTTCCGGTTAACACAATTATAGCATGAACAACAGACAATTATCATGAACTAGGAAATACAATAATAACCATTTTATTATTGCCTCTAGGGCATATTTCCAACAGAGACAAGATCCTCGTGTAGTTGAGGAGAGTTGTAAGAGCCCAGGTGCATCCCTTGCCATATTTGTAGCTATTCGAGAGATGCCATAGAGGCACTCATGTGATGATTTCGTTTCCTATGTATTCATGTGAATTTTTTTTTGTCATTGAACATCATTAGTGATATGTATCAATAAGTATGTGAATTATTGACGAGACTATATATAGTATGATGATTGTTCTAATAGTCCCTAGTTGTCAAGGTCATGCGAACACATATCCTTTACTAGTATACAATTCACTTGATGACTACGTTTCACAAGTCATGTGCATAGAGATGCTAAACTGATAGTATGGACTCGGGGATTGAGATCACCGAGTCGGACAGACCCACTTTGAGACACATCAAGATAATAACATCTGTTAGTATCAAGTACAATGTATATGTCGGCGTTCTGGGAATGGGGGTACCCAGACTTGCCTGCCCGCATCCTAGGGCGAGGCCCACGTCGACAGCCAAGTACGGCCCAGCGCGACGCCACTCAAGACAAGGCCCTCACGAGAGCCCCGAGCTCGCGATTAAAACAACGCCAAGACCCATAGGGAAATAGGCCTCCCCAGGACCCCTCCTGAGCAGCAGAGATCTCTATGCAATGCTTGGCCTCGGGAGGCTAAGGATGAAGCAAGGTGGGCCAGGCAGGCACCAGCGCGCCAGATAGGACAGCTTCCTCTTTGGTGCAACGGGGGCAAGGACGTACGCAGGTTCCCAAAGCACCCCCAAAGGTTTCCATTCCGGTGCAACAAGACCAAGACCATGAGCCCTGCAGGGAGGATGTCATCGCCGAGTCCACCACTGCGTCACTAGCAGCTACTTTGTAGGTTAAGACCACCTTTTGTCAGGATAAGGATGTACCCCTTGCCCCCTTTGAATTTGGCCGTTGTGGGATCCCTTCCCGCCATAGCGATAAGGGAAGAGGACCCGGGCCACTATAAATGAAGGATAGGCTGGTCCATAGAGAGTGGCGACCAGAGAAGAAGAGAGACCACTAGGGCGCCCACACGAGGCAACTCACCACTGTACTGGTTCATCCACAATCCTCCTCATGAGGCAATCAACCAAAGCAGGAGTAGGGTTTTACACTTTGCAGCGACCCAAACATGGGTACATCCTCGTGTGCCATCTTCTTCCTCCTCATCGTGCGAGTTCATCAAACTAGGCTACCAGGTTGTGAGCTAGGAGGGGTGAAGCTGTTGGGCATCTTCACACACGCCCTTGGGTTCAATCTGTCTTGGGTTTTGCGGAGCCCAAAATCTGACATTTGGCGTGCCAGGTAGGGGGCATGGTGAAGTCTTCCTCTAGCCTCGCTCTTTCTACGCTTCACCGCTCCGATGGTTGATGCTCACTAAGCCCGCGCTGAGCAGCTCGCGTCGCCCAGATTGCGCCCATGGGCCGCGCCTCTGTGCGTTGGTCCGCCTCTGCTGTTGCCAACGCCGCCACAGGCCCGGAACCCCACAAATGGCTGGACTCGTCATAGCCGCTCACCATGTGGCGCGACGGCCGCACCGCTACTCCGTCGATTGTTCCACCTACTGGGTCGTCCTCCCATGCTCGTCCCAGGCCGACACTTGAGACAGGGACACTCTCCATGGCGCACAAGCTTCTATGCTACCACCCTGCCCATGACTGCCATGATGACTGGCTCGGGCGCATCGCAGAGCTCGTCAGTGCCGCTGGTGACCCTTCGGCGCTCTCCTACTCGCTCCGTCCCCAACCCTCTCTGGCAGACGACGTGGCCCATGATGCGTCGCACCCTCCTCCCCAGCGCGACATCGACCCTGACACTAGGCATGAAGCACGCCCTCGTGGCCAGTCGTGTGGTCTCCAGGCGAGGGTGAGGGATGAAGTAAGCTGCCAGGTGATGCCGTGGCCGTGCGCTGACGCGCGTGCATTTCTTGCGCCTCTGCATTAGCATCATGACTGGGCGCCCCTAGAAGCGGCCGCGCAGGAGCATCGAGACCAGGTCCCTCTCGTGCGTGCGACACCTGTAGGTCCAGTAGGTTGCCACGCCATCACCCCGGAGCTCCATCTAGCCGTGTGTCCCTGCAAGTTCGAGCCTGACCTACCTCCTCGCTACGATGGCACCTCGGACCCCGTTGAGTTCCTACATCTCTACTCGCTGAACATCCAGGTGGCTAGTGGGGATGGCAAGGTCATGGCTAGCTGGTTCCCCATGGCGCTCAAGGGTCATGCGCTCTCCTGGGTCCTCTACCTGCCGGAGGGGTCAGTCACCTCCTGGGACAACCTGCATAAGTGTTTCATCGCCAACTTCCAAGGCACCTGTGAAGCGGTAGGAGGGAGAGACCCTGCACAAGTTCATACAACACTTCACAACTGTCTGCCTCAAGATCCCAAGGGCGTCGGATGAGTCCATCATCTTCGTGTTCATCGACGGTGCCAGGGACCTCGGGATGAGGGAGGAGCTCACCATCAACGACGAACTGTGCACAACCCTTGAGATGTTCAACTTGGCGAACAAGTGGGCAAAGGCTGAAGAGAGGTGCCTCTCGCTCCGCGAGCTCCCGGAGGCGGAACTAGAAGACAAGAATACCAAGACCAAGGAGGCGAAGTGCAAGGACCCCGCGGTGCTTGTGGCTGAACCTGAGGCGAAACAAAATCGAGACGAGGAACCCCCCACGAACCTCCAGAAGGGTCACGTTGTGGCCAGCCTCATGAGGCCTGCCCTCGTGAGACTGGCCTACCCCTGCTGTCGTCGCCACCCAGGAGGAAGGAAGAGGACAGACATAACGACGGGGTTGGGGGCTTCCAGGAGGTCAGGGCAATAGCTTGCATCCTGGGCGGCGCTCAAGCCCTATAATCGAACCCCATCTTCAAGCAGTTCTCATGGGAGGTGAACACAGATCTCCCGAAGCCCAAGGCTGCCCGCCCCCTCAAGCAGTCCCAATGCGCAATCACCTTTGACTCAAGGGATCAACTCAGGTGTTCAGCTATGGCGAGTGCTCTCCCCATGTTGTGCACGCCTACCATCAGCAATGTCCTCGTCACCAAGACCTCATCGACGGTGGTGTGGGTCTCAATGTCCTCTCCATTGAGAGGTTTGAGACGCTCCAGGTGCCATACGACCAACTCATGCCAACCAAGCCCTTCTCAGGAGTCACTGACGGTTCCACGGTCCACATCGGGTAAGTGCGCCTGCCCATCACCTTCGGCTGGTGCAAGAATTACCACACCGAGCTCATCGTCTTTCATGTCGACCACATCCACCTCCCATACAATAGTGATCCTCGGGTACCCATCCCTCGCGAAGTTCATGGCGGTGGCAAATCATGGCTACAACGTCCACAAAATACCGGGGAGTGGCGGCATCATCACCGTCGCTTGCACTAAGAAGGACATTGTTTGCTCCCTCGAGCAAGCCTACCGTGCCGCAGCGGCCAAGCACTCGAACGACAAAGGAGATGTCCTGCCTCGCGAGGGTGTCGCCAGGAAGAAGAAGCTTCTCCTTTCCAATGGGTGCCACGGGGACGAAACCTCTAAGGATGGCGCCTTAGGCTCAGCGTCTAGGGCCGAGGCCCCTCCTTCCCTTGCATAGGATGGCGCGCTCAGCACCTCCCTTGGGCCAGGCTCGGGGGCATCCATCCGAAAGACTGCTATCCTAACCGGTGAGATGAGGGAGGCGTTCGGGCACATCTTGGAGGCGTGTTCCGACTCACATGTACCCAAGACGGGAGCACGACGCAAGGCGCCAAGTTCACGAGAATTCATCACTAGAGTAATCGAGGATCTTCAGGAAGCACAGGCCATGCAAGGCGGGAGCTGTTCTGCACCGCCAAGTACAATCGCCATCGTCGGCTCGGGTGACGTGTCGCGCGTCTGCGTCAACGTACTCGGGATCAACAGGGCCGCGTCGCAGGACATCTTCTGGCTGACGCATGACAGTCGCGGCAAGGTCTACCCGTACAACTAGGTTTGCATGCCCTTCGGCCTCGCGAACACGGGCGCCATGTTCCAGGGCCTTGCTCGAGCCATGCTATGCCTTACTAGGCTAGGCATTTCGAATAGTTGGAGGAGATGTCAGGACCGAGCGAGTGCCTAGAGCCTCGGGAGACGTCAGGCTCATGAGATCCAAGCTTGCGGAGACACAAGGTCAGGCTCCGACTTCTACTTTGATGCTTCAGCGGTATTTCCACCATGTAAATTTTTTGGTTTCCTTAGTTTGAGGGCGCCCACCAGGTTGCATTATCCTCGGGCAGTCAGGGCTCATCCCTGCAGCCACGTTGTTTATGCATATGTCAGAACCTTTCATGCATATGACATATTTCCTAACATTCCAATCTACCTGCTCGGTGCCTCACCACCATGAACGTCGCCGCGCCCTAATGATCCTACCTTCGACCGCCTCATGATTAAGGACTGGCATGACGTCTGTGCTCGGGTCCGTGCCTGTAACATTGACAAATCCAAGTGGTCGAGATCTGTCTCACGGGCCAGCCCCATGGACGTCACCTCATGAGGCCCTTGGTGTTCTGTCCTTGGTTGAGCTAATCGGGAGTGGGTGAGTCAGGGCGCGGAGCACGAATCCTATAACCATGGTCGGCTTTTCCGAGTCATGGGAGCTGTGCGCTAGGTGTTTTCTCCTAGGAGTTGTCGCATGAGAAGACTGGGCACATCATCTAATCTCGGGTACATCCCTATAGCGTCGACAAATCCTGTGGCTGAGCTCTGTCTGGCGACCGACCCCGTCCACGTCACCTCCTGAGGTCATTGGTGTTTGGCCTTCTCATGTGATGGCCCATGGAAATCTATTCAGCACAGGTTTGTCAAAATCTATAGGTCCTGGGACGACGCTTTCTGCTGGAAGATTTAGGAGCCACCCGCCTTTGAGGTAGGGCCTCGTGAGGCTGAGCTGCCTCACGAGTGTCCAAATACACCTCCACGTTCCACCGTGCAGGCCACATGTATGAACTTAATGGGTTGTTCATGCCCAGGGGGCTCAGGAGTCGGGGCTCCCCATTCCCACGCCCAAGTGGAAGCCCCAAGCTCCACACTAGCGGACGATACAGTCCCCTAATGACTATGCGCACGCAACATGGTAGCCCTATGCTCTGTGCTGGTGGATAAACAACTAAGGGTGTGTCACAACCCTAGTAAGAGTCATAGGCTAGTAATGTGTTTGCATCATCATCATCATCTATTCATCAATATGAAATGGGGAGAAGAAGAAAACCCCACCCACTTAATGAATTATAGGATTTCTAGATAAATGAAATTTCAACAAATCCAAAATGCCCATCAAAAATGTCCCCTATGTCTGATAAATAGGGACATGGATATACCAGGGGACATTTGTATTATTTGAACATTTAAAATAATTTGAATTAATGGTTTACATCCCTGGAAAATGACAAATAAAGCAAATATCATTATCACTGTTTCCAAAATAATCTGAAGCTATTATTATAAGTTTGGAATATTCAAACTACAATTTAGAAAATATGTGGGTCATTTTATGAAAGTCATTGGACCTGCAAAGGAAATAAATAAATATTAGAAAACAGAAAACAGAAGTTAAAAAAAAAGCCAGAAGGGGCTTACCTGGCCCAGGAAGGAGATGGCCCAGCCCACCAGGGCCAAGCGGTCATCTTCAACCTCTGCCAGTAGGCAGAGGCGAAGTGCCGCGCGGCGCCGGGAGGCCTCCACCTCCTCCCTGCCTGGTCGCCTGCCTGGAGTCCCCAGGGCGCGCCAGCTCGCCGTCGCCGAGGTCTTCTCCCTCTCTCCCTCGCGGTCGCCGCTCTCTCTCGCTTTCCCCCCTCTCTGCTCTCCAACTTCCCCGGCAATCGACGTCGTTCTCGCCGTCGATTCGTTGCCCCCGACGCCTCCCCGACCCTTCCGTCGCCGCCAGAAGCACCGGGGTGAGTCCCCGGTTCGTTTCCCCCTCTCCCCGTTGCTCCTCCCCTCCTCTAGCCCTGCTAGCTATCGACGCCCGAGGGGACCTCGCCGCCGGCCATGGCACAGCCGTGGCCACAGCAGCCGCAGCCCACACCCGACCATGTGCCTGTGCTCAGTGCGTCCCCAGGAGCCGTAGCCGCCACCAGTCCCCCCCCCCGCGTCCTGGTCGCCGTTTCCCCGTCGTCCCGAGCTCCGGCCGCCGCCAAAACGGACGTGGCCGTCGGCTCCGGCGACCCCGTGACCTCCTGCGGCTCCGGATGGATGCGGCTGTGCGCGGGCTACTCGCCAGTGGTCTTAGCTCGCTAGATAACCCCCTGTAGAAGAAACCCGACGGTCGCCGCCGTCTCTGGAGGTCACCGGCGTCAAGCCGCCGGCCAACTCCGGTGCGTTTGACCCGGGTGGACCCCTGGCTTGACTCTGTGCGTCAATGACAGGTGGGGCCCCTGTCCAGATTAGTTAAGTTAATCACGGATTACTTTAAATCATTTAGTTAAACTAATGTGACACTAACAAGTGGGCCCCGGTATGCTAATTAGTTAGGATTAATTTTAATTAGTTTGTCAAACTAACCAGACACTGACATGTGGACCCCACATGTCAGGTTTGACTCTGGGCTGAGTCAGCTGACCAGCTGATGTCATCATGACATCATGCTTATGTCATAACTCATTTTCTTATTTTAAAATAATTCCAGGAAATGTTTAAAACTTTGAAAAATCATATAAATTAATCTGTAAATCAGATGAAAATAATTTATATATGAAAAATTATCAGAAAAATCCAAGGAATCCAATGTTGCTCCTCTCATGCATGATAGAGAAACCCAAATAGGTGAACTTGGACATTTTAGCATTAGGTCATTATATGGAAGTTGAAATGAGGACAACTTGGAACCTATATTCAAATCTGAATTAAATAGACATGATCACCATTCACATTAGCTCACCCATGTATACCACTATGCCATGACCATGCATCATATTGTCGCATTTGCTTGTATTGATTGTTCTTATCTGCATTGCGGTAGGTCCGAATCCAGACGATACTACTCCGTACCCCGACGAAGGAGAGAACTCTTCCGCAACTCAGCAAGGCAAGCAACCCCATTGATCATTCCGATAACATCCCATTCTCTCGCTCCTGCTCCCATTATTGCATTAGGACAAACGATCACATGTCAGTCATACCCGGTAGATGATCCTATTCTTATGCATGACCTGATCTTGTCACAGTAAATAGCTACACCTTGCAACCTAGCATACCTGGTAGATGCTTGTGCCGTGATGTGCTTAGCTTATCTTCATGCCATGCTGCTATGCTTAGATTTGTGTCAGGTCTGATTCATCTAGGTGATGAGTTAGAGTGAAACTGTGATGTTCCATGTTGAGCTCATAATGAATCCGTTTTGGTAAAAGGTGGCGATGAGAGGCTATGTAGGAGTACATAGTGGGTTGTCTCATTGAGACCGTTCTTAGGAACTGGGTTCCGGGTTTGAGATCCAAGACAAGATACTACCACATGCTGGGCCCTGAAATATGACCCCGCTCGACTTATCAGTCGCTTAGTCTTTGGTCTAGGTATTGCAAGTAGTTTCTTGTGTTTATAGCATGCTGGAGGCCATGCGTAGCGCTGACCCTCGGGGTGGGTTACGACGCGGTAGGCAGTGGCACGGTGTACCAAGGGTCACTCGAATGGTGGGCTTGGGAACCCTGCACACATCGTTTGGGACCGTAGTGGAAACTTCGGCCGGACTTCCATGCGGGTCAGTCTCAAATAGGCGGTAGCCTGGACTAGAGGTCTTATGTGATTGACGGTCGTGGCCGACTCCCGCGCTGGGCATCCGCTTGAAGGTTGCCGAGGTGCATGGTTTATGGCACACAGCGATAAGTGGCGAGAGCGTGTGTGAAGAAGTACACCCCTGCAGGGTTATGAAACTATTCGAATAGCCGCGTCCGCGGATATGGACTACTTGGAGAACTTATGCTGTTCATAGATAATCAAATGGATACTTCTAAAAATCTCAAGACAAGTGTGAGTACCGTGGATGGCACTCTTCCGGGAGGGGAAGGTGAGTCTATGGTGGTGTATTGAGATGGAGTTAGTGGACTCGTGTGCGATAAGTAAAATTGTAACAAAGAGGGTAAAACTGAGTAGTGTAGGTTAGCCAGGAGTCAAAGCTGGCTTTCTGCATAAACTCCTCCACCCCTTTGTTGATACATGAGCATAACTAGACTAGGTCTGATTTAAAGACTTGCTGAGTACGATTGTACTCATCCTTGCTTAATTAATGTTGCAGAGGAAAACCAGGATCCATCAGGTGGGTTCTATCTAGACGTTGACGATGCCGAATAGCTGGTGTCCCAGCTACGACACTGTGACGTGTGGCGTGTTGTAGATAGTCAGGCCATGTGCCCTCTTTTCATTTCACTGTCCGTACTCGGATAGTTCTAAGTTTCCGCTGGCTTGTATGAACTTGTTTGTATAACTTGAGTGCCGGGTCATGTGACCCCTATCTGTAAGAACATATTATGCAAGGCTCTTCTGAGCCTTTTAAATAAAAGTCATGTTGTTGTATGGTTATGTTGTGATGCCATAGTTGTATCTATGCATAACGGGCATGTCGTGCGTACGTGCGGCGTGCAACGGTATGTATGGGATCCGACATCTAGTTGTGTGCCTTTAGTAGTACTCCTTACGGGAAACTGTCTTTTTGTGCTTCCACCGAGCCTTGGTAGCTTGCTACTGCTCCAGACACATTGATTGATCGGCATGTATCCTTCTTTGCTGCTGTGTCTGTCCCTTTTGGGAAATGTCTCGCAGTGTAATGGAGTCCCTGTAGTCTGTTACGACTCGTCTACGTGCAGCGATGACATTCGTGTCTCGCGACGTAATGGAGTCCTTGTAACTTGCTACGACTCGTCTACACACGCTTGAGACCGACACCTGCATTGCTGGGTTATGTATGCCTGTTTCCGTACGGATGTGCCACTTGGGTTCTATGACTAGTTATGTCGGCCCGGGTTCTTTGTTATGTGATTGCCAGCGACATGTTCACATACGTGAGCCAAAAGACGCAAACGGTCCCGGCCAAGGTAAGGCTGCAGCTGTGGAGTACCGTGCGTGAGGCCGCAAAGTGATGTGGCTTGTTACAGTATGGAATCAGATGACTTAGGATCGGGGTCCCGACAGGGTGCCCTCGCGGCTGCATACAACCTCAGGATGGCCCCTCGTGGTCCCGTCTCGCCGCATTCCCCTGGGATGTTCGCGTGAGGGGGCTGCATGGGGGCTACGACCAGGCCAAGCCTGGCACACGTCACCTTTCCAAGGCACTGATACCTGGTTTTCATGAACCCCTCTCAGGCGAAAGATGGAGAGTAACGGTATGGGAACCACATGTACGTCAAGGGGGACTCCTCAGCATCGCGACTCAGGAGCCTCACTGGTCACGTAGCCCCTCACCCCTTGGCACCGTCCTGGTGATCCGGATGCCCCAACGGCAGTTAAGGTATGCGTGGGACCGGGCCCTGCCGACACAGAGCTAAAGGTGCTCCAAATCTCCAAGTTAACCCCGTCTACATCATGTTCCCATCATGAGGGATGGTTGTACGTCCAGGGGGACTCCTGAGCATTGCGAGTAAGGAGCCTTACTGGTCACATAGCGCCTCACCCCTTGGCACCATCCTGGTGATCTAGACGCCCCAGCGGCGGTTCAGGCATGCGCGGGACCAGGCCCTGCCGACGCATAGCATTACAACAAGAAGGAAGGAAACAAGGCAAAGAAAGCGACCACATAGTTTAATAGTCATTACAAGCATCAAATGTCTCCGAAAATTCTAACAAGTCTACCGCCTCCGCGAGGCATGATGAACATTACAGGAAAGGAACCAAGAAGATGAGCGAAGAGGAGCTGGCGCCACAACTCGTCTCGACCGCGGGGACCTCGTCGTCTACATCACTACCATTGCCTTCATCGCCACTAGCCCTCGCAGCTGTAGGAGTGGGGAACGGCAACGCAGGCGAACTTCTTCATCAGTGCCTCCACGGCGCCCTCCACGGCCCTCACTGTGGCAGCGCAAATCTCAGGATCAACCGGGTAGATCACGAATCCAAAGTCAAAACTCGTCTTGCGAAGGAAGAGGTGTATAAAGATGCACACCGTGGCCTCGGAGAAAAGGTCGCGGCACTCACTCTCAAAAACTTCCTCCACCCTAGCAACGGTACCCTCCAGTGCCTCAATGAGCTTTGAAGAGAGCCCCGTGAAGCCACTCTCAGGATCCACCAGGGGTTCCGTAAACCCTCCCCAGCAGATTGAGTGTAGTGCTCGGCGGGGCATGATCTCGACGGAGGGAAGGGCATTGAACTTCGTAGCTTTTTTCTACTTGGCTGTGTCAAGGGCCTTTTGCCCGGAGTCAAGTCGAGCCTTCTCCGCAGATACTTCCTCCTTCTGTGCGTCCAGGTGCTCGCGCTCTGTGGCTTGGTCAGCGACCACCTTGGGAAGCACAAAGTAACAGTTGGCAAGCTTGGCCTCATAGTTATTGAGGCCTTCCTCCCGCTGGCGAAGCTGCTCCACAAGCGCAGTCTTCTCCCCCTGAAGAGCCTTTAGGTGGACCTCCACCTTTTCGTAGTGCATCGTAGTAGACGTTGCGTCAGTCAGTGCCGTGTCGCGTGCTGCCATAGCTAACATGGCCTACTTCTTGCTCTCAGCCATGGTGGCCTAGGCTTACCTCCAAACCACCACGGCAAACGCATCGGCCTGGAGCCACCCGGAGAGGAGCCCGAGGAGTCCCTTCGCGAGGCGATCATCAGCACCCCTAAGGGCATCCTGGACCTGACCCGGAGCGGCATAGGCCCCATCCAGGGCGCCAAGGCCGCACGATGGAAGCGTCAGGGCCTAGTCCATAGATAGCGCCTACGAGACCGCATAATCCGCCTCCAGGGCAGTAGAAGCATGAGGAGCAGAAGGCATTGGGGGCTGTGCTACTACCATAGGCAAGGCAGATACAGACAGTCCTACAGCTAGCTGGCCCTCGAGGGCGAGTCCTTCAAACAGCGGTGCGAACGCATGCTCAAGGGAAGAGACGGCCGCCCCAACAGGCATCGAGGGCTCGGCAGCCGTGGTAGAGAGAATCGCCCTGTGAGCCCCCTCACCTGCGACATTTGGTGCCTCATCAGGCATCGGCGTGGCGCCAGGAGCGTGCATGGCGTCGGAAAGCACGTTCGGCTTGGCACTCGTTTTCTTCTGTGTCATCTTTAGCACAATAGCACTCCCAGTTACAAAGCCAAGGAGAGATCACCAGCATGTAAGCCACTGATAAGTGGACAAAGCTAAACATGATTACTGACTCTTCGACGTCGAGCCATTTCCTCTTCTTCTCCACCTGGACGACGGCGGAAATGCCCTTACCCTTCTCCGTTAGGGTGCCGCCATGTGGGGGAGTGGGGTTACTATCCGCAAAGGTCGTGACCAGAGAGGCCATCACGGCCCCAGTCACGTCTGCCTCGCCCACAGACTGCATCTCGGGTCGGGGCGAGATGGGCGCTTCAACAACATTGTCGGGACGAGCTAGGCACACCGGAGGGGGACCGGCCCTGCATTTCTGGAGGGTCACCTGGCCAGCGGAACGAGTGGCACGAGGGGCAGGCCCTGGCCCCCGGAGGACCATGGCGAAACACGGAGGACTTGCAGCATAGGCTTCGCTAGCATTGTCGTTGTCTTCGAAGCTACGCAGGAGCACGCTCCACGATGGAGGGGACACTTCCTCCAGATTGTCGTTCGCTCTCTCCTCCGAGTCCTCCTCGCCCGCGGTGTCGCCGGAGGACATCGCCAATGGGGAACCGAAACCCTTGTCCAGGGAGAGCCCCAGTTCATCAAAGGTGGGCATTGTGGCAACCAGATCAGCCCTGTCGTCGTGACAATACAACGGGGCGTAGGTCTCGGGAAGGTCTTCGTGGTCATCTTTAAGCAGGATCGTCATAGCCCTATTCAACTCCCTGGGGGTCAGGCATGCAGGCCAAAGCCTGATGTTGTCGCCACTGTCATGATAGTCCCACATGGGCCTCGAGTGAGACTAGAGGGGCGCCATACGCTGCATCAAGAAATCCTTCACTATAAATTCCCCGGTCAGCTCCTTGGTGTTGATATCGCAAGAGATCCGCTCCAGGACGGGCCTGGCCCTAGGATCGGAAAGCTTCGTGGAGCTCCAAGCAATAGTCTTCTCCGGCAGCCCCGTTGGAAGATCTAGGCAGGAGTTGATGCTCTTGAGGTCCAAGAAGACCCAGCGGTGCCTGAAGTTATCCACCTTCTTACCGGCCTTTAAGAGCATGTTCCGCTCTGGACCGTGGTGAAGGAGACGTATGTTGACCGCTGAGCATCGTTATGAAGCCACAAGCTAAAGAAATGATGGAAGAGGGCCACCAAAGGCTTCACACATACGAAAGCCTTGCAGTAAAAGGTGAAGACGGACAAGAGCAGGATGGAGTTAGGTAGGAGATGAAGATCTTGGATCCCGTAATGTGTAAGGATGGCGGTGAAGAACTCGGAGAAAAGCGGAACGAGCCCAGAGAAGATGCTATGGAGGAAGAAATGGTAGGCTGAGTTGGCCAGGCTATGCTTCTTCACAGAGCCGCACCATATCAAGGTCCGGCCCCACTTGTTGGTCTCGTCCACCATCGATGGGAGCACCGGGGCGAGGTCCCCGCCCTTGACTATGGTGGACTCCGAGAGTGCCAGTGAGATAGTAGTGGAAGCCGAGCTCTAGGCCTCATGTTTCGACTTGCCGGCGGGAGGCATCATGAAGTCATCGGGGACGATGAAGCAAGAAGGAAGATGGTGCGGTGCCGATGTCACACCCTATGTTTTGCCTCACATAAATTGTCCATATATAAGTGTTTAAACACATGGTCACGTTCAAGGTATTGGACAAAACCCTTCAAAACTATTTTTGCCTATTTCAAGCATTTGAAATGTTTCTATAAGAAATATTCTCAAATAAATCCAGGAAAATTCTAACATGTCACATATGATATGTGAGGTCTTGTTGCCAAGTTTCATCTCAATCCCAATTGTTTTGGTTCACCAAAATATTCCGAAAGCCTCTTTGTCCAGATCCAAATTTGAGCAACTCTAAATTACCAATTGACTTCCCTTAAGATCAAACTTTGTGGACATGATATAATCGTCCAATAATGCATCCACAACAAGTGGTGCATCAAGGAGAACAGGTTCACTTGTCCAAATCACCCCAAACCCCTTCCTATTGATTTCAAAAATTGGGAATGTTTGCATTGTCAAGTTTTTCCAATTGGTCCCAAACTTTTGTGGCATTCTCTAATATCCAAACAATGACACCACACAATGTGGTGCATTTAGGAGAGTGGCTTAGCATGACCAGATCTATAAAATTCTATTTGTGCCCATTTCTAGGGTTTACAACATTTCTATTGCCAACTTTTTTCAAATGAGCTCAAAACTTGTGGTCACTCCTATATTTACCAATGATTTTATCCTGTTAAAACCCACAACAAGTGAAGGTGTTTTGCTTGCCCAAAACTCCATCAAACACCTTCTGGTGTATTCTAGGATTCACTATTTTGCCCTTAGTAGTTCCCCTTTACCTCGAGTAAACTTGGCATGGCCATAGCACCCATTTCTCTCCCTCTTGCCTTTTGTTACCCTAAGGCACCTCTAGAACACCATTGGCCTTATGTGGCTTGTTTGAGCTCCCCTGGATTCCTAGGACACATGTGGACACGCCCAAGATGCCAAGTGCATGCCTCGGTATGTAGAGCTCGCGCTCTGGAGCGCGCTATAGTGCGCACCCGCACTGTAGCCGCCGCCCAACGGAAGCTCCCGACAGCCTCGGTCCTCCCTAGCATGTCCCCCCTGTCCCCCTCGACATCTGCAACATGGAAGCTGGTCGGGCCCCTTCTCTCTCTCCTCCTCCCGCACGTGCCCGGAGTCGCCCGACTTGCCCAGTGAGCATGCTCACACGCGCTAGGACTCAGCACTTCCCCACTCTCTCTCCCATCCATGCCTCATAGTCAAGCTCCTCGAATGCCGTAGACACCTCCCAACCCTCTCCCACTACAACCAGGGCCGACTCTAGGGACGCCCGTGGGCACCGTCCATGGTGAGCCCGAGCTCACCACATAAGAGCCGCACCGGAGCACCCCTCTGTCCACCTTGGTCCTCTCACTCCTCCTTGGACCTCCCTGCCCCCCCCCCTTTTTTCCATCTCCTCCTATCGCGGTAGTGGCGCCCGTGCCCATCGTCAGTGTCGGCCGCACACGCCCTAGTCGGTGCCCTCCTCGACCTGACCTTCCCCAAGGCCAGGGACAACTCGGCCAGGAGCGGCTCACCACCACGAGATCTCCCGTAGTCGGAGCGCCGCCGAGCATGGCTTGTGCCGCCGGGACAGAGCACCGGCGTGGGCTCGGTCGGGCTCATCTGCCCCTCCCTTTCTTTGGCAGGAGGAGGGGGAGAACGTGCCTGTGGAGCCCGCCGGTCAGTACCCAAGGCCCGGGCCCCCCGGGTTAAGTGGTCGCGCCTTCTCCTGGTATGTGTTTCCTCGCGGAGAAAACGGCTTGGCGCGGCGGTGTTGCTGGCCCGTCCTGTTCGCTACCCGACGCCCGTGCGCCATATAGCCCCCATTCGGTAATCCTTTTCTTTTTTTTCATTTCTTCAGAACTAATCAATTGATAGATAATTCATACGACCTCCAATTTTGATGATTCAAATTTCCACATCCACCTAAAAATGCCACATATTTAATGGTGCCACTTTCATTATTTTCCTCCACACCTTTCTGTCATGTTCAAATTTAAATTCAAATTTGAACTATTAGGGCCACTTTGTAAAATCTATAGATCACCAATTATAGTTTCAAATGGAGTAATTCAAGTCCCTAGGTGTGTCTAAATTCATGCAATTAGTGGTGAGCATTTTTGCTTACACTTTTTCTGCTCTATCAATTATTGGGCCATTTCTTCTTATGTGACCCACTTTGCAAATCCCTAGAAATTCATACCAACTCCAAATCTAGTGAAACCACTTCCCTCATGTTTCTAAAATCATGCCCTATTTTATGAGTGCCTCCACTCATTTTTATGAAAATATTTTCTGTGGACATCTTATAGGATCATCGTTTCCTTCTTTACCACAATTGAAGACCCCCTTGACCCACATCCATTAAAACCTCCTTGGTTATTCTTATCATGAACAAAGATGTCCAATAAAAATGAAACTCCTATTTATAGAGAACTTTTATTTCCCTTCTTGTTGTGTTGCTTATTGCGGTTGTTTCCGGCGATAGTTGACGAAGTAGACAAAATGCTCGGATGGACGAGAAGCGTGCGAAGGCCTCGAAGACTTTGCAAAGTAGGCAAGCAACCCTTTGACCATGACTATAAAACCTTTTATTGGATGTCATATAACACTTGTTGTTCCGATAAATTGATCATGTTGGTAAGGTACCCCCTTCGGTGGGATGCCTCCGATACCTTACCATTGATACTTGCATCGTGCATGACCCTACCATCTTATGAGGGTTGTGCCAGTGGTAGTAGTTAGGTTGCTAGTAGTGCTACGCAAGTGGGATGGGAAATGCATGGTGATTGTGATACCCCGGCTTATTAGGGATGATAGACTACTCATATCAATAAGGAATTCCTTCTTTTCCGGGAGCTCATTCGAACATAACTCCCAAGTCAAGCGTGCTTGGCTTGGAGTAGTTCTAGGATGGGTGACCAATCGAGAAGTTGGTCCGGGGTGCGCATGAGTGAGGACAAAGTGCACTGAAAAGACTATTATTGATCTGTGAGGCCAGTCTAGATCCCACCAGGAGTAACGACTACCGGCGGGTGTGTCCGAGGTGTTACAAGTTGGTATCAGAGCCGACCCTCATGGTTACCCGGCTGTTTGCCAATAGGTGTGCAGTCATGTTGTTCACAAAGTTGGTGACCCATCGTGGCACATAGAATGGCACATGTATCGGACTGGAAGCATAGACGTTTGTACCAAGAGGGAACGTTCCTGTGGCCTGAGGAGGACGTGGGTTCCTCTGAGTGGTGGTGTATGTGATAGCCTGTCTTATTAGGGATGATAAACTACTCATATCAATATGGAATTCCTTTTTTCTGGGAGCTCATTCGAATATAACTCCCAGGTTAAGCGTGCTTGGCTTGGAGTAGTTCTAGGATGGGTGACCGATCAGGAAGTTGGTCCCGGGTGCGCATGAGTGAGAACAAAGTGCACATAAAAGACGAGTATTGATCTGTGAGGCCAGTCTTGACCCGCCAGGAGTAATGACTGCCGGCAGGTGTGTCCGGGGTGTTATAGTGACGGAAACAAAATGGTTTCAAAGACTTTTCAAAAACCGCATTGGGTGCCACTAATTCTCGAGGGAGATGATGTTTAGTTGGGTTACCACTTGGTAAAGAAGTGGTGTACCGGAGCAAGTGAGTGTGTGTGGTTTTCGAAAAATGGATTGGTGTAAGTTGCGACCGTTATTCCAACCTTACATGTACAACCACTCTACCCCTATATGGGAAGGGGCTTTGTTCATTACCTTGGTGGGTACAAGCATAGAGCCCGCATTAGTAGTGGCGGGAGTGGTGTGGTCACTCTTGATATGGGATCATACCGGAATGGACGATAATGCGATGTCTTTACAAGCACCGGGCACACCGTTGGTCCCCTCATGGATGGTACAATCTGGAGCGAGGCTCGTGTGATGTACATCGTGAGGGATGGGTACTAATCGAGTGTACTCTTTGTTTATTATCGCTAGGGGAAAGGCAATGTTCGGGTGCTTACCTCGGGTATGTTATATACCACGAAAGTTCCCCGAGTCTTGTGGGTAAAGTGTGGAACCTCTTCAGAGTGTAAAACTATTTGAATAGCCGTGTCCACGGTCAAGGACAGTTGGATGACCGCTCTTGTGCTACGTCCAGATGTTTCCTCAAAACTGGTGTGTGTGTGTGTGTGTGTGTTGACAAGGATGATACTTGAGTCGAGCTGGATGACTTGGCATGATGATTGAACATTAGATGTTAAGATGGTACATGAGACAAGTCTGAGGACTTGGTGTGATGGTTGAGCATGAGACGAGCAACCCCCCTACTTATGATGATGACCGTGACGTGTTCTTATGAACACCTCTCTATGGTTGATGCATGCTTACTTAATTTACTTGATCATGTCGTTGCACTCAAAACTAGCTTTCTCCAAACCTTACCTATTAGTGCTATATCATGCATTGTTATTGCCTTGTTCCAAACATGGGTTGCTTGCGAGTACATTCGAAGTACTCATTGGCTTGCCACTGGTTATTTTATTGGATAGGCATGAAAGATCAGGTTATGATGAAGATTACCTTGATGACGGACATGCGAGCTAGGACGCTTCCTGGTCAGAATGACTGTAGGGTTAAGGCAGATGTCATGGGTTCACGCTATCGTTGAAGATTTCCGCTACAATCATATGAAGACTTGGCCATGAAGGCCATATTTCAGTAAACCGCTATGTAATGGATGTAAGACTCTTGTTACTCAGTTTCTGTGTGTTCAGTGAGCATTGATCTCTGCGATCACTGTGTACGTATATTCGGTGATCATGACTTATGAGTCAGGGTCCCCACAGAGCTGGTATCAGAGCCATCCTGACTGTAGGAAGCCCTTAGTTAGCATGGACGTTAGTTAGGACAAAACCATATTTCTTGACCCTTCAAAATCACCAATAAAGCCTCTATATTTCTCGCCTCTCCTAAAATTTCAAGGGAAGCAAAGGTTTTTGCCTTAGCATTTCCACCATCTTTCTCATAACTCTCCTCGTCTACTTTTTCAAAACTTTGCAAATGGTCGCTACTACCCTTGTGCCCCTGACCACTAGATTCCTTGTAAATCCTCGTGGGAGATCTGGAAGGAAGCCACCTTGCCAGATGATTGTCGACATATCTTGAACCCAAGTTGGCGACACTAGACAAGGAACTACCAACAGGAGATACCTTCTCGAAGGATGAGGTTGTCAAGACTTAGATGATAGTGACACCCTCGATACAGCCCGAGGATGATGCCACCTTGGCCTTCGATGAACAGGGCACAAAGCATGCAATGTCATGATATGCGTCACTAATGGAGCAACCCAGTCCTTTTCGTTGTTGTGTTGGCAACCACCGATGGATGAGAACCTTGCCATGTGGTCTGCCTCACTATAGGTAGCAAGAAAACGGTCCTCATCATCCCCTGCTCTAGGTGCCAATGATATCGTCAACGAGATCGACAGGATACAACTATATCATGCCTTGTCAATATCACCGCATAAAGGATTTCCTCCCTGGAACCCTCGACGTCTCAGAAGACAAGGATGCATTGTCACAATTACGAAGACACCAAAAGACCCTGCCTTCAACAGCTATGAAGAATCACCTTCGTCGTCAACTCACCAGACCGAAGTCATCTAGGACTCTTCAAGTGCAACTAGGACCGTTTCGATGGACAACAACCGGAGAAATAGCAACAGAGGAGGAAGACCCAGATGACTAAGAGGACTCCTCTCCAAGACAAGAAGCAAGCACGGCTACTGAGGTCGAGAACCCCTAGGGTAGGATAAGTCATGTGTCCCCTATGCGAAGTCGAGTCCGTATGGTGGTTCGAATGGAACCATGGTGTGTTTTGCTTGTTTTGCTTGATTGTGCTTTGGTGTAAGTCACACTTTTGCCCTGGGCAAAAAGTGTGCGACTTTATCTCCTACCTTACCATGATGTTTCTGTTTGGCCTTTTCGGCAGTTGCTTGATTGCGCTTGCACTATACCACCCCTTTAGGAATTTTCCACTATGCTCCTTTCCCTCCTCCCCCTCTCGTCAACTGAAGACCAGCGAGACAAGATGCGCCAAGGATCCACCTCCATGGACAGCTACTATTGAAGACTATGACTACAACGTACTAAACCGAAAGCAACCTCGTAGGGTTAGGCTCTTCTGACAAGATTGGAAACCCCCTCCCCATACCAACCTAGACCTCACAAGATCCCCTGGCAGAAGCCTCTGATCACATGTTTAATACACGGATTTGCCAAAGCACTTACTGACCTTCAATAACCCCTGCTTTGTAGTGGGATCATTATGGAGCTAGTAATCAAAGTGAACAAACATCCTTCATTCCTACGCTGGCACTAGAACCTTGATGCCATAAAAAGGATCATTCTAAGGGTATACTATTTGATAACAATGATTTGATTTAGCCATAATAGATGTCTTCAGACCTTTGGGTGGATTACGAGGCTTAATGATGGTAGATGAACTTGGTGGGTCCAGATTGATAGAGTAGCATAACTTACTTGTCCCTTGAGCAAATTGGATTAGTAGGGAGTATATGGTCACAAGATGAAATTCTTGGTGGATATATGGCTTGAGTTTGGCAAGTAATGATTGATATTGGATTGATGGTGAAATGATGGTGAGTGGAGTAACAAGTAGAAAGTTCTTACTAGATGTAAAACTTGGACTGAAATAGGTGGTTCTAATAGGTTATCAAGATCAATCAAAGCACATGGTTTGGAGTAATTTGGATTTAGTTCGATGATCTTGATCGTAATACCATGTCTCCCGGTGGATGATAGTAGAAGCAATCGGATGATGTTAGGGATAATTTAGGGTTCTATATAAATTCGACCCTGGAGTTTAGTTGGCCTTGAGATTGGAAGTTCGTGGATATATTGTCATAATAGTACTTGAAATGATATGTGGATTGTATGAACTCGAGGAGATCATGTTGGACACCATCGATGCTGGATTTGTAGCAGTAATGGATTGTGTAATAGTGGATGATATTCGTGGATCAATTAAATTGGATTCGTAGGAAGTAAACAAGATCTTGGAGTGGTTTATTACGTGTTTCTCTAGCATAGTAATGCAATACCTTGGACCTTGGATGGGTCAGAAGGACACTTGGATTGGTAGTGTCATGATCAAGCTTAGCGGCTTGTAAATTATCCCGAGGATTTTTATATAGGGATATATGTGAGTTGGTTATAGTATACATATGAGATTTTCAATATAGTGCTTCTCTCAAAACCTTGGAGATATGAGTAGCATGTGCAACATTGGAGTTGACTTAAATGAGATGATACCTTCGAGGATATAGGGTGCTTTTGTTTGGAGTAGTAGCGGGTACTATTGGCATCTAATAGATGTGCTCAAGATAAGATGTTAGACGTTCACTCACATCCTAGGCTCCTTGAAATCGCCTAAGCTTTGCTAAGCCGTAACGCGGTCGGGTCATGACCATAGGCCTTGGACTATAAGTCCCTAGGACCATGGTCGATACCCCATCGAGACCACCACCCACACTTTCCCATAAGGAAGGTGGACACGAAGACCTCTATTAGGTTGGACCACAAACCCTTGATACTAGTGACCATCCGAAACAAATGCCCGCTCCTCTAACATATCCCATGAGCAATATGTTTATGTGATACTTCAGGAAATAGGTTGTTGTCCTCCGGGGTAACATACTTATTTACCCAATGAGAGGAGGAACACCTTAGTCCTATTTGGACCAGCCCCAAGAATGCCAATTACCATGACTCTCGAGTATAAGGTTCCACCTTAAAGGAGTTGGACTTCACGAAGCATCCTCCCTACAAAAGAAGACTTTCTTGCCCAAGCAAGATGAAGGTCCAGTGCGATTGCGAAGCCGCGACAACAATGAAGAAGAAGTCAACCACCACTCCTCCGCCGGCTACACCAGCTAGACTATATCCAGAAGCACCGACGATCAAGCCCGATGAAGCCCTTTTATGTTTAGAGGATTAAGGAACCCCTTGCTTTAAGTAGTCACCTATTAGTTCCTGACTAGGATGGAACTCAGAAGTTGATGGCACCCCTTACTCCAAAACCTTGATGGTGTATGTTGAGCATGACGTCCCTGCTCCCTTCACATGCCTAGAATGGAGTAGAACGACTGTTGTGACCTCATTGCTATCCCCTTATTGGTCCAATCTAGGTTGTAAACCCTGACTCGATCATGGTAAGCCACCTATAAAAGGTTGATCACCCCGCTTGCCAGGACTTAGACCTTGGGGATTAGATGGCTGATTTGTACTCTAAACAGTCAGCTTATCTAGAACCCCACTAAAATCTTCCCAGATGGTAGAACTCGTTTTGACACCAAGTCTCTAAGCTCAGTCTTAGGGACGAGACTCAGCGCAGACCTTGCTACGGAGAGACGAGTAGACCAAACACTCAAGGACCCTCCAGAAACATGCATCCATGACGATGAAGGCAAACGATCCAAGGAGAATGAAGAATCTACCTGGGAAGCTTACTCAAGCATAAGGTCTCGACGAGAAGCCCACGATGACGCACTTCAGCACTCTCAAGGATGGAGACCACGTACGACTGAAGAGCTCCTCCCTTAAGGAAGGTAAGGACTTCCCCGTCAGCAAGAAACTACACCAAGACTCGACCCTTCTATTCTAACACGAGACATCCTGATGTCACTAACCAACGTGAGCAACCCCGGGACTAGCACAGTCACATTACTTGGCCGTGTATTCCAACTTTGGAATACGCACGCAAGCCAGGCCTTGCCAAGACCTCATCCACCGAGCCCTTAACCATTAGGCAAGCCTAGCGGGTTGCTGGAACCCAGTTCACCCTGAGACGAAGTCAACGATGCACTCCAAGACATATCATCAAGCACTTAAAGACCCAGAAGGACAACCATGTCGGAGTAGAAGCAGCATGGAACGTGAAGACTACCCCACCTCTGACTTTCTGCATCTCTTCTACGCCTAGGCTAGGAATCTCGGGGAGGAGATTCTTGTAAGGGGGGTAGGTCTGTCACACCCTGTGTTTTGCCTCTCATGACTAAGTAATCATGACTCAAAAACCAGGGCCAATTAAAACTTTTGTGTGCTTGTTATGCTTGACTTCATTGCTGATTATTTCATTGCTTGCTAGTGCTCTATCCTCATAAAACTCCCTCCTGCCCTCAAGAACTCCTTTCCTTGATCCCCACTCTTGTCCAATGATCATGCCATGTGGATAGGACTTAAATATATTTTTACAAAATATTATCTTGGCCAAAAAGCATTTACTTTAATTAAGTTTTCAAAACCCCCTCATTTGAGATTTGCACTGCAACTCCCCAAATTGGGTGGATCCTCTTTACCCGAATGCACTATTTGTGACCCACTATATATATAACTTGGCAAACTACAGAATGTTATTTTTAAAGATTATTTTCATGTTTTATTTAAAGGCTTCTTCTTACGGATAAATATTTTATTTTATAGGGAAAAATAATTTAAATGATTTAAAACTATTTGAGAAAATTTAGGAAAACTCACTGGACATATATTGTCCATATATAATAGTTTAAACACATGGTCATGTTCAAGGTATTGGACAAAACCCTTCAAAACCATTTCTGCCTATTTCAAGAATTTGAAATATTTCTATAAGAAATATTCTAGAATAAATCCAGGAAAATTCTAACATGTTACATATGATATATGTGGTCATGTTGCCAAGTTTCATCTCAATCCCAATTGTTTTGGTTTACCGAAATATCCCAAAACCCTCTTTGTCGAGATCCAAACTTGAGCAACTCTACATTACCAACTATCTTCCCTTCAGCTCAAACTTTGTGGAACATCAATAATGAATCCACGCCAAGTGGTGCATCAAGGAGAACAGGTTCACTTGTCCAAATCACCCCAAAATCCTTCTTGCTAATTTCAAAAATTGGGAATGTTTGCATTGTCAAGTTTTTCCAATTGGTCCCAAACTTTTTGGGCATGCTCTAATATCGAAATAATGACACCATGCAAAGTGGTGCATTAAGGAGAGTGGCTTAGCATGACCAGATCTGTAGAAATCTATTTCTGCCCATTTCTAGGGTTTACAACATTTGTATTGCCAACTTTTCTCAAATGAGCTCAAAACTTGTGATCACTCCTATTTTTAACCATGATTTTATCCTGTTAAAACCCACAACAAGTGGAGGCCTTTTGCTTGTGCGAAACTCCATCAAACACCTTATGGAGTATTCTAGGATTCACTATTTTGACCCCTTATACTCTTCCCCTTGAGCTCAAAATTTTACCAGAGCCCTTAGTAGTTCCCCTTTACCTCCAGTAAACTTGGCATGGCCATAGCTCAATGTTTGGGGGGTAAGGAATAGTGCTCTCCGTTTACATGAATGACATGTTGAAGAAGAAATGCTGCAAATTCCTCTTGAAGTGCTACAAAGTGTTTCTCGGGTGAGAGCTTCGACATCATCTCCCAAACCTGGAGTTGTCTTTCACGTGCTGCTCTGCGACATATATGACTTTCGGTCTGGATGTGAATGTTCTCTCAGAGGAAATATCCACATAAATTTGTCCCCTGTGGCTGCTTCGCGCACTTTGCAAAAGAATAGAATTGAATAAGATAATTAATAATCGAGCATGATAATGGTATTGAAAATAGAATTAATGAGATGCACGGACCTAGTAGTACTACTTAATTACCTGCATTCTTTTCCACTTCAGCTTCGGTTTCCATTAACGACCGTGATGGTTTTTTCTATCATCTTTTTCCAAACACTACCCGGCAAAGAAAAAGAACGAAAGAGTTATTATAATTACTTTTGATATCAGGAAATAATGAAAGAAAGAGAGGTCGATAAAGATTGAAATTACCGTTCTATCATAAAATACAAGTCCACGTATGATTGTTCTGGTGTATCTAGTGAGTCGTACACTTGAACAAGTCCATACGCGAGGATAATATATAGGAGGATATAGTGGTCTCTGCGCAGAAGTTTATATAATTAAGCAGGCATGCGCATATAACTCATCAACTACACTTGACAGCGAGCTAGTAAGCAAAAATAGAATTTGTAGTATACAAGAGAGTAAGCACTCACCCCATGTTGTAAGGAAATATTATAGTAGATTTGTTGGTATTCATTAGTGCCTCTAGAAAATTTTCCAAGACATCTTCTGTGTCCTTGGCATAATGTTTTACCACATGACCATTAACGGTACTTGGGTCGATAAACCCAATGTCATCGATTCCCTCTTGTTTCAATTCCCACATCTTCAATCTGCATAATAGCGTAGAAAAGAACATATATAGTGAGGATAAGCCAATGAATGATATCTTAGCTAGAGACTAAAATTACTAAAGATATAAATTACTTACAGACAATAGCAACTGATGAGAGTTTTGTCGATAGAGTCCATGTGGTATAACTGGAGAAGTTCTGAGAATTCAAGACATATGTCACATGCATTGACGTAATGCTCTTTCCTTACTTTGACCATGACCGCCGTCTCCCCTCGCTTTGCTTCACGCATGTACCAATCATGCAACCATCGCATCGCAGTTGGTAGTTCCTTGTACTGCTCGGGTGTGACAAGTGGTTTTCCGACGGCCTATTGCATTGCGTACTCAGTTGCATCATACCCGCAGATTTCCTTGGTGCCAAGGATTTGGTCAAGAGTGAGACCTGCAGCCTTTAGTACTTCGAGGTCGATTGGGTTACCTTGCACGTCGACTGGTTGGATCGGTTGCTTGCTTGGATTGGTACTCACCTTGAGCGAAGAGATCGATTGCTTGGATTGTTGTCCGAGCTGGGGAACTGTTTTCCCGCTAGTTGATGTCGTACTTCCCGACTTCTTCCTTGGGCTGGGCCGACATCTCTGCTAACTTGCCTTCTGAATCTGTCGCTCATAGTCTGTCCGCATACGCTCGATATATGCCGGGGGTCGATCAATAAAGTGTTCCATAAAGTGATCTTGAACTTCCTTGGGTATTACCTCCTTTGGCGGCACGGTCTTCTTTGCAAAAAAGGCTTTCACTTGGAGATCGCATTCAATTTTATTTTCCTCCGGTGTCATGTCATAAGGCAGCTTCCTTTTGGCCGGCGGCTCGGGTTTCTTCTTTGCTTTCTTCTGAAGAGGACTGCTGGTGGCCTTCCTCTTTTGGGAGCCCTGCTGGTGGGACCGCTGCCGGGGTGGAGTCGGCTCACGCGGCGGAGATCGATATCGATGATGATATGGACTGGCGTCGTGCTCCGTCCTGAGGTTGGGAGGACTGCTCATGGCGACGTGGGGAGGACTGCTAGCGAGGTGGGATGCCTCTCGAGGTGGGGACGACTTTGGGGAGCTCGAGGTGGGGAGGACTGCTGGCGAGGTGACTGCTGCTGAGGTGACTTCTGGAGAGGTGGGGAGGACTGCTGGCAAGGTGGGGAGGACTGCTGGCGCTGCGATGCCTCTGGCTGGGATCCCTCGCGCTGGACATCGATACTCGGAGGAGCCGGTGGCCTTAGCGCCGAGTGTGGAAGGACGATGCAGTCCTTACTCCATAGAATGAGACCAGGACCGGCTTCTGCCAATGTGGACTCCCCCTCACCTCCAGGGCTGTCAAGCAATAGTTCATCATATCCCGGCTCTATTGCGTCCACCGCGACACGAGCATACCCAGCTGGAACCGGATTGCAATGCCAGAGAACATCAGGTGTATTTGGTAAAGCATAGCCCGTCGGGACCCGCACGGGTATGTTCTTCATTTTCTGGATTAGCTCACAAGATGTCTTCTCGGTCATATCATCCACGGGGGTGTGACCCAGCGGTGCCCCCATGGAACCCATGTTGCTTTTCTGCATTGTAGATGGGATGGGTTCTTCCCCTGCCTCCTGCTGCGGAGTTTCCCTTTGCTGGGTTAGTACCTGTATCTGCAGCTGCTGCTGCTCGTACTTCTGTTCCAACTTCGAAAGTCAGTCTGCTTCCACCTTCTTTTCTCTCGAATGGCTTTTATAACTGTCCTGCCATCCCACAAACCCCTCGTACCACGGAACAACGCCCATGCCTCGTGTTCGTCCTCCGTGTTCGGCATTCCTGAGGGCGCGTGTAAGCTCGTTGTTCTCTCTATCGGGGTGAAACCGTCCTTCTTCGGCATCTTTTATTGCTTGAATCAACTCATCTGATGCATGCTTCAGACTGGCCAGTGCAATAATCTTCCCTATGGCTGGGTCCAACTTTCCCCCATCGCAAAAAAACCAATTCCAGCACCTGTTAGGCCAGTTGAAGGTTACTGGAGTGATCCCTTCAGCAAGCATCTTATTCTCTAATGCATCCCAATTAGGAATGGCTGACTTGTATCCACCTGTCCCTAGTTTATGGTGATACTTTTTTTTCTCAGCATTTATCTTATTCTTTGCCGACCTCTCCATAGCAGCTATCGATGTCTTGTACTCGATAAATGCATCCCAGTGATCCCTTACCTTCTCGTATATTCCTTTGAATTCGGGCGCCTTCTTGCCTCTAGCGTTGTACTCGGTCCATAATTTTTTCTTCCAAGTCTGGAACGCGCCGGCCATCTTATGGAGAGCAAACTCCTTGACTTTGTTCCTTTGACGCTCCGAGAGAGAATCTGGTAGGGTGAAATGCTCCATGAGCTCTCACCAAAGGGCGTCTTCAATTCTTGTATCAACATAACTCACTCCTGTTTTTGGTTCCTTTGGCTGAATCCATTCATGCATTGTGATCGGGACTCCGTCCCTAACAACCACTCCGCATTGACGCACAAATGTCTTGGCATTGGCTTCAGGGTTAGTCGGTTCGCCATTATGTTTGAAAGCATCAAGATTGAGCTTTATGTTGCCGTCCAATATTTTGGCAGCGCCTCGTACAATTCTACAAGATTGGCTCGATCCGGAGGGCTGATAATTAAAATAAGAAAGATTTGTTAATATATATATACAAATCAATTAATACACATGTAATGATCACTAGAGGCTAATGGATGTGTATATACCTTGCCGAACATTCTTGGTTGTTCCGGATTTTTGAACATAAGTTGTTCTTCCTCAGTCTCACATCCAACACCGTGATCATTCGGATATTGTGAGCCATCATCATGATCATGTGATGATTCACCTCGAAGGTCCGCTGGGTTTTCGGAGGAGCTCTACCGGTATTGTCCATAGCTTAATAACAAGTCCATAATAATATAGATAAAACAAATTGGTATTTAAATTAGCATGCATTCAAGAAGCAAAATAACTGATAGTTAATTAATAATGCATCATCGAATACATATATAGTATAGTTCTTAAAAAAGATCTCATCTGCATAATCTTGGATAATTTTCAATACATCGGCTAATCTCCATCGATCTAGCTAATACATCATAATAATACATCATAACAGTAGCTAGCTAATATATCGATCTAGCTAGAACCCTAGCGCCCGGCGAATATCGGGGCAGGCGGTGGACACCCAAAGAGAAGGAACCATCATAGGAACATAGCTGCAGTGAGATCCCTGAAGAATCTGCCAGGTATTGTCGGACCTGGCCTCCAAAGATGCCATGTAGCGACGGACGTGCTCGTTCTCCTTGTTGACATGGTACTGTACCACCTCCGCGGGGGACTCAAGCCTCTGAAAACTCCGTGGCCCATGCGTTCACCACCACAGAAACTCCGGGTCGACGACGGGCTGGCTCCTTACCAAGCTGCGCCGCCCGGAAGGCAACACCTCCCAGTACCAGCCCGTCGGAGCCCAGTCCTTGACAGGGCCCCTCGGCTCAAGCAACTGACCTCCTCCGGCGACTCGACGATGAGGATGCGGGATCGGCATCGTCAACGTCGAGAAGAAACACTTAATTACGAAAACAAATTAAATAAAACTTAGCAAAATTAACACTTAACAAAATTAACACTTTGCAAAATTAACACTTAGCATCTAGCAAAATCAAGAATTACGGCACGCTTTGGATCCTAATGCGTGTGTGACTATCAGTCTGTCGAGACTTTCCTTAAATAACTCTCACATATCTCATGGTGTGTTGGTGCGCACTCTCTCACATTGATACGGTGGTGTATATATGTTGGTGGACACTCTCTCGCAGTAATAGGTTCGACCGGCGGTGATGGACGCTTCCCCTCTCCTCTTCTTGCACTATATATAGATGAGTATATCGCAAAGAAGACGAGAAAGAGGAAGCGCCACCCACGACAACAGTCGGGATTCCTCCATCAAGAACACACATGAAACCCTAAACTAAATTAGGATTGACGACAGACCGAAGTCACACACGCATTAGGATCCAACTAAATTAAACCTAAAACTAAAGTAAACATCAACTAAATTAAACCTAAACTAAACATAAACTAACACATATCCTAATAACTTGACAATCTAACTAACTAACTAACTAAATAGGGGTGTTGTGTCGTGGTTGGGGTCGGGTGTCGGGGGTGTCGTGTCGGGTTGTCGGGGTTCGACGTCGAGGGACCCTAGATACCCTAGCATCTACACACTAGTCCGGCGATCATCGGGGCGATCGTCGGGGAGAGGGGTCGGCCAGGAGATCTCACCTAGCCTCCTGACCCGGAGGTGGCGCCGGCGACGGGCTCGGGGCGGCGCCAACGGGATCACGGAGGGGCGGCCGGAGTAAGCGGGCTGGCGGCGACGGGACCGGCAACGAGGGGCGGCATCCGGGTAGGCGAGGGCGACGGCGGCGGTGGTGAGGGATACGGCGGCGAGGGGCGGCATCCGGGTAGGCGAGGGTGATCACGGCGAGGGCGACGGCGGCGATAGTGACGGTGGCGAGGGTGACGGCGGCGGCGGTGAGGGCGACGGCGGTGCGATCGACGGCGGCGAGGGCGATGGCGGTGGTGGTGCGACGGCGGCAGTGGTGAGGGCCGGCGACGGCAATGGCACGGTGGTGGTGCAACGGCGGCGAGGGCGACAACGGCGAGAGCGACGGCGGCAAGGTCGACGGTGGCAAGATCGACGACGGCGAGGGCAACCGCGGCATGGGCGACCGCGGCGAGGGATACGGTGGCGAGGGCGACGATGGCAAGGGCGACGGCGGCGGTGGTGAGGGCGACGGCGACGGTGGTGATGGAGACGACGACGAGAGCGACGACGGCGAGGGTGACGGCGGCGAGGGCGATTTCGGCAGCCTGGCGGTGCAAGGAGCTCTCCCGGTGCGTGGCTCGGCCCGGGACGACGAAGTGCTCAATTTATACGAGGCACCCCTTTAGTACCAGTGCGTGACTAGCACCGGTACTAAAAACCCTTTAGTACCAGTGCGTGCCACGCACCGGTACTAAAGGTCCTCCCAACAGAGCGCAGGGCGGCGGACCTTTAGTACCAGTGCGTGACTAGCACCGGTACTAAGACCCTTTAGTACTCGTGCGTGCCACACACCGGTACTAAAGGTCCTCCCACCAGAGCGTGGGGGCGATGGACCTTTAGTACCGGTGCATGGCTAGCACCGGTACTAAAGGGTCTTTACTACCGATGCTAGTCACGCACCGGCACTAAAGGTGTTTTTTTAATTAAATATTAGTTATTATTTTCAGGAAAACCCCGTAAACTTTAGAAAATCATAGAAAAAACGTAGGACTCCAATGGAAATAAATAATATATGAAAAAATATCAGAAAAATATAAAGAATCTGTTTATGGCATTTCCATGCATGTTTGACCAACTTCAACTGCTATATAAGATAATTTGATTAAACATGGCATTTGAAATATTCATATCTCGCGTTTGAAAAGCAGTACAAATGAACTCTGAAAAGGTTGTAACTTGGCATGACATCATAATTTCACCCACATAGCAACTTCTAGATAGTTGAGAGGGTTACGGCAAAAACTGGATGCACTTCGTGTACAAATTGGACAATCTCATAAGAAGTATGTTCGGACGAAAACTCATCTATTACAAAGGGATTTCACTTTTAGTAACTTATTTTAACTCCATACTTTTTGTGTGTTCAATATGCACCATTCAAAGGCACATCATGAATTTTCAACCCTTTCTGACTTCATTTGATATTTTTCATGCATTTAATGATTTATTTTGAGCAAAATGACCCTGAATTTGAAAAGAAGTACAAATGAACTCTGAAAGGGTTGTAACTTGGCATGACATCATAATTTCACCCACATAGCAACATCTAGAGAGTTGAGAGGGTTACGGCAAAAACTGGATGCACTTCGTGTACAAATTGGACAATCTCATAAGAAGTATGAGGGTTTCGGACGAAAACTCATCTATTACATAGGGATTTCATTTTTAATAACTTATTTTAACTCCATACTTTTTGTGTGTTCAATATGCACCATTCAAAGGCATATCATCAATTTTCAACCCTTTTTGACTTCATTTGATATTTTTCATGCAATTAATGATTTATTTTGAGCTAAATGACCCTGAATTTGAAAAGCAGTACAAATTAACTCTGAAAAGGTTGTAACTTGGCATGACATCATAATTTCACCCACGTAGCAACTTCTAGAGAGTTGAGAGGGTTACGACAAAAACTGGATGCACTTCGTGTACAAATTGGACAATCTCATAAGAAGTATGAGGGTTTCGGACGAAAACTCATCTATTATAAAGGGATTTCATTTTAAATAAATTATTTTAACTCCATACTTTTTGTGTGTTCAATATGCACCATTCAAAGGCACATCATCAATTTTCCACCCTTTGTGACTTCATTTGATATTTTCATGCATTTAATGATTTATTTTGATCTAAATGACCATGAATTTGAAAAGCAGTACGAACGAACTCTGAAAAGGTTGTAACTTGGCATGACATCATAATTTCACCCACATAGCAACTTCTAGAGAGTTGAGAGGGTTACGGCAAAAACGGATGCACTTCGCGTACAAATTGGACAATCTCATAAGAAGTATGAGGGTTTCGGACGAAAACTCATCTTTTGCAAAGGGATTTCATTTTTAATAACTTATTTTAACTCCATACTTTTTGTGTGTTCAATATGCACCATTCAAAGACACATCATCAATTTTCAACCTATTCTGACTTCATTTGATCTTTTTCATGCATTTAATGATTTATTTTGATCTAAATGACCCTGAATTTGACAAGCAGTACGAATGAACTCTGAAAAGGTTGTAACCTGGCATGACATCATAATTTCACCCACATAGCAGCTTCTAGAGAGTTGAGAGGGTTACGGCAAAAACTGGATGCACTTCGTGTACAAACTGTTACAAAGATATAGCATGCTAGCTAGGAAATGCACGCATGTCCTTCACATAAATATATAGAAAGTGATGACGGTGAAGCCGGTCACATCCCAGAGTGGGATCTCGCGGTGTAAGACTTTTTCTACGTGTTTGTCCCTTTCTTATGATTGCGCCGTAACCATGGATAATCTTCATCATTTAACAGGATGCTTGGGTCAGTCTTCACTCTGAAGGGAGGGATTTCATGAAACTTTTCATAATCTTCGGACATGTCTGTCTTGTCCTCCACTCCCACAATGTTTCTTTTCCCTGAAAGAACTATGTGGCGCTTTGGCTCATCGTATGATGTATTCGCTTCCTTATCTTTTTTCTCCTCGGTTTGCTAGACATGTCCTTCACATAGAAAACCTGAGCCACATCATTGGCTAGGACGAATGAGTCGTCTATGTATCCAAGATTGTTGAGATCCACTGTTGTCATTCTGTACTGCGGGTCTACCTGTACCCCGCCTCCAGTATATTTGACCCATTTGCACCGAAACAAAGGGACCTTAAGATCAGGTCTATAGTCAAGTTCCCATATCTCCTCTATGTAACCATAATATGTGTCTTCAAAGTTGGTTGCATCATAGTAGACACCACTGTTTTGGTTGGTGCTCTTCTTATCTTGGGCGATCGTGTAAAATGTATTCCCATTTATCTCGTACCCTTTGAAAATCGTTACAGTCGAACTTGGTGTCTTGGCCAACCAGTACAGTTCATCTAGAACATCGTTGTCATTGATGAGCTTTGTTTGCAGCAACTGGCAAAAGTCTCCATGTGTTTACGTTCAATCCAGGGGTCAGACTGCTCCGGGTTCTTGGACCGTACAATATCCTTGTGTTCCTCCATATATGGAGTCACCAAGGTGGAATTTTTTAGAACCATGTAGTGTGCTTGAGTTAAAGAATGCCCGTCCATATTTATTGCTTCTTTCTTTCCTAATGTGCCTTCTCCACCCAGTCTCCCCTCATGCCGCGATTCAGGAAGACCAATCGGCTTAATGTCAGGAAAAAAGTCAACACAAAACTCAATAACCTCCTCTGTTCCATATCCCTTGGCGATGCTTCCTTCTGGTCTAGCACGGTTATGAACATATTTCTTTAAGATTCCCATGAACCTCTCGAAGGGGAACATATTGTGTAGAAATACAGGACCCAGAATGTTAATCTCTTCGACTAGGTGCACTAGAACATGCGTCATAATATTGAAGAAGGATGGAGGGAACACCAACTCGAAACTGACAAGACATTGGACCAGGTCATTCTGTAACCTTGGTAGGATTTCTAGATCGATTACCTTCTCAGAAATTGCATGGAGGAATGCGCATAGCTTCACAATGGCTAATCGAACATTTTCCGGTAGAAGCCCCCTAAGTGCAAGAGGAAGTAATTGCGTCATAATCACGTGGCAGTCATGAGACTTTAGATTTTGAATTTTTTTTCTCTGCCATATTTATTATTCCCTTTATATTCGACGAGAAGCCAGATGGGAGAATGATACTGAGCAGGCATTCAAAAAAGATTTCCTTCTCTTCTTTCATAAGGGCGTAGCTGGCAGGACCTTGATACTGCTTTGGAGGCATGCCGTCTTTTTCATTAATTCTTTGCTTGTCCTCCCGTGCCTCCGGTGTATCTTTTGTCTTTCCATACACGCCCAAGAAGCCTCGCAGGTTCACACAAAGATTCTTCATCACATGCATCACGTCGATTGCATTGCGGACCTCTAGGGCTTTCCAATATTCAATTTCGCAAAATATAGATTTCTTCTTCCACATGGGTTTGTGTCCGTTGGCGTCATTCGGAACAGATTGTCCGCCAGGACCCTTTCCAAAGATTATCTGTAAATCCTTGACCATACCAAATATATATTCACCGGTACGGAGGCCAAGCTTCTTCCGGTTATTTGGCTCACCTTTGAAATGGTTGCCTGCCTTTCTTAAGATATGCTTGATCGGTAGAAATCGACGATGTCCCAGGTACACATTCTTCTTACATTTATCCAAATATATACTTTCAGTATCATCTAAATAGTGCGTGCATGCATTGTATCCCTTGTTTGTATGTCCTGAAAGGTTACTAAGAGCAGGACAATCATTGATGGTTACAAACAGCAACGCTCGTAAGTCAATTTCCTTCTGCATGTGCACATCGCACACACGCACACCTGGGTTTTTCCACAACTATAGAAGTTCATCAACTAGTGGCCCTAGGTAGACATCAATGTCGTTGCCGGGTTGCTTAGGACCTTGAATGAGCACTTGCATCATAATGAACTTCCGCTTCATGCACAACCAAGGAGGAAGGTTGTAGATACATAGAGTCACGGGCCAGGTGCTATGACTGGAGCTCTGCTCGCCAAAAGGATTCATGCCGTTTGTACTAAACCAAACCATAAGTTCGTTGCATCAGCTGCAAAGTCCTCAAACTCCCTCTCGATTTTTCTCCACTGCGACCCTTCAGCGGGTGCTCTCAACATCCCGTATTTCTTACGTTCTTCTTTGTGCCATCGCAACAACTTGGCATGCTCTTTGTTTTGGAACAAACGTTTCAACCGTGGTATTATAGGAGCATACCACATCACCTTGGCAGGAACCCTCTTCCTGTGGCGTTCGCCCTCCACATCACCAGGGTCATCGCAGGGGATCTTATAGCGCAATGCATCGCATACCGGGCATGCATCCAAATTCTCGTACTCCTCATCGCGGTAGAGGATGCAGTCATTAGGGCATGCATGTATCTTCTGCACCTCTAATCCTAGAGGGCAGACAACCTTCTTTGCTTCGTACGTACTTTGAGGCAATTCATTATCCATTGGAAGCATCTTCTTTATCATTATCAGCAATTCTTGAAATCCCTTGTCAGTTACACCATTCTTCGCCTTCCATTGCAGCAATTCCAGCGTGGTACCCAGCTTTTTCTGGTCATCTTCACAATTTGGATACAATAATTTCTTGTGATCCTCTAACATGCGTTTCAACTTCATCCTCTCCTTGTCATTTACGCAGTTTCTCTTTGCATCAGCAATGACCTGACCCAAATCATCAGCGGGCTCATCTGATGCCTCTTCTTCAGCTTCCCCCATTGATGCCTCTTCTTCAGCTTCCCCCATTGTTGTATCAGCGAAAGGATAGTTGTCATCATCATCTTCTTCTTCATTGTCTTCCATTATAACCCCTCTTTCTCCGTGCTTGCTCCAACAGCTATAGCCGGACATGAAACCAGACTTCAGCAGGTGGTAGTGAAGGGTTTTTGAGTTAGAGTAATTCCTATCATTCCTACAGTCACGACATGGACAACACATGAAACCATTCTGCTTATTTGTCTCAGCCAGACGAATAAAATCATGCAGGCCATTAAGAAACCCTGGACTTAGTCGGTCATCGTACATCCATTGCCAGCTCATGTTTACTACACAACATCGAAGTGACCAAATTAATACAACTTCATCATCACATTACAACCAAAAGTAGAGCTAGCAGTGACCAAATGTTATTACTGCAAATAATGGATACTTATAATTCATACATATACATCTCATAAAACAACACCAACTATCTAAAACATGTGAATACAACAACAAATGCGATCATAATCGCAAATAAAGTAACAATTGAGCCAACAACATAATGATACCAAGCCTCTTTATCAATGGCATATTTTCTAATCTTTCTAAGCTTCAAGCCCATTCCAACCATCTTGTTCTTCTGATCATCGACGCTATCGGCAACATGCAACTCCAATCCCATCTTCTCATCTTCTGTTCTTTTCAATTTATATTTCAAATGATCAATTTCTTTTTCAGCTTGTGTTAATTTCTCGAGCAGAATTGCATAGTCGGTTGGAATTTCTGGTTCAACTACTTCCTATACATAAAAATATCTACGTCAATTTGGTGGCATAACTAATTGTCATAGACATTAGATGATGTGTGAAATAGTTATAAAAGATAATTAACGACATACCACATCTAAATCATAGACTGGATGATGGCCGACGTGGGCGGATACCATAACCATTACACTATTGAATAACTAACAATAATACAAGTAAGTAAATCGTACACGCAGCTATCTAAATCATACAAGTAATTTTTTTAAATAGATTTTAAGAAGAACAAGAGGCTCACCAAGGTGGCCGGTGCCGCGACGAAACGGTGCGGACGGTGGACGGTGGTTAGGACGGCCGGGGATGGTGGGAAGGCACACCAAATAAACCACACCTACACATATGCAACCTAACAAGTTAATTTGAGCTCAAATTGGATATAAATCAAATAAACTCCCACAAATCACATATCACATATCTTTGAGCATACCACAAGCTAATCTAGCAAGAGATGAAGGAGCAAAGTTGCTAACCTTTATGAACACTTGGATAGATGGGGTGTCTTTAAATCTTGACAAATCCTTGGAAAAATGGAGGATGAGCTTCGAGCAAGAAGAAGAACATGGGAAGGCACACCAAATAAACCACACCTACACATATGCAACCTAACAAGTTAATTCGAGCTCAAATTGGATATAAATAAAATAAACTCCAACAAATCACATATCACATATCTTTGAGCATACCACAAGCTAATCTAGAAAGAGATGAAGGAGCAAAGTTGCTAACCTTTATGAACACTTGGATAGATGGGATGCCTTTAAATCTTGACAAATCCTTGGCAAAATGGAGGATGAGCTTCGAGCAAGAAGAAGAATAGGGGAGAAAACAGAGCTCTTTCGATCGGCTGCAGACGGATGTATATGTAGGAAGTCTTTAGTACCGGTTGGTGTCACCAGCCGGTACTAAAGGTGCAAGCGGGGCCCATGTCTGACCAAAACCCTGCCACGCCCCCTTTAGTACCGGCTCATTAGACGAACCGGTACTAAAGTTCCCTCACGAGACGGTACTAAAGGTCGCCCTGCTCCTAGCCGTTGTAGCCGGCAGGAACCGGGACTAATACCAGCTTTAGTACCGGTTCGTGACCAGACCAGGACTAAAGCTCTGGACGAAAGGTCTGTTTTCTACTAGTGTATGCATGTATGCATCAGCACACACACATACACATACTACCCTAACCATGCTCATAATAAATAGAAATGACAAACCACCAACCTTTCATGCATGTACACACACAAATACATATGTGGCAAGGAAGGAAACAAAAGAAACAAAGAAAAACAAAACAAACAAAAGGGGGAGGGTTCGGGGTCGAACACATGACCTCCTGGTCATCTCCCCTAGCTCCCACCACTCTGCTATGCAGGCGTTTGTTAACCGAGGAGGGGATCTGCCTCTCATATACACACACGCACTAAACTTACAAACGAAACTGAAACTGCACACGCACGGTGACAGAGCAGCGGCGGCGAGCGGCTCCAGCAATCTATGGCACTAGCGGTGCGATAGGAAGGACACGGGGCTCACGAGGAGTACGGGGACTCCATACCCGCACTAAGACACGGAGAAGACCCCGACAACAGAGCACCTGAGCTCAAACAAGGGCGCGGCGACGATGAACACGCCAGCGACGCTTAGGGGAGGACGACGGCGACCCTGACACATGAAGAGGAAGGAGAGGCGGGGACGCGACGTCGATGAGGAGGAAGAAGGCCGGCGACGGCCTACTCCCTTGCGGACGATGGCTGCGGCAATTCGCACCGCGGGGAGGTGCTCCTCACCTCCTAGCGGCGGAAATGGAACGCGGGAAGGATCCCCGAGCTCCACGCCATCACCACCGAGGACGAGACCCACCAGAGACATGGCGACGGCGGCAAAAATGACCGGTGACCCACTCTGAAAGTCTCTGCTCTCGCTGAAACCTTACCTGACGGGGGAAAGACGGAGAGGAAGGAGGGAGATAGAGATGGAGATGGGAGCTGCAGTGGCGGAGGGGGGAGAGGAAACCTAGCTGAGGGGGCACGCACGCCGAGCGGGCTATATACCCACGGGCTGACGGTGACGGGCGATGGAAAAGGCGATGGCGAAGCTGCGTCTCCCACACTAAACCTGACGACGTTGACAGACGGAGCAGGTAGCCATTCCCTGAGCGGGCTGGGCTGCGGGGAAGGGAAGCCCACTCTGACTCTCTCTCTCTCAAACAAATAAATCAGAGAAGCTTATCTTTTTTTTAAAACACCACACACAAGAAAAAACCCTAGACAAAATTAGAGGGAATTTGTGCAGAATAAAAATAGTTTTGCAAAGAAAATAAAATGCACTATTTAATAAAGAAATTAAGATGATTTTTAGGAAAAGTAATTTTAATACTTTTTAAAATAACAGCCCCTGTTTATTTAAAACACACAAGCATACAAACTTCAAAAATCAAAACAACCATACTAAAAATTCATAATACATATAGGGCTACCTCTTGAACATTTTTAAGCAGTTTAATTTGCAAGTTAAATCTGATTATGAAATAACAGGGGAAATAAAGGCATTAGTTGGGTTTTTTGTTGAAAAAGAAAAGAGAGTGGAAGACAAGGAGATTGCACACCTACACTCCACCACACCACACACAAGACAAGATCACAACCAACCCCTCACACAAGGTCACATAAGAATCAAGAATGCATGATGGATGAAATGATGCATGATGAATGAATGGCATGGTATGAAAAGGTGAAATTCATTCCTTAAGCTCATGACACAAGGTTCATACAACAGATTACATGCAAAAAAAGGGAGGGACAACACTTGGGCTGTCACAACTCTCCCACACTACAAGAGGATCTCGACTCGAGATCTTGGAACGAAAGAAGTCCAGAAATTCGGAACGGAGAAGGTCCTCGTGTTCCCAAGTAGCTTCTTTGTCTGAATGATGAGACCACTTCAGCTTGAGGAATTTGATAGAATTGTTGCGAGTCTTACGCTCAGTTTCTTCAAGAATTGCAACTGGATGCTCATGATAAGAGAGGTCTTCTTGGAGATCGATGTCTTGGAGGTCAATGGTTTGCTGAGGAGTCTTGAAGCATCTCCGGAGCTGAGAAACATGGAAGACATCATGCACGTTCGCGAAATTTGGAGGAAGATCTAGCTGATATGAAATACCACCTCTCTTGCCAAAACTTTGAAAGAACCAACAAACCGAGGATCTAGCTTCCCTTTTTTTCCAAACCACTGAGTGCCCTTCATTGGAGAGACTCTGAGATAGACTAGATCATCCACTTGAAAGGAAACATCCCGATGTTTGCTATCGTAATAGCTCTTCTGACGGGACTAAGCTTCTTTGAGGTTCTCGTGAATGACATGGCACATCTCTTCTTCTTCAGTGATCATGTCATTGCCCAATATCTGATGCTCACCGGTTTCAGACCTTTTAAGCGGGGTACGACACTTTCTGCCGTAGAGAATCTCGAAAGGGGCCGTGCCTGAGCTAGCTTGAAAGCTATTGCTATATGAGAATTCAGCATACGGAAGGTAGTCTTCCACTTTATGTCGAACAAAATCACACAGGCTCGGAGCATATCTTCAAGGATCTGATTGACTCTCTCAACTTGACCACTTGTCTGTGGATGGAACGCAGTGCTGAAATGGATCTTGGTACCCGTAGCAGTCTGGAAGGACTCCCAAAACTTGGAAGTAAAGAGGCTTCAACGGTCAGAAGAGATGAGCTGAGGAATACCATGCAAAGATACTATCCTTGACGTATACAACTCTATAAGTTCAGCTGCAGAGATAGATTCTTTGACTGGAAGGAGATGAGCAACTTTTGACAGCTTGTCGATAACCACAAAGATGGCATCGTTGCCTCTCTTGGACTTGGGAAACCCAGTGACGAAATCCATCTCCACATGATCAAATTTCCACTCTAGGATAGGCAAAGGCTGAATAAGACCTGCTGGACGTTGATGCTCCGCCTTCACTCTGTGACAAACATCACACTCGTTCACGAACTGAGCAATTTCACATTTCATGCGAGTCCACCAGAAGGTTTGCTTGAGATCCTGATACATCTTGGAGCTGCCTGGATGAATGGATAGTAGAGAATTGTGTGCTTCGTCCATGATAACCTTTTTGAGATCACCTTTTGGAACCACCAGACAGTCCTCAAAGAACAAGGTGTCTTTGTCATCAACTCGAAAGCACTTATACTTCGGAATGCCCTTGGACACACTTTTCTTCACTTTCTTCGCCATAGCATCAGAAGTTGCGCTTGGTGAACCTGATCTTCCAAAGTCGGAGAGACTTGAAGATTGGCAAGAAATCCTTGCGAAATCATCTGAAGGTTGAGCTTGTGGAAGGCTTCACAAAGCTCGGGTGTAAGAGGCTTCAAGATGAGACTATTGGAGTACACCTTATGGCTGAGCGCGTCTGCAATGACATTTGCTTTCCTAGGAGTATACTCAATGCATGGATTGAAGTCCTCAAGCATTTCGACCCAACGAGACTGCCGAAGATTAAGATTGGGCTGAGTGAAAATGTACTTCAAGCTCTTGTGATTGGTGTACACCTCAACTCGTCCACCCAACAACAAATGCCTCCAAGTCATTAGAGCATGCACAACTACCGCCAACTCGAGATCATGAGTGGGGTAGTTCTTCTCGGGAGGCTTCAGCTGACGCGAGGTATAAGCAACAATCTTCTTGTCTTGCATGAGAACACCACCAAGGCCTTGGAGAGAAGTATCACAGAAAACATGGAAAGGCTTCGTCTGCTCAGGAGGAACAAGAACCGGAGCTGAAGTCAGTCTCTACTTGAGCGTATTGAATGCCACATCACACTCAGGAGACCAAACATACTTGACACTCTTCTAGAGGAGATTGGATAGAGGCTTAGCAATTTGAGAGAAGTTCTCCACGAATCTTCTGCAATAACTAGCAAGCCCGAGGAAACTCCGAAGCTGCTTCACATTCTGAGGAGGCTCCCACTTCAAGATTGCCACAAATTTCTCAGGGTGCACTTTAATTCCCTTGGAAGAGATCACACGCCCAAGGTACACCACTTCATTGAGCCAAAACTCACACTTGGAAAACTTGGCAAAGAACCGATGCTCCCTAACTTGTCAAGCACAAGGCGGAGATGCTTAGAATGCTCTTCTTCTGTCTCCGAGAACACAAGCATATCATCCAGATAGACCAAGACGAACTCATTCTTGCAGGGAGAGAAAATGAAGTTCATCATTCTTGAGAAGGTTGGTGGAGCATTAGCAAGACCAAACGACATGACGGTGTACTCATCAGAGCCAAAACTCGTCTTGACAGCGGTCTTAGGAATGTGAATCTGATGATACTCCATGCCGAAGATTAAGATCAAGCTTCGAGAAAACCTTGGCACCTTTCAGTTGTTCAAACAACTCATTGATGTTGGGAAGTGGGTACTTGTTTCTAGTTGTCTTCTTGTTCAATGGGCGGTAGTCGACATAAAGACGATCCGTGCCATCTTTCTTCTTGACAAACAAACCACCATAACCCCATGGAGAAGAACTTGGTCTGATCAGACCCAGACGTTCTTTCTCATCTAGCTGCTTCTCAACTCTTTCAGCTCTTCGGGGCCGAGTTTATACGAGCGCTTGCAGACCGGTTCAGTTCCAGGCTCGAGATCAATCATGAACTTGACTGGCCAGTGCAAAGGCATTCCTGGCAATTCTTCTGGAAAGAATCTTCATACTCATTCACCACCAGAATTTGAGAAATCGCCGAGATTTCACCCTTCTCATTAAGAGCATAGAGCGGATTGTGTTATCGCGAGCTGCGAAAATAATCACGTCTTCTGAAGGATGAGTCAGCTTGACTTGTTTTGCTTGACAATCAACATAACCTTATTTATAGCCAGGAAGTCCATGCCCAGAATGAGATCAATGTCGGAATTTCCAAGAACAATAGGAGAAGCCAAAAAAGAATAATTACCCATCTTGATAGAAGCATCCGGAACAATCATATGCGAACTCATGCGCATACCCGGAGAAACCACACGAAAAGGACTAGCTAAATGCTCCACTGAAAACTCATGCATAGCTACAAAAGGCTTGGATATGAATGAATGCGATGCACCAGTATCAAACAAAACTTTTGCAGGAAAATCATTAACTGAGAGATTACCCATAATCACATCATGAGACTGCTCTGCTTTAGCTGCATTCAGCATATTCACTCCGACTGACTTGGGATGATGCTTCACCATAGCATTGCCTAGAGGCTTGACAGGAGGAGGAGGCGGAAGACGCCGCTGGTTGCACTTGTTTGCATAGTGACCCTTCTAGCCACACTTGTGACAAGTCACCTCAGAAAGCCGACGAACATAGCCTGGAGGAGGAACAAGAACTGCGTTGGACGCCTGGGGTCTCTGCTGGAATCCTGGGTTAGGTTGGTGGGAAGAACTACGACCACCGAATTGCTTCTGCTGCTGCGGAGGATGAAACAAAGCAGGATTTGGCACCCAATACTTCTGTTGCTTGGGAACCATCTGAGAGCTGGAAGAAGAAGAATATGAATCCCTTGAACGCTTCCTTGAGTTCTCCAACTTGAGCTGCGTTGCCTCGACCTTCCAAGCCATGTTGTAGAACTGAGCAAACTCACGAGGCTCTTGAATAACTAGGCCTGGCAGAAGCTCATCCTTGAGACCACCTCTGAACTGATAGATCATAGCCTTTTCATCTGGAACATCTTGCTTGGCATAACGGGCTATATTTTCGAACTCAACGTTGTACTGATAGATAGACTTGCTTCCTTGCTTCAGGTGCTAGAACTTCTCACGCATCTCCTCAACAAAGCTTGTCGGAATGTAATGAGCCCTGAAGTCACGACGGAAATCGTCCCAAGTTACAACACGATCGCCCCTGGAATCCTTGTACTGTTGCCATCACTCAGCTGCTTGACCCTTGAGCTGGAACGATGCAAATCTGACAAAGTCCTCTGACCTGACATTGCTGCACTCAAAATGCTTAATAATATCACAGAGCCAATCATCCGCATCAAAAGGCTGCTCACAATAGGTGAAAGACTTGGGCTGGTTGGCAAGGAACTGATTGAGCGTCGCGAACTAAGGTTGATTCTAAAAATTCCCTTAAAAACCTTGCTAACCCTACTCCCTTTCTTGCAACAGCCTGAGCAACATCTGAGTGTTCGCATTGGTTGCGGCCATCACAGCTTGCCAAGCTTCTGGAGGAGGAGGCGGAGGTGGCGGCGGCGGGGGTGGTGGTGGAACATTAGTCTGCTCCTCACCACGACCCGGATTGTTGCGAGTTGGTGGATCCATCCTCATGATGGACAAAACGCATCAGCACCTCATTGATAAGATGAATTCCAAAGTTGAATCAAATGCTTGAAAGAAATTGAACAAATAACAACACAGCCTTCCTACTGAAAACTTAGTAAGAATGCTTCTTCGGTTTATGACAACATCATCAGATATAAGAAGCCACTTGCAATAACACAAAAGTATTGCGCTAAGTGCTTGGACAAATGTATATGCCCACATACATCTGAACAAGATAATCATATATAACTACAAGAAATCCCCCCTAAGAACTTTCGAAAACTTTCTGGTTATGCAATCCGGTGTGGGGGATACAAGGAGGAAATATCTCACGCAACTAGCAATCCTACACCCCAACTGTATCCATCCTTCAACACATAACCAGACGCTTTCGCAAATTCATCTAACTCGAGTCCTCGAACTCACAACGATACTAAACCATGGTGGTACCCCGGACGCCTCCCCAGTACTGGGTCACACCGACCTTATCTCACCACAACAAGTATTGAAGTAATTTCGAACACTCTCCGTCCTGAGATATCAAGGAAGCTGAATGATAACGATGTGGCAACATTCCCTGGAGCTCGACTCCCCGGAAGAAATCAACTCAGACATGAGGCACCAAGATAGAACACTATCACATCGGTATCATATAGACTCCAAAATACCCACGTGATCCTAAAAAAATTGAGCGAGAAGAGGAATAGAATCAAAATTCGTAAGTCGGATACCTTACCAAAGCATAGAAGAGGAGTAAAAATAATCCTACTCTCCGATATAACTAGACTCAAAATAGTTTTAACTAGACTCGACTTGGCCAAGTTCGATCAAGCAAAGGCTCCTATGGTCGTATGGCTCTGATACCAACTTGTCACGACCAAGATGCGCGCCTATCCATATTAAGGCACGAGGGCCTCGCAAGGGATAGATGCACATCTTGACGTTAGCAAGTATAGTATCATTGCATCTACATTACAGAAGAGATGAGTATACAAGTCTGGCTTACACTCGCCACATACTAAATTACAATTCCACAGAGAGTTCAATCATCAAGATGAAGACAGGGTCCGACTACGGACAAAATCAAATGATAAAACAGATGCAAATGATAATTCCGCTATCCCAAAGATCACGAACATGGTCCTCCACTAATCCGGGTACGTGATGTACATCCTGCCTCCTTCCTCGTCATATTCCCACCGGAGCTGGGTAAGATCATCCTGCACATACTCATCTGAACCTGTACTGGAGTGTTGTAGTAAACTGTGAGCCACAAGGACTCTGCAATCAAGTGCCCGGGTACCGAGACTATTCAAGCTTAAAGGTTGGGATGAGGTATGTGTTTAGGTTGCAGCATAACTAAGCATATATGGTGGCTAAACTTATGTAACATGAACATAAATATGAGTGGCCTACGATGAGCGATCGAATCTAGTGTGACCTCTATGAGATCTTGAACGCTTACTTACGTCAAACATAACCCCACCGTGTTCTCTCTCGGATCATGTTCACGAGCAGAGATGATCATGGTTACTCACACAGTTGGCGTATTTTATTAGAGTTTACTTCAAGTTTACTATAACCGGGTATTAAATAAATAACCAAGTTGCCACATAACCGCGGGCACGGCTTCTCAAAAAGTTTTTAACCTTGCAGGGGTGCTCCAACTAGTCCATCACAAATTAACCACACTCCGTGGGAATAGCCTTGACCACGGATCTCGTGATCATCATAGCTAACACCAAAGGAATTCCAACACCTCGAGATAACCCAAAGAAAGTCACAGCCCTCACGCAAGACATTTGATAAAGGTAAAACAAATCCAGCAAGACCTCCCGACGTGTCGACAAACCTGATAAGAGACGCGTATATCGTTCTCAGGACACGACGGATGAGCGATGGTTACCACGCCAATCATCGAGTTGCCCCGGGCGGCGTTAATAAGCTGCTCTGGGTTGAACCAACACTCATGTGGATCACTGGCCCGGGGGGTTGATTAATTATCCACGGGGTTGCAAAGCCCTATGAAAATTTTATTAAGTTATTAGCAAATGTAGTACCAATGTTTGGTCTTGCCAGACAACTTTTAATCTCAACAAAATAAACAAGGGGGTCCCCATAACAACCCCGAGCATGTTAGGAGCGCAAAGTATGGAAAACATAACACCGGTAACAAGAAACTATGGCGGTAGCAGCGGAACAAAACACCTAGCAAAAGGCCAAGCCTTCCACCAATACCAAGATATATATGTGAGTTAAATTAAATAACAGGTCATATTGTGATATGCCAAATCCATGTTATCACATGGAACAACCTGCACCTGAACTAAGAACGCTATAAAAGGGGCTGAGCAGCGGCAACTTAGCCAATCAAAGGTGTGATAGGAGGTGGAGGGTTAGAGTCTATCATTGGAATTAGGAGGCTGATATTCAATTGGTAGGTAGCGTAATTGTAACTATAAGAGCGGGACACTAACAAGCGAAAATAGTATCGGGATCCGGGTACGATCATCTTGCATGTTGGTTCTTCAGCGGAACAAGTAGTGGGATCCTCGTAGTGGTTCTCTCCTGGGTCCTCGTACACAGTATCAACACTCATGTCTACCCAAGAAAAATAGCAACAATAAACCTCCAACCAAGTTGCAATGCACAGCCAAGATGATGCATGATTCATTTATGAAGAATTAAACATGGCAATCCAAAACTAGTCATGTCTCACATGCATTGGTTGATTAGTTTCCATTCTTAACAGGACCTCATGTTGAATTATTTAGACATGAATGAACATGGCAAATATGTATGCATCATGCAAAATCGATAAAAATGCATATACAGAACGCAAGAAACAGAGTTACGGTTCTCACGATACGCTCATGACAAGGTACGAAGGCCAAACACAAGACAACAAGGCCATGGGCTAATTCTTGGCATTCCAAGGTAACCACTGGTTAGGCAATGAATAACCAACCACAATAGAGCCATGGATCAAGAAATTCCATGGAGTATAGCTCCCACAAGTCAAAAACAATAAAACAATCAATCTGCCACAAAGCAGCAACATAGCAACTTACATAGCCCACATCTTGAGCTACAGGAATCCTACAGCCAAAAACAAGGTACTAACAGAATCTACACAACATGTTTATCAAATTATCCAACTAAACAATCTGCAAAGGCGGCACACATCAATAAGCATGAGGCTATCAAGTTGGCATGATGAAACGGTTTTCTGGGATAGTGAAAATAACAGTTTTCTGGAATCTGAGTTAATCTGTTAGCATGTTGACAACATAAGTTAAATGTGCTAGAGACCACCTCTTGGCATGAAAGTTAATAGGGTGGTAGTAGACAACATCTACTCCAAAATACTAGCGCTGAGCATGAGCTAATGATCAACATATCACAAGATGTCAACCACTCTTCATGGCATAAAAATAACAGCAGATTCTCAGACTTAGAAATATTTAGCATGGTGAAAACAGTAACATCAAGTTAGCTACTTTGCAGCATGTTCCCCACTTATATGGGTGTTTCCCATGTTAAAAAATACCATGGCATAATAGACACAAAACACTAGCACTTCCTAGTTGGCACATGCCCCAAAGCAAGCAAGGATTAAATCATGCAAAAATGACAAAGTAGCATGACAGCTAAAAATGACAGTTTTATAAACTTGCCCAAAAGTGAAATCTGAAAGCACCAATGGATTCATTGGCTCTTCCTACCCCAAAAGCATGGGTCATACTCATATGTTCATGTGAAGCATCAAGGTACACTCTATACTAGCAAAATACCACCTACTCTTATAAGTGAGATAAAACTCAAATGGACATGAACAAATATGAACATAACCAGATTGGAAACTTAGTTCAACATGGAAAATGCACTAACAAATCACAACATGCATGTCTATAGCAAAGGGGTATGTCAGGTGGGGAAACCCACTAGTCGCCCCACACACACACTCTAATCACACACACAACAAAGCAAGCACACCAATGCTCTATATATGCCCAAGGGCATATATGCACAAATCCTCTCATGAACATACCACCCATGAGGGGGTCTTCAACCACACACACACAAACACCATATATTCATAAACATGTGGCACATACACCTCTCACATGCACAAGTGCACTAGGCACATACATAGGGGCACAAACACTAGCCCTACTCACACATATGCACTCACCACATGAGTGCAATAGCCACACACACACTCACAACTACACCTGCCTATATACAACATAAGCATATACACCTACATAAGTGTGTATGCATGAGCACAAAGACTCATCCACACACACATACACACTTGCACCTATACATATACATACACATATGTATGTATGCATAAGTACACACACATACACATACTACCCTAACCATGCTCATAATAAACAAAAATGACAAACCACCAACCCTGCTTGCATCTACACACACAAATACATATGTGGCAAGGAAGGAAACAAAAGAAACAGAGAAAAACCAAAACAAACAAAAGGGGGAGGGTTCGGGGTCGAACCCATGACCTCTTGGTCATCTCCCCTAGCTTCAACCACTCTGCTACCCATGCGTTTGTTAACAGAGGAGGGGCTCTACCTCTCATACACACACACACACTAAACTTACTGAAGCAACTGAAACTGCACACGCACGGCGACAGAGCAGCGGCGGCGAGCGGCTCCGGCGATCTACAACACTAGCGGCTCGATAGGAAGGACGCGGGGCTCGCGGGGAGTACGGGGACTCCATACCCGCACTCATACACGGAGCAGACCCTAGCAACGGAGCACCCCGAGCTCGAACAGGGGCGCGGTAGCGAGGAACATGACGGCGACGTTTAGGCCAAAAGGGGAGGAGGACGGCACGTCGACTTCTCAGCTAGGGGAGGACGACGGTGACTCTGACGCGCGAAGAGGAAGGAGATGCGGGGATGCGACGTCGTCGAGTAGGAAGAAGGTCGGCGACGACCCGCTCCCTTGCGGACGACGGCGGCGGCAATTCGCACCGTGGGGAGGTGCTCCTCAGCTCCTAGTGGTGGAAATGGAACGCGGGGACGAGACCACCGGAGACGTGGCGATAGTAGCAAAGATGAGCGGCGACCCACTCTGAAAATCTCTGCTCTCGCTAAAACCTTACCTAACGGGGGAAAGAAGGAGAGGAAGGAGGAGATAGAGATGGATATGGGAACTGCAGCGGCGGAGGGGGGACAGGAAACCTAGCCGAGGAGGCACGCATGCCGAGTGGGGCTATATACCCACGGGCTAACGGCAACGGGCAACGGAAAAGGCGACAGCGGAGCTACCTCTCCCACACTGAACCTGACGGTGATGACAGACGGAGCAGGTAGCCGTTCCCCGAGAGGGCCGGGCCACGGGGAAGGCAAGCCCACTCTGACTCTCTCTCTCTCTCAAACAAATAAATTAGAGAAGGTTATCTTTTTAAAAAAAACACCACACACAAGAAAAAACCAGAGAAAATTAGAGGGAATTTGTGCAGAACAAAAATAGTTTTGCAAAGAAAATAAAATGCACTATTTAATAAAGAAATTAAGATGATTTTTAGGACAAGTAATTTTCATACTTTTTAAAATAACAGCCCTCGTTTACTTAAAACACACAAGCATACAAACTTCAAACATCAAAACAACCATACTCAAAATTCATAATACATATAGGGCTACCTCTTGAACATTTTTAAGCAGTTTAATTTGCAAGTTAAATCTGATTATTAAATAACATTGGAAATAAAGGTATTAGTTGGGGTTTTTGTTGAAAAGGAAAAGAGAGTCGAAGAGAAGGAGATTGCACACCTACACTCCACCACACCAGACACAAGACAAGATCACAACCAACCCCTCACACAAGGTCACTTAAGAATCAAGAATGCATGATGGATGAAATGATGGATGATGCATGAATGGCATGGTATGACAAGGTGCAATTCATTCCTTAAGCTCATGACACAAGGTTCATACAATAGATTACATGCCAAAAAAGTTAGGGACAACACTTGGGATGTCATAGAGTTACTCATGCTCTACACCATCACCATCCCGGTCGTGTGTGAGGATGATCGGGTCATGGCGAATTGGTCTCCCATTACTCTCAAGGACTCTGTGTGCACGTGGTTGATGAACCTACCTAAGGCATCCATCTCTTCATGGTAGGACTTGTGCAAGTAGTTCATCGCCAACTTCACGTGCACGGGCGACCACCCCCTTACGCTCGGTGACCTACAGGTTGTGCACCAGCACACATGCGAGTCCCTTCGCAAGTTCATCCAGCACTTCAGCCAGTTGCACAACTGGACCCCGAAGGCTTCCGATGTTGTGACCCACTCCGCCTTCACAAATGGTGTCACAGATGTGAAGATGTGCAGGAAGCTCTCCTCAAGGATGAGCTCGACTCCTCCGGGGAGCTATTCATCCGTGCCGACCTCTACGCCAAGGCCTAAGAAGGACACCTTTTTGCGGGATCACTATAAGAGTATGTCTAGAGTGGAGTGAATAGACTACTAGCAGAAATTTAAAACTACCTCAAACACAAGTTTAAGGGTTGGCAGTTTTTAGCATATGTAACAAGTCTAGAACACCCAACACATGCAAGTCATCAAGTATAGGAGCGGAATGTAAATACATTGCACATGAAAGTAAGGTGTAGAGATAGAGAGATCAAATGCATGAAGGACACGAAGATACTTCCCGTGATACCGATAGGTGGTGCTATCATACGTCCACATTTATGGAGTCTTCAACCCACGGAGGGTAACCATCACGAGAGTCCACAGAGGGCTCTACCCATGGAGGGTTCCACGAAGAATCAACCTTGACTATACCATGATTGCCTACGTCCACGGAGGACTAGCCTAACTCAGGGTAGATCTTCACGAAGTAGGCGATCTCCTTGCCCTTACAAACATCTTGGTTCACCTCACAACGCGAAGTATGTGTCTCCCAAGCGACACGTAACCAATCTAGGAGGCACCACCCTCCAAAAGGTAATAGGCTCGATAATGTCGATGAACTCCTTGCTCTTGTGCCTCAAGCTGATAGACTCCTCAACACACAATCAATCTCTTCTAGATTTTTTTGGTGGAAGAGGTTGATTGGGTGGAAAGCAACTTGGGGAGGCTAGAGATCAAGATTCATAAGGTGGGAATGGAATGGCATGAACTCAACACATGAGTAGGTGGCCCTCTCTCAGAAAATCAATAGGTATGAGTGGGGAACAGTTATGAGCGCTTCTCTTGTGAGTGAGTGGTGGTGGAGGGGTATATATAGGCATCTCCAGCAATCCAACCGTCACACCTAATAAGTCAGACTCAGTGACACCAATGTGTTAATCTTGGTGGTACCGAGTTGCCTCAAAGGTAGCAACTTTTGAATCTCGATGAGACCGTTACACACAACTCGGTTGCAATGATAAGGTGACCAATGGCCAGGTTGCCATACTCGGTGGCGCCGACTCAACAAACTTGGTCGGACTGATTTTGGGAATTTTCATAATACGAAGTTGGCAACCCAAACTCGATAGCACCGAAATGGAATCAGTTGCACTGAAATGCAAGGGTTTCACTGGGTTTGTCTGAGGCTAACAATCGGTGGCACCGAGTGGAAAGTGTTGGTTGCATCAATTTTGGATATTTGGCTTTGGACAGACTTTTGTGGAAGATCTGGTGGGTGTATGGGATGACTATCACTTGTGCACATATGAGCATTTTGTTCACCAACAAAACCTTACCTCCTTTTGATAGTATTGGCTTTCCTATGGACTCAGAGTAATTTATCACAAAAGGTAAAATGTAGAGTCCTCTTGCTCGAAGCTTCGCCAATGGTATTCCTTCTCCTTCTTCTTCTTGGGGATACTATCCACACTCCTTTTTGCCAACCCATCTCTATCTATGGACTTTATCTAAAATACACTAGATGTAGGTATTATTCCAAGAGACAATGCATGTTGTCATGAATTATCAAAACCACCAAGGGAGCATATTGTGCTTTAAATATCCCCCTTTTTGGTAACTGATGAGAACATACAATCAAAGCTTCAAATAAAGATATGCACGTATAAAATGAAGACTTTGAGAGACACATGATTTAGACTTGCTCCCCCCTAAATCTGTGCTATCCCTTTAAAAGATAGTTGCTTTGGAATGCATGGACACACATATAGTATAAAGGATATAGTAAGTCATGTGTATCTTGGTCATATGCATCAAATGTAATGAGGTGTATCATTTTTCAACACTTCACTCTTGCAAACAATATCTGCAAGAAGCAAGAGATCATCTTGATCAAGGATATGATGCATATACTTACCTTGAGTTCTTGAGCATTCTAGTAGTAGAGATACACTTGACAAAATAATGTTAGCATACACAAGAGTATCCTACCAATCAAAAGCAATAGAACTTAAAAGGTACCAAGATGTGGAGAACAAATAGAAGATAGTATTCCTCAAGAATTGATATGTCTCCAAGATCATTTAGGAGTTTCTGCCCTAGATATGAAAAATGTAGGACATCCTCTCCCCCTGAATCTTAGAATGTAGATATTGGGATTGTATGGGGTGAGAAAATTCTAACATGAGAGATCAAATGCAATAAATTTAGTGCAAGCAGATTTTCTCCCTCTACTTTGGTATTCTCCCCATGTTTATTCTCCTCTCCCCCTAAATCATATCTCCCCTTTGCATGAGCATGTATCTCCCCCATTAGCTTTGAAGCTTTGTATATTTCTACCCCTTTGGCATTAATTTCCAAGAAGGTTAGACATAGAGCCAGGTACAGGGATCATTGATGAAGAAGGGATCCTTGAGAATAAGGGTCATAGAATCTAGGATTCATAGAATATGAAAATGATAAGAAAAATGAGGGAATTTGAAAATAATTTCTCTCCCTTTGGCTAAATTGAGAGTTTGTAGAACTTCTCCTCCTTTGAGTTAGGGATCCTTGAATGTAGTACTCCCCCCTTTATTTTACTAGAGGGATCATCGAAGGATTGAGAAATCATAGAAGGAACACAAAGTTTTACAAAACAAACACAGTTTGAAATATGATAGACAGTCGGTGCCTCCGAGACATACTTTTTAGTGGTACCGATATAATGTTAAGCACCTCATCTGCCGAATTGGTAGAATCGAGTCCTTTGTATCAAAGGCTGCAAGGCATCAAACAGAAACATGGCAAATGTGAATTTTTTTTGTACAAAGAATATCAACTAGATAAGAGTTGAATGGTTCCAAGGAAGATTTCAATAGAAAATGAACCAATCAAGATCTTAACTAGATGATGGGTGGTCACTGGGTCACCTATATTAGAGTATATTGACATAGGAGCCAAGCAAGAATAATTGATCATAGGTCATACTCATCGTTAAGCTCAAAATGGGGTTACCATTTTTTGATTAAGCATTTTAATGTATTCATATCACTTGAGTTGCTTTCTCTCATGACTTGGAGTAAAGCTATATCAACGATATGAGCACATACCTTTGAGTGATGGTGTTGATGTAGCTTGTAGGTGAACTTGATGAGGATGCTCTAAGTTGATGAAGGTCATCTTGAGTTGGGAGAAATTCTTTTTGTTTTCGTTCACTTTTCACCTACATGGGTTAGTCACGCAAGGAAGAGCATAATAGATCCAAATGACGTGATACCAATTCAGGTTTAGCAATTGAGGGATATATGTCAAGGGTATGTTTTGTTGTCTTCTTCCTTCCATCATCAAAGCGAGGTTGTGGATACTTGGTCATGACAAGATTGCTTAAGATATGAGTTTATGGCAATCTTGTGGAGTGTTGTTATTCCAAGTACCTACAAAATGTTTATATGAAATACAATGAAGCATGTAATTCCAGGATATATGATATTCATGGTAATAGCATGGAATAGACAATAAGGCTCATCCCCTTGCTAGCATACGAGTGAGATTAGCTCAAATTTGAAGCATCAATGATGTTCAACTCACTCCTCAAATGACAAAACACCTTTTCATCTAGTGGTTTAGTAAATATATCGGCCAATTGCTTGTTAGTGTGAACATGCTTAAGATTAATCCTCCTTTGGCAACATGATCATGAATGAGATGATGTCGAACTTGAATATGCTTGGTTTGAGAATGTTGCACATGATTATGACAAATCTTAATAGAACTTTCATTGTCACAAAGTAATGGCACATTTTTAACATAGATTCTGTTAGGGATATAACCCCGTAGTGAGACTCGTCCAGGTGGGGCCGGGTCATACCTGGCGGCTCATGGGCCAGACCAAGGATACACCTCGAGACATAAGCCAAGACGCATGGCGGTTTATCAAGATAAGACAAGGTGAGGCCCAAACAAGGATGGCATGAAGACCCGGGCAGATAAGCCACCCGAAGACGGCTTGCTCAAGAAGGCAAGATGACATAGAGATACAGTCACACATGTTGTAAGAGTCGGTATGAGACTTGTGTAACTCGTGGTCTTGACCTCCTTTATAAGGGCGAGACCCAGGGCGACTTAGACAAAAACCAACTAATTGAGAACTAGGTCAAGCGAATCCGCTCCCTTGTAATAGATACTCCAATCAATACAACACAAGCAGGACGTAGGCTTTTACCTCTTCTTGAGGGGGCGAACCTGGGTAAACTCGTGTCCTTCATCCCAACCAACCCCTTTGAGTCCATCCCCTTAGCGATGGCCTCGAATCTAAGTCCTCGGACATCTTCCGTGACAAACCATGAAAGTTGGCACCCACCGCGGGGCTAGCGCTCAATGGTGTTAAGTTCTCAAAGGGCTCTATTCTAGGGATCAAGGGATACGTGATCGGAAGGATGAACAAAAGTTGCCGCGACCGGCTCTACATCGACGATGCCGGCTAGGGTCCCGATGCCTACTCTGTTGAGTACAGGTTCCGTGTTACCTTCGGCGGAATCCACGTCTTCACCGGCAAGGTCGGTGGATCTACAACCGGGCCGGTTGTCTGCACCGACATCGTCGAGCCGACTCGGCGCGTGAAACCCGCCCAACACGTGCAACCCGCCCGTGCTGACCGGGCAGAAAGCATGTCTTCATTGGCTTCACTCAAGGTATGGATATTGAGGCTTTTATGTCGCAAGAGACACTCATCTGTTCAGAGGACGGATCTTCTAGCGAAGAGGCGGAATCAATCTACCAACTTCACGATGGCAGGCTCGGGGGCTACGATGAGCTTTACCCCGAGTCAGAGCGGTTTGAGACGGACGATCATGGGTTGCCGACTCATGCGGCCATCTTCATGGCGGGAACATAGCCAGGCCCAAGCAGTGCAGCCGCCGAGGCGGCAGACACGGGGGCTGACCTGCTGCTGGCTCAAGTTCTTCTGGATGTGATGAACGAGCTAACAACCCTGATGGCAACTGAAGTGATGCCTTAGAATCAAGCCACCCGGAACCTGGAGATCACAGGAAAGAAGAACCAGATGGTGGAAGTCCAACAGGGGATTGGCGCGTTTAAGGCTCAGATGGATGCGGAGGCAAAGCACCTTAAGACGGATGCTTTCTGCCTTGAGGTACAACAGCAGTCGGCGGACGCGGTTCGGCGGATGAGGCATCAGTCCCGCCTGCGAGAGCAATATGAGGCCAGAAACCTTTTTAACATGCCAGGAATGGGTCGGACAACGAAAGCACCTCGAAGTCGGCCGGCGGCTTGGCGGCAGCTTAACCCGCCCCGACGAAACTAGACCTCACCAATGGCTTTCCCAACGCCGATAGGTCACTACTCAAACCCAGCGGAGAACATAGTGGTGGCAGCAACCCGTCTTGGAACAATCCCTATTCCTGACGAGGCGCCTTTCGTAGAAGAGGTTCGGAACGCTATTGGGTATCTATAGACGGCGATGGCCTAGCAAGAGAAATATACTTAAAGCCGGAGTCACGTGCATTCAACCCCCATCCCCAGCCGCAGCTTCAGCCGGCGCTATGCGTCGCCGGCGGTTTCTAGCAGTGATCGGCACCGGGGCCCGCGGTGAGATGATGAGGCGGCTTTGGATGCTCAGGCGCTTTCAGATCGAGTGAGAGCACAGCGAGAGGTGGCAGCAGCGGCGGCTCGTCAAGTGCCTGCGCCTTCCGTCTTAGTTGGAGTGGGAGTGACCACCAGGGCCGTGGGAGTACCATGCTTGGTGCCGCCTTTGCGGAACGAGCGTCTGCCGAAAGATTTCAAAGGAACTCGCAAGGTCCTAACACTACTAGAAAAAGGCTGCTAGTGGCGCACCTGTTTTTCCTACTAATGGCGCACTACAGGTGCGCCACTAGCACCACGCCATTAGAATTTTTTACTAATGGCGCACCACAGGTGCGCCATTAGTATCTGGTATACTAATGACGCACCATGCAGTGCGCCATTAGTATAGCTCACGGTGCGCCATTAGTATGCCTCCCAGGGGCCATATTTACCCATGTGCTCTGGCTTACTAATGGCGAACTAATGTAGGATACACCACTAGTGTGCTTTTTGCAGTGCGCCACTAATGTGTTGGGTGGTGAGCCACTAGTATAAATATTAGGTATTTTTTTTCTTTTCTGATATTTGCACAGGTTAGAAAACATATTACTGCACAGAATATAGAGAGCACAACATATAAACAGCAGATTTATCGAATACAATAGAAGATTAGTCTCTGAATACAATTCATCATATTAGTCTCCGAATTTAAAATACCGAACAACGTTAGAACATTACAAGTCTCGACACCGCGAGTAGCGAGTTTGTCTTCACATTACAAGTCGATATCGATCATCTAAACTACCATCACATAGAAGAGAGTTGCGGTCATCACGATGGGCATCATTGCGATGAAACTGGTCTTCATCTGGTTCCTCCAACGCTCCCTCCTCTCTCCCGCTAGATAGCACGCGTATCTAGCTTCCACCTCCGCCCTAGTGGTGTACCCTTCGTAACTGTTACCGCTGAAACGGTGAACCTGTCTCCGACACTCCTCCCAGTTGTCGTACACTCTGGGAGCCTTACCCTTGTACACGACATATGACGGCATCTCTATGCACTAGCCAAACAAAACGTTAGTAGCAATTCACAGAAAATACATAAGCAATATATAAGTATGCAACAAAAGGATCGGAAGAAAAAAGCAACACATTAATAGCACGATTCATGGTCCTACTAATAAATAGCATCGACTACATATAAGTTGAACGACTATCCAAACCAAAGAAACATACAAGTTCATTAAAGTTTAATATTACAACATGAGCCAATCGACATTTCAGAACTACATAGCATCACTACTTTCGACTCGACTCAAGCACCAGAGCGTGGATGAAGCCGCCGTCTTTAGTGATGGTCATGAAATCGCGGGCGTTGTCAGCCTGCATTTGTAGCGTTGTTTCTATCTCACTGTTGGACGGTTCATATCTGAGGTAGAACTGCCCCGAGGTACGAAGGACATCTTGATGGATGATTTCTGCAAACTCCGACTGGATGCGATAGAATTCTTGTCTGATGTCCGCGTCCTAGATTGACGACAAGCATGTGGCCCAATCTTTGAGATTATTTGGTAGGAGAAGGTGATGCTGGTCCCGTACAATCGCCCACATGTGATGGAGGGTGTAGTAGGCATCCTTCTGACTGCCAGGCGGCTGCTTGACGCAGGGGAACGTCGTATTGTGGGTGAACACGTGCTTGCCGTACCTACGAATTGTCCTGCTGAAGGTGCCTCCAGATCTGGCGTAGCCGGGGAGAACATCATCAAGAACTTTCTTGATATTTGTGTAGTCTATCTTCGACTGACGGTCCGAGTCGAAATACGTGGCCATGGAATATTTCGGCCTTATGAGGATGAGTGTGCAATGTGTGTCACTGTGCACAAAACACGGAATGTTAGGGAAAAACAAGAACGATCTACATCTAAGAAATCATATGTTACGGGGCGGTGAGGGGATGACTTACTCGGGAAAGTAAGGCAAGAGGAAGTTATCCTTATCTGGGTTTGCCAGAATGACGCCTTCGAGGTGTGAACTCGCGACTTGCCGGTCCCTAGCGCTGCCCAAGATCTTGGCACGCATGTAGAAGGGGTCGACTATCACGATGTTCGGGGTCTTGTCTTTAATGATCCGCATCTCCATACTCAGCGAAAATAACCGAACGGAGGTGTAGTGTAGCTGATGAAGGTTAAACATAGCGTAGATGTCATCAAACTGCAGGACGATATACCCCCGATGGCGCTATCCAGAAAGCCCTTGCCCTCTGGCACCTTGGCCACGAAAACCGGGTATGCCACATCATTCTCGGAGAGACGCCGCTTCTCCAAAGAAAGAACACTGTCATGCAGACTCCGCATAGCACCGGTTGCAGCATTGAGCAGATTAGTCGGTAGCATCGGCCTACCCACCACATGCACCCTCCGCGAGATATCCTTAGGTGAAGGTGACCCGTCCTGAGCACGGATCGTACTCGGTGCCGGCTGGCTTGCACCGCCCTTGTTATTCTTTCTTTTCCGTCCCTTCTTCTTCTACTGCAATGGGATCGAGTTCTGCTCACAGACCGCCTTCTTGAGTGTGTTGGAGCTGATAATATTTCGCACCTCGGCTATCTGAGGCTCGGTGAAGGCGGTGGCTGGAGGCGTCTCCTAAGAACTGAACGCCAGACGACGCCTGTTGCAATTGGGTTTCTCCGCGGTACCAGCTAGATCACGGTCGTATTTTGTAGGGTTGGGTTCTTGAGAAGGAGGCCCGAATAATTCGTCACCGTACCCATGTTCGGCAAAGTACTTATCCACGTTGGTAAATGTACTGTCGTCGTCGTCGTCCGGATCCTGTGCCATATGCTTGTCTGGCATGTCCGGTAGCGTTGCGGTGGTCTTGCCATGGCTTGGCGCCGGCACGACTGGCGGTGTTGTCTTTGGGGTGGTGTCCCCCGCCCTCAAACGAATCTGGCTCTTTGGCCAAAGCAGGGGCCAGCTTACGCAGGCGTTGAGGGTCATCACATCATCCTCGTCAGCCCCAGCGGGTCGAATCGGAGGTAACAAGTCATTGCAGCCTGGCAGCACCCGAACCAGTTCAACCCTATACACGGTGGGTGGCATCGGATTACCGTGTAACACGGGGTTGCCCGGTTGAACGATTCTGCCCTTGGTGACATCGATCAACTCGCCGTCCATGAAGTGCAGGAGAGTGCATGGAACGTCGGCGGCGCCCTGCGAAAACATGTAGGGCGTCAGGGATGCCCAGTCAAAGGCAAGGAGATGAAGTCATCGGTCGAGAGGCTTAGTTACCGTGACGACGTCGAGCTCGGCTAATGTTGAGGCACCGCCAAAGGCGGGCGTGCAACTGACGGAGGGGCCGCTTGCTGCTGAGGTGCCGGCGGGCGTACACCCGGGTGCATTAAGCTTCAATGCCTGTGCCGGCGCCGGAGACACCAATACCACCTCCGTCGGAGACACCAATGGCGCTGCCTACGCGTTGTGCGAGTTGTAGGCCGTGAAGCTGGGAACCGGGGGCGGCCCCTGTTGTCCGGTCGCAATCCACCCCCGCAGCCCCTCAACCAAGGTAGGCATAATGGCGGTGATCGTCGCTCCCAGTTGCTCTCTCACTTGCTCTGAGACTATGTCGGGAATCCGCGCCACTTGTTCCTTGAGTTCTTGAACCTCGCGCGCTTGGCTTTCCGAGCTGGTCTTTCTCTCCTTTCGCCCACCAATGTTATAGTATGACGACCAATTTGTGGACAAGCCTTTGCCGGCCACACGACTAGCTGACGATGGCTTACTGAACTTATCCTGGTTTTTCATTACGTTCAACGCCCTATTTAAAGTGTTGTCCCAAGGGGAGCTCTGAGACGACCCCGCGCTACTGCTTTCAGTCTCCTGCGGAAGGAATGTGAACCATTTAGAAATTTGGCTTCATTAATTATAATGCAACCATATGGAGCTAATTACACGGGGGTGTATTCCTTACTAGAACACGCTCAAGCGCCTTGGTCTTCGCATCCGTGGTAAGCTCCTTTGTTATCGGGTCCACCTTGTACCGGGCCCTGACATAGTTCCTGGTCTGCTTGTCATGGTATTTCTTGAAGCGGGGCGGTAGGCCTTGCTCGGCACGCTCCGCGTCCTCCTTGTCCCATATAGGTTCCGCCACTCTATAACCGCCGGGACCGAGTTGGTGGACCCCTAAGTTCAAGTCCCGCATATCTTTCCCCCACTGACTTGATTCCAAGGTTGCGCTGCTCTCGCACTTGATCTTGAACTCCTTAGGTTCTCGGTGTTGATTGAGACGGTGCTCCGGAGAATGCACCCGAGCTGAACCGAGTACCCCTTGACTAATTCTTTGGGCGCCGTTGGATGCCCCTCGGAGGACACTTCAGTAAATTCCTCCTTGACGGTGTCAAGCACGTTCGGGCGCCGGTCCTTCCGTTGCCTCTTTGTTTGGCTGCCATCTGTGCGTGCGCTACCATCATCAGTGGTGGCATCCTCGGTGGCACCATCAGTGGTGTCATCCCCGACGCCACTAGGGGTTGTGTAGTCGGGATCGGTGTCTTCCGCGGCGTCCTCATAGCGGTGAGGTTCTTCCTCCATCTCCTGGGACAACTCCCAGAATGCCTTGCCCGAACCGCCGGCCTCGTCATTGTGGGCCATGTTTCGCGCTACATAGGAAAAAAGTTTGGTCAAAAAGTTGGTTATTGTCAAGGGCCTACAAAACTGGCCCATGCATTAGTCGCCAGTACCCCATATGTCCTGTTTTTAGCAAAGTCATGCTAAAATTCACGGAAAATTTCAGCATGACCTCTGCTGAAAATAGGACATATGGAGTACCCGAATTTGCTGGAACGGAAGTTAATCGACATTCCGACAAACTCAAGGGCCTCTCGGGGTACCTACAAAATCATCACGACACGATGGTCAGACACAAAACCCAGCAAACTAGCACCACAATGTGCCTCTACTTTCCTATGGATGAAAAGGCCACAGACCATATGGTCCTCTGCTTTCATACTGTGGCAACAAGCATCATAAAACAGCTCTGCCTAGTGCCTACGCAGTAGGTGTCCAATTCCTTCTCTCATGTTCTACAGTTACACGAGACAGCAAATCAAAAGATTGCTTTAACAGGGTATAGCCACACATATTTGAAGTAGAACATATATATACACATAAAAATAGTTTGTAAGACAGATATATAGACCAAGCAATAATAATCAACAGTAATATCAATACAGAGAAGATCAAAACAACAGGATTAATCTATTTTCATCTATTTTCATCTAAGAGTGGGTTGATTTTTAGTCTTAGCAGTAAGATATATAATTCAACACTATTTTCATCTATTTTCTCTAGCTGTCAAAAGTATTTTCAAACGAATTTGGATAATAATTGTCAATCTGATTTTCTTTTCTTCTTATATAGAAGCCCTTTGGATCACATGAATGAATCCTATAATATCCCTGCAAATGGCTCACCACATTGGAATTTTGGAGAAATCATAAAACGAGCTTTCACTTAAGCAGACACACCTCTATGTCTTCTTATCAATGCAAATTTTTTTTGGACAATACAGAAATTCTCCTTGACGCTGATTGTTGGATTGCTGTGGTTGTAATAACCTAGTCTTAAGTTTTCAACACTCAATTGTTTCCGAGTTGTTTGCCTTAGTTGCCATAGCTAATATTTATTATGCTATTTTACTATAGATCAGAAGTTGCACTACTGAACTACCTTCTATCTGTTATTGCAGGCGATTACACAAGAGTCTCTTTCCACTGCACAGGTAACTAGTCACTACACTAGGCACTGCTTGGAGTTCAGATTATGCATGTCTCCCAACTATGATCAGACGAGTAATGTACAATATACAGATTTTCTCCCTGGGAAGAATAACGTCCCAGGGATTATGCCATGCTCAACAAGGTATGATGATAACTGTTAAGTTCATCGAGAATGCTCATGAACATCATTTCCCTTAATTTCTATTTTAAATCATAATCCTTATTACACTCCGAATGTTTTTTCTGATAGATAGTGTGGTTTATTTCTATACAAAATAAATGAAGGATGACTATCTGAATTTTTAGATAGATAGTGTGGTTTGACTTACACTGAAGATTAGGCCAACTTAATGACAGACAAAAAATGGTATCTTCGCTAAAGTTGTAGCTTATTTTTTCTGAAATTTCAAACATGTATCTATTGGATGCATTGATTCTGTACACAGAAACAAACACATTTTTGTAACGCATCCATCAAATTTTGGATTTGAGATCATCCATATGTACTTCAGATAAAAGATGCATACTATGTTATAGTTAGTACATTGTCAGGCAGAGCAATCATCTTATTGGTATCACATTTGTCATGAATTCAACTCCAAAGTTACAAGATTCAAAGAGACCCGCAGTATGTTGACAAGTAAATGTTGACAGGGCAGAACAACAGATCGATAAGATGGTCGACCGGGGCTGGATTGGCTACTGCCGTCAATGACTTGGAGGAATGATGGAGGAGGGTGGTGGTGGCGATAGGAAACTCTATTGATGAGGAGAATCGCCCGCCGGGGATTGCGACGCCGTCCTCCTCCTCCTTCGCTCGCCGGGGATCGCTTCTGTCGTCCTCCTCCTTCGCTCGCCGGGGATCGCTCGGGGATTGCTTCCACGCTGTCCTCCTCCGCATAGGTTGCGCCGCCGTGTTGATTGCTTCCACGGGGTGCCAAGGATAGATGGGATGGGATCGATGAGATGGGCCGGGGATAGCAAGGGGATGATATGGGCCGGGGATAGCAATGGCGCACCTCCCGGTCGTGCGCCATAAGTATATCCATAGCAATGGCGCACCATTGAGGGTTGCGCCATAAGTATAGTAGGGGTGCGAAGTGTAGTACTAGAGGGGTCGAAGCCCTCTCCTGTTAAGGTTCGAGGCAGTAGTGTAGTGGTAGCCGACACTCTGTGCAGACCAGAGGTCTAGGGTTCCAGTCCCAGGTGCCCCCTTTTTTGTGTTTTCCTGTTTTGATTGTATGTGTATGTGCTGAGTGTATGTATATGTATACATACATGATAGATGTCTTTTAATTCATTTTCTGTTTAGATATACATGTGTGTGTAGTGTATGTGAGTGTGTGGGCTTGTATACATGTTTGTGTGTGAGTGTATGTGTGTGAGTGTGGTGTCACATGCATGTGTGTATGTGCATATATATATGCACTTGTGCATATGTGTGTGTGTGATGAACACCCACACACATAGGTGTGTGTGTTCTCATGAATGTGTGGGTGTGTCTATATGCACTTGTGCATATTTGCCATGTGTGTGTGTATGTGGGGTAGTGTGTGTAGGTTTGTATGGGTGACAAGTGGGCCATGCCCCACTTGTCATATACCCTATCAATATGTGTTGGTTGTTTTATGGCTTCATGGGTTATGCTAGTTCTTTTCCATTTATAGCTATATTGAATATGAAAAAATATCATCAAATTTGAAAAAATATTCATGAATTCAAAAAGTGCCCATGAAATTTAAAAATATTCATGAATTCAAAAAATATTAACAAATTCAATACTTTTTGTGAGTTAGAAATTCAATACCATAATAAACATAAATAAATATTCATGAGGACACTAGAACGGAAGAAATATCATTTCAATATGTCAAAACACAATTGAGAAATGAAGGCTACAATTTAAATACAATCGATCTTAGCTAGCTATCTATTCACAATCTTCTTGCCCTTATTTTTCGCAAATAGAGTTCTTCTTTTGAACGGACGTCCTTTAGGTAGGGTGGTCCTGCTTCTTCTTGTGGTGTATGCTGGTACTTCATCGTCGTCGTCATGTTCCAGTTTGGGTCGCCATACTTGTCGAAGTCTTGCTCATTGGTGACTCTATCCATTCCGATGATCTTCCTATTGCCTCTCCTCACGACAACACGACTGGGCTTTGACGGGTCGGTAATGAAGAAGCATTGGTCCACTTGGGAAGCAAGTACCCATGGCTCATTTTTCACGGTGGCATTTGCGCCCGCGGTCTTCGATTTGGCTTCGGGTATAACCATGGTGGTGAAATACCGGTCTTCTTTTAGGACGCTCTTGGCCCATCTAACACGGAACATCGGGACCTTCTCTCCAACGTAGCTCAGCTCCCAGATCTCCTCGATCCTTCCGTAGTATCTGTCCTTGTCGTTACCGGTGTAGGATTCCATCGTTACCCTAGAGTTCTGATAACCATCGCTCTTCATGTCCTTTCCCTCAGTGTAGAATGTGTAGCCGTTGATATCATACGCCTCATATGTCATCAGGTTATGCTCGGCACCCTGTGACAAGGCGAATATGAGTTGTTCTTCCGTGGAAGAATCCTCATGTAAAGGGTACGATAGTAGCTTCTTCTTGAACCAATGCGTGAAACATGAGTTGTGCTCTTTGATTATATCTCTGTCCGTCCTCTGTTGGCCTCGGACATTGTACGTCTTCTCAATAAAGGTTTTGTGCTCTACCACCCAAGGATCGACCACGTCTATGTGTTGTAGCGCGACTAGGTTTGCTCTTTGAAAGTCGGCGAGTCGACCCTCGAAGTCGACATGCATTTCGCGGTGACCCTCACGGTGACCCCATCAAGCGAGCCTGTCGAGGTGCCTGTTGACGGGCAGACCAACGGGGTTCTCGATGCCTAGATAATTCGTGGAGTAGGAGATGCACTCTTCAGTCAGAAAGCCCCTGGCTATGCTTCCCTCTGGACGTGACATGTTGCGAACATATCCTTTGATGACACCATTCATCCTTTCGAACGGCATCATGCTGTGCAGGAACGTCGGCCCGAGTTGGATGATATCCTCCACGATATGGACCAGCAGATGCACCATAACATCGAAGAATGCGGGCAGGAAGTACATCTCAAGCTCGCATAGTATCACCACGATCTCTTCCTGTAGCCTTCTGAGTTGCCTCACACCAACCGACTTCCAAGAGATGACGTCGAAAAAGTTGCATAGGCCAAATAGCATTTCATGGACGTGCACGTCCATGATTCCACGGATTGCAACTGGAAGTATCTGCGTCATCAGCACGTGACAGTCGTGAGACTTCATCCCGCTGAACTTCTGCTTCGCTGAGTCTAGGTATCTGCTTATCTTCCCCACGTAACCGTAAGGAAGTTTTACTCCTACGAGGCAGGTGAAAAACTGATCGATCTCCTCCTGACTTAGAGTGAAGCACGCGGGAGGGAAGTCATTTCCGGTCTTCTTGACTTTTTTGCCTTTGCGACGACTTTCCGTGTCCTGCTTCGCCTCATCATCATCATCATCATCATCATCATTATTAGCGTGAAGCTCCTCCCTGATGCCCATTGATTTCAAGTCTGCCCTTGCTTTCGGTCCATCTTTGGTCCTCTCTGGCATGTTGAGCAGGGTACCAAGCAGACTCTCGCACACGTTCTTCGTGATATGCATGACATCAAGGCTGTGAGGCACACGGAGGATCTTCCAGTACGGCAAGTCCCAGCAAACAGACCTCGTTTTTCATACCTTCAGCAGCGGCTCTGGCACCTTTCGCTTCTTTCCCGGCTCTGGCGCCTTTCCCGGTGGTGGGCACTCTTTCCAATTTTTCAACAGCTTGTCTATTTCCTCGCCACTCCTCGTACGCGGGCGTCTTCGGGGTCCGGTTTCACCATCGAACAGATCCTTGCGTTTTCTCCATGAGTCATCGTCGTGAAGCCACCTTCGATGTCCCATGAACACGGTTTTCGAAGACCCGGGATCTCTATCTAGCTGGCAATGTGTTGTGTCATCCATGCACCTGACGCATCCAGAAAATCCGTGGACCACCTGCCCTGCGACATATCCGTAAGCGAGATAGTCGTGCACCGTCGTGAGCAGTGCAGCTCTCATAGGGAAATATTCTTTCTCTGCGGCGTCCCACGTATTAGCTGGCGTTTTCCCCAGCGTATCTAGCTCCTCTTTCAGCAGCCCTAGATACAGATTGATGTTGTTCCCTGGTTGTTTCGGCCCTTCAATTAGCATACTCATGTGAATGTACTTCCTCTTCATGCACAACCAGGGGGGAAGGCTGTACATCCACACAAACATAGGCCAGGTGCTATGTGTGCTTCTCTGGCTGCCAAACGGATTGACTCCATCGGTGCTTGCGCCCAGCACGATGTTCTTTGGATCGCTCCCAAATTCTGGTGTTCAAAGTTCAACGCTTGCCACTGGCTCGCATCCTTAGGGTGACTCAGCATCTTGTCTTTTTTATTTATCTCCGGATCATTTGCGTCATCTTCTCGCTTCTTCTCCTCCTTATCCACGTGCCAACGCAGAAGCATTGCTACCTTAGGCTCCGCGAAATACCGCTGCAGACGAGGAGTGATCGGAAAGAACCACACCACTTTTCGAGGAGCTTTCTTCCTCCTCTTATATCAAGTGACGCCGCACACCGGACATATGGTAGACTCCGCGTGCTCGTCCCGATAAATGATGCAATTGTTCATGCACACATGGTGTTTCACGTGCGGTAAATCCAGAGGACACACGATTTTCTTCGCCTCCTCGAAACTGGTCGGGCACTTGTTCCCCTTGGGAAGACGTTCGTGCCAGAATGACATGTTCTCGTCGAAGCATGCGTCGGTCATTTTGTGTTTTACCTTCATCTCCAGAGCCATGAGCGTTACTTTCAGGCGGGTATCCTTGGGCCTGCATCCTTCATACAATGGAGTAACCGCGTCTATCTCCAGTTGATCCAGCTTGGCTTTCTCTCGGGCGGCAGCTCTTTCATTATCCGTCTGCTTGAGAAGAAGCACTTGAATATGAGGGTCCTGCACCCAGCCCATCGATGGTCCATCATCGTCTGCTCCGGCATCTTCATCTTCATGATCATGCCCTTGGTCTGCTCCCGCATGTTCCTCATCATCATGTCTGGCATCTTCTACATGATGACCGTGTACTGCATCTACTTCGTGATCATCTCCTGGAGATTCTTCGTCTTCTCGCCCGCCCTCGCCGCGGTTGTCTTGCTCATACCCTTCCTCATTTCTTGCCCGGCCCCCATGGATGACTTCATAATCATCTTCATCACCTTGCCACCGATAGCCATCCATGAAAGCACGCACGAGTAGGTGGCCCCGCACCTGTACGGAATCTGGGTCCATAAGGCTCCTGATCTTGCATCTTCGACACGTACATATTATCTCCGTCTCGTTATTTTGAAGCATCTCGGCCTTCGCGGAGCTCAAAAACCTATTCACGATGCCTTCGGTCATCTTGCAGACCATGGTCGCCTGCGGGGTAGAGCAAAACGATATTTTAGAACCAAGAAAAAATTTGGCATGACTTTGCCTAAAAATAGGACCAAAAAGAATGCATAGTGCTAAATTCTTGCGGAAACGGAAATGAATCAACATTCCGGAAAAATATTGGCAACTATTGCATTTCAAATACCGATACCTGCAAACACAAACATATATGCAACACCACAAACGTAGATCTAGCTAGGCCATAAAAAGTGCATGTGCACGTTGTTGGAGGGAGAAAAAAGTAGATCTACAACATAAAAGCTTTCCCCTTACTTACCTATCAAAAAAAGGTAATTTAGCCACTTAATTTGGGTGAATCTATGATGCAAATGAGGTGAGGAGGAGGAGGCACCCGAGACAAGCTTGGAGGAGGAGGTGGAGAGAATGAAAGTGGGGAAAGTGAGTGTGGTAGGTGGCTGTCCAAAATATCTAGCTGGTCACAGGTTACTAATGGCGCACCACCTACAAATGCGCCATTAGTAACCCTGGTTACTAATGGCGCACCAGCTGAAGGTGCGCCATTAGTAGTTTTTGCAAAAAAATAGTACTGGCGCACTGGGCTTGCCGTGCGCCATTAGTAGTTAAACTACTAATGGCGCACTCGGACCTGGTGCGCCATTAGTACTTTTGGAAAAATAACAAAAAAAAATTGTTAGTAGTGGCGCACCAGGTGTGTGGTGCGCCATTAGTGCCCATCACACTAATGGCGCACCAGCACCTGGTGCGCCACTGCTATATAGTAGTGGTGCACCACTTGTCTGGTGCGCCATTAGTGTCTATATTATCTATAGCCCTTTTCCTAGTAGTGCAAATTACACTGCTGACCTGCCCCCGAAGGCCTGGATTGGAAGTTATGAGCTGGCCATGGAGATGTTGGACGTCAATGACGCGGTATGCGTGAAGTATTTTATCATGATGCTAGAAGGGCCGTCACGCACGTGGTTGAAGGGGTCGCCACCCAATATTATCAATTCATGGGTTGAGTTCAAGCTGAAATTCATCAAAAACTTTGAAGGAAAATGCAAGCAGCTTATGACGATTGTGGATTTGGATCACTGCGTACAGTAGGAGAATGAATCGGCTTATCATTGGGTCCGGCGGGTCTCGGCTATCATCCACTCATCTGAGCAGATTACGGCGGTGCAAACGGTTTGGATTCTAGAAAAGAATTGCCACTTTATGCCTTTGAAGCAGAAGCTTGGCCGTCTCAAGCGCACATGTCAAGATATGGGGGAGCTCATGGTGGCTCTAACGAAGTACGGCGACTCTGGTAACACGAAGGATGTGGGCTCTGATGAGGAGAAACCTAGTCAGAGTAAAAAGAATAACCATGGCAAGGGTGCATTAGGCAATGGTAACAAAAGTAAGAGGAAGAACCCAGACGACGGGTCAGAATTGGTGGCCAACGCCAGCACCAGCAAGAATCGTGCTAAGGGCAACCGGAAGTTCAGGCAGCCTTTTAATAAGGGTAAGACTCCTTTTAATTTGGAGGAGATGCTCAATAAACCTTGTCCGGAGCACAGTCGGCCCGACAGACCGGCGGGTCACACGTGGGGTAATTGCCATGTTATGCAAAAGTTCAAGGACTATAGCTTACGATAGCATAATTGTAGGACTGAAAGTATGTCTAGAGCGGGGAGTGATTAGACTACTTGACCAAATAAAAGTTTTGCCTATACCAATTTTTAGGGTTGACAGATTTTAGTATTTCATGGCAAGTCAAGTACACACTACACATGCAAGTCTAAGAGTATATAGCAGCAAAAAGTAACAACAAGCATGTATAGAAGGGATAGGGTAGGAAGATCAAACGCAGTTGTTGACACGATGATTTTTTCCATGGTTCCGATAGGTGGCGCTGTCATACATCCATGTTTATGGAGTCTTCAACCCATAAACGGTAAGGGTCGCGAGGGTCCACGGAGGGCTCAACCCAAAAGGGTCCACGAAGTAGCAAGCTTGACTCTTCCATAACGGCATCCGTCCATGAAAGACTAGCGTCAGTATGGTTAGATCTTCACAAAGTAGGCGATCTCCTTGCCCTTACAAACTTCTTGGTTCACTCCACAACACGAAGTAGGAGGCTCCCAAGTGACACCTAACCAATCTAGGAGGCACCACCCTCCAAAAGGTAATAGGCTCGGTAATGACGATGAACTCCTTGCTCTTGTGCTTCAAGATGATAGACTCCTCAGCAGACAATCACTCTCTCACTGATTTGGCATGGTTGAAGAGATGGGATTGGTGGAAAGCTACTTGGGGACGCTAGAGATCAAGATCCATATGATTGGAGTGGAAGATCTTGACCTCAACACAAGGGTAGGTGGTTCTCTCTCAGAAAATCTGATAGGATAGGTATGGAATAGTTCTGAGTGCTTCTCTCTCGAGTAGGTGGTGGTGAAGGGGTATATATAGGCATCCCCAAAAATCCAACCGTTACACACAAAATGACCAACTCGGTTACACTGATGTGTTAATCTTGGTGGTACCTAAGTGACCAAAAGGTGGCAACTTTTGAATCTCGGTGGGACCGATATAGGAAACTCGGTTGCACCGATAAGGTGACCAACGGTCAAATTTCCAATCTCGGTGATGCCGATCCAACATTCTTGCTGGGACCGAAAATGTGAATTTGCGTAACGGAAAGTTCGCAACCTAAACTCGGTGGCACCGGTATGGAATCAGTCACATTGAAGTGGCTAGGGTTTGGCTGAGTTTTTCTAGGTTCTGGAATCAGTGGCACCGGTAAGGGAAAGTTGATTGCACCGATTTTGAGTGTTAGGTATAGAACAGACTTTTGTGGGAGAGTTTGTGGATGTTTTTGGCGACTATCACTTGTGCACGTTTTAGCATATTGTTCAACAACAAAACCTTACCCCTTTTAATAGTATTGGCTTTCCTATGGACTCAAAGTGATTTATCACAAACATAAAATGTAGAGTCCTCTTGCTTGAAGCTTGGCCAATCTATTTCCTTGCATCTTGGGGTATGTCCACAATCTCCTTTTGCCAATTCTATCATTGAACATTTCCTAAAATATACTTGGTGGAAACATTAGTTCAATGACTTATATGTTGTTATTAATTACCAACACCACCAAGGGAGAAAATGTGCTTTCAATCTCCCCCTTTTTGGTAATTGATGACAACATATAGATCAAAGCTTCGACATATGATAAAATCAATGAATATAATTGTCTCTTTGAGAGGTATGTTATAAGCAAGAGCTCCCCCTAAGTTTGTGTGTTATTTTTAAATTGCGTTTGAATGCAAATGCACAATCGATTAGGTATGTGGGGCACTTCTTCCATGTCACATACAACTTGGTGGTGTGCAAGAATAATTAGAATGAATGACAACGCACAACACAGTCAAGCAAAGGTGAATGATCATAAATAGTAGCATCACACATAACAATGTATGATCACTCATAAACACAAAAGGATCTCATGTCGAACCAAAAGAACCAAATGTTTGGAAAAGCAACAAACACCAAAATGCTCTCTCACTCGAAGCCTAAAGATCTATATACACTTCTCCCCCTTTGGCAACAAATTACCAAAAAGTTCAAAGGCATACATCTAAACATTCTTGGGCTGATCTCCTCCAGTTGTTGATGAAGGAGTCGAGAGAACAACGTCGGCGAAGATCTCAGCATATGTCGTGGATGGAGTTGGAGTGACAGCTGGAGGAACTGGAACAGATGGAGTAGGAGCTGAGGTCACAGCAGCAGGAGCTGACAAAGAGGGCCTCAAGTCTGAAGCTGTCACAATGGCTGATCTGGCCTGGGTAGGAAATTGTGTGCCTGTCCTGAGAGGTGATTCATCCTCATCATCATCATCACCATCTGAAGGAGTGGTGTGAGGAAGTGGCACTGAGTCAACTTCCTTCTGGAGCTCTATGACCATCTTAGTCATCCTGTCCACCTTATCTTTAAGGGTCTTGATCCTAGTTTCAAAGATCCTGACAAGATTGTTCTGGTTGTCCAGAATCCCCTTAATGTCCTTCTGCATACCCTGAAGTGATGATATCAACAAATCCATTTGCTCCTTCCTGGATCTAGGGACTTGAGCACTAGTGGCTCTAACTGCCTCTGCTTCTGCCTGAGCTGCAGCTGAAGTGGGATCATCAGCATCCATCACCACAACACTGTCCTCGAGATCTGGCTGTAGGGGTAAATGTGGATGATCTAGAGCAAAAATGTGCTTCTCCAACTTAGAATTGATAAGCATCTATATGTTGGGTGCATAACAACAAGAGTGCTTTTGGTAAGAAGCAACCCTCTTGATTGTCTCAACAATCGAATCCATGACTCTGATCCTGGTGTGTCTGTCAAGGTGGATCAACATATTGATGGAGTGGCCTCGGATCATCTTGTCATCTCATGACTTGGGCATCAAAGTATGCCTCAGAATGGTGTTCATTGTGCGGAGGCCAGCCTGACGAAAGTAGATAGATCCTAGCCTGTGAGACTTCACATTGGCAGTAGGGATCTCCTTGTACATATTTTCCATAGCATTGTGGCTTGCCTTGGATTCTGAGTATACATCCAAGTCACCATCCTGTGCTTCAGTAACTCCTAAGATAGCAGCCCATTCTTCAACACTCGATTCATAACTTGCACCTTCAGTCATCCATACAATTCTACCATCTCCATAGAAATGTTCAGTGGAGTAGAACTGCATGATCATCTCATCGTTCCAAGCAGTGAATTCTCTACCAAGAAACTCATCCAAACCTATGAAGTGGAAATTGTCTTGGACACTTGGAAAGTAGTCCTCATTCTCCTTAATGAATTTTCAATCAACATATCGCATATCACTCACAGCTGGACTCTTGTCAAAAATCGCAATCTCATAGAAATCATGTTGCTCTTTGGTATAAAATTTGTAGTCCACATTTGTCTTCTTCCTATGCGCATATGGATCTATAGCTCTCCAAGATCTCAATCGTGAATCCTTCCTCTTCTTCATATCTTCAGCTAGTGGGTAGCTGGCATTGTGTACTGGAAGATGTGGTCTGAGCTTCATCAAAGTTGTCAAGTCATCATCATCTTCAGCTCTGGAAGCAGTCCCTTTGTTCTTCTCAGAAGCTGGAATCTGCCTAGATGTCCTCTTAGGCTTCTTAGCAGCAGCCTTATTGAATGTGCTAGGCTTTGGCATAGCATCATCCATAAGCTTCTTTTGCTTTTTCTTGGGAGGGGCCTTCTCAACATGCTCTTCCTCCTCTTCAGCATCAGCACCAGCAGCTTCTTCTGGATCCTCATACATGGAGGTTTTTTCTGCCAATAACATGAATAACCCTATTTCTTGCTTTCTTCTCTCCTGCCTTCTTATTCATAGCTTTCTTGGGGGCCTAAACTAAAATAGTTGCTCTCGCAGTCTCATGAGCCTTGAAGGTTGAAGCAGGTGCATAGATTATGCTGACAACTCTGCTGGAAGAAGTCGCTTCAGTAGTAGACTTCTTAGCAGCTTTCTCTTGCTTCTTAGCAAGAATCTCCTCAGGGATAAAGTCTGAATCCTATTCATCTGAGTTCAGCTTATTTCTGGTCCTTGTAGCAGCCTTGGGCAACCCATGGGAGCTAGGGGTGCCTGGATCAAAAAATGAGCTGGAGTTCGGGCTTGTGCGTGAACTCATGTCAGCACCCTGCTCTGGCATGTTTTGACTGTCCTCTGTATCTGACATACTGACCATATGAATGGAATATAGATGAGAAGAAGTAGATGAGTGATCACAAAATTATCAGCTGGTTTTTGAAATTTTGAAAAAAAGATTTTCAAAGTTTTGCATTTTGTCAGAAACAAATCGGTAAGGCCGAAGCGAAGTTTTTGGTGACACCGAGACTGACTATCTCTTGTAACAGGAACTTGGCACCCTTTTTGGTTAGACCGAAAAGGAGTGCTTGGTTTCACCGAGACAGTTCTCAGCAACACACAAACGAAAATCGGTGGTACCGATTTTCTTGATTCGGTTCTACTGAGTTGCATCGGGCGGAAGGCAAAACCTAGAAAATCAATGGTTCTCTAGCCTATGGGATTTCTTGATGGATAGGAATACGTGCAATGAGTGGTAATAGAAGAAAAGTAGATCTAATGCGCAAGAATCATAGGGGAGCACAAAGGAGGTCAAATCCATTCCCTAACTTGGTGCGGATCCACTACGGCGGCGACGATGGAGCTGATTTCGTCGACGGCGGCGATTCCCAGCGGTGGAGGAGTGCAGGAAGATAAGGGCGACGACCAGGGGTCTCGACGCGGTAGCTTAGGGTTCTGAGGCACGACGTTTGAAGATAAAATTTCAAAGCATCAGGGTCCACAACATATATACCCTCCACTGTCGGTGATACCGATTTTATGTTTTCGGTGTCACCGAGTTCCACAACTGTCAGCTGACAGGGAAACTCGGTATAACTGAGAATATGAAATCGGCAGTACCAAGATTGAAAGACACGTCAACCCTAGGCATTCGGTGAGACCGAGGTTGTGGGGTTGGTTCCACCGAAATGCACTTGGGAGGTTTTAATGGTCAGTCCTTGTCGATACGGAACTCCGAGTGCTCCAAACACAGAGGGATCAAAAAGCACTTGTTCAAATTTTATGATGCAACATGAATGGAATATGAGGTGAGAAAGCATAGATATCTAAAGAGTGGTCCTAGGCGTTCTTGTCCATCCAATTGGCAAAAGAGAAAATCAATAACCAAATATTAACAATTGGATGTCCTCGACTGAGAAAATAAATGTAGACCAACATGCTCTCACAATAAGATGTCAAAAGAAATCATGACCAACATGCACAAACACACTAGCATCTAACAAGCACTTGGGCGATAACGAAGTCATCTATATATGAGTATTTGACTTAGGAGCCAAGTAAGAGTACTTGATCATAGGTCATACTAATCGTTTAAGCACAAGTGGGGTTACCACTTTTACATAAAGTATTTAATGTTGTCACATGCTAAGAGATGCTTTGACTCAAGTCTTAGAGTAAAGCTCCCCCTTGATGTGACATCCCCCGTAAGAGGGATAAACTAACCTTGGGTTTTCTCGATGAAGACTTCATGTTGGTAAGTTAGTTGTGGATGCTCAATGGTGATGAAGATCACCAAGAGTTGGGAGCATCCTTGTTGTTTCCTTACTCCTCTCACCTACATGGGTTAGTCCCAACACACAAGAGATAAATACAAGGATATATATGCACATGGAGTGCAAAGCATATATTATGATGTCCATTGATTAGTTGATTACCTTGTCCCTTGCTTACCTTTGAGGGAATGTGTGACTCCTTGAACTATTGCATTGAATTGATGTTGAGTGCAAAAAGTCCTTGACAATAATTAATGTGAGTGAATTTCATTGGCGGAGTCGCCCCTCAAGAACTTACTATTTCTTCTTCTTGCAGATCCACATCAAGTTGATGGGGATCCTTGGTGTGGAAGTAGCATTTCTAGTAGTTGAGCTTGAAGTAGCCTTGGGAACCCACTCCACCAAAGCTAGGGGTTCATCTTCATATGAGTCAATGTCCTCTTGAAGCTTGTTCTTGCGCTTGAGCTTGTTGTCTTGTGGTGGAAGGTCATCTTGAGTGTTTGTCCCCTTGGGAAGAGTATTTTCATACTTATCATTTTGAGGAACAAACTTGGGCTTGGGATATTGACCTTCTTCCCACTCAACTCCATTTTGGTTGAAGTAGCCAACACCACGATTCTTCCGGTATCCTCCGTGCTTGCATACAATTTCCTCAAATTTCTTACATCCGGTAAGACTCTTGTAGATACCTTTTTCTATAATTCCGTTCAATAAAGCATTTTCTTGCTCAAGTGTAACTTGTCTAAGAGAATCATCATTAGTGGAATCAATAGAACTACTAGAAGTAACATCATTGGGTTTAGCATTTTTATTGTTGCTACCAGATGAAGCACCTTTCTTGCCTTTGTTACTAGATTGCTTAGTTTTAACTCGAGGCATGAAAGTGGACAAGAGTAGTCATTTGGCTAGATAAGATGAATTCTTCTTTCGGAGATCATCATTGATAGCTTTGAGAAACTAATGCTCTTGCTCCAAGTTGAGCTTCTCGAAGCGTAGCTTCTCATGAGTTCTCACAAGCTCTCTATGATCTTAGAGAGTAGATTCATGAGCTAACTTAAGAGTGTTTAGTTCTTTAGTTAGTTGTTCTATTTTCGTCTTATCATCATCAAATGACTCATCTTCACTAGCATGAGAATTATCATGTTCATTTTGATCAACATCACTAGTTTTATCACAAAGCAAGTTATCATCACAAAGCAAATCATATTCACAAAGCAAATCATCTTCATCACTATCAAAATCAATATACACGGGGTGTGATACCTTGGGTCCTTTAGCCATGAAGCAACTTCCACTGCCTTCGTTTGGTGAATAAAATAGATCATAGGAGTTGGTAGTCACTAGAGCAATTCCGGCAACACCATCATCTTGACTATAGTCATAGTTGGAGTCATAGCTTCTCTTAGAGTTTTTGTCGGAGTCGGAGCCGGAAAACCCATTCACCAACATGAGCTTAATGTTTTCTTCTTGTGTAGCTCTTGGTGTACTTGTCCTTCTTCCCTGAATCTCTACTTCTCCTTGAGAGTCTTCGTTCATAACGATTATATCTACTCCTTCTGTCTATTTGTGGTGATTCATTCCTTGAGCTTCTTCTTCGAGGTGACTCTTCTCTTCTTTTGTAGGGAGTCGTGCACTCATTTGCGTAGTGTCTGGGCTTCCCACAATTGTAGAAATTGTGGTCATGACTCGACGAATGCTTCTCTTCATATCTTGAGTTGGAGTTTCTTTCTTTGCCTCTATTCTTGTAGAACTTGTTAAATTTCTTGACCATGAGGCTTATCTCTCCATTGGTACAAGGTTGTCACTTGAAGTTGCGGGAGCATCACTTGTGGCTTTGTAAGCACCGCTAGACTTGTGATGAAGTTCTTCCTTATCTTTGAGTGTCATATCATGAGCAACAATCCTTCCAATGACTTCCATAGGCTTGAGATCTTTGTAGTTTGGCATCATTTGGATCAATCTGGACACGGTGTCGTATCACTCATCCAAAGCTCTAAGTATCTTCTCAATGATAAATTTGTCGGTCATTTCTTCGCTTCCTAAGCTGGCAATCTCATTTGTGATGAGAGCTAGCCTAGAGTACATCTCTATGACTCCTTCACCATCCTTCATCTTGAACTTGTCAAGCTAACCTTGAAGAACATCTAACTTGGATTCTCTCATGGACTCTGTTCCTTCATGCATATCAACCAAAGTATCCCAAATCTATTTTGCATTCTCAAGACGGCTGATTTTGTTTAATGCTTCGGGGCATAAGAAGTTGAAGAGAATGTCACATGCTTGAGCATTGAGTTGCAACATCTTCAACTCATCCGCGGTCGCTTCACGATTCGGTTCCCATCTATCCGCAAAGAACTCACCTTGCAAGCCAACACGAACAATAGCCCAAACGACAGGGTTATGACCAAGAATATGCATTTTCATTTTGTGCTTCCATCTAGCAAAATTAGTGCCATCAAAGTACGGGCCTCTATGGATATAACTTCCCTCACTAGACGCCATACTCTCCTAGGTTGTGAGACCTAAGAAATGGAGACCAAATCTCTGATACCACTTGTAGGACCAAAAGTATGTCTAGAGGGGGGTGATTATACTACTTGACCAAATAATAGTTTTGCCTATACCAATTTTTAGGGTTGACAGATTTTAGCTTTTCATGGCAAGTCAAGTACACCCTACAAATGCAAGTCTAAGAGTATATAGTAGCGGAAAGTAACAACAAGCATGTATAGAAGGGATAGGGTAGGAAGATCAAACGCAGTTGTGGACACGATGATTTTTCCCGTGGTTCCGATATGTGGCGCTATCGGACATCCACGTTTATGGAGTCTTCAACCCACGAAGGGTAACGGGCGCGAGAGTCCATGGAGGGATCCACCCAAAAGGGTCCACGAAGTAGCAACCTTGACTATTCCATAACGGCTGCCGTCCACGAAGGACTAGCGTCACTTTGGGTAGATCTTCATGAAGTAGGCGATCTCCTTTCCCTTACAAACTTATCGGTTCACTCCACATCACGAAGTAGGAGGCTCCCAAGCGACACCTCACAAATCTAGGAGGCACCACCCTCCAAAAGGTAATAGGCTCGCTAATGACGATGAACTCCTTGCTCTTGTGCTTCAAGATGATATACTCCTCAGCACACAATCACTCTCTCACAGATTTGGCATGGTTGAAGAGATGGCATTGGTGGAAAGCTACTTGGGGAGGCTAGAGATCAAGATCCATATGATTGGAGTGGAAGATCTTGACCTCAACACAAGGGTAGGTAGTTGTCTCTCAGAAAATCTGATAGGACAGGTATGGAATAGTTCTTAGTGCTTCTCTCTCGAGTAGGTGGTGGTGAAGGGGTATATATAGGCATCCCCAAAAATCCAACCGTTACACACAAAATGACCAACTTGGTGACACCGATGTGTTAATCTCGGTGGTACCGAAGTGACCAAAAGGTGGCAACTTTTGAATCTTGGTGGGACCGATATAGGAAACTCGGTTGCACCAATAAGGTGACCAACGGTCGAATTTCCAGTCTTGGTGACGCCGATTCAACACTCTCGGTGGGACCGAAAATGTTAATTTGCGTAACAGAAAGTGGGTAACCTAAACTCGGTGGCAGTGGTATGGAATCGGTTGGACCAAAGTGGCTATGGTTTGGCTGAGTCTGTCTAGGTTTTGGAATCGGTGGCACCGGTATGGGAAAGTTGGTTGCACCAATTTGGAGTGTTAGGTATAGAACAGACTTTTGTGGGAGAGTTTGTGGATGTTTTTGGCGACTATCACTTGTGCACGTTTGAGCATATTGCTAACCAACAAAACCTTACCCCTTTTAATAGTATTGGCTTTCCTATGGACTCAAAGTGATTTCTCACAAACATAAAATGTAGAGTCCTCTTGCTTGAATCTTGGCCAATCTATTTCCTTGCATCTTAGGGTATGTCCACAATCTCCTTTTGCCAATCCTATCATTGAACATTTCCTGAAATATACTTGGTGGAAACATTAGTTCAATGACTTATATGTTGTTATTAATTACCAAAACCACCAAGGGAGCAAATGTGCTTTCTATAAAAATGATGGTGGCCCGCCGGCCGGCTCAGGACCAGGCGGGTCAGGTGTCGGGTTTGGGTCCGGCAGCTCAGGATCCGGCCATCACGGCCAGGGCAACCAGGGAGGACATCATCTGCAATTTGGTGGCAACAATCAGCAACAGAATAACCAATCTGGATATCCGAGTAATCCAAAGCAGCTCAACTCGGATAAGTATCATGTTTTTACGACCAGCCTTGACAGGCGAGATCAGAAGTTGCGCAAGTGGGCGGTTAATGCAATCATGCCGGCTCTACCACAATACTTGAAATGGTCTGAGTATGATATAACCAGGAGCCGGGAGGATCACCCGCCGCATGTTGATGACGCGGGATGGCTGGCATTGGTAGTTGCTCCCGAAGTTGAAGGCTATGTGTTTACCAAGGTGCTTATGGTTGGTGGCACCAGCATCAATATCCTGTACTACGACACTTTCCGCCGGATGAAGTTGCTTGATAAGGATGTTAAGCCGTCCTCAACAGTTTTTCACGGCGTGGTGCTTGGCAAGTCAGCTTATCCAGTGGGGAGGATATCTTTGGAAGTCGCCTTCGGTGACGAACACAACTATAGGGTGGAGACCTTGTTTTTTGAGGTGGTCAAGATCAAAAGTTCTTATCATGCTCTGTTTGGACGACCGTGTTATGCCAAATTCATGGCTAGGCCTTGTTATGTGTACTTGTAACTCAAGATGTCGGGCCTAAAGTGTACGATTACAGTGCATGGTGATCGAGAGACGACTAGTGAGTGTGAGGAAGGAGATGCGGCTTATGCAGAGTCCAGTTGTGCTGAGGCGGAGCTCACGTTTTACAAGGAAAATGTTGACCCAGAGGACATGACTCCGCTGAAAAAGCCCAACATAGAGGTTGAGCCGCCCCTCAAATTTTCGGCGGATGATATGAAATTGGTGGATTTCACTCCGGGCGACTCATCTCAGGAGTTCACTATCGGGGCTAATATGGATCCCAAATAGGAAAGCACACTCATTGAATCCATACGTGAGAATCGGGACATCTTCACGTGGAAACCTTCTGACGTGCCGGGTGTACCGAGAGAATTCCTTGAGCACCACCTTAATGTGGATCCTAAGTTTAAACCAGTCAAGCAATTTCTACGGCGGTTTAATGAGGAGAGACGCAAGGCCATTGGGGAAGAGGTAGCCCGGCTTCTGGTGGTGGGTTTCATTGTCGAGGTCTTTAACCCCTAGTGGCTTGCTAACTCGTTTGCTCTCCCTCGTATTGATCAGATCATTGATGCAACGATGGGTTATGAGATTTTATGCTTCCTAGATGCTTATTTCGATTATCATCACATCAAGATGGCAGTCAAGGACCAAGAGAAGACGGCATTCATCACGCCTTTTGGTGCTTTCTTCTATGTGTCTATGCCTTTTGGGCTCAAGAGTGCCTAGGCGACTTACTAGCGTTGTGTACAAAACTATCTTCACAGCCAAATCTGGCGCAACATTTCTGCATATGTGGATGATATTCTGATCAAGTCAAGGTAGAAGGAGACTTTGCTTGACGACCTGAAAGAGACTTTCAACATTGTGTTTCACCTGAAGAGGGAAAGAAAATCTTGAATGAAATTCATGCTGGTGATTGTGGTCATCACGCCGGCTCAAAATCTCTGGTGGCCAAGGCCTTTCGACATGGCTTCTTCGGGCTGACGGCTCATAAGGATGCGGAAGACTTGGTCCGCAAGTGCGCTAGATGTCAAAAGTTTGGCCGGCGTGCTGATGTCCCGGCTCAAGAGTTGCACATGATTCCAATTACTTGGCCGTTTGCAGTCTGGGAGCTTGATATGGTCGGGCCTTTCAAGAGATCCAAGGACAAGAAGACCCACCTCTTGGTGGTGGTTGACAAATTTACCAAGTGGGTAGAAGTTGAGTCAGTTGGCAAGTGTGACGCGGCTATGACGGTTTAGTTTGGTAAGAAGTTGATCTACCGTTTTGGTTACCCTCATAGTATCATCACAGATAATGGTACGAACCTATCCAAGGGGGCTATGCGAGCATTCTGTGAAAGTGAACACATCAGACTTGATGTTTCTGCGGTTCCTCATACATAGTCAAACGGTCAGGCAGAGGGCACTAATCAAAAAATCTTGAGAGGTATCAAACCCTAGCTTATGGTTGCTTTGCGGAGAACGCCGGGTTGTTGGGTTGAGGAGTTGTCGTCCGTCTTATGGAGCATCAGAACTACCCCCAACAGATCAACATGTTATACACCTTTCTTCATGGTTTACGGTGCATAAGCCATGTTACCAAGCGATATCCGTCATGACTCGCCACGAGTGGCGGCTTACGTTGAGGCGGACAATGGAACGACATGTCAAGACGCGTTGGATGCCTTGCAGGAAGAACGTGATCTGGCGGCTGCTTGATCAGTGATTTATCAGCAAGACCTGCATCGCTATCATAGCCGTAGAGTCAAGACCTGGACGTTTCAAGAAGGCGACTTAGTGTTGCGGTTGATTCAAGATCAGATAGATGCACACAAGTTATCCCCTCCATGGGAAGGGCCTTTCGTGGTCAGCAAAAATCTCAACAAATGGGTCGTATTACCACATTGACATCCGAGACGACTCAAGCACTTCGGGCAGGAGACCCGCCGGCCGTGGAACATAGCGCATCTACGACCTTACTATACTTAAGATGTCAAAACTTGACATTGTACACCTTCATTGTACATATCATATATATATATATGAATAAAGTTGGCATCCCTGCAAGCCGGTGCCTCTGCCGTTTCGCATATCTCAGTCTGTGCAAAAAGGTCAATCAGGGGCCTTCCAACCCAGCGGTTTAGCTTATCAAACCCTATTGATGGGATCTCAAGCAAAATAGTTGGCTTCACCAACATGATCGTCCATGGGGCTTCCAACCCACAGGGTTTAGCTTATCACACCCTATCAGTTGGCTCTTAAGTCAAATAGTTGACTCCATCAACAAAGGTCACTTGAGGGCTTTCAACCCATCGGGTTTAGCTTACACGCCCTCTTGATCGGCTCTTAAGCCAAACAGGGTTAAACCTGCCTATAAGTTGATGCTGCTCCGCTAGGTGACCCGCCGAACTCTTACCAGTTAATCTCGCCTAGATACCCTAAGCTGGCTCAAAGAAATTGCCGGCCAATCTTGATAGAGACCCTGTAGTGGTTCAAGGTTAAAACGGCGGCTCTTGTCACGTAAGGGCCGACTTATAGAAAGCAAGGATAAACTCTCCCATCTACTGCCGACTCTCCGCTTTGTGGCCCGTTCGTACTTTTAGACAGTTAATCTTTTAAATACCCTATGTTATTTAAGGTTAAAACGACAGATTTATGTCATGTGAGAGGCAGTTTATGGGCTGCCAGGGTACTCATGCACTGCCGAGTCTCTTATGGGATGTTACACTTCCTGTCAGTTAATCTTGCTTAGAGACCCTGAGCCGCTCAAAGGAATTGATGGCCAATCTCGATAGAGACCCTGTACTGCTAAGGAGTTTTTAAGTGGCGAGTCAACCCAGAAGAACCGACACATGAGTTTAAAAAAACAAGCCAGGAAATATATATCATCTTTGGGTTGCGCTATCCTAAGCAGCCCTCCTAACAATGCAAAGATTATTCTATTCTCGCAGGTTCGTTAATTACCAAGAGCCGCCACAATATCTGGTATGAGTTGAAGGCACAAGGCAGATGTAATATGTTAAGCCAGACGATTTCATATGTGCACGATGGCACAGTTGAGACAAGAAAAAGTTTACTACAAGCCTATTACAATGCTCTCCGCGGAGCTCAAAAGTGAAGACTCAAAGTTTTTTACACCGCCCTATGGCGGGTCACAAGGCCGGATTATCCACGGCGATACCAAGGTCGTTAGTTTGATGGTGGGTCACCCTATGGCGGGTCTTCGATCTCCATGATCTGGAGATTGTCCACGTCCCAGTTGTAGTTGGTTAAAGCCGCAAAGTTTGCCTCTTCAAAGAGGGGGGACGGGTCAATATCAGGAGCAAAGAGGTGCTTACGGCATGCAGGCGTTAAGTCCTTGGCCTCAAAGGTTGGGCCGCGTACTCTCTTTTGCTCGGCATTGTAAGTCGCCTGGTATGTTGATAGTTCCACTTCTTCTGCTAACGCTGATGCGAGGACTCTAGAAGCCTTCATGCAACGAGCATAGTCAGCCTCCGTGAACTCTAAGCCCTCATCCATATTTGATGGAAACATGTCCATCATGTCTTCGGGAGTCAGCTTTGGGGCGAAGGCTAAAGCCCGGCTTATGGCTGCGATGGCTCATTTTCTAGCGGCTGATTTTTTGAGCTCCTGGATTTGTTTGGGCAGGGTGGATAGCAACTCTATGACTCCCTTCATAGTTCAGGGAATATTATCTGTATAGAGAACCGCCTAGATTGTGCAGAGAGCTCCGCAATACAGTTGCTCTGTTAAAGTATAGACGACTTTCAATGGCAACAAGCTATCAGTAGCAAGTTGATGGCTCCTTTGACCTGCATAAGACAGATTTTTGGTTATAAGTCACCGATATAACTATTCACACAAGAGTATTGGATAAGTATTTAGTACTTACCAAAGATGGCGGCATACATCTTCGCAATGTGGTGCTTCAAGGCGTGTAGCTCATCGGACACAACCATGAGCCGCTGCTCAGCATCGTCTGCTCGTTGAGCCAGGGCGTTTTGTTCCGTCTCAGCAGATTTTTTGAAAGCGGTTAAGTCCGCTTTCACTTTTGTAAGTTCTTCAGCAGCGAGCCGTTACTTCTCATCTTCTTTGCTTCGGGAGGCTTGCTGAGTGGCTAGATTGCTCCTTAAACTGGTCACTTCAGACTCGGCCTCGTTTAACGTTTCCTGGGACATATAATAAAGAAAAATGAGGCCTAAGTCACTAGGATAGTATATTATCAGATGTTGAAGATTCAGACAATATAATGCAAGTCTCAAGAAGATTGCAAGCAATATGCTCGACACTTGGGGGCTAATGTCTATTTGTTCTCCAAGGCTACAATGAAGTTCCGGCTCATCTTCATCAAAGTTAAGACAGCCCTTGGGGGCTACATATGCCTCTTTGCTCTATCTACAAGGAAGTTCCGGCTCATCTTTCATCAAGTTAAGCCGGCCCTTGGGGGATAAATCTGGCTCTCTGATCTATCTATACCAAAGTTTTGGCTCACCTTTCATCAAGTTAAGTCGACCATGAGGGGCTACAGATGGCTTTTTGAACAACTGCTTACGCACTAAAGCATTGGATCAATATTTTGGTCATAAGCCAGTAAATGAAGGCTACAGGTTAAGCGTTTTCTATTTATAAAAAGACTTAAAGACCCGGTTTACCATTAGTAAATACTAAACCAGCTCTTGGGGGCTACGTAAGGGTATAAGGAAAAGAGAGCAAGAGCACCTCATATTTTTTCTTCATCAAGCTAACAAACTTGAGCTCCATGTTTTGGGTGGTGGAGAGGCGGTTCAGATAACCAGCATGCATCTCATCAGCGGTTAACTTCTCCAGCGCGGGAGTTCAAAGTCCAACTTCTCGGAGGCTTCAGGCTTCTTAGTGTGCTTTGTCAACACATGAGCTTGAGGAGTGTGGAAGTCGGCACTAGTAATGGTGACGTCCGGAGTAACCGAATCGTCAATAGCTGTTGAAGGGCTCAACGGCTTAGAGTTTGTCCTCGAAGGACTCGCGGGAATCATGTGATGGGCCGCCGGCTCGGCATAACAACGAGCTTCTTCAGGCGCATCCTTGGAGCCTGTAGAGGGGTCAGTGTGCATTGCAGGAGAATCCGGCTTGGCAGGCTGTGGCTCCCGAGCCTTGGGAGCAGGGGTAGACCCGCAAGTCTTCCTTCATTTCGGTTGAGCCCTGGAAAACACAGAAGATCATGGTATAAACTTTACGGCTAACAAAGGATGGAATGCAAGCATGAAAGGCACGTCCTCTGGGTTGATCTTTAGAGGCGGAAGAGCAGTAGCTATTGAGTCGCCCGAGGAAGGGGGTGATTCATGAAAACAGTTAAGGCAATATAAGAGAGGGTGAAATCATAAAGGCAAGGTTGACAAACTTAAACAAGTGAAACAAATACCTCAGCTGGCCATTTCCGTTGAGCCGGAGAGTGAGATAACCTGGCCATGAGGTCGTTAGAGTCAGTGCTCTGAGTCTGGCATCGGGAGAGTTGTTGTTGCTTTTCAAAAGAAAGTGGGGGTCTAAGTAAGCAAGAGTATGAGAAAGTGGGACCTTTCGAATGACCCGTCGTATCTTTTGTGGTGCAAGATGTTCTGAGTCAGATGAAACATAAGTTACCTCAGGAACATTGGCGTGGCTTGTCTGTGTTTCGTCCTGACAATTATTATTGTCAGCATGGTGCATGAAGAGACATCCAAGAGAGTCAAGTTCTGCCTATAAGTCATCAGATTCAGATTGTTCTTGAGGTGCGGTTTTCTTCTTTCAGCCGTTAGTTTTCTCCTTTGGTTTCTTTGGAGGAGGAACGTATTTCTTTTTCCAAAAGCTGGAATTGGGATGAAAGTAGAAGCTATTGAAAGAGGTCAAAAGATTGTGAAGTATATATGGATAGCTAACGCGTCGGTAAGGAGATCGAGAGTCACCCTTACATATGGGGCCGGGTTTGCGGCGCAGAAAGGTGCTAACCCAATGGCGCGACAAGATCCTACAGATTCATGAACAAGGTTTTTGATGGCGGCCACGGTGTTGTCTTTTGACAACGTGGTAGGGTCAAAGCAGAGGGGATCATTAGCATCACCCGTATACTCACACATGAGGTGGCTTCGCCGGCTTAGAGGCATGACTTTCCAAGAAACCCAAGCAGCGGGCCAGATCCATCCCTGTCAGACCATTGGCCATAAGGGCCTTCATTTTTGCATGAGCCGGAGCATACTTTGCTTGTTCAGAGGATGAAACCCCGTCAGGGAGTTCGGTTGTACTCTTGAGCCAGGTCAGACGATAACGCGACAAAGAATGTTCTCCCTCTAGAGAGGTGTCTTTGTAGTAAAACCAGGTTTTATTGTAGTCCTTGGGATGACTTGGCATCCGAACAGCCGGAAAGGTCACGTCCCATCTTCTCTGAATTGAGATTCCGCCAAGCTCTAAGCTTGGACAAGCTTTTACCTCTGTCTGGCGGTTTGCATAGAAAAACTCACGGAAAAGACCAACGAATGACTCTTCTTCTAAGTAAACTTCATAGAGGATTTGGAAGTTGCACATGTTTGAGACGGAGTTTGGGGCGACATATTGAGGGTGCAACTTAAAGAAATGAAGGACATCTTGGAAGAATTTTGAGCCGGGCGGGCTGAAACAGCGTATTAGGTGATCTGCGAAAACAACTACTTCGACCTTTTGAGGAATGGGTTTCTTTTCATTGCCTGGAACCCGCCAATGGATGACATCTTTGGCTGGTAAGGACCCTGTGCCTATGAAGTCCTTCAAGAACTCTTCTGTCATGGCAGAGTCGACCCAGTTACAAGAATTGGACGCACGAGGCATGGTGGTGTCTTAAAGTTGTGCAAGGTAACAATCTGTGGCGAGTTAGAAGGGGACAGATAACTACGGACGGCTGATGAAATCTAAGTTCTCTAAGGCTAAGTCGCCAGAGATTTAGGTGAGAGTCGGAAAGTCAATGGCAAGTTAAATTTGCGAGGAAACAAAGAAAAAGTTACTAAGTGTGGAAAACAGGTTTCACAGGTTATCTGTATAATGATGGATCTACAAAACAGAGAAAAAAGAGGATTTATTCTAAACCTAGCGACGAACAGAGGAACTAGCAGCATTTGAAGACAGCGAAAAGGGGCAACTACAGATCTATGTTGTGCTATTATTCCGACGATCTGACACAATGCAAAAAGGAGAACTCTCAAGTCCACTTATCTACATATTATCTGACATGGCGAAGAGCTCGTGTTCTAGCGGGCGGAGGAACTCCATCAATATCCTACCGAAAGCTACAAATCTAGGGGTGGAAAAGAACTTATCGGAGATGACGCGACGGGCGCGGGCGGTGCTCTGGTCCGATCAGGTTGATGTAGCGGTCCGGGGTGACGATGGAGTGGAAGCCTCACCGGAGCAAGGAAACTCTAGAGCAACGACGTCGGGAAGAAGAAGATGAGGCACAAGCGGAGGAAGAAATGAAAACCTCCATTTGCGGTCCTATTTAACAAGGAAAAGGTGGAAACGGGCGCGTAAATCGAGGCGACAGAAGTTGATTGACCGAGACGGATGCCTCGATTTTCTGGCCATCAGTTTAATAGTGGAAAGATCCGTTGCAATCGTTAGGGAATCTTTTTGATATATCCGGTATGACGTCACGACGGGTTATTTTATCTTACTTTCAGGTGATAATGAGCGAGACTCGCTGCCAAGAGAGATGGAAGGATGAAATGAGTAAGCTCGATTCAACCTAGGGCCTAATGTTGGGGATATAACCCCGCAGTGAGACTCGCCCAGGTGGGGTCGGGTCATACCTGGCGGCTCATGGGCCAGACCAAGGATGGGCCTCAAGACATAAGCCTAGACGTATGGCGGTTTATCAAGATAAGCCAAGGCGAGGCCGTGACAAGGAAGGCATGAAGACATGGGCGGATAAGCCGCCCGGAGACAGCTTTCTCAGGAAGGCAAGATGACATAGAGATAGACTCGGACACGTTGTAGGAGTCGGTATGAGACTTGTGTAACCCGTGGTCTTGAACTCCTTTATAAGGGCGAGACCTGGGGCGACTTAGACAGAAACAAACTAATCGAGAACTAGGTCAAGCGAATCCGCTCCCTTGTAATCGATACTCCAATCAATACAACACAAGAAGGACGTAGTCTTTTATCTCTTCTTGAGGGGCCGAACCTTGGTAAACTCGTGTCCTTCGTCCCAACCAACCCCTTTGAGTCCATCACCTTAGCAATGGCCTCGAATCTAAGTCCTCAGACTTCTATCGTGACAAAGCCACGACAGATTCCATAATCTTTGAGAGTTTGTATCATCCATCACAATTGAGCACAACATGAACTAGTAGCAATATATTCAGCTTCGACAATAGAGAGAGATACCATGTTTTGTTTCTTGGAAGACCATGACACCAGAGATCTACCAAGAAATTGACATCTACCCAAGGTGGATTTTCTATCGACCTTGTCACCGACATAGTCCGCGTCGGAGTAGCTAACAAGATTAAAAGATGATCCCTTGGGATACCAAATGCCAAACTTTGGTGTACGTATCAAGTATCTCACAATGCGTTTCACCGCCTTAAGATGACATTGTTTAGCTATAGCTTGATATCTAGCACACATGCAAACACTAAGATTTATATCGGGACGGGAGGGAAATAGATAAAGCAATGAACCAATCATTGATCGATAAACCTTTTGATCAACCGGTTCACCCTCCTTAGTAAGATCATCGTGTCCGCTAGTGGGCATGGGATTTTTCATACCTTTGCACACATGCATGTTGAACTTCTAGAATAAGTCCTTGGTGTACTTTGTTTGAGAGATGAAAGTACCTTCTCCCACTTTCTTGATTGGTAGACCAAGAAAGAATTTCAGCTCACACATCATAGACATCTCATACTTCTCTGACATCAACCTTCCAAACATCTCATGAAATTGTGGGTTAGATCCAAAGATAATGTCATCCACACAAATTTCGCACACAAATAATTCACCATTAACTCTCTTTGTGAATAAGGTTGCGTCAATTTTACCTATTTCAAATCATTTTTCAATGAGAAACTTCATTAGGCATTTATACCAAGCACGAGGAGCTTGCTTAAGACCATATAAAGCTTTGCGAAGTTTGTAAACGTGGTCAGGTTTCTTACGATTTACAAAACTAGGTGGTTCCTTAACATAGACCTCTTCTTCAATCTCACCATTGAAATATGAACTTTAATACCCATTTGGTAAAGCGTGGTATCATGGTGGTTAGCATAAGCAAGAAGAATTCGATGGCTTCTAGTCTAGCAACAGGGGCGTAAGTGTCACCGTAGTCCATACCTTCGACTTGCGTATATACTTGGGCTATGAGGCGAGCCTTGTTGTGAACAACTTTACCGTCTTCATATTGCTTGTTCCAAAATACCCATTTCGTGACGATAATATTTTTCTCGTCCTTGGGCTTCTCCACGAGTGTCCACACTTTGTTCCTTTTGAAGTTGTGAAGCTCTTCATGCATAGCATTCACCCAATCCACGTCTTCAAGAGCTTGTTCATCCTTCACGGGTTCAATGCTAGAGATGGAAGAATAATGCTCACAAAGGTGAGCTAGTCGAGTTTTAGAGAAAGTGATCCTCCTTGTTTGTATATCACCAAAGATTTGGTATGGAGGATGGTTCTTGGTCACCTGTGCTCGAACTCGGGGTAGCTTTGGCTTGTTAGTTGGTGGAGCTTATTCTTCTTCTTCATATCCTTCATCTCCGTTGTTGTCGATGTGGTCATCTCCTTGTGGTGGTGGTGAAAGAGGTTGTGGTGGATCTTCATGATGTATTTCCTCCACTATTCATCTTGCTGTGTACCACTTGTGGATGCTTCCATGTCATTTTGTCAGTAGACTTGATCCGTAGTAGGAGCTTCCACTTCTGTTGATGAAGTACTTCCCTTCACCTTCATGGAACGAATCTTGCCGATGGGAAATTCTTGGATAGATTCCTAAGGATCTTTGTCACCTATATCATTTGGCAATTGTTCGACTTGCAAACCATTAGACTCATCAAACTTCACATCTACCGTCTCTTCAACTTTTCGAGTGAAGTTGTTGTAGAAACGGTAGGTGTGAGAGTTTGATCCATAACTAAGTACGAAACCTTCTTGAGACTTTGGAAAAATTTAGCATGGATATGCTTGTCAAGAATCTAAAACTTAGAGCCGAATACCCGAAAGTATCCAACTTGGGGGTTTGTTACAAGTGAGAAGCTCGTATGCTATTTTACCGAGAAGATTGTGCAAGTAGAGTCGGTTGGTGGCATGACATGATGTTTCCACGGCTTCTGTCCAAGAGTGTCTTGGCGTCTTGTATTTGTCAAGCATCGTTCTTTCCATCTCAATGAGGGTTTGGTTCTTTCTCTCAACAACTCCATTTAGTTGATGCGTGTACGTAGCCGAGAACTCATGTGAGATACCATCTTCATCAAGAAAAGTATCCACATCGGTGTTCTTGAACTCCGATCCGTTATCACTTCGAACCTTCTTGATCTTCACTTCAAATTTATTTTGCGCTTTGCGTGCAAAGTTCTTGAATATCTTTTGTACCTGCGACTTATCATCAAGAAAGAATACCACGTCTGGAAAACTCATCAACTAGAACTAGACCATAAGATTTTCAACCGAGACTGTTGTAACCATCGAGACAAAAAAGATTCATATGGAGTAACTCGAGTGCTCATACTAGTGGTCATGATGTTATTGACCGTATGACTTCCACCTACTTGCTTTCCAGCTTGAAAAGCGCTATAAAGCCTATCTTTCTCAAATATAATATATTTAACACCAAGAATATGATCGCCCTTGATAAGATTATCTAGAATTAGAATGCCTACATGTCCTAACCTTATATGCCATAGCTAACCTTTGGATGATTTTGCAATGAGACAAGTACAAGGTTGCGCCTTTTTAGTGAAATCAACAATGTATAGATCACCTCAATGAATACGGGTATAGGAAATTTAATGATTATCAAGTTGAAACACTTGGCAATCTACTTTGGTAAATAGCACATTGAAACTGAAGTCTCCTAGTCTAGATGCGGAAAGAAGATTGTAGCCAAGGGATTCAACAAGCAGCACATTTTGAATAGAGCTATCATGAGATATGGCCACCTTACCAACGCCAAGTACCTTACCCTTAGAGTTGCCTCCAAAGGTCACATACGTCCGAGGACCTTTATTAGGCGTCATCTCTTGGAACATGTATTTATCACCAGTCATGTGATCCGTGCATCCACTGTCGAGAATCCACTCTTTTCCGCCGGACATGTAATCCTTGAAGTTTGCCATTAAACATACATTCCTCATGATCCTTTCATGCTCGATGTCGGACAAGTCATCTTCCTCATAGTATCCATGTTCTTCATTGTCAATATTTGGTGGAATCTCCTCGTCATAGAAACAAAGAGTCTCGTTTGAATCGTAACCATGACAGTGTTCAAGTTTATGAATGTGAATGGCTAAAATAACAATGTTGTTGACAGTAGTGACATGTCCTCTAGCACGCATGAGATCATGAAGCTCAAATTGGCATTTATCAAAGTTTGGACCACTAGGCTTCATTTTGTGAAAACTAACAGTTTTATGAAGGATTTCATCAAGATTACTTAATGAAACATTTGGATATCATTTCTCCAAATCAGTCCACAAAGTATAAGCACCTGTAAAGTTCTTCAATTAACAAAGAATGAATCTTGGTAAGCCTCTAACAATGAGATTAACAGTTCTAAGGTTACCAAGCATGTTAATTTCCTCTTCGTGTGTGGGATGCAATTCATTAATGGGGAGCACATAGGGATTTTCAATAAGTTTTCTCAAATGGAATTTGTCAAATAGATCAATCTTGGCATTCTTCCATCGACTATAGTACTCTCCATCAAGAATGGGCAATCTACAATACAAACTCTCCACACTAGACACGTCCATGTTCCTCCACCATGTTGAAACCGAAGCAACAGAGACCAAAGCTCTAATACCAATTTTGGAATCACTATAAGAGTATGTCTAGAGGGGGCGAATAGACTACTTGTAGGAATTTAAAACTACCTCAAGCACAAGTTTAAGGGTTGGCAGTTTTTAGCATATGTAACAAGTCTAGAACACCCAAGACATGCAAGTGATCAAGTATAGAAGCGGAATGTAAAGACATTGCACATGAAAGTAAGGAGTAGAGATAGACAGATCAAACGCATGAAGGACATGAAGATTTTTCCCGTGGTTCCGATAGGTTGTGCTATTATATCTCCACGTTTATGTTGCCTTTAACCCAAAGAGGGTAACCATCACGAGAATCCACAGAGGGCTCTACCCACGGAGGGTTCCACGAAGAAGCAACCTTGACTATACCATGTTGGCCTACGTCCACGGAGGACTAGCCTAACTCGGGGTAGATCTTCACGAAGTAGGTGATCTCCTTGCCCTTACAAACTTCGTGGTTCACTTCACAACATGAAGTAAGAGGCTCCCAAGCGACACCTAACCAATCTAGGAGGCACCACCCTCCAAAAGGTAATAGGCTCGATAATGTCGATGAATTCCTTGCTCTTGTGCTTCAAGATGATAGACTCCTCAACACACAATCAATCTCGCGCAGATTTGGCTTGGTGGAAGAGGTTGATTGGGTGGAAAGCAACTTGGGGAGGCTAGAGATCAAGATTCATATGGTAGGAATGGGATGGCATGATCTCAACACATGAGTAGGTGGCTCTCTCTCAGAAAATCAGTAGGTATGAGTGGGGAACTGTTCTGAGTGCTTCTCTTGCGAGTGAGTGGTGGTGGAGGGTTATATATAGGCATGTCCAAAAATCCATATGTTACACCAAATAAGTCAAACTCGGTGAATATGCGTAACAGGAAGTTGGCAACCCATACTCGGTTGCACCAAAATAGAATCGGTTGCACCTAAATGCTAGGGTTTGGCTGAGTCTGTCTGAGGCTGAGAATCGGTGGCACCGAGTGGAAAGTGTTTGCACCGATTTTGGATATTTGGCTTTGGACAGACTTTTGTGGAAGAGCTTGTGGGTGTATGTGGTGACTATCACTTGTGCACATATGGGCATTTTGTTCACCAACAAAACCTTACCCCCTTTTGATAGTATTGGTTTTCCTATGGACTCAAAGTGATTTCCCAGAAAAGATAAAATAAAGATTCCTTTTGGTTCAAGCTTTGCCAATGTTATTCCTTCTTATTCTTCTTATTGGGGATACTCTCTACACTCCTTTTTGCCAACCCATCTCTCTCACTAGACTTTATCTGAAATACACCAGATGAAGGTATTAGTCCAAGATACAATGCATGTTGTCATGATTTATCAAAACCACCAAGGGAGCATAGTGAGCTTTCAGTTTTCCTCCACAATGACCCTGACGTCAAGCCTACAACGACAAAGTCCAAGAGCAAGGACACCAAGTGCAAGGGTCCTTTTGTTTTTGTGACGGAGCCGGACAACAAGCATGGCCATGACCATGACGAGGCCAAGAAGGGCGACCTTACCCCTAGTGCCTACCATGACGTGACCTCCCACGGCACCGGGAACTACTAGAAGCTCAAGTAGTTTCGCTAGGGAAGTGCCCAGCGCCACGGCAGCCACCAGGAGCGCGGCAGGGGCCGCGGTGACGACGGTGGAGGTGGTCGCTGGGGCGACAGCAACAACAATGACGCCGATGACAATAAACTTCGGGGCTGGCAGAACCAGCCGCGGTAGGATGACCCTCTAGCCAATTCTACCCTACCATGTGCCAATGAACTCCTTCTAGCCGAGAATGTGGGGGGCTACCAAGATCACCGCAGGGTGTCCTGCATACTTGGCGGAGCCTCTCGGTGTCAAAACCGGTAGATCTCGGGTAGGTGGTCTTGAGTTGTCGATCTTGGATCAATGGGGAACAAGAAATAGGGGCACGATGTTTACCCAGGTTCGGGCCCTCTTGAAGATGTAAAACCCTACGTCCTGCTTTATTGTATCGATGTGTGTATAACGATTACAGAGTCGATCTACCACGAGATCAAAGTAACTAAACCCTAGACGAGTTGAAATAATGGTTCACTCCCGTCTACGGAATAAACCCTCTGGTTTATATAGACACCAGGGATTCCTAGGGTGACACATAGTTGGTTACCATCAAGGTTAAACATGTAGATCTCTCCATCTTGACTTGGAGGACACACCAAGGCACTCCAAGTTTCCATCCTGGATATGAGGGTGTCTTAAAGTTCGGCCTCCATGTTATGGCCACAAAGTGGCCCATCTGTCCGGCCCATAGGAGATTGATTGACGGCCCGAGGACCCCTTAGTCCCGGACTCCCTTAGTAGATACCGAACTAGTCTCCAATGCCGAGGTCCACGATTCCTAGCAGTGTTGTGCGCAAAGGTGTTCGACTAGCGGGGCGAAGTCTTTTCCCCTTCTATGTTTGGCCGATACTAGTTTGGTCACCAATGGCTCCTTCATTTATGAACAATATGTGTTACTTAGCATGAAAGGCCAACAACTAGGGTGTGAACAGTGCCTCCACATGACAACTTTTTAGTGAAGGGTCATGACTGGTCAAGACTAGTTATGAAAACTCGATTCGCGGTTCGAGGCAGTTTCTCGTTGGCATGTCTCATCAATATGGATATAGTGCCCCATTTTTTAACGGATATGATCAACGATTTTGGTATGATTTTATCGGGACATGGCGATCTCTACGGCATAAAAAAGGGACTCTTGGTATTATGGCTGCTTATAAAAGGTGAAAAGTGATCAGAGCCTCCACACGCTTCCTGAATCTTCAATCGCCATCGCCTTCCTACACTCAAGAGCTCAAGCACTCAGATCCATTTCTTTCTCTGCTCTCCCCAAACCACACCCTCATCTCGGCCATGCCGGCTCGGGCTCCAAAGGAAACTAGGAGTCTTCCTGTGTTGGGGGTCCCCAACTCATTAGAGGTGATCATTGAACGTGCGTAGTGATCCCACAGATCAATGCTCACTGAATACAGAGAAACTAAATAACAAGAGTCTTACATCCATTACATACCATTTTACTCGAATATGGCATTTATGCCCAAGTCTTCATATGTGTGTAGGAGAAATATTCAACAATAGTGTGGACCCGTGCCATCTGCCTTAACGCTACATGCATTCTGACTGGGAAGCGTCCTAGATCGCACGTACGTTACCAAGGTACTCTTCATTATATCATGTTCTTTCATTCCTGGCCAATAAAATAATCAGTAGCAACCCATGTTTTGGACAAGGCAACAACAATGCATTATATAGCACTAAGTAGGTAAGTTACAAAAAGCTAATTTTGAGTGCACTGACATGTTCAATTAACTTGTAGAAGCATGCATTAACAGGTTGTAGATATCCATATGAACAAGTTATAGATATCATCATAAGAATGGGTTGAACATCTCGTGTTTAGTCATCATTTCAAGTTATCTGACTTAGCTCAAGTATCATGTTTCCCACTCTCACACACACCAAGTACAGAAACCATGCATGTAGCCCAAGAGCTGTCATCCGACTTTCCTTGACCATGGACACGGCTATTCGAATAGTGTTACACTCTGCAGAGGTTGCACACGTTACCCACAAGACTCAGGGAACTTCAATGTCATCCACGACTCGCGGTATATTACATACTCGAGGAAAGCACCGAATAATGCCTTTGCCTTACCAATACTAAACAAAGAGTCCACTCGTTGGTACATGGCATTAGGGATATACATCATACAAGAACCACTCCAGATTGTACTATCCAAGAGGGGACACAACAGTGTACCCCGTGCCCATGGTCATCCTTCCCGGCACGACCCCGTATCGAGAGTGATCACATCTCTCCTGCCACTAGTAATGCGGATTCTCTGCTAGCATCGACCAAGGTAATCAACAAAGCCCCTTCCCATATAGGGGTAGAGTGGTTGTAAATTTAATCTTGGAGTAAGGGTCGCAACTTAAACCAACCCCTTTTTGAAAACAATACACACACCTGCGTTTGTACATCACTTATTTAACAAGTGGTTACCTAGCTCAACATCATTCCTCTCATGTATTAGTGGCACCGAAGGTTTTTTTTGAAAAGTCTTTTAAAACACTTTGTTTCCATCACCATGCATGTACCCCTCCTATTTGCATAGCAACTATTTTAGTAACATATCTACTTACCACCCGCATAACCCATGTATGAAGGTAGGGTCATGCACAATGCAAGTACCAACGAGGGACATAACATAGGTGACCCACCGAAGGAGGTCTCCATATCACCATGATTCAATACAAAAGTAAATACAAAAACTGGTCCAACTATGACATGCATAAAAAGGGTTTGTAAGACATGGTCAAAGGGCTGCTTTCCTAGTTCAGCAAAGTCTTCAAGGTCTTTACAAGCTTCTGGTCCAACTCCGAGCACTTCTTCTACTCCGTCAACTACCATCAGAATCAACCATAGTAAGAAACACAACATGCAAAGAATTAAAGGTGTTCTAAAATAGGAGCCTTATTTTTATAGGGCACATCTGGCCATAAGAAAAAGAACCAAAGGGGTTCGGCTGCATCTGGATCAATGATGATTTGTGGAAAGGTGGACATGGAGGGATTTATGATCCTATGAGGAGTCTTCAAAAAATATTTTTATAAAAATGAGTGGATGCCCCTATTAAATAGGGCATGATTTCTAAGAATTTAGCAAGTGGTTTCACTGGATTTGGAGTTGGCATGATTTTCCTATGAATTTACTAATATTAAATAAATGGAAAGTTGGGCCTTTTATTAAACCCACCACAATAGTTGCATGATAAAAATGTTCACCATGACTAGATAAATAGAGTATGTTTTTTGGAGCACCTATAAATTGGAATCACTCTGTTCCATTTTTATTTTAGTATTCTACAAGTTTTACAAGGTGGACTTTAAGAGGTTCCAATTTGAACTTAAACTTGTGGTGGAAAAATATGAGAGTTGTATCATTAAGTAGATTGGAAGTTTTTAGAAATAAAGGATTTGGAATCATGCCATTTGGAGTAGTATTTACTTATTTGCGATTTTACAAACTTTCACTACAAAGAATAAAAGGAAACGACACTTTTCACCATGGGCATAAACAGATAGGGACGCGAGTCAGCCCTAGAGAATCGTCCTAGTGGCGAAGGGGCATGCGCAGTAAGTTTTATTTTAAACATACACGCTAGCCCGGCCTTGTAGATAGAGGGCGGTGAGCAGAGAATGACACTCGGGAACCACCTTGTAGTCGTATTCTACCTTTGGACAGAGGTGGGAGACAGCTTACCGATGAGGATGATGTCGACAAGCGAGGCCAACTGAGGGTCTAGTCAATCTTAGGGGAGCGTCGCCTGTCAGGTGGCACGAGACATGGTCGCCAGTGGTGATAGGATTGCGAACGACGCATTACCCGGGAGGCGGCCGAGGAAACAGAATATGATTAGGTCACACTCGGTTGAAATCTAATAGATGGAGGGCAGGGTTAGGTTTACGGGATCGAGAGAGATCTAGGGGGAGAAGAAAGGGAGGCTAAAGGGGCTATGTACATCCCGAAGAGTGGCGACTCGAAGCAGCGGTGACTGGCTCTATTTCGAGCATAAAGAGAGGGCAGTGGTTAGTGGGTGACACGGGGGTTCAATTAGGGCTACGAGAGGGCGATCGTAGGGGAGAGAAGGCCATGGGGCGGCCTTACATAGCCCAGGTGTTTGTCCACGGTGGACCAAAGTCCGACGAGGTCGTGGCCATTCCTAGAGTGCTCAAGGGACTCTCTAGGGAATTTCTACGGCCTTCATTGACTTGGTTCGGGGATAGGGGACGTAAAAGGAAGAGCGGGCACCAACGGAAGCTTGCACGCGTGTGGCCGCCTATTGGCCGAGCAAGGCGTCTCCGGGCACATGCAACAGTGACCACTGGGGTGAGAGGGAGGACGGGGCCAATGTCCTTACATGCAGCAGATGCCAAGGGGATGATGTCGGCGAACGGGAGGAGCACGATGGCGTTGGGGGCTTTGTGATGGAGGCGGCTATGGTGCAAAAGTGCACTATAGCATGCTCCAAAGCTCCCATATGGCCGACATGGCGAATTTTCAACACGCTGTGGCATGGCTACTAGCGTCTGGAAGGTATCTAAGGGATCTTGGAGACCTTAGGTGCTGACAGAGGAGTGTGGGAGGAAGTATGGAGAGGGGGAGAAGTGAAAACGGTGCTTCCATGGCTTTTCCATGGAGGTCAATGGGTGTTTTACCCCATCGATAATTGATCCATCGAGTTAAGATTGATACTTGGCGGTGTAAGGGATCTACAAGAGGCTGTGATAAAAATTGGGGGTCAAGGAGAACTAGTGAAGTGGCCAAAACTGCAACTTTCGCAATTCAACAGAAGGTGTTCGATGCCAGTTTGAGCAAGCCAAATGGTTCTCCTGGATATGAAACTTAAAAACAGTTGATGATAGGTATAAATGAGGTTGATCACCAATTTTGGGCTTATTAGATGAGAGTTTCCAATGCAAAATTTATAAACCCTGGAATTGGGCAGAAATATATTTGCTTAGGTCTAGTTATGCAAACCCATTCTCCTTGATGCACCACTTGGTGTAGTGACATCCTTTTTCGATTAGAAAATGCCCAAAAAGTTTGGGAACCAAATGGGGAAACTTGGCAATGCAAAAATTACCAATTCTAGAAATCCACATAAATGGGTTCGGGGGATTTGGACAAGTGGACATGTTCTCGATGATGCACCACTTGGTGTGGATGCATTATCAAAGGATTAGAACATGTACAAAAATTTTGAGCACAAATGGAGGCACTCGATAATGTAAAGTTGCTCAAGTTTTGATCTAGAGAGAGAGAGGGTTTTGGGGCATTTTGGTGAACCAAAATTTTGGTGAGTGAGAAGAAACTTGGCAAGATGAGCACCTATGACATATGTGACAAGCTAGAATTTTCTTGGAATTATTTTAGAATATTTCTTATTGAAATATTTCAAATACTTGAAATAAGCAGAAAGGTTTTTGGAGGGTTTTGTCCAATAGTTTGAACATACCCATGTGTTGAAACTCTTATATACGTAAAATATATGTCCATTAACTTTCCCGATTTTTTCTCAATTTGGTTAAATCATAAAAATAAATTCCCTATATTAGACCATTTATGGCATGAAGAAATAGCCTTTAAATTAAATAGGAAAATGATCTATAAAGAAATAGTTGTGGTTTTGGGAAGTATTGTATATAATAGGTTTCAAATATAGTTTTTGGAAGAATTTAAATACCCTAATTTAAGGACTTGTAGTTCAAGCCTGAACTAAGGGTTTTTTGAAAACCTAAATTAAATAAATGTTCTTTTTCCAAAATAATATTTTATAAAAATAGTTTTATGTCATATACACATGGTGATAATTGGGAAAAGCTTTGGATCAAAGAGATGTGTTTTGAACGTAGAAGGAATTGTATGAATTAAAGCACAAGCAAGCTAGCAAGCAATCAGCAATAACCTCAAGCATCACCGGCACACAAAAAGTTTTTTTTGGCCCTAATTTTTGAGTGATATTAACTTAGTCATGAGGCATAATTCGGGGTGTAACAGACCTACCCCTTACAAGAATCTCATACCCAAGATTCCTAGGCTAGGCATAGAAAATATGCGAAAATTTGGGCATGAGGTAGTTTTCACGTTTCCATGTTGCTTCTTCTTTGGTATGATTGCTCCATTGGATCTTGGCATGCTTGATGAAACAGCTTTGAGTTTATCATTGTCTTTGTCTAAGGGTGAACGGGGTTCTTGCAATATGCTAGGCTTGCCTAAAGGCCAAGGGTTTGGCTGTTCCGTGTATTCCAAGGTAGTGTGTCTATGTGATCTCGCTAGGGGTTTCCCATTGTTGTTAGTGACATCATAATGTCTTGCGTTAGTCTATAAGGGTCAGACCTTGGCTTAGCCTTCCGATGACGTGGAATCGTTGGCTTCCTTAAAGTATGTGATCTTTGGTCACAAGCGGTCTTCATCCTTTAGAATGCTAAAGTTTGAAAACTTAGGCTTTTCGTCGAGGTCTCCTTCTTGACTAAGTTGTTGAGCTTCATTCTCCAGTCATCCTTGGTCATTTGTCTTCATAGTCACGGACGCACGTTTCCAATGTGTCTTCAATTATTAGGTTTCCTTGTCCCTTCTTACCATTTGCGGGGAAGGTTTGGGTTGATTCTCTTCCTTAAGACTATACTTAGAGATTGGAAACAAAAGAAATGGGTCCCTTCATCATATTGTATCCACCAAATTCAAGAAATAACTGCCTCATCATAGTGTATCCACCAATTTCCATTATCGTGGTCAAGTAAACTCCAAAGTCAGGTGCATCTAGATCCATAATTCAACTCTAACAACATCCAATTTTCCTAGTTACCATCCATCGAGAAACATGGTATCCTAATCATGATCATAGGTCCAAATCCAATTTACTCCGAACTACACTGACTTACTTGTCATCAACTCTTTTTTAGGGTTACCTATTTAATCTGAATCTCATGTCCAATGAGAATTCTTACTGGTTCCTCTAAGTCATTATCGTAGCATCATCAATCCAATATCACTTGATAAAATCAAGTTATTATTCCACCAATAATTTCATCTTGTGATCATAATTGTCCTACTAAATTCAATTTACATAATGGAGGAGTAAATCATGCTACTCTATCGACCTGATCAACTAAGTTCTTCTATCAACATGAACGTCTCTCAATCCACCAAAGGGTCTCAACTACTTCCTCAAGATATGTGTTATGGCCTCATCAAATCATTAGTATGCTAATCATGTGTCCTCAAAATGGTCTTCCCTATGGCATCATAAGAACAAGTGCTTAGTTATGAATGTAATGTGCCTGTCTAGTATGATCACTAGTTCCATAATGAACCCAATGCTAAACAAATGTGATTGAATCTCAGTAGGCTCTCTAACAAACCCATGTGTTAACACATGTGGTTAGAGGTTTAAGTTGGGGGTAACTTTTGAGGTCTAGGTTTAACTAGGGAAGGTCTTCCAATCTTGAGGGAGAAGCATATCTTCACTTCGTCGAACTAGGTTGAATAGGTTGTCGCAAAAAGTATTCAGTGCTAGTTGTTTCTCGAGGTGTATGCATGGTGCATCTTTTATCTCTTGTCTTCAGTTGATGATAAAGGTGACACGGAAAAGTAGCATAGAGGAGGGTTTCCTAAAGGGGTGGTATAGTGCAAGTGCCGAAAGGCCAAACACAAACATTATGATAAGACAGGATGTATAGTCGCGTACTTGTTGCCTAGGGAAAATGTGCAACATAAATCAAAACACAAATAGATAAACACAAGCAAAACACAAACATGATTCTATTTGAACCATCAAAAAGACTCAACTTCACATGGGGATACATGACTCATCCTACCCTAGGGGTTCTCGGACTCAGTGGTCATGGTTGGCTTCATGACTCAGAGAGAAGGATGTTTAGTCTCCTCGGCCTTTCTTAGGTGGTCGCTATGTGTCTTGTAGTTGTCCAACAAAACAATCCAGTTTGGGGCGTGAAGAATCTTCAACATCTTCTCATATGGTAAGCTGACGGGGAAAAGGTGATTCCTCGTGTTTGCCACTGACTCGGCCTTCTATTGTCTTCTTAATCATGATAATCCTTATTTTTTTTGATACATCAAGCGTTCCAGGTAGGCAATCCTTTATGCAATGAAATTAACAAGGCATGGTAGAGGTCCAACCGATCGGTTATGTTGGTGACAACATCGACACCAAGATCGGGAGATGAAGAGAACTGTTTTCCTGCTCACTATGGTAAGGCAGACCAATTGGTGAGGTTCTCATCCATCGGTGGTTGCCGACACAACAACGGTAATGATAGGTTTTCTCTATTAGCGATGCATGTCATGATCTTGCATATCTTATGCCCTATCATCATAGACCAAGGTTGCATCATCCTGGGATAATTTCGACGGTGTCACCATCTTCCGAGTCCTAACATCTTCATAACTTGATAAGGTATCTCGTATTGGTATTGTCTTGTCGTGGTGTCGTCAAACTTGTGTTCAAGAGATGTGGGCGAATGTCAGGGACATAAGGGTGCTAACGACCATTTGCAAAGTTTTAAAAAAGAAGATGAGGAGAGCCTATAGAAACTGGTGGAAGTGCCTAAGGAAAAATCCTTTGGTTCCTTTTAAAATTTTGAAGAGGTAAGAAATATAGAAGTTTTATAAATGATTTGAAGGTTCTACATTAATAGTTTTGTCCTTACTAACGGTCATGCTAACTAGGGCTTCCTACATTCAAGATGGCTCAGATACCTGCACTGTGCGGCCCCGACTCATAAGTCGTGATCACCGAATGTACGTGCACGGTGATGCCAGAGATAAATGCTCGTTGAACACACAAAAACTGAATAACAAGAGTCTTACATCAATTACATACCATTTTAATCGAATATGACCTTTATGGCCAAGTCTCAATATGTTTGAAGGGGAAATCTTCAACCATAGCATGGACCCATGCCATCTACCTTAAACCTACAGGCATTCTAACTCGAAAGCGTCCTATCTCGCACATAGGTCACAAAGGTATTCTTTATTCCATCATATGGTTTGATACTTGGCCAAAAAAATAACTAGTGTCAAGCCAATGAGTAATTTGAATGTCCTCGCAAGCAACCCATGTTTTGAACAAGGCAATAACATTGCATGATATAGCACTAAGTAGGTAACTTGAAGAAAGCTAATGTTGAGTGCAATGACATGTTCGATCAACTTGTAAAAGCATGCATCAACAGGTTGCAGATATCCATATGAACAAGTTACATATATCATCATAAGCATGGGTTGAACATCTCATGTTCAGTCATCATGTCAAGTCATCCGACATAACTCAAGTATCATCTTTCCCACTCACACACACATAGACCAAGTTTGGAAACCATTGACGTAGCCCTAGAGCGGTCATCCAACTATCCTTGACCATGGAAACGACTATTTGAATAGTTCTGCACTTTGCAGAGGTCACACACTTTACCCACAAGACTCGAGGAACATCCGTGTCATCCATGACTCGTGGTATGTTACATACCATAGGTAAGCACGCGAAGAACACCTTTCCCTTGGCTATACTAGACAAAGAGTCCACTCATTTGTACATGATCCTCATGATGTACATCATATGAGACTCTCTCTAGATCATACCATCCAAGACGGGACACAACGGTGTGCCCGACGTTTGTGAAAACACCCCATGGTCTTCCTTCCCGGGATGACCCCATATCGATATTGACCACATAACTTCCACCACTAGTAATTGTTGTATTTAGGTATCCGCCAAACCCTTGAGGTTCAAACACAGGGGTCTGTGCGAAGATCCCCTACCTAGGTCGCTACATGATGGTTACAACAACGAACTCGCACGATGATGAGGAAGAAGATGAACACGGTGGTTTACCAAGGTTCGGGCCGCTCGGAAGCGTAATTACCTACTCCATCTTTGGTGGATTGCCTCTCAGGGAGGTGTGGTGGACAAACTAATAGAGTGGTTTCAAGCCTTGCGAGGGAGCTCTCGTGGTGTCTTGGCTCTCTACCTTGTCTTGGGGTTCATCGGGTGGTTTTGTCATCGATCCCCCTCTACCGTGTGACCTAGCATCTATATATAGTAGTGGCCCAGGTCCTATTCCCTTATCTAAATGGCGGGAAGGGATCCCACAATGGCCAAACTTGAAGGGGGACAGGAGTAGATTTGCGCCCTGTCCAAAGGTGGTCTCCGCCTGCAAACTGGATGTCGATGATGCAGAGGTGGTCTCGGCGATGACATCCGCCCTCGGGGATCATGGTCATGGTCTTGTTGCACTAGAATGTAAACCTTTGGGAGGCACTTCAGGAACGCACGTATGTCCTTGCTCCCTTTGCACCAAACGGGAAACTGCATCGCTTGACGCGTTGGCGCACGCCTGTCGTTCCCTGCGTCATCTTTGACTCCTGAGGTCGGGTTCTGCATAGAGGCCCCCTCGCTCTAGAGGGGGGCTAGGGAGGCCCATCCTTGTAGGTATTGGTGTAGGGCCTTGTCTTGAGCGGAGCCATGCAAGGCCGTGTATGGCTGACGAGGTGGGACATGTCCTAGGCCGAAGGAAGGCAGGTATGGGTACCCCCGTTCCCAGAACGCCGACAACAGGCCACGGGCCCAAGACGCCCTCGAGATGGCTTCAGTACGAAGCCTTGAGGACGACCTGAAGCATCGTGGGCCCCAAATGCATGAGGGTCCAGGGCTGGCGCGCGTCATGCGGTTGATGTCAGGCGTCCTTTTGGCCACTGTCTGAATTGACAAAAGCCTGACTTCTAGCGCTGAGCCATTACTGCTCTTACTCCTAGATCCCCAGACTTAGCAAATATCTCTCCAGATCCGGCATTGCTCCGTCCTCCTTCTTGCTGCGTAACCCCCGCGACCTTCCCAATGGCTCCTGCCGACAAGACGAAGCCAGAGGCCCAGATCTCGGCCTCCGCTCCCGTCTCACCTGTGCTTTCTGAGTCCTCCAGTGCCAGGGACGGAGACCTTGTCTTTGTGCTCCCGTCGATGACGAACGGGACCAAGGAGTGCGGGAAGACCTTGATATGGGGCAGCTCCTTGGAGAATTGTCCCTTGTACAGGTTGGCCCATCCCTTCTTCCTTCATAATGTCTTCGTCGAGCTTGTCCCGCCTTTCTCTCTGTTCTTCACTGCCATCCTTGACCACTACGGGATTCAATCCCTTCACGTTCAGCCCAAATCCATCCTGCTCTTTTCTGTGTTCTCCTTTTACTACGAGGCTTTCGTGGGAGTGAAGCCTTCGCTGGCCCTGTTTGGACACTTCTTCAGCTTGCGCATGCGCGGCATTGGTCAACGGTCGGTGTGTGTCTCCTTCATCATGGTCCAAAGTACTAACATGCTATTAAAGGTCGGGAAGAAGGTGGAGAACTTCCGGCACTGTTTGGTCTTCATGGATCTCGGTAGCTTCAACTCCCTCTTGGAGATGACTAAGGGGATATCGGGGAAGACCTTCGTGTGGAACTCTATGAAGCTTTCTGACCCCCCAGACCAAATCTGTCCTGGAGTGGATTTCTCGCGACCTCAGCGCCAGGAAGCTTGCTGGGGGGATGATTGTGAAGGAGCTCTTGACGGAGCGCCTGACACCCCTCCAGTCTTAGTCTAGGCCCCTATGGGACTATCAAGGCAACGACAATAACCTCAGGCTTCAGTCCACGTGCATGACCCCCGAGGAATTGGGTAGGGCTATGGAAACCGTGCTCAACAGAGACCCCGGTAATCACCCTGAGGCTTGCTCCTTGCTGTACCATCGTGATGACATGGCCGATTTGGTCGCCAGGATGCCTATCTTCAATGAACTGGGGCTCTCCCCAGTTGAGGGCCTTGGCTCCCTGGTGATGGTGTCCTCCGGTGACACCAGGGCGGGGAGGATTCGGAGAAAACGGCGGGTGACGACCTAGCATGGGCATCTCCTCCGTCATAGGGCGTGCATTTGCGTGAACTTGAGGATGACGACGATGCTAGTGAAGCTTCTGCTGCATGCTCTCCGTATCCCGCCAAGGTTCCCAGGAGACTAGGGCCAGCCCCTCGTGCCACTCGGTCCGCCTGCCTGGCAACCCCCAGGAAGCGCGGAGCAGAGTCTCCTCCAGTGTGCCTTGCCCCTGCTGGCATGGTGGTTGAGGTGTCGGCCTTGCCCGCACCCGAATCACAACCCGCGGGCCAGGTGGACAAGGTCGGGGTCGGGGCGATCCCTCCATCGGCCGCTCTGAAGTGGAGAAGAAGAGCAAGTTGGTCGACGTTGAGGAGTAAGTAACCCAGTTGGTCCTTGCCTGCCCGCCGATAGCTTGAGTGCTAACGATTCTTCCTTTGCCTGGTAACTCGGAACGCCGCCACGCTGAAGATGAGGAGGACGAAGGCGGGCGTCAAGACTAAGGTTTCCTCCGATGTTCCGCCAGCTCCTGTCGTGTCTCCATCACCTGACGAGGCTCCTATGGGCGAGGGGCAGATGCTCACGGGACAACCCTCCTGGTCACCGCCGCGGATCCCCCCGAGCCCCAATGCCTGTTGGCGTGGTCACTCCTGCTTTTGAGGCTAAGTCGATGCCGCTAACCGGATGTCCAACCCTAGAGGGCCGGCCGGTCGCCGATCCACCTGCATATATCTTGCCCTTGGTCGATGCGTAGCCTCCAGAGCCTCATGCTCCTCGTGCTGCTATCTCTTGGGGGACGTTGCCTGCGGTCACGCAGGCGACTCCTTCGGAGGAGGCCTTGGTGCCCCCATCGCGTGGCCTTGACGTCTTGGACGAGGGCCTTCACCGCTCTAAGTCAAGTTCGGGACGCCCTCGCGGCATGGTTTTAAATAGCGGATAGCGGGCCGGTACCAGACTGGGTTCTGTGTAGTGGAATGCGGATAGCGGGTGATATTGTGGGCGCTATGTTTGCATAGCAGACTTATAGAAGCACTAGATACTTGTTTATATCACTAGAGCATGAACAAAAAGTAATGACATTTAATTTGAGTGATAGCGGTCGCTATTGCGCTAGTGCTGTTGCGGACGCAATAGCGGAGGCTGTCTTTGCTATTTAAAACTATGCTCACGGGTACTGCTGATCGCGTCGCGAGTGGGCACTTTGGGCTCCTCTCCGGGTGGCTTCGGGCCATCGCCTCTGTCGTGGCGGTCTGGGGCCAGGCCGAGGCCGGCTTGGTAGAGAGCGAGAAGGAGGACGTGCCGGCCAAAGCAGCCCTCGAGGCGGCGCTAGTGTAACATCCCAAAATTCTAAATTTTGGAATGTTATATTAAATAAAAAAGTGGGATTGTTTGCTTGAATGTTGTGTGATTGCTTGTGTGAAATTGAGTGGAATTTTGAAACTTGTGAAATTTTAATGAGAGGGAATAAAATGACTTTCCCAAAATTTTCTACTTCGAATCCCTATTCAATTTTGAGTTCGAATATTTTCAAAACCCTCTTATAAAAAAATCAAATGAGAGGAGGTAAATGACACTCAAAAATCAGATACAATGTTTTGATTCAAATTTTAAAATAAAAACTATTTGCCATTTATTTGAAATTCAAGTTTCTTTCTCATTTTGGAGTTATTGCAAAAAATAATAATTTTTCAAAGTATTTAATTAGGCCTTGAAAATATGTTCATGTTTTAGGAAATATTTTTCTGAAAATTTTGATATATAATATGACTATATAAAATGTTTGTCTATTTTTGTTTATTCATTTTTGTTTGGTGTTTTGAAAAAACAGGAAACATTGTTCATCCGAGAAATAAATTAAAAAAAACTGGGCAGCGCCCATGTGTGAGGCCTTCTGAACCAGCCAATGCGGTGTCCTCACTCTTTTCTTTCAGTTTTAATCCACTTCTAGTCTATTCATTTAATCCCACCTCGCTTAGCCTTAAACTTTTGGACCTCCCTTCTACCTATAAATATAGATCCATAGGTGAACCCAAAAATCATCCACCTCGGGTTAAACCAATCTTTTGGTTTGACTAGCTTTATTAAATAAAAATATTTTTTTCTCTCCGGTTGGATTTATAGAAGTGGTCGCCTCTGTGGATTTATATCGTCGCCTCTTTGGATTTATATTTTCTCTGCATTCTAAAGGTATTCTCTTCGTATTTTCTTTTATACTCCTGTAGTTTAATATCCCTATTTCTATACTAGTATATGGTAGAGTAATTAGATTATTAGTTAGTCTCCGTATTTACACATTAGTATTACAATTCTTTTACACATAGCATTTTTCTTTCGTAAAACAGCTTGGCCCAGATTTTTTTAAATAGTCATAACTTTCTACTCGTTTATCAAAACTAGATGAAACCAACGCCTACAGTTTTGTCTTGATCCCATCTATACAGTGAACCTATCACGTCAATTTTTTTCAAATTCTGAAATTTCGAAATTTATTCAGATTTATATTCAAACTTCTTTTGATCATATCTTTTTATCCATAGCTCTGTTTCCAACGAATCCAATTGCGTCGGATTCGTATCGAAGTAATATTTCCATTCGTATCATTAGTGTTATCGTTTCAACATATAATTTTCATCTTGCCCATACTCTTCTATTAGTCCCCAAAATGTGTTCACACGCCGCACTAAGCTAATTCAATGCCATATTGAATTGCTTATAACTTTTGATCTATCATTTTGAACCTTGTAATTCTTTTTATACACGTTCATATTGACTTCCCATATATAGTGACATAATTAATTTAAATATTTGAACCTTTCAAATTTGAGCGATTCAATTTGAATCCGAACCTTCATTTGATCATATCTTGCAAACTGTAACACCTTTTCAATTGATTCCTTTTGCCCCTAAATACTCGTGTCATATATTTCTATTCATAACCATCGTACTTTGGTTCAATTTCTTTTGACCTTTGTGAATTTAGATTCAATTCATACTTGAATTACAGTTCAACTTCTTTTGACCTTTTCAACTAAATTCTTTCTACAAATAAATTCTTATGTCTTATACTATTTCTCAAACAACGTTCATGTTGTTCTCCCATACTTTGGATCGTCTTTCGTAGTCTCTCCAACCTAAGCTTATATAGCAATAGTTCATTATCTATTAACTCTTTTGAGTTGATTCCTCCACGTTCACTTTACAACACAGCTAGAACCTATCTTTTATTATTTAACCTTATTATGTTGTTATTTTCGCACCAACACATGTTTTAATCTTGCGTTCTTTCGGTTCTTTGTTTTGGCATGAATGTTTATTGAATGTTATTTGCTTACGATAGATTTCTCGGAGTGTGACGAGTAGAATTATCAAGATTGTAATAGCGACTATCTTCATCAAGTAATACCAGGCAAGTTCACATTGACCGTGTTATTACCTATGTTTTCAAGTTGCATTAGTTCAACCTTCCACCCATTGCATGCAAAGTAGGTAATTTGGAAATTTGGTTACTTGATGTAGTATCATGTGGTAGGCACCCCTCAACCCCTTTGACACTTTGGCCCCTAGAAACGTTGATTTAATTTTGCTATGCTATTAGTAGATGGGGTTGGTTGTGTGATTCATGAGAGTTGTGAGATAATAATTACAAGACCTACATGATGATCAAGACTTCAAGACTCCAAGTTTTCAACATACCTCTGGGTGGATGATGGTTGAACGGCGCCCTGGAGAAGCCAGTGGTTAGCCTAGGTGTTGCTGGAGAAGTGCCAGTATTCACGCGGAAAGGTCCACCGAGGAACAAAGACATGGATGGATTCTTCAACACCCAAGGCTTACCTGCACAGCCACAAGCCATTATGGGCTCTGGCTTGGTTGGATATTGTGGTGACCCTGGACAGGCGGTGCTACGAGATGTAGAAGAACGATAGGAAAGGATGGGCACCGACAGAGTCTCAGAGGAACTCCTTAGAAGACCATGTTTTGATCATCCGTTCCTCAAACACCCTAAAGTGCGAGGAATCCAACGGAGGCGATCAAATCTTGTGGGGAACGTGTACAAAACTCTGCAGAGTACTCAAACCTAATCGATTAGCCATGTCCACGGTCATGGACAACTTGAGCCAAAGGAACTAAAACTATCTGGAACTCTCAACACAAATGACTATATTGATGAGGGTATTATTGTTAACTTGGGTATGAGAATTGGTTGGTGGAACCATCTCATTAAACAACAAGCATTTTAGTAATAATTTCTGCATTACCCCTCTCTTATTGTAGGAAAAATTTGCTTTACGCAAAAACTTAAACTTATAGCCCCACCTGCCATATATGCATATAGTATAGATGATTATTTTCACCGCCTCTTTTGTGACTTGCCAGCATATTTAAAATGCTGACCTACACGGCTGCGACGTCTCATGTTGAAGATTCATCTTCGACGAGTAAGAGTACGATTCAGGGTTAGGTCTACACTCAACCTACCGTTGGTGTTTATTGGGACTCCACTCGCGTTGACTGCTTCCGCTGAGATTTTAAGGTAGATATCAGTTTTACGTTAATTACTTGTGATTGCACTTTGATATATACATTGATGTACTGTGTATGCCAGCATACTGATCCAGGGATGGCACAGAACACATAGAGGCTTGACTTGTTTTGAGTCGGGTCGCTACAGCTAGCTGACGTGGCGTCTGTTGTAGGGCGTCGTGACGAGGCGGAGTCCTGCCTGAGGGTTCTTCAGTAAGAGAAGTCCACACTTGAGGAAGAACTCTATCAGTAGCGGGAGGCTCTCAAGGCCTGCAAGGCCCAGCTCGCCGACCGGGACTTTGAGTTGTCCCAGGCTGTGGTCGACCGTGCTATGGCGTGAGAGCAACTCAACGCGGGTGAAAGGGAGGCTGCCATGGAGAAGGCCCAGATTGAAACCACGGAGATGGCTCTAACCGAGGCCAAAGAGAAAAGGGCCGCGGAGCTCAGTGCCCTTCCCTCGGTCGAGCTCAGGCTGCGCCAAGCGCTCCACTCCCTTTGCCGGGAAGGGTTTGTGGAACCCCTGATGGCTCCGAAGAGTGGCTTCGCGGATCTCGCTTCGAAGCTTGTCGAAGCTATGTGGGCCGCGAGGTAATCGTCAGATGATCGAGGACCATCTGTGCGAGGATGGAAGCTTCAAGGAGTCAAGCGTGTTCTACAAGTTATTAGCTGTAGTTAGGCAGGTTATCTCTTCGGCATGTAACCAATCATGTGTAATCCAAGGACACCCCCGCATCTATATAAGCCGGAGGGTTTTAGGGCATAGGGGCAGGATAACTTATCTAGGGTTAGACATACTATCTCGAGGTAGATCAACTATGTATTCCCATACACCATCAATACAATCAAGCAGGTCATAGGGTATTACCTCCATTGGAGGGCCTGAACCTGGGTAAACTCGTGTCCCCTTTGTCTCTTGTCACCGTCGATCCTAGTCTCACAATTCGGGACCCCCTACCCGAGATCCGCTGGTTTTGACACCGACATTGGTGCTTTCATTGTGAGTTCCTGTGTGAGCGCGGAAGGGATCAATGGCTCTCCCCGTCGCAAGTAGCGAGATCTGTATCTAAGGTGCTCTCGCATCTAACGAGAATTTCTCCGGCAACGACATCTTGTCACACGCTGGCCCGGTCGGCCATCATGGTCAGACTGGAAGGTTTCCCCCAATCAGTGTATTTAGTTCGGAACCCTAGAGTTCGTGGCTAATTCACGGGGAATACTCGTTCCAATGGAACCCTCAAAATATGAAGGAAACTCTGTAAATTTGGATTCTACGACGTCCAATGCATCAGGACCCACGGTGGAACCGAACACGGATCCGCTTCGACATAACTCTGGAACTGTCACACCGCTTGACGAATCCACTCGTATCAGCGACACGCATCCTGCCATCGCCTCATTCTTAAATGAGATGTTCGATTGGATCGAAGCTATGCATATATCGGATGACCAGGTTTCGATCTATGATCGGCTCGAGATCAGACCCGATCATAGGGAGATACATGTCCCCCCGGCCACCCACCTTGTAGCCACCGTCGAGTGTCCGGCCATGGATTTTGCCCGACAACCGGAACTGAAAACCATCTATACCCCCGTCCATGATCTCCAAGACCCTGTCGGAGAATCAGAGGCGGGGAATTGCTTTAAAGACGGAACATCACCGGTCCAAGACCCCTCGCGCGAATCAGAAACTGTACTTCTGAACACTCGTTGCGACAGGGACCGAATTTTTTTCATACCCACTGCTCAAGACGATTATCCAAGTACCGTGCCAAATCCCATGTCTTCGGATTTTCGGGACATCAAGCATATACAAGGAGAATCAGTCCACCACTTTTGGGCAAGACTCCTCCTTTCTAGGAGCAGAGTGAAAGGTCTTACTGACCAAGACGTAATGGCAATTTTCATTAGCAATTGCCGAAGGGATTCTTAATGCCCTGGCCCGCTGACGCATAAACGACTTTTCAGAGTTATCCGAATTGGTACAAAAGTATTGTGCCATGGAGAGCATCTGGCAATCCGAGCGGTTGTTCTTGGAACCAAAATTCTCCGAAAACTCTAGAGGACTTCGAAGAAAGATGGTACCTCCAAATTGGCCAGCCAGGCAGGAATCTTTCTAGGACTGGCACCGTCCTTGACAGACTTTTAGATAAACCTAGCCCCATTAATTCCGTGTTGTTGAACACAAACCCTACTCATAGCCTTCGAGCTTGCTGGGTCGTCAGGAAAGTCGCAAAAAGTGGCGAGGCTATCCTCGACACACCTCTGTCGAACAGGTGCCTCCCTTCACCAAACGGATTCGATGATGAAGTCCTGACGGTCTATGAGATCTTCCCCTCGAAGAGCAGTCGTAAAAGAGCTCTTAGGGAGCACAAGTAAGTATAGCACATGGCAGCAAATAACCCATGGGCAAACGTACCGATTACCTTCGGGGACACTGACCAGCCGCCCATCCTTCCTGGTCATTCACCGGCCGCTCTAGTCTTGAATCCCATCATTGATGGATAAAGACTACATATGGTGCTCATAGACGGAGGTAGTGGTCTAAACCTCATTAATGTGGACACTCTGGAGAAAATGCAGTTCAATCGATCTCGCATAGAACATAGCAACACAACCTTCCGGGGAATTATCCGAGGCAAAGAGGCACATTGTTCCACATGTATCATCTTGGACGTTGTGTTCGGCACACCCAAAAATTACCGATCCAAAGAACTTCTCTTCCACATCATCCCCTTCCCCAGTGGCTATCATGCCCTATTAGGGCTCGATGCTTTTAGAAAGTTCCAGGCCATACCCCATAACGGGTACATGAAACTCAAAATGCCACGACCAAATGGAGTGATCACGCTCGCCAATGATCCGAATATAGCCCTTCGGGCCGAAAACAAAATTACAACGCTCACCCTTGAGGCATGAGCGGAAACTTTCTCCGTCGAGGAATTAACCGCTCTACGGCCAATAGTTAATAGGGACGATGTGATCCTCACTAAAAGGCCAAAATCCACATCGTTTAAACCCGTAGAGGAAATCATCAAATTTCAGGTGCATCCATCGGAGCCCATCTCAATCCCCTTATGGACGAAGCATTGCAGAATTTCCTCCACGAAAATTAGGACATTTTCGTTTGGCATTCTTACGATATGCCCGGTATCCCACGTCGGCTCGTGGAACATAGTTTGAACATTATTCTAGGCTTTAAGCCTGTGAAACAAACCCTACACTACTTCTCCGAACCCAAACGGCAAGCCATGGGTGAAGAATTGGCAAAATTGCTCGAGGACGGATTTATTTAGGACAACAGACACCCCGAGTGGCTAGCAAATCTGGTGATGGTACCTAAGAAAGACAAATCATGGGGGTTGTGTGTCGATTTCAAAGACCTCAACAAAGCATGCCCAAAGGACCCTTTTCCCTTACCACACATAGACTAGATCATTGATGCCATAGCCGGACAAGATTTGTTATGTTTCCTCGACGATAACTCCGGATACCATCAAATCAAAATGAAGGAATCCGATCAGGCGGCTACCACATTCATCACCCCTACGGGCCATTTTGCTTAAACACGATGCCCTTTGGGCTAAAAAACGTCGGGGCCACGTACCAGCGTGTGACCCAAACCTGCCTCGCCACGCAGGTCGGAAATACCATTGAAGCATATGTGGAGGATGTGGTAATCAAAACCAAACACGTCGATCAGTTGATCAACGACCTCCGTCAAACTTCTCTAATTGGCACGAATATGATATACGACTCATTTCGGAAAAATGTGTATTCGGAGTTCCCTCAGGCAAGCTGCTTGGATTCATCATCTCCCATAGAGGAATAGAGGCAAATCGAGCTAAAATTTGTGCTCTATCAGAACATGCAATCCCCACAGAGTTGAAGCATGTACAGAGACTAGCCGGGTGCGTAGCCGTGTTAAGCCGTGTTAAGCCACCGTGTTAAGTCGTGTTTAGCCGGAGAAAAAGCTTTGCCGCTCTATAATCTACTAAAACGGACAAACAATTTTGAATGGACCGATGAAGTGGCGGCTGCATTGGAAGAAATCAAAACAATACTGGCAACCAATCCCATATTCATGGCACTAGGCACCAGCGAGCCCATGTTGTTATACATATTAGCCACCAACAAGGTAGTCAGCGCCATGCTCATTGTCAAACGAGATGAGGAGGGACATAAATTCCAAACTCCAAAGCCGGTATATTATGTGTCAGAAGGACTAAAGCAGTGCAAGTCCAGATACCCACATTATCAAAAAATAGCCTATACAATATTCATGGCATCGAGGAAACTCCGACACTACTTCCAGGAGTGTGCGGTAACGGTGGCATCAAAAGTCCCCATTGAATGATATAATCACCAACAGGGACGCTACCGGTCGTATAGCCAAATGGGACATTGAGATCTATCCCTTTGAAATAAACTATAAGCCATGTCGCGCCATTAAATCTATGGTACTGGCGGACATCTGGGCTGAATGGACAGAGACCAAGCTCCCAAAGGAGTATAGTGCATAATCCATTGGGTAATGTACTTCGATGGATCCAAGACCTTGTCTCGTCTGGGGCCTAGAGTTATCCTCACATCCCCCACAAGCGACAACGTAAGATACATGTTGCAAATCATGTATGCCGATTCCAACAATGCCGCCGAGTACGAAGCTCTTATTCATGGTCTTCGGATGGCGGTGTTAATGGGCATACAACGGCTAGAGGTATGTGGAGACTCAAACCTGGCCATATCCCAAATTAACGGCGAATTCGACGCACAACATCCAAAGATGGCGGCATATAGAGAGGTTGTCCTCAAGATATCTGCTTGGATTGCGGGGTTGTAATTCCACCACGTTGCTCGAGATAACAACCAAGCCGCCGATATATTGGCCCGTATGGGAGCCAAGCGTGACCGAGTCCCGAGAAGCACCTTCCTGGAGCAGCTCATCAAGACCTCAGTAGTGTGACAGGACGATGCAAATGGCACCGGTCTAAAAGCAGCGGACGAACTTGTTCCCCCTATAAACGAACCATATGATGGCACCATCAGCGGCTCAACAATGAATGAGATGCCCTTGGATCATGAGGTAATGGTAGTAATTGCGTCATGGACAGAGCCCTTCCTCGCCTACCTCCTTCCCAAGGGACTCCCCGACGATCAAACTGAGGCGCGGCGCATAGTTCGGAGATCCAAGGCCTAGAAAGTAAACGAGGGTGAGTTATACAAGAAAAGCACCACTGGAGTATTACAGAGGTGTATATCTGAGGAGGAAGGACGAGCGGTCCTCACCAAAATCAATGCAGGATGGGCGGGCATCATGCCATGACAAGATCTCTCATCGGCAAATCCTTTCGAGCTTGTTTGTTTTGGCCTAGACCTCGGACCGACGCCCAGTCACTCGTTCAACATTGCGTCGGGTGTCAACTCTTCGCAAGTCAAAGTCACAGGCCCAAATAGCTCTTCGGAATATTTCGATCACCTGGCCTTTTGCGGTCTGGGTGCTGGACATGGTTGGACCCCTCAAAGGGGGGACCAAGAAAAATAAATCCCTATTGGTCATGTTTGACAAGTTCACCAAATGGATAGAAGCCAAGCCTGTTAAATCGGCTAAATCAGGGCCAGTAATTGAATTTATATCTAGCATAGTACACCGTTACGGTGTCATGCATAGTATAATAACGGACAATGGAACCAACTTCACGGCCCAAGAGGTCAAGGAGTGGTGTGCAAAAATGGGCATAAAGCTCGATTATGCATCGGTCTATCATCCGCAGACCAATGGACAGGTCGAGCGAGCAAAAGGTCTCATTATGAGCGGCATCAAGCCATGTTTGGTCTGATATCTTCATGAGTCTGACTATCATTGGGTAGAGGAACTAGACTCCATTATACGGGGCTTGCGTATTGCCCCGAACAGATCAACGCGTTATACACCGTTTTTATGGTCTATGGGGCAGAGGTAGTCCTGTCCTGCGATATTATCCACGACACACAAGGAGTGCACATGTACGAGGAAAAGTAAGCCAAGTTAGATCGGCCAGACGACTTAGATGCCCTGGAGGGGGAGCGGGACATAGCTCTGGCTCGATCCACTCTTTACCAATAGCAAGCTCGGCGGTACTAAAGTAGGGAGATCAGGGCAAAAGCATACAATGTAGGAGAACTCGTCCTACGGCTCCTGGAGAAACAAAAGCACAAACTCAACCCCAAGTGGGAGGGTCCTTTCATCATTGACGAAGTGCTCGCGGGAGGGGCCTATCGTTTGCGGAGTTCATCCGGTAACCGCCTTGAACCAAACCCATGGAACATAGCTTGTCTTCGGCACTTCTGCAGATAAACCGGTGTCATCCATACTCCACTAGACTTTTTCCTTTTCCGTTATTTTTTTTTTCATTTCCCTTCCCACTTTGTTGTTTGAGAGGGACAATTTCTCTTCCTACCCTATGTTCGGCCGAACCAATCTTGTAGTATGGATAATCGGCATACACCATAAAGTGTTAGATCTGAACACATCACGTGGGGGCTTCTTTTAATAGCCATCATTTTAATTGTTCATACTTACCGGGCACCCATGTTTCTTTTGTCATATTTTAGCCATAATATGCATCAATTCGAAATAAGACTTTGCCAAGCTGGGTTGCCTCGCTTCTGTGGTTATTCTCTATGTTCCCGCTTGTTCGGCTAGATAGTAAAGGGAGCACCTCTGCGATTGTTATGACCGGGTCATCCGGACACGTACCTCAGACGGGTGAAGCCGAAATCTAGCTATCTATGCCGGAAACACCTTATACATCCCTAGTTGCTATTTTTGCGTTTGGGTCTCTTGTTCCCAAAGGACACTTAGTCGCACACTGCAAGTATGCGGATTCCCATCTACGCTCTTCGTAGAACCCTGGCGAAAGGTATCGCTAGAGGTACTATTTTCTTACACTACGTTGTAATATAACATATCTTTTTGTGTGCTTTCTGTCTGTTCGCACCACATGGCCGGATTGCCTAGTTCCCCGAACACAAGTTCGCTCTTTGGTGAAGGGAAGGAACACTCCCGAGCTCTTCGCATGGGAGGGAGAAGCCGATGGCCAGTTAAGACAAAGTTTACAACACATATTTTCTTACAAATGTATATGTAAATTCAATATGCGGTTGTTGATCGAGATCATTGATTATTGTGTCGAGGGGCGGTCTGCTTACGAGAGACGGTTGGCTGGCATCACCTGGTCATATGCCAGGCGGGGTGGCACTTCTGTTCCACACGATCCCACATGACCAACCCGCGCCATATGCTCGGGGTTGAGTCCAGTGGAATGGGTCTTGACCATTGCCCACGCCTCCTATGCACCTTTGCGGCAGGCTGAAGTCTTCCACAGCTCAAAGCTATCCTGAGCCCCCTTGAACTGATCCACAAGTGCGGCTAGCCCTTCAGTTGGCTGTTCGGTTGTCCATAGAGCCTTCACCATCACATTCATCGCCTTCTGCATATTGCTTGTGGAGAGAGGTCAGCTCCTTCAGAAGGTCCCCTTGGTACAAGTCGATCTCCTCTTCGGGATGTCCAGTAAGGAGACCTATACACAAGATAACAAGAATGATTATTATCATCCTCTACATCCGAAATACTTACACACTACAGAATTGTATTTACCGAATACGCCCCTCCGAAGCTTTTGATTCTCTTCTTGAGTTTGGGCAAATTGAGTCTTTAAACTCTTTATTTCTTCATCTTGTTTTTGTATAATAGGATAGCCGGCTTGCTGTTGTGATCCTGCATACCATTGGGAATCCCGGGCTTCTTCCAGCTACCTTTCCACATGTCCTAGCGATTTGGCTGCTACATGGAATCCATATGTTAGGCATGATAATATAAAAATATTAGAAGTAAAAGCATACTCACCATGGGCCTCTCGCGTGAAGCTCTTCACTTGTGCTAGTTTAGACTTCACAAACTGCACTTCCGTGTGACTCACCTCGAGGGCCTTGGCCAATTGCTCGGACTGTTGCTTTGAGGCCTGCATCAGCAGTCAAGCAGGGTGGATATCCTTAATTCATTTTTTCTAAATCAAATTAAGGCTCGAGGGCTACTAGGCTTACAGAAGTATGCGGATTCTATAAAATCTGACCTCTTACCTGAATGTTGGTTGTTATCAGCTTCACAGCTTCGCCGAATCCAGCTCGGGCGGCCCCGAGATGTTCATCCGCCGGACGTAGGGCACCAAACTCTTGGTCAGAGCAAATTGGGTGCCGCATGGCCTCCCATCGGAGTCGGTGATACATGGCACTCTCCACTTCCGATTTGGTGACATATAGTCCGTCCGAAGATTCGGCGGGTGCCGGACCGGCCATGGGGGCTTCCGTAGTGGAAGCCACATGGTTCGCGGCCCGGGAGCTCCGGGCATCTCCTGACATTCGGGCAGCCCCCTCGGTAGGTGAAGATTGGGCATTTTGCCTAGGTAAAAACCAAGCGGCTATAAGATTCTCCTGAGTACAATGGTAAAGCGGACATCTTCCCCAGTTCTAGCTCCTTTGTAGGGTCCCGACCGGCGTCTGACTCGCCCGCGGCCTCGGCTGCTGGCGCATGGCATGCTGATCGCCGACGCTTGGGGGCCGGGACCGAGGCATCCGAGGCGTGCTTGGTAGCAGGCCTATTGTGGGAGGAGCTTTTCTTCTTACCCGTGGAAGGAATGGAGAATGACTCAGGGTAATCGACTATGATTGGCATCGAGGTCTTGACGATGTTGTCCTGGTAGTAGACTCCGTTTTCGAAGTCAAGACGGAGAGCCGGGTCCTTGTTGAAGACCGGATGTTGTCACGTGAATGGTTCTCGGGCCAAGGAGCTGGATAGTTGATTGTCTCGACGAAGCTCCTCCATTCCTATTCACGCCAAGGCCTCGGTCAAATTGAGTGCGGAATGAAGACCTAAACTATTTCATGATTGAAAAATGAAGGTTTACCTATTCGATGGGATTGTGGGACGAATACCCCTCCTTGGTTGACCGCCGAATGAAGTCTTCTTGCTCTCCTTTGTGCAGGTCGGCAAGTGTGGCGGCCAGTGCTGTTGGATTGGCAGGACCTAGTTTTCGGGAATGCATGGTGTCGCTTGTCCTATTGTATTGCCATAAGGGGTGCGCCCTTTGTTGGATGGGTTGCACGCACCAAGAGATAGAGGCGGCGATGACGTTGATCATGGTCAGCCGGTGATGGGCAAGCATCTGCACTTGTGTGGCCAAGCATTGCACTTCGGTGCTCTCCTCCTGAGAGCTCTTGGGTCGCCAGTTGTACGTGTTCTTTGGGAGGATGTCGGAATATTCAGGCAGACCTGTCTGGGTTAGCTCGAACAGGGGGACGTATTCAATATAAAACAAACCCCGAAGTGCATTCTTTGGATTTCTTCGGTGTGCCAGCCGGATACCCCATTCCCGTTATGCGGCATACTTCGGCTTCACCGACCTCTAAGATGGCCTTGTCACGAGTTTGGGGGATGAGGCAGAAGTATTTCCTCCATAGATCGAAATGAGCTTCACACCCTAAGAACATCTCGTAGAGGGCGACAAAGCCCGAAATGTGTAGGATCGTTCCTGGGGTAAGGAGCTGGAGTTGAATCTCGTAGAACTCCAGTAACCCCCTTAAGAATGGGTGGATTGGAAACCCGAGACCCTGCAAAAGGAAGGGGAGTAGGCAGACGCACTCCCCCTTGTTTGGATTAGGGGAGCGCTCGTCGAAAAAGTCGTCACCATAAGAGAGCAGACCTACACTGGTCGCCGCCAGATCTGATGAATGGAGATATCCCTGGGTTTCCAGATTATGGAGCCACGGGAGTGTGATAGAGCAACTGGTCCAGTCTCCTGGGCATTGGCTATAGTGTGTTGAGGAGCTGTGAGCGTTAGCCATGTTTTGCGTAGAGCTTCCGCTAGGAGTTTTTGACGAGAGAGAGGAATAAGATGTAGTTTGAACCACGATTTTGTTTGATTAAATGGGTTGGCGCCTCCATTACGGAGGGGTATAATTGTAAAAATCGCTAGCCACTCACCTCCCCATGACGCACGAAAATCGAGGGATTTGTGCAGTTATTATAATGACCCGCGCCCGTGACGCTTGGGATCTTACCGAAGACTGGTCGGATGCCGAACATAGAAGGATGATGTACTCTCCTTGCAAGCCGAAGACGACGACACGAAGGAATCAACCGAATATATATCGGCGTTGAAGGCCAGTCCGGGGGCTACTGAGGGAGTCATGGGTTAAGGGGTCCTCGGATAGCCAACACATTGTTAATGGGCCAGACTATATGGGCCGCGAGGCAGTCGTCAGATGATCGAGGACCACTTGTGCCAGGACGGAAGCTTCAAGGAGTCAAGCCCATTCTCCAAGTTATTAGTTGTAGTTAGGCAGGTTATCTCTTTGGCATGTAGCCGACCATGTGTAAGCCAAGGACACCGCCAGCACCTATATAAGCCGGAGGGTTTTAGGGCACAGGGGTAGGATAACTCATCTAGGGTTAGACATACGATCTCGAGGTAGATCAACTCTGTATTACCATACACCATTAATACAATCAAGCAGGACGTAGGGTATTCCTCTAGTGGAGGGCCCGAACCTGGGTAAACTCGTGTCCCCTTCGTCTCCTCTTACCATTGAACCTAGTCTCACAGTTTGGGACCCCCTACACGAGATCCTCCGGTTTTGAAACCGACATTCACCTTCACGAGCTAGGGTTTGTCTTTGACTCCATTATCCGCCCGGTCGCCCTCGAGGTCCGCAGCAGCGCTGCGGTGGCAGTGAAGGGCGTCGTGGTGGCACTAGTGAAGAAGTTTGGCCCCATCACCATTCCTCCGCCTCTTGAAGATTCAGGGGTTAGTGGTGAAGAAGACGAAACCGGAGACATCGACGAAGAGCTCCCTGCGGACAGGACGAGTGGCGGCATAGCTCCTCTTGATTGCACTTCCTTGTTCCTTTCCTGCAATGTTCAGCGTGCCTCGAGGAGGCATTAAAATTGTTTCCCTCTTCGCCTTGTTTGCTTCTTGATTGTTATGTTGCTCTGCGTCGGCAGGGCCCGGCCCCGTGCGTACCGCAGCCGCCGTTGGGCCGTCCGGATCACCAAGGACGGTTCCAAGGGATGAGGGGCTACATGGCCAGTGAGGCTCTTCGGTCGCGATGCTCAGGAGTACCCCTTGATGTACGAGAATCTCCCATACCTTTCCTCGCCGGCTTTTCCCGAGAGGGGCGCGTGAAGACAAGGTTTGGCAGACCTAGCAAGGTGGCATGTACCAGGCCCGGCCCGATAGTAGCCCTCATGCAGCTCCCTCATGCGTACATCCCAGGCAATGTAGCAAAACATGTCCACAAGGAGATTTCCTGAGGTTGGATGCAGCCGCTGGAGTGCCCTCGGTTGTTTATCCCCACTATAGTGCGTACGGCTTATACATTGCGTGGGCATAGTCATTGGTGGACCGTGTTGTCCACCAGTACGGAGCTGTGGCTTCCACATTGCTTAGGCATAGCCATTGGTGGGCAATGTTGTCCGCCAGTACGCAGCTGTGGCTTCCACATTGTGTGGGCATAGCCATTGGTGGGACGTGTTAACTTGTCTACCATTGCGGAGCTGTGTCTTCCATATCGCGTGGGAAGACCCCCCCCCCCCCCCCGCGTCATCAGGGGGCTCCAGGCGTGTACAACCCATTGAGTTCGTACGCGTGGCTGGCACGGTAGAACTGGGAGGTGTATCTAGGAGCTCAAGAGGGTGCTTTGGCCTTGTGAGGTCCCTACCTTCACAATGGAGGGAAGGTGTCACACCCTGTGTTTGTAGCACATTGATATGTTTAGGTTTATAAAATTTGGAGCCAACTAAAACTTTTTCTAAGTGCTTGTGCTTGTTTGTCATGCTGTTTGCTTGCTTCATGATTGTGTTATTTGGCACTACTAGGTTCTATTCCACTTCATATTCACCTTCCTTGACCCAAACTTCTTGCCCAATGATCATGCCATGTGAATAGTGCCCAAAACTATTTCTATCAATTTTTGCTTCAACCAAAAATGATTTATTTAAATTAAGTTTCCAAAACCCCCTGAAATGAGGTTTGCACTGTAAATCTTCAAATTGGGTGGATTCTTCTTTTCCAAAGGCTTTACTTCAAACCTACTACATTTGGGACTTCCCAAAACCACAAAATATTATTTTTAAAGATTATCTTTATACTTTATTTAAAGGATTTTTCTTAAGGACAGAAATGGTTTTACGTAGGGAAAAGTTATTTAAATGATTTAAAAATATTTGAGAAAATTTAGCAAAACTCAGTGGACATATATTTCCCATATATATAAGTTTCAACACAAGGGCATGATCAGATCATAGGCAAAACCCCTCAAAACCCCTTTTGTTCAGATCAAACTTTTGGAATATTTCTACGAAAAATATTCTCTATAAATTCCAAGAAAATTCCGGAAAGTCAACACTATCATAGGTGATCATCTTGCAAAGTTTCATCTCAATCGAAGTTGATTTGGTTCATCATACCATCCCAAAACCATTCCTGTCCAGAATCAAATTTGAGCAACTTTACATGATGAAGTGTTCCCCCTTGGCATCAAACTTTGTGGGCATGCTCTAGTGACAAAATGGTGATGATACACTAAGTGGTGCATCAAGGGTAAACGCCTAGCATCATTGGATCTACAGAAACTTTGTCATCTTTTTCCCCTTGGGCTCAAAATTGGTCAAACCTTTCATCTTTACCTACCCCTTGACCCTAGTGAGTGTCTTAGTAAGTTGGTAACATCTTCTGGTGATTTTATAAAACCAGATTTTTCACCCCATTCCCTTTTACCCTTGCCTCCAAAATTTTACCAGAGCCTCTTGTAGTCACCTTTCACCCCTACTAAAAGTCCCAAGTCATCAAGCCACTCGGAGGTGGGGTAAAACCCCTATTTCTACCCCTGGCAACATCTTTTCTACCCCTATCCCCATTTCCTTCTACCCTAAGGCTCCTACAGAGCTATCCCTAGCTTATCCTAGCCTTTGGGCATCTCCAATAACCCAAGACACAAGGAGACACGCGAGTGGGCATAGAATATGCCTAGGCAGGCCATTTAGGCACTCTGAAGCGCGCTACAGTGCGCTCCCGCACTGTAGCCGCCCCTGCTCGGCGCCACCCGACAGCCTCGGACCACCCCATCGTGTCCGCCCGGTCAGCCTCGGTGTCCGCAAAGCGGCAAACGGTCGGCGCTCTCTCTCCCCTCTCTCTCTCGCGCGCGCGCACGACATCGCCCGAACCGGCCAGTGGCCGCACTCGCACGCTTGCACCTCCGGGCCCCTCTCCTGGCTGCCTTCTGTCCTCCTGGGCGCGGACTGTGTCCATGAAACCCCCATATAGGGCCTCGTTCGCCCCTGTGGCTTGTGGCGAGCACCCATGCTCGCCAGCGCACAACACCCACGATGGACCGGCAGCCGCCTATAAATAGGCCCCCCACTCCTCCTGACCCTCTCTCCTCGCTCTCCCTCCTCCCCCGCATCCTCCCCAGGCCCAGAGAGCTCTCCCCCATGATCGGGAGCACACTCCCGACCCAAACCCTCTCTGCTGTCGAGCTCCTCTCCTATCGCTGGCGTTCCCCTCTCCCCCCGGCGACCCCACGACCTCCCACCGACGCGCGGGAGCCCTGCGAGCACGTCGGTGCCCTCTACTCCGTCTGTCGCGGCCTAGAGCGCCTCCGGTGAGCCCTTGAACACTCTTGTCGCGAGGAGAGGGACCACCTGTCATCCCCTCGCCCCTCTCCTCTCTCGCTAGCAGGCCGGGCTCATGGGCAGGTTTAAAACTAAACCTGCCGCGCGCGGCTCCTCGCTTGGGTTGGCTTCCCTCCTGGGCCGGTTTCGGCCGGGCACTTTTAGCCCGAGGGGCTCAGTAGCCCCTTTTCTTTTCTTTTTCAGTTTCAATTCCAAAAATCCAACAGAAATAAATATTAGTCGAATGCCAATAATTCTTCCACCTAAATTCTTAGGATAATCTATAGAATTTATTAGTGCCACTTATAAAAATGTTTGAAAATATTTTTAGTACTGTTTTATTTTAAAACCTATATTTAGGTACCTTTTTGCCTCTGTTATTTAATTTCTAAAACCTTTTTCACAACAAAACCCTAGAAGAATATTTTTAGTAGGGCATTTAGTATTTATCAGAGTAGATTGACATTCTTGTTAAGTAGATGAGTGCTATGTTTTCTAAGTTGCTTATTTTTATCATTATTTTATCACGATGATAGATTGCGATGTTGACAAAGAAGTTGGACCCGAAGACTTTGAAAACCTCGGCACTTTACTTTCATCATATTTGATCATGTGATGTGGTGATCCCCTTTCGGTGGGATGCCTCCATTACTTTTCCGTTGACACTTGCATCGTGCATGACCCTACCACCTTATGAGGGTTATGCGGGTGGGAGTTGATAGGATGCTAGTAGATGCTACGCAAAGGGATGGGATCTATGCATAGTGATCGAAAGAAAGAGATGATTTCAAAGACTTTTCAAAAACATCATCGGGTGCCACTAATGCTCGAGGGAGATAATGATGAGATGGGTGACCACTTGAGAAAGAAGAGGTGTGCCGGAGCAAGTTGACGATGTGTTTTCAAAAATGGAGGGTTTAAGATTTGTCGATCGTCCCAACCTTACATGCGCAACCACGATACCCATTATGGGACGGGGCTTTGTTGATTACCTTAGTGCGTACTGGCAATGATACCAGTATGTATGATCATGCGTTGTCTTCACAGGCACCGGGCACACCATTGGTCCCCTCATGGATGGTACAATTAGAGCGAGGCTCGTGTGATGTACATCATGAGGGATGAGTAAAAATCGAGTGGACTCTTTGTTTAGTATCGCTAGGGGAAAGGCATTGTTCGGGTGCTTACCTCGGGTATGTTATATACCGCGAGTCATGGATGACACGGAAGTTCCCCGAGTCTTATGGGTAAAGTGTGCAACCTCTACAGAATGTAAAACTATTCGAATAGTCGTTTCCACGACAAGGACAGTTGGCAGGTGCTTCTTATGCCACGTCCGGATGTTTTCATAAACCTTGGTGTGAGTATGGGTGTGGTGGTGACAAGAGGACACATGAGCTAAGTCCGATGACTTAGCATGAGGATTGAACTAAGTTCGATGACCTAGCGTGACGAGTGAACATGAGATGTTCAACCAATACTTATGATGATATCTGAAATTTGTTCACATGGACACCTGCTAGTTGTTGATGCATGCTCACTAGTTACTTGATCATGTCATTTGCATTTAAAAATTAGCTTTCCACAAACTTACCTATTAGTGCTATATCATGCATCATTATTGCCTTGTTCCACAACTAGGGTTGCTTGCGAGTACATTCAAATTACTCATTGGCTTGCCACTGGTTATCTAATTGGCCAAGCATGGAAGAATAGGAGTATGTTGAAGAGTTTGTTGGAGACGAACATGCGAACTAGGACGCTTCCCAGTCAGAATGCCTGTACGTTAAGGCAGATGGCATGGGTTCATACTTTCGATCAAGATTTCCGCTGCTTGTTCTAATTAAGTGTTTGGCCCATGTGGCCCTATCTATGTAAGACTAAGACCTTCATGGTCATTATTTGTGTAAGACATTAAGTGTGGATGTAAGACTCTTGTTATTCAGCTTCTGTGTGTTCAGTGAGCATTTATCTCTGTGATCAATGTACACATGCATTCGATGATCACGACTTATAAGTCGGGGTCCCCACAGAAGGGCTCCCACAATGGCCAAATTTGAAGGGGGACACGAGTACATCCGCGCCTTGTCCAAAGGTGGTGTTCGCCTGCAAAGCAGCTGTGGATGACGCAGAGGTGGGCTCGGCGATGACAGCGGCCCTACGGGCCTCGTGGTCATTGTCTTGTTGTGCTAGAATGGAAACCTTTGGGAGGCGCTTCGGGAACCCGTGCACATCCTTGCTCCCTTTGCACCCAAGGGGAAACTGCAACACCTGGCGCGCTGGTGCCCGCCTATCCTTCCCTGCATCGTCTTTGACTCCTGAGGCTAGGCTCTTCATAGAGATCTCCGCTGCTCTGGAGGGGGCCTGATGAGGCCCATCCTTGTTGGTCTTGGTGTCATTCTTCCTCGCGAGCCTAGAATCGTCGCGAGGGCCTTATCTTGGGTGGAGCCGCACAAGACCGTGTTTGGCTGACGAGGTGGGCCATGCCCTGGGGTGCAGGCAGGTCTGGGTACCCCCATTCCCAGAACGTCGACAGTAGCCCCCGGGCCCAAGGCGCGCCCGAGTGAAAGGCGGTCCGAAGCGTTGCGGGCCCAAAACGCCTGCGGGACAGGCTTTACGCGCGTCGAATGCCTGGGCGGTGATGCCCCCGCTCCCCAAAGGCATCAGGAACCGCCCCAAGTCAAACTGATGCGACGCCCGTGTGCAGTGTCGGCCATCATTTCCCTCCCTTGAGTGTTGCTGCTGCCTCGTGCCTTTGATCCTAGGGCCACGTGGAAGTGATCGGTCAGTTGGTAGGGGAGGCGACGCGAATGGTACTGCAAGGATCGAACCACTCCGTGACGCTCAAGAGACGCACGACGCCCGCTCACCCACGATGCCTTGCGGCTGCATTTACATGTATAAATCCGCCTTGCCCCAGGCAGGGTGGGCATTGTGCTCTCGTCGTGTCTTCTTGCTTCCATTGCTCTGTGGAGAAAACCCCCTTCTCCCTCACGGTTGGCGCAAGCTCGCTGGCGTTGGGCCAAGGTCGATGAGTGAGTACCCTGCCGCCAGGGTGTCTGTAGCCAAGAAAAGCAGGCTCGTCGAGCTCCAAGAGGAGATGGACATGTTGCGGGCCTAGCTGGAGACCGCCGAAGCCGCCTTCGATGCCACCCTCAGGGGAAGCGGAGGCTGGGGCGGACCTGGCGTCCCTCCAAGCCTAGGTTAAGGAGGTAGCCAACGCCATGCAGGCCGCCCAGGACAAGGTGGCACACACCAAGATGCGAGAGTCCTAGTGTGCTAAGCTGTACCTTGACATCTCCTGCCGCGTGTCTCCCACGTGGGCCCGGCGTCTCCCGTGTGAAAGCAGACAACGAGTCCGGTGCGCGTAACCTCCTCAACCTTGCCTTGACGTTCGTCTTCTCCATCCTTCGCTGCCACACCCCGCAGCTCGACCTCTGGCGTGTTGGGGAATAGGTGCCTAACGAGCTCCACCGCCCCCTTCGAGATGAGGTGTGCCCGCACGTGGACTTCCTGGTGGAGCGGTTCATCCAGGTCCCTGCCTCCAGTGGGGAGAATGGTTCCGACGCCGAGGCATCCTGCGACGCGGGCGGCGACAACTACTCCTCTCCCAAGGCACCTCCTGTTCCCCTTTGTGGCACCTATAATAGTCTAGGAAGAACTCGACCCCTAGAGGCGTTAATATTTTGCACATTACCTTTGCCTCTATTTCTTTTTCTTGAATCCCAGGTCGGCTGCTTGTAGCGACATGACTTAGTTTCTTTGCACGGGGCTTGATGTCACCGCCGATGCGGCCCATCGATCCTAGCCGACTGGCCCCTCGCGAGTCGCTCCCTCCTAAGGGAATCCCAAGGCGGCTAGACTTGGGCCCGTGGCCTTGCTGCTCATCGTTGCAGGGTCTCTGTCCTCGTGTTGTTTCCCCTAGTGCTCCAGGCCTCAAGGGTTTGGGTAGCCACGCGTAGTGGCCCGCAGTACCTGCATCCTTATATTAGTGCGCACAACCCTTTTCCCATCCTCGGGATGCCATTAGATCAGGAGGCTCTTGCTTGGTTCGGTAATGTAATTAGCTTGTGGGCTTTTGAAGATCTCGTGTGTCACGAGGCGCGTCCAGGATGTCCAATATGCCGCCTGGGGCGCTTCTTCCTTGCTTACGAGTGGGGCGGGTTGGGAGCCCTTTCGGCACTCCGTGTCTACAGGCTCCAGTGCCGCACATTTCCCTACCACGGTAGTGTATGACCTGATCACTAGGACGCAACTACGAGGTGAGGCCTCGACTCCTTCGATGCCCACCGGATCACCAAGGACAACATCGAGGGGTGAGTGGCTATATGACCGGTAAGGTTCCTGAGGCGCATTGCTCAGGAGCCCCCTTTGATGCTCAAGCAGCTTTACATCGGCAGTTCCATGTCCCGCACATTTCCCTACCACCATTGTATATGACCGGATCACCAAGGACACAACTATGGGGCGAGGCCTCGACACCGTAGATGCCGACCGGATCACCAAGGATGACATTGAGGGGCGAGGGGCTATATGACCGGTAAGGATCCTGAGGTGCATTGCTCAGGAGCCCCTCTTGACGCTCGAGGGGCTCCCATTCCGCCCTGTCGGGTTCTGCCTCAGGAGGCTCAGGCACTGGGGCCTCCTGAGACTCCATACTATGGTGTCGTGTTGCGATCGGAGCCCCTGATCGGGGACCGACTGCCCAAAGGTGCAAATCCCTAAGGTGACAGGGGCTTGTCATCCAGCCCCGATGTGCCTCGGGGAGGGCCAGGGCGCAATTCGAACACGAGAAAAAATCAAGCAAACATCGCGTCCGGCACCTAAGCTAGTCTTTGTCTTCGTCTTCCCCCAGCGCTGAGCATAGGGCATCCATGTTACATGGGCATATCCATTGATGTGCAATGTTGACTTGTCCACCAGCGCGGACCTATGGCTTCCACATTGCGTAGGAAGGAACCCTTCCAAGTCCTCGGGTGGCTCCAGGCGTATACAACCCACTCATTATTACATGAGAGAGTCACGATCGTTGATAGCCGGGCAAGCCCCTAGACGCTTGGCCTGGTCACTCCCAACTCCGTTGAGAGCTACCCCATGCATTCTTGCTCGATTGTGGGCCTCTACGACCCAAACCGGAATGCATTGTTCCCTGCATAGCCGCAGGATTGTGCTCCCGTGGCCCAAACATGAGCACAGTGCATCCGATGCAGCCATAGAGTTGTTTTGTTGATGAAGCCAACTCGCGAAGCATCAGGGCACTGACCGGGCATCGCCTCGAGGGCCTCGTGAGGCACAGCCTGCCAAGGTCGTGCCAAACTTCTAGTTGCCGCGGGAGGCCCACGTTACCTGTGTCTTGCTGCCCCCCCCAGGCCATCCCACCTGAGGCCCCGGGGCTCGACTTGGCGTTGCTTGTTCATGAGAGCAACATCTTGCGTCATGCCCCATGGGTTCGGGGGCGTCCTCCCTCCTTGTCTTGCACGTGTCGTCCTGGATTGTTGCTTCGTCGGGGGGAGCCCCCAAGACCGGCTCGGGGAGGACGACCGGGGCTCTCCCCATTCTTGGGGGGCGTTGGCCCCTATGGCAGGCGCCTGATCCGGGATGGTGTCCCTAGGTACGACATAGCATGGTACATAGTGAAAGCACATTTGCTCCCTTGGTGGTTTTTGGTAATCAATAACAACATATAAGTCATTGAACTAATGTCTTCACCAAGTACATTCAAGGAAAAGTTCAATGATGGGAATAGCACAAGGATTGTGGAATTACCCCAAGATGCAAGGAAATAGGGTGGCCAAGCTTCAAGAAAGAGGACTCTACATTTCATATTTGTGAGAAATCACTTTGAGTCTATAGGAAAGCCAATACTATTAAAAGGGGGTAAAGTTTTGATGGTGAACAATATGCTCAAAGGTGCACAAGTGACCGTCACCAAGACATCCAAATTCTCTCCCACCAAAGTCTGTCCTAAGCCAAATATACCAAATCGGTGCAACCAACTTTACTATCTTAGTGCCACCGAGTTCCAAATCCTAGACAGACTCAGCCAAATCCTAACACTTTGGTGCAGCCGACACTGCACTCGGTGGCCACCGAGTTGGGTTTCCAACTTTCTGTTATGAAAATTCTTATTTTCGGTCTGACCGGGAATGGGGAATCGGCATCACTGAGTTTGGTAATTCTGACCATTGGTCACCTTCTCAGTGCAATCCAGAGTTATATATCGGTCCATTCAAGATTCAAAAGTTGCCACCTTCTGTCCCTTGCGTACCACCGAGTTTTACACTTCGGTGTCACCCAGTCTGACTTATTGTGTGTACGGTTCGATTTTTGGTGATGCCTATATATATCGCTTCACCACCACCCACTCGTAGAAAAATCACTCAGAACTATTCCATACCTATCCTACTTAGTTTTCTGAGAGAGAACCACCTACCCTTGTGTTGAGGTCAAGATCTTCCACTCCAACCATATGGATCTTCATTTCTAGCCTCCCCAAGTTGCTTTCCACCAATACCATCTCTTGTACCAAGCCAAATCTATGAGAGAGAGATTGTGTGTTGAGGATTCTATCATCTTGAAGCACAATAGTAAGGAGTTCATCGTCATTACCGATCCTATTACCATTTGGAGGGTGGTGCCTCCTAGATTGGTTAGGTGTCGCCTGGGAGCCTCCTACTTTGTGTTGTCGAGTGAACCAAGAAGTTTGTAAGGACAAAGAGATCGACTACTTCGTGGAGATCTACCCATAGTGAGGCTAGTCCTTCATGTACGAAGCCACATGGAATAGTCAAGGTTGCTTCTTCGTGGAACCCTCCGTGGGTAGAGCCGTCCATGGACTCTCGCGACCGTTACCCTCCATGGGTTGAAGACTCCATGAGCGTGGATGTACGATAGAAAAAATCATTGTGTCATCACTTGTGTTTGCATTCCTAACCCTCTCTTTACTCATATGTGCAATGTCTTTATTTTCCGCTATAATACTCTTAGACATGCATGTGTATGGTGTTACTTCATATGCTATGAATGCTAAAACTTCCAAAGAATTAAAATTGGGAAAAAGGCAAAAAACATTATTTGGTCAAGTAGTCTAATCACCCCCCTCTAGACCTACCTTCGATCCTACAAGTGGTATCAGAGCTTTGATCTCTATTGCATTGGTTTCACAACCTAGGTGAAGTATGACATCTAGTGAGGGAAATTATCACCGTCGAGGTCCGTACGTTGGTGGCACTAATTTTGCTAGTTGGAAGCATAAAATGAAAATGCATTTTCTTGGTCATAATACTGCCATTTGGGTTGTTGTTCATGGTTGCTTGCAAGGTGAATTCTTTTGCGGATGGAAAGGAACCGGATCGTGAAGCATCTGCGGATGAATTCAATATGTTGCAACTCAATGCTCAAGCATGTGACATACTGTTCAACTTCCTATGTCCTGAAGAATTCAACAAAATCAGCCGTCTTGAACACGCAAAAGAGATATGTGGGATACTTTGGTTGATATGCATGAAGGAACTCAGTTCGTGAGAGAATCCAAGTTTGATGTTATTCAAGGTCAACTTAACAAATTCAAAATGAAGGATGGTGAAGGAGTCACCGAAATGTACTCTAGGCTAGATCTCATCACCAATGAGATTGTCGGCTTAGGAAGCGAAGAAATGACTGACAAGTTCATCATCAAGAAGATACTTCAAGCTTTGGATGAGAGATATGACACCATGTTCACATTGATCCAAATGATGCCCAACGACAAAGATCTCAAATCAACGGAAGTGATTGGTAGAATTGTTGCTCATGAGATGACACTCAAAGACAAGGAAGACCTTCATCACAAGTCTACTAGTGCTCACAAAGACACAAGTGATGCTCCCGCTACCTCAAGTGACAAACCTTGTCATAAATGAAGAGATAACCCTCATGTCAACAAATTCAACAAGTTATACAAGAATAGAAGCAAAGATCGCAGCTCCAACTCCAAATATGAAGAGAAGCGTTCGTCAAGTCATGATCGTAACTGCTACAATTGTGGGAAGCCCGGACACTACTCCAATGAGTGCTCCGCTCCCTACAAACAAACAGAAGAGTAACCAAGAAGACGAAGCTCAAAATATGAATCACCTTGAAGAGAGAGGAGGAGTAGAGATGATCGTTATGAACGAAGACCCTCAAGGAGAAGTAGGGACTCGGAGAAGAAGGACAAGCACACCAAGAGCTACTCAAGAAGGAAGCATCAAGCTCATGTTGGTGAATGGGTTTCTGGATCCAACTCCAACAACCACTCCGAGAGAAGCTATCACTCCAACTCCGACTATAGTCAAGATGATGGTGTTGCCGGAATTGCACAAGTGAGAACCAACTCCTATGATATATTTGATTCACCAAATGAAGGAGGTGGAAGTTGTTTCATGGCTAAAGTCCCCAAGGTATCACACACTGAATATCTTGATTTTGATAGTGATGAAGATGATTTGCTTTACAATGCTGACTTGCTATGTGATAAAACTAGCGATGTTAATCATAATGAATTTGATGTTACTCATGCTAGTTAAGATAATTCTATCGATGATGATAAGATGAAAATAGAAGAACTAACTAAAGAACTCAACACTCTTAAGTTAGCTCATGAATCTACTATTGAATATCATAGAGAGCTTGTAAGAACTCATGAGAAGCTATGCTCCGAGAAGCTCAACTTGGAGCAAGAACATGAATTTCTTAATGCTATTAATGACGATGTCCTAAAGAAGACTTCATCTTATATTGCAAAAAGACTACTCTTGTCTACATTCATGCCACAAGTCAAATCTAATAAAACTAGTAACAAAGGAAAGAGAGGTTCTTCGTCTTGCAGCAACAATAAAATTGCTAAAACAAATGATGTTGCTCCTAGTAGTTCTATTGATTCCACTAATGGTGATTATATTAGCCAAGGTACACTTGAGCAACAAAATTCTTTATTGAAAGGAATTATAGAGAAAGGTATCTACAAGAGTCTTGAAGGGTACAAATATTTTGATGAGATTGTACGCAAGCACGGAGGATACTGGAATAATCGTGGTGTTGGCTACTTCAACGCTAATGGAGTTGAATGGGAAGAAGGTAAATATCCCAATCCCAAGTTTGTTCCTCAAAAGGAGAAGTATGAAAATACTCTTCCCAAGGGGACAAACACTCAAGATCACCTTCCACCACAAGACACCAAGCTCAAGGGAAAGAACAAGCTTCAAGAGGACTTTTACTCTTATGAAGATGAATCCCAAGCTTTGGTGAAGTGGGTTCCCAAGGCTACTTATACAAGTTCCACTTCGACACCAAGAATCCCCATCAACTTGTTGTGGATTCCCAAGAAGAAGAACTAGAGATTTCTTGAGGGGTGACTCTGCCAATGAAATTCACTCACATTCATTATTGGCAAGATCTATTTGTAATCAACATCTACCCTATGCAATAGATCAAGGAGTCACGCATTCCCTCAAAGGTAAGCAAGGGACAAGGTAATCAACAAATCAATGGACATCATTACACATGCTTTGCACTCCATGTTCATAGATATCCTTGTATTTGTCTCTTGTGTGTTGGGACTAACCCATGTAGGTGAGAAGAGTAAGGAAACAACAAGGATGCTCCCAAATCTTGGTGATCTTCATCAATCTTGAGTATCCACCACTAGCACACCAACATGAAGTCTTCATTGACAAAACCCAAGGTTAGTTTATCCCTCTTATGGGGGGATGTTACATCAAGGGGGAGCTTTACTCTAAGACTTGAGTCAAAGCATCTCTTAGTATGAGACAAACATTAAATGCTTTATGTAAAAGTGGTAACCCCACTTATGATTAAACGATGAGTATGACCTATGATCAAGTACTCTTACTTGGCTCCTAAGTCAAATACACATATATAGATCACTTTATGATCGGCCAAGTGCTTGTTAGACGCTAGAGTATTTGTGCATGTTTGTCATGATTTCATTTGACATCTTATTGTGTGTGCGTGTTGGTCTCCATTTATTTTCTCATTCGAGGATATCCAATTGTTGCTATTTGGCTTTTGATTTATCTTGTGCCAATTGGATGTACGAGAATGCCTAGGACCACTTCTTTAGCTATGTATCCTCTCTCACCTCATACTCTATTCATGCTGCATCACAAAATTTGAACAAGTGCTTTTCGATCCCTCTGTGTGTGGAGCACTTGGAGTTCCGTATCGACAAGGACTAACCATTAAAACCTCCCAAGTGCATCTCAGTGGAACCAACACACAAATATAGGTCTCACCAAATGCCTGGGGTTGATCTGGTTTTTCAATCTCGGTACCACCGATTCCATTTTCTTCGTTACACCGAGTGTCCATGTCAGCTGACAGATGAGGCGCTCGGTGACACCGAAAACTTAGAATCGGTGTCACCGACAGTTGTGGGTATACAAGTCTAGACCCCGACGCTTTGAAATTTCCACCTTCAAACGTCGCGCTCCAAAACCCTAAGCTGCCACTCCAAGGGACCCTGGTCGTCACCCTTGTCTCCCCACGCTCCTCTGCCGCTGCGAATCGCCATCGCCGATGAAATCCACTCCCTCGTCGCCGCCGTAGAGGATTTGTGCCAAGTTAGGGTACGGATTCTATCTCTAGTGCGCTCTCCATCCGATTCTTGCCCATTAGATACTTGTTAATCATCATTGCACCCTTTGCACATGTTCCTATCCTCTCAAATCCCCAAAATCTCACGTTAGATGGATTTTCTAGGGTTTTGTTGTTCGCCCGATAAATCTCGGTGGAACCGAAACGAAAATATCGGTCTCACCGATATGCTTTTCAGTGAGGTTGAAAACTGACTCGGTGGAACCGAGTAGCTCTTTTTGGTCCGACTGAAAAGGCTGCCAATTTCTGTTAAAGACTGAGTATGTCTCGACCCCATCGAAAATTTCTTTTCGGTTGCACCGATATCTATTTGACAGATTGTAAAACTTTTGAAAATTCATTGCTCAAATTTCAACAACCAGCCTCATTTTGTGATGACTCATCTTCTTCTGCTCTCCTATACTCTATTCACAGGGTCAGTATGTCAGGCTTAGACAACAGTCAGAATTTGCTAGTGTAGGGAGTCGATATGAGTTATGGAACAAGCCTAGAAGCCAGTTCTTTCTCAGATCCAGGCACCCCGAGCTCTCATTGGTTGCCCAAGGCAGCCACCAGAACCAGGAATATGCTCAACTTAGATGAAGAAGACTCAGATTTCATTCCTGAGGAGATTCTTGCTAAGAAGCAAGAAAAGGCTGCCAAGAAGTCAACAACTAAAGCCACTTCAACTCGTAGAGTTGTTAGACAAGTCTATGCTCCTACTGATACTATCAAGGTACATGAGAGTGCAAGATCCACTTTGTCAGTTGAGGTCCCCAAGAAAGCTATGCCTAAGAAGGCAGGGGAGAAGAAGTCCATGAAGAGGATTGTTCATGTTATGGGCAGTCCTACCTCTATGTTTGAGGATCCATAGGAGGCTGCTGGTGTTGCTGCTAAGGAGGAGGAAGAGCATGCTGAGATTGTGCCTCCCAAGAGGAAAGCCAAGAAGCTCATGGGTGATGCTATGCCAAAGACTGGCACCTCCAAGAGCACCAAGCACATCTAAGAAGACTATAGTGCAAAAGACCAAGAAGACAACCAGAGACATTCCTGCTTCAGAGAAGAACAAGGGGACTGCCTGCAGAACTGAAGATGATGATGACCTAACCACATTGATAAAGCTCAGACCACACCTTCCAGTGCATGATGCTAGCCATTTGTTAGCTAAGTACATGTAGAACTGGTAAAACTCAAACTTGAGATCCTGGAGAGCCATAGTCCCATATGCTCAGAGGAGGAAGAGCGCTATTGACTACAAGTTCTATACCAGAGAGCAACAAGATTTCTATGAGACCATTCTTCTTGACAAGAGCCCTGCTGTTAGCGACATGAGATATGTCGATTGGAAGTTTATTAAGGACAATGTGGACTACATCCCAAGTGTCCAAGGTCACGTTCATCGCATTGGTCTGTATAAGTTCATTGGCTAAGAACTTACATCATGGAATGACGAGATGATCATGCAATTCTACTCCACCGCTCATTTCTACGGAGATGGTAGAATTGTATGGATGACTAAAGGTTCTAGATACGAATCCACTGTTGAGGAATGGGCTGCTCTACTAGAAGTTCCATAAGCTCAAGAAGGAGATTTGGATGTATACTCTGAATGCAAGGCTAGTCACAATGCCATGAAAGACATGTATACTCCTATCCCTGCTGACAAGGTGCAATCACACAAGCTAGGATCTATCTATTATCTGCAAGCTGGCCTCCGGACTATGAACAATATACTCAGCCATACCTTGATGCCCAAGTCTGGACATGACAAGATGATCCAAGGCTACTCCAATAATATATTGATTGACCTTGATATGAACACTAGAATCAGAGTCATGCATCTGATTGTTGAGAGAATCAAGAGGGTTGGTGCTGACCAAAAGCGCTCATGCTGCTACGCACCCTACATCCAGTTGCTAATCAACTCACAGTTGGGGAACCACATTTTTGCTCCTAATCGCCCACACCTGATCCTATGGCCAGAGTTCAAGGATAACGCTGTGGTGATGAACCTAGATCATCACACATCTGCTACATCAAAAGCAAAGGCAGAAGTTGTTCGAGCCACTAGTGCTCAAGTCCCTAGATCCACGAACGAGCAAATGTATCTTCTGATCACAACTTTCCAAGGCATGCAGAAGGATATCAAAGGGATTCTGGATAACCAGAACAACCTTGTGAGGATCTTTGAGTCAAGGATCAAAGGGCTTGGAGATAACATGGACAAGTTGTCCAGGACAGTGATTGAGCTCCAAAAGAAAGTTGACTCCGTGCACATTCCCCGGGTCTCCACTACCTCTTCTTATGATGATGATGATGATGTTGATGAGGAATAATCACCTCTCGGGCCAGGCACCTAGTTAACCACTCAGAGGAGATCAGCCACAAAGTCTTCTCCGGAATCAAGTCCCTCTTCATCAGCTCCAGCTACTGTCAGCACAGCTCCTGCTCCATCAGCTCCTTTTCCACCATTGTCCACTCCAGCTCCTTCGACGACATTTGCATAGATCTTCGCCAACGCCGTGCTCTCGACTCCTTCATCGACAACCAGAGGAGACCAGCCCAAGAACGCTTAGATAGATACCTTTGAACTTTTTGGTAACTTGTTGCCAAAGGGGGAGAAGTGTATATAGATCATTAGGCTTCGACAGAGAGAGAGAGGCATTTGGTGTTTTATATTTTCCAAAACAATTGCTTTTGGTTGCCGTGATACTCTTTTGACTTTCTTGTGATACACATTCGATGATGTTTGATCATACGCTTTGATGTGTGATGCTACTATTTCCTATCATCTTAATACTTATGTGCTGATCATTCATCTTTGGTTGATTGTGTTGTGCTATGTTATTCACTCTAGTTATTATCGCACACAACCAAGTGGTACGTGACATATGAGAAGTGACCCATGTACCTAATCGATTGTGCATTTGCATTCAAATGCAAATTTAAAATAATGCACAAATTTAGGGGGAGCTCTTACTTATCACATAGTTCTCAAAGCGACGACTATATTCATTGATTATATCTTTGTTGAAGCTTTGATCTATATGTTGTCATCAATTACCGAAAAGGGGGAGATTGGAAGCACATTTGCTCCCTTGGTGGTTTTGCTAACTACTAACAACATATAAGTCATTGAACTAATGTCTTCACCAAGTAGATTTCAGCAAAAGTTTAATGATGGGAATAGCACAAGGATTGTGGAATTACCCCAAGATGCAAGGAAATAGGTTGGCCAGGCTTCAAGCAAGAGGACTCTACATTTCATATTTGTGAGAAATCACTTTGGACTATAGGAAAGCCAATACTATTAAAAGGGGGTAAAGGTTTGATGGTGAAAAATTTGCTCAAACGTGCACAAGTGACAATTACCAAGACATCCACATGCTCTTCCACCAAAGTTTGTCCTAAGTCAAATATACAAAATCGGTGCAACCAACTTTACTATCCTTGTGCCACCGACTTCCAAACCCTAGACAGACTCAACCAAACCCTAACAATTTGGTGCAGCCGACACTGCACTCAGTGCCACCGAGTTGGGTTGCCAACTTTATTTTACGCAAATTCTCATTTTCGGTCCAACCGAGAATGGTGAATCGGCATCTCCGAGTTTGGTAATTCTGACCGTTGGTCACCTTGTCGGTGCAACCAAGAGCTATATATCGGTCCATCCAAAATTCCAAAGTTGCCACCTTTTGTCACTTCGGTACCATCGAGTTTTACACTCCGGTGTAACCGAGTCTGACTTATTGTGTGTAAAAGTTGGATTTTTGGAGAGGGTTAGGGTTGAGCCCTCCGTGGACTCTCGCGACTGTTACCCTTCGTCAGTTGAAGACTCCATGAACGTGGACGTACGATAGCACCACCTATCGGAACCACGGGAAAAATCATCGTGTCATCACTTGTGTTTGCATTCCTAGCCCTCTCTTTACTCATATGTGCAATGTCTTTATTTTCCGCTGCAATACTCTTAGACATGCATGTGTAGGGTGTTACTTGATATGCTATGAATGCTGAAACTTGTGAAGAATTAAAATTGGGAAAAAGGAAAAACTTTTATTTGGTCAAATAGTCTAATCACCCCCTCTAGACCTACTTTTGATCCTACACATAGGCTCCACATAAGGGCCCGGTTCTCCTCCTGAGCTGTCCGGCGGGACGTCAGGGATGGCCCCTTCAGGCGGCGGCAGGGGCCCCCTTCACTTGTAGACCACAGACACTCCTGTGCCGAGCCTCGGAGCGAAGTTGCTTACCTCTGCCACCGCCATTGGGTGGGCCGCGTATCTCCTAACGTGGGTTGCTTCCTTGGTGATCTGACGCGCCTTTGCCGTTGTTGCTTGTTTGTACGGACGCCTATGCCGCTTGCTCCCTACGCAGGATGGCACGCTCTTGCATGGTTCATCCAGGTTGTTGAAGGTCCACTGGTTCACGGAGGCGCACGCTCGTGTGCATGTGGGGCGCCCTGTTGTTTCATTCACATGCTCATTCATCGTGGCCGGGCTATGCCCCAAAATTGGTCACCGAAATTCGAAGGAGGAGGAGCACAATGCATGGAGGGCCCCGCTCGGGCTCGCCCTGGGCTGGAGGGGGTGCACCATCGGTGGTCTGGGGGGTAGGCATAGCGAAAGAGCCCCAGTGCCCGAAGAAGGGTGAGAATCCATGGCCCTCCATGCAATAGTGATCAGCTTCGCGACAAGGTCGGCCCACGCGTCAAAGCCCTCATGCGTCAGGTGGTGGCGGAGCATCTCGCTTGCCAACATCAGTGCATCGTGTGAGCTGAGGTCCTCCACGTTGGTGTGGCACGACGCCGATGCTGAAGGCACCGCCCGCCCGCCGTGCGTTTGGGCGGCGGGAGGGGCGGCGATAGTAGAGGGGATACTGGTGTCTTGATTCTGTCCTCCCAACACTATGCCGTTGCGGCGTGGGTCTCCGGCGGCCGAGCTGATCCACTGTGGACGGGGAAATCTTGTTGGGCGCCGGCCATTGGAGCGGTTGAGCGGGGGAAGAGCGAGGCTTGAATAAGTCTCCGACATGCCCCCTACCTGGCGCGGAAAATGTCGGATTTCGGGATCCGCAAATCCCTTATGGTTCGAACACAGGGGCATGTGCGAAGAGCCCCTGTAGCTTCGCCCTACCTAGCTCTATACTCGATGGTTACTATGGTGAGCCTGCAGGATGACGAGGAAGAAGATGATAATGGTGGTTTACCCAGGTTCGGGCCACTGGGATGCGTAATACCCTACTCCTGCTTTGGTGGATTACCTCTTGGGGAGGTGAGGTGGAAGAACTAGTACAACGGTTTCGAGCCTCGCGAGGGTGCTCTTGTGTGTTCTTGGCTCTCTACCTTGCCTTGAAGTTCGTCGAGTGGTGGTTGTCTTCAAATTGTTTCGTCCCTCTCCATGGTGCGACCTAACCTCTCTATATAGCAGCAGCTCGGGTCCTCTTCCCTTATCACAATGGTGGGAGAGGATCCCACAACGGACAAATTTGAAGGGGGACATGAGTGCATCCGGGCCCTATACAAAGGTGGTCTTCGCCTACAAAGTAGTTGTCTATGATGTAGAGGTGGGCTCAGTGATGACATCCGGACCTGCGGGGCTCGTCGTCGTGGTCTTGTTGCACTTTAATGGAAACCTTCGGGAGGCGCTTCGGGAATCAGCGTATGTCCTTTCTCCTTTTGCACCAAAGGGGAAACTGCACCGCCTGGCGCATTGGCACCTGCCTGTCCATCCCCTCGTCATCTTTTGTCAGATTTTGGGCTCCGGAAAACACTTAAGGTTCGAACACATGGGCGTGTGCGAAGATCGCCTATGGCCTCGCCCAACCTAGCTTGCTACTCGATGAATGCAGAAAAGAACTCGCATGATGACGAGGAAGAGGATGAACACAACAGTTTACCCAGGTTCTGGCCGCTGCGAAGCGTAATACCCTACTCCTGCTTTCGTGGATTGCCTCTCATAGAGGTGGTGTGGATGAACAAGTACAGTGTTTTAGGGCCTCATCAGGGGTCCCTATGAGGTGTTTGTGGCCCTCTGCGGCTTGGCGATGGGTGATTGGTGGAATGGACCTAGCCCTCCTCTATGGTGCAGCCTACCCTCTATATATAGTGGTGTCTCGGGTCTTCTTCTCTTATGACAGTGGCGGGAAGGGATCCCAGAACAACCAATTTTGAAGGGGGGCAGGAGTATGTGCTCTCCCTGCCCAAAGGTGGTCTTCACGTGCAAAGTAGTTGTCGATGGCGCAGGGATGGTCTCAGCGATGACATCCGCCCTGCGAGGCGAGTGGTTGCGGTCTTGTTGCATCGAAATGGAAACCTTTGGGGTGTTTTGGAACTGATGTATATCCCTGCTCCCTTTGCACCGAAGGGGAAACTACGCCGCGTGGCGCGCTGGTGCCCACCTGCCCCTCATTGTGTAACCCTTGACTCCCGTGGTTGGGCCTAGCATGGATATCTCCGCCGCTATGGAGGGGGCCAAAGAAGGCCCATCCCTTGTCGGTCCTGACGTTGTTCCTCCTTGCGAGCCTAGGGCCCTTGCGAGGGCCTTGTGTTGAGTGAGGCCACACCTGGCCACATTAGGTTGATGAAGTGGGCCATGCCCTGGGCCGTAGACAGACATGTATGGGTACCCTTGTTCCTAGAAAGCCGACAGTAGCCCCCGGGCGTAAGGCACGCGTGAGCTGGCCTCAGGTCGACCTCGGGTCTGGCCCAAAGCGTCGCGGGCCCCAAACGCTTGTGGGCCAGGCTTAGCGCGCATCACGCGGTTGGTGTCAGGTGTCCTGCGCCCCTTCGGCCTCCGCTCGAATCGACAAGTGCCTGACTTCCAGCACTGGGCCATTACTACCTCCCTTTCTTGCACACTTGTTCTTGCTTTCTAGGTCTCCAGCTCTAGCAGGCGTATCTCCAGATCGGGCAGAACTTCATCCTTCTACTTGCTGCCTCGGTCCCGCACACTTCTCGATTGCGCTCGCTGGCAAGAAGAAGCCAGGGGCACCGGGCTCTGCCCCCGCCCCCATCTCGCCGACGCTCTTGGGGTCTACCATTGCCAAGGACGAGGAACTCCTCCGAGTGCTCCCATGGACAGCGGATGGGTCCAACGAGCAAGGGCGGACCTTGATTTGGGCTTGCTCCTCGGCGAAGCGACTCTCGTCTGAAGCGGTCTACCCCTTCTTCCTCCACAGCGTCTTTGCTGGGCTTGTCTCGCCCTTATCCCCGTTCTTCATCACCATCCTTGACCATTAGAGGATCCATGCCCTTCATCTCCAACCCAACTCCATCTTGCTCATATCCATCTTTGCCTTCTACTACGAGGCCTTCGTGGGCATGCGGCCTTCGGTGGCCCTCTTCTGCCATTTCTTCACCTTGTGTTTGCAAGACAACACTCAGCGGTCGGCATGTGTCTCCTTTGTCACGGTCCAGAGTGGCAACATGCTCATGAAGGCCTGGAACAAGGTGCAGAACTTCAGGCACCTAGGTCCTCATGGATCTCAAGACTACCAACCCCCAGTTGGATCAGCCGGAAGGGATGTTGGAGAAGACCCCTGCGAGGAGATCCGCAAAGCTTTCTGACCCCCGAGCTGGGACCGTACTGGAGCACTTCTCCTTCGACATTGGCACCAGGAAGTTGACTGGGGAGATGATAGTGAAGGAGTTCTTGGCGCAGTGCCTGGCGTCCCTCTAGGCCCATTCTAGGACCTTGTGGGACTATTAGGGCAACGGCGACTACCTCAGGCTTTGGTCAGCTTGCATAACCCCCGAGGAATTGAGCACGACTGGGGAGACCCTGCTTACCAGAGACCCTGACGGCCTCCCTGAGGCCCACGCCCCGCTGTACTGCCATGACGATGAGGCTGATCTGGTTGCCGCAATGCATGTCTTCAATGAATTGGGGCTTCTCCCTGCGGAGGGCCTTGGTTCCTCGGTGATGGTGTCCTTTGGTGACACCTCGTGCAGGGAGGACTCAGCGAAGACCGCCACCGATCGCCCGGCAGGGGCGTCTCCCCCGTCGCAGGGCACCCTTCTACGCGAGCTTAAGGATAACGACAATGCTAGTGAAGCTTCTGCTGCGGGCTCCTTTCGCGTCGCCAAGGCCCCAGAGGGCTTAGGCCGGCCCCTCGCGCCATGCGGTCCGACCACGTGACAACTCCCCGGAAGTAGAGTGGACTTTTCTTGGGTGCGCCCTGCCTCTGTGGGCAAGGCGGTCGCAGTGCTGGCCTCGCCCCTGCTCGGACTGCAACTCGCAGGTGAGGCGAGCGATGCCGCGGCCGTGGCGATCCGTTCGGTGGCCGCCCCCGCGGGTGGTGCCCCGGCTCCACTGTGCGGTGGAACCCCCTGAGGGAGTCCCGGATTAGGGGGTCCTTGGATAGCCGACCTGCTGTTTATGGGCCAGACTATATGGGCTACTTACCGAACACTGGATGATTTGAAGGCCCAGTTTCCATGATGGAAGCTTCAAGGAGCACGGCTTGCACTCCACGTTTGATGTAGTAAATAGGCATGTTTATCTCTTCGGTATGTAACCGAACATGTGTAAACCCTAGACCTCCTCGGCATCTATATAAGATGGAGGGTTTTAGGGTATAGATATAGAACAACTCATCTAGGGTTAGAGAAACAATCTCGAGGTAGATCAACTCTCTAACCTCTTACACCATCAATACAATCAAGCAGGACGTAGGGTATTACCTCCATTGGAGGGCCCAAACCTAGGTAAACTCGTGTCCCCTTCGTCTCCTGTTACCGTTGATCCTAGTCTAATAGTTTGGTACGCCCAACCTGAGATCCCCCAGTTTTGAGATCGACATTGGTGCTTTCATTAGGAGTTCCTCCGTGAGAGAGATGGAATCGACGCCTCGCCTTGTCATTAATGAAGAGGTCTGCAAAATGGACCTTTTCGTCCCCAGGCAGATATTCGCCTTCGACAGCGTTGTGCTGCATGCTGGTTCCACGGCCATCTAGGCCGAGTGGAGAACTTTGCCCCTGATCAAGAGGTCAAATTCGGAAACTTAGAGTTTTTTGTCAACTCTCGGGGTGACTTGTCAGTGATCGGGCTCTCGGCTTTGCCCATAGCCCTCGAGGACTCCAAGTCTTTAACCTCGAGACCCTTCTTCGGACAGGATGATGGCGTTACCCATGGCGACTCTCCGACCTCTCATCCTAGTCTGGCTATCAAGCCATACGACCGGACATACATTCCTTCTGAACAATCCCCATGGGTGGACTTGATTGAGGTGAACCGCACATGCTCCGAACAGCTGGATCCGATCGGGCCCTCAGCGATCGACGAGGCCTTGGAGCAATTCTCGTGGATGAGGATCACCGATGATCCAGCCCCGATCTATGCCTAGCCCGGTTAGAGTTCGAGCAGGGACGGATTTTCTGATCCATCCACCACCCACTTGATAGTCACGGTAGAAGACTTAACCGACATGCTAGACTATGCCTCCGAGGAGGCAGAATACATGGATGAAGAGTACCGTGCTCCCACCGCCTTGAACACTGGGAATTGGACCGCCACTTCCACATATGATGTCTACATGGTGGACACTCCTGCCACCAACAGCGACAATATGCCTCACATCAATGGTGAAAAATTGGGGGATGCGCCATCAAGGCGCCGAAAATCGCATAAGCGGTCCAAAAGCAAAAAGGGAAGAAGAGTTATTATCAGCAACTGTAGTGACCCGACCTGAAAGGTCGAATCTTCGGTGTTTCCATACCATCCCAAGATCATGCTGGAACACACACGGTACATCAATGTATATTTCAAAGGGAAATCACACATCATTATATTAATCGAAATCTCATATCGAGACCTTTACTACAATAAAGATTACAATAAAGTGGTTGAAGGCCAACTCATGAGAATGTCTAAATCTTGCGAAAGCGTCGAAGGTAGATGAGTCCATCTGACTCCAAGGGCATCTCACCGAGCGTAGAACGTGTCCTCACTCCTGGTCGGAAAAGTACTCTGCAACATGATACGTTGCAGCCGTGTAGGTCAGCATATGGAATATGCCGGCAAAGTCACAAGAGAGGGGTGAAAAGATAATCATCTAATCTATATGCATATATGGCAGGTGGGGTGGTAAGTTTTTGCGAAAAAGCCAATTTTTCCTACATCAAGAGAGGGCTAAGCAAAAATATTACTAAGTTGGTTGATTAATGAGATGGTTCCACCAACCAATTCTCATACCCAAGTCATTAATACCCACATCATCATATTAATTGTGTTGAGGTTTCCAGAAGTTTCAGTTCCTTTGGCTCAAGTCGTCCATGACCGTGGACACGGCTAATCGATTAGGTTTGAGTAATCTACAGAGCTTTGCACACGTTCCCCACAAGATTTGGTCGCCTCCGTTTGATTTCTCGCACTTCAGGGTGTTTGAGAAACGGATGACCAAAACATGGTCTTCCAAAGGGTTTCCCTGCGACTCTGTCGGTGCCCATCCTTTCCTACCGTTCTTCTACATCTCGTAGCACCGCCTGTCCAGGGTCACCACGATATCCAACCAAGCCAGAGCCCATAATGACTTGTGGCTGTGCAGGTAAGCCTTGGGTCTTGAAGCACCCATCCATCTCTTTGTGCCTGGGTGGATCTTTCCGCGTGAATACTGGCCATCTCCAGCAACACCTAGGCAAATCCACTGGTTTCTCCAGGGTGCCGTTCAACCATCATCCACCCAGAGGTATGTCGAAAACTCGGAGTCTTGAAGTCTTGATCATTATGTAGGTCTTGAAATTTTTAACTCTCTCAACTCTCATGAATCACACAACCAACCCCGTCTACTAATAGCATAGCAAAAAGTAAAACAACGTTTCCCGAGGCCAATGTGTCAAGTGTTGAGGAGGTACCTACCACATGATACTACAACAATGTGACCAAGTTTCCAACTAACCTACTTTGCATGCAATTGGGGTGATGGAAGAACTAATGCAATAAAAACATGGGTAAAGATGATGAAAGTGACTTGCCTGATTGATGATCTTCGTATGTGAGTGACTCTAAGTAACAAGCTTCGCACTCCGGATAATCTAACGAAGCAAACAAAAGCACTCAATAAGCATACAACAAAATAATGTAACTCACAACCATCAACCATGAACTAGTAACCAATTAAGACAAAACAATGCACAAATCACAAGCAAGAAAACGCACAAAGTTTTGTTTTCTAGAAGATGATTGATAAAACACTACTAACATAATGAAACTATTGGTATTAACCAAAACAATAGTTGACAGCAAGAAAACAATAAAATATTTTATTAATAAACAGAATAAAACCAAATTAAGTTTGTTGGGAAAACTTTAGTAAAGTTTTTAAAAGTTTTGATAAACACTATATGAAACAATTATATTTTTACTAACAAAAGAGCAAAACAAAACTTATTATTTATTAAACAAAACATGCTCTTAACAGAAAAGAATGTACAAATAAACTTGTCTTAGAAAACAGAATTAAATTATATAAAACTTTGTTGAAAGAAAAACTATTACTAACTAGTTGTTTTCATCAAATTAAACCTATTTGAAAAGAAGTTGTGATTCCTATATTAACAAAGAAATAAACTAAACAATTTTTTATTTTTTATTAAAAGTAAGTAGAACACCTAAAGTTTAATCAATAGAACCTACTAAACAAATTAAAACTAAATCTAATTTAAACTAACTAAAACTAAGTAAATAAAACTATACTAACCAATAGGCAGAAATCTGTTTATAGATAAAACACTAAGAAAAATCATCCTAACAATTCTCAAACTAAACATGAAGGTAGTCCTAACTAAGACCAAACAGTAGCAAAAAGATTCATGTCAAAATCTATTTTCAAACTCTAGTTATTCAGATTTGAATGTTTTGAGAAAATTTGATTCATAGGTCAAATTTGAAATTTAAAAGTACAGGGTGAAACTACATGAAAAATGTGAGCTATTGCAAAAAGAATCAACTCAAAACATTAAATATATTAAAAGTTATAGCTAAAACAATTTCAGAATAGTTTCTGTTAACTAAAACAAAACAGAAAAAAAAGAAAAATCAACCGGACGGCCAGGGGGTGACGTGGCACGATCCTATTGGCTGGCTAGCGCGTGCGTTGGGTGGTTTCGAGCGGGCGACCGAGCTCTAATGGAAAACGGTTCGGGAAAAAAAATGGCTTCTAATCTGGGCCGTTGAGGGGGAATCCGACGCATGGGGTGAGCTCGAAGACTTTACCGGAGGGGGAGGAGGAACTCCGACGATGGTGGCGGCGGCCGGTGGTCGAGGACGTCGCTGGAGGGGTCTCCGGTGGTCGAGGGAGGCAGCGAAGGGGCTCGGGCAACAGCGGCGGTCCTCCGGCGTCGAACGGAGGCATCGGGGAGGCGAGGGGAGGTCGGAGTCGACCGGCACTGCGATGGGGAGGTCCGGTGGTGGTGGCAACTCCGGCGAGGAAAATGGCAGCGTTCTGGCAACGGGAGAGGGGGTTAGGGGGGGAATGGAGGCGGGGAGTTGGGGCTCTATTTATAGGCCGGAGAGGGGGCTCGGGAAGGAAGGGAAGAGCGGATCCGGCGAGAGGGGATCGCGACGGCGACGCGCGCGGAGGTTGGGGGTGACCGTTGCGGGATCCACGGCGGACGGGTGGGACCCAGGGGTCAGCGAGAGGAAGGGCGTCGGTGGCGCGTCGGTCGGCCGGCTAGTAATGAGTTCGCAAGTAACTGCCCGTGGGCCGGCCCGTTTAATTACAAAAACCGTTACTCTTTTTAATAGTCAGAGCAGTAAAACCCCTTTAAAAGCATTCAAAACATTTCTAAATATAGTAGTATTATATATCAAAATTAACACAATAATAAATGCCATTTATTGAACATTTGTATTCTGTAATTCGAACACTTTGAAAAAAATATTATTTTCAGAAATTGCCTAATTGTTTTTAAATCCTGTTTTGCAAATATTTTCAAAACAACCCCTGGTTTTTATTGTTCAAATAAATCACCAATTTGGTCCTGGTGTGGAGTGTAATGTTCCTCCTCTCTTATTTGAACTTTTTACCAAGATTTTCAAATAGGTGAAATCAACAAATTGAAAGTAGAAAGGGATTTCAGAAATTCAGAGAAGGCATTTCAACTAATACATGTATTCAAGCAATGATGATGATAGATGCATAGCTATATTTCATAACATTCCAAAATGGAATTTTGGGATGTTACAGCAACGGGGACGGTAATGCCCCCGCCGATCATGATAGTCCCGATATCCTCGAACACCCGTTTGAGGGGCCGGAAGAGCCGAAGGACCAAAACGACCCGGATACCGTCAATGACCCGAAGGTGACGATTACCTTTGCCCCATTGAGGAGGAAGATATATCGGAGGCCGATGACTTGTAAATTCCTGATAACCTCGAGGGTTAGGAAAAATCAGGAAACAACTCATAGCAATGGCTCGCAGACTAAAGGCCAAAGAGCAGAAACTCAAAGCCGAACAGGTCGACCTCACTGACCGGTGGACGGAAGTCCTCTCAGCCAAGCAAGTATACGGCAATGGTCTGTCGAACCAGCCCAAAAGCTACCCTTAGAGAAGGCTGCTGCCACAATTTAATGATGAGCTCACTGACACTCTGTCTCCGCATCATACCCCATATGATAGGCCGGACCGCCCTCCTCGTGGGCGTGACAAAGCGGCCAATGACACAGGTTATGTACCGGCGGTGCCCTAAACAAGGGGTAAGGAGCCATTCGATCCCTATGATAGGTTCGACCTGCGCGATGACCAAAATCACAGAGCAAGCCATTCAAGATCCATTGACGGATCTAGAGATTACTCACCGGATAAACGAGGAGAGTATAGACCATGGGTTGACCAAAACCACAGAGTACTGGAACGCAACCGACCCCATATAGATGCCGAATACACGTGCGACATAGCTCAGGTCAGAGGCGCTGCTCACCTACTATGCTTCACAGATGAGGTAATTCGGCATTAGTTCCATGAAGAGTTTAAACCTGTGAATATAGAAAAATATGATGGGACCAGTGACCCAACTGTATGGATCGATGACTTCCTCGTCCATGTCCACATGGCACGAGGAGATGATCACCATGCCATCCAATACCTACCTCTTAAGCTTAAGGGGGCAGCTCGGCACTAGCTAAGCAGCCTCCCCAAAAACTCCATAGGATGCTAGGAAGACCTGGAGGACACGTTCCGCTCGAACTTCCAGGGGACCTATGTCCACCTACAGTACTATTTCGATCATAGCAATGTCGTTCAGAAGCCCGGCTGTCACACCCTATGTTTGTATCACCTTGTCATGTTTGGATTTATAAAATTTGGAGCCAATTAAAACTTTTTGAATGCTTGTGCTTGTTTGAATTGTTGCTTGTTTTCTTGTTGATTGTGGTATGTGGCACTCTTAGGTTCTATCCATCTTCATACTCATCTTCCTTGACCCAAACTTCTTGCCCAGTGATCATGCCATGTGAATAGTGCCCAAAACTATTTTTATCAAACTTTATTTTGACCAAAAAGGATTTATCCACATTAGGTTTTCAAAAACCCCTGAATTGGGGATTGCACTACAAGTCCTCAACTTGGCTGGATTCTTTCTCCCCAAAGGCTTTACTTCAAACCTACTATATTTATGACTTCCCAACCACCAAATATTTATTTTAAAGGTTGTTTTATATTTCATTTAAAGGCTTTTTATTAAGACCAGAAATGGTTTTTCGTAGGGAAAAGTTATTTAAATGCTTCAAAATATTTGAGAAAATTTGGGGAGACATAGTGGACATATATTTTCCATATATGAGTTTCAACACATGGGCATGTTCAAATCATGGGCAAAGCCCCTCAAAACCCTTTCTGTTCAAATCAAGCTTTTGAAATATTTGTATAAGAAATATTCTGAATAAATTCCAGGAAAATTCTAGCAAGTCAACACTGTCATAGGTGACGATCTTGCAAAGTTTCATCTCAATCCAAGTTGATTTGGTTCATCAAACCATCCCAAAACCCTCCCAGTCCATAATCAAATTTGAACAACTTTACATATGAAGCTTCTTCCCTTGACCCCAACCTTTGTGGACATGCTCTAAGCACCAAATAATGATGCTACACTAAGTGGTGCATCAAGGGTAATAGCTTAGCATGACTAGATCTAAAGAAACCAGAATCTGTTGATTTCTAGGTTTCCACAAAGTCATATTGTGAACTCTCATCAAACCATCTCAAACTTGGTGACCAGGTCTATTTTCAACCACCATTTGATCCTGTCAAATATCATGGCAAGCAAAGTCCATTTGCTTGCCCTAATCCCCATCAAACATCTTTTGATCAATTCTGGAAACTGCTATTTTCACCATTTTTACTATTTCCCTTGCCTCCAAATTTTTACCACACCCTCTTGCATTGCCCAAGCGTCCCCAATGAAAACCTCAGGTCCTTAAGCCACTCGGAGATGGGGTAAAACCCCTTTTTCACCCTCTGGATAGCAGCAGATCACCTTCATCTCCCCTATCCCTTATTCTATCCCCCTCCCAGGGCATCCAATGCCATTGCTCCCTATCCTAGATGGCCCTAGATCCCCTAGACACATTTGGCCGCGCACAAAATGTTGTTGGCATGCCATGGCATGCCAAACGCGTGCTTTGGAGCATGCTACAGTGCCGATAGGGACTGTAGCCATCGCCCATTGCATGGCTCCAATGGCCTTGGGCCTCCCCCATGTGCCACTTGGTCGCCCTCGGTGTCCGTGCCACGTCACCTTATTGGGCCCCTCCTCTCTCTCCCTCCTCCGGCCACTCTCGCACGCGCCGTGGACGGCCGAGTCGGCCAACCGTAGGGCTCGCACGCGCGTGCTTTCCTGCCTCTCTCTCCTCCCCCCTGGCCTAGAACAACCCAGGAGCACCGCAGATGTGTTCTCGCCCCCTCCGCTCGACCTTGGCCCCGGCCTTGAGCTCGCCGGCGCACCCGAGCTCGGTGGAACACTGGCGCCCATATAAGAGCCTCCCGGGCCTCTCTCTCCCATCCTATGGCTCACTCTCTACCTCCATCGACCGCCAGCTGAGCCCGAGCTCCTCTCCCTCCCTCTGCACTCAGGATCGAGCCAAGGACCGCCGTGACAGCCCCGTCGTCGATCTCCGGGTACAGGGCCCCTCTGACCCTCTTTCCTCTTCGACTGGTCCTCTCTCCCTCCGCTGACACGAATCCCCCTTGTCCCAGTTTTCTTTGCAGCAAGAGACACCCCCAATAACCTCCTCCCGAAGCTTCCTCCACCGTGCGTGCTCGCCGCCGGCGACTACGGCCAGCTCTGGTGCTCCACCTCTAGGGGATCGGAGACTCGACCCCGAGTCCATCCACACTCTCTCCTGCCACCGCCGTGCCCTCCACCGCCGCCGGTGAGCCTCTCCCCTCTTTGCCCCGAGGTGGGAGAAGGATCCGATAGGGGGGCCCACCTATCGGCCTCTCAACTCCCCCTCCCGTGCTCTCTCCCCCCTCGCAGTCGCTGACAACTGGGCCCGCGCGTCAGGTTTGAACCTGGCCGCCCGCCTGGCTAGCTAGCCAGCTGGGCCGGCCCAGCTATTGGCCGCCTCTGGTCCAGGCATAGAGGCCTCCCCCTCTATTTTTTTCTCTTTTTCTTTTTCTCCCTATTTTCCAAAAATTCCACAGAATTGAATATTAATCTAATTCCAAATATTCTTCCACCTAAAATCCTATAATATTCCATAGAATTTATTAGTGCCACTTGTAAAACTATTTGAAAACCTTTTTTGTATCGTTTCAATTTAAACCCCCTATTTGGAATTATTAGCCCCTGTTTTAAATAGTTTTGAAAACCTTTTTAACTTCAAAACCCTAGACAAATATTTTTAATATAGATTTTTGTATTTATCAGTGTAGGGTATCATTGTTAATACTAGCTTGTGTGCTCTATTTTTGTGTGATGCTTATTTTTATCGCTTTTAATCACGACGATAGATTTCCCTATTGACGAGGGAGTTGGACCCGAAGAGTTTAAAGACTCCGAAGAATTTGTTGAGCCAGACAAGCAACCCTTTGACCATATTAAGAAACCAGTTTCATTGCATGTCATGTAGCACTTTACTTTCATTGTATTTGATCATGTGGAGTAGTGACCACTTCGGTGGGTTGCTTTTGATACATTTTTCCGCTGACACTTGCATCAAGCATGACCCTACCACCTTATGAGGGTTATGCGGGTTGGAGTAGTTAGGTTGCTAGTAGATGGTACGCAAGCGGGATTGGGGATATGCATGGTGCTCGAAGCAAAAGTACTTTCAAAGACTTTTTGAAAACCCCGTCGGGTGCCACTAATTCTCGAGGGAGATGATGATGAGATGGGTGACCACTTGAGAAAGAAGTGGTGAACCGGCACAAGTTGAGGGTGTGTTTTCGAAAACGGAGAGTTTTAAGGTCTGTTGACCGTCCCAACCTTACATGTGCAACCACGATACCCCTTATGGGGAGGGGCTTTGTTGATTACTTTGGAGGGTACTAGCAAGGAGCACGCATTACTAGTGGCAGGAGTGGCATGGTCACTCTCGATACGGGGTCGTGCCAGTATGGATGATCATGCGCTGTCTTCACAGGCACCAGACACACTGTTGGTCCCTGCATGGATGCTACGAGTGATGTACATCATGTGGGCTGCGTACCAATAGAGTGGACTTTTTGTTTAGTATTTCCAAGGGAAAGGCATTGTTCGGATGCCTACCTCGGGTATGTTATATAACACGAGTCGTTGATGACACGGAAGTTCCCCGAGTCTTGTGGGTAAAGTGTGCAACCTCTGCAGAGTGTAAAACTATTCGAATAGCCGTGTTCACGGTCATGGACAGTTGGAGGTCCTTCTTAAACTATGTCCAGATGTTTTCGCAAACTTGGTGCGAGTGTGTTGGTGACAAAGAGATTACTTGAGCTAAGTCCGATGACTTAGCTTGACGATTGACTATGTCCGATGACTTAGCATTAGGAATGAACATGAGATGTTCAACCCTTGCTTATGATGATATCTATAACTTGTTCATATGGAGATCCGCCAACTGATGATTCATGCTCACGTAGTTACTTGATCATGTTATTGCATTCAAAATTTAGCTTTCCGCAAATTACCTACTTAGTGTTATATCATGCTTCACTATTATCTTCTTCCACAACTTGGGTTGCTTGCTAGTAAATTCAACATACCCATTGGCTTGCCACTAGTTATTTAATTGGCCAGGCATGGAAGAACAATAGTATGTTGAAGAGTTCGTTGGTGACGAACATGCGAACTAGGATGATTTCCAGTCAGAATGCCTGTAGGTTAAGGCAGATGGCGGGGTTCACGCTTTCCATCAAGATTTCCACTATTTGTTCTGTTTATGTGTTTGGCCAATCCGGCCCTACCTACATAAGACTAGAACTTCATGGTCTTTATTTGTGTAAGACGCTAAATGTGGATGTAAGACTCTTCTTATTCAGCTTCTGTGTGTTTAGTGAGCATTGATCTCTGGGATCATAGTACATGTGCATTCGGTGATCACGACTTATGACTCGGGGTCCCCACAGAGCTGGTATTAGAGCCATCCTCACTGTAGGAACCCTTAGTTAGCATGGATGTTAGTTAGGATATAACTCTTTTTCAAAACTACACCTAGCACCGATACTTAGGAATTTTGTACTATTTACCTCTTCTATTCTTCCCACAACACTTTGCTGACTCTCCTTCCTTCAAACCTTTGTAGATGGCCATCGTACTCGAAGCCTTCCTGCCATCCGGCTTTCCCTTACTCCTTGGGGATAGCCTGGAGAAGTGCCAGTTTCGCCAACCACCCGTTTTCCTCTACCACAAGAACTGGGTCAATTCCTTCACGAGGGAATACCACGTGGATGTGGTCATGAAGGCAAACGACTCCCTGGCCAGTTAGTTCTTTGAAGAACCACCGATGGAGACCATGATACTCGCAGTCGAGTTAGCTGCACGCAAGGAACTCCTACACCTTTGAGACATCATTCTAGAGATGGCTGACGAGCCGGCTACTCGCTACCTTCCCTTTAGGAAGGATGATCTTGGTGAGAGCAGGACACTGGTTTCGACCCAGGAGGATGGCACACCACTCAGGTTCCAGACCTACTTCAGCCTCTCCGCTGATAGTCTGGTTCACCACTTGATTAAGGAGTCAGTGAAGCTCCGCAAGGAACTTCACCACACTCGAGAGCTACTTTGGCAAGCCAAGACGAAGCTAGACAAGATCAAGAAGGATGGAGCCCCTGAGGGATGATCAGTTGTCGCTTACAAAGGAGGAGTACCCCTAGCTAGAGATGCACCCACACGTCGTCATCGCATGAGTGCGAAGGAGTACCATGAGCTCTTCACCGACCCACCAACAAAGCGTCATCGGGATGGAACTCCTTGTTCCTTGACCCCTTCGACTGGGAATGATGCCCTCTCATATGATGAATAGGAGGAAGACCTAGAGGAGTGTGACTACGAGACCGAGCACTCCACCACTTGAGTCCAAGAACCCCTAGGGTAGGACCAGTCATGTACCCCACATGCGAAGTCGAGTCCATGTAATGGCTCATATGAAACCATGTGTGCTTGTTGATTGTTTTGTTGTTTCTGTTCCGATGCAAGTCGCGCTTTTGCCTTAGGAAAAATGTAAGCGACTCCATCGTCTATCTTAAAATAGGTTGGTCTTTCGACCTTTGTCTTACCACACTTGCACTCGACCAACCCCCTTAGGCTCACTTTTCCATTGTTGCTTTTCTTCTCGTCTATCCCAGTTGTTTGACTTGGCTGCTCCAAACAGGATGGCGACTGCTACCCGCAATAGCTCTTTCGCCAACCTTGAAGCCGACTACTCAAGCCAGCAACAAGGAGCTCGTGGGGCTGCTCACGCTGGAGGACACCAGGAGAAGACACAAGGCGACATTCCCCCGCCACCCCATCCATCAGAGAACATGACCATACCCCATTTTCTCCAAGTTCCCTGGGAGGAACGCCAAGCCAATAATGTTGCTATCCAGCAGATCGCTCAGGGCCCTTGTGAACAACCAGCAGCAAGGTAGGAACGGCAATGGCCGCTTCACTATGTTTGAGTTCACGAGGAATTCGCACCCATCCTTCACCAAGACTGCTGAACCCTTGGATGCTGACGACTGGATCCGCACCATCGAGGACCTCCTTGCATTGGTCAACTGCAATGAGGACCATGAGAAGGTTCTTTATGCCTCTCACTGCCTTGGAGGTACCGCCCGAGCTTGATTGGATGGATTCAAGGTCATGCAAGGTGAGCGTGTGATCACTTGGAATGACTTCAAGGAAGTATTCCGCAACGCCCACATTCCTTCTGGGATCATGGCTATCAAGACGAGAGAATTCCAAGTGTTGAAGCAAGGAAGTGTCTCTATCAAGGAGTACCTGCAGAAGTTCAATCTGCTATCAAGGTATGCACCTGAAGACATCAACACAGAGGCTGCCAAGAAGGAACGCTTCATGGAAGGACTTTAACAGACCCTACAGTATCAGCTCATCGTCTGCGACTATCATACTTTCTTTGACCTGGTGAACAAGGCCCTCATGCTAGAAGGCAAGCTTCGTGCCTTAGACGAAACTCGCAAGTGCAAGATGATCAGCAAGGATAGTTCCAGCAGCCAGAAGCCTCGCCCCTGGCAACTAGCCTCAACCAAGCCAACCTATCAGCCTCAGCAGGCTAGACCTCCTGCGCCGCCTCCGAGCTATAAGCCTCAGCAATATGCCAATCTCAGGCTAGGTTACAACAACCCCAATAACAATAACGGATGCAGGAACTACAACAACAACCCTGGGCAAGTCGCTTGCTTTGGATGTGGTCAGCCGGGACACATCTCTAGGTTGTGTCCCAACAAGAAGCCAGATGCACCATGCCCCAATGCGCCAAACCAAGGTCAAGGCCGTGGAGCACCCCTAAGGTACCCCTCTCCCCACAACCATCCCAACAATGGCAAGGGTCGTGTTAATCACGTCATCACTTAGGAAGCCCAAGAAGACCCGGACGTCATACTAGGTACGTTCCTCGTCAACTCTACCCCAGCAACAATATTGTTTGATTGTGGTGCTTCGCATTCTTTTGTCACCCAAAAGTTTGCATTAGAGAGTGGCATGAAACCTACACCCCTAGGTAGCCGTATGTTGATACAAACCCCGGGATCAGTTATGAAGTCTGGGATAGGTTGTAAAGGAGTGCAGATTAACATCAACGGGGTAGATTTCCTAACAAACCATATCATCCTGAAGTCAGAAGGCTTGGATGTGATCCTAGGCATGGACTGGTTAACCAAGCACCAAGGCTTGTTGGACTGTGCCAACATGATTGTTACCATGACCAATAGCTAAGGAGTGGAAGTCAAGTATGTTCCCAACCCTACCTCCACTCAAGCCCCTCAAGCTAACTATCTATCAGGAATTGAGTTGGAGCATGTGCCAGTGGTATGTGAATACCCGGATGTGTTTCCTGGTGATCTGCCCCAAATGCCTCCTGACCGCGACATTGAGGTCATCATTGAGCGTATGCCTGGATCAAGGCCCATCTATAAGAAGGCCTCCAAGATGGGATCTGAAGAATTGGCTGAATTGAAGAAGCAATTGGCAGAGCAGCTCAGAAAAGGATTCATTCGCCATAGTGCCTCTCCTTGGGGATCACCTGTTCTATTTGTGTCAAAGAGGGACGGAACTATCAGACTCTGTGTCGATTACTGATCTCTCAAAAGTCACAATAAAGAACAAGTACCCACTCCCCAAGATTGATGACTTGTTCAATCAGTTGAATGGAGCCAAGGTGTTTTCCAAGATCGACCTCAGGTCAGGATACTATCAGCTAAAGATTAGACCCCAAGACATTCCGAAGACGACATTTGTAACCCGGTATGGCTTGTATGAGTATACGGTCATGTCATTCGGGTTAACCAATGCCCCTACCTAATTCATGTACCTTATGAACAAAGTCTTCATGGAATACTTGAACAAGTTCGTTGTCGTCTTCATTGATGACATACTCGTCTTCTCCAAGTCTGAAGAAGAGCATGAGGAACACTTGAGATTGGTCCTAGAGAAGCTTCGAGAACACCAGCTTTATGCCAAGTTCAGAAAGTGTGAATTCTGGCTGCATGAAGTTGGATTCTTGGGTCATGTGTTGACTGCAGAAGGATTATCAGTGGATCCTGCCAAAATTGAAGCCGCGACTGAATGGCAAACCCCAACCACCGTGAAGGAAGTCCGGAGCTTCCTCGGACTCGCGGGATATTACCGCAAGTTCGTGGAAGGGTTCTCGAGCATTGCCCGACCCATGACCCAGCTTTTGAAGAAGGACAAGAAGTTTGAATAGGCAGTTAAGTGCGAGGAAAGCTTCCAGGAGCTCAAGAAGAGATTGACCACATCCCCAGTTTTGGCCACTCCCGATATTCACAAGGAGTTTGTGATATATTGTGATGCATCAAGAACCAGGCTTGTAGGTGTTCTGAGGCAAGAACCAGAGTCGTAGCATATATATCTAGACAGCTACGTTCTCATGAAGAGAACTACACTACTCATGATCTCGAGTTAGCAGCCGTGGTTCATGCCTTGAAGACATGGCAACATTACCTTCTGGGGAAGCGATGTCAGATATACACGGACCACAAGAATTTGAAGTATATTTTCACTGAGAGGGAATTGAACATGAGGCAGTGAAGATGGTTGGAGTTGATCAAGGATTATGACCTCAGTATTCAATACCTCCCTGGAAAGGCCAACGTGGTAGCATACGCCTTAAGTAGAAAGGCTTATTCCTTGAATGCTATGATTAAGTAAAGGCTACCCGCCCTATACGAAGAGCTTTAAAGCTTCGGCTTGGAACTAGTTGCACCTGGATTCCTCGCCAACCTCGAAGCAAATCCCACCTTGATGGACGATATTAAGGAAGCTCAGAAGGTACACGAGAGCATTGAAGGCATCAAGAGGAAGATCAAGGCAGGCAAGGCCCCAGGATTCTCAGTGGACGAACAAGGATTTGTGTGGTTCGAGAATCGCATCTGCATACCCAACAAAGAGGATCTCAAGAACTTGATCTTACAAGAATATCATGACACTCCATACTCCATCCATCCTGGAGTAACCAAGATGTATCAAGACCTCAAGCCAAGGTTCTGGTGGCATGGCATGTAACGGGAAATAGGCACATTTGTCGGTAAATGTGACATATGCCAGAGAGTCAAAGCTGACCACCAGTGACCCGCTGGGCTATTGCAACCTCTCAAAGTGCCTGAATGGAAGTGGGACAAAGTCAGGATGGATTTCATCACCGGATTACCAAGATCAAGTAAGGGGCATGATTCTATATGGGTCATTCTCGACCACCTGACTAAGGTAGCCCATTTCATTCACGTCAAGACCACCTATGACGGAAACAAGCTGGCCAGCCTCTACATCGAGTGAATCGTAAGCCTTCAAGGAGTTCCTAAGGAGATTGTATCGGACCGAGGAACCCAGTTCACCTCGAGGTTCTGGAAGATGTTTCAAGGAGCCATGGGCACCAAGGTCTATGTCAGCAACGCTTTTCACTCCCAGACCAGTGGAAAAACATAACGAGTGAATCAGATACTCGAAGATATGCTCTGTGCTTGTGTTTTGGCATATCGAGCCAAGTGGGAAGATTGCCTATCGTTCGCCGAATTATCCTACAACAATAGCTATCAGTCGAGTCTTCAGATGGTACCAGGTGAGGTGTTGTATGGACGCAAGTCCCGTACGCCCCTCAACTGGTCAGAGACCAGAGAAGGATAAGTTTTTGGACCTGATATCCTCCGCGAGGCAGAAGAGCAAGTTCAACTCATTGAAGAACGTCTGGAGGCCACCAAATCAAGACATAAGAGTTGCGCCAACTCCCGCCGCCGAGAAGTGAGCTTCTGTTTCGGTGACCATGTCTACATCTGAGTCACGCCTCTCAAGGGAACCAAGCATTTCCATGTCAAAGGGAAGCTTGCACCAAGAAACATCAGCCCCTTCAAGATCACCGCTAAATGTGGAGAACTTGCCTATCAGCTAGAGCTACCTCCCGAGCTATTGGATGTGCACAATGTCTTTCATGTGTCACAACTCTGGAAGTGTCTCCAAGTTCCCAACTGCCCCGACCTCTACAAGGACATCGACCATCAAGCCATTGATCCTCAGTCAGACCTCACTTATCGTGAGAGGCCGGTTCGCATTCTGGATGAAGCCGAGCATTGCACCCGAAGCCGCACCATCAAGTACTTCAAGGTCCAATGGAGCAATCACTTTGAAGCTGAAGCAACCTGGGAGCATGAAGACTATCTTAGATCTAAGTTCCCTAATCTTTTAGCGATTAGCCTAGGAATCTCGGGGACAAGATTCTTGTAACGGGATAGGTCTGTCACACCCTGTGTTTGTATCACCTTGTCATGTTTGGATTTATAAAATTTGAAGCCAATTAAAACTTTTTCAATGCTTGTGCTTGTTTAAATTGTTGCTTGTTTGCGTGTTGATTTTGGTATGTGGTAGTCTTAGGTTCTATCCCTCTTCATAATCATCTTCCTTGACCCAAACATCTAGCCCAATTATCATGCCATGTGAAAAGTGCCCAAAACTATTTTTATCAAACTTTATTTTGACCAAAAAGGAATTATCGAAATTAGGTTTTAAAATACCCCTAAATTGGGGATTGCACTGCAAGTCCTCAACTTGGGTCGATTCTTTCTCCCCAAAGGCTTTACTTCAAACCTACTATATTTACGACTTCCCAAAACCACCAAATATTAATTTTAAAAGTTGTTTTAATATTTTATTTAAAGGCTTTTTCTTAAGACCAGAAATTGTTTTTCATTGGGAAAAAATATATAAATTCTTTCAAAATATTTGAGAAAATTTAGGGAGACTCAGTGGACATATATTTTCCATATATATGAGTTCCAACACACGGGCATGTTCAAATCATGCGCAAATCCCCTAAAAACCCTTTCTGTCCAAATCAAGCTTTTGAAATATTTCTATAAGAAATATTCTCAATAACTTCCAGAAAAATTTCAGCAAGTCAACACTGTCATAGGTGATGATCTTGCAAAGTTTCATCGCAATACAAGTTGATTTGGTTCATCAAACCATCCCAAAACCCTCCTTGTCGAGAATCGAATTTGAACAACTTTAGATAGTGAAGTTTCTTCCCTGGACCCCAAACTTTGTGGACATGCTCTAATCACCAAATAATGATGCTACACTAAGAGGCACATCAAGGGTAATAGCTTAGCATCACTAGATCTACTAACACCAGAATCTGTTGATTTCTAGGTTTCCACAAAGTCATATTGTGAACTTTCATCAAACCATGTCAAACTTGGTGACCAGGCCTAGTTTCGACCACCATTTGATCTTGTAAAATCTCATGGCTAGCAAAGTCAATTTGCTTGCCCTAGTCCCCATCAAACACCTTCTAGTCAATTCTAGAAACTGCTATTTTCAGCATTTTTACTATTTCCCTTGCCTCCAAATTTTTACCACACCATCTTGAAGTGCCCAAGCATCCCTAGTAAAAACCTCAGGTCCTTAAGCCACTGGGAGATGGGGAAAACCCCATTTTCACCCTCTGGATAGAAGCAGGTCACCTCCATCTCCCCTCTACTCTTATTTTATCCCCCACCTAGGGCATCCAATGCCATTGATCCCTATCCTAGATGCCCCTAGATCCCCTAGACACATTTGGCCGCACACAAAACACCGTTGGCATGCCATGGCATGCCAACCGTACGCTCTGGAGCATGCTACAGTGCCGACAGGCACTAAATCCGTCGCCCACTGCATGTCTCCGACGGCCTCGAGCCTCCCCCACACGCCACTTAGTTCCCCTCGGCGTCCGCGCCATGCCACCTTGTCGGCCCCCTCCTCTCTCTCCCTCCTCCGGCCCCTCTCACACATGCGCCATTCCCCGCCTCTCTCTCCTCTCCCCCTTGGCCTAGACCAACCCCACAAGCACCGCAGACATGCCCTCGCCCCCTCTGCTCGACCCTGGCCCCGTCACCGAGCTTCCCAGCGCACCCGAGCTCGATGGACCATCGGGCGCCCATATAAAAGCCTCTCGGGCCTGTCTCTCCCCTCCTCTAGCTCACTCGCCACCTCCATCGACCGCCAGCTTAGGCCGAGCTTCTCTCCCTCCCTCTGCACTCGGGATCGATCCGAGGACCGCCGCGGCATCCCCATCGTCGATCTCCGGGTACAAGGCCCCTTCGTCCCTCTTTCCTCTTCAACTGGTCCTCTCTCCCTCCGCTGACGCAAATCCCCCTCATCCCTGTCTTCTTTGCAGCATGAGATAGCCCTGACGACCTCCTCCCAAAGCTTCCTCCGCCATGGGTCCTCGCCGCCGGCGACTCCGACCACCTTCGGTGCTGCCTCCACCTCCAGGGGACCGGCGACTCAAACCTGAGTCCATCCCCACTCTCTCCTGCCACCGTCGTGCCCTCCGCCGCCGCCGATGAGCCTCTCCCCCTATGCCGAGAGGTGGGAGAAGCATCCGACAGGGGGTCCCACCTGTCGGCCTCTCACCTCCCCCTCCCGCGCTCTCTCCCCTTGAAGCCGTCGACACCTGGGCCCCGCGCGTCAGGTTTGAACCTAGCCGCACGCGTGGCTGGATGGCTGGCCAGCTGGGCCGGCCCAGCTGCTGGCTTTCTCTGGCCGAGGCACAGAGCCCCCCCCCTTTATTTTTTTCTCCTTTTATTTTTCTCCTTGTTTTCCAAAATTTCACAGAACTGAATATTAGTCTAATTCCAATTATTCTTCCACCTAAAATTCTAGAATATTCCGTAGAATTTATTAGTGCCACTTGTAAAAATATTTGAAAACCTTTTTTGTACTATTTCAATTTAAACCCCCTATTTGGCATTATTAGCCCCTGTTTTAAATAGTTTTCAAAACCTTTTTAACTTCAAAACCCTAGACAAATATTTTTAGTATAGGTTTTAGTATTTATTAGAGTTGGGTACCATTTTTAATACTAACTTGTGTGCTCTGTTTTTGTGTGATGCTTATTTTTATCGCTTTTATTCACGACGATATATTGCACTATTAACAAGGGAGTTAGACTCGAAGACTTTGAAGACCCGGAAGACTTTGTTGAGCCAGGCAAGCAGCCCTTTGACCATGTTAAGAAACCATTTTCATTGCATTTCATCTAGCACTTTACTTTCATTGTGTTTCATCATGTGGAGTAGTGACCTCTTCGGTGGGTTCCTTCCGATACTTTTTGCCGTTGACACTTGCATCATGCATGACTCTACCACCTTATGAGGGTTATGCGGGTGGGAATAGTTAGGTTGCTAGTAGATGCTACGCAAGAGGGATTGGGGATATGCATGGTGATGGAAGCAAAAGTACTTTCAAAGACTTTTCGAAAACCCCGTTGGGTGCCACTAATGCCCGAGGGGGATGATGATGACATGGGTGACCACTTGAGAAATAAGTGGTGTACCGGAACAAGTTGAGGGTGTGTTTTTGAAAACGGGGAGTTTTAAGGTCTGTTGACCGTCCCAACCTTACATGCACAACCAGGATACCCCTTATGGGATGGGGCTCTGTTGATTACTTTGGTGGGTACTGGCAAGGAGCCCGCATTACTAGTGGCAGGAGTAGCGTGGTCACTCTCGATACGAGGTTACTTTAGATAAGTCCGATGACTTATCTTGACGATTGAGTAAGTCTGATGACTTAGCATAAGGAATGAACATGAGATGTTCAACCCCTGCTTATGATGATATCTGTAACTTGTTCATATGGAGATCTGTCAACTGATGATGCATGCTTACCTAGTTACTTCATCATGTTATTGCATTCAAAATTTGTATTTTCGCAAATTACCTACTTAGTGTTATATCATGCTTCACTATTATCTTGTTCCACCACTTGGGTTGCTTGCGAGTACATTCAAAGTACTCATTGGCTTGCCATTGGTTATTTAATTAGCCATGCATGGAAGAACAGGAGTATGTTGAAGAGTTCGTTGGTGACAAACATGCGAACTAGGACGCTTCCTAGTCAGAATGCCTGTAGGTTCAAGAAGATGGCAATGGGTCATGCTTTCGATCAAGATTTCCGCTGTTTGTTGTGTTTAAGTGTTTGGCCAATGCGGCCCTACCTATGTAAGACTAGACCTTCATGGTCTTTATTTGTGTAAGACTCTAAATGTGGATGTAAGACTCTTGTTATTCAGCTTCTGTGTGTTCAGTGAGCATTGATCTCTGGGATCACTGTACACGTGCATTCGGTTTTCATGACTTATGAGTCGGGGTCCCCACACCGGCGAATCCGCCCGACAGTTCTAGAATCGGTTCTTGACTAAGAAGAACCAAATCATCGACTGTCCGAATGCTGAGGCCATAGCCTCCTTCCAGCACAATATTCGGGACGTATGGCTGGCCCGCCAGCTAGGACAGGACAAACCTCAAGCTATGTCCGCCCTTACATCCCTAATGACCTGCTTTTGCATGGGCAAGGATAACTGGCTCACTAGACGCCGCCACAATTCTAAAGATCATGTGGCACCAGAAGCCCAAGATGGCAACTCCAACCCAAAGCGCAATAAGAATAAACACCGGCACAATGGTAATGAGGCTGATGACACGGCAGTTAATGCTGGATTCCCAACCTGGGTAGCAGAAGAAGCCCCCTAAAGGCAATCGTGACGGACCCACTCTGCTGGAAAAGAATATGGAAAGGCCTTGCAAGATCCATGGGACTCTAGAAAACCGCGCCAATCACACACACCACAATTGTTGGGTGTTTAAGTTGTCCGGCAAGATACCGCCCTATGACCAAGGCAAGAGCTCTCACACTAAGGATGAGGATGAACCTCAGGGTCCAATTGGTGGCGGACAAAAGAAATTCTCTCCCAAAGTCAAAACGGTGAATATGATATAGGCCACCCACATACCTAAGAAGAAGAGGAAATGGGCCCTTCAGGAGGTCTATGCTATGGAGCATGTAGCTCCGAAGTATAACCCATGGTCAGCATAACCGATCACCTTTGATCGGCGCGACCACCCGACCAGTATCCATCATGGGGGCTCGGCTGCCCTCGTCCTAGATCCCATTATAGATGGGTATCACCTCACCGAAGTCCTAATTGACGGAGGAAGTAGCCTCAATCTGATTTACTCAGACACGGTGAAAAAGATGGGTATAGATCCATCAAGGATCAAACCGAGCAGAACTACCTTCAAGGGGGTGATCCCAGGCGTTGATGCCCGATGTACGGGTTCTGTAACCCTGGAGGTTGTGTTCAGCTCGCCCGATAACTTCTGCAGCAAAGACTTGATCTTCGACATTGTGCCCTTCTGCAGCGGCTATCACATGTTGCTTGGCCGGATGGCATTCGCTCATTTCAACGCAGTCTCGAATTACGCATACCTCAAGCTCAAGATGACGGGCCCCAAGGGGGTCATCACTATTAATGGCAATACAGAGCAATCCCTTGTACTAAGGAACATGCACTGGCACTGGCTGCCGAATTCAGCTACAAAAATGACCGACAAGTTTCGGCATTTGCCGTCAAGGCACGAAAGGCACGAAAAATCGGAACCTTCCTCTTCCCCTATATAGGGATTTGCCCCCACCGCACAATTTTAGGACCAGCAAAGTACGCGCTGAGCTGGCACAACTTCGCACTTAAAATTTCATGGTAGTGGTGGGGAAATATAAGACGGATGTTCGGCTGGCCCAAACTTCGACCCTGTCACAACCCTAGCAGGTTGTCCTAGGTTAGCATTGTGTTTGCATCATCATTCATCATCATTGCATTAACTTGAAATGGGGAGAAGGAAAAAGAAACCTCAAGCACTTAATGAATTAAAGAAATTCAAGTTTAATGAAATGTCAACAAATCCAAAATGCCCATCAAAAATGTTCCCTATGTCTGATAATTAAGGACATGGATATACCAGGGACCATTCTAATTATTTGAACAATTTAAATAATTTAAATTAATGATTTAAGCCTCTGAAAATGATAAGTAAAGCAAATATCATTAATTATGTTATCAAATTATTTTGAAACATTTTTAGAAAAGTTTGAGATAATCAAACTATAGTCTATAAAATACTTGGAGTATTTTTCAACTAGACTTTTATACGTGAAAGAAATAAACAAATGTTAGAAAAGAAAACAGAAAATAGAATAAAAAGAAAAGGAAGAAGAGAACCTGGCCCAAGTGGGAGGCCCAACCCAGCCCATCAGGGGTGGGGAGGTCATCTCCCACCTCCCGCCAGTAGGCAGCGAGGTGTCGACCGCGCGCTCGCCGGCCTCCACCTCCTGCTTGCCACGAAGCTGGCTGCTCCCCTCCCTTCTCCTGCGCTTGGAAGACGCGAGGAGCCTGCCCCGAGCCCATTCCCTCTCCTCCCTTCTTCCCCGTCTCTCCCTCTCGTTTCCCCTGCCGAGAGCCGCCACCGCCGGTCGTCGATTCGCCGCCGTCGCTGCCTCCCCGAGCCCACTGACCAGCTCCCCGGAGTCCCCGTGTGCTCCTCTTCCTCCTCCCCGTTCTTCCCCACTTTCTAGTGCTCCCTAGCTAGCTCCGGCCGCCGCCACGAGCGCGTTTCTGGCGAGCTCCGGTGACCCCGCAGCCTCCTGTGGCCCCTGTTGGATGCGGGCGAGCACGAGCTGCTCGCCAGTGGCCTCAGCTCGTCGAATGGGCGCGTGAGGGCAAAACCCGATGGTCCCCGCCATCTCTGTTGGTCACCGGCGACGAGCCATTGGCTAACTCCGGTGGGTTTGACCCAGTTGGCCCTGGCTTGACCCTATGGGTCAATGATAGGTGGGCCCCGGTCCTGTTTAGTTTTAGGTTAATCAGTAATTAGTTTAATCATTTTTGTTAGTTAATTGTGTCACAGACAGTGGGCCCTACCAGATTAATTAGTCAGGATAATTAATTAAAACAAAATTGTTTAGTAATGAGTCAATGACAGACGGGCCCCACAGGTCAGATTTGACCTGGAGCGGGTCTGTTGACCAGCTGACATCACGATGACGTCAGGCTAATGTCATAATCCCATTTTCTTATTTAAAAATAATTCCAGAAAATGTTTAAAAATTTGATAAATCATATAAAATAATCTGTAAGTCAGATGAAAATAATTTATATATGAAAGTTTATCAGAAAAATCCAATGAATCCAATGGTGTTATTCCCCCTGCATGTTAGAGCAACCTAAATAGGTGAACATGGACATTTATCATTAGCTTAATATATGGAATTTGAAAGGAGAACAACTTTGAACCAATATTCAAATCTATTTTAAATTGACACGATCACTAGTTACATTAGATCACCCATGCATATTACTAACCATGATCATGCATCATATTGTTGCACATGCTTGTATTGAATGCTCTTATCGGCATTGCGGTAGGCACTAATCCGGAAGATACTACCCCGTATCCCGATGAAGGAGAGAACTCCTCCGCAATTCAGCAAAGCAAGCAACCCCTTTGATCATTCCGATAAGATCCCACTCTCTTGATCCTGCTCTCGTTTATTGCATTAGGACAAACGATCACATGTCAGTCATACACGGTAGATGATCCTATTCTTATGCATGACCTGACCTTGTCACAGTAAATAGCTAAACCTTGCAACCTAGCATACCTGGTAGATGCTTGTGCCATGATGTTCTTGGCTTACTTGCCTGCTATGCTTGCTATGCTTAGAGTTGTGGCAGGTCTGATTGATCTGGGTGATGAACTGAGTGAAACAGTGTTGTTCAATGTGATGAGCATATGATGAATACGATTTGATAAAGGTAGCGATGAGAGGCTATGTAGGAGTACATAGTGGGTTGTCTCATTGGGACCGTTCTTAGGAACTAGGTTCCGTGTTTGTGATCCAAGACTAGATACTACCACATGCTGGGCCCAGAAATATGACCCCGCTTGACTCATCAGTCGCTTACTCCTTGGTCCAGGTATTGCAAGTAGTTTCTGGTGTTTATAGCATGCTGGAGGCCGTGCGCAGTGCTGACCCTAGGGGTGGGTTACGACGTGGTAGGCAGTGGCACGGTGTACCAAGGGTCACCCGAATGGTGGGCTTGGGAACCCTGCGCACATTGTTTGGGGCCGTAGGGGAAACTTCGGCCGGACTTCCGTGCGGGTTCAGTCTCAAATAGGCGATAGCCTGGACTAGAGGTCTTATGTGATTGACGGTCGTGGCCGACTCCCTCGCTAGGCATCCGCTTGAAGGTTGCTGAGGTGCATGGTTTATGGCACACAGCGATAAGTGGCGAGAGCGTGTGTGAAGAAGTACACCCTTGCAGGGTATGAAACTATTCGAATAGCCGCGTCCTCGGATATGGACTACTTGGAGAACTTATGTTGTTCATAGATAATCAAATGGATACTTCTAAAAATATCAAGACAAGTGTGAGTACCGTGGATGGCACTCTTCCGGAAGGGGAAGGTGAATCCATGGTAGTGTATTGCGATGGAGATAGTGGACTCGTGTGCGATAACTAAAATTGTAACAAAGTGTTTAAAACTGAGTAGTGTAGGTTAGCCATGAGTCAAAGCTGGCATTGCTGCTTAAACTCCACCACTCCCCCTTGTTGATACATGAGCATAAATAGACTAGGTCTGTTTTAAAGACTTGCTGAGTATGTTTGTACTCATCCTTGATTAATTAATATTGCGGAAGAGAGCCAGGACCCATCAGGTGGGTTCTATCTAGACGTTGACGATGCCGAATAGTTGGTGTCCCAGCTACGATCTTGCCCGTGTGGTGGGCTGTAGATAGTCAGGCCGTGTGCCTCTTTTCTATTTTCGCCGTCTATACTCAGACAGCTTAAGTTTCCGCTAGCTTGTATGACTTTGTTTGTATGACTTGAGTGTCAGGTCATGTGACCCCTATCAGTAAGAACATATTATGCAAGGCTCGTCTGAGCCTCTTAAATAAAAGTCATGTTGTTGTATGGTTATGTTGTGATGCCATAGTTGTATCTATGCATATCAGGCATGTCGTGCGTACGTGTGACATGCAACGGTATGTATGGGATCCGTCACCTAGTCGTGTGCCTTTAGTAGTACTCTTTACGGGAAACTGCCTCTTTGTGCTTTCACCGAGCCATGGTAGCTTGCTATTGCTCCGGACAGATTGATTGACCGGCATGTATCCTTCTTTACTGCTGTGTCTGTCCCTTCGGGGAAATGTCTTACGGTGTAATGGAGTCCCGGTAGCCTGCTACGACTCGTCTATGTGAAGTGATGGCATTCGTGTCTCGCGACGTAATGGAGTCCTTGTAGCTTGCTATGACTCGTCTACACACGCTTGAGGCCGACACCTGCATTGCTGGGTTATGTATGCCTGTTTCCGTACGGATGCGCCACTTGGGTTCTATGACTAGTCATGTCGGGCCGGGTTCTTTGTTGCGTGATTGCCAGCGACATGTTCACATACGTGAGCCAAAAGATGCAAACGGTCCCGGCCAAGGTAAGGCTGCAGCCGAGGAGTTTACCATGCGTGAGTCCGCAAAGTGATGTGACTTGTTACAGTATGGAATCATATGACTTAGGATCGGGGTCCCGACAGACCCTCAACGTGTCTTCGGACAAAATGCAGGCCACACTAAAAGGCCTGTCCATGGCGTAAAGCTTATCTATAAATTCGGCGACTTCTCAAGTCTTCATTTGCAAGTTCCGTTCGCCAAACACTATAACCCATCAAGGTGCATCTAAAAGCAGGAGTCAACTAGCAACAGGGCATATCGAAGATGTCTGGTCACCGATTGAAGACCCCTGGTACAACAACTCATGTTGGAGTTTATTTGTTATTTTCTTTTGCATACCTATAAACAATTGCTTCGGCAATCCGAGCTATAAGAGTTGTTGAGGAAATATACAATTGCATGGCACAAGTATCCCTCATTTGTCCTGTTTTTGGCGCATACTTTTCTCTCTCTTCTCGTGAACCTGTTCGGTATGACTCGAGGTAACCGGCTAATAGACCGGGGGATCGATTTCAAACACAAATCGCCTTAACTACGGTGTGTTCGGCGTCTTGGTGTCCTCTTCATATGCGTCGGTTCCGAACTATGTCTTTGTTCATTAAGTTGGGTTGCCCGGCTCTTGCGCTTGCCCCTTTATGTTCCGCTTGTTCGGCTAAAAGGGTAAAGGGAGCACCCCTGCAATTTTTCTTCTGGATAGTCCGGTCAAGCACCTCAGGGGAGAAAGCCGAAAATGGACTATCATAATATGCACGATCTGATCTGTGAACCCCAAGCTAGAAGTATTATACTTCAACCCCCGTGTTGTACGAGGAACCTGCCCTTCATGCAGAAATTATGATGTCGACTTCGGCCACGGTTCGTCCGAGCATCACAACACACTAGTAGCTAATTGTATGCTTCTTGTAATCCTTTTTGCGCCCCTCTGGCTAAGTGAAAGAAATAAAGCACTATAGTCCGATTGCCTAGTCTGCCGCACTATACCGCCTTCGGGTTCCGATAATACGGTTAAGGGACACAGTGCATTGGCATAGACACCCTATGTAGTATCTATGTGGGGGCTGAAGCCGACGACTCGCATCTTTTAGTATTAAGCAGCCACATAGGAGTTATAAAGTAATACAAAATCAAATGAGAGCGGATACTATTATCATTAAAAGTTATCAGGAGTCTTCGAACATAGTAGAAGCTCATTCAAATAATTTTTCACCCAAACACTGTGATGCTATCACCTACGCACTCTCCATCGAACTAAAGCTTGGGGCATCGGTGCTCCTTTCCGGGTGGCGGCAGGTTGATGGCGACCTTCATCAGATTGAGCCCCGACCAGTGCACTTTCGCCTTGGCAAGGGCCATCCAGACTCCTTCGATGCAGGAGGAGCACTTGACGGTGTCGAGGCGGAGCGTGGCAGCAGTCAAACGTTGCACCAGGACGAAGTAACTGCCTGGGAGTGGCTCGTCGGGCCATAAGCAGATGCAGAGGTCCTTGATGGCCAACTTCGCCATCTGGTGCATCTCAATCATCAGTTTCAGCTGCTGCTCCAGAAGAGGAGGATGCTCGGGGGCTCCAAACTGTGCCCAGAACATATGAGCTTCGTCTTCCTTCTTTGCTGTTGTGTGTGTCCCTTCGGGGAAATGTCTCGTAGTGTTATGGAGTCCCTATAGCCTGCTACGACTCGTCTACGTGCAATGATGGCATTTATGTCTCACGACATAATGGAGTCCTTGTAGCTTGCTATGACTCGTCTATACACGCTTGAGGCCGACACCTGCATTGTTGGGTTACATATGCCTGTTTCCGTACGGATGTGCCACTTGGGTTCTATGACTAGTCATGTCGGCCCGGGTTGTCTGTCGTTTGATTGCCAGCGACATGTTCACATACGTGAGCCAAAAGACGCAAACGGTCTCGGCTAAGGTAAGGCTGCAGCCATGGAACTTACCATGCGCGAGGCTGCAAAGTGATGTGATATGTTACAATCTGGATTCATATGACTTAGGATTGGAGTCCCGACACTAGACCTCCTCGACATCTATATAAGGCGGAGGGTTTTAGGGTATAGATGTAGAACAACTCATCTAGCGTAAGAAAAACGATCTCTAGGTAGATCAACTCTGTAACCTCTTACACCATCAATACAATCAAGCAGGACGTAGGGTATTAACTCCATTGGAGGGCCTGAACCTGGGTAAAGACGTGTCCCCTTTGTCTCCTCTTAACATTGATCCTAGTCTCACAGTTCGGGACCCCCTACCCGAGATCCACCGGTTTTGACACCGACACCCCTGTCGAGGTGGGCTTGGGCACATCCGTTGCTGCCGGAGCGGAGAGGAAGAGGAAGTGGGTCGACGTCAAGGAGTAAGTGGTCCGGCTTGGCTTGGCTCGCATTCTTGTGGCTTGTGCACTGACACCCTTCCTTTGTTTTGTGACCAGGGATGCCGCTATGCTGAAGATGAGGAAGAAGAAGGCGAGCGTTAAGCCACCTGCCCCCTTCGACACACTGTCACCTGTTGTTTAATGCAAGGGGTCTCACGAAGCGGCCTCCCTGGTCGTTGTCGTGAAGCCCCCTAAGCCCCAGTGATCGCAGGCATGGTCACTCCTGCCATCGAGAGCGCGGTGGTGCCGATGCCTAGGGGGCCAGCCCCTGAGGGCCAGCCACTTGCCAATTTGTCCGTGTCCGTGGTTGCCGAGCGGCTTCCGGAGCCCCCTACTCCTCACGTCGTTGCCCCACAAGGGTTGCCCCCTTGCAATCGCACAGGGGACCCCTCTGGATGGGTCCTTGATGCCACCGGCACGCGGCCCCGACGTCCTGCACGAGGCCTTTGCTCCTCTAGATCACGTACGTGATGACCTCAGGAGTGCCGATGATCACCCCGTGAGTGGGCGCCTAGAGCTCCTCTCAAGATCGATCCAGGTCGTCGCCTCTGTTGAGGCGGATTAGGGCCAAGCTGAGGCTGCTGTGGCAAAGAGAGAGAAGGAAGCCGCGACCACCCTGGCAGCACGCACAGAGGCGCTCATTGAGGCGGCATCTGCTGCCATGCGTCGTGAAGAGGCGGAAGCCCGTCTGAAGGCGTCCCACGAGGAGTAGGCCAAGCTTGCATGGTAGCTTCATGAGCGGGAGGAAGACCTCAAGGCTCTAATTTATCCCAGGTGGCGATCCGCCAGGACATGGACCGGATGCGCCTGGACGTGAATAGGGAGGAGATTGCTTTGAAGAAGAACCTTCTTGATGCCAGGGAGGGAATTCATGTTTCGATCGAGGAGAAAAATTCCGCGGAGCTGAGCGCCTTCCTTGCCGTCGAGCTCAAGCTTCGTTGAGCACTTCATGCCCTTTGCCGGGACGGGTTCGCGGAGCCCCTCGTGGCTCCGAAGAGCGGCTTCGCGGTGCACGCCTCGAAGCTCATAGAGGCACTGGAAGGCTTCATCGTCCAGGAGGAGAGGGTCCTGGAGAATGAGTGTCGCGACCTCTTTTCCGAGGTCGTCTTCAGTCATCTTCATCTTCGCGAGCCGAGGTTTGACTTCAACTATGTTATCCGCCCGGTCGCCCCTGAGGTCCATGTCAGTGACACGGTGGGTGAAGGGTGCCGTGGAGACGCTGGTGAAGAGGTTCGCTCCTGTCACAGTTTATCTGCATCCGGATGCTGCTGGGATTGGCGGCAAGGAAGACGACGCCAGTGATGTCGACGACGAGCCCCGTAAGGACGGGACGAGTGGTGATGCTGGTTCCCCTAACTCCTCTCTCCTGCTCCTTTCTTGCAATGCACATCGTGCCTCATGGAGGCATTAAAATTGTTTGTGTTCGTAAATTATGTTAATGCTTGTAATAACTGTTTAACTGTGTCACAACTCTTTTTGCCTTGTCTCCTTCTTGCTTGTAGTGATGCTCTGCGTTGACATGGCCCGGCTAGCGCATACCTCAACCGCCGTTGGGCCGACCAAATCACCAAGGACGGTCCAAGGGGTGAGGGGCTACGGATACAGTTAGGCTCCTGAGTGACGATGCTCAGGAGTCCCCCTTGACGTGCGAGCAGCCCTGATGAAGGGGACATGGCGGAGATCGAGTTTACTTAAAACTTTCGAACACCTTTAGCGCTCAATGTTGGTAGGGCCCGGCCCACACATACCTCAACCGCTGTTGGGCCGACCAGATCAACAAGGACAGTCCAAGAGGTGAGGGGCTACGGGTCCAGTCAGACTCCTGAGTCGCGATGCTCATGAGTCCCCCTTGACGTACGAGCCCTAGCGTCCTCCATAATGTTTTTTGAGCAGTTTTTTGAGCGCTTCGAGCTCTGCATCGGCAGGGCCTGGCCTGCTCATACCTCAACCGCCGTTGGGCCGATCGGATCAACAAGGACGGTCCAAGGGGTGCGGGGCTATGGGTCTAGTTAGGCTCCTGAGTCGCGATGCTCGGGAGTCCCCCTTGACGTACGAGCGGCTCCCATACCTTTCCTCGCCAACTTTTCTGGAGATAGGCGCGTGAAGACCAGGTTCGGTAGACCTGGGAAGGTGGCATGTACCAGGCTTGGCCTAGTGGCAGCCCCCGTGTAGCCGCCTCCCGCGTGCATTCCCGAGGAACGTAGCGAGCAAGGGGGGCACTAGGGACCTTCGTGAGGTTGTATGTAGCCATTGGGGGCGCCCTCAGTTGTTTATCACCCCGCGCAGGGTGTGGGGCGTCCACATTGCATGGGCATAGCCATTGGAGGGCCGTCTTGACCGCCAGCTCGGGGCTGTGGCTTCCACATTGTGTGGGCATAGTCATTGGTGGACCATGTTGACTTCTCCGCCAGCGTTGGGTTGTGGCTGCCACATTGCCTAGGAAGGGACCCCTCCGCGTCCTCGGGGGGCCACAGCCGTGTACAACCCATAAAGTTCATGCATGTGGCTGGCACGCAGAACTAGGAGTTGTATCTGGGAGCTCGTGATGGCGCTTTGGCCTCGTGAGGTCCCTACCTCAAAGGCGGTTTCTGCATGAGTCTTCTTGTAGATGGGGCCTTCTGAGGCCCTGCTGACTTCTTCTTGTTGAGTGAGGCAGGTTGGGAGTCCGTTGGGCACTCTATGTCTATAGGTCCCGATCGCGCACATTTCCCCACTACTGTTAGGTATGACCAGAAACCAAGGACGCACTTCACGGGGCGAGGCCCTGACACTCCTGACGCCGACCAGAAACCAAGGACGGCATGAGGGGGTCGAGTGGCATTATGACCAGTAAGGCTCCTGAGGAGCCCCCTTTGACGCACAAGTGGCTCTACGTCTACAGGTCCCAGTCCCGCACATTTCCCTACCACTGTAGTATACGACCGGAAACCAAGGACGCAACTACGGGGCAAGGCCCCGACACCCTTGATGCCGACCGGAAACCAAGGACTACACCAAGGGTACAAGTGGGTATGTGACCGGTAAGACACCTAAGGCGCGAAGCTCTGGAGCCCCCACTGATGCTCGAGCGACCCCCATGCCACCCTATCTGCTGCTTCCCCAAGAGGCCATGGGGCCTCCCGAGACTCCGTGTTGAGGCACCGTGCTGCGGCCAGAACCCCGAGCAGGGGTCGACCGCCCCAAGATGCAAGTCCTTGAGGCGACAGGGCCTTGCATCCCAGTTTCGGGGGTGCCCCGGGAAGGGCCGTAATGCATAAGTCCTTGCAAAGCACCAACCTAGAGAGGGTGGTATGGCGCATTCTCACCGGGACGGAACCATGCAGGCCAGGCAGAACATTAGGATGCAGACTACATACATGAGAAACTATTGAAATGCAAGCGATGGTGATGCAACCACAACTCCCTGGCATCTTGTCGATGTTGTAGCTGTGATGGGTCACCGCCATGAACTTGGCAAGGGCCGGGTACCCGAGTATCGCGTTGTACAGAAGGTGGATGTGCGCGACATCGAAGACGATGATCTCTGTCAGGAACCCGATCCTATGTCATATGAATCCAGACTGTAACATATCACATCACTTTGCGGCCTCACGCATGGTAAGCTCCACGGCTGCAGCCTTACCTTAGTTGGGACTGTTTGCGTCTTTTGGCTCACGTATGTGAACATGTAGTTGGCCAACAAACGACAAAGAACCCGGGCCGACATGACTAGTCATAGGACCCAAGTGGCACATCCGTACATAAACATGCATACGTAACCCAGCAATGCAGGTGTCGGCCTCAAGCGTGTGTAGACGAGTCATAGCAAGCTAGAAGGACTCCATTACACCGTGAGACATAAATGCCATCACTGCACGTAGACGAATCGTAATAGGGTACAGGGACTCCATTACACTGCGAGACATTCCCCCGAAGGGATAGACACAGCAGCAAAGAAGGATACATGCCGGTCAATCAATGTGTCTGGAGCACTAGCAAGCTACCATGGCTCGGTGGAAGCACAACGAGGCAGTTTCCCGTAAAGAGTACTACTAAAGGCATAGGACTAGGTGTCAGATCCCATACATACCGTTGCACGTCACACGTATGCACGACATGCCCGATATGCATAGATACAACCATGGCATCACAACATAACCATACAACAACTTTTATTTATGGGGCTCAAACGAGCCTTGCATAACATGTTCTTATAGATAGGGGTCACATGACCTGACACTCAAGTCATACAAACAAGTTCATACAAACCAAGCGGAAGCATAAGCTGTTTGAGTACAGACAGATGAAAGGGTAAAAAGGCACATGGCTTGAATATCGACAGCCTGCCACATGGCATAGGTCGTAGCTGGGACACTAGCTATTCGGCATCATATAGCTAGTCCAAGCGGAAGCATAAGCTGTCTAAGAACCCACCTGATGGGTCCTGGGTCTCATATGCAACATTTATTAAGCAAACGTGAGTACAAACGTACTCACAAAGTCTTTAAAACAGACCTAGTCTATTCATGCTCATGTGTCAACAAGGCGAGTGGTGGAGTTTATGCAGCAATGTCAGCTTTGACTCATGGCTAACCTACACTACACAATTTTAACTTTTTGTATAAATTTTAGATATTGCACACGAGTCCACAAACTCCATGACAATACACCACCATGGATTCAGTTCCCTCTCTTGGGAGAGTACCATCCACGGTACTCACACTTGTCTTGACATTTTTATGAGTATCCATTTGATTATCTATGAACACCATAAGTTATCCAAGTACTCCATATCCGAGGACGCGACTATTCGAATAGTTTCATACCCTGTAAGGGTGTACTTCTTCACACACGCTCTCGCCATTTATCGTTGTGTGCTCATAAAACCATGCACCTCGACAACCTTCAAGCGGAAGCCGAGCAAGGGAGTCGGCCACAATCGTCAATCACATAAGTCCTCTAGTCCAGGCTATCGCCTATTTGAGACTGAACCCGCACGGAAGTCCGGCCGTAGTTTACACTATGGCCCCAAACGATGTGCGCAGGGTTCCCAAGCCCACCATTCGGGTGACCCTTGGTACACCGTGCCACTGCCTACCGTATCGTAACCCACCCCTATTGTTAGCGCTACGCACGGCCTCCAGCATGCTATAAACACCAGAAACTACTTGCAACTCCTGGACTAAGGACTAAGTGACTGATAAGTCCATAGGGTCAATTAAGTATCCCAACGTGTTGTAACGTCCCAAAATTTGGAATGTTATAATAAATATTAAAATGATTGTTTGTTTGCTTGAGTGATTGAAATTGAGTGAAAATTTGAAACTTTTTGGATCTTTTGAATGAGAGGGAATGAAATGACTTTCCCAAATATTTTACTCTGTATTCTTTCTCCTCAGGAATTCAAATCCATTCCATCACAAAACCCTAGAGTGAAGATGATATGACTTCTTCCATTTGAGAAAATGAAAAGGGATTTGAAAATGGTTTGAGTTCCATTTGAAAATATATTTCAGAAAAAACTTTATGCAACTCAATGATTTTCATGAGAGAGGATAATATAACTTCTTCAAATTATATGAAATATGAGTTGGAAGTGAAAAAAGAATTTGAAAACTATTTGAAAACCCCTTTAAAAGATTTTTTTGAGAGGAGTAATATGACACTCCAAAACCAGGGGTTATTGTGTGAAGTTTTTGAATCATAAAACCCAGGGGGTTATTTGAAAATTATTTCAAAAGAAATTAAAATCAATTTAGGCATTTTCTGAAAAATATTTCTTAAAAATTATTTATTTGGCAGAGGAAAAATGTCCATGAAATGGCATTTATTTTCCTGATAATTTTGGTATAAAACATTTTATTTTAGGAGTTTCCTTTATTAGCATTTATTAATTTTGATTCTCTGGAAACCTCAAAAAGGAAAAAATGTTTAAAAGCCTTTAAGACCCAGCCGACCCAGCACCCTGATCCCTCCCCGAAACCCCTCCCGACCGGCCATCCGACGACAGCGCCCCCTCTCTCCCTCTGACCGCAGGTCCCACCGCCCGACACAAATCCCGCCACGGGCGTCCTCTCCATCACTCCCTCATTACCTCGCCGACGACGAATCCGCGCCGGAATCCGCTCCTCCTGTCCCTCCCCTGACCCCGCCTCGCCGCACCCATTCCCCCCCCCCCGAACACCCCCTCCCCTTACCAGAGCGTCACCCCACAGCTTGCCGGAGTTCCGGTCATCACCGAAGCTCTGTGAGCACGCGCCACTCGCCTCCGTCACCACCACACCGGAGACTCCCCGCCGTCGCCTGGTGCCCTCACCATCGCCGGAGACCCTCTGGGAACGCCACGCCACCACCTCACCGGAGTATCCTCTCCACCCGAAACCCCCACCGCACCTGCCCGTCGCCACCGTCGTCCCCTCGCCTCTCCGATGCCACCAGCCATCCCCGGAGGATCCCCGCCGTCGATTGGAGGCCACGCCATCGCTGGAGGACCGCCGGATCACCGCCCCCGACGACCTCGTTGCTTCATCCTTGCCGAAAAAGCTCCATCACCGGTGACCCCTTCTCGGTGAGCCTCTCACCCTCTCCCCTCCGTTAGATCTCGATCCATCGGCTAGGATTCGATGGCTTAAATCGCCAAACCGTTTTCTTTTAGTGTGGGCCGTTCGCCCATTCATGCACACACCGGTAGCCAATCAGAGAGTGCCACGTAGACCCCTGACCGTTAGTTAAGTTTTTCTTTTTTCTGTTTTCTGTTTTAAAAACAGATTTAGTTCTGATTTTGTTTTAATCATATCTGTTATGTTTTTAGTAGTTTTAATTTGATTCTTTTTGCATTGTGTCACAAATTTTATCTAGTGTCTGAAGATAACGTGTTTGACTATATTTGAATAATTAAATTTGAATTTAAACAGATTTGATTTAAATCTTGTTTTCTGAATAACTTGAGTTTAATAATATATTTTTGATTGATTCTTTTTGCTACTTGTCATTAGTGATCTTAGTTATCAGTAGGTAAGGTTTGAGAATTTTTAGGATTAATTTTATTGGGGTTATTTAACCAAAACATAATCTGTTTTGGTTTCCTATTAGTTTAATTAGTTTGATTTTCTTTTGGTTTAATTTGAAATCTGAATTTGATTTAACTTATGTTTTAGATTTCGTTTAGTTCTGTTGTTCTAAACTTTAGTAATTTACTTTATGATTAACAAAGGATAATTTGTTTAGTTTATGAATTTTTATTCTAGGAACCAATACCCTTTTCCAAATAGGTATAGTTTATTAAAAACAAATTAGTTAGTAATAATTCTTTTAACAAAAGTGTTAAGTAATTAGATTCTGTTTTCAAATAAAGTTTTTATTAATACTTTTCTGTTAAGAAATGTTTTAAACAAAATAGTTTAGTTTACTATAGGAATCTATATCCCTCTTCATTAGGTAATGTTTTATAAAACAACTTAGTTTTAGTAGAGATTATTTTCACAAAAGTTTTAGATAATTTAATTCTGTTTTATAATAAATATTTTGTATTAATTCTTTTATGTTAACTATTAGTTTGGTTAGAAAAAAAAGTTTTGTTTTATATAGTTTAGCCACCTAAACTTAGAGCCCATAGCTTTGTCTTGTTTTGTTTTGTTGAGATGCTCTAGTATTGCTAGTTGAGTTATTTTTTTTGAAAATATTTAAAATAATTGTTTTACAAAGTTTTACTTTCTATTAACTGAGTTGTTATGTATTTTGTTATTTATTTTGTTTGTTTTCTTGTTCTTAGTTTATTATGCAAAAACCTATGTTTGTTTAGAGTGTTGTTTTCATGATTTCTAGTTGTTATTCAAAAGTAATTCTTTTCGCTAAGTAAAATATTTACTAAAATACTTTTGTTATACTTTACTTTGTTTTCGTTTTGTAACTAGTGAAAATAGTTGTTTGTAGTGGAAAACAAATCTTAGTTCTATTGATGTAGTTTTGTTATTTTGAGTTTTGTCTTAAGTATTTCCTTCATCACAACCTTGTTGTCTTTAGTCGTGTGTTTCCTATTGAGTGTTAGTGTTTATTGATAGTATGATTGCTTATATGAATGCAATGTTTGATTATAGATTTCGTCAGAGAGTGACGTATAGTTCTATCAAGTATTTTCTGAGAGCGATACTTATCTTCATCAACAGTACAGGCAAGTTCACTTTGACCATCTATTCCATACCTATGTTTTATTGCATGTAGTGACATCATTGAAAAAAATCCCTCCCGTAGTGTTATTGAAATTCTTGTAGTTGAGTAGAATGCATCAGGTAGGAACCCACCACTTGTTATTTAAGCCCCGGGAACGCTAGTTAGTGAAATGCTATGCTAAAGTAGACGGGGTCTGGTGTTCGTGAGTGGTCTGAAGAAGGACTCCACGACAAGACGACAACTTCATGAAGGCATCTTCACGTCCTGCATCTTCAAGACCTCAAGACTTCAAGACTCGTGAAACAAGTTTTCAATACACACTACTGGGTCAACGATGGAATTGATTGGCACCCTGGAGTAACCAGTGGATCGCTGGGATGCATGGGGAAGTGCCATGAAATATTGCGGAAAGCGTCACCCAGACTCAAAGAGAAGGATGAATACTTCATGCCCGGAAGCTTACCTGTTTAGCCACAAGTCATTATGGGCTCTGGCTTGGTTGATCTTTGTTGTGACTCTGTCTAGGCAGTGCTACGAGATGTAGTCGACGTTAGGATTGGATGGGCACGGTCGGATAGTCAGGGAAGCACGCAGAAAGACCATGTTTCATTCATCCTGTTCTCAAACACCAGGCAGTGCGAGGACTTACTAGGAGGGAACGAATCTTGTGGGTAATGTACACAACACTCTGCAGAGTTAAACCTAATCGATTGGCCGTGTCCCCGGTTACGGACAATTTGAGCCTCTGGACTTGGATCTATCTCTGAACTCTCAACACTGGACTGATAAAAAATTGTGGGCAACTTAAGATACTTGTGGGCATTGGGACATTGGTTGGCGGAACCATGTCATGATAGGTAGCGCCATAGTGAAATTCCTGATATTCCTTTGTTGTAGGAAAAATAAAACCAGCTTTTACGCAAAAAACTTAGACACAGAGCTACAAAGCCTTTGCATATAGAATAGTCTTTATTCTTCTGTTCTTCTATGGTGATCTTGCCAGTACATTCAATGTACTGACCTACACGGCTGCAACGTCTTATGTTGCAGATACTCTTCTACGACGGGTAAGAGTACGATTCAGGGTTACGGTCCGCACTCAACCTGCCGTTGGTGTTATTGGGACTCCACTCCCATTGACTGTATCCGCTGCTATTTTAAGGTATATATCAGTTCTACGTTAATTACATGTGATTGCACTTTGATATATACATTGATGTACTGTGTGTGCCAACATACTGATCTAGGGATGGCACAGAATACACAGAGGCTTAACTTGTTTTGAGTCGGGTCGCTACAGGAATGGTATCAGAGCACATGTTGACTGTAGGACGTGACCCTAGACAAATGGAAAGCCCTAGGACAGGATATCCCTAAAAATTTATCTTCTAAAAAGATTCTTTACTTCTTGTCTTCTCTGATTTTTCCAAATAGTCCTTCTTATCTAAATTAGTTAGAATATACCCTTCCTTTTTGACCACACGAAGGATCAACTGAAGCCCTCCAAGAAGGACAAGATATCTGACAACTGGTGACCAACTCAGACAAAGATGTATTCCATTATGGAAGAGCTACAAAAAGGATTGAAGATTGTACGGATCTAAAGAAATTGAAGACCATGAAGAATTTCCAGGATATTATGCCCCTAGAAGACCAAACCCCTGTTATGTACTTACGTTAGATACGATGATTTGTAAGCTGTCATTTGTGTGTATTTTTTTTGACAGCCACAACTGAAATCTATTTTCAAAACCATTGTTTGTATTGTGTGTATCCCCTCCTTTCCCTCTCTAACTCATCCCAAAACCTTGAACCTAATAGATGATGAATGAAGCTGGACTTGTGTATTCTGGATCAATGACTCGGTTAGAGACGGAGGAATGGATTCAGACCATGGAGAATTATCTAAGGAGTAACCTTGTTACAAGGAACAAGATGGTCCAATATGATTTTTGGTGCTTTGCAGAACGTGCTGCAAATTGGTGGAAGATGCATGAAGCTATCCATGATAGTCAAGCATCAATCACTTGGGAAGAATTCAAGAGGACTCTGCAAAAGTCTCATGTTGTTACCAACACCCAGAAGCCCCGTAGCAAAGATGTGAAGAAGATTTGTGCATGCAAGATATGTGGAGAGATAGGACACACCCAGGAAGAACATAAGGATGGATGCCCTCATTATCACCCTGCTGAGGAATGCCCAACTGGACAGGTGACCTGTTTCTTGTGTGAAGGAACCAATCACTACCCTGCTCAATGCCAAATGTACCCCAAGGTACAAGAGGTCATCAAGCAGCAGAAGGAAGCCATGGAGGAAGCCTTCAGAGAAAATACAGGAGAACTTGTGATGAAGGAAGATGTTGAAGACCCGAATGGAGAAAGCCTAACGAGATTTTATTCCAATGTCTGCTATTCATGTGGAGAAGAAGGACATTTCTCACAGGACTGTACAAAGGAAAGAAAAGAGTATCTGGGAAACTCCCCGACAGAAGAAGTGGAGTTTGATCCATAGGAAATTGAAATTTTGATCGGAACAAAGGATCCCAAGAAGAGAAACCGAAGACGTCCTCAGAACAACCCGATTTCTGCAAAGAAGGATCTGAGTCAGATCATGTGTTTCCAATGCAAGAAGACAGGACATTACTCCTATACCTGCTAGGAGAAGAAGGCTAAACATGAGTAGTCTGAGTTTTGGATTTTGGAAGTAATAAATGTAATAGGTAGCACTCTTACCTTTTTGAAGTTATGTAACGGAAGCCTCGGAGTTTGTAATAAGTTCATGAGATGAAAGAAATTTATGGTGTCATGATTTGCCTATGTTGTATTACATGTGTTGTTACTTTATGAACAAAGAACTCCGGCCATTTTCGAGGATATAAGAAAATAAGGTCTATGCAGACGTGGGTGCAGTTCATTTTAAGTGTGGTAGTAACCACAGGGATAAATGAGTGAAGTAGATATTAAGGAGCTTGGATAACTGAATACAGGTGAAGAGTGTGGAACCATATCCAAACTATGTGGATGATAACCATGAGACAAAGTGCTTTCGAAGCTGGAATGTTGAGAAAAAGAGTGATTGTGATGAAACCATACCCAAGGTTAAACAGACCAATGGAAAGGAAAATGGATTCCGCGGAGTGGAATCTAAACAAGAATATGTCTGTGAAGGGTATGGTGGAGTAAACTAAAGGTAATGTTGGAATGTGGAACGTTAGTAACCCCAATAGTGAGTTAAAGCTGTTCAAGTATTCAAGTGAACCCACAACTCACTGACCTCAGGATTGATAAGGATCAAGCCCCACCTTTGTGAAGGAAGAAACTTGGAAGAAGCTACGACTGACCAGCAAACATTTTCTTAGGAGTATACAAAAAACCTGAGAGTTGTGAAGAAATGCTAGATCCTTTGTTTGGCTTGCAGAATCAATGCATTTATCCGAACTTCGTTCGTTGACAAGAGAAAATTCTGCAACGTTTGTGAGGAACCCCAAGTGATAGAATACGAGATTCAGTAAACCTTATACAAGGTAATGATTTCAGTGCGACTTGGCTTGGCCACCATGACGACTTACTCTTATCATTCTCTTGCTATTCGGAATGGTAAATCTGAGTGAATTACCCATAGTAAAGAGACGACGTTCTTTGAAGCTTGTGTTTAAGCCTTAGAATGGTATGATGAAACCCCTTGTACCTGACAGTTGCTGTCACACGTAGGCATTTTTCGGTGAGGACTGAAGCCACGACCCATTTCACTGCAGGACAACCACTAATGGCAGACCACCATGAGATCATTGATAAGTTACTTAGAATGAACGCGAGACCTATCAATTAAGAAGACCCAGTATTAGAGGAAATACATGCTGTTATGAGAACACAAGATTTTGATTCAAACAGAAGAGCATCACCGAAGGAGCTATCGAGAAGAATGTGAACAGATAGATGCACCCACAAGAATACCAGGATTTTGAGAGACCAGTAACTCTCAATTTAAGTGTGGTAGACCCCACACCTTCCAGGTCAATGGAGTCTTGTTGGAAGACCCCACACCTTCTTGGTCAGTGGATTTGTTAGAAGACCCCCAAACCCTAACCTTTTCTTTCTAGCCTTTCGAATCTTGAGGACGAGATTCATTTTAAGTGTTGTAGGTTTGTAACATCCCAAATTTTGGAATGTTATAATAAATATTAGAATGATTGTTTGTTTGCTTGAGTGATTAAAATTGAGTGAAAATTTGAAACTTTTTGAAACTTTTGAATGAGAGGGAATGAAATGACTTTCCCAAATATTTTACTCTGCATTCTTTATCCTCAGGAATTCAAATCCATTCCATCACAAAACCCTAGAGTGAAGATGATATGACTTCTTACATTTGAGAAAATGAAAAGGGATTTGAAAATGGTTTGAGTTCCATTTGAAAATATATTTCAGAAAAAACTCTATGCAACTCAATGATTTTCATGAGAGAGGATAATATGACTTCTTCAAATTATATGAAATATGAGTTGGAAGTTTAAAACAAAGATTGGAAAAAAGAATTTGAAAACTATTTGAAAATTTCTCATATGGGGTTTCACTTTCATAATTGAATTCCCTATTTGAATTTGTAAGCATTCAAACCCCTTGAAAAGATTTTTTTGAGAGGAGTAATATGACACTCCAAAACCAGGGGTTATTGTGTGAAGTTTTTGAATCATAAAACCGAGGGGGTTATTTGAAAAATATTTCAAAAGAAATTAAAATCAATTTAGGCATTTTCTGAAAAATATTTCTTAAAAATTATTTATTTGGCAGAGGAAAAATGTTCATGAAATGGCATTTATTTTCCTGATAATTTTGGTATCAAACTTTTTATTTTAGGAATTTCCTTTATTAGCATTTATTAATTTTGATTCTCTAGAACCTGAAAAAGGAAAAAATGTTTAAAAGCCTTTAAGACCAAGTCGGCCCAGCCCCCTGATCCCTCCACGAAACCCCTCCCGACCGACCGCCCGATGACAACGCCCTCTCTCTCTCTCTGACCGCGGGTCCCACTGCCCGATGCAAATGCCCCCGCGGTCGTCCTCTCCATCACTCCCCCCTTACCTCGTCGACGACGAATCCACGCCGGAATCCGCTCCTCCTGTCCCTCCCCTGAGTCCGCACTTGGCCTATATAAGAGCCCCTTCCTGGCCCCACCCAGTTCCCCCCCCCCCGAACACCCCCTCCCCTCGCCAGAACATCACCCAACAGCTCACCGGAGTTCCGGTCATCACCGAAGCTCTGTGAGCACGTGCCACTCGCCTCCGTCACCACCACATGTCCCCGACGCGACCAACCTTCACCGTAGACTCCCCGCCGTCGCCTGGTGCCCTCACCATCGCCGGAGACCCTCTGGGAACGCCACACCACCACCTCGCCAGAGTATCCTCTCCACCTGAAACCCCCACCGCACCTGCCCGTCGCCACCGTCATCCCCTCGCCTCTCCGACGCCACCAGCCATCCCCGGAGGATCCCCACCGTCGATTGGAGGCGAGCCATCACCGGAGGACTGCCGGAACACCGCCCACGACGACCTCGTCGCTTCGGCCTCGCCGGAAAAGCTCCATCGTCGGCGACCCCTTCTCGGTGAGCCTCTCACCCTCTCCCCTTCGTTAGATCTCAATCCATCGGCTAGGATTAGATGACTTAATTCGCCGAAACGTTTTCTTTTAGTGTCGGCCGTTCGCCCATTTAGCACTCACGCACACACCGGTAGCCAATAAGAGAGTGCCACGTAGACCCCTGACCGTTAGTTAAGTTTTTCTTTTTTCTGTTTTCTGTTTTCAAAACAGATTTAGTTCTGATTTTGTTTTAATCATATATTTTATGTTTTGAGTTGTTTTAATTTGATTCTTTTTGCATTGTGTCACAAATTTCATCTAGTTTCTGTAGATACCAAGTTTGACTATATTTCAATAACTAAATTTGAATTTAAACAGATTTGATTAAAATCTTGTTTTCTGAATAACTTGAGTTTAATAATATATTTTTGATTGATTCTTTTTGCTACTTGTCACTAGTGATCTTAGTTATCAGTAGGTAATGTTTGAGAATTTTTAGCATAAATTTTAGTAGGTTTATTTAACCAAAACACAATCTGTTTTAGTTTTCTATTAGTTTAATTAGTTTGATTTTGTTTTGGTTTAATTTGAAATCTGAATTTGATTTAACTTATGTTTTAGATTTCATTTAGTTATGTTGTTCTAAACTTTAGTAATTTACTTGCTGATTAACAAAAGATAATTTTTTTAGTTTATGAATTTTTATTCTAGGAACCTATACCCTTTTCCAAATAGGTATAGTTTATTAAAAACAAATTAGTTAGTAATAATTCTTTTAACAAAAGTTTTAAGTAATTAGATAATGTTTTCAAATAAAGTTTTTAGTAATACTTTTCTGTTAAGAAATGTTTTAAACAAAATAGTTTAGTTTACTATAGGAATCTATATCCCTCTTCATTAGGTAATGTTTTATAAAACAACTTAGTTTTAGTAGAGATTATTTTCACAAAAGTTTTAGATGATTTAATTCTGTTTTATAATAAATATTTTTTATTAATTCTGTTCTGTTAACTATGAGTTTGGTTACAAAGAAAAAAAATAGTTTTGTTTTATATAGGTTACCCACCTAAACTTAGAGCCCATAGCTTTGTCTTGTTTTGTTTTGTTGAGATGCTCTAGTATTGCTAGTTGAGTTATTTTTTTTGAAAATATTTAAAATAATTTTTTTACAAAGTTTTACTTTCTATTAACTGAGTTGTTATGTATTTTGTTATTTATTTTTTTTGTTTTCTTGTTGTTAGTTTATTATGCAAAAACCTATGTTTGTTTAGAGTGTTGTTTTCATGATTTCTAGTTGTTCTTCAAAAGTAATTCTTTTTGCTAAGTAAAATATTTACTAAAATACTTTTGTTATGCTTTACTTTGTTTTTGTTTTGTTACTATTGAAAATAGTTGTTTGTAGTGGAAAACCAATCTTATTTCTATTGATGTAGTTTTATTATTTTGAGTTTTGTCTTATGTATTTCCTTCATCACAACCTTGTTGTCTTTAGTCGTGTGTTTCCTATTGAGTGTTAGTATTGATTGATAGTATGATTGCTTATATGAATGCAATGTTTGATTATAGATTTTGTTGGAGAGTGACGTATAGTTCTATCAAGTATTTTCTGAGAGCGATACTTATCTTCATCAACAGTACAGGCAAGTTCACTTTGACCATCTATTCCATACCTATGTTTTATTGCATGTAGTGACATCATTCAACAAAATCCCTCCCGTAGTGTTATTGAAATTCTTGTAGTTGATTAGAATGCATGAGGTAGGAACCCACCACTTGTTACTTAAGCCTCGGGAATGCTAGTTAGTGAAATGCTATGGTAAAGTAGACGGGGTCTGGTATGACTGTTCGTGAGTGGTGTGAAGAAGGACTCCACGACAAGACGACAACTTCATGAAGGCATCTTCACGTCCTGCATCTTCAAGACTTCAAGACTCGTGAAACAAATTTTCAATACACACTACTGGGTGAAGGATCGAATTGATGGGCACCCTGGAGTAACCAGTGGATGCCTGAGATGCATGGGGAAGTGCCATGACATCTTGCGGAAAGCTTGACCCAGACTCAAAGAGGAGGATGAATACTTCATGCCCAGAAGCTTACCTGTGTAGCCAGAAGTCATTATGGGCTCTGGCCTAGTTGATCTTTGTTGTGACTCTGTCTAGGCAGTGCTACGAGATGTAGTCGACGTTAGGATTGGATGGGCACTGTCGGATAGTCAGGGAAGCACTCTGAAAGACCATGTTTCGTTCATCCTGTTCTCAAACACCAGGCAGTGCGAGGACTTACCAGGAGGGAACGAATCTTGTGGGTAAAGTACACAACACTCTCCAGAGTTAAACCTAATCGATTAGCCGTGTCCCCGGTTACGGACAATTTGAGCCTTTGGACTTGGATCTATCTCTGAACTCTCAACACTGGACTGATAACAAATTGTGGGCAACTTAAGATACTTGTGGGCATTGAGACATTGGTTGGCGGAACCATGTCATGATAGGTAGCTCCATAGTGAAATTCCTGATATTCCTTTGTTGTAGGAAAAATAAAATCAGCTTTTACGCAAAAAACATAGACACAGAGCCACAAAGCCTTTGCATATCGAATAGTCTTTATTCTTCTGTTCTTCTATGGTGATCTTGCTAGTACATTCAATGTACTGACCTACACGTCTGCAACGTCTTATGTTGCGGATACTCTTCTACGACGGGTAAGAGTACGATTCAGGGTTACGGTCCGCACTCAACCCGCCGTTGGTGTTATTGGGACTCCACTCCCGTTGACTGTATCCGCCGCTATTTTTAAGGTATATATCAGTTCTACGTTAATTACATGTGATTGCTCTTTGATATATACATTGATGTACTGTGTGTGCCAGCATACTGATCCAGGGATGTCACAGAATACAGAGAGGCTTAACTCGTTTTGAGTCGGGTCGCTACACGTGTGGTAGTACCTAGTCTTGGATCACAAACACAGAACTCGGTTCCTAAGAACGGTCCAATTGAGACAACCCGCTATGTACTCTTACATAGCCTCTCATCGCTACCTTTACCAAATCGAGTTCATCGTAAGCTTATCACATCAGAACAACATGGTTTCACTCTAGTTCATCACCCAGATGAAACAGACCTGACACAACTCTAAGCATAGCAAGCATAGCAGGCAAAGTAAGCTAAGCACATCATTGCACAAGCTTCTACCAGGTATGCTAGGTTGCAAGGTTTAGCAATTTACTGTGACAATGAAAGGTCATGCAAAAGAACAGGTTCATCTACCGTGTATGACAGACAAGTGAGCGTTTGTCCTAATGCAATAAACAAGAGCAGGAGCGAGAGAGTGGGATATTATCGGAATGATCAAGGGGGTTGCTTGCCTTGCTGGGTAGCGAGAAGGTTCTCTCCTTCGTTGGAATACTCGGGGGTATCCTTAGAAGCGGGGCCTACCGTAATGCAGATAAATAGCAATCAATACACGCAAGTGCAACAATGTGATGCATGATCATGACATGGCAGCATGTATGGATGATCTCATGCAGCTATTGTCCAAGTTTATTTGAAGTGACTTTGAATATAAGTTCAAAATCGTTTTTCATTTCAAATTCCATATATTAACCTATTAGCAAATGTCAATGTTCTTCTACATAGGTTGCTCTAACATGCATGATAATAGCACCATTAGATTCATTGAATTTTTCTGATACATTTTCATATATAGATTATTTTTATCTGAGTTACAGATTAATTTATATGAATTTTTGAAGTTTTAAAAGTTTTTTGGAATTATTTTAAAACTAGAAATTCCTTTTATTTCATCAGCCTGACGTCATCATGGCGTCAGCAGGTCAGCTGACCAGGCGAGGTCAAACCTGACTAGTGGGACCCAATGGTCAGTTACCCAGTCACTACGAGGGTTAATCATTTAACTAATTACTAATTAGATTAGTGTAGGGCCCATTTGTCAATGGGACATTAACTTAATTAATTTAGTTAATTAAATTGTGAACCTAGATTTGACTAACAGGGCCCAGCCCCACTTGCCAGTGACCTAGGGGTCAAACCCCTGGTGGTCAAACTGGTTGACTCGCCAGCGTTGAGCCACCGACGACGTCAGGGACAGTGGAGGGGTGTCGGGATTCCTCCTCCGGCGACCAAACGGATGGCAGAGGGCACCAATCTACTCTGCTTGCTCGCGCGCGTCGAACCCGACACCTCTCAGGGGATGGAATGGCCGGAATCGGCGCCGGCGATGAGCACGGTGGCTGCCGGAGCTCAGGCGAGCACGGGCTCGTCGAGCCGGAGCTCAAACGAGCCACCTGAGGGATCCTAGAGGTGCCTGGGATCATCCTAAGAACGCCTACGTGCTCAGGTGTGGGCTTGGGCCACTGCAGCGGCGACGAGGACCTCTCGGACCCAAGAGGATCCGGCGCTAGAACGATCTATCAAAGAGGGAAAAGGGGGGAAAGGACCACAGGGCGGGCTCGGGGAAGGCCTGGAGCATCTACGAGCTTCACTTCTTCGCTGGCGGCCGGAGATTGAAGACGATGGCGATGCGGCGATGGGGAGCTCTTGGCGATGCGCGGCTTGGCGAGAAGGAAGAGGGCGACAAGGCGGAGCTCTGGAGCTACCTAGCGAGGCAGGGGAGCGGCTGGAGCGACGGTGCTATGCGGTGGAGCTATGGCGGCCAATGCGATAGAGGTGGAGAGGAAGAGAGGCGAGCGAGAGCGAGAGGGATAGGGCGATGGGGACGGCTCTCTGAGCTTATCCCCGTCGCGCTGGCGTGGGGGACGTTAGGAGGCGGCTACCGGCGTGGAGGCACACCCGCGCCCGCGGTACGGCCACACACCCGTCCTCCTGGCTGCCACGAGGATGACGACCTCCCTAGGCCTGGTGGGACGGCCTAGCCTGGGCCTAGGTGGGTTTCCTTTCCCTTTTTTCTTTTACTTTCTGTTTTCTAATTCTGACATTTATTTTCTTTTCTTTTCAGGTACAAATACTTTTATAAAATATCTCAAATATTTTGTAATACCAAGTTTGAATATTTCAAACTCCAATAAAAAGTTTCAGGATATTTTGAAATATAAAATAATGATAGTGCTTTATTTGGCATTTTCAGAGGCTTTATCATTTGTTTTTATATTGCTATAGCTGTTCAAATATTTAAAATGGCCCCTGTTATAATCATGTCCATAATTATCAGACATAGGGAACATTTTGTAAGGGCATATTGAATTTGTTGAGTTTTCAGAACCTTGAATTAATTTGATTCAAATATGAGCTTGGGGTTTCTTTTAGCCCCCATTTCATGTTGATGCGAAATTAAAACATGATGCACACACAAACTATCCTATGACATATAGCTAGGGATGTGACAACTCACCCCCACTCAAAAGAATATCGTCCCGAAATTTTGAAGTCGTCGGGAAGAGCGTGGGGTACTCTAGTCGAAGACGATCTTCTCTTTCCTATGTGGCCTCCTTTCTAGAATGGTGTGACCACTGAACCTTGAGGAACTTGATGTTCCATCGCCGAGTCGTACACTCAGCTTGATCAAGAATACGAATAGGGTATTATCGATATGTAAGGTTATCTTGGAGATCAAGCGCTTCGTGGTCTACCTCACGGACAGGGTCCGAGAGGCAAGGCTTGAGTTGCGAGACGTGGAAGACATCATGAACCTTGGAAAGATCCGACGGAAGTTCCAATTGGTAGGCAACCTCTCGTCGTTTAGAAAGAATGTGAAAAGGTCCAATGTAACGAGGAGCCAACTTGCCCTTGATACTGAATCGATGGGTACCCTTCAGAGGCGTAACCCGAAGGTAACCCTTATCGTCAACTTCATAGGTCATAGCCTTATGATGGCGATCATATTGGCTCTTTGACGAGATTGGGCTATTTTCAACTTTTCACGAATAATGCGAACTTGCTCCTCTACATCCTGGATCATATCCGGGCCAAAGAGTTGCCTCTCTCCGGTTTCTGACCAGTTAAGAGGTGTTCGACACCTTCGCCCATAGAGAACTTCAAAAGGGGCTTTGCCCAAGCTTGATTGATAAGTATTGTTATATGAAAATTTGGCAAATGGAAGACATTTCCCCCAATTCATACCGAAGGATATAACACATGCTCGGAGCATGTCTTCGAGAATTTGATTGACTCGCTCAACTGGACCACTTGATTGCGGGTGGAAAGCGGTGCTAAAGGATAGATGAGTCCCCATAGCGGTTTGAAAACTTTCTCAGAATCGGGAAGTAAAGATACTTCCGAGATCTAGGTTAATCTCCAATGGAACACCATGAAGACAGACTATTCGAGAAACATATAACCCCGCTAGCTGGCTAGCAGTTATACTCTCCCAAATAGGAAGAAAATGAGCCACTTTGGAAAGGCGATTAATGAGCAGAAAGATAACATTATTCCCTCTCTTGGTCCTATGAAGTCCGGTAATGAAATCCATACCGACCTTATACCATTTCCATTCGGGAATAGCAAAAGGATGAAGGGTGCCAGAAGGCCTTTGATGTTCTGCTTTGACGCGACGACAAACATCACAATTAGCAACGAACTAAGCAATTTCTCTCTTCATCCTAGTCCACCAGAACCTCTGGCGTAGGTCCTGATACATCTTTGTACTACCCGGATGAATTGTGAAAGGAGAATCATGAACCTCCTTAAGGATCAGCTGTCTTAAGCGTGTGCTCTTGGGAACCACCAACCGGTTCTGGAAGAACACAACACCTTCATCGTCCTTGGAGAAATCTTTAGTGTTTCCGCTAGCAATATTCTCCTATATCTTGGATATACCCTTATCATATTTCTGGACAACTACTATTTGATCCTTAAGATTAGGTTTCGCCACCAACTTGGATAGGAATCCTTGAGGAACAATATGAAGGTTTAACTTCCGAAATTCCTCATGGGGAAGTGGTTGACCTTGTTGTAGCATCAGGTTGTTACAATAAGACTTACAACTTAGTGCATCAGCCATAACATTGGCCTTCCCCAGGGTTTAAGTTATCCCTAAGTAGTAATCTGTAATCAACTCAACCCACCGTCTTTGCCTGAGATTCAAATCCTCTTGGGTGAAAATATATTTCAGACTTTGGTGATCAGTGTAAATTTCACAATGATTACCCAGAAGGTAATGTCACCAGGTTTTTAGTGCATGGACCACAACTGCAAGCTCAAGATCATGTGTTGGATAATTATCCTCATGTGGACGCAACTATCGAGATGCGTATGCAATCATATGACGGTCTTGCTTGAGAATGCAATCTAATCCTTGTCGCGACACGTCGCAATAGATAACAAAGTCCTTAGAGAAGTGTGGTGGCACCAGAACGGGAGTAAAGGTCAATCGTCTTTTCAACTCCTGAAAACTATGCTCGCATTGTGGATTCCACTCAAACCTTTTATCTTTCTTGAGGAGTTCAGTCAGAGGTTTCACAACCTTGGAGAAATTCTCGACAAAGCTCGCTAAGCCAACGAAACTCCGAACTTGCTTAACCGATTCAGGTTGAGTCCAATCAAGGACGGCCTGAACTCTCTTGTGATTGATAGCAACACCTTTACAAGAGATCACGTGGCCTAGATAGGTCACTTCTTGCAACCAAAATTCAAACTTGGAGAATTTGGCATAGAGACAGTGCTCTCGAAGTTTCATCAATACCAGCCTTAGATGCTTGGCATCTTCCTGTTCGTTCTTCGAGTAGATGAGTATGTCGTCGAGGTAAACCACGACGAATTTATCCAAATACTCCATGAAGATCAAATTCGTCAAGCGAGAGAAGGTGGTTGGGGCATTTATTAAACCGAAGTACATAACGGTGTACTCGTATTGGTCGTAACGAGTAACAAACGCCATTTTTGGAATGTCCCTGTTCCTAATTCTGATTTGATGGTATCCCAACCTCAAATCCATTTTGGAAAAGACAGAGGATCCAGCGAGTTGATCATACAAATCGTTGATCCTGGGGAGCGGATACTTATTCTTTATGGTGACCAGATTCACTGGCCGATAATCCACAACCATCCGATCCGATCCATCCTTCTTCTTGAGGAAGAGGACGGGACAAGCCCAAGGAGAGGAACTAGGATGGATGAAACCTTTCTTCAAAGCCTAATCGAGTTGGGTCTTAAGTTCGGCTAGTTCTCAGGGTGCCATCTTATAGGGTCTTCTGGTTATTGGGACAGTCCCTGGAATGAGATCTATCACAAACTCAACATCTCTGACAGGAGGAATTCCTAGCAGTTCTTCTGGAAAGACATCCGGAAAGTCACGGACTACCGTAATATCTTCTAGTTTTGGAAGAGGGCTAGCATTGAGGGAATAGAGTTGGCGCTTGGCTGTTCGAGTGGAGACGTTAACTATCTCACCGGATGGATGTGTAAGTTGAACATTCGTAGTATGAGTATCAATCTTAGAATAGTGGACTTTCATCCAATCCATGCCTAAGATGATATTAATGTCCGAAAACTTGAGGGCTATCAAAGATGCTAGGAAGACTAGCCTATCCACCAGAATCTCATTATCATGGCTCACTCTACAAGTTTGCCACTTTGAACCAGGAGTCTGAACTACTAAAGGAGTAGGCATATCACAAAAAGACATGTTAGGCAACTGTGCATAACTTCCTGAGACGAAAGAATGAGATGCCCCAGTATCAAATAGAACAGAAGCTGGATGACTATTGACAACGAGCATACCTAGGATAACATCAGGATCCTCAATGGCTTCCTTAGCAGAGACATAATTCACTCGTCCACGAGCAGGAGCTGGCTTCACATAGAAGTCTTTTCCCGGCTTCCCACGTCCAACGGGCTTAGCATTGCTCTGAGGACAATCACGAGAGTAGTGCCATGGTTCCCCACACTTGTAGCACACCATGATTGTACGGGGAGCAACATTGACAGGCGGACCTCCGAATGGCCTAGCTGGAGGATTGGGCTGAGCTGGGCCAGGCGCTTGGAAGGATGGCCTCGTAGTGGATCTTGGTGGCAGAGCTGCGTTGGGCACCCTGACCCGATGTTTGTTGGAGCCCGAGCAAGTCACGGTTGTGCTTCCTCGTTGCCTCATAGTCAGTAAGTCCAGACTCGACATTGATAGCCTTGTTGACGAGAGCCTGGAAGGTTGTGCACTCATGCAGGCGCAGAACTCGACGGAGCTCAGGATTGGGTCCCTTGCAGAACCTAGCCTGCTTCTTAGCATCGGTTGAAACTTCCTCCGGAGCATAGCGAGCAAGATTGCCAAACTCATGGCTATAGACATCCACTGACAGTCTGCCCTGGGTGAAATTACAGAATTCCTCTCTCTTGCGACCCATCATCCCTTCTAGGACGTGATTGGTATGAAATGCTGCACTAAATTCTGCCCAAGTTGTGCGGGGCCTGCGGGATGCATGGCTTCATAAATTTCCCACCACAGATTGGCGGGTCCTGCCAGAAAGTAGGTAGCAAAGGTCACCTTGTTGGCCTTGGATACATTGGCAGCTCGGATCTTACGAAACAGGCTGATCAGCCAATCATCCGCATCGAGTGGGTCGATCGAATGATGATACTTGGGTGGGCATAGCTTGACGAAGTCACCTACGGACACACCACCATTGTGATCATTGCGGGGGGCATGCGCTGTGTTCTGCTCAATTCGTTCCAGCAACCTATTGGTCTCCCTTTTGTTCCTTTCAGCTTCAAGCATCACTTTTGCCAAAGAAGGCGCATGTGGCAGATCCTCTTGCCTTGGCTAGCTTCCCTCGCCCTGCTCAGGGGCAGGCACGGGGTTATTCCTAGTTGCCACCATCCTAGGAAAACAAACCCACAACTTAAACATAGAGGACATCAACTCTAACACGTGATATAAGGAATGTACTGGACAACATGGCATGCAGGGTAAGCAACCAAACAACATGGTAATAACAACTTCCATGTGACACCATGATTCATACATACCATGACAAAGTTCAGTACAAGCCCAAGCTGAATACAAACTACAGAGTGATGACACAACTCATCGAAGGCATTACAAGCTTCCTATACATTATCTATCTACACCTCCAGAACTCAACTCTTAACCTTGGTCATATCCCACAAGACACGCAGGACTGTGGCGATACGACTACTACCATACTATTACTAACATCCACGTACTCAAGCATCACCGTAGAATGCCTCATACAGGTTACCCCCGTGACCCGGGAGCTGAACCTAAGGATCTAGAAATACTCTAGCCTATGATCCCTGGAAATCGTAAGGACATGGATGTGGCCTTGGTCCCCTTGTTGGCGGCAACAACGGTCCTCGAAGAGGGGTGATGCCTTCAACATCGGGCCAGTCTAAGTGTGTTGGCAGATGAGTCCGCGAGGGGGTCAGCATCTCCAAATCTCCATAGCCTGTCTACACGACAAGTGCCAACTGCGTCAGGGCTGAACAAAGACATGCACGGGTAGCATAAAGCTCCATGCGAAGGGCACGTGCATCACGATCCCTGTTCTCCAACATCTGAGCGTACACCTGCAGCCTATGATCTTCATGGGAATGATCATAGTAGGCTGCGCTAAGATAACCATCCTCTCCTCCCATAGAAGAAGGAACATAACAGAACTCTGTGTTCTAAAGCAAACCATGGTGAAACCTCATGATAGTCAGCATGGTGTAGGCGGCCTCCTAAACTGCCATGTCTATGGTGACACCTAATCCATAAGTCTAGTGAAGCGGCTCTGCAGCTCCAGGATATGAAGGATATATCTTAACAGTACACAGATACTAGCTCTGGTTGAAATCTCGATACTATTCCTCCACTATGTACTCTGGGTACCAACGGTTGCCAGCCTCCATCATAACTCTAACCAACATGGCCGTGTGACCCGGTACATCGATGCACGTAGTCAGACGGACCACCTGACGGAATGGACGAGGGGGCATTTGAAACAGAGAATGATGCAAGACATTAGAGATTCTAGCAGAAATTGGACATCATAACGGCTATAATTGCTCAAAAAGGATTTTGAGACAACTGCAAAAGATTGGAAAAGCATAACAACTCGAATTTCTAGACTAAAATCTCTTCTCCATCTGTTTGTCACACCAACAATACTCAAGTACCGACACTCACTTGCAAACAAGCTAGCTAGTAGTCCATGGTTAGTAACTCGTCATCCTAAGCAGTAGATGAGAAACCTAGTTCTTATCCCCGTAGAAAAGATGAGAATGACTCAGAATAGAAAACTTGGGAACAGGCGTGAAAAGAGCCTTACGTTCCCTTCCACAATCAATTCCCCTACTTTTCTATAGTGTTTCTAGACTCAACTTCGACCAGTTTGGCTTGGTAGTCCTATAGTCAGTCAGCCTCTGATACCAACGTTGTCGGGACCCCGATCCTAAGTCACATGAATCCACACTATAACATATCACATCACTTTGCGGCCTCGCACATGATAAGCTCCATGGCTGCAGACTTACCTTAGTCGGACCATTCGCGTCTTTTGGCTCATGTATGTGAACATGTCGCTGGCCATCAAACGATAGAGAACCTGGGCCGACACGACTAGTCATAGGACCCAAGTGGCACATCCGTATGGAAACAGGCATATGTAACCCAACAATGCAGGTGTCGGCCTCAAGCATGTGTAGACGAGTCATAGCAAGCTACAAGGACTACATTACGCCGTGAGACATAAATGCCATCATTGCACGTAGACGAGTCATAGCTGGCTACAGGGACTCCATTACACTGCGAGACATTTCCCCGAAGGGATAGACACAGCAGCAAAGAAGGATACATGCCGGTCAATCAATGTGTCCGGAGCAGTAGCAAGCTACCATGGCTTGGTGGAAGCACAAAGAGGCAGTTTCCCATAAAGAGTACTACTAAAGGCAAACGACAAGGTGTCGGATCCCATACATACCGTTGCACATCACACGTACGCATGACATGCCCGATATGCATAGATACAACCATGGCATCACAACATAACAATACAACAACTTTTATTTAAGGGGCTCGGACGAGCCTTGCATAACATGTTCTTACAGATAGGGGTCACATGACCAGACACTCAAGTCATACAAACAGTTCATACAAACCAAGCAGAAGCATAAGTTGTCTAAGTAGAGACAGATGAAAGGGTAAAACGGCACATGGCTTGACTATCAACAACACGCCACAAGGCATAGGTCGTAGTTGGGACACCAGCTATTCGGCATCGTCGACATCTAGAAAGAACCCACCTGATGGGTCCTGGGTCTCATCTACAACATTTAAGGAAACATGAGTACAAACATACTCAACAAGTCTTTAAAATAGAACTAGTCTATTCATGCTCATGTGTCAACAAGGGGAGTGCTGCAGTTTATGCAGCAATGCCATCTTTGACTCATGGCTAACCTACACTACCCAATTTTAACTTTTTGTTTAAATTTTAGATATTGCACATTAGTCCACTAACTCCATGAAAATACACCACCATGGATTCACTTCCCTGTCTTGGGAGAGTGCCATCCATGGTACTCACACTTGTCTTGATATTTTTATGAGTATCCATTTGATTATCTATGAACAACATAAGTTATCCAAGTAGTCCATATCCAAGGACGCGGCTATTCGAATAGTTTCATACCCTGCAGGGGTGTACTTCTTCACACACGCTCTCGCCACTTACCGTTGTGTGCTCATAAAACCATGCACCTGGGCAACCTTCAAGCGGAAGCCCAGCGAGGGAGTCGGCCACGACTATCAATCACATAAGACCTCTAGTCCAGGCTATCGCCTATTTGAGATTGAACCTGCACAGAAGTCCGGCCGAAGTTTCCGCTACGGCCCCAAACGATGTGCGCGGGGTTCCTAAGCTCACCACGTGGGTGACCCTTGGTACACCGTGCAACTACCTACCGCGTCGTAACCCACCCCCAGGGTCAGCACTATGCACAGCCTCTAGCATGCTATAAACACCAGAAACTACTTGCAACTCTTGAACTAAGGACTAAGCGACTGACAAGTCGTGTGGTAGTATATCTTGGATCACAAATACGGAACTCAGTTCCTAAGAACGGTCCCAATGAGACAACCCGCTATGTACTCCTACATAGCCTCTCATCGCTAACTTTACCAAATCGAGTTCATCATAAGCTTATCACATCAGAACAACATGGTTTCACTCCAGTTCATCACCCAGATGAAACAGACCTGACACAACTCTAAGCATAGCAAGCATAGCAGGCAAAGTAAGCTAAGAACATCATGGCACAAGCATCTACTAGGTATGCTAGGTTGCAATGTTTAGCAATTTACTGTGACAATGACAGGTCATGCAAAAGAATCGGTTCATCTACCATTTATGACAAACAAGTAAAAGTTTGTCCTAATGCAATAAACAAGAGCAGCAACAAGAGAGTGGGATATTATTAGAATGATCAAGGGGGTTGCTTGCCTTGCTGGGTAGCTGGAAGGTTCTCTCCTTCGTTGGAATACTCGGGGGTATCCTCAGAAGCAGGGCCTACCGTAATGCAGATAAATAGCAATCAATACATGCACGTGCAAAAATATGATGCATGATCATGACATGGCAGCATGTATGGATGATCTGATGCACCTATTGTCCATGTTAATTTGTAGTGAGTTTGAATATAGGTTCAAAATTGTTCTTCATTTCAAATTACATATATTAACCTATTAGCAAATGTCAATGTTCTTCTACGTAGGTTTCTCTAACATGCATGATAATAGCACCATTAGATTCATTGGATTTTCCTGATAAATTTTCATATATAAATTATTTTTATCTGAGTTACGGATTAATTTATATGAATTTTTTAAGTTTTAAACATTTTCTAGAATTATTTTGAAACTACAAATTCCTTTTATTTCAGCACCTGACGTCATCATGGTGTCAGCAGGTCAGCTGATGAGGCCAGGTCAAACCTGACTAGTCGGACCCACTGGTCAGTGACCCAATCACTAATAGGGTTAATAATTTAACTAATTACTAATTAGATTAGGGTAGGGCCCACTAGTCAATGGGCTATTAAGTTAATTAAATTATTAACCTAGATTTGACTAAAGGGCCCGACCCCACTTGTCAGTGACCTAGGGGTCAAACCCCTAGTGGTCAAACTGGTTGACTCGCCAGCATTGAGCCGTCGGCGATGTCAGGGACGGCGAAGGGGGGTCGGGATTCCTCCTCCAGCGACCAAACAGACGGCAGAGGGCACCGATCTACTCTGCTCGCTCACGCGCGTCGAGCCCGACACCTCCCAGGGGCTGGGATGGTCGGAATTGGCGCCGGCGATGTGCATGGTGGCTCCCAGAGCTCGGGAGAGCATGGGATCATCGAGTCGGAGCTCGAACGAGCCACTTAAGGGTTCCTAGAGCTGCCTGGGATCATCCTAAGCATGAGTACGTGCTCAGGTGTGGGCTTGGGTCCCTACAGCGAAGGCCACGTCCTCGCCGGCGGCGAGGAGCTCTCGGACCCAAGAGGATCCGGCGCTAGAACGACCTATCAAAGGGGGGAAAGGGGGAAAAGGACCACGGGCTCACGGCGGTTGCAGCGGCATCGAGAGCGGGCTCGCGGAAGGCCTCGAGCAGCTGCGATCTTCACTTCTTCGCTGGCGGCCGAAGGTTGAAGACGACGGCGATGCGCCGGTGAGCTCCCGGCGATGTGTGGCCTGGCGAGTAGCAAGAGGGCGACGGGGCGGAGCTCTGGATCTACCTAGCAAGGCAGGGGAGTGGCTGGAGCAACGGCGCGACGCGGCGGAGCTTCGGCGGCCATGGCGATAGAGGGGGAGAGGAAGAGGGGCGAGCGAGAGCGTGAGGGAGAGGGTGATGGGGACGGCTCTCTGAGCTTATCTCCGTCGCGCTGGCGAGGGGGAGGTAGGCAGGCAGCTGCCAGATTGGTGACACGCCCGCGCGTGCACTCCGGCCACACGCCCGTCCTCCTGGCTGCAAGGAGGACGACGACCTCCCTGGGCCAGGTGGGCCGGCCTGGCCTCGGCCTAGGTGGGTTTCCTTTCCCTTTTTTTCTTTTACTTTCTGTTTTCTAATTTTGACATTTGTTTATTTTCTTTTCAGGTACAAACACTTTTAAAAAATATCCCAAATATTTTGTAATATCAAGTTTGAATATTTCAAACTCCAATAAAAAGTCACAGGATATTTTGAAATATTAAAAAAAGATAATGCTTTATTTGGCATTTTCAGAGGCTTTATCATTTATTTTTCTATTTCTATAGTTGTTCAAATATTTAAAATGGCCCCTGTTATCATCATGTCCATAATTATCAGACATAGGGAACATTTTGTAAGGGCATATTGACTTTGTTGAGTTTTCACAACTTTGAATTAATTTGATTCAAATATGAGCTTGGGGTTTCTTTTAGCCCCCATTTCATGTGGATGCAAAATTGAAACATGATGCACACACATGCTATCATATGACATCTAGCTATGGTTGTGACAATCTCGGTGTGGTAGTTCTGGCGCCCACCAAAGGTGACAGGAAGACACACCTGCCCGATGGGCACAGTGGATCAGACCATGACCGCTGAGAAAGGCTTGGTCGGCTTGAGCTGCTCGTACGGTACCTAGAGCGCAAGGTTGTTAGAATCACGATTTTGTTACACGATTCTACGACTTTACGATCCAAACTTCCCCATTTGATTCTATGATTTTAGTTCATAGAATCTACGTTTCTAAGATCCTGATAGTGAAGATTCTATGATTTGCGATCCTACCATCGGAGTTCTGATCCGATTCAAAATCATGATTCTAACAACCTTGCTGGAGCGTCTCGAAGGTCTTGATGGAGAGGACGTTGAGCCTCACTCCACTGTCAATGTGGGTCTTGGTGACAAGGACATTGCTGATGGTCGGGGTGCATAGCAGGGGGAGCTTGCCGGCCATGGCCGAGAACCTAAGCTGGTCCCTTGAGTCGAAGGTGATGACAGTTTGGGACCAATTGAGGTGGCAAATTGCTTCAAGCTTCGAGAGAGCCGCATTCACTTCCCATGCGAATTGCTTGAAGGCACGGTTTGATTCGGGGGCCTGGGCGCCTCCCAGGATGCAGGCCACGGCCCTGATCTGCTGGAAACCCCCAGCCCCGTCGTCCTACATGTCCTCTTCCTTCCTTCTGGGTGGAGGTGGTAGCAGTGATAGGCCGACCTCACGAGGGCGAACCTCGCGAGGTTGGCCGCGTCGCGATCCCTCCGGAGAGTCGTCCCGCCAGCGGTCCTCATGAGGCTGGTCGCGCCAGCGGTCCTCCTGGGGCTAATTGCGCCACCATTAGCGAGGTTCCCGATTGTCCCAGCAGCCTCCACCGTGGCCACTACCATGTCGGAAGCCTGGGTCAGCTCGTCCGGGGCACCTGTTGAAGTGTTTGGCACGGATCAGCCTGAGTTCTTGGCAATCGACGGTGTCGTGGTTGTTGGTGCCATGGAAGATGCACGTGGAACTTCCTCCTGGGGGGCATTCCTCACCATGGCTGCGCTTCACCTCAGGTTTGGCTGCAAGCACTTCTGGGGCCTTATGCTTAGCCTCCTTGGCCTTGGTCTTCTTTTCTTCCGGCTCTGCCATCGGAGGCCCGTAGAGCGACAAGCGGCCCTCCTCTGCATTGGCGCACTTTTTCGCTAAATTGAACATCTCTAGGGCAGAGCACAGTTCGTCATTCATGGCGAGCTCCTCCTTCATCTTGAGGTTGGTGACTCCGTCGGTGAATGCTGAGATGATGGCTTCGTCTGACGCCCTCGGGATCTTGGGGCGAGTGGTCGTGAAGCGTTGTATAAGCTTGTGAAAGGTCTCTCCCTCCTGCTACTTGATTCCCCACAGGTCCTTGACAGTGGGGGCGCGGTTGAGGGTGCCTTGGAAGTTATCGATTAAGCGTTTGCGCAGGCCTTCCCAGGAGGTGATACATGCCTCCAGAAGGTTGAAGATCAAGGAGAGCGCACCGCCCTTCAGTGCCATGGGGAACCAGCACGCAATGACCCTTTTGTCTCCTCTGGCCACCCGGATGCTCAGGGAGTAGAACTGCAAGAACTCTGGTGGATTTGGGGTACCACCGTAGAGCGGGGGCAGGTCAGGCTTGAACTTGCAAGTCCACACGGTTGTGTAGAGCTCCAAGGCAATGGCGAGGCACCCCACCGGCTCGACGGCTGCTGCGTGTGTGGGAGGATCCTGACCTTGATGCTCCTGTGAGGCCTCCTAGAGTTGTACCCGGTCGCGGTGCTGGGTCAGCAACGTAGGGAATGCACGCGTATCGACACATGGTCAGGGAACAACCTGGCAGCTTACCTCATCTCCCAGCCTTGCTTGTGGTTCGCGAGGCCAGTCGCGGGGTGTAGGATCGAAAGTAGAGCTAGAGGGGGGTGATTAGACTACTTGACCAAATAAAAATATACTTTTCCCCAATTTTAATTCTTAGCAGATTTTAGCATTCATAGTTTGTCAAGTACACCCTACACATGCATGCCTAAGACTATAGCAGGGGAAAGTAAAGACAAGCATGTAAGTAAAGAGAGGGTAGGAAGTTCAAATGCAATTGGTGACACGATGATTTTTCCCGTGGTTCCGATAGGTGGCTCTATCGTACACCCACGTTGATGTTGTCTTCAACCCACAGACGGTAACGGTCATCAGAGTTCACGGAGGTCTCTAAATACAAAGGGTTCCACGAAGAAGCAACCTTGATTATACAATGATGGCCTACGTCCACGGAGGACTAGCCTAACACGGGACAGACCTTCACGAAGTAGGCGATCTCGTTGCCCTTACAAACTTCTTGGTTCACTCCACAACACGAAGTAGGAGGCTCCCAAGCGACACCAAACTAATATAGGAGGCGCCACCGTCCAAAAGGTAATATGCTCGATTGTATCAATGAACTCCATGCTCTTGTGCTTCAAGATGATCGACTCCTCAACACACAATCGCTCTCTCAAATATTTGGCTTGGTATAAGAGATTGATTGGGTGGATAGCAAGTTGGAGAGTCTAGAGATCGAGCTTCATATGGTAGGAATGGAATGGCATGATCTCAACACATGTGTAGGCGACCCTCTCTTAGAAAATTAGTAGGTATGAGTGAGGAACTGTTCTGAGTGCTTCTCTTGCGAGTGAGTGGTGGTGGAGGGGTATATATAGGCATTTCCAAAAATCCAACTGTTACACACAAAATGACCAACTCGGTGACACCAATGTGTTAATCTTGGTCGTACCAAAGTGACCAAAAGGTGGCAACTTTTGAATCTTAGTGAGACCGATACAGGAATCTAGGTTGCACCGATAAGGTGACCAATGGTCAGAATGTCCAATCTCGGTGACGCGGATCCAGCAATCTAGGATGGACCGAAATTGTGAACTTGCGTAACAGAAAGTTGGCAGCCTAACTCGCTGGCACCGAATGCAGAATCGGTTGCACCAAAAGCTAGGGTTTGGGTGAGTCTGTCTAGGGTTTGTAATCGGTGGCACCGACTGGAAAATGTTAGTTTCACCAATTTTGAGTATTTGTGCACGTATGAGTATTTTGTTCACCAACAAAACCTTACCCCCTTTTAATAGTATTGGCTTTCCTATGGACTCAAAGTGATTTCTCACAAGGTAAAATGTAGAGTCCTTTGCTTGAAGCTTTGCCAATCTATTCCCTTGCATCTTGGGGTATTCCACAATCCTTTTGTCAACCCATAATTGAAATTTTACTGAAACATACTTAGTGGAAACATTAGTTCAATGACATATATGTTGTTATTAATTACCAAAACCACCAAGGGAGCAAATGTCCTTTCACGGGGGCGCGCTTCCCGCCTGGGCTCAGGGTCGACGTCACATCGCGGAGAGATGGTTGGAGTCGAAGTGACTTGGAGAGGGCCGAAGCATCGCTGATAGTGCTGATGAGCTCTGCGATGCGCCAAAGCCATTCGTCGAAGTGGTCGGGGGCGGGGTGGTAGTGAAGAAGCTCGTTAGCCATGGCGAGCCTGCCTTGGCCGCGCACCGGCCTGGGCCGAATATGGGAGGACGACCTGGAAGCTGGGACGATCGACGGAGTGGCGGTGTCGCTGTCGCGCTATGCGGTGACCGGCTGGTAGGAGTCCTATTGCTTGTGGGCATCAGGGCCCGTGGCGGCATTCGCCATAGGCAAGGGCGACCTGCGCGCACTGGTGCGGCCCACCGGCACTGTCTGGGCAACATGGATGGCTCGGGCGCTCAGCACAGGCTTGGCGAGCGTTAGACATCGGAACCGCGAGGTGGGAGAAATATTGGCTCGAGGGAGACTCTGACACGCCCCCTACCTTGTACGCCAAATGTCGGATTTGGGCTCCGCAAAACTCTTAGGATTCGAACACATGGGCGTGTGTGAAGATCCCCTACGGCCTCGCCCGACCTAGATTGCTATTCTATGAACGCGGCAAAGAATTCACACGATGAGGAGGAAGAGGATGAAGATGAAAGTTTACCTAGGTTCGGACCGCTGCGAAGTGTAATACCCTACTCCTACTTTGGTGGATTGCCTCTCGAGGAGGTGGTGTAGATGAACTAGTACAGAGTTTTAGGGCCTCATGAGGGCTCCCTACAAGGTGTTCGTGGCCCTCTGCAGCTTGGCAATAGGTGAGTGGTGGAATGGATCTGGCCCTCCTCTACGGTGCAGCCTACCCTCTATTTATAGCGGTGGCTCGGGTCCTCTTCCCTTATCACAATGGCAGGAAGGGATCCCACAACGGCCAATTTTGAAGGGGGACAGGAGTACGTGCTCGCCCGGCCCAAAGGTGGTCTTCTCCTGCAAAGTACCTATCGATGGTGCAGGGATGGGCTTAGTGATGACATCCACCCTTGGGGGCGGCTGGTTGCGGTCTTGTTGCACCAGAATAGAAACCTTTGGGGTGCTTTGGGAAACCGCGTACATCCCTACTCCCTTTGCACCAAAGGGGAACTTGCGCCGCCTAGCGCGCTCGTGCCCGCCTGCCCCTTATTGTGTCAACCTTGACTCTAGAGGTCGGGCCTTGAATGGAGATCTCCACTGCTCCGGAGGGGGCCTAAGGAGGCCCATCACTTGTCGGTCTTGATGTTGTTCCTCCTCGCGAGCATAGGGCCCTCGCAAGGGCATTGTCTTGAGTGAGGGCATACCTGGCCGTGTTTGCTCATGAAGTGGGCCATGCCCTGGGCCGCAGGAAGGCAGGTATCGGTACCCCCATTCCCAGAATGCCGACATCTTTGACTCCTGATGTTGGGCTCCGCATAGAGATCTCCGCGGCTCTGGAGGGGCCCTAAGGAGGCCCATCCTTGTTGGCTTGGTGTCAGTCTTCCTCGCGAGTCTGGAGTCCTCGCGAGGGACTTGTCTCGAGTGGAGCTGCGCCAGGCCGTGTTGGGCTGATGAGGTGGGCCATTCCCTAGGCCGCAGGCAGGAGGGTCTGGGTACCCCCATTCCCAAAACGCCGACAAGGCAGAATACATGTATGAGGAGGATTGCGCTCCCACCCCCGTTAACATCGGGCGATGGGCTGCGACCTCCACGTACGACGTCTACATGGTGGACACTTCAGCAACTAATGGCGAGGACACACCTAAAAACGATGGCTACAAATCGGGTGAAGCATCGTCAAGGAGTCAGAAGCCGCATAAATGATCAAAGGGGAAAAAGGGAAGAAAAGCTATCGTTGGCGCTGGGACGGAGATACCCAGGAGGACCTCGGCGATCCTAATATCCCCGAACACCTCTAAGAGGGTCAGGATAGGTTGGAAGATCAGCACAACCACAACAATCTAAATGATTCCGAGGACGACAATTACCTCCCCCCTATCGAGGTGGAGGACATCCCAGAAGTCGATGACTTTGCCATCCCCGATAACCTTGAAGATTAGGAACTGTTTAGGCAACAACTTATAGCCATGACTAGCAGCCTAAAGGTAAAAGAACGGCAGATTAAAGCCGAACAGGACAACCTCAACGATTGATGGATGAGAGTCCTCTCAGCCGAGGAAGGATATGGTACTGGTCTATTGGACTAACCTAAAAGCTATCCACGCACAAGGCTGCTTCCACAATTCAATGATGAGCTCAGTGATACGACATCTCCCAAACATACCCATATGAAAAGACATATCGCCCTCCTCGAGGACGAGACATGACGACTGACGACACCAGTTATAGGCCAACGATACACCGAAGACGGGGAAAAGAGCCAATAGAGCCCGATGATAGATTCGACCTGCGATGTCACCTGGACTATCGAGCGGGTCATACGAGATCCATCTAGGGATCCAGAGGGTACTCATCCGACAGACTGGAAGGGTACCTGCCTTGGATTGACCGTAGCAATAGAGGTCAGGAACGAAACCAGGGTGACATAGCTCAGGCCAGAAGCGTTGTCCACCCACCGTCCTACACGAACGAGGTTATGCAACATCAGTTCCTGGAGGGGTTTAAACCCATGAACATAGAGCACTACGATGGGACAAATGAGCCAACTGTATGGATTGAGGATTTCCTCCTCCACATCCACATCGCACGAGGAGATGATCTCCAAACCATCAAGTATATACTCCTAAAGCTTAAGGGGCCAGCTCGGCACTGGATAAACAGCCTCCCCGAAAATTCCATCGGGTGTTGGGAGGATCTAGAGGATGCATTCCGATCTAACTTCTAGGGAATCTATGTTCAGCCACCGGACTTCTCCGACCTGAGCAACGTCGTCCAGAAACCAGGAGAGTCCGTGCGGTAATTGTGGTATCGGTTCTTGACCAAGAAAAACCAGATCGTTGACTGTCCGGACGCAGATGCAATAGCCTCCTTCGGGCACAATATTCGAGGTGATTAGCTGGCTCGCCAGCTTGGTCAGGATAAACCTAGCACAATGTCCGCTCTTACGTCACTTATGACTCGCTTTTGCGCGGGCGAGGATAACTAGCTAGCTAGACGGAGCCACAACCCCTAAGGCCTCGAAACCTCCGAAGTTTGGGATGGAAAGGAGAAACCAAAGCACAGCAAGAAAAAGCGCTGGCACAGCAATAGTGATGCCGATGACACGGCCGTTAACGCTGGCTTCCGCAATTCCTGACCCGACCAGCAAAAGAAGCCTCCTAAAGGCAATCGCGATGGACCCACCCTACTAGACAAGATCGTGACAGGCCTCGCTAGGTCCATGGAACTCATGAGAAGCCCGCCAACCACACCAACCGTAACTATTGAGTATTCAAACAGGACGACAAGTTCACAGTCGAGGATCAAGGCAAGGACCCACGCAACAAGGACGAGTATGAGCCCTCCAGAGGTAAAAACTGTAAATATGATATACGCCACTCATATACCCAAAAAGGAGAGGAAGCGTGCCCTTCGAGAGGTCTACGCCGTAGAGCCTGTAGCCCCAAAGAATAACCCATGGTCTGCGTACCCGATCACCTTTGACCGACGCGACCACCCGACTAGTATCCATCATGGGGGTTCAGTAGCCCTTGTCCTAGACCCCATCATAGACCGGTATCACCTCGCTAAAGTCCTAATGGACGGAGGAAATGGCCTTAATCTTATTTACTCAGACACGGTAAAGAAGATGGCTATAGATCCGTCAAGGAGCAAACCTAGCAACATAGTAAGCCTGGAAGTACTGTTTGGTTCGCCCGATAACTTTCAAAGCAAAGACTTGATCTTCGACATTGTACCTTTCCGCAGCGTCTATCACGCCCTGCTCGGCCGTACATCATTCGCTCGGTTTAACACCATTCCACAATACGCATACTGTAGGTGTCAAAACCGGCGGATCTCGGTTAGGGGGTCCCGAGCTGTGAGACTAGAATCGATGGTAACAGGAGACGAAGGAGACGATGATTACCCAGGTTCGGGCCCTCCTATTGAGGTAATACCCTATGTCTTGCTTGACTATATTGATGATATGTAGGTTACAGAGTTGATATACCTCGAGATCAAATAGCTAAACCCTAGATGAGTTGTCCTCTCTCTACAACCTAACCCCCCTGGCTTATATAGATACCGAGGGTACCTAGGGTTTACACATAGTCAGTTGCACAAAGAAGGAAAAACATGACTATCTAATGTCGACAACTTGGAGGACACGCCACGGCTCCTTGAAGTTTCCACCCTGACGATGGGGATCTTCATCATCCGAAGCTCATCCAACGACCCATATAGTCTGGCCTATGAGAAACTAGTCGGCTATCCGAGAACCCCTTAATCAAAGACTCCCTTAGTAGCCCCCCGTACTAGCCTTCAATGCCGAAGTATATCCAGATAATCTTTGTGTGTCATAATATTTGGCTTGCAAGGCGAGTACCCCTACTCCTTGTTCGGCAACTGACCAGTCATTGGTGAAATCCGAAGGGTCTTGAGCTTGGCAGGTCCATTATAATAACCGTCAACGTTCTAGATTTTTGTGCGTCGTTGGGAGATGAGCGGTTCAGTAATTTCTTACAACATTACCCCTCCGCAATGGAGGCACCACTCATTCAGAAAAACAAAATCATGGTCTAGGCCACATCCTCTTCCTCCTCCCCATCAAAAAAACTCTCAGCAGAAGATGTCCACAAAGAACATGGCGAGCATCCCCAGCTCTTCCTCGCACCCTTATGGCTCCCATCCCGGGGATTGGGCCAGCTGCTTCTTATCGCTCCTACGACTGCGTAATCTGGAGACCCAGGGGTAACTCCCTTGCTTGAATCTGGCAGTGACCCGCACAGGTTTATCTTCATTCAATGACGAAGTTTTCACGGAGAATTTCCCCATTCCACAAAGGGGGAACGCGTATGCTTCGTGCCCTTTCTTCTCCGGGGTCTAGGGTTACCTATTCACCCATTCTTGAGAGGGTTACGAGAATTTTATGGGATCCAGCTCCACCATCTCACCCCCAGGGTCTATCCTGCACATCTCGGGCTTTGTCACCCTTTGTGAGATGTTCCTAGGTGCAAGGCACATTTTGAACTGTGGAGGAACTACTTCTTCCTCGTCCCTCGAACTTGGGACAAGATAAACTTGGAGGTTAGAGGAGCTGAAGGAGTTCGAAGAATGGTTTTCGGAATGGTTTTATATCCAGGATGCACCCCTATTCGATCCAGTTCAAATGGGTCTACCCGAATACACTGACGCCCCCTTGAAAAGTTACAGCTGGCAGTCGAAGAGTTCGTCCCTTGAGGACAACTTTGAAGTGCAACGCTTGGCAGCCCACGTGTGGGTACTAGACCACCACAAGTTGACCATCCTCGATGTCATGGCCGCCACCATCGCTCGGTGGGTGCAGCCTCTTCAGTAGAGGATACACCCATTGTGGAGTTACAATAGGACAAGCGACACCACACGCTCCAAAAGACTGGGTCCTACCGATCAGACAACATTGCCCACCGCGCTTGCCAACTTGTACAAAGGGAGCAAGAACACTTTATTCAATGGTCGACCAAGGAGGGATACTCGAGCCACAATCCCATCGAATGGGTAAGACTTACCAATCATTGACCACAATTAAGGTTTCCATTTTGTCCCTTTTATGACCGAAGCCTTCAACTTTATGTGAACAGCACTAGAGAAGCTTTATCGAGAAAGTTAACTGTCCGGACCATCAGCCCGAAGATTATTCTTGTGGCGATGATCCGGGCTTTCATGAGGACCCAGATCTGTCAATTGAGCTTGAAGACGGGGTTTTCTACCAGGAGAGTCTTGACCGCTCCAAGGTGACAATCATAGCCGATTACCCTAGATCGTTCCTTTGTCCCGCAACAAACAACAAGAAGAAAAGCTCATCCCGCAAAAGGCAAGCATCCTCCAATGCCCCAAACACGTCGGCTCCTACTCCCAAACGTCATTGAGCCACGCGTCATACATCGGCAACGACAGTAGTGGCCGGATCAGAAAGCAACAGGGATCCGACAAATGATCCGGTTGTGAGGATGAGTCCATCAACTCGTTTAACCCAAAGGTATTTTGTTCGGCTGTTTATTTATTATCACAACTTATAGATCCTCATAGAAGATTTTATATCGAAATTCACAGGCGAAAGGCTCAGCGTTCCTCTGTCGAGGAGGTTGCTAGGGTGTCCGGGGAAGCTCAAAATTCCAGAGCTTCGGCTCATGCTGAACTTGCTACGAAGGTCCCCATGGTCAATCCGGCCCCTGCCGATTCCAGTGACGCTATGTCCTTTACCAAATCCAAAGTAGGAAGTGCCATGAATTGTCAACGGTGATGAGAGGCCCCGGGTCATCCAGTATTCTCCGAACAGGAGTTCAGTGCTCTACGCATTGCAGGCGTGCACATCGGTGCTGCCCGAGTTGGGTTCGGGGAGGCTATGAAATTCACATCGTCTAGCCTGCAGGTAAATAATCAGTTTTGTAGAGTCCGAACACTTGTGTAAACCCAGTAGCCACCGAGCCTTAAATTGGTCGGAATGACCGAATTAAGGGTCCTTGTTTGTTTCATTGCTAATGCAGGCCTTGAAGCAACAGAGCCAGCAACTGGCCAAGGGACTAGAAGCCAGCCGAACACATGTTGAATCTGTGAAGGGCGAATTGGAGCAAGTGAAGAGCTTTACTTGGGAGGCACATGGTGAGTATATCTGTGCTACTGATCTTAGTATATTCCCGTGTTAACGCAAGGGTACTTCTTAGCACCTGAATCAACAGCGCAATTGCAAAAAGAATTGGATAGAACCCAAGAATCTCAGCAATACGCCGAATCCGAGCACGAAGCGGATTGTTGTGTTTTGCAACGACCCTTGAACAGAAGAACCGTCTTCAGGTAGAGAACAAACAACAGGCCGAGGAAATTGAGAGCTTAAAAACTCAATTGGCCCAGGCCCAAGAAGAGAACTAGAAACTATAGAGGGGCATGTTCAGTAAGTGTGATTCTAGCATTGGGAAGTATTTCATATAGATGAAGCATAATAGGCATGGCTTTGAATCATGTGTAGGTCTTCTGTCCGGGCGACCCGAAGAAGAGATCGGATCCTACCGGGGGAACCTTCTGAGGGACCTTTCCGCCCTTCATGAGCGGGCTCGGAAGGCCATGAAAGGACGGGTAAAGGCGCTATGGCCCATCGAGCAACCTCCGGAGGGAATGACCGAACTAGTCAATCGATTCAAGGGATCCCGAAGTAGGTTCAAGCCGTGGAAGACAATGGCTTGCCGAGAGGGAGCACGGGAGGCGTGGGCGATGATCAAGACCCGCTACACCGGACTTAACCCCGAGCTTATGGGCCAGTAGGGTCAGATGGACAAGAAGTGTTGCTCCACCTGGTGTATGACCAAGTTATGCCTACCGCCCGCCTATCGCAAGAAGACTGCTCCCAAAACACTATAATCGACAATCTCGATCAGCAGCCAAATGCATGATTATATGTAACTATGTACGAATAATCGAGTAGTTGCTCCCTCTGTGTTGTGAATTTTGTCCTAACTGGCCATCGGCTTCTACCTCCCATGCTAAGAGCTCAGGAGTGTTCCTCCTAATTTATCACCCTAGAAGAGTGAATTATGTTCAGGGAACCAGGCAATCCGGCCATTTGGTGCGAACATACAAAAAGCACATGGGGAGCTATGTTATATTACTACTTAGCGTAAGAAACATCTTCCAACGAAAATAGTACCTCTATCGATAGCTTTCCTCAGGGTTCTACGAAGATCGTAGGTAGAAGGCCGTATACTACTAGTATGCGGCTAAGGGCTTTTGAGAGAAAAGAAGCCCAAGTAGTGGTGATAACAACCATAGTCATATTAATTGCTTCCGTCACAGCCGACCAATTGTCCACTTAAGATAGCTAGATTTTGGCTTCACCCATTTGAGGTACGTATCCGGATGACCCGGTCATAACAATGACAGAGGTGCTCCCTTTACCCTCTAGCCGAAAAATTGGGAACGTGGAGGGTAAACACAGGAGTGAGGCAACCCAGCTTGGCAAAGTCTTAGTTCGAATTGATGCATATGATGGCTTAAACGCGACAAAGGAAACGTGTGTAAACAATAGGTGTGGATAAATGCTTATAATATAAAAGTGTTAGCTTTGGAAAGAAGCCCTCGGGTGTTGTGTTCGGATTTAACACTTAAGGGTGTAAGGCGATAGTCCTAGTACAAGATTGGTTGAACCAAACATATATTTGTTAAGAAAATAAAAATTCAAATCTACCAACAACGAGGTGGGATGAGAAGGAAAAGGTAAATAAAAAGGAGGTAAAGGGTAAAGAATGTGATGACACCGGTTTATGCATAGAAGCGCCGAAGACGAGCTACGTTCCATGGGTTTGGTTCAAGGAGGTTGTTCGATGGGTTCCGAAGACCTCATCGATTATGAAGGGGCCCTCCCATTTGGGGTTATGTTTATGCTTCTTCTTCTCTAGGAGCCGTAAGACGAGTTCACCCTACTCTGGTAACGTCAGCCCTTCTGTTGGTAAAAACTAGAGCGAGCCCGAGCTATGTGGCGCTCTCCTTCTAAGACGTCCAGGTCGTCCTGCCGATCTAACTTGGCTTCCTTTTCCTCGTACATACACACCCTTGGTGCGTCGTGAATAATATCACAGGGGAGGACTGCTTCTGCCCCATAGACCATGAAGAATGGTGTGTAACTCGTTAATCTACTCGGGGTGGTGCGCATGCCCCATAGAATGGAGTCGAGCTCCTCCACCCAATGACAGTCGGACTCATGAAGAGATTGGACCAAACGTGTCTTAATGCCGCTCATGATGAGATCGTTTATTCGTTCGACTTGTCCATTGGTCTGCGGATGATACACTGATGCGTAATCGAGCTTGATACCCATTTTTGTGCACCGGTCCTTGACCTCTTGGCCCGTGAAGTTGGATCCATTGTCTATTATTATAACGTGCGGGACATCATAACGGCGTACCACGACAGATATAAAGTCAATTACTGGTCCGGACTTGGCCGATTTGATGGGCTTTGCCTCTATCCATTTGGTGAACTTGTCAACCATGACTAGTAAGTATTTATTCTTCTTAGTCCCTCCTTTAAGTGGTCTAACCATGTCCAACCACCAGAACGCAAAAGGCTAGGTGATCAGAGTAGTCCGAAGAGATGTTGGGGGCATGAGACTTTGATATGCGAAAAGTTGACGCCCCACATAGTGTTTGACAAGTGACTGGGCGTCTACCCAAGTAGTGGGCCAAATGAAACCAGCTCGCAAGGCCTTGCTAACCAAGGCTCTTGCTGCTGCGTGATGACCACCCATCCCAGCATGGACTTCAGCCATAAGTTGTCGTCCTTCTTCCTCAGATATGCACCATTGTAATATTCTGGTGGTGCTTTTCTTGTATAACTCACCCTCGTGTACCTTGTAGGCTTTGGATTGCCAAATTATGCATCGCGCCTCAGTTAGATCATTGGGGAGTTCTTTGCGAACAAGGTAGGCGAGAAAGGGCTTAGTCCATGGCACGATTACTGCCATGACCTCAGGAGTCGAAGGCGTTTCATCCATTATAGAGCCACCGATGATTTGGTCATTTTGTTAGTTTATAGTGGGAACAACATTTTCCATCGTATTAAGACCGGCTCCCTTATGATCATCCTGGCAAACCATGGATGGCTTCAAGAACCATTCCAGGAAAGTGTTTTTTGGGGCAGGGTCACGCTTAGCCCCCATGCGGGCCAGTACATCGGTGGCTTGGTTGTTGTCGCGAGCGACGTGGTGAAATTCTAGCCCCTCGAACCATGCAGATATCTTTAGGACGACATTTCTGTATGTCGACATCTTTTGGTTTTTGGCGTCGAATTCGCCATTGATTTGGGAGATGGCCAAGTTGGAGTCTCCCCGTACCTCTAGCCGTCGTATGCCCATTGATACTGCCATCCGAAGACCATGCAAGAGTGCTTCGTATTCGGTTGTATTGTTGGACTCGGCATACATGATCTAAAACACGTATCGAACATTGTCGCATGTGGGGGATGTGAGGATAACTCTAGACCCCAGTCCAACCAAGGCTTTAGACCCGTCGAAGTACATTGTCCAATGGGAGTATGTACTATATTCCCTCAGGAGCTCGACCTCTGTCCACTCAACAAGAAAATCTACCAGTGCCTGAGATTTTATGGCAGGTCATGGCTTTTATGTTGTGTCAAAGGGAAGGAGCTCGATAGCCCACTTGGATATGCGGTCGGTGGCGTCCCTGTTGTTGATTATTTCATTCAGGGGTACTTTGGATGCCATGTTACCAAACACTCTTGGAAGTAGTGTCTAAGTTTCTGTGATGCCATGAATACTATGTAGGCTAGCTTCTTGTAGTGCAGGTATCTAGACTTGCATTGCGTTAGTACTTCTGACATGTAATATACTGGGTTTTGTGTCCGGAATTTGTGTCCCTCCTCCTCATGTGCGACGACGAGCACTGCTCTAACGACTTGGATGGTAGCTGATATGTATAATAACATGGGTTAAACAACGCCTGGTGTTGTGAGTATGGGATTGCTTGACAGCACTGTTTTAATTTCCTCTAACGCGGCCGCTGCTTCGCTGGTCCACTCAAAATTGTTGGTCCGTTTCAGCAGATTATAGAACGGTAGAGCCTTTTCTCTGAGGTGGGAGATAAAGCGGCTTAGCACCGCTATGCAGCTAGGCAACCACTGTACATGCTTTAGCTCTGTGGGAATTGCAAGTTCTGATAGAGCGCATATCTTAGCCGAATTTGCTTCTATTCCTCTATGGGAGAAGATGAATCCGAGCAGTTTACCAGCGGGAACTCCGAATACACTTTTTTTCTAGATTCAGTCGTATGTCGTACTCGCTAGGTTGGCAAAGGTTTGCCATAGGTCGTCGATCAACCGGTTGACATGTTTGGTTGTGATTACCATGTCGTCCACATATGCCTCGACAGTCTTACCAACTTGTTTCAGGAGACAAGTCTGGATCATCTGCTCGTACATAACCCCATCATTTTTTAGCCCAACGGGCAACGTGTTGAAGCAGAATGGACCGTAGGGGGTGATGAATGTGCTTGCAGCTTGATAGGATTCCTTCATTTTAATCTTATGGTATCCGTAATAAGCATCGAGGAAACACAACGAGTCGTGTCCGGCTGTGGCATCGATAATCTGGTCTATGCGCGGTAAGGGGAAAGGGTCCTTAGGACAGACCTTGTTGAGGTCTTTGAAATTGACGCACGACCGCCAGGATTTGTCTTTCTTTGGTACCATCACCAGGTTTGCTAACCATTCGGGGTGCTTAATCTCCTGAATGAATCCGGCCTCTAGCAGTTTAGCTAATTCTTCACCCATAGCTTGCCATTTGGGTTTGGAAAAGCAGCGTAGAGTCTCTTAACAGGCTTGAAGCCTGTAATGACGTTTAGACTATGTTTTGCCAGCCATCGTGGGATTTAGGGCATATCGGAAGGATGCCAGGCAAAGATGTCCCAGTTTTACCGTAAAAAAGTCCATTGTGCTTCGTCCACAATGGCATCGAGCTGAGCTCCGATGGACGTTGTCTTGTTGGTGTCCGTCGGGTGCACTTGAAATTTAAGGATTTCCGCTCCGGGTTAAAAGGACGTGGGCTTGGGCCTTTTTCTAAGGATCACGTAGTCCTCGTCAAATGTTGACCAAAGTGCGGTCAGTTCTTCTGCAGCAAAGATCTCAGCTAGTGCCTCGAGGGCGAGCGTGGCAATTTTATTTTCGGCCCGAAGGGCTATATTCAGATCATTGGCGATTCTGATTACTCCATTTGGTCCTGGCATTTTGAGTTTAATATACCCATTATATGGTATATCCTGGAATTTTGTGAAGGCGTCACATCCAAATAGGGTATGGTAGCTGCTGGTGAAGGGCACAATATGGAAGAGGAGTTCTTCGGATCGGTAGTTTTCGGGCATGTCGAAGACTACATCCAGGACAATACGTCCTGAACAACGCACCTATTTCACCAGAATGATTCCCCGAAAAGTTGTGTTGCTATGCTTGATGCGAGTTCGGTCGGCCTGCATTTTTCCAGGGTGTCTTTGTAGATCCGGTTTAATCCACTTCCGCCGTCCATTAGCACCTTGTGTAACCTGTACCCATTAATGATGGGGTTCAGGACTAGTGCGGTTGGTGAGTGACTGGGAAGAATTGCTAGTCAGTCAGTATTTCGAAAGGTAATGGGTATGTCTGCCCATGCACTTGTTGCTACCACATGGTAGACCTATTCAAGTTCTTTAAGAGCTCTTTTCCTCCTGTTCCTTGAGGGGAACATTTCGTAGATCACCGGGACTTCGGCGTTGTATTCGGGTGACGATGTGGAGCACCTATTCGGCGGTAGCGCCTATTCAGTGGTAGCACCTCAAGAATGGCCCCACCGCTTTTTGTGACCTTCCTGACGACCCAACAAGCTCTAAGGCTGTGACTCGGGTTTGTGTTCAGTAATACGGAATGTATAGGGCATGGTCTGTCCAATAGCCCGTCAAGGACAGTACTGGCCCCTGTAAGGTGCCTGTTCCTCTTTTCAACGGGTTCGAATCTCGCTGGCTACTTTGGAGGTATCCTATTTTTGCAATCTCCTCTAGGGTGTTCGGTGAAGGTTGGTTCCGAAAATAACCGTTCGGCTTGCCAAGCGCTTTCCATGGCACAATATTTTTGTATCAAGTCTGACAACTCGGCAAACTCCGGAATGTGTTGGCGCGCCAGGGCGTTAAGAATACCTTCATCATGGAAATTACGCTTGAAGGTTGCCATTATCTCTTGGTCACTAAAACCTTTTTCTCTGCTTCTAGCGAGCAGGAGTCTAGCCCAAAATGATGAACTAACTCTCCGGTTAATTTTTAAATATCCCGTAAGTCCGAAGACTTAGGCTTTGGTGCGATACTTGGATGATCCGCTTGGGTGGTGGGTGTGAAATTTTTTGACTCCATGCCATGTTGTAAGTTCGGAATCACAGACTCTGAACAATGTGGCAGATCAGGACTGGCATCGGTCCGTCTCCGGAGCGAACTCCGGTGTCTGGGTTGCAGGCAAGGTCTCGATGAACGCAGACCGGGGTATAAACTATATTTAATTCCGGTCGCTAGGGGGAAGAGCCAGAAGGCGGACACTCGACGATGGCGACCAGGTGGGTGACCGTGGGGACGTGAATCTCCCTGTCGTCGGGTCTAAGCCCAAGCCGGTCATAGAACGGAACCTGGTCATCAAACATACACATGGTCTCAATCCAATCAAATTGATCGTTTAAAAACGAGGCAATGGTAGGATGCATGTCACTAAAGCGAGTGGAGTCGATATGCAGCATCACAATTTCAGAGCTGCACGAGAGCGGATCCGGGTCCTGTTTAGCCGTGGTAGTTCAAGTCACAACGGCCAAATTGCGCGTTCTAGACAGCCCGGGGGTGATGACTTCGTCAGAAGAGGGCCCCAATGTCTTCGCCGTCGTGGCTTTGAGACCTGCGGCTTCTTTAGAAGAGTAGAGGGTTCTATCAAGACAAGTTCTCCCAATGAATCAGCGACAAACTCTAGGGCTCTGAATTTGATTCCTTGATTGGGGGGAAGTTTTCGATCTGGCTGAGGTGGCCGATCGGGTCGGCGTGCGACAAGATGCCGCCGCTTGTGAGAATCTAATCAGGGGTGAGAGTCCTCTGGTCACAGATCTCATCGCTTGTGACGAAGCGAGCCGTCGATTCCTTTGATGATCACAGCAGAACTCTCAATGAAAGCACCAATGTCGGTGTCAAAACCGGCGGATCTTGGGTAGGGGGTCCCGAGCTGTGATACTAGAATCGATGGTAACAGGAGACGAAGGACACGATGTTTACCCAGGTTCAGGCGCTCCTATGGAGGTAATAACCTATCTTGCTTGACTGTATAAATGATATGTAGGTTACAGAGTCAATCTACCTCGAGATCAAATAGCTAAACCCTACATGAGTTGTCCTCTCTCTACAACCTAAAACCACCGACTTATATTGACACCGAGGGTACCTATGGTTTACCTATAGTCGGTTGCACATAGAAGGAAAAAACATGCCTATGTACTGTCGACAGCTTGGAGGACACGCCAGGGCTCTTTGAAGCTTCCACCCTGGCGACGGGGCTCTTGATCATCCAATGCTCATCCAATGGCACATATAGTCCGGCCTATGAGAAACATGTCGGCTATACGAGGACCCCTTAATCCAGGACTCCCTCACATACCTCAAGCTCAAGATGCCTGTCCCCAAGGGGGTCATTACTGTCAACGGCAACACAGAGTGCTCCCTCCGAACTAAGGAACATGCGTTGGCCCTCGCGGCCGTATTCCATCATAATGATGACCAGCAAACGTCGGCATCTGCCATAAAGGGAGGTAACAGTGGGAAACAAGCTCGGTTTCAGCCCGAACTCCCAGAATCTTCCTCTCCCCATAAATAGGGACTCCCTCCCCATTGCATAGCCCTCAGGCCAGCAAAGCATGTGCTGAGAAGGCACAACTTTGTGCTCAAGATCTAATGGGCGGCGATGGGGAACAACTACCAAAGGGTAAAGTGTTCGGCTGGACCGAACTACCACCATACAATGTCTTCGGACACACTACCTGCACCATCAAGGACCCTCTCAAGTGTAAAGATCATCCACACTTCGGAGACTTCTCAAGACTTTCTTTCCAAGGTTCGCTCACCGAATAGAACCACCAATCGAGGTATATAACTCCCTAGGAGGCAAAGGAGCAGACAAGCTACAGGGAACATCGAGGACGTCAGGTCACACATTGAAGACCCCTAGCACAACCACGCCTTTAAAATTTATATTTCATTTTCTAATACCTATAAACAGTTGCTTCGGCAATTTCAACAATAAGAGTTGTTGAGCAAAACATAAAACCATTATACATGGTCGCTTCACTGTCATTTTTGGCACATACTCTATTTTCCTCCCTCTTCTTGCAAAACTGTTTGGTACATAGTACAATGCAATTGGCTAATAGACTGGGGCTCAAATTTAAAAAATTGCCCTAAGCACAATTGATTATGCGTTCGGCATCTTGGAATTCGCTTTATATGCATTGGTTCCGAAATATGTCTTGGGTAAATAGTTGGGTTGCCCGGCTCCTGTGCTTGCCCCTTTACATTCCGCTCGTTCCGCTAAAAGGGCAAAGGGAGAACCACTACGATTGTGTTTCTAGCTAGCGTGGCCAAGCACCTCAAGGGAGAAAGCTGAAAACTAACTGTCATAGTATGCGAGAACCGGTCTGCGAATCCGAGCTTAAGTGTTTGAAATCACATTTGCTCCCTTGGTGGTTTTGGTAATTAACAACAACATATATATAATTGAACTAATGTCTCCACTAAGCATGTTTCAGGAAAATTTCAATGATGGGTTGGCTAAAGGATTGTGGAATACCCCAAGATGCAAGGAAATAGATTGGCAAAGCTTCAAGCAAGAGAACTCCACATTTGACCTTTTGTGATAAACCACTTTGAGTCCATAGGAAAGCCAATACCATCAAAAGGGGGTAAGGTACTGTTGGTGAACAAAATGATCATACGTGCACAAGTGATAGTCATCACATACACCCACAAGATCTTCCACAAAAGTCTGTCCTAAGCCAAATATTCCAAATTTGTGCAACCAACACTTTCCACCCGGCGCCACCGATTCTCAGCCTCGGACAGACTCAGCCAAACCCTAGAGTGCAACCGTGTTAGGGCTGCCAACTTCCTGGTACGCAAATTCACAAAACTGGTAGCATTGATTTTGTTGGATCGGCGTCACTGAGTTTGGCAATATGACCGTTGGGCACCTTATCGGTGCAACCGAGTTTTATGTATAGTCTCATCAAGATTCAAAAGTTGCTACCTTTGATGCTACTCGGTACCACCGAGATTAACACATCGGTGTCACAGACTCTGACTTATTAGGTGTAATGGTTGGATTTTTGGAGATGCTTATATATACCCCTCCACCACCACTCACCCGCAAGAGAAGCACTAAGAACAGTTCCCCACTCAACCTACTGATTTTCTGAGAGAGAGCCACCTAAAAATGTGTTGAGATTGTGCCATTCCATTCCAACCATATGAATCCTGATCTCTAGCCTCCCCAAGTTGCTTTCCACCCAATCAATCTCTTCCACCAAGACAAATATGAGAGAGATTGATTGTGTCTTGAGGAGTCTATCATCATGAAGCACAAGAGCAAGGAGTTCATCGACATTATCGAGCCTATTACCTTTTGGAGGGTGGTGCCTTCTAGATTGGTTAGGTGTCACTTGGGAGCCTCCTACTTCATGTTGTGGAGTGAACCAAGAAGTTAGTAAGGGCAAGGAGATCGCCTACTTCAAAAATCTACCCTGCGTTAGGCTAGTCCTCAGTGGACGTAGGCCATCATGGTATAGTCAAGGTTGCTTCTTCGAGGAACCCTCCGTGGGTACAGCCTTCTGTGGACTCTCATGACCGTTACCCTCCATGGGTTGAAGTCTCCATAAACATGGACGTACGATACCACCACCTGTCGCAACCTTGGGAAAAATCATCATGTCTCCAATTGCGTTTGATCTTCCTACCCTAACTTTACTTACATGGTTGTCTTTACTTTCCGCTGCTATACCCATAGACATTCATGTGTAGGGTGTACATGACTTGCTACGAATGCTAAAATCTGCAAACACTTAATATTGATAAAAAGTATATATTTTTTGTGGTGCCAGAGCTTTTGTCTCTATTGCATTGGTTTCACAACCTAGGAGAGTATGGCATCTAGTGAGGGAAATTATCACCGTAGAGGTCCATACTTTGATGGCACTAATTTTGCTAGTTGGAGGCACAAAATGAAAATGCATCTTCTTGGTCATAACAACGCCATTTGGGTTGTTGCTCATGTTGGATTGCAAGGTGAATTCTTTGCGGATGGAAGGGAACCGGACCATGAAGCGGCTGTGGAAGAATTGAAGATGTTGCAACTCACTGCTCAAGCATGTGACATTCTCTTCAACTGCCTATGCGCCTAAGAATTCAAAAAATGATCCGTCTTGAGAATGCAAAAGAGATTTGGGATACTTTGGTTGATATGCATGAAGGTACTAAATCTATGAGAGAATCCAAGTTGGATGTTCTTCAAATTCAGCTTCACAAGTTCAAGATGAAGGATGGTGAAGGAGTCGTTGAGATGTACTTAAGGCTAGCCCACATCACCAATGAGATCGCCGACATAGGAAGCAAACAAATGACTCGCAAATTCATCATCAAGAAGATACTTCGAGCTTAGGATGATCGATATGACACCATATGCACATTGATCCAAATGATGCCCAACTACAAAGATCTCAAGCCAACTGAAGTGATTGGAAGGATTATTGCTCATGAGATGACACTGAAGGACAAGGAAGAGCTTCACCACAAGTCTAGCTATGCTTACAAAGCCACAAGTGATACTCCCGAAACTTCAAGTGACAACCTTGTCACAAAAGAATATATAAGCCTCATGGTCAACAAATTCAACAAGTTCTACAAGAATAGAAGCAAAGATCGAAGCTCCAACTCAAGATATGAAGAAAAGAGTTCGTCAAGTCGTGCCTGAAACTACTAAAATTGTGGGAAGCCCGAACACTACTCCAATGAGTGAATGACTCCTTACAAAAGGAAAGAAGAGTCACCAAGAAGATGAAGCTGAAGATATGAATCACCTCGAAGAGAGAGAGAAGGAGTAGGGATGATCATTATGAACGGAGAGCCTCAAGGAGAAGTAGGGACTCGAAGAAGAAGGACAAGTACACAAAGATCTACTCATGAAGAAGACAACAAGCTCATGTTGTTCAATGGGTTTCCGTCTCCGAATCCAACGGCCACTCTGAGAGAAGGTACCACTCCAACTCCGACTATAGTCAAGATGAAGGTGTTGCCGGACTTGCACTAGTGACAACCGACTCCTACGAGATATTTGATTCACCAAATGAAGGGAGCGGATGTTGCTTCATGGCTAAAGGCCCCAAGGTATCACACCCCAAGTATCTTGATTTCAATAGTGATGAGATGACTTGTTATTTGACAAATCTAGTAATGTTAGTCAAGATGAACTTGCTAGTAAGCACTATAGTCTAAATAAATTGTGTGATGATGATAAGTTGGAAATAGAAAGACTAACTCAAGAACTAAAAACTCTTAAGTTAGCCCACAAGTCTACTCTACAAGATCATAGAGAGCTTGAAAGGACGCATGAGAAGCTCCGCTTCAAGAAGATCAATTTAGAGCAAGAGCATGAGTTCCTTAAAGCTATCAATGATGATCTTCGAAAGAAGACTTCCTCTTAACTAACTAAGACACTTCTCTTGTATACATTCGTGCCACAAGTTAAGACTAAGCAAACTAGTAACAAAGGCAAGAATGGTCCTTCAACTAGTAGCAATAAAAATGACAAATTGAATGATATTGCTTCTATTAGTTCTATTGATCCCACTAACTTTTCTTTTAGCCAAGTTACATTTGAGGAAGAAAATGAACTTTTGAAAGGTCTCTACAAGAGTCTTGAAGGGTGAAAACAATTTGAGGAGATTGTACGCAAGCACGGAGGATACCGGAAGAATCGTGGTGTTGGCTACTTCAATGCTAATGTAGCTGAATGGTAAGAACGTCAATACCCCAATTCCAAGTTTGTTCCTCAAAATGAGAAGTATGAAAATACTCTCCCCAAGGGAACAAAAGCTCAAGATGACCTTCCATCACAAGACCCCAAGCTCAAGGGCAAGAACAAGCTTCAAGAGGACATTGACATTTATGAATCCCAAGCTTTGGTGAAGTGGGTTCCCTAGGCTACTACAAGATCAACTTCTACAAGTGCTACTTTGACACCAAGGATCCCCATCAACTTGATGTGGGTCCTCAAGATGAAGAACTAGAGAAGTTCTTGAGGGGTGACTCCGCGAATGAAATCCACCCATATTAATTATTGGTAAGAACTAGTTGCAATCAACTTCAACATCATGCAATAGTTTAAGGAGTCACACATTGTCTCCAAGGTAAGCAAGGGACAAGGTAATCAACAAATCGATGGACATCATTATGTATGCTTTGCACTACATAGATATCCATAGATATCCTTGTAATTGTCTCATGTGTGGGGACTAGCCTATGTAGGTGAAAAGAGTAATGAAAGAACAAGGATGCTCCCAAATCTTGGTGATCTTCATCAACTTTCAGCATCCACCACTACTTCACCTACATGAAGTCTTTATCGACAAAACCCAAGGTTACTTTATCCCTCCTATGGGGGGATGTCACATCAAGGGGGAGCTAAAAGCATCTCATAGTATGTGACAACATTATATGCTTTATGTAAAAGTGGTAACCCCACTTGTGCTTAAACGATGAGTATGACCTATGATCAAGTATTCTTACTTGGCTCCTAAGTCAATATACTCATATATAGATGACTCTGTCACCGCCAAAGTGCTTGTTAGATGCTAGTGTGTTTGTGCATGTTTGCCATGTTTCCATTTGACATCTTATTATATGACCATGTTGGTCTGCATTTATCGTTACTCATTTGAGGATATCGAATTGTTGCTATTTGGTTTTTGATTTTTCATTTGCCAATTGGATGTACAAGAACTCCTAGGACCACTCTTCTAGCTATCTATGCTTTCTCACCTCATGTTCTATTCATGCTTCATCACAAAATTTGAACAAGTACTTTTTGATCTCTCTTTGTGAGGAGTACTCGGAGTTCCATATTGACAAAAAGGACTGACCATCAAAACCTCCCAAATGCATCTCGGTGGAAACAACTCAAAAATCTCGGTCTCACCAAATGCCTAGGGTTGATGTGGTTTTCAATCTCGTTACTACCGATTCAATATTCTCGGTTACATAGAGTTTTCCTGTCTGCTGACAGTTTAGAAACTTGGTGACACCGAAAATTTAGAATCGGTATCACTGACGGTGGAGGGTATATAAGTTGTGGACCCGACGCTTTGAAATTAAATCTTCAATCATCGCGCCCCAAAACCCTAAGCTGTCGTTTCAAAATACCTTGGCCATCGCCTTGCCTCCCCGAGCGTCTCCGCTGCTGGGAATCATAGCCATCGACGGAATCTTCTCCATCGTCGTCGCTGTCGCGGATCCATGGCCAAGTTAGGGTATGGATTCAACCCCCTCTTGCGCTCCAATCTATGATTCTTGCGCATTCGGGATTTTTCATCATCTAGCCACTACTTGAGATTGTTCTGTCCACAAGAATATTCCTTTAGATAGAGAGCAATCAACTTTTTAGGGTTTGACGTCCGCTCGATGAAACACGGTGGAACCGAAGGGAACAAATCGGTGTCACCGATTTGCCCTCTGTGCTGCTGAGAAGTATCTCGGTGAAACCGAGTACTCCTTGTAGGTCTCACCAAAAGGAGTGCCAAGTTTTTGTTAAAAGAAAATGTCAGTCTCTGTAGCACCGAAATTTTTGCTTCGGCTATACTAATTTTCATGTGACAGAATACAAACCTTGAGAATCTTTTGTTCAAACTTTCAAAAACTCTGCATTTTGTGATGACTTATCCTATTCCACTCTTCTCAACTCTACTCACACGGTCTGCTATGTCAGGTTGAGAGGATAGCCCTGAGTCCAGTTATTTTTTAGATCCAGGCACCCCTAATTCTCATGGGCTTCCTAAGGCTGCTACAAGGACCAGGAAGAGACTGAAGTCAGGTGAGGAGGATTCAGACTTTGTGCGAGAGGAGGTTCTTGCTAAGAAGCATGAGAAGGCTGGCAAGAAGTCACAAAATGAGGCCACCTCATATAGGAGGGTAGTCAACAAGACATATGCACCTCCGGAGACTGTGAGAGCACCTAAGAGTGCTAAGGCTACCATGACCATTGAGCCCCAAAGGAAATCTTTGCCTAAGAAGGCAGGAGTGAAGAAGGCTAGAAAGAGGATCATTCGTCTTGTTCGCAGGCATGCGTCAATGTTTGAGGATCCTGAGGAGGCTGCTGGTGCAGCTGAGGAGGAGGAGGAAGAGCATGTTGTTAAGGCCGCTCCCAAGAAGAAGCAGAAGAAGCCATTGGCAGATGCTATGCCAAAGCTAGGTCCCTCTAAGAGAACCAAGTCTGCACCTAAGAAGGTTGCTGCAGAGAAGTCCAAGAGGACTTACAAAGACATTCCATCTGGTGAGAAGAATAAAGGATCCACCTTCAGAGAAGCTAATGATGATGCTATGTCTGCGTTGATGAAGCTCAGACCTCATCTTCCAGAACACAATGCCATCCATCCTATTGCTATTGATATGAAGAAGAAGAAGGATGCAGGATTGAGAGATTAGTGAGCCATTGATCCTTTCTCTTAGAGGAAGAAGATAGTTGTGGATTGCAGGTTCTATGCCAATTAGAAACAAGATTTCTATGAGACTGTGCTGCTTGACAAGAATCCAGCTATGAGCATTATGAGATATGTCGGTTGGAAGGACATCAAGGAAAATGAGAACTATTTCCCATGTGTGCAAGACAACTTCCACTAAATTGGCATTGATCAGTTTGTTGGTAGAGAGTTCACTACATGGAATGACAAAATGATCATGCAATTCTACTCCACTGCCCTATTCTATGGAGATGGCAGGATAGTGTGGATGATAGAAGGAGCAAGATACGAGTCTACAGTTGATGAGTGGGCTGCCATCTTAGGAGTCCTAGAGGCACATGATGGAGACATATGCATATACTAAGAGTCCAAGGCAAGCCACAATGCCATGAAGGACATGTACAACGCCATCCCTATTGCACAGCTTCAGTCGGACAAGCTAGGATCTATCTATCACCTCCAGGCAGGTCTCCGCACCATTAACACTATATTGAGGCATACCTACATGCCCAAGTCAGGTGACGAGAAGATGATCCGAGGCTACTCCATCAACTTGCTGATTCATATTGACCAGCATTAGAGATTCCGAGTGATGGATTTGATAGTGGAGACAATGAAGAGGGTTGATGCTAATTAGAAGAACTCATGCTGCTATGCACCCTACATTCAGATGCTCATCAACTCCAAGCTTGAGAAGCACATATTTGCTCTCGATAGACCCCACATGCCCGTACAGCTAGACTTCGAGGACAACATTGTGGTGATGGACCCAGACCATCCCACATCAGCTGCAGCTCAGGCAGATGCAAAGGCAGAGGCAACTAGAGCCACTAGTGCTCAAGTCCCTAGATCCAGGAACGAGCAGATGGGTCTCTTCATCTCTACACTCATGGACATGAAGTAGGACATCAAAAGCATACTAGATAGTCAGGAAAGCCTTGTGAACATCTTTGAGGGCAGAGTGAAGACTCTTAATGACAAGGTGGATGGGCTGACCAAGACCTTCAACAAGCTCAAGAAGGAAGTAGATGAAGCTCCTATTTGTCGCACCTCTTCAGAGTCTCACTATTCTCATGATGATGAGGATAGTGCACTTGTCAGGACGACTGCCCAGTTCAGGACACAGGCTAGGACACCTATAATGGCAGCTCCGGAGACGAGACCTTCATCTTCTGCTCTAGCTACAGTGACTTTAGCTTCATCAGCTCCTTCAATGCTTCCGGTTGCTAGACCAACTCCGTCTGGGACATCAACAGAGGTCTTCGCCAATGCAGTTTTCTCGACTCCGACATCGACCACCAGAGGAGATCAGCCGCAGAAGGACGATTAGCTCTATCTCTTTGATCTTTTTGGTAACTTTTTGCCCAAGGGGGAGAAGTTGTATATAGATCTAGGCTTCAAGTGATAGAGCGTCTGGTTTTTATTGCTGTTTTAAAAACATTTGGTCTTTTGGTTTGGGTGTGTCATACTTTTGTTTGTCTTTGATCATATGCTTTAATGTGTGGTGCTACTATTTCCTATCCTTTTGATGGTTATGAGATGATCATTCACTTTGCTCGATGTGTTGTGCTATGATATTAACTCTTATCATTCTCGCACACCACCAAGTTGTATGTGACATGGAAGAAGTGCCCCATGTACCTAATCGATTGTCCATTTGCATTCAAACGCAAATTTAAAATTAATGCACAAATTTAGGGGGAGCTCTTGCTTATCACATACTTCTCAAAGCGACGATTATTTGCATTGATTATATCAAATGTCGAAGCTTTCATCTATATGTTGTCATCAATTACCAAAAAGGGGGAGATTGAAAGCAAATTTGCTCCCTTGGTGGTTTTGGTAATTAATAACAACATATATATCATTGAAATAATGTTTCTACTAAGCATGTTTTAGGAAAATTTCAATGATGGGTTGGCAAAAGGATTGTGGAATACCCCAAGATGCAAGGAAATAGATTGCCAAAGCTTCAAGCAAGAGGACTATTCATTTTACCTTTTGTGAGAAATCACTTTGAGTCCATAGGAAATCCAATACTATCAAAAGGGGGTAAGGTACTGTCGGTGAACAAAATTCTCATACGTGCACAAGTGATAGTCAACTCATACACCCACAAGCTCTTCCAGAAAATTTTGTCCTAAGACAAATATTCAAAATTGGTGCAACCAACACTTACCACTCGGTGCCACCGATTCTCAGCCTCAAACGGACTCAGCCAAACCCTAGCCATTCGGTGCAAACCGATTCTATTTCGGTGCCACCGAGCTTGGATTGACAACTTCCTATTACGCAAATTCAAAAAATCGGTGCGTTGGGTAGTCCTCCATGGACGTGATATTCAAAAGTAGCTACCTTTTAGGCAACTCAGTACCATCGAGATTAACACATTGGTGTCACCGAGTCTGACTTATTAAGTGTAACGGTTGGATTTTTGGAGATGTCTATATATACCCCTCCACCACCATTCACTCGCAATAGAAGCACTCAGAACTGTTCCCCACTCATACCTACTGATTTTCTAAGAGAGAGCCACCTACTCATGTGTTGAGATCATGCCATTCCATTCCAACCATATGAATCTTGATCTCTGGCCTCCCCAAGTTGCTTTCCACCCAATAAATCTCTTCCACGAAGCCAAATTTGTGAGAGTGATTGTGTGTTGAGGAGTCTATCATCTTGAAGCACAAGATAAAGGAGTTCATCGACATGATGGAGCCTATTATCTTTTGCAGGGTGGTGCCTCCTAGATTGGTTAGGTGTCGCTTTGGAGCCTCCTACTTTGTGTTGTGGAGTGAACCAAGAAGTTTGTAAGCGCAAGGAGATTGCCTACTTCATGAAGATCTACCCCGAGTTGGGTAGTCCTCCGTGGACGTAGCCATCATGGTATAGTCAAGGTTGATTCTTCGTGGAACCCTTCGTGGGTAGAGCCCTCTATGGACTCTCGCGACCGTTACCCTCCATGGGTTGAATACTCCATAAACATGGGCGTATGATAGCCACACCTATCGAAACCACCGGAAAAATCATTGTGTCTCCAATTGCGTTTGATCTTCCTACCCTACCTTTACTTACATGCTTGTCTTTACTTTCCGCTGCTATACTCATAGACATGCATGTGTAGGGTGTACTTGACTTGCTATGAATGCTAAAATATGCCAACACTTAATATTGATAAAAATAGATTTTTATTTGGTCAAGTAGTCTAATCACCCCCCTCTAGACCTACTTTCGTTCCTACAATGTTATACTAAAAACCCTCATTAGAGGTTATTCTGTGTCATACATTGGGTTTGGTATGCATACAAACCATGTGATATCGGCTTAACTCGTGGTTCATCCGAACGTCACAAATCACTGGGGGCTAGTAATCAGCCCCCGCATTCCTTTTTCACGCCCCTACGGATAATGGTCTGATTGACTTGTCCACCTCAAACTACCGCCCTCGGGTACCAATAGCTCGACTAAGGCTCACAATGCGTAGGGAGACACACCTTGCATAGTATCTACATGGGGGCTGAAGCCGACGACTTACAACTTTCAGTTTCAATGGCCACACCGGAGTTATAATCAATGCAGAACATAATAGACATGATAAACCATGCATCGTAACCATAAAAGCATTAAAAAGTCTTTGGACATATTACAACGCATCTACTCATAAATGTTCTCTTTCGAGCACTAAGCCTCTATTGCCCGAGCACCATCCATCACTACAGAGAAGTATCGCTCAGGGCACTTATGCTCCTTTCCAGGGGGTGGAGGAGCGGTTGCTATCTTCACCGGATCAAGCCCCGGATAGTGCACCTTGGACATTGCAAAGGCGATCCAAGCTCCCTCGATATAGGAGGAACGCCTTAGTGCGTAGATCCAAGCCGAGGTGTTGCTCAGCTTCTGCACCAGGCCGAAGTAGCTGCTCGGCAATGGCTCATCGCGACATAGCTGGATACAGAGAGCCTTCATGGCTGGCTCCGTCATCCGTTGTAGCTCCATCTGCTGCTTCAGCTACTTGATGAGGAGAGGTGAGCGCTCGGAGGCTTCAAATTGTGCCCAAAATAGCCGAGCTTCATCTCCTTCTCCCCACGAAGCGTAGAACTGGTTCGCGTCCGCTATGCTCTTCCGGAGATCCAAGGAGGCGCCTGAGGAACACCACACTTGGGTGAGAAATGCGAAACTTCTATCACCGAAGACACACTGTAGTAAACACGGCTTACCATCTGTGATAGCCCTAACTTGGCGGACTTGCTCTTCAAAGAACTGCTTATCCACCCGCTCCTTTTTGAGATCGTATTTCCAGGTGGAAAGTTTAGTGGCCTACTCCTTGCCTTTTTGCTCAGTGTCCTCACACTTCTAGCCGGCGTCCTTGAGGTCCTGCTGGATTTCCTCCACCCGAGCTTCATGCTTGGCACCTGTGGCTTTTCCAGCAGAAGCGCGGCAGCCACTTGTTCAGCAGCCGCCTTCTCGTTCGTGGCCTCTTGCTTCGCCTTCTCCAGCTTGGCCTTGAGCCTCTCAATTTCCTTCACCGAGGCTGTGTAAGCATCAAACATATGAGCATACTGCGTCGACAGTACCAATCACTAATGATGAAAATTTCGGACCCTACAATCCGTCTTACCTTGCGCCTCGTCGAATCTTTTGTTTAGAGCGTCAAGTTAATCCTCGGAGCTCTTGAGCTTCCGATTTAGCTCGTCTTGCTCGGCAGCATTAGTAGTCGCCGCCGATGACGAAGCCTACAAATAACAAACCCCTATCGAATTACATGGGATCAAACCTCTGAACTGTCATAAACATGACCCTATGTTCGGTCCTCTTAAGGGCTGTTAGAACATCCCGAACAAATATCATCTCGTAAATTGTCCAGACACTAATTTATGACTGAACCCCAGGTGTGTTTTTCTAAACTCACCTAAAGATCGGGGGCTTCTATATATAATGATAGTGTAAATGTAATATATTGATATTCCAAAAATAGAACATTATGTGGCTCACCTGGAAGCCCGTCAATAGACCGTTGAATGCCTCCTTCAGTCCGCTATCAATGGCTAAATGCTTTGCAAAACTGCACCCATAAGGGTGCCGTGATCCTCGGAGATGGAAGCGCTTGATAGAGCCTCCTCCGTGATTGGCCACCAATTAATCGGTGGCACTGGTTCTGATCGGTTAGTCCAATCCAACCGGGGATTGAAACGATAGCTCCGGAGGAATGTTGCGCTCCGGCGATGACCTTGGAAGGGACTGGACATCCCTTTGTCTGGTCTCCTCAATCTCCGGGAGGGTCTCCTCCTAATGGTCTTCAGCGACCGAGGCGTTAACCTCAGCCATGACGTCAGCACCCCCACCACTAGTGTTTGGCTCCAAAGGATCCTGGTGGGATGACACCTCCGCGGCATCCTTCGTGGTACCCGATGGTGTGGGATGTGACGTGGTCCCACTCTCCGCTAGCTCGGTAGGTGGTGTCTCCCCGTCTGAAACTTGGTCGGTGTGGAGAACATGTGGTGGGTTGCAGATCAAAAGGCACTCACATGTTAATAACATTTAATACTTGGCATATATATATCTCATGGAGTCTTCGGATTCTTACCTTCGAGCTGGGGGCTTGACCCTTAGGTTCCTTGGAGGAACCTTCTCGAAGTCTTCAAACACGGTGTCCGAGTCCAAACTGTCGTCAGACAGAATCAACTGTGCCCGACGCGCCCTCTTCTGGGAAGGAGGGGGAATTGCATTTCCCATCGTCCTCATGCTCCTCCTCTTGGTTAGAGGAGGGATGGGTTTCCTTGGATGCAGTGTCCGGTTGGTACTTTATGCGAAGACCTCCTCAGCCTTTCTTCTTCTTCTTCTCATTCTTTTCTCACGCCTTGTAAGGCGCCACTACGAGCATTTCCAGCAACAGCCTGGATCTGGGGTCTTCAGGCTGTGGTGTTGGGTAGTTGATGCCCATGGATTTGCTCAACAATTTCTGCACAAATGATCGGAAACATATTTAGATTTACTTTCGGAAGACGAAGTCGGTCAATTGAAATTATGTTATACCTGAGAAGGAGGGTTATCAACATGTAGGCCCCTTTACTCCTCCTTGGCTGGCCAGCTCTCCTGAGCTTTGAAGAGTGCATTCCACAGCTTCTCCAGAGTAGTGCGGAATAGCTGGCGAATAGTAGTCTCATCATCGAGCCGATACGTCCACATGGGAGAGTCTCGACGCTGACAGAGGAGGATGCATCATCGAAGCATGATTGATGTCTACTACACAACCATCCTCTTGTAGACTCGTGTTGGGCCTCCAAGCGCAGAGTTTTGTAGGACAGTGACAATTTTCCCTCAAGTGGATGACCTAAGGTTTATCAAACCATGGGACGTGTAGGATGAATATGGTCTCTCTCAAACAACCATGCAACCAAATAAAAAAGAGTCTCTTGTGTCCCTAACACACCCAATACAATGGTAAAAAAAGTAAATAGCGAGCAAAACGTTGTATAAATTCTTGGAAACAAGGCCTAGGGTCCATACTTTCACTAGTGCAATTTCACTCAACATTATTGATGTATGTCTTGCGACAAAGAATTCACTCCGAAGTCACGAATAGCGGAGAACAAATGAAGAGATTATTGTAGGGTATGACACCACCTCAAAGTTATCTTTTCTTATCAATCTTATGAGATATCCCTATAAGTGTCACGAACAGCCCTAGAGTTCGAACTAAAATAACACCTTAAGACACACATCAACAAAAACCCTAATGTCACCTAAATACTCCAATGTCACCACAAGTACCCATGGGCCTCATTATACGATATGCTTCACAAAATTTCATATTCATCATGTTCCATCCAACACAAAGAACTTAAAAGAGTGCCCCAAAGTTTCTACCAGAGTGTCAAGGCAAAAACGTGTGCCAACCCCTATGCATAGATTCCCAAGGTCATGGAACCCGCAAGTTGATCACCAAAACATACATCAAATCGATCAATAGAACATCCCATTGTCACCACAGATATCCAATCGCAAGACATACATAAACTGTTCTCAAATCCTCAAAGACTCAATCCGATAAGAAAACTTCAAAGGGGAAACTCAATTCATTACAACAATATAAAGAGGGGAAAACTCCATAAGATTCATCTATATCAATAAAGCTCACAGTACATCAAGATTGTGTCATCTCAAGAACATGCGAGAGAGAGAGAAAGAGGGATCAAACACATAGCTACTTGTACATAACCTTAGTCCTGAGGGCGAACTACTCCCTCCTTGTCATGGAGAGCACCGGGATGATGAAGATGGCCTTTGGTGATGGTTTCCCCCTCCGGCAGGGTGCCAGAACGGGCTCCCGATTGCCTTTTCGTGGATCTGGAGCCTTATGGCGATGGACCTCCCGATCCACGTTTATTTTTGGAGGTTTCTATATTTATACGAAGTTTTGGCATCGATCTCACTTCAAGGGGTGCCACGAGGCGGTGGCAAGCCTGCTAGGCGCGACCAGGGGGTGGTCGCGCCTGCCAGGCTTGCCGCCTCCTCGTGGGTCTTCTGGCCCAGCTCCAATGCTTTAGGGGTCTCTTTTGGTCCACAAAAAATCAAACTAAATTTTCAGCCCATTCCGAGAACTTTTATTTATGCACAAAAAAAGACACCATCGTAGTTGTATTGAAAACAGCATCAGTCCGGGTTAGTTATAATAAAATCGTACCAAAATCATATAGAATTATTGTAAACATGGCTTCAATACTTCATAAATTATAGATACGTTGGAGATGCATCAATGATCTTGACCACGTTGGCCAGCTCGATCTTGTTTTGGGTCATTGAGGCAATGCGGTTCTGCAGGTTATCCACCTTCGCATCCGACCCCTAATGAAGGCCCTTTCGGAGCCATGAGGTCAACCTTGGGGGGGGGGTCTAAACTCGGCCGGAGCATCCCGACCTTCTTCCCTTGGCTCGGTGATATAAAAACACTCTTTTTGCCAAGTCTTCATGGTATAGATGAAGGTGCCGGACGGCCATCCAGCACGGGGGAGATTGCGAATGACTGCCCAACTGCAGTCTGTGTGTTCTCCTGCGTCACACTTCGCCTTGATATTGAACACCTTGAGCTATAGTACTAAGTGTGGTTCGACCCGCAAGAAGGCTTCGCAAACGACGATGAATGTCGATATGTGCATGGAGGAGTTCGGCAGGAGGTCACGGAAGTCGAGCCTGTAGAAGAACATGAGGCCCCTGACAAATGGGCTGAGCGGGAAGCTTAGTCCCCGGATAAAGTGGGGGATGAACACCACCCTCTCCCCAGACTTGGGAGTGGGAACCACCTGATTGGCCTCGGCGACAAGATGGTAGACCCTACCGGGGAGGTAGCCAGCCTGTTTCAGGTCTCGAATATCCTGATCGGTGACCATGGAAGCCCCTACTTGCCGTCACCCATAGCAGAGCAGCCGAGAACCTGGTGGCCGGCCGTGATGGAGGTGGCTTTAAATGGCCCCTCCATTACTGAAGAACTGTTGGGGAATGTTGCATGGGAAACAAAAACATTTCCTACGCACACACAGATCTATCCATGGTGATGAGTATCTACGAGAGGGAGAGTGGATCTACATACCCTTGTATATCGCTAAGAGGGAAGCGTTAAGAAACGTGGTTGGTGTAGTCGAACGTCTTCGCGATTCAAATCACCATGCATCCCGTGATCCAATCACGATCCGTCTCGCGATCCAATCACGATCTGTCCTGCGATCCGATCACGATCCATCCCATGAACTTGATCACGGTCCGTCCCACGAACTTGATCACGGTCCTTCCGATATAGCGCCGAATGGACGGCACCTCCGCGTTCAACACACTTATAGCTTGATTACGATCTCCACCGTATTGATCCAGCAAGAAGGAGTGGAGAGGAAGAAGAGTTCTCCGGCAGCGTGACGCTGCTCCGGCGATGGTGGTGGAGCAATTCCGGCAGGGCTTCCCTAAGCACTGCAGAAATCCGATTTAGAGGAGAAACTATGCACTGAGGAACGGGTAGCACGTGGCTGAAAATCTAGTGCAAAAAGCCTAAAACCTCCAATATATATAAGAGGAGAGGATGAGAGGCCTTGTCACTAGGGACAAGGCCTCCTTGCTCGGCCGAATGAGAGTGGGAGAGGTGGAGTCCACGTCCAATCCAAGTAGGACTAGGATTCACCCTATTTTGCCTTTTTTTCACTTTTTCTCTTAGGCCTTTTTCCTCCAGCCGCATGGGCCTCTTGTGGATGTTCCACCAGCCCACTAAGGGATGGTTTACACCCTCCTATAGCCCATGTAGCCACTTGGGTCGAAATACCCCTCCCGGTACACTACCGGCACTCCCGGTACACTACCGATGAGCCCGAAACTTTTCTGGCAACCAAAACAGGACTTCCTATATATGAATCTTTAACTCCGGACCATTCCGGAGCTCCTCGTGACATCCGGGATCTCATCCGGGACTCCGACCAAACTTCGGTCACCACCATACATAACTCTATACTACTGAAACATCACCAAACCTTAAGTGTGCAGACCCTACGGGTTCGAGAACTATGTAGACATGACCGAGACACCTCTACTGTCAATAACCAATGGCATGACCTAGATGTCCACATTGGTTCCTACATATTCTACAAATATCTTTATCGGCCAAACCTCTATGTCAAGGATTCAGTTAATCTCATATGATGTTCCCTTTGTTCTTCGGTATGTTACTTGCCCGAGATTCGATCATCGGTATCTTCATACGTAGTTTAACCTCGTTACTGGCAAGTCTCTTTACTCGTTTCATAATACAAGATCTCGTAACTAACACTTAGTCACATTTCATGCAAGGCTTATTGTGATGTTGTATTACCGAGTGGGCCCTGAGATACCTCTCCGTCACATGGAGTAACAAATCCAGTCTTGATTCATGCCAACTCAATAGACACCCTCGGAGATACCTGTAGAGCACCTTTATAGTCACCCAGTTACGTTGCAACGTTTGATACCCACAAGGCACTCCTCCGATGTCCGTGATTTGCATGATCTCATGGTCATAGGAACATATACTTGACAAGCAGAAAACAGTAGCAGTAAACTTACACGATCATATGCTATGTTTGTAGTTTGGATCTTGTCCATCAGATCATTCTCCTAATGATGTGATCCCGTTATCAAATGACATCTAATGTCCATGGCTTGGAAACCCTAACCATCTTTCAATCAACGAGCTAGTTCACTAGAGGCATACTAGGGACATTGTGTTTTTCTATGTATCCACACATGTATCCATGTTTCCAATTAATACAATTCTAACATGGATAATAAAAAAGTATTATGAACAAGGAAATATAATAAAATACACTTTATTTATTGCCTCTAGGGCATATTTCCAACAGTCTCCCACTTGCACTAGAGTCAATAATCTAGCTCACATCACTATGTGATTTACATTGTGATGAATCAAACACCCTTGCAGTTCTGGTGTTGATCATGTTTAGCTCTTGGAAGAGGTTTAGTCAACGGGTCTGCAACATTCAGATCCGTGTGCTCTTTGCAAATATTTATGTCCTTCTCCTCGATGTAATATGAGATGGAGTTGAAGCGTCGCTTTATATCTCTGGTCCTCTTGTGAAACCTTGGTTCCTTGGCTAGAGCAATGGCACCAGTGTTGTCACAGAACAGGGTCATTGGATTTAGTGCACTCGGCACTACTCCAATATCTGTCATGAAGTGCTTCATCCAGACACCTTCCTTCGCCGCCTCCGAGGCTGCCATGTATTCCGCTTCGCATGTAGAATCAGCTACCTCACTTTGCTTGGAACTGCACCAGCTTACCGCTCCCCCATTAAGAATAAATACGTATCCGGTTTGCGACTTAGATTCATCCGGATCTGTGTCAAAGCTTGCATCGATGTAACCCTTTATGACGAGCTCTTCATCACCTCCATAAACGAGAAACATTTCCTTAGTCCTTTTTAGGTACTTAGGATATTCTTGACCGCTTGCCAGTGTTCCATTCGAGGATCACTTTGAAACCTTCCGGCCATACTTATGGCAAGGCTGATATCGGGTCTTGTGCACAGCATTGCATACATGATAGAGCCTATGGCTGAAGCATAGGGGATGACACTCATCTTTTCTCTATCTTCTGCAGTTACTAGGCATTGATTCTTACTCAACTTCACACCTTGTAACACAGGCAAGAACCCCTTCTTGGACTGTTCCATTTTGAACTTCTTCAAAACTTTATCAAGGTATGTGCTCTGTGAAAGTGCTATTAAGCGTCTCGATCTATCTCTATAGATCTTAATGCCTCATATGAAAGTAGCTTCTCCTAGGTCCTTCATTGAAAAACTCTTGTTCAAATATTCCTTCACGCTTTCCAGCATTTCTATATTGTTTCCAATCAGCAATATGTCATCCACATATAATACTAGAAATGCTATAGAGCTCCCACTCACTTTCTTGTAAATACAAGCTTCTCCGTAAACTTGTATAAACTCAAACGCTTTGATCACCTCATCAAAGCACTTATTCCAACTCCGAGATGCTTGCACCAGTCCATAAGTGGATCGCTGGAGTTTCCGAACTTTGTCAGCATTCTCTGGATTGACAAAACGTTCAGGTTGCATCATATACAACTCTTCCTCAAGGAAACGGTTGAGGAACGCTGTTTTGACATCCATCTACCAAATTTCATAGTCGAAATAAGCAGCTATTGCTAACATGATTCTGACAGACTTAAGCATCACTACGGGTGAGAAAGTCTCATCGTAGTCAACTCCTTGAACTTGTCAAAAACCCTTTGCCACCAGTCGAGGTTTATAGATAGTGACATTACCGTCCACGTCTGTCTTCTTCTTAAAGATCCATTTCTTCCGAATGGCCTTTCGCCCTTCATGTAATACTTCCAAAGTCCATACTTTGTTTTCATACATGGATCCCATCTTGGATTTCATGGCCTCTAACCATTTCTCGGAATCCGGGCCCATCACTGCTCCTCCATAGCTTGTAGGTTCATTGTTGTCCAACAACATGACCTCCAAGACAGGGTTGCCGTACTACTCAGGGGTAGTACGCGGCCTTGTTGACCTACGAGGTTCAATAGAAGCTTGATCCGAAGCTTCATGATCATCATCATTAACTTCCTCTTCTACTGTCGTAGTTTCCACAGAAACATCTTTCTGCGCTGAACTACTCTCTGGTTGAATTAAAGGTTCAATAACCTCATCAAGCTCTATTTTCCTCCCACACAATTCTTTCGAGAGAAACTCTTTCTCAAGAAATGTTCCGTTCTTAGCGACAAATACTTTGCCTTTGGATTTGATATAGAAGGTATACCCGACTGTCTCTTTCGGGTATCCTATGAAGACGCATTTCTCCGCTTTGCGTTCTAGCTTTTCAGGCTAAAGCTTTTTGACATAAGCATCATATCCCCAAACTTTAAGAAATGACAACTTTGGCCACTTGCCAAACCATAGTTCATATGGCGTCGTCTCAACGGATTTTGATGGTGCCCTATTTAAAGTGAATGCAGCTGTCTCTAATGCATAACCCCAAAACGATAGTGGCAAGTCAGCAAGAGACATCATAGAACACACCATATCTAATAAGGTTCGATTACGACGTTCGGACACACCATTACGCTGTGGTGTTCCGGGAGGTGTCAACTGTGAAACAATTCCACACTGTCTTAAGTGAATGCCAAACTCATAACTCAGATATTCACCTCCTCGATCAGATCACAGGAACTTAATCTTCTTGTTATGATGATTCTCAACTTCACTGTGAAATTGCTTGAACTTTTCAAACGTTTCAGACTTGTGTTTCATTAAGTAAATATACCCATGTCTACTTAAGTCACCAATGAAGGTGAGAAAATAACGATATCCACCATGCGCTGTAACATTCATTGGACCGCACACATCAGTATGTATGATTTCCAATAAGTCACTCGCTCGTTCCATCATTCCAGAGAACGGCATTTTAGTCATCTTGCCCATGAGGCATGGTTCACATGTGTCAAGTGATTCAAAATCAAGTGACTCCAAAAGTCCATCAGCATGGAGCTTGCTCAAGCGTTTGACACCAATATGACCTAAACGGCAGTGCCACAAGAAAGTGGTACTATAATTATCAGCTCTACATCTTTTGGCATCAATGTTATGAAAATGTGTGTCATCACTATCAAGATTCAATATGAATAAACCTCTAACATTGGGTGCATGACCATAAAAGATATTACTCATATAAATAGAACAAGCTTTATTCTCTGATTTAAATGAGTAACTGTCTCGCAATAAACAAGATCCAGATATAATGTTCGTGCTTAACGCAGGCACTAAATAACAATTATTCAGGTTCATCACTAATCCCAATGGTAATCGAAGAGAGAGCGTGCCAACGGCAATCACATCAACCTTGGAACCATTTCCCACGTGCATCGTCACTTCATCCTTTGCCAGCCTTCGTTTATTCCGTAGTTCCTGCTTTGAGTTGCAAATGTGAGCAACCGAACCGGTATCAAATACCCAAGCACTACTACGAGAGCTAGTAAGGTACACATCAATAACATGTATATCTTATATACCTTTTTTGTCATTGGCCGCCTTCTTGTCAGCCAAGTACTTGGGGCAGTTCCGCTTCCAGTGACCAGTTTCCTTGCAATGAAAGCACTCAGTTTCTGGCTTGGGTCCATTCTTCGGCTTCTCTACAGGAGTAGCAACTGCTTTGCCATCCTTCTTGGTTTTACCCTTCTAGCCCTTGCCCTTGACCTTGTCATTTTTCTTGAAACTAGTGGTTTTATTGACCATCAACACTTGATGTTGTTTCTGGATTTCAGACTCAGCGACTTTTAGCATCGCGAACAGCTCGGCGACTGACTATTTCATCCCGTGCATGTTATAGTTCATCACAAAGCTCTTGTAACTAGGTGGCAGTGATTGAAGAACTATGTCAGTGATCGCCTCTGGCGGAAGGGCAATTCCCAAATCCGCTAGACGAGTTGAATACCCAGACATTCTGAGTATATGTTCACTGATAGACCCGTTCTCCTCCATCTTGCAAGCATAGAACCTATCGGAGGTTTCATACCTCTCGATCCGGGCGTTCTTCTGAAAGATAAACTTCAACTCCTGGAACATCGCATATGCTCCATGACGTTCAAAACATCTTTGAAGTCCCGCTTCTAAGCCATACAATATTGCACACTGAACTATTGAGTAATCTCCAGTACGTGCCTCCCAAACGTTCTTAACGTCTTCGGAGGTCATGTCTTCTGGTTGGTCACCAAGCGGTGCATAAAGGACATATGGTTTTTGGGAAGCCATGAGGATAATCCTCAGATTACGGGCCCAGTCAACAAAGTTACTTTCATCATCTTTCAACTTAGCTTTCTCTAGGAATGCATTAAAACTCAGGGGTGTTATTGCGTGAGCCATTGATCTACAACATAAATATGCAAAGTTTACTTAGACTATTGTTCAAGATAATGAGTTTAGTTAATCAAATTACTAAAGATCCCACTCAAATTGACATCCCTCAGGTCATCTGAGTGTCACATGATCCAAATCCACCAACTCAAGTCCGATCATCACGTGATTTTAGGTGGCTTGAATGGTGAACATCATTATGTTGATCATATCTACTATATGACTCATGCTCGACCTTTCGGTCTCTTGTGTTCCGAGGCCATGTCTGTACATGCTAGGCTCGTCAAGTTTAATCCGAGTGTTCTGCGTGTGCAACACTGGCTTGGACCCGTTGTATGTGAACGTAGAGTCTATCACACCCGATCATCACGTGGTGTCTTGACACAACGAACTTTCGCAACGGTGCACACTCGGGGAGAACACAATTCATCTTGAAATTTAAGTGAGGGATCACCTTATAATGCTACCATCGTACTAAGCAAAACAAGGTGCATAAAAGGATTAACATCACATGCAATTCATAAGTGACATGATATGGCCATAAACTTGTGCTTTAGATCTCCATCATGAAAGCACCGGCATGATCTCCATCGTCAACGGCAAGACACCATGATCTCCATCATCTTGACCTCCATCAACGTGTCGCCATCGGGGTTGTCGCGCCCAACATGCTTCTACTACTATTGCTACCGTTTAGCGATAAAGTAAAAAATTACATAGCACTTAATGATTGACACGCAGGTCATACAATAATTAATGACAGCCCTATGGCTCCTGCCGGTTGCCGTACTCGTCGACATGCAAGTCGTGATAATCTATACATCACATGATCATCTCATACATCACATATATCACATCATGTAATTGTCCATATCACATCACAACATACCCTGCAAAAACAAGTTAGACGTCCTCTAATTGTTGTTGCATGTTTTATGTGGCTACTACGGGTTTCTAGCAAGAACGATTCTCACCTACGCATAAACCACTACGGTGATACATAATTTGCTTTTCAACCTTCTCAAGGACTGCCTTTGTCGAATCCTATCCAACTAAAGTGAGAGAAACTGCCACCCGCAAGCCATCTAGGCAACAAGTTGCGTCGAGGGAACCGGTCTCTCGTAAGCATACGAGTAATGTTGGTCCGGGCCGCTTCATCTCACGATACCGCTGAACCAAAATACGACCAAGGGAGGAAGCAATCTAAGCATCAATGCCCACAAACCTTTTGTGTTCTACTCGAGATCTCATCAACACATGGACCTAGCTCTGATACAACTATTGGGGAACGTTGCATGGGAAACAAAAAAAATTCGTACGCACACGTAGATCTATCCATGGTGATGAACATCTACGATAGGGAGAGTGGATCTACATACCCTTGTAGATCGCTAAGCGGGAAGCGTTAAGAAACGCGGTTGGTGTAGTCGAACGTCTTCGCGATCCAAATCGCCGTGCATCCCGTGATCCAATCACGGGCCGTCCCACGATCCAATCACAATTTGTCCTGCGATCGGATCACGATCCGTCCCACGAACTAGATCACGATCCTTCTGATCTAGCGCCGAACGGACGGCACCTCCGCGTTCAGCACACATACAGCTTGATGACGATCTCCACCGTCTTGATCCAGCAAGAAGGAGTTGAGAGGAAGAAGAGTTCTCCAGCAGCGTGATGGTGCTCTGGCGATGGTGGTGGAGCAATTCCGGCTGGGCTTCGCCTAAGCACTGCAGAAATCCGATCTAGAGGAGAAATTATGCACTGGAGGAACGGGTAGCACGTGGCTGAAAATCTAGTGCAAAAACCCTAAAACCTCCAGTATATATACGAGGAGAGGAGGAGAGGCCTTGGCACAAGGTTCAAGGCCTCATTGCTTCAGCCGAAGGAGAGAGGGAGAGGTGGAGTCCACCTCCAATCCTAGTAGGACTAGGATTCACCCTATTTTGCCTTTTTTCACTTTTTCTCTTAGGCCTTTTTCCTCCAGCCACATGGGCCTGTTGTGGATGTTCCACCAGCCCACTAAGGGCTGGTTTACACCCTCCTACAGCCCATGTATCCTCTTGGGTCGAAATACCCCGCCTGGTGGCCTCCCTGTACACTACCGGCACTACCGATACACTACCGATGAGCCTGAAACTTTTCTGGTGACCAAAACAGGACTTTCTATATATGAATCTTTACCTCCGGACCATTCCGGAGCTCCTAGTGATGGCCAGGATCTCATCCGGGACTCCGAACAAACTTCAGTCACCACCATACATAACTCTATACTACCGAAACGTCACCAAACCTTAAGTGTGCAGACCCTGCGGGTTCAGAACTATGTAGACATGACCGAGACACCTATACGGTCAATAACCAATGGCGGGACCTAGATGTCCACATTGGTTACTACATATTCTATGAAGATCGTTATCGGTCAAACCTTTATGTCAAGCATTCAGTTAATCCCGTATGATGTTCCCTTTGTTCTTCGGTATGTTACTTGCCCGAGATTCGATCGTCGGTATCTTCATACCTAGTTCAACCTTGTTACTGGCAAGTCTCTTTAATCTTTCCGTAATACAAGATGTCGTAACTAACACTTAGTCACATTGCTTGCAAGGCTTATTGTGATGTTCTATTATCGAGTGGGCCCTGAGATACCTCTCTGTCACACGGAGTAACAAATACCAGTCTTGATCCATGCCAACTCAACAGACACCCTTGGAGATACCTGTAGAGCACCTTTATAGTCACCTAGTTATGTTGCGACGTTTGATACACACAAGGCACTCCTCCGATGTCCGTGAGTTGCATGATCTCATGGTCATAGGAACATATACTTGACAAGCAGAAAACAGTAGCAATAAACTGACACGATTATATGCTATGTTTGTAGTTTGGGTCTTGTCCATCACATCATTCTCCTAATGATGTGATCTCATTATCAAATGACATCTCATGTCCATGGCTAGGAAACCTTAACCATCTTTTGATCAACGTGCTAGTTCACTAGAGGCATACTAGGGACATTGTGTTTGTCTATGTATCCGCACATGTATCCATGTTTCCAATTAATACAATTTTAGCATGGATAATAAACAATTATCATGAACAAGGAAATATAATAATAAACACTTTATTTATTGCCTCTAGGGCATATTTCCAACAAGAACACCGTACTCTTGTGAGTGATGTTTTTCAAAGTATCCAGTCTATTGATAGCAGACTGAAGGAAGCTTTTGGCGGCCTCCTGATAGGCTTCAAGGTAAATAATGTATTACCCCTTCCCAAAAAGGAATTTACTTTATGGATTTTAAGTAATCCTTATATATGGTAGCCCTGAGCTCTGGTTGAGTTGGGAAAACTCGAGCAGGGGTCAAAACAGTTCGGAAAAACGCTGATAGAAGTAAAAGTAAATTGTAGCCCACGAGACTTTGGGAGGTGTCAGTGTCAAAACTGGTAGATCTTGGGTTGGGGTTCCCGAACTATGGATCTTGCATTGATGGGTTACATGAGACAAGGGGGATGATATTAACCCAGGTTTGGGCCTTCTTAATGAGTTAAAACCCTACGCCGTGCATTGATTGTATTGAATATGGGGTATCGAGTACAGAGTTGATCTACCTCGAGATCGTATGATGTCGTCTAAACCCTATGTGTAATAAGCTTAACCTTGTCCGATGGACTAAGACCCTCCGGTTTATATTGTCACCAGGGCTATCTAGGGTTACACAATGTCGGTTACACCAGGAAAGGAATATGTCGAACCCATCGTCCTGTACTTGGAGTGCACATTACGACCTCAGAGATCTCGTCTTGGTTATAGTCTCCGGACATTTATTGAAAATCACAAGGCGACCCAATGTCCGGCTCACATACATAGGTCGGCAACCCGAGGACCCCTTATTCCTGGACTCCCTCAGTAGCCCCCGAACTAGCCTCCAATGCAGAAGTAACATCTCATCATTTGCATATCCAAAGTGTTCGGTTTGCAAGGCGAGTACTCCCTTCATAGTTTGGCAAACTCCAGTTCCTCTGGCATATTTCCAAATGTCAGAGCATCGTTTGGCCTACAACTCTCGGTCTTCATGCGTCTCCTTGATTCCTATGTGCCTATCTGGGATAGTCAATTCCAAAAATGTCCCTCGAGTATCTGGGTAAACCGTCCATTTAAATAGGGTTACGAGCATTGAGTAATCCATCACGCCTTTCCTTTATCGAGAAAAACACCAGAGAATAATGGCGAACGTCCCATGTTCATCCTAACATCCTCATGGTCCTCTCCGAGATGACTGGGGGAGCTGCTCAATTTCCCTTCTCCGCATGTGTAATCTTGAAGTTCAGGGATACCTTCCCTCTTCAGATCTGACGCCCTTCCGTTCTGGATTGACTTTTGCAAAAAGTGAAGCTTTTGCGGAGAAATCTCCCACTCCTCGCAAGTTGGAGAGGGTATGATGTGTTCCCTTTCTTTTAGAAGATTTGGGATTTCTTGTCCAACCTATCATGAGCGGTTTATTAGAATTTTATGGGATCCAACTCCACAACCTCACCCTTGGATCTATCCTCCATATTACGGGTTTTGTTGCGCTTGTCGGATTTCAGGTTACGCAAAACCTTAAGATTCGAACACAGGGGCGTGTGCGAAGATCCCCTGCATCCTCGCCCAACCTAGCTTGCTACTTGATGAACACAACAACGAACTCGCGTGCTGGCGAGGAAGAGAATAAACACGATAGTTTACCCAGTTTTGGGTTGTTGGGAAGCGTAATACCCTACTCATGCTTTTGTGGATTGCCTCTCGAGGAGGTGGTGTGGGTGAACTAGTAGAGTGTTTGAAAGCCTCATCAGGGCTCCCTTCGAGGTGTTCGAGGCTTTTGTGGCTCGGTGATGGTTGAAGAGTGGAATGAATCCGGCTGCCCCTCTCTATGGTGCAGCCTACCCTCTATATATAGTGGTGGCTCGGGTCCTCTTCCCTTATCACTATGGCGGGAAGGGATCCCACAATGGCCAAATAAGAAGGGGGACAGGAGTACATGCTCGCCCCTCCAAAAGGAGGTTTTCGCCTGCAAAGTAGCTATCGACGACGCAGGGATGGGCTCAACGATGACATCCGCCCTACGGGGCGGGTGGTTGTGGTCTTATTGCACCAGAATGGAAACCTTTTGGGGGTGCTTTGGGAACCTGCGTACGTCCCTGCTCCCTTCGCACCAAAGGGGAAAGTGTGTTGTCTAGTGCGCCGACACCCTCCTATCCTTCCTTGCATCACCCTTGACTCCCAAGGCCGGCCTTGCATGGATATCTCCGCCGCTCCGGAGGGGCCTGAGGAGGCCCATCCCTTGCTGGTCTTGACGTTGTTCCTCCTTGCGAGCCTAGGGCCCTTGCGAGAGCCTTGTCTTGAGTGAGGCCGTGCCCAGTCATGTTTAGTCGATGAAGTGGGCCATGCCCTTGGCTATAGGCAGGCAGGTCTTGGCAGAGGGTTATATTTTGGAAATACCCTTAAATGTGTTCCTTGATGATGAGGTGTGTAGTGTCGTGCTTCCTTCTATCTGGAGTTGCCGCCGATTCGGTTGTCGCGCTTACGGGGCAATGACGATATTGTTCGCGCCGCTCAGCGTGACCGGGCTGTCCGGATAACCCGTGGTTCCGTCTGGGATGCTTCCTCCTAGCTGTTAGGATGGTTTGGGGGTCTTTCGGCACTCTGCCTCTCCAGGCCCTAGTCCTGCACATTTCCCGACCACAGTTGCGTACGACTGGATAACCAAGGACGTAGCTACGGGGTTAGGCCCCGCCATACTTGAAGCGGACCGGATCACCAAGGACGACGTCAAGGGGGAGAGTGGCTATATGACCGGTAAGGCTCCTGAGGCATGCTACTAAGGAGCCCCTTTGATGCTCAAACCGCTTTACGTCGGCAGTTCCCAGTCCCGCGCATTTCCCCACCACCTTTAGGTACGAACGGAAACTAAGGACGCACTTCACAGGGCAAGGCCTGGACACTCCTGATGCTGACCGGAAACCAAGGATGACATCAGGGGGTTGAGTGGCCTTATGTCCGGTAGGGCTCCTGAGGCATGCTGCTTAGGAGCCCCCTTTCAGAGCTCGAGCGATCCCCCATTCCATTCCTTCGGGTGCTGCCTCAAGAGGCCCTGGGGCCTACCGAGACTCCATGCTGCGGTGTCATGATATGGTCGGATCCCCCGAGCGGGAGCCAACGACTAAGAGACCCGTGCCCTAGAGCCGTCAAAGCCTCGTTACCCATCCTTGAAGAGCCTCAGGGTGGGCCGGACCATTTGACTCCTTGCAATACGCCAATCCGGAAAGAAAGAACTCAAGATCGGTAAAACGGAAGAACAAAGAGGAAAAAGACTCGACTCTTTTTTCTTTTTAAAGATAGAGTTATGAAATTCTCGAACTTCCGGCAGGTTGAAGCACAAAAAAGACCATCGAAGGTTGCAACTTGGTATACAAAAAAGAGAGAAAACGGCCGCGTATGGCTTATTTAGGGTAGTCTTCATCTTCGTCTGCCTCCAGCGCTGAGCGTAGGGAATCCATGTTGCATGGGCATAGCCATTGGGGGGCAGTGTTGACTTCTCCGCCAGCGCGGAGCTATGACTGCCACATTGCATGGAAGGAACCCCTCCGCGTCTTGATGGGGCTCTAGGTGTATATGGCCCACTCATTATTACGTGAGATTGTCACGGGTCGATGTAGGTCCTGAGGGTGTAAAGGGAGCTCCATGCCTCCCGGACATGAAGCCCGCTCCCAGCCTCCGGGCTCCTCGCGGTGAAGTGGGGTCTGCTCTGGCAAACCCTCGAGCGTAGGGGGAGCCCCTTGTGCCCCCTGACTGGAAGGTACGCCCCATACGAAGGCCCTAGGTCTCCTGGGCGGTGCCCCAGCGTGCTCGCTGAGGCCCCTGGGGTTCCCGTGCTGGTACTCAGGGCCTTGCCCCCAGGTCGGGCGAGCTGGGCCTGGGGATATGGGCTAGTACATGATCGCCCGCCGGCAATCGAACGAAACACGACCCGGATACATGGGCGTTTGTTCCATGCTCTGTCTCCAAGCGAGCGTCGCGCGCCTCGAAGACGAGGGCACATATTATACCCTTCGCATCCAGGTTGGGATCGTCTGGCCTAGGGACATGGGCGTGTGTTCCACCCTCTGTCCCCAAGATGCCTCCCCCCGGCCTGGGTATGAGGGTGCATGTTCTACCCTCTGTTTCCAGGCGAGTGACCCCCGGTCCCTAGATCCAAACGCCTACTCAATGAAGCTTCCTGCCAGCGGGCATGCCTCGCGAGGGTCTCTACGCCGGGCATCCTCGTGAAGCCATACCCGCAATCCGCCCCGCGAGGTCACACATACCTATCCACGCAAGGGTTGCTCGTGAAGTCACGTGCACGCCTCCTGAAGCCATGGTAGCCGGCACTACTTCCTTCGTGGCGCGATCGCACAACAACATGGTTGTTGTTGAGTTGCATGAGCCCCGGGGCATCGGCATAGTTGAACCTCTAGTCCTCCTCTCTGGTCCCGCCGAGCATGCCATGAGCCGCGAGGCGGCGCCCCTCTTGTGCAACGGCACGTGTGCCCCGGTGGTTAGAGCCAGGTCCCTGGTGAGCGAGGACCGCCATGGATGTTCTCGAGTGCTCGCTTATGATGAGCTCGAGCAAGAGCAATTGCGGCAAGATGACGAGACACCCATTGAGGAAGACTGTCTTCAAACTGCTGTGAAAGTTGCACCCTACCAGCAAGCTTTGCACCGCTATCATAGCCGCAAAGTTAATGCCAGAAGTCTTGAGGAAGGCGACCTTGTTCTTCAACGAGTTCAATCCGCCAAGAATTCCACAAAGTTGACGCCGAATTGGGAAGACCCTTATTGGGTGGTACGAGTCACTAGGCCTGGCATAGTCCACCTGGAGACCGAAGATGGCATCACAGTGAGCAAATCCTGGAATATTGAACATCTTCGCAAGTTCTACCCATGAAGCGCGATTGTCGGACCTCCCGGTGACCACCATTTGTACAAGTCTTGCTGCTGAAGCATGTAATCCTTGGTACAAAGTCGGACTCGGACACTGTGCGTAGTTGAATAAAGATAAGTGTTATGAAAATCTTGAAGTATCCTCATGTTTACTTATGTGCATGTTTGTCTGAGATATTTCATTATGCTTACTCCCGAAAAGAGCTAACAAGCCGTGAAGGTTCCACATCCATATTTTCTCTTCTTTCTTTTTCTCAAGGGATAGAAGGTTGCCTCGCATGCATCTTTGCCAGGGGAATGGTGGTATGGATACCTAAGGGTGACGTTCAAAAAAAATTCTTGCCGGAAGGAGTACGACAATGAAAAGATAAGTTGCAAAACCCCAAGTGAATTCTTGTTGTTTATTTTCCTTGGGAGATTTCGACTTCTGTATGGAAACCCTGCATGCGAAGGAACCTTATTGCGATTGGTTGCGTCCCTATTTTGTTCGAGTCCGCTCAACAGTCTAGGTGGCTACATTGAAAATGCCAGGGTCTCTTGCCGGGGGCAGCCCCGCCAGCAGGCTGCTAAAGTCCCGCACCTAGTGCTCGCGGCATAGGTGTGCGCATCGGCGAGTTCCCAATCAAGCGTAGGGTGAATGCATATAGAGGAAACTCAAACAAGGAGGATAACATGACAGTTGTTTAAAGCATAACAAGCAATATTACATCGGTCATGAAGAGATTCTAACATAAAATAAATTGTTCTTAGCATGGATTAAGGTAGGGAGAAAGGCGGCTAATCCCGGCGATCACCTTCGACCCGCTTGACTTGGCTCACCCTGTCGATGATGGGTGCTACAAGTTACTCAAGCGCCTTGACATCTACACCCTTCGGCAAGTAGTTGAGGATGTTGGAAAACTTGATGCCGGGGTTCTTGTGCACCACCTTGACGAGCACCTTGCGGTGGATGACCTGGCAGAGCTTGCGAGATTCGCTAGCCAGGTAGGATGCTCACTCAGAGTGAAGCTGCTCCAAGGCTCCATGCACACAGTCAGAGAACATAGTCACCTTGGCGCTCATGGGTACTCTGTTGTCGGGAGAATACATGGGACCTTCAAGGCCCATGGCGGACAGTTGTTCGGCAAGCTTCTCCGTGACGTCGACGAGCTTCTCGATCCAGATTTCTACTCCATGTACATAGTCATTGTGGACGGTAGACGCACTCCTGACCAGCTCCTTTTCATCTTGGAGATCCTTGACCAGAGCTTTCTCATGGGTCCTGGCGGTCTCGAGAGTCTCGATCAGTGTAAGCACCTTCAGGTTCAGGTCATTGATGGACTCATTGGCTGAAGAGAGCTGCTTGGTCTTGCTAGAAATGGTGACTTGCATCTCCATCAGGCTAGCAAGGGCTTTGTCTCTTTCGGTCTTAAACAATGAGACCTCCTTGCAGAGATCCTCAGGATCGGCCTCCAACTTCCTCACCCGCTCCTCCTGCAATTCTTGGCAGCTTCGCAGCATCGGCGGCCTCCTTCAGCTTGCCGGTGTGGTCCGCAGTTATAGCCTCGAGCATCTCTTTGTGCTTCCGCTCCAGCTCCCGGGTCTGCTATGTGACAAGCTCCTCAAGCTCCACTTCCTTGCCACCAAGTTTTTCAGCAAGCGCCTTCTCGCGAGCGGCAAGGTATTCCTCTTGTGCATCGAGCAGAATACAGCGCTTCGTGAAGCGAGCGTTCTTTGCAGCAGCCCATTGTTTGGCCTCCTCTTGCGCCTGCTCGGCATCGGACTGCTGCATGAAGAGCTAGCTCCAACCCTGGCTCGGTTGTGTCTGGCTAGACTTTATATCCTAGGAAGCTTGGGCGAACAGTCCTGAGTCTCTTTGACGAGCTCTTGGAAGTTGGCCTCAGTCGCTTCCATAATTGTTGCCCTAGAGTCTAGTTTCTCCTTCCGGGCACGGTGAAGCGCTTGAAGCTTCCGGAAGCTGTCGCCCATGGTTTGGAGGAGTTGTTCTTCTTGGGATTTTCTGCTCGCGCTTGGCTCATTGACGATATTGAGCCCGACAACAATGATGGCCTCCTCAAAAAATGTTCCCTTCAGGCGGCACCCCGGTGCTTGCCGTGCCGGGGATACTGACGAACAAGTTGTCGCCAACCTTGAAGTACTTGCATTATGAAGGAGCTTCACACGTAGGAGGCTAGTCCTCGACGAACGCCTCCCCAGCAGCCGGGGGCTGAGTGGTCGGCATAGTGCTTGGCGCTCCTACAGCAGGAATGCCCTCAGTGCGACCACTGGCCTCCTCACCGGCCTTCTCGGCAGACTTCTTGGCGGCCTCCCCTTTTTGCGTAGCCTTGGTGGCCTCAGTGCTAGCATCCTCGGCGGCAGCGTTCTTGGCAGCTTTAGCGGCCTGAGCAGAAGCACTCTTGTTGGACTCCTCAGCCTCAGCGGTAGCATCCCTGGCGGTCTCCTCGATGACGGTGTCGATGTCCATGCCCTCTATCGAGGGTATGTCTGGAGGCCAAGAAAACATACCAAATGAAGCTGAGGTGGAAATTCAAGAAGACGAAGAAGACGAACATAATAAAGAGTACCTGCACCAACAACGGTTGCCTGTGAAGACCTGCGGTGCATGTGCTTGCTAGATCTCCCTCGTCGTGATAAAGCGCGCTAGAGGAAGTCCTTGCCAGGGATCCATTTCTGGGCAGCAAAGATGATGGAGGCGGCATGCCAAGGATGGTCGCTGATGGTTCTCCTTGTCGCCGCCCTCCTCCTGCACGTCCGGTGATGTCAGCAATAAAGACGCACACCCCAGCACTTGCCAGCGGGAAGTGATTAATGGGCTCATGTTGGGGCTATGCCAGGGGCTGAGTCGTGGGTTGTGCTATGGGCTAGCCTCCGGGGTGATGATGGTCGTACTTGGCGCGCCTAAGGTGCTTGTTGATGACTCCTCGACTGTCGAGGTCCTGACCCTCTTTGCTACCCATTGGGCCCGTGTTTCCTCATCCCTGTGGAGGAAAGTCAAGGCAAAGTAAATGGGTAAAGTAAAATCGGAAATTGGAAAATCGAAAGATACGGCAGGATCTGTACTCCTCATCTTCTTCTCCCGAGCTAAGGGTGGAAAGGTCGAAGGCGACCTTTGCCATGGTGCCCGTGGGAGGAGGTGGAGGGGTGCTCCTGGATCGCTTGGCTGCGGCAGGCGCAGGCTGCTGATGAGATTCTTGCTGTTGTGCGGCCTTGCCGGTCACCCGCTTGCCGGGGGCTATGATGCTTGAAGGAGATTGACTGACCGGAAGCCCAGAGGCGGCGCTCTGAAGGACGCGCCTCTTCATTTGCACAAGGGATGGGGCCTCCTCAAGCATCTCCTCCTCAGCTGCATCTCCGGCAAGGAAGCCCCAGGAAGATGTGTCGCTTTGGTCCTCAGCGGTCCCGCCCTACTCGACAAGGTCTTCGTCCGGTAATGTTTCCCCTCCGTCGGCTTCCTCTTCCAAGAAGTCGGCGCTGCCGGCCTGCGCAGCAAGATTTGCTTCCTCTGCCCTGGTGGCGATGTACGCCATTTCAGAGAGCCCCATGCTGCATAACGGTTAGGTTGTGGTTCAGCCCGGGGCGTAGCCTCATGATGTCCGCCATGTTCCGAAATTCCTAAGATGGCCTCCCCTTATTCTGCATGGGACCGATGCGCCGACGAAGGAAATCGGCACCTATCATCTCTACGGTAAGGCTGGCATTCCTGAGGAGGTGAATCCTGGTGGTCGCAACTGTATGCTTCCCATCCTTAGTGTCGACGACATTCCAGTCGTCGCTGCACACCATTTTGGTTTGCCGCGGCAAGTAGAAGGGGCAGTAGTATCTCCACCCGAATCCAGCACCATTTGCCCCACCACTGATCCCACCTCTTGCGGGAGGCCCCGTCTGGGTAGACCTCCTTGGTTCTTGGCCGTGGGATCCAAGTGACACCACCAGAAAGGGCTCCGTCCGGCTGGATGTGCGAGGTAAAGTTGTGGCGAAAGAGAGCGGTACTGGGAACTACCCCGGCAAAGTTTTTGCAAAGGTGAGTGAAAATTGACATACATGTCACAACATTCGGCGTAAAATCCAAGAGTTGGAAGCCGTAGGTGAACATGAGGTCGATGAAGAAATCTGAGAAAGGGGGGAAGAGCCCACAGAAAAAATAATCAGCAAAGAAGGGATATTTATCTGGGCTACCCTCTGAAGGACCGGGACTCACGTGGGTGGTAGGATGCACCACAGTCTCGATCGCCCACACGCACCGTTATCACTTCTTTAGGACGTCCACGTCGAGCCCCGGCGGAAAGACGACGTGCTCCTTCCGCATCTTTGCCGCTTTGTTCTCCGAGACAGTGTGCACATCCTTTCCCTTGCTTGCCTTTGGCGGGTTGGCGGCTACGGAGGCGGAGACTGAGGGCGGGGAAGGCGTGAAGGCGTGAAGGCGCGGATGAATGGGACGCGCTCTGCCTAGGGCTTGAGGAGGAAGACAGCAGCGGTTCTCGGATTGGGAAAGACAAGAGGTAAATGGGCAACGCCTCTGTGCTTTCCTTTTTACGGGGAAGACGCGGGGTGGCAAAGACAGAACCCCAGCAAGGCGAAGCCCCGGCAAGGCCCCGCTAGCACATAGGCCAGGTGTCATTCCGCCTAGGCACGTGTCACGGCGTCGGTGCTAGAGGGGGATAAGCGGTGCCGATGGGACGGGCCCCTGTCCCGTCCTGCAGACGAACAGAGCTGCCTGACGATGCATTAAATGCACCTGTCCTACTCCGTCAGTGTTAGGTATGATAGCACTGTAGCTCTGTACACCCCATGTACACACTGTACGCCATAGTTGGGATCCCCTTCAGAGTATAAAAGGAGGCCCATGCGATATGGTAGAGGACTTTTGGATTTTTTGACCCTTGGACCTTTAGTCTTTGGACCTTCTAGCTCGCGCACGTGGCAGCTGCTCACGGCGCTCCTGTAGCTAGGACCCTAAGATAACTCTCAATACAACCAAGCAAGAGTAGGGTTTTACGCATCCTTGCGGCCCAAACCTGGGTAAAATCCCTGCATGCTACTCGTTAGACCTGCTCTTTGTGTGAGCCTTCTCCCCCGCCAAACTAAGAGGGGTCCCTCCAATCCCATAGGTTCTCGTTCCCCAAGACATAGAGAGCAAAGACGGTCATAAACATGCATTACGAATAATAAACATTGAATGCTATCATGAGTAGGATATGGACACCATGAACATAAATATCATGAAGGCTATGTTGGTTTTGATTCAACTACATGCGTGAACATGTGCCAAGTCAAGCTACTTTAAACATTCAAAGGAGGATACCTGAACATCATACTAAATCACAACCATTTTAATGCATCTTGACATCTAAGATAAATCATTATCTACTCTGAGCTACTTGAGCCTGGCATGAGCAACTATAATCTCTAATAGTCATTGCAGACATGTTTGATTATAATATACTCAATCATGGATACTAGGTTAAACATATTTACAAAAACAAAAACAAATTGAGTTCATACCCTCTTCTCTCTGCCACGGCCAATTCATCAAATCTCGTCATTATTGCCTTTCACTTGCATAATCGAAAGATATGGCAATAATAATAGTGCAAGAGTGTCGTGGACTAAGCTGGAATCTGCAAACATTTTATTCAAGAGGATAAGACAAAGTAATATAGGCTCTTTGTTAGATCAACTATAAAGCATATGAGAGCCACTCAACATTTTCATTGCGGTCTTCTCCTTGGTATGACTCGTTAAAATAAAGAGAATTCCAAAGAAACTCATTGAAATATTTTTGGAATTTTTAGTTTCTCGTGAAGAAGCAAATAACAGAAGGAAAAACAAAAATGAGAAAAACTATTTACATGGGATAACTCCCAACAAGCAAAATAAGAAATGACAAATCTTTTTGGGTTTTCTTTTAATACTACAACTAACTAAATTGAAAATAAAAAGCAAAAAGAAGCAAGAAGTATTTATGGATTTTCAAACACACAAGAAGGAAGCAAAGAAATAAGTCTAACATGGATAGTACGATGAAAAAGTGTGAACATCGACAACTAGAATGAAATGTGTGAGCATGAATATAATGTCAGTGGAAACATGTACTCCCCAAAGCTTAGGCTTTTGGCCTAGATTGGTAATCACCATCCGTAGCCTAGATAATAGGTTGAGTCGATACTAGGTGGTGGTGGCACCTGAGCGTCCCACTCCCGGGGTTCCTTAGCTACTGCTAGGTTGTTTTGATCGGAGATAAAGTCATTTGCATAATTCTGTATCTATTCCTGGCAACATAATCAAACAAGGCAGGTGCAGGCAACAGGTTAACACCACGGGTTACAATGCTGAATACAAAGTTGTAGCGAATATTATGAAAGAGATCAGCTTCATCACTAAATTGGTGGTCCCACAACGACTTGCGATCTAGATAAACCTTGGGCAAAAACATAATCATGTGGGCGTATTTGAACTACAAAACAAATCGCTAAACGAGTAGCATAAATACCACCATGTATCTTACGCTTACTTTCGTTAAAGTGTAAGCATCATGAAATAATAGCTCCTATCCTAAAGTATGATCATTGTGTAATGCTTGCGTAATATGACGAGGTCAGGGGCACTGAGTGAACCAACAATTTCCTTAGTAGTTAAACACTTCATGAGGAATAGAGCAAAGTAGTGCACAGAAGGAAACTGCAAACTGGTAGCAGCGGCTTTTGACATGCCTCTTTCGTAACCAACTGTTAAAGTGAGGAGAAAGTCCTCAAACTCTGCTTGTCTAGGCTCTCTTAATGCCCCGTCAGAAGGAATCAGACATATGTCACAAAAGTTGGCAAGTGATATCTTATAAGTTTCAGCATAAAGATTAAACTACACCTCAGGAGGATCATTCTTACTTAGAAAATGAAAATTTTGCACAAAGGAATTTGTAAGGATATGGTATTCGTCACACTCATCTGAGAGGAAGTTAGTAAGCCCAACATTTGCAACGGATTGGGAAAATTCTTGATGTCACCCGCATTCCTCCATAAAGGGTAGTATGTGGCCATTCACACGGCCGCACTTCTACCTTCCTCAGAGTGTTGAGGTCATTGTCAAATGATTCCCCAACGACTACTCTAGCATTCATCTTGGAGGATTACTTCCTAAAGAAATTCATCTTATTTGTACAAATACAATTCATCTTAAAAAAATTATCAACTATATTTAATAATATTGATAGCAACTACTCATAAGGATGACTAGAGACCATATCAAGCATTTAAACTACTTAGAACTCTAAGAATTCAACATGCAAGCTCATCTATAGCAACACCAATAGTATCTAATTATTCTAAAAATAAACCACTAAATCAAAAAACTGTTTGGAGCAATGGGAGAGTTACGTAGCAAGAAGCAATCCCCTAAAACAGTTTTGGAAATGGAGCTTCGAGCAAAGAGATCGAAATCCATGGGTTCTTGAGCAAGAACACGAGGGACGAAGCAATGGTGATTTTTTTCTATATGTAATAGATGACATGGGCTAAGGGAATAGGTGAGGGGACCCCCGTGGAGCCCACCACCCACCAGGTCATGTTAGGGGTGGCTGACGCGCCCAGGTGCCTTGTGGGCACCAGGTTCATCCCCCCTCTGGTGTTATTTGTACCAAAAATTCAGATATATTCACAAAAAATCATATTAAATTTTCAGGACATTTCGAGAACTTTTATTTTTGGTTCATTTTTTATTGCAAGGAAAATTCAGAAATCGAGATAAACATGGCATTTTATTTTATTTGACTAAGAAAATCAGGAAACAAATAGTGGATACAGAGAGTTGTGTGTACTAAATTCATCAAGTTCATACTTCTCAAAAATGATTCCTTAATAAGGTTGATCAAGTCTTATTAACAACCACATTCGATTAGCATGAAACCGAGGAACTTTCGTCAAACACTAAGTTACCTCCACGGGGATATGCATATCCCCAACTACAATTATATCGTATTTATTTTGTGCAGTAGGTAGAGGTAGACGAAAGCTTACAATAGTAGTGTCAGAAAATTTTCAATAACATCTACACCATTCACTTGGAATTGTTTCTTCGGAAAGTGCACCGTATGCTCATTACCATTAATATGAAAAGTGACGTTGCTTTTATTGTAATCAATAGTAGCCCCTGCAGTATTCAAAAAGGGTCTACTAAGGATAATCGACATGTTGTCATCCTCGGGCATCTCAAGAATAACAAAGTCCGTTAGAATAGTAACATTTGCAACAAGAACTGTCACATCCTCACAAATATCTATAGGTATGTGAAATGACCGAGATGAACCTACAGGGGGAGAATAGGTACAATTCCAAATTTTAATTGTTACTTAGCAATTTTAGGCGATAAAGCGGAATATGAAATGTAGCCTAACAATTTCAAGAGTGATATGATGACAAGTGAGGTATACAAGTTTAGCAACTAGATTGATAAACACACCAACAATATGAAGTAAGTGAAACACATAAGGAAACAAGTAACCACAAGTAAGAAGCTAGGGTTAGGAATAACCGCAACTCTGAGAGACGAGGATGTATCCTGCTGTTCACTTCCTTGGAGGGAAGCTAGGTCACCGTTTAGAGAGGTGGATGTTACCACAAAGTCACACCAAAGCCATGAAGGCTCACCCTATTCTCTCCTTGAGACAACACCACGAAGGCGTTTCTCAACCACTAGTGGTGGTCCTTGAGGTGGCCTCCAAACTTGCACAAACTTTCCGAGGGGTAATCACAATGGTTTGATTCCTCTTCGAAGAAATCCTACCGCCTAGGAGTCTCCAACCTCCAAGAGTAACAAGATCAAGGGAACCTCTCAAAACTTGCTCAAATCACAAATTGCTTTGGTTGAGAGGATGAGAGAGAGAGATGATCTGTCTTTTGGTTGGAACAACACTCAAGAATCCTCACAAATGCTCATGGGATCTAGGATTTGGTGAGGAGTAGTGAGAGACAGAAAGAAAGGTGTTCTTGAAGTCTTTTGATTGTGTAGGACAACTCCCACCCGAGGTGAAAGAAGACTATATATAGTGGAGGAGGAAAATGACCATTCGAAGCCACTTAAGCTGCGCAGGAGCCGGACGTCCGACAGGTGTCGGTCGTCCGGACCAAGAGGAAGCATCGGACATCCGACAGGCATCAATCGTCCGGGCCGAGTGGAGGCACCGGACGTCCGACAGGATTTGGTCATCTGACAGCTTTAGAGAGAGTAGGTCAGCTGCGCAGAAGGACACGGACGTCCGAAAGGGATGGGACATCCGACAATTTTGGTTAACAAGGTGTTTCGTTGGATTTTCGACCACCCATGGACGTCCGGAGCTCGGACAACCAGAAGGACTGGAAATTTAAGGAAAACATGCTGATAAACTACTGGCTTCATTCCGGATTTCCAGAACTTGTCGGACATCCGGAGGACGGACGACTGGAGGTCGTCGGACATCCGGACAAGAATATAATCAAGGCTAGAAACTCAACCTAAGGTTTCTCTCTAGATTTTGAGCAAGTCTATCGCGAGAGCCACTGATCCCCTCTTAATAGTGCGGGATCCCTATACTCAAGAGTAAACCAAAATATATAGAACATTTTATCTTGTTTCCCCGTAGTTCAAGCATCCTCAATATGTCAGCCATGGTTTACACCATAATATCTTGGGAACTAAACCTGAGATGCACTTGATGAAACAAATTAGCTCCCTATATGTATGTTATCAACAATATCAAAATATGATTAAGGGCATTATTGCTCTTTCAATATGGCAGTTGATTTGTCAGCCGTTTGCAAAGATATTTCAGTAGGTGTGGGTTTATTTAAATCAAGTCTTTTATATAAAGATAAAGGCTTAACACTAACATCATCTCCCAAATCACATAAAGTAGTTTTGACATAATTTCTTTTAATGGAGCAAGGTATAGTTGGTATTCCATGATCTCCAAGTTTTTTAGGTACTCCATCCTTAAAATAATAATTAGCAAGCATGGTGGAGATTTCAACTTCAGGTATCTTTCTTTTATTAGTGATGATGTCTTTCATGTATTTAGCATAAGGAGGCATCTTTAAGATATCAGGTAAGCGGGTATGCAAAAAGACTAGCCTAAGTATTTCACCAAAGCGTTCAAATTATTCATCATCCTGTTTATTAGATGATTTAGGTGGAAAAGGCATGGGTTTCTGAACCCATGCCTCTCTTTATTTATAATGTTTTCTATCCACAAAACCTTTTTAATCATAACGTTTATTTTTAGGTTGTGGGTTATCAAGATCAACAATAGGTTCTATTTCTATCTTATTATCTAGTTCTTTATCATTACTAGGTTGGTTATCCTCATGGACATCACTATTATTATCATTATTACTAGGTGGATGTTTATTACCAGTTTCAGCATCAGAAATAGAAACATCATTGTTATCAGGTGTCGGGACCCCGATCCTAAGCCATAAGAATCCAGCTAGTAACATATCACATCACTTTGCAGCGTCATGCACGGTTATCTCCACGACTGCCACCTTACCTGGGTTGGGACCGTTTCCGTCTTTTAGCTCACATATTGGAATGTGTCTCTATCATTCACATGGCGGAGAACCTGGGTCGACATGACTATTCATAGAACCCAAGTGACACATCCATACAGGGACATGCATACGTAACCCAGCAATGCAGGTGTCGATCTCTAGCGTGCGTAGATGAGTCATAGCAAGCTACAAGGACTCCGTTACGTGGTCGGACATAAATTTCATCACTGCACGTAGACGAGTCGTAGCATGCTACAGGGACTCCATTACACTGCGAGACATTTCCTCGAAGGAATGGACACAACAGCAAAGAATGATACATGTCGATCAATCAATGTGTCCGGAGCAGTAGCAAGCTACCAAGGCTCGGTGCAAGCACAAAGAGGCATTTCCCCGTAAAGAGTACTACTAAAGGCACACAACTAGGCGTCGAATCCCACACATACAAATGCATTTCAAACATACACGCAATATGCGCGATATGCGTAGATACAACATGGCATCACAACATAACTATATGACTCAATTATTCATTAATGACTCATAGGAGTCAACATAGTGTGATATTACAAACATGGGTCACATGAACCAACACTCAAGTCATACAACCAACAAGCGGAAGCAAAACATATGTCTGGGTACAAATATCTACAAAAGTGGCTAGAGGATCGTGAAAAGCTACAAGGACCCTACCAAAGGAATCAGATCTCTGCCTGGGATTCCCAAGCTAATCCGGTCAACATCAAACTTCACGTTGTAACGATCACTAATGAGACTGACGTCTCCTCTGCAAAAATATAAATTAAGCAACATGAGTACAAAGGTACTCAGTAAGACTTACATCAGAACTAACTACACATGCATCATTATCAATGAAAGGCGGGTGTGGAGTTTATTGCAGCAAGCCAGCTTTGACTCTTGGCCAACCTATACTATGACTACAAGTACTTTCATTGAGGTGGATAGCGCACACGAGTCCACATATTCACCAATCAATACACCACTCTGGATCCACTCCCGTCTCCCTAATAGAAGTCCATCCATAGCACTCACTCTTATCTTGCGCATTTTAGAGTATCCACTTCAAGTACTCTACGAACCACATAAGTTCTCCAAGTAGTCCATATCCAAGGACGCTGCTATTCAAACAGATTCATAACCCTATAGGGGTGTCTTCTTCACACATGCTCCCGCCAATTATCGCCATGTGCACGTAAAAAGGCACCTCAGCAACCTTCAAGCGGAAGACCAGCGAGGGAGTCGGCCATGACCCTCAATCACACAAGGCCCTAGTCCAGGTTTATCGCCTATTTGAGACTGAACCCGCACGGAAGTCCGGCTGAAGTTTTTGCTACGGCCTCAAACGATGTGCGCAGGATTCCCAAGCCCACCGTTCGGGTGCCACTTGGTACACCGTGCCACTGTGCCTATACCGCATGACAGCCCACCCCATCGAGCAAAGCTATGCATGGCCGCCAACACTTTTCCTACAAACACCAGAAACTAGTTGCAACTCCTAGTCAGAGATCTAGGCGATTAATAAGTCGAGTGGGGTCATATTTCAGGGCCGAACGTGTGGTAGTAACTGGCTTGGATCACTAACACCAAACTCGGTTCTTAATGACGGTCACAATGAGACAACCCGCCATGTACTCCTACATGGCCTCTCATCGCTACCTTTACCAAATCATGTTCACACCCTTATCTCTCACACAGTAGGACATGAACATCACCATTCTGATTCATCGTCCAGATGGATTAGACCCGACACGACACGACTCTAAGCATAGCAGGCATAGTAGGTAAGCAAGCATGGATGAGTAAGCACAACAAGGCTCAGGCAGTTGCTACTCATGCAAAGTGGTTTCAACTACTTATTGTGGCAAAGAAAGGTCATGCAAAGGAATGGGTTCAACTACCGAGAACATGTAAAAGTTGAATCGTGACTGTCCTAATACAATAAAAGAGATCAGGAGCAAGAGAGTGTGTTCATATCAGTATGCTCAAGGGGGGTTGCTTGCCTGACACTTCTGAAGATAACAATGAGTCTTCATCCGTGACAACGATCTCAATGTCGAAATCATCGTCTACCGGGAAGGAACAACACCGACAAACAGAGAATAGAACACATTCAATGCAATGCAACAAACATGATTCATGATATGGCATGTTAAGACATTGAATTGACCTAGTGCTATAGGTAGTCATATTAAGTGAAGTGGAATTCAAATATATACTAAATTCCAACTCCAACACTCTTTATTAAATTATCCTAATAATGAAATGTCCTACTTGGTGATTTTAACTTGCTCAAACATGCATGATCATTGCACAAACGGATTCATTGGATTTATCTGATCATTTTTCATATATAAATTATTTTCATCCGACATACAGATTATTTTCTATGATGTTTAGAAGTTTTAAACATTTTCTAAAAATATTAAATCATTTACAGATTTGTTTTAATTCCAGAAATACTTTACTGCATCAGCATGATGTCATAGTGACATCAGCAGGTCAACAGGGCTTGTCCAAGTCAAACCTGACCCGTGGGACCCCCATGTCAGTGGCTCTGGGTTAACTAGAGATTTAATTAATTTTAAACAGGTTTAGTTAGCGGTTGGGACCACAACCAGTGAGACATTTAGCTAATATAGGTTAATTAGCTTAATTAATCACTTGACCTAATTAAGCCAGGGGTTGGCCCCACCTGTCATTGACTTTGTGGAAGTCAAATCTGTTCAGGCGGGGTCAAACCCACCGACGGCTCAAAGCCGTCGAGGCCAGATGCGGCGGAGGGACGCGGGTTTCGCGCTCTCGTGTCCAAATGGACGACGAAGGCCATCTACCGCGAGCGGACGACCCCATGCGTCGAGTGGTGTGGTCAGTCGGGCCAAGGGTGGCCGGTATCGACGGCGGCGATCTCAACTACGGCGGCCGACGCTCGGACTTGCTCGGGTGTGGGCCTATGGTTTGCTAGCGGCGAGATAGGCCATTGAACGGACTCCTGGGAGCTCCAGGAGCTTGACCGCATGCTCAAACGGGAGCTGCAGGTGCTCTAGCACGGCGGCGCTATGGATGGCGTCGGACGGAGCTCGGGAAACAAGGGGGCGGCGACTACGCCAAGGGACTGGCCACGGGGTTAGGGGGAATCGATGCAGGAGCTCACAGCGGGTCGGTTGAGGTAGACGACGAGCTCGGGGAGGCGCAGATGGCTACGAATCGCCAGAGAGGTGTACTGGTGCCGGAGCTTTAGGAAGATGTCGATGGAGACGCCAGACGGCTCCTCCAGTTGCTTGGCTTGCTGAGGAGGTCGAGGTCGACGTCGCGGTTCTCCTGAGCACGACAGCAAGGCACGGAATGGCCGGTGGCTATGGTGGCTACGAGCAGCGGTGACGAACACTTTTGGTTGCGCGCGTGAGAGAGAGATAGGGGAGGGCATCAGCACGGGGAGGAGAGCAAGACATGCACGGGGTCACGTGGCATTCCTAGACAACGTCTAGAGTGGGAAGGCAGGCTGGAGGTGGCATGGGCGTGTGCCAGCGCGCCTCGGCCATGCGCTCGTCATCCTTTTGGCGCAAGGTTGAAGACAACCTTGCCCCTGGTGGGCTGGGCTTTGCCTTCTATAGGAACAGGCGGGTAAGCTCATTTTCTTTTATTGATTTTGTTTTCTTTTCTAATTTCTGGTCTGTGTTGTTATTTGTTTTCGCAAAAATCCTAAAGTAATTAATCCTGAAATAATTTCTAGAGTTTATACATATTATTCCGAGGCCCCACAATAATTTCCAGAACTTTGTGGATAACCAAAATATTTATAATTATTTAATGGTTAGTTTCAGCAGCATGTTTGGTTTATTAGCTCTGTCAAATGCTTTGGTTAAATGTGCAACACCTCTGGTATGTTGTTCCCAACATTTATCACACATGTCGGACATTTTATGGGCATTTTGAAATCATCGAAAATCTCAATTATTGGGATTGGTTTATTAAGGGTACTGCTAGGGTTTGTCAAACCCATTTGAAATTCATTTGAAGTTAAAATTGATGCAATGAATGATCAATGATGCAACCATTACAAGCAATTTCTAAGGCTGTGACAACTCACCCCCACTAAACAAGAATCTCGTCCTGAGATTCAGGCATAGGGTAAGAAGATAGAGGGGACACTAACTACCTCAATCTTCATGATCCAGTTGCCCTTCTTGAAGATGTTGATTCATTGCATCTTGTTTATCTTGACATTTTTGCTCCCAAGATCATCATCTAAACACAATGACAAAGGAAAACGAAAACTCTACAAGATTTGATAACTTGAAGATCGAACAACTCATGATCAACTCATAGAGTGATACGTGAGAATGTTATTGAGCTGAGACACAAAACAAAATTAGAGAACAATGGACTGGGGTAGATGACGGAGGTCCAATTGGTAGGCCAAAATTCCATGCTAAAACAGATGGTTAAGAGGTTTCAACACAGCGAGGAGTTAATTGCCGTAATACCATTACGGGGCACCTACGGGAAGGTGACTCGTAGGATTATCACTGAAGTGGCTAAAAGATTTACTTTTGATCCAGAGATCATTGAAACTCTTCATACCAACCTAAGGCAATTCACAACTGATCATTGGAAGGAATTCTAACAATGCATACTTAGATCGGAGGGAAACTAGAGTTTTAAAACAACTCGGCAATGGAAGGCACATTCCAATTAATACCGAGTATAACCCAGTGTGTGAGCGTGCTCTCAATAACTTGAGCATTTCCATATTCATCAAAGTTTTACAAATATCCGTGCCAAGAATCCTGGCAACACATCATGTTACCATGATGAATAACAATGGAGAATGCAGATGCAAAGGAAACATCACTTTCTCATATTTCACCTTAGCTATTCGAAGGGAATGAAATCTGGATGATCGACCGAGAGACATTTAGCACTTCGCTTCTAATTTTCTCCTTTTTGTACTAGCATAACCCCAATTATGGGTCAGGTGTTATGACTAGATCATCAAGTACAGTTCAGACTTCATGGAATCAAAGGGGTCCATAAGGAACAACTTCTAAAATAAGTCATACGGAGTCCTCATTGGATAATGGCTAATGTTGTTGATACAAGATACTAAAATAATAGGTCTTCCGACAGGTGTGTTAGCCACAACATCACTTTTCCGATTACAGTGAGACCGATATTATAATTCTTGGGCAACTTTCCAACCATCATATCTGCCTAAGATTCAGATATGGTTGGTGTTAGGATATTCTAGACTAAGCATGTCTGAAAATGAAAGGTTGCAAGACCAATCGAGGAGATGACGTTGCGAGATTCTCGGGAAATGAACTATGGATGCAAAATCCAAAACATGAGCTGGATTGCAAGGCACATGTGAACACGATGTCCAAGACAAGCATGATCACATGGTCTTTCAACAAAACACTACCGAGTTCGGGTTAGGAACCATCAATGCGGATAGGGAAGCCCGATACAAGTCCGCCTGGGCCCTTCAGGATAGCACATAACTTATTTTCCTTGAACAAATCAATCAGTGGGTTGGTGTGCTAGGAGTTACATGCGGATTGGAGGTTGCAAGTCTACCAACCCATAGAACACTTTGCACGAGCATAACTGATTTGGGATGATTCTAAAGGAAGCAAGATAACATTCCTCGAATTCACGGCGGCAACTTCCATCTGAACTAAGAGGGAGTCACTTCTTACACCTGACATATACTTCACGAACGGAACATGAAGATATGCCTACAAAGTTTCCAATGCTAGCTTTATGTTCATCATGAATCATGGAACACATGAAAAATGTTGTCGATGGGCTCAACAACAATTTGTCAAAGTATCCAATGGATGGAACTCCACAACTATGAGAACAAGGTGATAACCTTGGTCAGACCGAAAGATATAACGGTGTATGCTCGAGGATACATCCATTAGTAAAGACAACATTAGGAAAATCTTTGGTTCTGATTTTGATTTGACGATAGCCCACACTCGAATCAATGGTTGTACAAGATGATAGGTGCATCAATTGGTCAGAAGGATCAATCAATGAAGATATCATCTTTCTTCTACACACACAAGCACAAAAAACACATGATATCCCACTAACATGAGCTAAGTTAGATCAAGATTCTATCTTCCAACTCTCCAAGTTGTTGTTTAGCTTAACCGACTAGTTCCGGGGTATCCAACACAGAGTCTTGGAGAAGGGGTGATTTATAGAAAAACCATTAACAGTCAAGGAACACCTTGGTAATACTTCCGAGAAGATATTCGGAAAATGACGATCCACCAATATGTTATCAAGATGGAGAACAATCTTGCTTTTCAAGGCAAGACGATATGATCAACGGAGAGAAGGATTGACACAATCCTAACTCGTTGATCAAAAAGTGCACCATGAAGAATGGACTAGGTAGCAGGATAAATCTTTTGACTGGTGGATCAAAAACCAACACACTAAGAATGAAATTATTGTCCATTAACTACCGAGCAACAAAGTTGCTAGGACTATTCATTACACACATAATGATTCACTTGTCGGTGTTCTGGTTACAGACAACGCAGAGACCGGGGAATGAATGATGATGGCAGGAAGTATTACTACATCAAGATTTCATAAGAGGGAGTGCAGTTCTCACGATATTCTTGACATGAAGAGGGTAATACCTCAAGGTAGAATAGAGCAAAAGCTGGATTGGCATTTTGATCTGCGGAATACAACTGCTTTGAACCAATCCAAGAAATGGATGAGGTACGGGAGTTTGTTTCTCCTAGTCATTCTGGAGTAGAATGGCTTGATAGACCACAAGAATAGCCAACATCGATGACACAATGCATGACATACTCTTGACTATCCATTGATAGATAACGGTCAGAATACAATTGAAGAAGGACAACTCATGAGCACCTGATTTTTCCTGAGTTGTAGATGCATAGGTTAACATGTCGAACGAGTTCAACACAATTCTTCCGGATAACCCATGCAGAAGACTAGGATTGGTAGAGTCACAACTATGGAATGGAGAACTCACCATGAGAACTCATATTGTGATCTTTTGTCCACAAAGAACTTCTTCCATGACTCGTTCATGGTAATGGAAGAATGATACACCATGAACCTTGAAGGCTATAACAAGGTTACTAACCATCCTAAAGGAATGATCAAATACTATCAACAGGAGTGAGCAGAATGATCCTTGGGTTCAAGAACCCTGATTTAGAATACCTACTAACTAGGTAGCATCCCAGCATGCTTTCGATAACGATAACCAGAATTATCACACAGGGAACAAAAGACACAACTAGACTGTTGGGTGGTTCACTTGAGTAACATAGTTTCGTAAACACCTTCATCAAACATGTCGACGTAATAGAGTACCTCAACTCAACAATTGGTGTGCTTTGTCTGGCCTAAAAGACATTGACTCAAGTTGAAATAGTTTTGCAATTGCATCAGATAATTTAGAAACCTTGGATAACTCGGACAGCATAACGGCTGTACGACATGAAATATGAGGCAACTTGCAAGACAACTATCAATATCACATTGAATTCTTATGAAGACACTAATCCAGGAAGACAACAACTTTCCAAAAGGTCTCGAGCATAGTAACTCGTCATCCTAATAGATAGATGAGATGCCTAGTTCTTAAACCCCATAGAATAAAGAAGAGGGTGACTCAGAATTAGAATGACACAAGGAAAGGAGTAAAAAGAGCCTTACGTTCCCTTCCACAATCAATTCCCTTATATAACTACAGCAGTTCTAGACTCAAAATCGACCAGTTTGGCTTGGTACTCCTACAGGCAGTCAAGCTCTAATACCAATGCTGTCGGGACCCGATATTAAGCCATAAGAATCCAGCATGTAACACATCACATCACTTTGCGGCCTCACGCACGGTTATCTCCATGGCTGCCACCTTACCTGGGCCAGGAACGTTTGAGTCTTTTAGCTCATATATATGAATGTGTCGCTAGCATTCACATGACAGAGAACCCGGGTCGACATTACTAGTAGTAGAACCCAAGTGGCACATCCGTACAGGGACAGGCATACGTAACCCAACAATGCAGGTGTCGATCTCTAGCGTGTGTAGATGAGTCATAGAAAGCTACAAGGACTCCATTACGCCATGGAACATAAATGTCATCACTACACATAGATGAGTCGTAGCATGCTACAGGGACTCCATTACACTGCAAGACATTTCCCCGAAGGAACAGACACAGCAGCAAAGAAGGATACATGTCGGTCAATCAATGTGTCCGGAGTAGTAGCAAACTACCACGGCTTGGTGGAAGCACAAAGAGGCATTTCCGTGTAAAGAGTACTACTAAAGGCACACAACTAGGTGTTAAATCCCACACATACCAATGCATTTCAAACATACATGCAATATGCACGATATGCATAGATACAACATGGCGTCACAACATAACTCTATGACTCAATTATTCAGTAATGACTCATAGGAGTCAACATAGTGTGATTACAAACACGGGTCACATGACCCAACACTCAAGTCATACAAGCAACAAGAGGAAGCAAAACATATGTCTGGGTACAGACATCTACAAAAGTGGCTAGAGGAGCCTGAAAAGCTACAAGGACCCTACCAAAGGAACCAGACCTCTGTCTGGGATTCCCAAGCTAATCCGGTCAACATTGAACTTCACTTTGTAACAATCACTAATGAGACTGACGTCTCCTCTGCAAAAACATAAATTAAGCAACGTGAGTACAAAGGTACTCAGCAAGACTTACATCAAAACTAACTACACATGCATCATTATCAATGAAAGGGGGTTGTGGAGTTTATTGCAGCAAGCCAGCTTTGACTCTTGGCTAACCTATACTACGACTACAAGTACTTTCATTGAGGTCGATAGCGCACACGTGTACACATATTCACCAATCAATACACCACTGTGGATCCACTCCCGTCTACCTACGAGAAGTCCATCCATAGCACTCACTCTTATCTTGCGCATTTTAGAGTATCCACTTCAAGTTGTCTATGAACCACATAAGTTCTCCAACTAGTCCACATCCGAGGACATGGCTATTTGAACAGATTCATAACCCTACAAGGGTGTACTTCTTCACACATGCTCCTTCCACTTAACGCAATGTGCACATAAAAAGGCACCTCGGCAACCTTCAAGCGGAAGGCCAGTGAGGGAGTCGGCCACGACTGTCAATCGCACACGCCCCTATTCTTGGTTTATCGCCTATTTGAGACGGAACCCGCATGGAAGTCCGGTCGAAGTTTCCGCTACAGCCTCAAACGATGTGTGTAGGGTTCCCAAGCCCACCATTCGGGTGCCACTCGGTACACCATGCCACTATGCCTATACCGCATCACAGCCCACCCCGTCGGGCAACGCTATGCACGGTCGCCAACACTTTTCATACAAACACCAGAAACTAGTTGCAACTCCTGGACAGAGATCTAGGCGATTAATAAGTTGAGCAGGGTCATATTTCAGGGCCCAACGTGTGGTAGTCACTGTCTTGGATCACAAGCACCGAACTCAGTTCTTAATGACAGTCACTATGAGACAACCCGCCATGTACTCCTACATGGCCTCTCATCGCTAACTTTACCAAATCATGTTCACACACTTAGCTCTCACATAGTAGGAAATGAACACCACCATTCCGATTGATCGCCTAGATGGATCAGACCCAACACGACACAAATCTAAGCATAGCAGGCAAAGTAGGTAAGCAAGCATGGATGATTAAGCACAACAAGGCTCAAGTAGTTGCTACTCATGCAAAGTGGTTTCTACTATTTACTGTGGCAAAGACACGTCATGCAAAGGAATGGGTTCAACTACTGAGAACATCTAATGGTTGAATCGTGACTGTCCTAATGCAATAAAAGAGAGTTGGAGAGAGAGAGTGGGTTCATATCTATATGCTCAAGGGGGTTGCTTGCCTGGCACTTTTGAAGATAACCATGAGTCTTCATCGGTGACAACGATCTCAATGCCGGAATCATCGTCTACCGGGAAGGAACAACACCGGCAAACAGAGAAAGGAACACATTCAATGCAATGCAATAAAAATGATGCACAATATGTCATGTTAATACATTGAATTGACCTAGTGCTATATGTAGTCATATTAAGTGAAGTGGAATTCAAATATATACTAAATTCCAACTCCAATAGTCTTTATTAAATTATCCTAATCATGAAATGTCCTACTTGGTGATGTTAACTTGCTCAAACATTCATGATCATGCCATAAACAGATTCATTGGATTTTTCTGATCATTTTTCATATATAAATTATTCTAATCTGACTTACAGATTATTTTCTATGATTTTAGAAGTTTTAAACATTTTCTGAAAATATTAAATCGTTTACTAATTTGTTTTAATTACAGAAATACTTTACTGCGTCAGCATGATGTCATAGTGACATCAATAGGTCAACATGACTTGTCAAGGTCAAACCTGACCAGTGGGACCCCCATGTTAGTTGCTCTGGGTTAACGAGTGATATAATTTATTTTAAACAAGTTTAGTTAGCAGCTGGGCCCATGGCAAGTGATACATTTAGCTAATATTGGTTAATTAGCTTAATTAATCACTTGACCTAATTAAGCCAGGGGTTGGCCCCACCTGTTATTGACTCCGGGGAAGTCAAATCTGGTCAGGGGGTCAAACCCACCGGCGGCTCAACGCCAACAAGGCCAGATGCAGAGGAGGGACGCGGGTTTCGCGCTCCGACATCCAAATGGATGACGGAGGCCATCTACTGTGAGCGGACGACCCCGCGCATCGTGTGGTGTGATCAGCCGGGCCTAGGGTGGCTGGTATCAATGGCGGCGAGCTCAACTACGGTGGCCGACGCTCGGACTTGCTTGGGCGTGGGGCTATGGTCTGCTAGCGGTGAGATAGGCCATTGGATGGACTCCTCGGAGCTCCAGGAGCTCGACTACATGCTCGAACGGGAGCTGCAGGTGCTCTAGCACGGCGGCGCCATAGATGGCGGTGGCCGGAACTCGAGAAACAAGGGGGGCGACGACTATGGCGAGGGACAGGCCACGGGGTTAGGGGGAATCGACACAGGAGCTCACAGCGGGTTGGTTGAGGTAGACGGCGAGCTCGGGGAGGCGCAGATGGCCGCGAATCGCCGGAGAGGTGCACAGGAGCTGGAGATATAGGAAGATGTCAATGGAGACGAGAGAGGGCTCCTCTGGTTGCTTGGCTCGGTGAGGAGGTCAGTGTCGACGTCGCGGTTCTCCTAAGCATGGCAGCAAGGCACGGAATGCCCGGTGGCTGCGAGCGGCGGCGATGAACACTTTCGGCTGTGCACGTGAGAGAGAGATAGGGGAGGGGATGAGCATCGAGAGGAGAGCGAGACCTTCATGGGGTCGTGTGGCGTTCCTAGACGACGTCCATAGCGGGTAGGCGCGCTGGAGGTGGTCTGGGCGTGTGCCAGCGTGCCTAGGCCACGCGCTCGTCATCCTTCTGGCGCAAGGTTGAAGACAACCTTGCCCCTGGTGGGCTGGGTTGGGCCTTCTACAGGAACAAGCCAGGTAAGCTCCTTTTCTTTTATTCATTTCGTTTTCTTTTCTAATTTCTGGTCTCTGTTGTTATTTGTTTGGGCAAAAATCGTAAAGTAATTAATCCTGAAATAATTTCTAGGGTTTATACATATTATTATGAGGCCCCACTATAATTTCCAGAACTTTTGGAATTACAAAAATATTTATAATCATTTAATGGTTAGTTTCAGCAACATGTTTGGTTTATTAGCTCTTTCAAATTCTTTGGTTAAATGTGCAACACCTCTGTTATGTTGTTCCCAACATTTATCAGACATGTTGGACATTTTATGGGAATTTTGAAGTCTTTGAAATTCTCAATTATTGGGATAGGTTTATTAAGGGTAGTGTTAGGGTTTGTCAATCCCATTTCAAATTCATTTGAAGTTAATCTTGATGCAATGAATGCTCAATGATGCAACCATTACAAGCAATTTCTAGGGCTATGACATCAGGAGGTTTTTCTATCTCATGTTCACTAGAAGCATGCAAAGTCCTACTTTTTTTTCTCTTTATAAGGACTAGATTTATCATCATTAATTCCTTGAGAGTCTTGTTCAACTCTTTCAGGATGATCATTAATTCTACCTCCTCTATTCACTACTCTAATAGCATGATCGTTCATATTATTATTCATTTCATCAAGCAATTCTTGTTGAGATTTAGCAACTTATTCTAACCGAGCTTGAACCATAGAGGCATGTTTTCCTACAGCTCTAACATCATTACTAATTCTAAATAACAAGTCACTGAAGCGGGAAATCATATCAAAATTATATTTCAATTGTTTCAGAACATTTGCATTGAAGTGATCTTGTTTCCTAATGTAGTTATCAAACTCATATAAGCATTGACTAGGATGTTTATTGTAAGGGATATCACCTTCATCAAATTTAATAAAGAATTTACCTCTACCACCTATGGAGGTGGTGGTGTGTTGAGTCCATGTATTTCTTCAATAGGTGGTAAATTCTTAACATCCTCAACCTTAATACCTTTTTCCTTCATACATTTCTTTGCCTCTTGCATATCTTCAGGACTGAGAAATAAGATACCCATCTTCTTCGGAGTGGGTTCAAGTGGTCGTTTAGGGAGATTCCAATCATTATAATTCTTCAATATATTATTCAATAGTTCCTCAGCTTGTTCAACAATTCGTTCCCTGAAAACACGACTAGCACAACTATCTAGGAAGTCCCTAGAAGCATCAGTCAGTCCATTATAGAAGATATCAAGTATTTCATTTTTCCTAACAAGATGGTCAGGTAATGCATTAAGCAATTGTAGAAGCCTCCCTCAAGATTGTGAGAGACTCTCTTCTTCAATTTGCACAAGGTTAAATATGTCCTATAAGGCAGCTTGTTTCTCATGAGCGGGAAAATATTTTTCAGAGAAGTACTAAATCATATCCTCGGGACTACGCACACAACAAAGAGCAAGAGTATTATACCATATCATAGCAACACCCTTTAATGAGAATGCAAATAATTTAAGAATATAATAGTAGCGTATATTCTCATCATGAGCAAATAGGGTGGCTATATCATTCAGCTTAGTAAGATGTGTTACCACAATTTCAGTTTTATAGCCATACAAAGGACCAGATTCAACCAAAGTAATTAACTCTGGGTCGACAGAGAATTCATAATCCTTATCGGTAACAAAGATAGGTGAATTAGCAAACTTAGGATCACATTTCATTTTAGCATTCGAAGTCTTTTCTTTATACTTGCATAGTAATTTCTTAAGATCATTTCTATCCTTACAAGCAAGAATCTCTCTAGCTATTTCTCCATCCAAAGCATAACCTTCAGGTATCTTAGGAATTTCAAATCTAGGAGAGATAGGCCTAATAGGTGTTTCATAATTATCAGTTTCAAAGATCTCGTCAGTTTCATCAGTTTCAATGATTTCATTCTCTCTAACTCTAGCAATTTGTTCATCAAGAAGTTCACCTAATGGCACATTATCATCAAGAATGGTACTAGCATCATCATAAGCATCATTCATAGCAAAAGTAGCATCAACAATATCAAGATTAATAGCAGGTGGTAGTGTTGCAAACTTACTCATAACAGAAGGTGAATCAAGTGCAGAGCTAGATGGCAATTCCTTACCTCCCCTCGTTGTATAGGGAATTTTTTTGGATTTATTATCCTTTAGATTCTTCATAGTGATCAATTGATATAAATCCCAAGTGACTCAAAAAATATATCTATGCTCCCCGCCAATGATGCCAGAAATAGGTCTTGATAACCCACAAGTATAGGGGATCGCAACAGTTTTCGAGGGTAGAGTATTCAACCCAAATTTATAGATTCGACAAAAGGGGAGCCAAAGAATATTTAAGAGTATTAGATGCTGAGTTGTCAATTCAACCACGCCTGGAGATAAATATCTACAACAAGGTGATCAGTAGCACAATAATATGATAGTTTGATAGCAGTAGTAGCGGTAACAATAGAGCTAAAAATAGCAGTAATAGTTTTGTAGCAAGTGCAATAGTAACATCAGCAATACTAACGTCAGCAAGTGTAACGGGGCTGGTGATGGCGCTCCCACCTCCGCACCTCTCCCACCAGCGACTCCTAGGCGATCTAGACTTCTAGCCGACGTGCGCGTTTCTCCCTCCAATCATCAACTCAGGAGATTGCTCACGTCCTTGGAAACCTCCTTTTCTGATGGGTTCTTCTGGTGGATCCACTTTGGATCTGGATTTCTCCTATGGTGCGGCTTTTGCGGATGACGTGTTCAGGCATTCTGGCCTTTTTGTGCACCCGATGGATCATCGGAGTTCTTTCATCATGGTGGTTTCCTTTAGCCGGCATTCTTTTCGCTTATCTGATGATGTTGTGGCTGCCGCTCTCAAGTCAACAATTGGGGGTTCAGCCATTGATTTAATGGTGGAATGCATCAAGGACAAAGTTTTCTCATTTAGGGTTTCATGTAAGCAAGTTGGTTTTCTCATTCTTGCTTTGCGTTCTTACAAGTGCTTTAGTTTCAAATGTTACTTCCACCTTTGGGGTAATGGTGGGCCAAATTGGTGGCGTGAATTCAAATTATGGAAGAAGCAATGTGATGCTGAGTGGATTCTAGTGAGCCCATCTAAGTGACGCTCTGCTCTTGGTCTGATGGCAATGCATTCTAGACCAATCAAATCTACGTTGAAGTTTGGATCTTCAACCCATAAGAAACTTTCTTTTGCAACTATACAGCAGTATGAAGTTTGCAAAGGGTATCGGTGCCCTACCACGTCTTATCAGATCTCTGCTCTACAATCTGCTGGTTACAACATGTCGCAGCATGAGCAGGTGGTCCTTCATCCCTCGCCGCCGGCAGAACTCCGGTGGACGGTCACCTCGCCGCACATCACCTTTGGAACGGTCCCTCAATTCACGGTGTCCGTCACCGTAGACTCCGGGATTCAGGTTCCATCCAACGAAATTACAGGGAATTTGGTCCCCGGCGATGGCATGATCTGTTCAGCTATGCCTGTCACTCCAGTTCTTCGGGGCGGGAACCCTGTCCTTCCAAATTTTTTGCCGATGGATGCTAAATCCGTTATGAAGGAAATCTCTGCAAATGGGCTGGCCCTAGAGGGGCCCGCTAATCATGAGTCTGGGCTAATGCTACCATCTGCACAGGAGGCCCGGGACAATTTTAATGAAATGATTAATGACATGGTAGCTAAGATTTTGTCTTGCAATATTTGCCGCCTCAGGGCCACATGGCCTCTAACTGCCCAAATGGAGAGATTTGCTCCTCCTGCTGCCGGGTGGGCCACACCAAGTCGAACTGTGTTTCCTTTGCGCTGGAAAATGGTCTCGCTTGGAAACGGAAGAGTCCCTCCCCTGTTTCGGATTTCTCAGGAACCTCTACCTGTCTCGAGGATACTGCGCCTGTTGCAGAACCGCCCTCTCCTGTCGCATCGCATTCAATCTCTCCAAGCATGCCATCGGAGCCGCCTCGATTGACGCCTCCGCCTCCAGCTTCCCCTCCTCCTATGGACAACTTTGAGTTGGACCAGGAGCGCTACATTCCCCATGGGCAACACATCATCGACGGCGTCCCTCATCGTCTCCCCTGGACCTATGTTACTCCGGTAACTCCAATCGCCCGTCGACTGAGCAATAACTAGTGGCGGAAGTAATGCCTGCACTGCCCATCAATCAGATTGGTCAGGTATGCCAGCAAGACGTGGAGCTCTTGAACAATCAGGGTTTTCATGTTCGCTCGGCCCAACCTTGGATTGCGGGTGTAGGCCTTTTTGAGTTATGGGATGCTGGGGAGAGATTGGCTGTTGTCCAGATGGTGCCGCGGGACCTAGGGAATGATTCTTTTGTCCGTTTTGTGAAGCATAATGAAGGAGAGGGTTTTCGTGCTGCTACGGGTTTTTGTCAGGGATGTCTTATGTTTTTGGGACTTCCATTGGATTTGTGGAACACGGAAGACCTCAGGGCAGCAGTCAACACCTTTGGAGAGTTCCACCACTGGGTCAGTGATGACCCATACCTAGTAAGATCAGTGGTTTTCACATCTTTCCCTGAAGATGCTCTGGTGCCCCGTAGTGTCACTTTCACTGAATATGCTGCATGGGGGGGACGAGGGTGTCCTGGTCAGCCCCTTTATATATTATTGGCGCCAATTTTGCAGAGCAGTTGCCGCAGGATGAAAATCCCATGCCACTCAATGGAGACCCACATTCTCTGCCGGGGAACCTAGTTCCGGACAATTTGATGTTTGCCCTTCCCCCATATCCAGCTCTTGGATGGAATGATGTCCCGCTCCCTCCAATGCCCGAAAAAAACCAGGAGCAGCACAATCAGCATGATGCTGATGGATGGGGCTGGAACGAAGATGCACTCGTGGATCATCAGGAGGCTCCGGCTCAAGATCAAGAGTCCATGGTCATTGATCAACCTGAATCCTCAGAAACTGTCCAAGTTGTGCAGCCAATCAACCACCAGCAAAACCTTGTTGCAGTTAATGAGGAGCAGCCACAAGCACAGGCGTTCAACCCCCTGGCGATTGTACCTTACCAGCAGCCCATCATTCAGCCTCTAAACCTAATGATTGGAAGAGTAAGAGTGGTTTATTGTCACAACCCTAGCAAGTGTCTTAGGTTGGTCTTGTGCTTGCATCATCATTCATCATCATTGCATTAAGTTGAAATGGGGAGAAAGAAAGAAACCCCAAGCACCTAATGAAATAAGGTAATTCAACTTGATGGATTTTCAATAAATCCAAAATGCCCATTAGAAATGTTCCCCATGTATGATAATTATGGGCAAACATGAATCAGGGGTCATTCATGTTATTTGAACTTCAGAAATAATTTAAAACCAATGATTAAAGCCCCTAAAAATGATAAATAATTCATTATTAAAAAATTTCTTTTCAAAATAATTTGTACGTTCAGTCACAAGTTTGAAATATCCAGACTACTTTTTAGAAAACATTTGGGGACATTTTGAAAGTTAATTGAACCTAGAAATAAATTAAACACAGGTCAGAAAAATAGAAAAAGAAAAGAAAAGAAAAAGGGAAGGGAATAACTTACTTGTTGGCCTAGCATGTAGGCGGCCCAGCCCAGGGCGAAGAGATGCCAGTCGTCTTCTTCCCCGCGCCAGAGGGACGCCAGGCGCGTGGCCACAGCACGCCGGCCACCACCTCCCTGCTAGGCCGCCTGCCTGGAAGCCGGGAGAGCGCCAGCGCGAAGGCCGCCGCCATGCCCTCTCCTTCCTTCTCTCTCTCTCGCGCGGGCTCTCTCTCTCTCGCCATTCTTCCCCTCTGCTTCCGCCAAGGCCATGCCATAGATCGCCGTCGTCTGCTCGCCTCCGTCCCACCCCCGTGCTGTAGAGAAGGCAGAAGCTCCGCCTTGTCACCCTGATCCTCCTTGCCGAAGGAATCGCCGCACAGAGCTCCATCGAGGGAACCCTGACCTCTTCTTCCTCCTCGGGTCAGAAGCTCGCCGTCGTCGATTTCATCGCCGTCAAGCCGTCCCCGAGCTCGTGTCGTTACCTCAGCATCCGCAGTGAGCCCCCGAGCCTCGTCCCTCTCTCCTCCTTTGTTTTCATGCTCTGTAGCCGCGTTTTCGTTCGAGCCCGAGCTCCAGTCCCCGCTGTTCTCGCCGTCGATGATGCTCCGGTGACCAATGGGTCCTTCCAAGGATGCCATCATGCTCGTAGGGTCAAGTAGGTGCCATAGGTGCTTAGAGCGCGTGATGTTGTGGTCTGTAGCCGTGGTTCCGTCGGAGCCCGAGCGCCGCCGTCCGCCAAGGTCGTCGCCGGCGACGTTCCAGGCCACCCCAGCCTCAGGGTTGTGCCCCAATGGACGGGCGCGCACATAGTCTACAGTTTGAGCCCATCCGCCGTGGATTTGGTCGTCGGAGGAGGGTTTCCGATCCTCTCCGCCGTTCCTGGAGTCGCCAGCGGCTCAATGTCGATGGCTCTAGTCAGTTTGACCATGGGGGTTGACCCCTGACAGGTGGGGCCAGCCCCTGGCTAATCTTGATTAGGAATAAAATAATTAATTAAATTAATTAAACTAATTAGTCAATGACATGTGGGCCCAGGTCTGTTAAATAGTTAGGATTAGTTTTAATCAGTTAATTAAATTAACCAAACACTGACATGTGGACCCCACATGTCAGGTTTGACTCTGGGCTGGGTCAGCTGACCAGCTGATGTCATCATGACATCATGCTGATGTCATAATTCAATTTCTTATTTAAAAATAATTCCGGAAAATATCTAAAACTTTGAAAAATCATATAAATTAATCTGTAAGTCAGATGAAAATAATTTATATATGAAAATTTATCAAAAAATCCAATGAATCCAATGGTGCTATTATCATGCATGTTAGAGCAACCTAAATAGGTAAACATGGACATTTTAACATTAGGTCAATATATGGAATTTGAAATGAGAGCAACTTTGAACCTATATTCAAACTCATGTCAAATTGATATGATCACTAGTTACATTAGCTCACTTATGCATACTACTATGCCATGATCATGCATCATATTGTTGCATCTGCTTGTATTGAATGCTTTTATTTGCGTTGCGGTAGGCCCTAATCCGGAAGATACCACTTCATACCCCGACGAAGGAGAGAACTCCTCCGCAACCCAGCAAGTCAAGCAACCCCATTGATCATTTCGATAACATCCCATTCTCTCGCTCCTGCTCTTATTTATTGCATTAGGACAAACGATCACATGTCAGTCATTCACGGTAGATGATCCTAATCTTATGCATGACCTGATCTTGTCACAGTAAATAGCTAAACCTTGCAACCTAGCATACCTGGTAGATGCTTGTGCCATGATGTGCTTAGCTTAGCTTGCCTTCTATGCTTCCTATGCTTAGAGTTGTGTCAGGCCGGATTCATCGGGGTGATGAACTGAGTGAAACAGCGTTGTCCAATGTACTGAGCATATAATGAATACGATTTGGTAAAGGTGGCAATGAGAGGCTATGTAGGAGTACATAGTGGGTTGTCTCATTGGAACCGTTCTTAGGAACTGGGTTCCGTGTTTGTGATCCAAGACACGATACTACCACACATTGGGTTCCGGTAACCTGACCCCTCTCGACTTATCAGTCGCTTAGTGTTTGGTCCAGGTATTACAAGTAGTTCTTGGCGTTTATAGCATGATGGAGGCCGTGCGTAGCGCTGACCCCCGGGGTGGGTTACGACGCGGTAGGCAGTGGCACGGTGTACCAAGGGTCACCTGAATGGTGGGCTTGGGAACCCTGCGCACATCGTTTGGGACCGTAGCGGAAACTTCGGCCGGACTTCCGTGCGGGTCAGTCTCAAATAGGTGGTAGCCTGGACTAGAGGCCTTATGTGATTGGCGGTCGTGGCCGACTTCCTCGCTGGGCATCGGCTTGAAGGTTGCCGAGGTGCATGTTTTATGGCACACAGCGATAAGTGGCGAGAGCGTGTGTGAAGAAGTACACCCCTGCAGGGTATGAAACTATTCGAATAGCCTCGTCCTCGGATATCAACTACTTGGAGAACTTATGCTGTTCATAGATAATCAAATGGATACTTCTAAAAATCTCAAGACAAGTGAGTACTGTGAATGACACTCTTCCGGAAGGGGAAGGTGAATCCATGGTAGTGTATTGTGGTGGAGGTAGTGGGCTCGTGTGCGAGAACTAAAATTGTAACAAGGAGTTAAAATTGAGTAGTGTAGGTTAGCCATGAGTCAAAGCTGGCATTCTGCATAAACTCCACCACCCCTTGTTGATACATGAGCATAAATAGACTAGGTCTGTTTTAAAGACTTGCTGAGTACGATTGTACTCATCCTTGCTTAATTAATGTTGAAGAAGAGAACCAGGACCCATCAGGTGGGGGTTCTATCTAGACATTAACGATGCCGAATAGCTGGTGTCCCAGCTACGATCTTGCCCATGTGGTGGGCTGTAGATAGTCAAGCCGTGTGCTTTTTTTCATATTTTGCCGTCTATACTCAGACAGCTTAAGTTTCTGTTGGCTTGTATGACTATGTTTGTATGACTTGAGTGCCGGGTCATGTGACCCCTATCTGTAAGAACATATTATGCAAGGCTCGTCTGAGTCTCTTAAATAAAAGTCATGTTGTTGTATGGTTATGTTGTGATGCCATAGTTGTATCTGTGCATATCGGGCATGTCGTGCGTACGTGTGACGTGCAACGGTATGTATGGGATCCGACACCTAGTTGTGTGCCTTTAGTAGTACTCTTTACGGGAAACTGCCTCTTTGTGCTTCCACCGAGCCATGATAGCTTGCCACTGCTCCGGACTCATTGATTGACCGGTATGTATCCTTCTTTGCTGCTGGTCTGTTCCTTCGGGGAAATGTCTCGCAGTGTAATGGAGTCCTCGTAGCCTGCTACGACTCGTCTACGTGCAGTGATGACATCGTGTCTCGCGACGTAATGGAGTCCTTGTAGCTTGCTATGACTCGTCTACACATGCTTGAGACCGACACCTACATTGCTGGGTTATGTATGCCTGTTTCCGTACGGATGTGCCACTTGGGTTATATGACTAGTCATGTCGGCCCGGGTTCTTTGTTGTGTGATTGCCAGCGACATGTTCACATACGTGAGCCAAAAGACGCAAACGGTCCCGGCCAAGGTAAGGTGGCAGCCGTGGAGTACCGTGCGTGAGGCCGCAAAGTGATGTGGCTTGTTACAGTATGGAATCATATGACTTTGGATCGGGGTCCCGACATTTATGGCCCACCATTACCACCAGTTCTAGCTTGGAAGCAGACTTTTCAAATTTTGATGGATGTCTATAGCGCCCCACCGATTCCCAGGGGTCTTTCCATCCTCCCTGCTTTACCGCTTGTTCTAAGCAAGAGATCATTGTCCATTGCATTTGATGATATCAATTGGGTCTCCAACATGATCTTCTTGCGAGATGATATTGCTACTCCCTCTACCTCAGTTGGGAACCGGCCTGTGGCCAGGGCTCTTTTTCAGATAATGCAGGTACTGACGCTCCCTCAGTCAACTCAGCAGCCTTTCCTGATGAGCTAGTTTCCTTCTCAGCTCACTATGCTAGGAAAAAGGGCACTCGCAAGAAGCCGACACTGGTGGTTGACTCTGCCGTTCGGAGGTCCACGAGGGGGTCTGCCAAGCGTGATGGTTTTAGGCCTATACTGTAGGAGTTGCCGATGCCGCTCCCAAAGAAGAGGAAACCGCGCTCCAGGCCACTTCACCAGGATGAACAGCAAGGCGAACAGCATCAAGACCTCCCACCGGCCACACCCATCAATGTGATACAAGATGTTGGTCAAAGCCTTGGCATTGCCCCAGAAAAGCTGACTGTGGATCTTCTTATGGAGGATCCAGCCAACCCGTCTCCAAGCAAGAATGATGATTAATACATCTTCTGGATCCATGTTTTGGGGTCTTAATCACCCTTTATATTGTTGTGGCGGAACTTGTTGTGTTTGCACTGATGCTGGTTTTATTGTACTAGTTTACTTTGAACATTGTATGCGCTGGTCACTGTGTGACTGTGCTTTTGTTGCTACTATTTTATGTTGCTAGGGATTTTCGTTCAACTAGGAGCTGGAGGGTTCTTTGTTGGAATGTTCGAGGATTGAATTCTGACGCGCGTCAACGGGCTGTTAGAAACAAGATTGATGAAAGTTCAGCCTCTGTAGTCTGCCTTTAGGAAACCAAAATGCAACACATTGATCATTGAACTATTAGGAGTTTCTGTCCTAAGTGTTTTGATCGTTTTGCGTATAGTCCATCGTGCGGAGCCTCGGGTGGTTTGATTGTTCTATGGAATTCTTCAGTTCTAAATGGTGTGCTCCTAGACACTAAGAGTTTTGGCCTCATCATCGATTTTACTTCCAAACACAATAGTGAGAAATGGACATTGGTTAATGTGTATGGACCATGCCAAGGGGAAGCCAAGGATCTCTTTGTCAGCTGGCTTTACGACTTGCTTACACCTGATGATGAAAATTGGTTGTTGCTAGGGGATTTCAATTTCATCCGATCCACCTCCAACAGAAATCAACCTGGTGCAGATATAAATGATATTTTCATCTTTAATGAGATCATAGGTCACCTGGGTTTATTAGAGTTACCCCTTAAGGGCAGGACATATACTTGGTCAAACATGCAAGACTCACCCCTACTTGAGCAATTGGATTGGTTCTTTACATCTGCCAATTGGATCTCTTATTAACCTCTAACACACGTGTTGCCCTTGGCCAAAAGTGCATCACATCGTGTTCCATGTGTGGTGTCTATCAACACAACCATTCCCAGGAGTAATCTTTTCAGATTTGAAAATTACTGGGTTGAGCTTCCTGGTTTCCTAGAGTGTGTGGAGAAGTCTTGGAAAGTGCCTTCTAAGAAAGCGCACATCACTGCCATCATCATGGATAAACTTAAGGCTTTGAGGCAGGCACTTAAGCAATGGCATATTGGCCTATAGAGAATCAAACAACTGATTGGTAACTGTGATTTTGTCCCTGGATAATCTAGAAGAGATCAGACCACTCTTTAGGCCTGAAGCTAATTTCAGAGTGATTGTTAAATTACACTTGGAACACCTGCTTCATATGTAGTTTCTATACTGGAAAAAGAGAGCCACTATTCGGACTGTCAAAGTGGGGGAGGTGAATACAAAGTTTTTCCATGCTATGGCCACAGAGAGATAGAGGAGAAATTCTATCTCCTCCTTGACACTTGATGATGGAACTATTACTTCTTATGATGCACAAATTGCATGATGTTTCTGGTCAGCCTATAAAGCCAGGATGGGTCAGCCACATGGAATCAATCTTGTTTTTGATCTTCAATCACTGTTACACAAGGTAGATGGGTTGGATGATCTTACCCTCCCTTTTACCAAGGAGGAGATGGACAGGACAGTTAGGGAAATGCCCATTAAAAAAGCACCAGGCCCTGATGGTTTCAATGGGTTGTTTTCTAAAAAATGTAGGGATATTATCTGTGAGGACTTCTATACTCTTGCCAAAGATTTCCATGATGGATAGGCCAGACTTGAAAATATGAATTCTTCCTATATCACTCTGATACCCAAAAAGGGCTCCCCTGAGCAGGTTGGGGATTTCAAGACCGATTTCTTTGAGTAGTATGGGGTTGAAGTTTCTCTCCAAAATGACTGCCAACAGGCTTCAGTTGCACATTATGAAGTGCATTCATAACAACCAATATGGTTTCATTAAATCAAGGACAATCCAGGACTGTGTAGGATGGGCTTTGGAATACTTGCATCAGTGCCACCAATCCAAAAGACCCATTGTGATCATCAAGCTTGATTTTGAAAAAGCTTTTGACTCCATTGAACATGAGTTCATTTTTCAAGTCCTCAGGCAAAAGGGTTTCAATAACAAATGGATTCTTTGGGTCCAACAGTTCCTCTCATCTGGATCGTCCTCTGTGTTGCTCAATGGAGTTCCTGGCAGAAAATTCCAATGCAAAAAAGGTGTTCGACAGGGAGATCCTATGTCCCCCCTTCTCTTTTCTATTGATGTAGACTTTCTTCAAACCTTGGTTAATGATTTGCGACTCACTGGGAAAATTAAGCTGCCAATCCCTTGCCATGATACAGACTTTCCCATTGTTCAGTATGCTGATGACACCCTTATTATTATGCCTGTTGTGGAGTCTCAGTTGATGGAATTAAAAGGAATGCTTCTCATGTTCTCTCAGTCCACTGGGCTACATATTAACTACCATAAATCTGCTACGTTGCCAGTTAATGTATCTCAGGATGACCTACAAAGGTTGACTGACTCTTTGGGGTGCAAAGTTGGCATTGTTCCCTTCACATACCTAGGTCTGCCTGTTGGCATCACTAGGCCAAGGATTGCAGAATTGATGCCACTTGTGGATAATATGGAAAGGAGACTCTCTGCCAGCTCCTCCTTCTTGACCCAGGGGGGCAGACTACAATATCTAAACTCTGCTCTATCTTCAGTGCCCATATTTTTTCTATGCAGTTTAGATATCCCCCTGGAATAATAAAACAATTGGAGAGAATACAAAGGCAGTGTCTTTGGAGAAGGAATGGTCAGGACCAAGCTCCTGCACTTGCTGCCTGGGATTTGGTGTGCAGACCTAAACAAAAAGGAGGCCTTAGTATTTTGAATTTGTCAGTCTGGAATGATGCTTTGCTCCTTAAACATGCTGATAAGTTCTTTAACAAGGCTGATGTGCCTTGGGTCAATCTGATCTGGAACACATACTATCATGGCAGAGTTCCAGAAGGAACATCTTTGTGTGGTTCCTTTTGGTGGAAGGACATTTGCAAGAGGATGGATAGTTACAGAGTTGTCACCTCCATCAAACCAAACAAGGGAGTCACTTTCCTCTTTTGGTCTGATTTCTGGCTGGTAGGTGACTCAATTATACCTATAGCACGCAGGTTCCAAAGATTGTTTTCCTTTGCCATTGATACCTTCTCCACAGCTCAAGAGGTTTTTAATGCTTTTGATGACAATAGAATGGCTGGGTTGTCGCATCTGCCGCTCTCTGACAGAGCTTTCCAGGAACTACAGTCGGTTGAGAACCTCCTGCAGCATTTGCAAAGGGACCGATCTATGAATGATGTCTGGTTGTGGGCAGCTGATGGTAAGGGCTACTCAGCCAAGAAATTCTATGTGCATATTCACCAGCCCATTGTTTCGAACCCCATACTCAATTGGATTTGGAAAAGCTGTTGCACCATGAAAATCAAAGTATTTGCATGGATGCTTATTATGGACAGGCTGAATACTCAAGATCTGCTTCAGCGCCGACATTGGAACGTATCAGAATCCAATTTTTGTGTTCTCTGTCATGCCAGGGTTAAAGAGGATAGAGACCATCTCTTCTTCAACTGTTTGTTTAGCACCAGGGTTTGGAGTTATCTTCAAATTCAATGGCAGGGCAACTCCATGGGGGAAATTGTAATTGCAGCCAAAAGAGATTTTAATCAACCCTTCTTCAGCGAAGTTGTATTCACTGCCTTCTGGAACATCTGGATCATTAGAAATGCAAGGACCTTCAGGAATGAACGACCCACTTTCAGGAGATGGAAGGCAGCTTTCGTTAATGATATGTCCCTATTAGCTCATAGAATTAAGGCTACCTATAGGGATGACCTCCTAAAATGTATTTCCTATTTACCTCCTTGAGGTTAGTTTAGTTTTACTGCATTAACTCTGTAATCTCTTAGACTAGCTTCTGACTTGTAACCTATAATCAGCAATAAAAGAAAAGGCTGTGGGGTGTTTTTTCCCTATAGTAGTCGGTCAAAAAAAACATCAGCAATAGTAACTTAGCAAGAGCAATAAGTGGAGAACTCATAGGCACAGGATGGATGTATTCGTTGGATGATATTCAACATATAACGGTCATAACCTAGGGCGACAAAGAACTAGCTCCAGTTCGTCAATGTAATGTAGGCATGTATTCTGTAAATAGCCATACGTGCTTATGGAAAAGAACTTTCATGACATGTTTTGTCCTACCCTATAGTGGCAGAGGAGTCCATAAGGAAACTAAGGGATATTAAGGCATCCTTTTAATAGAGAAACAGAACAAAGCATTAACACATAGTGAATACATGAACTATTCAAACTATGGTCATCACAGTGAAGTATCCCAAATATTGTCACTATGGGGTTGACGGATCATAACACGTAATAGGTGCATATGACTAGGTAAGATCGTATCAAGAATATCGATATAATGTTGATAACATAAATGGTTCAGATCTGAAATCATGGCACTCAGGCCCTAGTGATAATAATTAAGCATGGCAAAGTCATAGAAACATCAATCTTAGAACATAGTGGATACTAGGTATCAAGCCCTAACAAAACTAACTCGATTACATGATGAATCTCATCCAACTCATCACCGACCAGCAAGCCTACGAAGGAATTACTCACTCTTGATGCGGAGCATCATGGAATTGGTTATGAAGGAGGGTTGGTGATGACGAAGACCGAAGATTCCCCTCTCCGAGCCCCAAACGGACTCCAGATCTGGCCTTCCGATGAAGAACAGGAGGTGGCGACAGCTCCTTATCATGAAATGCGATGACACTTTCTCCTTGATTTTTTTCAGTAAAATTAGGATTTTATAGCACTGGGATTAGGGTCGGGGGGCCACGAGTTGAGCACCACGCACCAGGCCGTGCTAGGGGCTGGCATGCCCTGGTGGGTGGTGGGCACCCTGGGCCCCCTCTCTTGTGACTTTTGGCTCCAATATTCCTAAAATATTCTGAAATAATTCTCCAAAAAGTTTCATTCCATTCCGAGTACTTTTATTGCTGCACAAAAACAACAACATGGTAGTTCTCGAAAAACAGCGTCAGTCCGGGTTAGTTTCATTCAAATCATGCAAATTATTGTCCAAAACAAGAACAAAAGTGTTAGGAAAAGTAGATACAATGGAGAATTATCATTGGCATGCCCGTTGTCTCAGTGAAAATAGGAGATCATTGTTATCATGGCTTATGATTTGGGTGCTAGTGTGAGTGCTATTCCTTTTACATTATACCAAGAAATTATAAATGACATAGCGCCTGCTGAAATAGAAGACATTGATGTTACTATTAAACTTGCTAATAGAGATACCATCACACCACTTGGGATTGTCAGAGATGTTGAAGTCTTGAGTGGGAAAATAAAATATCCTACTGATTTTTCTAGTTCTTGGTTCCCCACAAGATGACTTTTGTCCCATTATCTTTGGTAGACCTTTATTGAACAATGTTAATGCTAAGATAAACTATCAAAAAAGAAAGTGTCAGTATTGAGTTTGGTGATGTGTGTCATGAGTTGAACTTTTCCAAGTTTAGTAGACAACCCCGCGATAAGGACTTATCTAGTAAGGATGGAATAATTGGTCTTGCTTCTATTCTCTTTCCTCCTATAGATCCACTAGAACAATATTTGCTAGACCATGAAAATGATATACAATTGCGTGAAAGAAATGAAATAGATAATATTTTCTTTGAACAACAACCTCTACTAAAACAAAATTTGCCTATTGAAACTCTAGGAGGTCCTCCTCCATCTAAAGTTGATCATGTGTTCAATTAAAACAATTGCCTGACACTTTGAAGTATGTGTATCTTGATGAGAAAAATATATATCATCTTATTATTAGTGCTAACCTTTCAGAACACAAGAAATTATTAAAACATTATTAAAAAAATTGAGGAAGCATCGGGCTGCTATTGGATATACTCTTGATGATCTTAAGTGTATTAGTCCGACTCTTTGTTAGCACAAGATTAATATGGACCCTGATGCTAAACCTGTTGTTGACCACCAACGATGATTGAATCCTAAGATGAAATAAGTGGTAAGAACTGAGATACTGAAGCTTCTCGAAGCAAGTATAATCTATCCTATAGCGGATAGTAGATGGGTAAGCCATGTTCATTGTGCTCCTAAGAAGGGAGGTATTACTATTGTTCCTAATGATAGAAATGAACTTATCCCACAGAGAATTGTTACTAGATACAGAATGGCAATTGATTTTAGAAAACTAAATAAAGCTACTAGAAAAGATCATTACCCTATGCCTTACGTTGATCAAATGCTAGAAATATTATCTAAGCACACACACTTTGTTTCATGGATGGATATTCTGGTTTCTGTCAAATACCTGTGTCACAATATGATCAAGAGAAAACTACCTTTACTTGTCCTTTTGGAACCTATGCTTATAGACGTATGCATTTTGGTTTATGACATCCACCTGCTACCTTTCAAAGATGTATGACTGCTATATTCTCTAATTTTTGTGAAAAGATTGTGGAAGTTTTCATGGGTGATTTTTTCATTTACGGAACTCCTTTTGATGATTTCTTAAGCAACCTTGATCGAGTTTTGCAGAGATGTGAACAAACTAATCTCGTCTTGAATTGGGAGAAGTGCCACTTTATGGTTAATGAAGGTATTGTCTTGGGGCATAAAATTTCCGAAGGAGGTATTGAGGTGGATCAAGCTAAAGTTGATGCAATTGAGAAAATGCCATGTCCTAAAGGTATTCGGAGTTTCCTTGTCCATGTTAGTTTCTATAGGAGGTTTATTACTTCTCCAAAATTTCTATGCCTCTTACTAATCCTTTACAAAAGGGTATTCCCTTTGTTTTTGATGATGATTGTGTAGAAGCCTTTCAAACACTTAAGAAAGCCTTAACCACTACACCTATTGTTCAACCACCTGACTAGAAGTTTCCTTTTGAAATTATGTGTGATGATAGTGATTATGTTGTTGGTGTTGTTCTAGGACAAAGGTTTGATAAGAAATTAAATGTTATCCATTATGCTAGCAAAACTCTAGATAGTGCCCAAAGAATTTAAGCTACTACTCAAAAAGAATTTTTAGCAGTCGTGTTTGCTTGTGTTAAATTTAGATCTTAAATTGTTGATTCCAAAGTTATTATCCACACCGATCATGCCGCTATAAAATATCTTATGGAAAAGAAAGATGCTAAACCTAGACTCATTAGATGGGTTCTCTTGCTTCAAGAATTTGATTTGCATATTGCTGATAGGAAAGGAGCCACGAACCACGTAGCTGATAACTTGTCTAGGTTAGAAAATATTCTTGATGACCCACTACCTATAGATGATAGTTTTCCTGATGAACAGTTAGCTACAATATATGTTTCTCAAAACACTCCTTGGTATGCTGATTATGCTAACTACATCATTGCTAAATATATACCACCTAGTTTCACATACCAACAAAATAAAAAAATCTCCTATGATTTAAGACATTACTTTTGGGACGACCCACTTCTTTGTAAAGAAGGAGTAGATGGTATTATTAGACATTGTGTACATGAGCATGAACAGGAACAAATCATATGGAAATGACATTCCAAAGATTATGCAGGACATCATGCGGGGAGATAGAACTGGTCAGAAGGTATTACAGTCTGGTTTTTGCTGGCCTACTCTCTTCATGGATGCCCGTAAGTTTGTCTTGTCTTGTGATGAATGTCAAAGAATTGGTAATATTGGTAAGCGCCAGGAAATGCCTATGAATTATTCACTTGTTTTTTGAAGCATTTCATGTTCAGGGTTTTGATTATGAACCTTTTCCTTCTTCTAATGGGTATACTCATATTTTGGTTGTTGTTGATTATGTGAAGAAGTGGGTAGAAGCAATTCCAACTAGTAGTGCTGATCATAACACCTCCATTAAAATGATTAAAGAAGTTATCTTCCCGAGGTTTGGAATCCCTAGATATTTGATTAGTGATGGTGGTTCACACTTTATTCATGGTGCTTTCCGTAAAATGCTTGCGAAATATGATGTTAACCATAGAATTGTATCACCATATCATCCTCAATATAGTGGTCAAGTTGAACTTAGCAATAGAGAAATAAAATTGATAATACAAGAAACTGTCAATAGGTCCCGAAAGAATTGGTCTAAGAAACTAGATGGTGCACTTTGGGCCTAGAGAACAGCTTATAAAAATCCTATGGGTATGTCTCCATAGAAAATGCTATATGGTAAAGCTTGTCATTTGGCTCTAGAGTTAGAACACAAAGCATTTTGGGCAATTAAACAACTCAACTATGATTTCAAATTTGCCAGTGAAAAGAGGTTATTTGATATTAGCTCACTAGATGAATGGAGATCCTAAGCTTATGAAAATGCCAAACTATTCAAAGAAAAATTTGAAAGATGGCATGACAAAAGAATCCAAAAGCGAGAATTCAAAGTTGGAGAATATGTCCTTTTTTACAATTCTCATTTCAGATTTTTTGCAGGAAAGCTTGTTTCCAAATGGGAAGGACCATATGCTATCAAAGAGGTTTATCGCTCTAGAGCTATCTAGATTAATAATGCCGAAGGTACTAACCCGAAGGTGGTCAATGGAAAAATCATTAAACATTATACCTCAGGTACTCCTATTAATGTTGAAAGCTATGTTATCCAAACCATCACACCAGAGGAACACATAAGAGATACCTTCCGGAACACTCTAGAATCGTGAAAAAGAAGAGGTACGTGATACGCTAAGTAAACGGACTCCAAAAAAACCGCAAAAATATTTTATGTCAGTTCTCGAATATTAGAAAAATAAGGAAAATATGAAATAAATAGGAAAGCAACCTAGGTGAGCACGATACACCAGGGCGTGCTTGCCCTTCCTGGCGCGCCCTAGTGGGTTGTGCCCACCTCGGGAACCTTCCCGACTTCGTTTACCTTCCATATGCTTGTTTTCCAAGAATAAAAAATATCTATATATATCCCCGATTGTTTTCACCACCGCATCACAGAAATATTCTCCGTTCTTGTTTTGTGTTGTTTTCTTGTCATATCTAGATCTCCATGGCTCCATGAAGTTCCCCCAAGGACAAGTTATTCGAGAAGGTTATCAATCCAGCCTTGTTGGACGTGATGAAGCACCCTCAAACCATTGAGATGCGTGAGGGGGTGCTCCACATGTGATATGTTAAAGGGTCTAAGAAGACGGGAAGCATGGAGGCCAGGCTTGAAGCAGTGGAACAAGACATCCACAAGAGCAAAGGGATGGTGGAGCGTGGACTTAGTGCCAATCAGTCAATGATCACGGAATTCACCCATGATCACATGGTGGATGGCAGTCCATGAAGGACATCGTCTTCACCTTCACCGAGCAAATCAACTTTCTACAAAGTCAAATTTATTATTTTCAAAATCAAGTTTTTGAATATGAAGCAAGATTAAAGGCATGAGTTTAGCTGCCAGTTGCAAGACTCAGGGGACTTGTGCATCAACTTTTGATGGTGAACCCTTGCCCTGGAAGCCAAAGGACAAACCTACTACTTCTTCATCACCACCACCTTCACCGTCTTCACCACCAAAGCAGACTTGAGTACACGGGTATGGGCACTCCCCTTCGCTTAAGCCAACCCTGGGGGAGATGCCCCAGTATCGTATCACCATAACTTTTTACCTTTAATTTTTATTTCGATCTTTAGCCATTTTTCGTGATTCAGTTGAAAAAAAGCTTAGTATGATCTATTTCCTAGTGCTAGTTTCATGATCTATATATCTATGTAATCGAGTGAAACTTATATAATAAAGTTTAGTTTGAGCTCTTGCTTCTTTACTTTCTTGTTGCAACCATAATAAAAGAAAATAAAGAGAAAGGATCATATGCTAATCTTATGGTGAGTAATGACATTGCATAAAGAAAAATATAAGTGGTAAAATTTATTGAAGACTGACAAACATACCATTAGTCAATGATGCAACTCATGAAAAAATTAATTAAGGAAGAGAATATTCACATGCAAATACACTATCTTGGACATATTTTATGACTATGAGCCCCCATTAAATATTACTCCCTCCCTCCCAAAATAAGTGACTCAACTTTGTACTAAATATGTACTAAAGTTAGTGCAAAGTTGTGTCACTTATTTTGGGACAGAGGGAGTATATGCCAAAATTGTTGACGTTGGACAAGGGAGACAACGTAATGATTTATGTTTGTTCATATTAACATAGAACTTATATTGTCATAGATCCTTCAACATGTGGTGCTTGCTCAATATCTCTGCTAGCCAAAAATTCCGCACTAAGTAGAGATACTACTTGTGCATCAAAAAACCCAAACCCAAACTCATGTTTTAGAGTCCACCATACCTACCTATAGATTGAATAAGATCCCTCAAGTAAGTTGTCACCGGTACACTAAGGCAATAAAAATTTCTTCTAAAAGTGTTGGATTAATTAGTGTAAGAGAAAATTGAGCGTCATACGAACTTATGATGGCAAAGTAATAAAAGCGATGGACCGCATAATAAAGGTTGCTATCATAGGGGGCAATATAACGTGACATTCTTTTTCATTAAGGGATCTGACATACAAACTAAAAAGCACATGACAACCTCTGCTTCCCTCTGTGAAGGGCCTATCTTTTACCTTTATGTATTTACTTTTATGCAAGAGTCAAAGTATTCTTCCCTATTCCTTTTTATTTTTCTCTTTTTGCAAGCATCATGTGTTGAGGAAAGATCTAGGCACATGTATCTAGTTGGATATGAGTGAGCATGAGTCATTATTGCTAACATCACCCTTGAGGGGAATATGTTGCGAGGCGAAACTATAAGCCCCTATCTTCCTATGTGTTCGATTGAAACTTTTTGCTCTTGGGCATGTTGTGAGTGTTAGCAATCATAGAAGAATAAATGATGGTTGAGTATGTGGACTTGCGAAAAGGCTCCGACATAAGACCCTTACTAAAAATATGATGAATTGTAGTTGCAAAGTTGACTGAGAACATAGTTTGTTGGTTGCCAATAATGTTTATGCTTTATACATCTACGTTGTGATGAACTGTTACTTGTTCATGAGAAGTTATATCATGTTTTTATGAAATAAAAGTTATATGAATGAGTTATATGTTAAAGTTTGTTGATGTTATGATAATAAGCATGATGCTACTATGTCCGTTTTTTGTTTTTATCAACACCTCTCTCTCAAACCATGTGGACATGTTTTTCGATATTGGCTTTCGCTTGAGGACAAGCAATGTCTAAGATTGGGGGAGTTTATACGTCCATTTTGCATCATGATTTCCTACTGTTATTTACAATGTTTTTATGAATAATAATGCTTTATGGAGTAATTCTAATACCTTTTCTCTCATAATTTACAAGGTTTGCACAAAGAGGAAGAATACCGGCAGCTGGAATTCTGGACCTGAAAAATCATACCAGAGATACCTATTATGCACATCTTCAAATTAGCTGAAACTTCATGAAGATTTTTTATGGAATTTATAATAGATGTTGGAGCAAATAACTACCAGAGGGGGCCAGCCTGGTGAGCACAACATACCAGGGCGTGCCAAGCCCCCAAGCACACCCTGGTGGGTTGTGCTCAGCACGGCCCACCTTCGGGGCCCATCTTCTAGTATAAAAGGTGTTTTGACCTAGAAAAAATAAGGAGAATTATTTCGGGATGGAACGCCGCCGTCTCGAGGCGGAACATGGGTAGGATCACTTTTTCCCTCCGGCGGAGCGATTCCGCCAGGGTAACTTCCCTCTCAGAGGAGGAAATCATAGCCATCGTCATCACCAACAACCCTTTCATCTTTGGGATGCCATTATTCATCAACATCTTCAACATAACCATACCCTCTAAAACCGTAGTTCATCTCATGTGTCCAATCTCTGAACCGGAACCTCAGATTGGTACATGGGGGTGACTAGTAATGTTGATTACCTTGCGTAGTTGATTACTATATGGTTTATTTGGTGGAAGATTATATGTTAGATCCATTATGCTAATCAATATCCCTCTTATCTTGTGCATGCATATTATTTTTGAGTAGTCATCTTTGTTCTTGAGGTCACGGGAGAAGTCAAGTAGCAAGTAATCATCTGAATTTGATATGTGTTAGATATTTTGATGATATGTATGTTGTGATTCCCTTAGTGGTGTCATGTGAACGTCGACTACACGACACTTCACCATCCTTGTGTTGGGGAACGTTGCATGGGAAACAAAAAAATTCATACGCTCACGCAAGACCTATCCATGGTGATAACCATCTACGAGAGGGAGAGTGGATCTACATACCCTTGTAGATCGCTAAGTGGGAAGCATTAAGAAACGCGGTTGGTGTAGTAAAACTTCTTCGCGATCCAAATCGCTGAGCGTCCCGTGATCCAATAACGATCCGTCCCGATCAAGCACCGAAAGGACAACACCTCCGCGTTCAGCACACGTATAGCTTGATTACAATCTCCGCCTTCTTGATCCAGGAAGAGGGAGTGGAGAGGTAGACGAGTTCTCCGGCAGCATGACGGCGCCGCGGTGATGGTGGTGGAGCAAGTCCGGCAGGGCTTCGTCTAAGCACTGCAGAAAACCGATCCAGAGGAGAAACTATGCACTAGAGGAACGGGTAGCACATGGCTGAAAAATCTAGTGCAAAAACCCTAAAATCTCTAGTATATATAAGAGGAAGAGAGGAGGAGGCTTGGCCCAAGGGCCAAGCCACCTAGGCGTCGGCCGAACCAAGAGGAGAGGAGGATTCCTCCTCCAATCCTAGTAGGACTAGGACTCCTCCTTATTTTTGCCCTTTTGCCTTTTTCCACCTTTTTCTCTTTGGGCTTTTCTTCCCAGCCTCATGGGCCTTGTGTGGGACTTCCACCAGCCCACTAAGGGCTGGTATTCACTCTCCCACAGACCATGTAGCCTCTTGGGTCGAAATACCCCTCCCGATGGTCTCCCGGTACACTACCGGCACTCCCGGTACACTACCGATGAGCCCGAAACTTTTCCGGCAACCAAAATAGGACTTCCTATATATCAATCTTTACCTCCGGACCATTTTGGAGCTCCTCGTGATGTCCCGGGTCTCATCCGGGACTCCGAACAACCTTCAGTCACCACCATGCATAACTCTATACTACTGAAACATCACCAAACCTTAAGTGTGCAGACCCTGCGGGTTCGAGAACTATGTAGACATGACCGAGAAACCTCTACAGTCAATAACCAATAGCAGGACATGGATTCCCATATTGGTTCCTACATATTCAACGAAGATCTTTATCAGTCAAACCTCTATGTCAAGGATTCAGTTAATCCCGTATGATGTTCTCTTTGTTCTTCGGTATGTTACTTGCCCGAGATTCGATCGTCGGTATCTCCATACCTAGTTCAACCTCGTTACCAGCAAGTCTCTTTACTCATTTCGTAATACAAGATCCCATGACTAACACTTAGTCACATTGCTTGCAAGGCTTATTGTGATGTTGTATTACCGAGTGGGCCCTGAGATACCTCTCCGTCACACGGAGTAACAAATCCTAGTCTTGATCCATGCCAACCCAACATACACCCTCGAAGATACCTGTAGAGCACATTTATAGTCACCCAGTTACGTTGCGACATTTGATACACACAAGGCACTCTTCCGGTGTCCATGAGTTGCATGATCTCATGGTCATAGAAACATATACTTGACATGCAGAAAACAGTAGCAATAAACTGACATGATCATATGCTACGTTTGTAGTTTGGGTCTTGTTAGGACCCCAATCCTAAGTCATATGATTCCATACTGTAACAAGCCACATCACTTTGCGGCCTCACGCACAGTACTCCACGGCTGCCATCTTACCTTGGCTGGGACCGTTTGCGTCTTTTGGCTCACGTATGTGAACATGTCGCTGGCAACCACACAACAAAGAACCCGGGCCGACATGACTAGTCATAGAACCCAAGTGACACATCCGTACGGAAACAGGCATACATAACCCAGCAATGCAGGTGTCAGCCTCAAGCGTGTGTAGACGAGTCATAGCAAGCTACAAGGACTCCATTACGTCGTGGGGCATAAATGCCATCACTGCACGTAGACGAGTCATAGCATGCTAGAGGGACTCCATTACACTGCGAGACATTTCCCCGAAAGGACGGACACAGCAGCAAAGAAGGATACATGTCGGTCAATCAATGTGTCCGGAGCAGTAGCAAGCTACCATGGCTCGGTGGAAGCACAAAGAGACAGTTTCCCGTAATGAGTACTACTAAAGGCACACGACTAGGTGTCGGATCCCATACATATCGTTGCACGTCACACGTATGCACGACATGCCCGATATGCATAGATACAACTATGGCATCACAACATAACCATACAACAACATGACTTTTATTTAAAAGGCCCAGAAGAGCCTTGCATAATATGTTCTTACAGATAGGGGTCACATGACCCGGCACTCAATCATACAAACAAGTTCATACAAGCCAGCGGCAACTTAGAACTATACGAGTACGGACAGTGAAATGAAAAGAGGGCACATGGCCTAACTATCTACAGCCCACCACACGGGCAAGATCGTAGCTGGGACACCAACTATTCAGCATCGTCAACGTCTAGATAGAACCCACCTGATGGGTCCTGGTTTTCTTCTGCAACATTAATTAAGCAAGGATGAGTACAAACGTACTCAGCAAGTCTTTAAAATAGACCTAGTCTATTTATGCTCATGTATCAATAAAGGGGGGGGGTGGAGTTCATGCAGGAATGCTAGCTTTGACTCATGGCTAACCTACACTACTCAGTTTAAAATTCTTTGTTACAATTTCAATTATCGCACACGAGTCCACTAACTCCATCTCAATACACCACCATGGACTCACCTTCCCCTTCCGGAAGAGTGCCATCCACGGTACTCACACTTGTCTTGAGATTTTTAGAAGTCTCCATTTGATTATCTATGAACAACATAAGTTCTCCAAGTAGTCCACATCCGAGGACGCGGCTATTCGAATAGTTTCATACCCTACAGGGGTGTACTTCTTCACACACACTCTCGCCAATTATCGCTGTGTGCCATAAACCATGCACCTCGGCAACCTTCAAGCGGATGCCCGGCGAGGGAGTCGGCCATGACCGTCAATCACATAAGACCTCTAGTCCAGGCTACCGCCTATTTGAGACTGAAACCGCACGGAAGTCTGGCCGAAGTTTCCGCAACGGCCCCAAACGATGTGCACAGGGTTCCCAAGCCCACCATTCGGGTGACCCTTGGTACACCGTGCCACTGCCTACCGCATCGTAACCCACCCTGAGGGTCAGCGCTACGCACGGCCTCCAGCATGCTATAAACACCAGAAACTACGTGCAATACCTGGACCAAAGACTAAGCGACTGATAAGTCGAGAGGGTCAGTTAGGTATCCCAACGTGTGGTAGTATCTAGTCTTGGATCACAAACACGGAACCCAGTTCCTAAGAACGGTCCCAATGAGACAACCCACTATGTGCTCCTACATAGCCTCTCATCGCTACCTTTACCAAATCGTATTCATTATAAGCTCATCACATCGGACAACACTGTTTCACTCAGTTCATCAGCCAGATGAAATAGACCTGACACAACTCTAAGCATAGCAATCATAGCATGAAAGTAAGCTAAGAACATCATGGCACAAGCATCTACCAGGTATGCTAGGTTGCAAGGTTTAGCTATTTACTGTGACAAGATCAGGTCATGCATAAGAATAGGATCATCTACCGTGTATGTCTGACATGTGATCGTTTATCCTAATGCAATAAATGAGAGCAGGAGCAAGATAGTGGGATGTTATAGAAATGATCAATGGGGTTGCTTGCCTTGCTTGGTTGCGGAAGAGTTCTCTCCTTCGTCAAGGTATGGGGTAGAATCTTCCGGATTAGGGCCTACCGCAACGCAGATAAAAGCATTCAATACAAGCAGATGCAACAATATGATGCATGATCATGGCATAGTAGTATGCATGGATGAGCTAATGTAACTAGTGGTCAGGTCAATTCGAAATGGATTGGAATATAGGTTCAAAGTTGTTCTCATTTCAAATTCCATATATTAACCTAATGGCAAATGTCCATGTTCACCTATTTAGATTTCTCTAACATGCATGAGAAGAGCACCATTGGATTCATTGGATTTTTCTGATCAATTTTCATATATAAATTATTTTCATCTGACTTACAGATTATTTTATATGATTTTTCAAAGTTTTAAATAATTTCTGGAATTATTTTTAAACTAGAAATTGTTTTATTGCATCAGCATGATGTCATGATGACATCAACTGGTCAGCTGACCCAGCCCAGAGTCAAACCTGACATGTGGGGTCCACATGTCAGTGACTGGTTAACTTAACTAACTGGTTAAAACTAATTCTGTTTTAATTAACTAATTGGGCCCACCAGTCAGTGACACATTAACCTAATTAATAATCAAACTAATTACAGATTATCCTAAACTAATCAGGGCCGGGGCCCCACCTGTCATTGACTCCCAAAGTCAAGCCAGGGCCCACCTGAGGTCAAACTCGCCGGAGTTGATCGGCGGCTCGATGCCGGTGACCATCAGGGACGGCGGCGTCCGACGGGTTTCTCCTACACGGGGTCATTTGGCGCGCTGAGACCACCGGCGTGTAGCCCGTGCACGACCGCATCCATCTGAAGCTACTGGAGGTCACGGGGTCGCCGGAGCTCGCCAGAAACGAGCTCGTGGCGGCGGCCGGAGCTCGGGCTCGGACGCAAACAGGACACAGGGCACGGGGCGACGCAGCGATGTGCTCTACGGGCTCCTGGGAACTCCAGGAGTTCAACCGTGCACGCGCACTTGAGCTTGGAGGGCTCTACGCATGGCGGCGACCATCGACGATGGCGAGAGGTTCTTGGGTCCGGCGACACAGCTAGCTAGGGGACGCCAGAGAGAGGGAAAACTCAGGGGGGAGAAAGAGGGGCTCACTGCGGATCCAGGGAGCTGGTCAGCGGGCTCGGGAAGGCAGCGACGGCGACGTCGGGCGACGGCAGCCTTCGGCAGGGGATCGGGAGAGAGAGCAGAGGAGAGAGGGAGGGGGAGAATGAGCTCGGGGGAGAGAGCTCGCACGTCTTCCAAGAGCGGGGAAGCAGGGGAGCAGCCTACTCCGTGGAAGCAGGAGGTGGAGGCCGCCGATGGCTCGGTTGCCACCTCGACGCCTACTGGCGCGAGGTGGAAGATGACCTTCCCACCCCTGGTGGGCTGGGCTGGGCCTTCCGCTTCACAGGTAAGTCTCCTCCCTTTTCTTTTTATTTCTGTTTTCTGATTTCAACTAACATTTGTTTATTTCTTTGCAGGTCCAAATACCCTTTCAAATAATTCCAAAACTTTTATATATTCAAATTTGAATATTTCTAACTTGTATCAAAAGTTTCAGATTATTTTGAAACCAGTGATAATGATAATATTTTTATTTGTCATTTTTAGAGACTTAATTCAATAATTTAAAATATTTCAAATGTTCAAATAATTGAAATGGTCCCTGGTATATCCATGTCCTTAATTATCAGACATAGGGAACATTTTTGATCGGTATTTTGGATTTGTTGAAATTTCATTTGTTTGGAATTCCTTTAATTCATAAAATGCTTAGGGTTTCTTTCTTTCTCCCCATTTCATATTGATGCAATGATGATGATGATGATGCAAAAAAAATGCTAGCCTAGACACTTGCTAGGGTTGTGACAACTCACCCCCACTCAAAAGAATCTCGTCCCGAGATTTTGAAGTCGTCGGGAAGAGCGCGGGGTACTCTAGTCGAAGACGGTCTTCTCTTTCCCATGTCACCTCCTTTTCAGAATGATGCGACCACTGAACCTTAAGAAACTTGATGTTCCGACGCCGAGTGGTACGCTCAGCTTGGTCGAGAATACGAACGGGGTATTCTCGGTATGAAAGGTTATCTTGGAGATCAAGCGTTTCGTGGTCCACTTCTCGGACAGTGTCCGAAAAGCAACACCTGAGTTGTGAGACGTGGAAGACATCATGAACCTTGGAAAGATGCGGCGGAAGTTCCAATTGGTAGGCAACCTCTGCTCGTTTAGCAAGAATGCTAAAAGGTCCAATGTAACGAGGAGCCAACTTGCCTTTGATACCGAATCGATGGGTACCCTTCAGAGGTGTAACCCGAAGGTAAGCCTTCTCGTCAACTTCATATGTCACAGACTTATGATGGCGGTCATATTGACTCTTTTGACGGGATTGGGCTGTTTTCAACTTTTCACGAATAATGCGAACTTGCTCTGCTGCATCCTGGATCATGTCCGGGCCAAAGAGTTGCCTCTCTCCGGTTTCTGACCAGTTAAGAGGTGTTCGACATCTTCGTCCATAGAGAACTTGAAAAGGGACTTTGCCCAAGCTTCATTGATAACTGTTGTTATAAGCAAATTCGGCAAATGGAAGGCAGTTCTCCCAATTCATACCGAAAGATATAACACAAGCTCGGAGCATGTCTTCGAGAATTTGATTGACTCGCTCAACTTGACCACTTGATTGAGGATGGAAAGCAGTGCTAAAGGATAGATGGGTCCCCATAGCGGTTTGAAAACTTTCCCAAAAACGAGAAGTAAAGATACTTCCGCGGTCTGAGTTAATCTCCAAAGGAACACCAGGAAGAGAAACTATTCGAGAAACATATAACTCCGCTAGCTGACTAGCAGTAATGCTTTCATGAACAGGAAGAAAATGAGCCACTTTGGAGAGGCGATCAATGACTACGAATATAGCATTATTCCCTCTCTTGGTCCTGGGAAAACCGGTGATGAAATCCATACTGACCTTATCCCATTTCCATTCCGGAATAGCTAAAGGTTGAAGGGTGCCAGCAGGCCTTTGATGTTTTGCTTTCACACGATGACATACGTCGCAATTAGCAACATAATGAGCAATTTCTCTCTTCATCCTAGTCCACCAGAACCTCTGGCGTAGGTCCTGATACATTTTGGTACTACCCGGATGAATTGTGAGAGGAGAATCATGAGCCTCCTTAAGAATCAGCTGTCTTAGACAGGTGCTCTTGGGAACCACCAACCGATTCTGAAAGAACACCACACCTCCATCATCCTTAGAGAAATCCTTAGCATTTCCGCTAAAGATATTTTCCTTAATCCGAGATATCCCTTTGTCATATCTCTGGAGAGCTACTATTTGATCCTTAAGAGTAGGTTTCGCCACCAAGTTGGATAGGAATCCTTGAGGAACAATGTGAAGGTTTAACTTCCAGAATTCCTCATAGAGAAACGGTTGAACTTGTTGTAACATCAGATTGTTACAATAAGACTTACGACTTAGTGCACCAGCCATGACATTGGCTTTCCCCGGGGTGTAAGTTATCCCTAAGTCGTAATCTGTAATCAACTCTACCCACCATCTTTGCCTGAGATTCAAATCCGGCTGGGTGAAAATATATTTCAGACTTTGGTGATCAGTGTATTTCTCGCAACGATTGCCCAGAAGGTAATGTCGCCATGTCTTTAGTGCATGGACTACAGCTGCAAGCTCAAGATCATGTGTTGGATAATTATCCTCATGTGGACGCAACTGTCGAGATGCGTAAGCAATCACATGATGATCTTGCATGAGAATGCAACCTAATCCTTGTCGCGAGGTGTCGCAATAGATAATAAAGTCCTTAGAAAAATCTGGTGGCACCAGAACGGGAGCAGAGGTCAGTCGTCTTTTCAACTCCTAAAAACTATGCTCGCATTGTGGGGTCCACTCGAACTTCTTATCTTTCTTGAGGAGTTCAGTCAGAGGTTTCGCAACCTTGGAGAAGTTCTCAACAAAGCGGCGACAATAGCTTGCTAAGCCAAGGAAACTCCAAACTTGCTTAACCGATTCAGGTTGAGTCCAATCAAGGACGGCCTGAACTCTCTCGGGATTGACAGCAATACCTTTGCCAGAGATCACGTGGCCCAGATAGGTCACTTCTGGCAACCAGAATTCAAACTTGGAGAATTTGGCATACAGGCGGTGCTCTCGAAGTTTCATCAATACCAGCCTCAAATGCTCGACATGTTCTTGTTCGTTCTTCGAGTAAATGAGTATGTCATCGAGGTAAACCATGACGAACTTATCCAAATACTCCATGAAGATCGAATTCATCAGACGAGAGAAGCTAGCTGGGGCATTGGTTAAACCGAAGGACATGACGGTGTACTCGTATTGGCCATAACGAGTGACAAAAGCCGTTTTTGGAATGTCCCCGTTTCTAATTCTGATTTGATGGTATCCAAACCTCAAATCCGTTTTGGAAAAAACGGAGGATCCAGCGAGTTGATCATACAAATCGTTGATCCTGGGGAGCGGATACTTGTTTTTGATAGTGACCAAGTTCACTGGTCGGTAATCCACAACCATCCGATCCGATCCATCCTTCTTCTTGACGAAGAGGACGGGGCAAGCCCAAGGACAAGAACTAGGATGAATGAAACCTTTCTTCAAAGCTTCATCGAGTTGTGTTTTTAGCTCGGCTAGTTCTAGGGGTGCCATCTTATAAGGTTTTTGGCTATTGGGACTGTCCCTGGAATAAGTTCTATCACAAACTCAACATGTCTGACAGGTGGAATACCTGGCAGCTCTTCTGGAAAGACATCCGGAAAATCACGGACTACCGGAATATCTTCTAATTAAGGGAGAGGGCTAGCATTTAGGGAATAGAGTTGGCGCTTGGTTGTTCGAGTGGAGACATTAACTATCTCACCCGAGGGATGTGTAAGTTGAACATTCCTAGAATGAGTATCAATCTTGGCATAGTGGGCTTTCATCCAATCCATACCTAGAATGATATTGATGTCCGAAGACTTAAGAGCTATCAAGGATGCTAGGAATACTAGTCTATCCACCAGAATTTCATTATCGTGGCTCACTCTAGAAGTTTGCCATTTTGATCCAGGAGTCTAAACTACTAAAGGAGTGGGCATGTCACAAAAAGACATGTTATGCAACTGTGGATAACTTTCTGAGATGAATGAATGAGATGCCCCAGTATCAAATAGAACAGATGCTGGATGGCTATTAACAAGAAGCGTACCTAGAATGACATCAGGGTCTTCAAGAGCTTCTTCAGCAAACACATAATTAACTCGCCCATGGGCAGGAGTTGGCTTCACATAGAAGGCTTTCCCTGGTTTTCCGCGTCCAGCGGGCTTGGCATTGTTCTAGGGACATTCACGAGAATAATGTCCCGGTTCTCCACACTTGTAGCATACCACTATAGCACGAGGGGCAACATTTACTTGTGGTCCTCCAAATGGTCTGGGTGGAGGGTTGGACTGAACTGGACGAGGTGCCTGGAAAGATGGCCTCACAGTGTATCTTGCCGGCATAGCTGCATTGGGTACCCATATTCAGCGCTTGTTGGGTCCTGAACCCGATGCAGGGTTGAAGTCACGGTTATGCCTCCTTGTGGCCTCGTAGTCAGTCTGTCCGGACTCAGCATTGATAGCTTCATTGACGAGAGCTTGGAAGGTGGTGCACTCGTGCAAGCGAAGATCTCGGCGAAGCTCAGCATTAAGTCCCTTGCGGAACCTAGCCTGCTTCTTGGCATCAGTTGAGACTTCCTCTGGAGCATAGCGAGCAAGATTACCAAACTCGCGACTGTATGCATCCACTGACAATCTGCCCTGGGTGAAGGCGCGAAATTCCTCTCTCTTGCGGTCCATCAGCCCTTCCGGGATGTGATGGAGACGAAATGCGGCACTAAAGTCTGCCCAGGTTGGTGCAGGTCCTTGGGGACGCATAGCTTCATAGCTTTCCCACCACAGGTTGGCAGGTCCCTCCAGAAAGTATGTCAAAAAGGTCACCTTGTTGGCCTCTGAAACATTTGCAGCTCGAATCTTGCGTGACATACTGGTCAGCCAATCATCCGCATCGAGGGGATCGATCGAATGATGGTACTTGGGCGGACATAGCTTGATAAAGTCACCAAGTGATACTCCATCGTGGTGATCATTGCAGGGAGCATGAGCTGTGTTCTGTTCAATTCTCTCTAACAGCCTGTTGGTCTCCCTCTTATTCCGTTCAGCTTCTAGCATCACTTCTGCCAGGGATGGTGCATGTGGTAGCTCCTCTTGCCTTGGCTGGCTACTCTCTCCCTACTTAGGAGTAGGCACGGGGTTGTTCCTGGTTGACACCATCCTGAGGAAAACAATCCATAGCTTTGACATGGGGAACAACAACTCTAGGGCATGAATTAAGGAATGCACTGATTAACATGGCATGTAGGATAAACACCAATCAACATGGTAAAGCAACTACCATATGAACATTAGGTTTCATACACCCATGACTTATTTCAGTACAAGCCCAAGCTGAAAACAACTACAGAGAGATGACACCACTCATCGGAGGCATTACAAGCTTCCTATACATTATCTATCTACACCTCCGGAACTCAACTCTCGACCTTAGTCATATCCCACAAGACACACAGGACTGTGGCGATACGACTACTACCATACTAGGACTAATATCCACGCACTCAAACATCACTGTAGAATGCCTCGTTCAGGTTACCCCCATGACCTAGGAGCTGAACCTGAGGATCTGGAAACACTCTAGCCTGGGATCCCTGGAAACCATAAGGGCACGGGTGTGGCCTTGATCCCCTTGTCGGCGGCAACAGCGGTCCTCGAAGAGGGGTGATGCCTCTAACATCAGGCCAGTCTACGTGTGCTGGCAAATGAGTCCGCGATGGAGTCAGCATCTCCATATCTCCATAACCTGTCTGCACAACAGGTGCCAACTGCGTCAAGGCTGTCCAAAGACGGGCACGGGTAGCATAGAGCTCCATGTGAAGGCCACGTCCATCACGATCCCTCTTCTCCAACATCTGAGCGGTCACCTGCAGTCTAGGGTCTTGATGAGAATGATCAGAGTAGGCTGCACTGAGATATCCATCCTCTCCTCCCATGGAAGCAGGAACATAGCAGAACTCCGTGTTTTGAAGCAGACCATGGTGAAACCTCATAATAGTCAGCATAGTGTAAGCGGCTTCCTGAACTGCCATATCTATGGTAACTCCCAATCCATGAGTCCAGTGAAGCGGCTCTGCAGCTCCAGGATAGGAAGGATGTATCCTAACGTTACACAGATACTGACTCTGGTTGAAATCTCGATACTGCTCCTCCACTGTGTACTCTGGATACCAACGATATCCAGCCTCCATCATAACTCTAACCAACATGGCCGTGTGACTCGGCACATCGATACGCCTAGTCAGACGGACCACCTGACGAAAAGGACGAGAGGGCATCTGAAAAAGAGAATGATGCAAAGACATTAGAGATCCTAGCAGAAATTGGACAGCATAACTACTATAATTGCTCAACAAAATTTTTGAGACAATTGAAAAGAGATTGGAAAGGCATAACCACTCGACTATCTAGACTCAAATCTCTTCTCCATCTGTTTGTCACACCAACAACACTAAAATAACTGCACTTATTCACAAGCAAGCTAGCTATTGGTCCCTGGCTAGTAACTCGTCATCCTAAGGAATAGATGAGAATCCTAGTTCCTATCCCCGTAGAAAAGATGAGAATGACCCAGCATAGAATAACTTGGGAAGAGGAGTAAAACGAGCCTTACGTTCCCTTCCACTATCAATTCCCCTACTTATCTATAGTATTTCTAGACTCAACTTCGGCCGGTTTGGCTTCGTAGTCCTACAGTCAGTCAGGCTCTGATACCAACGCTGCCGGGACGCCGATCCTAAGTCATATGATTCCATACTTTAAAAAGCCACATCACTTTGCGGCCTCACGCACGGTACTCCACGGCTGCCACCTTACCTTGGCCGGGACCATTTGCGTATTTTGGCTCACGTATGTGAACATGTCGCTGGCAACCACACAACAAAGAACCCGGGCCGACATGACTAGTCATAGAACCCAAGTGGCACATCCGTACGGAAACAGGCATACATAACCCAGCAATGCAGGTGTCGGACTCAAGCGTGTGTAGGCGAGCCATAGCAAGCTACAAGGACTCCATTACGTCGTGGGGCATAAATGCCATCACTGCACGTAGACGAGTCATAGCATGCTACAGGGACTCCATTACACTGCGAGACATTTCCCCGAAAGGACAGACACAGCAGCAAAGAAGGATACATGCCGGTCAATAAATGTGTCTGGAGCAGTAGCAAGCTACCATGGCTCGGTGGAAGCACAAAGAGACAGTTTCCCGTAATGAGTACTACTAAAGGCACACGACTAGGTGTCGGATCCCATACATACCGTTGCACGTCACACGTACGCACGACATGCCCGATATGCATAGATACAACTATGGCATCACAACATAACCATACAACAACATGACTTTTATTTAAAAGGCCCAGAAGAGCCTTGCATAATATGTTCTTACAGATAGGGGTCACATGACCCGGCACTCAATCATACAAACAAGTTCATACAAGCCAGCAGAAACTTAGAACTATCCGAGTACGGACAGTGAAATGAAAAGAGGGCACATGGCCTCACTATCTACAGCCCACCACACGGGCAAGATCGTAGCTGGGACACCAGCTATTCAGCATCGTCAACGTCTAGATAGAACCCACCTGATGGGTCCTGGTTTTCTTCTGCAACATTAATTAAGCAAGGATGAGTACAAACGTACTCAGCAAGTCTTTAAAACAGACCTAGTCTATTTATTCTCATGTATCAATAAAGGGGGTGGTGGAGTTCATGCAGGAATGGCAGCTTTGACTCATGGCTAACCTACACTACTCAGTTTAAAACTCTTTGTTACAATTTCAATTATCGCACACGAGTCCACTAACTCCATCTCAATACACCACCATGGACTCACCTTCCCCTTCCGGAAGAGTGCCATCCACGGTACTCACACTTGTCTTGAGATTTTTAGAAGTCTCCATTTGATTATCTATGAACAGCATAAGTTCTCCAAGTAGTCCATATCCAAGGACGCGGCTATTCGAATAGTTTCATACCCTGCAGGGGTGTACTTCTTCACACACGCTCTTGCCACTTATCGCTGTGTGCCATAAACCATGCACCTCGGCAACCTTCAAGCGGATGCCTAGCGAGGGAGTCGGCCACGACCGTCAATCACATAAGACCTCTAGTCCAGGCTACCGCCTATTTGAGACTGAACCCGCACGTAAGTACGGCCGAAGTTTCCGCAACGGCCCCAAACGATGTGCGCAGGGTTCCCAAGCCCACCATTCGGGTGACCCTTGGTACACCGTGCCACTGCCTATCGCGTCGTAACCCACCCCGAGGGTCAGCGCTACGCACGGCCTCCAGCATGCTATAAACACCAGAAACTACGTGCAATACCTGGACCAAAGACTAAGCGACTGATAAGTCGAGAGGGTCAGTTAAGTATCCCAACGTGTGGTAGTATCTAGTCTTGGATCACAAACACGGAACCCAGTTCCTAAGTACGGTCCCAATGGGACAACCCACTATGTACTCCTACATAGCCTCTCATCGCTACCTTTACCAAATCGTATTCATTATAAGCTCATCACATCGGACAACACTGTTTCACTCAGTTCATCACCCAGATGAAACAGACTTGACACAACTCTAAGCATAGCAAGCATAGCATGAAAGTAAGCTAAGCACATCATGGCACAAGCATCTACCAGGTATGCTAGGTTGCAAGGTTTAGCTATTTACTGTGACAAGATCAGGTCATGCATAAGAATAGGATCATCTACCGTGTATGTCTGACATGTGATCGTTTATCCTAATGCAATAAACGAGAGCAGGAGCAAGAGAGTGGGATGTTATCGAAATGATCAATGGGGTTGCTTGCCTTGTTGGGTTGCGGAAGAGTTCTCTCCTTTGTCAGGGTACGGGGTAGAATCTTCCGGATTAGGGCCTACCGCAACGCAGATAAAAGCATTCAATACAAGCAGATGCAACAATATGATGCATGATCATGGCATAGTAGTATGCATGGATGAGCTAATGTAACTAGTGGTCATGTCAATTTGAAATGGATTGGAATATAGGTTCAAAGTTGTTCTCATTTCAAATTCCATATATTAACCTAATGGCAAATGTCCATGTTCACCTATTTATATTGCTCTAACATGCATGAGAACAGCACCATTAGATTCATTGAATTTTTCCGATCAATTTTCATATATAAATTATTTTCATCTGACTTACAGATTATTTTATATGATTTTTCAAAGTTTTAAATAATTTTTCAAATTATTTTTAACCTAGAAATTGTTTATTGCATCAGCATGATGTCATGATGACATCAGCTGGTCAGCTGACCCGGCCCAGAGTCAAACCTGACATGTGGGGTCCACATGTGAGTGACTGGTTAACTTAACTAACTTGTTAAAACTAATTCTGTTTTAATTAACTAATTGGGCCCACCAGTCAGTGACACATTAACCTAATTAATAATTAAACTAATTACAGATTATCCTAAACTAATCAGGGCCGGGGCCCCACCTGTCATTGACTCCCAGATTCAAGCCAGGGCCCACCTGAGGTCAAACTCGACGGAGTTGGCCGGCGGCTCGACGCCGGTGACCATCAGGGACGGCGGCGTCCGACGAGTTTCTCCTACAGGGGGTCATTTGGCACGCTGAGACCACCGGCATGTAGCCCGTGCACGACCGCATCCATCTGAGGCTACTGGAGGTCACGGGGTCGCCAGAGTTCGCCGGAAACGAGCTCGTGGCAGCGGCCGGAGCTCGGGCTCGGACGCAAACAGGACACAGGGCACGGGGCAACGCAGCGATGGGATATACGGGCTCCTGGGAACTCCAGGAGTTCAACCATGCACGCGCACGTGAGCTTGGAGGGCTCTACGCACGGCGGTGACCATCGACGGCGGCGGGAGGTTCTCGGGTCCGGCAACACAGCTAGCTAGGGGACGCCGGAGAGAGGGAAAACTCAGGGGGAAGAAAGAGGGGCTCACTGCAGATCCAGGGAGCTGGTCAGCGGGCTCGGGGAGGTAGCGACGATGACGAATCGACGTCCGGCGACGGCGGCCTTCGGCAGGGGATCGGGAGAGAGAGCAGAGGAGAGAGGGAGGGGGAGAATGAGCTCGGGGGAGAGAGCTCGCGTGTCTTCCAGGCGCGGGGAAGCAGGGGAGCAGCCTGCTCCGTGGAAGCAGGAGGTGGAGGCCGCCGACGGCTCGGTTGCCACCTCGACGCCTACTGGCGCGAGGTGGAAGATGACCTTCCCACCCCTGGTGGGCTGGGCTGGGCCTTCCGCTTCACAGGTAAGTCTTCTCCCTTTTCTTTTTATTTCTGTTTTCTGATTTCAACTAAAATTTGTTTATTTCTTTGCAGGTCCAAATACCCTTTCGAATAATTCCAAAACTTTTATATATTCAAATTTGAATATTTCTAACTTGTATCAAAAGTTTCAGATTATTTTGAAAGCAGTGATAATGATAATATTTTTATTTGTCATTTTCAGAGACTTAATTCAATAATTTAAAATATTTCAAATGTTCAAATAATTGAAATGGTCCCTGGTATATCCATGTCCTTAATTATCAGACATAGGGAACATTTTTGATGGGCATTTTGGATTTGTTGAAATTTCATTTGTTTGGAATTCCTTTAATTCATAAAATGCTTAGGGTTTCTTTCTTTCTCCTCATTTCATATTGATGCAATGATGAGGATGATGATGCAAACACAATGCTAGCCTAGACACTTGCTAGGGTTGTGACAGGTCTTGTCCATCACATCATTCTCCTAATGATGTGATCCCGTTATCAAATGACATCACATGTCAATGGTTAGGAAACCTTGACCATCTTTGTCCAACGAGCTAGTTCACTAGAGGCATACTAGGGACAGAGTGTTGTCTTTTTACCCACACATGTAATGTGTTTCCAATCAATACAATTATAGAATGGATAATAAACGATTATCATGAACAAGGAAATATAATAATAAACACTTTATTTATTGCCTCTAGGGCATATTTCCAACAGTCTCCCACTTGCACTAGAGTCAATAATCTATTTCACATCACTATGTGATTTACATTGTATTGAATCGAACACCCATGCAGTTCTAGTGTTGTTCATGTTTAGCCCTTGGAAGAGGTTTAGTCAACGGGTCTGCAACATTCAGATCCGTGTGCACTTTGCAAATATTTATGTCCTTTTCCTCGATGTAATCACGGATGGATTTGAAGCGTCGCTTCATGTTTCTGGTCCTCTCGTGAAACCTTGGTTCCTTGGCCAGAGCAATGGCACCAGTGTTGTCATAGAACAGGTTCATTGGATTCAGTGCACTGGGCACTACTCCAAGATCTGTCATGAACTGCTTCATCCAGACACCTTCCTTCGCTGCCTCCGAGGCTGGGATGTACTCTACTTCGCACGTAGAATCGGCTACCACGCTTTGCTTGGAACTACACCATCTTACCGCTTCCTCGTTGAGAATAAATACGTATCCGGTTTGTGACTTAGAGTCATTCAAATCAGTGTCAAAGCTTGCATCGACGTAACCCTTTATGACGAGCTCTTCATCACCTCCATAAACGAGAAACATTTCCTTAGTCCTTTTCAGGTACTTAAGGATATTCTTGACGGCTGCCCAGTGCTCCATTCCAGGATCACTTTGAAACCTTCCGGCCATACTTATGGCAAGGATGACATCGGGTCTTGTGCACAGCATTGCATACATGATAGAGCCTATGGCTGAAGCATAGGGGATGACACTCATCTTTTCTCTATCTTCTGCACTCACTGGGCATTGAGTCTTACTCAACTTCACACCTTGTAACACAGGCAAGAACCCCTTCTTGGACTGAGCCATTTTGAACTTCTTCAAAACTTTATCAAGGTATGTGCTCTGTGAAAGTGATATTAAGAGTCTCGATCTATCTCTATAGATCTTAATGCCTAATATGAAAGCAGCTTCTCCTAGGTCCTTCATTGAAAAACTCTTATTCAAATATTCCTTCACGCTTTCTAGCATTTCTATATTGTTTCCAATCAGCAATATGTCATCCACATATAATATTAGAAACGCTATAGAGCTCCCACTCACTTTCTTGTAAATACAAGCTTCTCCATAAACTTGTATAAACTCAAACACTTTGATCACCTCATCAAAGCGCATATTCCAACTCCGAGATGCTTGCACCAGCCCATAAATGGATTGCTGGAGTTTGCAAACTTTGTCAGCATTCTCTGGATCGACAAAACCTTCTGGTTGCATCATATACAACTCTTCCTCAAGGAAACCATTGAGGAACGTTGTTTTGACATCTATCTACCAAATTTCATAGTCGAAATAAGCATCTATTGCCAACATGATTCGGACAGACTTAAGAATCGCTACGGGTGAGAAGGTCTCATCGTAGTCAACTCCTTGAACTTGTGAAAAACCCTTTGCCACAAGTCGAGCTTTATAGACGGTGACATTACCATCTGCGTCTGTCTTCTTCTTAAAGATCCATTTGTTCTGAATGGCCTTTCGCCCTTCAGGTAATACTTCTAAAGTCCATACTTTGTTTTCATACATGGATCCCATCTCGGATTTCATGGCCTCTAACCATTTCTCGGAATCTGGGCCCATAACTGCTCCTCCATAGCTTGTAGGTTCATTGTTGTCCAACAACATGACCTCCGAGACAGGGTTGTCGTACCACTCAGGAGTAGTACGCGCCCTTGTCGACCTACGAGGTTCAATAGCAGCTTGATCCGAAGCTTCATGATCATCGTCATTAACTTCCTCTTCAACCATCGTAGGTTCCATAGAAACATCTTTCTGCGCTGCGCTAATTTTGGTTGAAGTAAAGGTTCAATAACCTCATCAAGCTCTATTTTCCTCCCACTAAATTTTTTTGAGAGAAACTCTTCCTCAAGAAATGATTTGTTCTTAGAGACAAACACTTTGCCTTCGGATCTGAGATACAAGGTATACCCGACTGTCTCTTTCGGGTATCCTATGAAGACGCATTTCTCCGCTTTGGGTTCCAGCTTTTTAGGCTGAAGCTTTTTGACATAAGCATCACATCCCCAAACTTTAAGAAACGAAAACTTTGGCCTCTTGCCAAACCATAGTTCATATGGCGTCGTCTCAACGGATTTCGATGGTGCCCTATTTAAAGTGAATGCAGCTGTCTCTAATGCATAACCCCAAAACGATATTGGCAAATCAGCAAGAGACATCATAGAACGCACCATATCTAATAAGGTTCGATTACGATGTTCGGACACACCATTACGTTGTGGTGTTCCGAGCGGTGTCAACTGTGAAACATTTCCACACTGTAATAAGTGGCTACCAAACTCATAACTCGGATATTCACTTCCTCAATCGGATCGCAGGAATTTAATCTTCTTGTTACGATGATTCTCAACTTCACTCTGAAATTTCTTGAACTTTTCAAACGTTTTAGACTTGTATTTCATTAAGTAAATATACCCATATCTACTTAAGTCATCAGTGAAGGTGAGAAAATAACGATATCCACCACGCGCTGTAACATTCATTGGACCGCACACATCAGTATGTATGATTTCCAATAAGTCACTTGCCCATTCCATTGTTCCAGAGAACAGTGTTTTAGTCATCTTTCCCATGAGGCATGGTTCACATGTGTCAAGTGATTCAAAATCAAGTGACTCCAAAAGTCCATCAGCATGGAGCTTCCTCATGAATTTTACACTAATATGACCTAAACGGCAGTGCCACAAGTAAGTGGTACTATCATTATCAACTCTACATCTTTTGGCATCAATGTTATGAACATGTGTATCATCACTATCAAGATTCAATATGAACAAACCCCTCACATTGGGTGCATGACCATAAAAGATATTACTCATATAAATAGAACAACCTTTATTCTCTGATTTAAATGAGTAACCGTCTCGCAATAAACAAGATCCAGATATAATGTTCATGCTTAACGTAGGCACTAAATGACAATTATTCAGGTTCATCACTTATCCTGATGGTAATCGAAGAGAGAGTGTGCCGACGGCGATCACATCAACCTTGAAACCATTTCCCATGCGCATCGTCACTTCATCCTTTGCCAGCCTTCGTCTATTTTCTAGCTCCTGTTTTGGGTTGCAAATGTGAGCAACCGAACCGGTATCAAATACCCAGGCACTACAACGAGAGCTAGTAAGGTACACATCAATAACATGTATATCATATATACCTTGTTTGTCGTTGGCCGCCTTCTTGTCAGCCAGGTACTTGGGGCAGTTCCGCTTCCAATGACCAATTCCCTTGCAATGAAAGCACTCAGTTCCTGGCTTGGGTCCATGCTTGGGCTTCTTTACAGGAGTAGCAACTGCTTTGCCATCCTTCTTGGTTTTACCCTTCTTGCCCTTGCCCTTGCCATTCTTCTGGAAACTAGTGGTTTTATTGACCATCAGCAGTTGATGTTCGTTTTGGATTTCAGACTCAGCGACTTTTAGCATCGCAAACAGCTCGGCGACTGACTTGTTCATCCCGTGCATCTTATAGTTCATCACAAAGCTCTTGTAACTAGATGGCAGTGATTGAAGAACTCTGTCAGTGATCGCCTCTGGTGGGAGGGAAATTCCCAACTCCGCTAGACAAGTCGAATACCCAGACATTCTAAGTATATGTTCACTGATAGACCCGTTCTCCTCCATCTTGCAAGCATAGAACTTATCGCAGGTCTCATACGTCTCGATTCGGGCATTCTTCTGAAAGAAAAACTTCAACTCCTGGAAGATCTCATATGCTCCATGATGTTCAAAACGTCTTTGAAGTCCCGGTTCTAATCCATACAATATTGCACACTGAACTATTGAGTAATCTCCAGAACATGCCTCACAAGCGTTCTTAACGTCTTCGGATGACATGTCTTCTGGTTGGTCACCAAGTGGTGCATCAAGGACATATGATTTCTGGGAAGCCGTGAGGATAATCCTTAGATTATGGGCCCAGTCAACAAAGTTACTTCCATCATCTTTCAACTTAGCTTTCTCTAGGAATGCATTAAAATTCAGGGGTGCTACTACACGAGCCATTGATCTACAACATAAATATGCAAGTGTTACTTAGACTATTGTTCAACATAATGAGTTTAGTTAATCAAATTACTACAGATCCCACTCAAATTGACACCCCTCAGGTCATCTGAGTGTCACATGATCCAAATCCACCAACTCAAATCTGATCATCACGTGAGTTGAGATGGTTTAAATGGTGAACATCATCATGTTGATCATATCTACTATATGACTCATGTTCGACCTTTTAGTCTCTTGTGTTCCGAGTCCATGCCTGTACATGCTATGCTCGTCAAGTTTAACCCGAGTGTTCTGCATGTGCAACACTAGCTTGCACCCGTTGTATGTGAACGTAGAGTCTATCACACCCGATCATCACGTGGTTTATCGACACGACGAACTTTCGCAACAGTGCACACTCGGGGAGAACACAATTCATCTTGAAATTTAGGTGAGGGATCACCTTATAATGCTACCATTGTCCTAAGCAAAACTAGGTGCATAAAAGGATTAACATCACATGCAAATCATAAGTGACATGATATGGCCATGCACTTGTGCTTTTGATCTCCATCTTGAAAGCACTGGCATGATCTCCATCGTCACCGGCATGACACCATGATCTCCATCATCTTGATCTCTGCTGCCGATCGATGCAAATGCTCCCTGGCGGGTTTAGCTTTCAGATCAACTCTTAGACGGTGCTCAGCCAGTTCCCTGGGACCCCCTAGCATGTCAGCAGGCTTCCATGCGAAGATATCCCAGTTCTCACGAAGGAACTGGATGAGTTCGGCTTCCTATTTACTATCGAGTGTTGATGATATATTGGTCGGGGCAGCAATTGGATCCTTTGGGTGGATGTGCACTTTCTTCACTTCCCCTGCCGACTAAAATGCCGACCCAGAAACAGGCTTCTTTGCGCAGAGCAAATCAGCAGGGTCAGCACTCTTCTTGTACTCTTCCAGCTCGCCCATGGCCATCTGATGATCTGCGATCTTGGAGCCTTGCCGGAGGCATTCTTCAGCCCGCTGTCGATTGCCAGTGACCGTGATCACACCCTTAGGGCCCGGCATCTTCAACTTGAGATACACGGAACATGGACGGGCCATGAAACGAGCATACGCGGGTCGACCCAAAATGGCATGATAGGCACTCTGGAAATCCATGACTTCAAACGTCAACTTTTCCTTTCGAAAATTTCTATCGTTTCCAAATGTCACGTCCAATGCAATCTGGCAGAGTGACTTGGCCTTCTTCCCCGAGATGACTCTGTGAAATTGCATGTTGCTTTCACTCAGTCGGGACATCTGAATGCCCATCCCTTTTAGGGTACCTGCATAGAGGATGTTCAGACCGCTGCCACCGTCCATGAGGACCTTTCGGAGTCGAGTGTCCCCCACTAACGGATCAACCACCAGAGCCTGTCGACCAGGAGTGGCCACATGAGGAGGATGGTCGGTTTGGTCGAATGTGATGCATACTGAGACCACTTGAGGTAGGTGGGGGTAGCAAGTACGACCTTGTTGACTTCCCTGTTGATCACCTTCAGTCGACTCTTGCTCTCTACATCAGCGAAAATAACAAGTGTAGCAGTGACATCTGGCAATGTTTCTTTATCTTCATCTTCATCCTTTTCAGGAGTCTTGTCACTCGGTGGAGTCTCTTTGAACTGCTAAATAAGTGTCTGACACTGTCGAGTGGTGTGCTTGGGCAAAATCACATTGCCCTCCTCATCTTTCCTCGTGTGAATTCCACACGGCTGATCCATAATATCGGTCCCTGACTGATTCTTTTCTTTCTTAGGTACATGATGTGATTTAGCCCTCCCCTTATTCTTTGCTTGGGTCGCTAGTGCGACTGCCTCTGCTTGGACCCGACCCTCAGTTTTCTGCTTTTGTCTCTGATTGGAGTTACCGCCAGTATCATTGACGACTGCTTTTCCTTTGCCTCTACGGAGGCGGTCTTCCTCTTCGCCATTGGCATACCGAGTGGCGATCTCCATCATGTTGTCGAGTGAAATGTCACCCATTCGACTGAACTTCAAATAAATCTCTCTGTACCTCACACCAGCCTTGAAAGCACACATAGCTTTGTGTTCTGAAACATTCTCCAGTGTATGATGCAGAGTGGACCAATGTTGAATATAATCTCTCAAGGTTTCATTGCGCTTCTGGACACAATGCTGTAACTCGACCAGCCCAGCAGGACGCTTGCAAGTACTGACGAGGATATGTACCTAGGGTAGGGTCCTATGCACGTCCCACATACCCTACCTAAGGACACCGCATGGGAGGACTTGACGATCAAGCATGAACTTCCGAGTGGATCCCTGGAAACGTTCAAAGCCACTTGACAGTAATCCACTCGGAGACTCCCGCTCTCACTCGGCAGTGGCGTGTCACTCTAAAGACCTCGCTTTCACTCGCGCCAGAAGACCAGGAGCCATCATCAAGAGCCCAATGTGCAGACACTGGTTCAATGGTCATTAATAGCTCTTATTACGTATGTTACCTGTAACGGCAGACTTTAATCCCACGACCAGGCCCTTTGATGCGGGGCAATTATGAGGGGCAGGGAACTTTATATAAGCCACCCCTCCCCTCCTGCACAAGGGTTCGCAACCATTGTAATATCTATACTCCACTCAACATAAAGCTCCCGAGCACTGAGACATAGGGCTGTTACCTCCACGAGAGGGGCCTGAACTCATACATCCATGTGTAAACGCTCGCCATAGCTAGGACTCTACCCTCTCCCTTCGTACCCCTACCATCTACTATCAGGCTCATTCCCACGGCAGTTGGCGCCCACCATGGGGCAGGTGTGTAAGCGACTTCCGGCGAGGTTGAAATTTTCATCCTTTGACATGTCTTCCGGCTCTGTTTTTGCTCTGGGCCACGAGATCCGTTGCGGAGCGCTCACCTTCATCGCCGACGATTCGGCATGGCTCTAGGAGGCGCCTCTCGATGTCGAGGCGCTCCCGATCCGCGGGGCCGCGCACTTCCCCACGGGCCCCTGTGGCATGTTGCTGCGACAGCCGTCGACCCCCTATGCATCGGCTCCTCTCGCCATTCACGGTCGCAAGCAGTCCGGCCGCTCACGACTCTAGCGGTGGGGCGAACACAAAGTGGCGCATCAAGCTTCTCCGTAGGTTGCAGTGCTCGAGCCCGCCAAGTCCCTTCACGGCGCGTTCGAGTCGGATTCCGATCCGTCCGACGTGCCTTTCGAGTGGGAAAGCTGCGATCCCGCAGCGGAGGTTTTGATGGCGGGCTCTCATCAGAGTTCACCGCCTGGCTTCGGCCGTGTCAAGCTCTAGGCTGGAGGTCCATTGAACATGCAGCTGCATCATGATGAGGAGGTCCTTCATACCCCCATCGTCGGCGCGACTGCTGAGGCCCAAGCTTTGGAGGCCGCGCGCATTCGTCTGGAAGAGCTCCAGGCAGAGATTGACGAGCGCGCCCACCAGCGCCCGTCGTGCCCTAGTCGACATCATCGACAATTGTTTCTGACTGGATTTCACGATGGCATTGAGGTATATCGAACTCCTATGCTAAATGTTGTTGCTGCTGCTAGGATAGCAGATTCTATTCAGTCGTCCCGGTCAGAGGCTGATAGAGGGCTGTTGCAGATCAGAGCGCTGTTGGATGCAGCACAACGTCAGAATTCAGCAGTTTCTTAGTCCCGTAATAGGATATACAACAATTCACCCAAGGCAGAGACCGTTTAGTCGGCCCCTAGATCGCCCTTGCGTCGTCGAGGCAGCGGTTTTCGTGAAGGACAAGGCAGAGATCAGCATCACCGCATCGAGTGCCCACTCCTCTGCAGAGTGGCCCGTACACGCCTCGGCGCCAGGGCGACAGGCACTCCATCGGTGATGAGCGGGACGTGGACTTTGACTCTTGTGCCTATCTTGTTCAGAAGCGGATCGACAAGAGCAGAGCCTATAGAGAGGGACTCGACAGAGATGTTCCGAGTGGAAGCTCAGTTGTGGTGTCTGGTCTAGAGTGTTTTAGCAGAGCTATACATTCTGTAGAGATTCCCCCAATTTCAGAATGGCGGCGGGGATCGAAAAAAAATTTGGTGAAACAAAACCAGAGACTTGGTTATATGATTACAGAGTGGTTGTGCAGATTGGCGGCGGAAATGATAATGTCGCAATGAAGCACATGCCCCTCATGTTGGATGGTTCAGCTCGAGCTTGGTTGAATCGTTTGGCTCCTTCCGGCATACATTGTTGGGAAGATCTTGCCCGAGTGTTTGTCCGGACCTTTGAGGGCACTTGCAAGCGCCCCCCGGGTTTGGTCGACTTACAACATTGCGTCCAGAAGCCCAATGAAACCTTTAGGGATTATATTCAGCGATGGTCCACCCTGCATCATACGGTGGAGAATGTGTCGGAACACCAGGCTATTTGTGCCTTCAAGGCCGGTGTGAGATACAGGGAGCTATACCTGAAGTTCGGGCGCACTGGCGACATTTCACTTGGCAAGATGATGAAATTGCCACTCGCTACACCAATGGCGAGGAACAAGACCGCCTCCATAGCGGCAACGTAAAAACAGTCGCCAATGAGTCTGGCGGCGGCAACAATCGGAAACAGAAGCGGAAGGCTGAAGACCCGGCTCCGGCAGAGGCAGCAGCACTAGCGACTTAGTCGAAGAACAAGGGCAAAGCCAAGGCTCAGTATGCCCCCAAGAAGGGGAAGGGTCAGTCAGGTGATATCTTGGATCAGCCGTGTGTAATTCACACGAGGAAAGATGCAGAAGGCAACCTAATTTTGCCCAAGCATACCACTCGACATTGTCAAACCCTTATCCAGCAATTCAAGGGAGACCAGTTGAGTGCAAAATCTCCTGAAAAAGAAGATGAAGATGAGGAAAAGGAAACATTCCCTGATGTCACTTCTACACTGGTGATCTTTGCTGATGTCGAGAGCAAGAGTCGTCTGAAAGTCATCAATAGAGAAATCAACATGGCTGTGCCAGACACCCCCACCAACCTCAAATGGTCTCAATATGATGTCACATTCGACCAGATAGACCATCCTGCTCGTGTGGCCAATCCCGGTCGACAGGCTCTGGTAGTTGATCCGATGGTGCAGGGGACTCAACTCAGAAAGGTCCTCATGGAAGGCGGCAGTGGCCTGAACATCCTGTATGCGGATACCCTGAAAGGGATGGGCATTCCGATGTCCCGTCTGAGCGAGAGCAGCATGAATTTTCACGGGGTCATCCCAGGAAAGAAGGCCAAGTCACTTGGCCAGATAGCATTGGATGTGACATTAGGAGATAGAAAAAAATTCCGAAAGGAAAAGTTGACAGTTGAAGTCGTGGATTTCAAGAGTGCTTACCACGCCATCTTGGGTTGACCCACTTATGCACGTTTCATGGCCCGACCATGTTACGTGTATCTCAAGTTGAAAATGCCAGGCCCTAATGGCGTGATCACGGTCACTGGCAATCGACAGCAGGCCAAAGAGTGTCTCCAACAAGGATCCAAGATCGCCGATCAACAAATAGCCATGGTCGAGCTGAAGGAGTACAAGAAAACCGCTAACCCTGTTGATTTGCTCCGCGCCAAAAAGCCAGCTTCCGAGTCGGCATTTCAGTCGGCAGGGGAAGTGAAGAAGGTGCACATCCACTCGACGGATCCAACTGCTGCCCCGACAAATATCTCAACAACACTCGAGAGTAAATAGGAAGCCGAGCTCATCCAGTTCCTCTGGGAGAACTGGGATATCTTTGCATGGAAGCCTGCTGACATGCTGGGGATTCCTAGGGAGCTGGCTGAGCACCGTCTACGAGTGGATCCGGAAGCCAAGCCCGTCAGGGAGCATTTGCGTTGATCCATGGCAAAGAAGCGCAAGGCAATCGGAGAAGAAGTGGCCCGTCTCTTGCAAGCCAAGTTCATTCGGGAGATTTACCAGTCCGAGTGGCTCTTGAATGTTGTGATGGTGCCCAAGAAAGATAAGTCATTGCGCATGGGCATTGACTTCAAACATCTCAATAAGGTGTGCCCAAAAGACAATTTTCCGCTCCCCTACATATATCAAATTGTTGACTCGACAGCGGGGTGTGAGCGTTTATCGTTTTTGGATGCCTATTCTGGGTACCATCTGATCTGTCTGTATGGCGCGGACAAAATAAAGATAGCCTTCATCACCCTGTTCGGGTGCTTTTGCTACATCACCATGCCTTTTGGTCTTAAGAATGTTGGCGCCACTTTTATGTGCATGATTCAGAAATGCTTACTCAACCAGATCCCTCGGAATGTCGAGGCGTACATGGACGATATAGTGGTCAAGTCCCGCAAAGGTTCCGACCTGCTGGATGACTTGGCCGAGACATTCGCCAATCTGAGGCGATTCGACATAAAGCTGAATCCGGCCAAATGTACCTTTGGTGTCCCTAGCGGCAAGTTGCTCGGTTTTCTCGTTTCCGAGCGAGGAATTGATGTCAATCCATAGAAGATCAGCGTGTGAGTGCATGACGTTCAGAAGATCACAGGTTTCTTGGCAGCATTGAGTCGATTCATTTCTCGTCTTGGTGAGAAGGCTCTGCCCTTATATCAGTTGATGAAGAAGTCTGACACATTCGACTGGACTCCCGAAGCCGAAGCAGCGTTTGTTGAGCTCAAAGCCCTGCTCTCCACCCAGCCGGTGCTTGCCGCTCCTGCCAGCAAAGAGCCCTTGCTCCTGTACATCGCGGCCACAAATCAGGCCGTTAGTATAGTGCTGACTGTCGAGCGAGAAGAGGAGGGTAAAGCCTATAAAGTCTAGCAGCCAGTTTATTATGTCTCGGAAGTATTGTCCCCCTCAAAGCAAAGATATCCACACTATCAGAAGTTGGTGTATGGTATTTACCTATCAGGGAAGAAGGTGGCACATTATTTCCAAGACCATTCGATCTCAGTCGTCAGTGATGTTCCTTTATCCGAGATCATTAGTAATCACGACACATCAGGTCGAGTGGCTAAATGGGCAATTGAGCTTGCACACTTTTACATTAGATTTGAGGCCAAGAAGGCAATCAAGTCCCAAGCATTGGCAGATTTCATGGCCGAGTGGACTGAACAGCAACATCCCATCCAAGTTCACTCGGCGCATTGGACAATGTTCTTCGACGGCTCCAAAATGTTGAATGGGTCCGGTGCTGGTGTTGTTTTGATATCCCCCAGAGGCGACAAGCTTAGCTATGTCTTGCAGATTCATTTTGAGTCCTCCAACAATGAGGTAGAGTATGATGCACTTTTGTAAGTTTATGGCGACTCACTCGGCGTTAAGCGCCTGATGGTTTATGGCGACTGAGATTTGGTGGTGAATCAAGTGATGAATGAATGGGATCTTAGACACCCCGCCATGACTGGATACTGCAATGCAGTCCGGAAGTTGGACAAGAAATTTGAAGGCCTGGAACTTCACCATGTTCCTCGACTGAAAAATCAAGCTGGTGATGAGCTATCCAAGATTGGTTCCACTCGACAACCTATCCCCAGCGGGGTGTTCCTGGAGCGTTTGCACGCTCCTTCGGTTCAAGAGGATCCCTTCACTGAAGAGCCCCCACAAGCTTTAAGCTCCTTAGACTCGACTAAAGTTGATGTTCCTACTGTGATTGACCTGGTCATGGAGGTGCTAGTTATCATACCCGACTGGACTGTGCCATATATTGCCTATATCCTCAGACAAGAGCTCCCTGAAGATGAAGCAGAGGCTCGACAGATTGTGCGCAGGTCCAAGGCTTTCACTGTGATGGGAGATCAGCTATTCAGAGAGAGTGTGACTTGTGTCACCCAGCGCTGCATTTCCCCCGAGGAAGGTCGGATGATTCTAGACGAAATCCACTCGGGAACTTGCGGCCACCATGCGTCTTCAAGGGCGATCGTCGCTAAAGCATACCGAGCTGGTTTTTACTGGCCACGAGCTAATGAGATGGCTAAGGACATCGTTCATCACTGCGGAGGCTGCCAGTTCTATGTGAATCTGTCACACAAGCCGGCGTCTGCTCTGAAGACAATCCCTCTCGCCTGGCCGTTTGTAGTTTGGGGACTCAACATGGTTGGTCCCTTCCAACCTGGAAAAGGAGGATTCACCCACCTGTTGGTAGCAGTCGATACATTTTCACCAAGTGGATTGAAGCCAAGCCCATCAAGAAGCTTAATTCCCGCACGACGGTCACGTTCGTGAGGGAGATCATTATCCGGTACGGCATTTCGCATAGCATCATCACAGACAAAGGCACTAATTTTGACTCGGAAGAATTTAGGAGATTCTGTAACTCCCAAGGCACCCGAGTGGATTACGCTTCAGTTGCACATCCTCAAACCAATGGGCAAGTTGAGCGGGCTAATGGTCTCATTCTGCAAGGTCTGAAGCCTCGTCTCATGCGCGATTTGGATCATGCCGCCAGTGCGTGGGTAACTGAGATGCCGTCTATTTTGTGTGGATTGAGGACAACGCATAATCGGTCAACTGGACGAACTCCTTTCTTCCTTTTCTATGGTGCTGAAGCCATATTGCCGAGTGACTTAAACCACAATTCTCCTCGAGTGGACCTATATTCTGAGGTTGAAGCTGAACAGGCCAGACAAGATGGGGTAGATCTTCTGGAGGAGGAGCGTGAGATGGCTCTGATCCGTACCACTGCCTATCAGCAAGACCTACAGCGCTTCCATGCAAGGAATTTCAAAAGCCGAGGGTTCCATGAAGGAGATTTAGTGCTCTGAGTGAATCAACACCGACCTCACAAGCTTGCTCCTGCATGGGAAGGTCCTTTTGTCGTCACTAAGGTGCTAAACAATGGAGCCTATCACCTGTATAATCTCATGAAGCAGATAGACGAGCCATGAGCCTGGAATGCAGACCTGCTCCGACGTTTTTACACTTGAGACAAGAGTTTTATGATGTAATAAGAGTACTTCATCAATGCAATTCGTGTTTCTGCGATTTATACTTCGTCGATTCCAACCGTGCAGTTACATTTGGGGATACTCAGGGTGATGAGCAATCCTCACACTCGAGGGCTTAGCTACGAAACATGTTTCTCCTAAGTTAAAAACCCTGTCGGGTGGATAGCAGTCCATTCACTCGCTGGCCTATTTGCGAATCCGTCTTTGCTTGGGTTAAAAACCTCATCGAGTGGATAATAATCCATGCACTCGACAACTTAGATGCAAATCGACATTCGCCTAAATTTAAATATACTGCGAGTGATGAGCAATCCTCACACTCGGGGGCTTAGCTGTGAAACATGTTTCGCCTAAGTTAAAAACCCTGTCGGGTGGATAGCAGTCCCTTCACTCGACGGCCTATTTGCGAATCCGTCTTCGCTTGGGTTAAAAACCTCGTCGAGACGATGGTAATCCATTCACTCGACAACTTAGCTGTGAATCGACATTTGCCTAAGTTCAAATATATTTCGAGTTATGAGCAATCCTCACACTCGGGGGCTTAGCTGCGAACACGTTTCGCCTAAGTTAAAAACCTTGTCGAGACGATGGTAATCCATTCACTCAACAACTTAGCTACGAATCGACATTCGCCTAAGTTCAAATATACTTCGAGTGATGAGCAATCCTCACACTCGGGGGCTTAGCTGCGAACACGTTTCGCCTAAGTTAAAAACCTCGTCGAGTGTATAATAATCCATTCACTCGACAACTTAGCTGCGAATCGACATTCGCCTAAGTTCAAATATACTTCGAGTGATGAGCAAACCTCACACTCGGGGGCTTAGCTGCGAACACGTTTCGCCTAAGTTAAAAACCTCGTCGAGTGGATAATAATCCATTCACTCAACAAATTAGCTGCGAATCGACATTTGCCTAAGTTCAAATATACTTTGAGTGATGATAAATCCTCACACTCGGGGGCTTAGCTGCGAAGATGTTTTGCCTAAGTTACAAACTTCATCAAGTGGATAATAATCCATTCACTTGACAACCTAGCTACGAATCGACATTGACCTAAGTTCAAATATACTTCGAGTGATGAGCAATCCTCACACTCGAGGGCTTAGCTGTGAAACACGTTTCACCTAAGTTAAAAACCTCATCGGGTAGATAGTAATCCATCCACTCAACTACTTAGCTGCAAATCGACATTTGCCTAAGTTCGAAAATACTCCGAGTGATGAGAAATCCTCACACTCGGGGGCTTAGCTGCGAACACACTTCGCCTAAGTTAAAAACAAACTCAGTTGAACAGACGATTCAAAGCCAAATATGAGCAAAATCCAAAGGGTAAACCACGAATAAACGTTTCGTATGAAAGCAAATGTGCTCAGACCCAAGGCCTGAACGAAGTTTTTAAGGATACAAATCCACTCGGCATACCGAGTCAAATTTAACTGTTTCTTTCAAAGACAAGTTTTTCAAGCAGGAGACGGACTGGCGGGCTCGACAAAAGTGTCCAGGTCGATGCCATCGACGATTCTGGTGGCCGCTTTAATGAAGGTCTCCATGAAGTCCTCGAACTGGAGTTTCTTTGTGTTGACCACCTAAAGCTCCTTCAGCCACTCCTCCTTCACGTCCCTGCTATGAACCCTGATGAGTGATAACGTCACGTCAACCCCACAACAAGCGGTAGATTTCTTCCAGGCCTGCACTCGACTTGGAAGTTCATCCAAGCGATCCATCATAGAGTTGAGGTCGAGCTGAAGAGTTTCCTCAAGCCATAGATCTTTGTCGATTCTCTCCATCGCAGACTTCAGCCAGACAAGATATGCGTGGATGCCCTGGAGCTGGAAATTGAGTCGGAGCATGTTCACGGCCACCGCGTCTCCGACAAGAGACTTGGTGGGATCCAGATTGGGCTCAACCTCCTCCGTCTCCTTCTCAAAGTCTTGGTAGAATTCTGTTGAAGAATGGGGAATGGGAGGAGAATTGGTGCAGTGCGACCCTCAAAGATTTTACAAAGCTCAGTCGACAAAAATACTTACCGTCGAGCAGAATATACATCTTCCTTGAGAACTCGGCCAAATGCTTCTCCAGGCCATTGCTCCTCTTGTTTAGCAGCTCGGCCCTTTTGATGAGGTCCGCGCGCTCCTGCTTCAGCTTGGTGTTCTCCTCTTCCAGCCTCGGGGCGACTGCCAGCTTCTGATCTGCAGCTTCAGTTTTGTCCATGTCCACCCATTGGGCATCGGCGAGTACTTTGTCCTTCTCCTCCAGTGCCTTCTTCATGGAATCTAAAGAAACAACATGGTTGAGTCGCGCTTGGACTCGACGGTTTTCATTGCGCACGTCTGTTCGAGTGAGAGCACTCAGTTCAAAACATGAAAAGTGAAGATGGGAATGCTGACAGTTGACAGTAATTACCTCCCAGAGACTTCAGCTTAGCACGCGCTCACACCAGGGCGTTGTTGGCGACCGCCAGATCCAGCTGCAACCGGTTCCTCTCATCCTCCATGTCCTTGTACCGCGTCCCAAGTTCGCAAGCTGCCTGGAACCAACAAAAGATAGGAGTTCAATCAGCAACTGGTTCCTGGATAGTCGACTGAGTTATGAACACCGGCGAATGACCATCTTGGAAGAATTCAAGCAGAAAGTCCACTCGACGTGTCGAGTGGCTCTGGCGCTCCTCGCGCCATAAACAAATTCAAAAGTTGTCTCCATTAAGACCCCCGTCGATGCAAGCACTCGACAGTGGTCCTGGGGACTATACCCAGTGGGTGCGCTAAGAGCGCCCACACTGAGATGGTTAACTCTCGATCCGTTGAGTAACTCGTCAGAAAAAAAAACACTCGACATGTCGAGTGACCCCAGTACCACGTGTACGACAAGTTTTCAAGCCTACTGTTTATCGTCTGTGATGAATAGTAGCCTTAGGGACTACACCCAGTGGGTGCACTTAGCGTGCCCCCACTGGCTATTCAAACACTCGACAAGGTCATCCCTGTCACGACACTCGACCCGTCGAGTGACGTGCCTCCCTACTCTATGAAGTGCAGTCTATCCTTATGCAGCGTCATATCATGGTTTGCCACTAATGTCCATGAAACCTGCAAGGTAGCTACGGAGTGGTGTGATTCAAAAGCAAAATGTATCTTGTATACAATAAACTCTATAGACCCCTGTTGATGCAAGCATTCGACAGTGGTCTCAGGGACTACACCTAGTGGGTGCACTAAGAGCACCCCCACTGAGATGGTTAATTCTCGATCCGTCGAGTAACTCGTTAGAAAATACACTTGACATGTCGAGTGACACTAGTACCATGCGTACTATCAATCCCAATCCTACTCGACTACGATCCAATCTATTCGAGTGGAGAAAGTTCAAACATTCTACGGCAATCACCCAGTGGGTGTACAACAGCCAAGAAAAGACAAGAATTCAATCGACAATGGACTTACAATCGAACTTACTCAGACTTTGGTGCGGAGAGTTGCGCTGATGTAAAAAGCCAGTTTGCTGGCCTCATACGCCTCCTTGGTCCATAGCATGAGCTGCTCCGCCTGGATCATGGCTTGCTTCGCAGACCCGGTTTGATCTTCCAGGGTGCGATGCAGAGAGAAGGCCGTCATAGGTGGGGTCGGCATGGTCGCAGGAGCAGCTGAGGCAGTCTGAGGGGGCCCAGTTGGAGTCAACGCCACAACGGTCGAAACGGTTGGAGGAACATGTGACAAAGGTATTGCAGGTTCAGCCCTGGGTTGTGTCGAGCCACCTCCCCCCTGGGTAGACTCTGTAATAGACCGCTGAAGTGCTTGCGCCGATGACGCTCCTTGGATGTGAGGGCATGAAGTGTCAAGTCGCTCCTCGTCGCCCTCCACCTGAGTGACCTCTGCATCAACAACCGACGGTGTTAAGATCTGCATACATCGAGTCCCGTTTGGACAAACCAACAACTATCTAACCTCTATGAGAAGTGGCCGCGTCAGCAGTGCCGACATCCATTGCATCCCCTCCATATCGATGAGGCGAAGACATCGATGTAGCAGCTCTGACGAATTGAGTGGCATTCGGTCAAATACAACTCCATACTTCAGTCGACAGAACAAGTATGGAAATAAACTCTTATGTGGAGACGACAGGCACTGCCACCCTCCTGCGAGGCAGAGCCTTGCGAGGCTTGGTGACGACTTGCTTGGGCTACTTAGCCAGTTTTTCACTCGGCTCAGCGGTCAAGGGGTGGCTGCGCTTCAGGTTCTTCTCACTAGGGCCCGGAGCCTTGTCCTCAACAGTCGACGGATTTTGGCGGGACTTGGTGCGGCTTTCGCGGCAGGGAGGTGACTCGATTTCTTCCTCCTCGCCGGAGTCCTCGTATTCTTCCTCGGAGTCAAAAGAACCATCGTCGTCCACACTGCCACCCTCGCCCACCATGCTGTCTTCAACATGGTTCCCGTTAGGAACAGGCGAGTGCATGTGTGTCCATTCCTGCATGATTCAAGCAAAGAAGTCAGTTCAATATATCCCTCGACACTACAATACATCAGTCGACATCACACAACTCACCAGGTTCATCGGCGGGTTTTTGGCCGAATATGGTCGGATCCTCTTGGCTCCCAAAGGATTGTCGCAGGCCCCGGTGATGCTACGGAGCCACTGCTCGATAGTTTTCTGAGGAACTTCCTCGGGATGCGCCCTTGTCGAGTCCTTAGGGCCCGCGTAGTGCCACATGGTGTGGTCTCTAGCTTGGAGCGGCTGGATACGTCGACCGAGAAATGTCTCCAACAGATCCATGCCGGTCACCCTGCCCCGGATCAGCTGCACCACTGCTTCAACCAAGATGCCTACTTGGACGTGCTCCTCTTCAGTCACCTTCAGGGACTTGGGAATTGCCTGACGGTCGGGCGTATATGGGGGAAGGCCAGTCGACATATTGGGCGATGTTGCATCCTTGCAGTAGAACCAGGTCGACTGCCAACCTCTTACAGACTCAGGAAAGGTCATGGTAGGGAAGGAGCTATGAGCTATTTTCTGAACTCCTAACCCACCACACAGTTGGAGCACGTGGGTCTTCCCATCAGCGGGGAGGGCTTTCTTCACAGTCTGGGATCTGACAGTGAAGAGGTGTTTGAACAATCCCCAATGGGGAGAGCAGCCCAGGAAACATTCGCACAGAGTGACAAATGCAGACAGATAGGCTATGGTGTTGGGCGAGAGGTGGTGCAGTTGGGCACCGAAAAAATTCAGAAAGCCCCTAAAGAACGGGCGGGGCGGCAGAGAAAAACCTTGCTCGACGTGGGAGAGAAGGAGGACCCGCTCCCCCTCACGCGGCTCCGGCTAGCACTCCTCCCCTGGCAGCCTCCAGGCGCCGACCACCATGAGCCCGTTAGAGACGAGGCCCTCCATGTCTTCGTGGGTGACGACAGAGGGGATAAAATCCCCCTGCATCCAGCCCGCCGGCACGGTGAATCGGGCGGTCAAGGGCTTCTTGCCCTTGAGCTTTGCTGCTCCCTTCTTCGCTCGCTCTAGCTTCTATGTTAGAATGTTCATCTTCATCGCGGCGGCTCTCGTCGAGGGAGATCGGAGTTGGGCGCCAACAGTGGAGGAAGCGGAGGAAAAGAGAGAAAGAACTGGCGGAGGTACTGTGCAAACCGCAGCAAAGACAACTTTATATGCTGCCGAGTGTTTCACTGACCAGTGGACCCACGAGGTTACCGCACGCGCCAACTACTGACGGCGCTCGGTACGTGGCGATACGACTGGCATGAAAATCGAGGCATCGCGCCCCCACTTGCCACGATCGTGGCGTACTCTTCACGCGAGCGTGCGCGCTTCCCAAATTTTCGTATCCTGGAAAATCTGGGTCTCTCAGACCGACCCGTTACCTCCCAAGATACTACCAACTACCTCGGACCAAAACAAATGCTGAACATCCACTCGGACACCTTTAAGGCTGAATGGATCTGGGCAATTGGAGAGGAATTCAATCGACACAAGTTTCGTTGAAGCCCCGAATATCATTCGGAAGATTTTGTGTGTTGACCCTGAATGAATGCTAATGCTCAGAGTTCAATCGACACAAGTTTCATGGAAATCCCAAATATCATTTGGAGGATCTGATGCACTAACTCAAGGCCCTCGAAGATACCTCTTTCCACCACTCAAACCCCGATCCATTTGGGGGATAATGACAAGGATATGTACCTAGGGTAGGATCCTAGGCACGCCCCACATACCATACCTAAGGACACCGCATGGGAGGACTTAAAGATCAAGCATGAACTTCCGAGTGGATCCCTAGAGACGTTCAAAGCCACTCGACAGTAATCCACTCGGAGACTCCCGCTCTCACTCGGCAGTCGTGTGTCACTCGGAAGACCTCACTTTCACTCAATGCCAGAAGACCAGGAGCCACCATCAAGAGCCCAACGGGCAGACACTGGTTCAATGGTCATTAATAGCTTTTATTACGTACGTTACCTGTAACGGCAGACTTTAATCCCACGACCGGGCCCTTTGATGCGGGGCAATTATGAGGGGCAGTGAACGCTATATAAGCCGCCCCTCCCCTCCTGCACAAGGGTTCTTAACCATTGTAATATCTATACTCCACTCGACATAAAGCTCCCGAGCACTGAGACGTAGGGCTGTTACCTCCACGAGAGGGGCCTGAACTCATACATCCGTGTGTACACCCTTGCCATAGCTAGGACACTACCCTCTCCCTTCGTACCCCTACCATCTACTGTCAGGCTCGTTCCCACAACAAGTACCCACAAAGGTTCGGATGAACACTCGGGCAAGATCCTCCCAGCAATATATACTGGATGGAGCCAAGCGATTCAGCCAAGCACGAGCTGAACCATCCAACATCAAGGACAGGTGATTCATTGTGACATTATCATTGCCGCCACCAATTTGTACAACCACTCAGTAATCATCCAACCAAGTCTCTGGCTTTGACTCGCCTGAAATCTTCCCTATCCCAGCCGCCAACCTGAAGTTGGGGGGAATCTTTGCAGAACAGATGGCTCTACAAAAACACGCAGGACCAGAAATCACAGTTGAGCTGCCACTCGGAAAATCTTTGTCTTGTCCTTCTTTGTGAGCTCTGACCCTGTCAATCCGCTTCTGGGTGAGGATATCACGAGCATCAAAACCTGCATTCCGCTCATCACCGAACGAGCGCCTTTCGTCCTGGTGCTGGGGCACATGCCGACCACCCTGAGGAGGAGTGGGCACTCGATGGTGGTCTTCATGGTGGAACTGATCTCTGACCTGCTCTTCACGAAAGCCTCCACCCCTACGGTGCAAGGGGGATCCAGCGTTGTGTGCCGACTGAACGGTTTCCGCCTTGGGTGAGTTATTGTGTATCCTGTTGCGAGACTGCGAAACAACAGAATTCTGACGCTGCGCTGCATCTAGCAAGGCTTTGATTTGCATCAACCCTTTTCCAGCTTCTGACCACGACGGGTGAATGGAATCTGCTATCCTAGTAGCAGCTGCAACATTTAACACATGGGTACGATATACTTCAACATTGTTGTCGGATCCAGTGGGGAACAGCTGTCGCTGCCATCGAACAGCGGCTGAATGGAATCTGCTATCCTAGCAGCAGCTGCAACATTTAACACAGGGGTACGATATACTTCAACGTTGTTGTGGAATCCCGTCGGGAACAGTTGTCGCTGCCGTCGACCGACAACTGGTGGGCGCTGACGAGCGCGCTCGTCGAGTTCCCTCTGGAGCTCTTCCAGCTGTATACACGTGGCCTCCAAGGCCTGAGCCTTGGCAGTTGTTCCGATGATGGGAGTATGAAGAACTTCACCATCGCGACGGGGCTTTTCACTCGACGCGCCGCCAGCATCGTGCTTGCCATGGCCAAAGACCGGTGGCGGGCTTTGATGAGAGCCTGCCATAAGGACCTCCCCTGCTGGATTGCAGCTCCCGCACTCGGAAGGGACATCGGACAGATCAGAATCTGACTCGATCATGCCATCAAGGGACTCGGCGGGCTCATGTGTTGTGATCTACGGAGAAGCAATTTTACGTGCCACTGCATGCTTGACCCAAAGCTGGAGTCGTGAGCGGCCGGACCACTTGCAACAGCGGACTACAAGGGGAGCCGACGCATAGGGAGTCGACGGCTGACGCAGTAGCAGGCCGTAGGAACTCGTGCGTAAGTGCGTGGCCCTGTGGACTAGGAGCGCCTCGACGTCGAGAGGCGCTTCCTAAAGCCATGCCGAATCGTCGGCGATGAAGGTGAACGCTCCGAAACGGATCTCGTGGCCCAGAGCAAAAACACCGCCGGAAGACATGTCAAAAGATGAAAAACACAACCTCGCCGGAAGTCGGTTAGACGCCTGCCCCATGGTGGGTGCCAACTGTCGTGGGAACGAGCCTGACAGTATAAGATAAGGGTACGAAAGGAGAGGGCAGAGTCCTAGCTACGACGAGGGTGTACACACGGATGTATGAGTTCAGGCCCCTCTCGTGGAGGTAACAGCCATACGTCTCAGTGCTCGGGAGCTTTGTCGTGCGGAATGTTGAGATTACAATGGTTGCGAACCCTTGTGCCAGAGGGGAGGGGCGGCTTATATAGAGTTTTCTTCCCCTCATAATTGCCCGGCATCTAAGGGTCCGATCGTGGGTTTAAAGTATGGCGTTACTCATAACGTACATAATAAAAGATACTAATGATGAAAAGCCTAATGCCTGCCCGTTGGCCTCCTGGAGGTGGCTTCTGGTCTTCTGGCGTCGAGTGGAAATGAGGTCTTCCGAGTGACAGTCGACCATCGAGCGGAGGAAGAAGTCTCCGAGTGGATTGCCTGTCGAGTGACTTGAGCGTCATCGAGAATCCAGTTGGAAGCTCATTTTTGATCTTCAAGTCATCCAATGTCATGCCCTTAGGTAGGGCATGTAGGTCAGGCCTAGGACCCTACCCTAGGTACATATCCTCGTCAATTCCTATAAGTGTCACGAACAGCCCTAGAGTTCCTACTAAAATAACACCTTAAGATACACATCAACCAAAACCCTAATGTCACCTACATACTCCAATGTCACCACAAGTACCCATGGTCTTGATTATACGATATGCATCACACAATTTGAGATTCATCATGTTCAATCCAGCAAAAATAACTTCAATGATTGCCCCAAAGTTTCTACTGGAGATTCAAGACGAAAACATGTGCCAACCCCTATGCATAGACTTCCAAGGTCAAGGAACCCGCAAGTTGATCACCAAAAGATACATCAAGTGGATGAATAGAACATCCCATTGTCACCATGGATATCCCATCACAATACATACATCAAGTGTCCTCAAATCCTTTAAAGACTCAGTCCGATAAGAAAACTTCAAAGGGAAAACTCAATTCATCACAAGAAGATAGAGAGGGGAAAACTCCATATGATTCATCTATATTAATAAAGCTCGCGGTACATCAAGATTGTGTCATCTCAAGAACACGAGAGAGAGATAGAGAGAGAGAGATCCAACACATATCTACTGGTACATACCGTCAGCCCCGAGGGTGAACTAGTCCCTCCTTGTCATGGAGACCGCTGAGATGATGAAGATGGCCTACAGTGATGGTTTCCCCCTATGGCAGGGTGCCAGAATGGGCTCCCGGTTGGTTTTTCTTTGCTATAGAGGCTTGCCGCGGCGGAACTCCCAATCTAGGTTTATTTTCGGAGGTTTCTATATTTATAGGAATTTTTGGCGTCGGTCTCATGTCAAGGGGGGCCACGAGGTGACGATAAGCCACCCAGGCGTGACCAGGGGGGTGGTCGTGCCCTCCTGGCTTGTGGCCTCCTCGTGACTCTTCTGGCCCAACTCCAATGCTTCGGGGGTCTCTTTTAGTCCAAAAAAATCATACGAAATTTCAGCCCATTTCGAGAACTTTTATTTCCTCACAAAACACGACACCATGGTAGTTCTCCTAATAATAGCGTCAGTCTGGGTTAGTTCTAATAAAAGCATACCAAAATAATATAAAATTGTTGTAAACACGGCATGAATACTTCATAAATTATAGATATGTTGCAGACGTACCAGCATCCCCATGCTTTATTCCTGCTCGTCCTCGAGTAGGTAAATGTTAAAAGAAATAATTTATGAAGTGTGAATGCTAGCAAGAGAACAAGTTTGAGCAATGATAGTTCCAAAAACTTTCTCTAGCATCATTAAATATCATAAACAGTATCTCATCTCATAAAACTTCTCATGATGAAGTAACAAGCTATTCACATGTTAAAGTATAGACCATAAAGTTTCTTGAAAACTAACAAACTATGCTTTCAGTCACCAAACAGTTGCAATTCATCTTATTTTTAGGAAGGTTCTACGTAAGAGCTTTGATTTAGCAAATTCCACATACTGAATTATCATATAGTCTTCCATGATTGCTAACACTCAGAGCATATTTTTAGAGCAAATGGCATCCGTCGAACACAGAGAAACATAGGGGCTTAAAGTTTTGCCTCCCAACTTATTTATCATATGGATAATTGTCAACAATAATAATTCATGATAAAATATATTTTAATGGCCACATATGCCTAGATCATTCCCCAACACATGATGCTTTCCAAGAGAAAAAAGTGAAAATAGGAAGTGGTGAAGATCACCATGACTGTTGCATAAAGGTAAGTACTAGAAAGTAAAATATAGGCCCTTCTTAGAGGGAAGTAGAGGTTGTCATTCGGTTTTTTTTTTGGATGTGCAAACCCTTAATTCAAAGGAACGTCAAGTTGTATTGCCCTTTGTGATAGAAACCTTCATTATGCAGTCCATCGCTTTTATTTCTTTACCACCACAAGTTCGTACAATGCTTATTTTACCATACAATAAAAGATCATACATATTTAGGAGCAATTTTTGTTGCTTTTTGCGCCGATGACAACTTACTTGAGGGATCTTATTCAATCCATAAGTAGGTATAGTGGACTCTCATGACAAAAATGGTTTAAGGGTGTTAGGATGCACAAGTAGTATTTCTACTTGGTGTGGAAGTTTTGGCTAGTATGAGGTGGAAGAAAGAACCACATGTTGGAGGATCCATAACAATATAACTTCTATACAAATATAAGCAAACATAACTCATTACGTTGTCTTCCGTGTCCAACTTCAACTAATTAGCTCAAGTTTGAAAATAATTAATGGGTATTCACAATCATAGAATATGTCCAAGATAGTATATTTATATGTGAAATCTCTCTTCCTTCAATATTCTTTCATGAATTGCTCAAGTGACCAATGCGGTGTTTGCTAACTTTCAATAAATTTTACCACCTGTACTTCTTATATGTGAAGTCATTACTCCCCATGGGATAAGCATATAAAACATATATAATTCCAGATTTACGATATTCAATTCATTCAACCATTTACTCATAGGATATAAGTGAAGCACGAGAGTAAATGACAAAACTACTCCAAAACATATAAGTGAAGATCAATGAGTAGTCAAACAATTAAGTAGCTATGTGAGGACTTTCTCTCTCTCTATCTCTCAATAACGATTTTCAGATCTTAGTATTTTATTTAAACAGCAATAAAAAGAAAAATAGCACCCCAAGAATAGCACACATCATGTGAACGAATGAAGATTTAGGCTCACCATAGGCTAACCGATAGTTGACGAAGAGAGGTGGGATGTGTAGCATCCCCAAGCTTAGACGCTTCAGAGTTCTTGAAATATTTACTTGGGGTGCCTTGGGCATTCACAAGCTTGATCTTTTGAATTTTTTTCAATCCTTTGATATCCCGGTTTCATCTATTCTCAAAAAACTTCATCCACACAAAACTCAAAAAGAACTCGTGAGATAGGTTAGTACACATAAGAACAAATCAACACTTCATGTATTGCCAAGACAAGTTCCACAATAATTTTCAAACATTAGGTACTGTATACTATCATTTCCACAATTTATATATACCAATATAGGCTATGGAAACTACAAGATAAGTAGATAACAAAACTATGACCGCAATCTGTCTAAACAAAATAGTCTGTAGCAATCTATTATACCAGTGTAGTTATGTAACTCAAAAAATAAGGAAATCTATTATACCAGTTCTGTAGGACAGTAGCAATTTTACCTCAAGTGTATGACCTAAGGTTTATCAATTCGTGGGAGGTGTAGGATTAATATGGTCTCTCTCAAACAACCCTGCAATCAAATACAAGAAATCTCTTGTGTCCAAAACACACCCAATACAATGGAAAATTGTATAGGTGCACTAGCTCGGTGAAGATATGGTGATACAAGTGTGATATGGATGGTAGATATAGGTTTTGGTAATCTGAAAATATAAAAACGGAAAGGTAACAAGTAACAAAAGTGAGCACAAATGGTAGTGCAATGCTTGAAAACAAGTCCTAGGGTTCATACTTTCACATGTGCAAGTTCTCTCAAAAATACTGACATAGTTGAATCATATGTAAATACCTCTCCTGCGACAAAAAGTTCACTCGAAAGTCACAAATAGTGGAGAACTAACAAATAAATTATTGTAGGGTACGAAACCACCTCAAGGTTATCTTTTTCGATCAATCTTATGAGTTATCCTTATAAGTGTCACGAACAGCCCTAGAGTTCATACTAAAATAACACATTAAGATACACATCAACCAAAACCCTAATGTCACCTAGATACTGCAATGTCACCACCAGTACCCATGGGCTTGATTATACGATATGCATCACACAATTTCAGAGTCATCATGTTCAATCCAACACAAAGAACTTCAAAGAGTGCCCCAAAGTTTCTACCAAAGATTCAAGACGAAAATATGTGCCTACCCCTATGCATAGATTCCCAAGGTCACAGAACCCACAAGTTGATCACCAAAACATACATGAAGTGGATCAATAGAACATCCCATTGTCAGCACGGATATCCCATCGGAAGACATACATCAAGTGTTCTCAAATCCTTTAAAGACTCAATCCGATAAGAAAACTTCAAAGGGAAAACTCAATTCATCACAAGAAGGTAGAGAGGGGAAAACTCCATATGATTCATCTATATTAATAAAGCTCGCGGTACATCAAGATTGTGTCATCTCAAGAACACGAGAGAGAGAGAGAGAGAGAGAGATCCAACACATAGCTACTGGTACATACCCTCAGCCCCGAGGGTGAACTACTCCCTCCTTGTCATGGAGACTGACGAGATGATGAAGATGGCCTCCGGTGATGGTTTCCCCCTTCGATAGGATGCCAAAACGGGCTCCCGATTGGTTCTTCATGGATATCGAGGCTTGCCATGGCGGAACTCCCAATCTAGATTTCTTTTTGGAGGTTTTTGTATTTATAGGAATTTTTGGCATCGGTCTCACATCAAGGGGGGCCACGAGGCGACGACAAGCCACCCAAACATGGCCAGGGGGTGGTCGCGCCCTCCTGGCTTGTGGCCTCCTCATGGATCTTCTGGCCCAACTCCAATGCTTCGGGGATCTCTTTTGGTCCAAAAAATCATACTAAATTTTCAGCTCATTCGAGAAATTTTATTTCTCCACAAAAAATGACACCATGATAGTTCTGATGAAAACAGTGTCAGTCCGGGCGAGGTTGGCCATGCACGTCTTGTGAGTGGCATGCAGGGTTCCTGTCCTCCCGTCGCCCAGGGTCGCCACCCTCAGGGCACTTGTTGTTGTTGCCTTGTGAAGCACACGGTGGAGGCGTTGTTGTGTTCGCTGTAGCCGCAACAATCATGGTCGCGTTTTTTGCGGTTGCGTTCGCTACCACCATCTTGGCGTTGTTCCCGGACACCACATGTGCATCCTTGGACGCTACGATGGCTGGTTCCAGGTCACGGCTATCAGAGCTGCATGCGGTGTTGTGGCTATGCTCACCGGTGTAGTGGGCGTGATGTTCGGCTTTGCCCCCATCACCCTAGGGGTCGGTGTGGGAAGCTTGGAAGGGGAAGGAATGGCCGACGATGCTCCCTTGGCCTTCTTGGATTCCATGGGCATCATTGAAGATGTTGATGGAGACACGCAGGGCCGATGGAGATTCATGCACCGAATCCCCCTACCTGGCGTGCCAAAGATGGCGTGGTACGACAACCTATGGGACCGACAAGGCCCCTTTCTGTGGTTCGGTCGAGGTAGTCGAGATACACAAAGAGAACCATCGAAAGCTATGTGCACGAGGGTTTAGACAGGTTCGGGCCTCTCGGGAGCGTAATACCCTATGTCCTGTGTGGTGGTTTATTAGATTGTTCACAGTACAGGACCTACGCCACCCGACAGGTGATTCTCTAGGGTGGTGTGGCTACACGTGTAGAATGAATAGAGAGTCAAACTTTCTAATGGTATCCATGGGCCTCCTTTTATAGTCCAAGGAGTTACCACAATGGCTAATACAATAACTACATGGGGTAATAGTGCGCACTATGGTTGCTCGAGGCGCTGTCAGGAGCTATAATGCATATTACCCAACTCTCATGGAGTAGGATACGCACATTAAATGCGTCATGAAGTGGCGCATCAGCGACGTCTCCTAGCAAGGATGGCCTCTCCTTATATGTCATTTGCCTAGCTACCTCCTATTTTCTTGCCATGCCATAGGACAGATGTCATTAAAGTTGCGTTAATTACGCCCAGCCACCATTTTCCCAGACCAACTCCACCTAACCGCATGCCTGCCCTCCACCTAGCCGATGTGGAAAACCAGCTTAGTGATGTGGGGTGGCGTCTTGTCGAGCGGAGGCCTTGGCGGGAAGGCGCTCATAGTGCTCATTCATGTGCCTTCTTGACCGGCTAGGAGGCTTGCCGGTCGTCTTATCCTTGGCTCGGGGTTGCTTGGACGTGATCCCTGGTCTGGCAAGGTCTTGTCGTGTTGGAAGCCATGGTCATCTATGCACAACTATGGGGACTAAGAACCATGTTTCTTAGTGCACCAACACAAGGTGTCAGTAGTGACCGATTGGGTGAGATATGTAGCTTACTCGGGATGGATGGATATTACTGCAAATTAATTAAGAACTTCTCAAAGATAGCCAAACCCATGAATGATTTCCTCAAGAAGGAGAATAAGTTTAATTGAACAGAAGCTTGTGTGGAAAGTTTCCAGTAGTGAAGAAGAGGTTGGTGAGCACATTTATTCTCTTCCTACCTAGCACAGAGAAGCCCTTCCAGGTCTACTGTGATGCTTTGCACCAGCGATTGGGATGTGTTCTTATACAGGAAGGAAGAGTAGTGACCTATGCCTAAAGACAGCTCAAGAAGCATGAAGTGAAATACCCGACCCACGAATTAGAATTGGTGTTAATAGTGCGCGCGTTGCAGCAATGGAGACAGTACCTTCTAGGCAAGGCTTGTGACGTATTCACCAACCACAAGACCCTGAAGTACATCTAGGCAAGGAACTGGACATGACAGAAGGCTTATGATGTATTCTGGGCAAGGAATTGAACATGAGATCGAGAAGGTGGTTAGACCTACTCAAGGATTACACCATGATTCTACAACACCATCCCGGAAAAGCAAACATAGTTACTGACTCACTTAGTTGCAAGGCCTACACCAATAGCTCGTTAGGCGGAGGTTGCCTCCAGGGTTGTGACAGGCATTTAGAGAGCTAAGATTGGAGGTCGTTCCCGAAGGATATGTGGCAAACCTTGAGATTTAGACAATGTTGATACAAAGGACCGAGTAAGGCCAAAAAGAGGACCTTGGCATCAAGAAGATTAGGGCCAACTAGAGAGAGAAGGAGGAAGGATTTCGCGAAAATGACGGAGGAGTCATATGGTATGATGGCCGAGTTTGAGTGCCCAATGACCCCAAACTAAGGAAACTGGTCATGAAAGAATCTCATGACTCACCATATTCCATTTCAATCTTGGCATAAAACCCGAAACCCGAAGCCCGAACACGAAAAACCCGACCCCAAACCCGAACCCGAAAAACCCAAACACTAAATTGGGTAACAGATCTGAAAACCCAAATTTATTTTGGGTAAATCGGGTATAAAGCCTCGGTACCCGAATGGCCTGAATAACTCGTATAATTGTATAGCCCACAGCCGCGCGGCGAGGCCCAGCTCAGCATTTTCCCCACGGCGATGCCCAACCACTCCATCAAAGAAACCCTAGGCCACTCCCCAATTCCTCCCTCGTCCCTCACTCCCTCCCATCCCGAGTCCCGACCGGCCGACCCCGCCACAATGAAACCCTAGGCCGCCCTGCCCTAGCCATCGTCCCACACTAATTGGCTGGCCAGCCGCCGGCCGCCCCGCACCGCCCCTCGGTCCATCATCCACCCTACCGTCCCAGGCTCCCAGCGGCTCCACGAGACCATGACGGCCAATGACCTGTGCGACGCCACGAGTCGAAGACAACACCACGACGGCCAACGACCAGCAACAGCAAGACCAACATCCTCCTGTCCTCCTCGACCTGCACCTCTGCATTGCCGACGAGGTTTGCAACTCTGTTCTCTACCCCTCTAATCTCTATTATGTTTTTATATGTCCAAGTCCAAGTTTTCTTCATGCTTTGATTGATTCATTCACCTGTGATGTCATGCTCATGTGTTTCATCAGTCATTTTTAGTTGTTTATTTCCATATAGATGTATGCATATTATGTAATAATATAATGATTTCAGTTTGTTGTTCTTATAAACTTTTGATATAATGGTTTCCCTATGATGCAATGATATAATGGTTTCCATATAGATGTATGCATCTGATGTAATGATATAATGATTTCAGTTTGTTGTTCATATAATATTTCGATATAATGGTTCCCTATGATGTAATGATATAATGGTTTCCCTATGATGTAATGATATAATGGTTTCCCTATGATGAAATGATATAATGGTTTCCCTATGATGTAATGATATAATGGTTTCCCTATGATATAAAATTTCAGTTTGCTATTCTTATAAAATTTTGTTGTCTATGTGTCTTATAGATGTATGCATCTGTTGAACTAGACACTGAAATGGATGTTGAAACTTCAAAGCCATCACCAAAGCAATCTTCACATGCAACAACTGGCCAAGATAGTGAACATGTTGTCACAGATGTGGAGAACAAGGAACATGAGAAAGGAGAGGGAAGTAAGGAGATTGCAGCAAAGTCAGGGTGTTGGCAGCACTTCATCAAGTTGTATAATAGCAATAAATTGGTAAGGGCTGGTAAATGCAAATATTGCTTACGTGAGATCAAGGTTGAATCAAGGGGACATGGTACATCCGCTTTGAATAGGCACTTGGATGTGTGCAAGTGCAATCCTCACATGTTCAAGAAGGATCCAAAGCAAGGAATTTTGCAAGTGACTCTTGGGGAAGGCATTGAGACTTGGAAATATGATCCTACAGCTCTTAGGGAAGCTTTTGCTGAGATGATTATAGAAGATGAGCTCCCATTCTATTTCGGTGAGAAGGCAGGGTTTAGGAAGTTTATCCCCAAAGCATGCCCACGTTTCCTTCTGCCATCAAGAAGAACATGCACTCGAGAGGTTGTTCGCGTTTTCTTCAAAGAGAAAATTCAAGTTGAAGAAATTTTTGCGACGTTCTTGTCAAAGAGTTTCTATAACAACAGATTGTTGGTCATCACAACAACTTGATGGATATATGACTGTCACAGCAAGTTTGATTGATGAAAACTGGAATCTGCACAAGAAAATCATCAACTTGTTCTTGGTTAAGGGCCACAAAGGTGAAGATGTTGGCAAAAGCTTGGTTAAATGCATATCTTAATGGGGTATTGAGAGAGTAATGACTGTAACTGTTGATAATGCAAGTGCAAATGACGATGGTGTTGGGTTCTTGAGGAAGCAGCTAAATAAAACATCTAGCAACATATCAAAGGGCAAGTTTATGCACATGATATGTGCTGCACACATTCTTAACCTCATTGTGCAAGATGGCTTGAAGGAAGTGGACATGTCAATAAAGCGTGTGAGAGCGGCTGTTAGATATATTAGAAATGGTGGGTTAAGATTGATAAAGTTTAAGGAAATTGCTGAGGAAGAGAAGGTGGATAGCAAAGCATTTCTAAAGATTGATGTCCCAACAAGATGGAACTCCACTTATCTCATGCTCAAAGCTGCAAATTTTTATGAGAAGGTGTTCATGAGGTTAGCCCAGGAAGATTTCACTTACAAGTATGAACTCTCTGAGGAGAATGAGGGGTTTGGTTACCCGGAAGAAATGGATTGGGAGAATTCCAAGAAGATGGAAGATTTCCTTGAGCATTTCTATGACCTCACAAAGTGCGTGTCTTGTAATCCGAATGTTACTTGCAATACTTACTTTTATGATATCGGAGAAGTTCATTTGCTGATTCAAAAATGGTTGAATAGTGAAGACATTTTACAAGTTGCTATGGGCCATAGAATGAAGGAAAAATTTGACAAGTACTTTGGACTTTGGCACACCAATACCAATGAGATGTAAATTGAGAAGAAGAGCAAGGCTAAGGGAAAAGGAAAGGAGAAGGAGAAGGAAAATGTGAATTTGCTAATCTTCATTGCAACTGTTCTTGATCCAAGATATAAATTATCTTTGTACACAAATGAGATCATTGATGAAATATTTGGACATGAATCAGGACAGCTAGTTTGGACACCGATGAAAACTTGGTTGAATGATTTGTTTGAAGAGTATAAGGATTTGTATGCTCCACCTGAAGGAACAGCTGAAATAGATGATACAAGAGTAGCAAAGGGAGGCAGAGGAGGCACGCTCCAAGATGTCATTGCAAAGAAGTTCAAGATGAACAATGGTACAAGCAGCAATGCTAAGTCAGAACTTGAAAAATATCTTGATGAAGATATTGAAGACCTATACACTAAGATTGATATTCTTGGTTGGTGGAAGCTCAATGGTCATCGATATCCCATCTTGGCTCGCTTGGACGTGATGTGCTTGCTATACCCATCTCATCATTAGCATCCGAGTCAGCTTTCAGCACAAGTGGGTGCATCTTGGATGAATTTTGTACCTCACTTACTCCATTCATGTTGGAAGCTCTTGTATGTGCACAAGATTGGCTTAGAAGGGAAACTCCTATTGACATGCAAGAGAGTATGGAGCAATTGTCCATTATGGAAAAAGGTAAAAATTCCTACATCTCCTTTGTGTATTTGTATGTGTTCCATCTAGCCTTTATGTATTCACTCTTAACCATTCCCTATATGTTTGCTTTCGATTCAATATAGAGTTGGCTCAAGAATTTGGGGCCTTGCACATTGAAAAAGGAAAAGGTGAAAGAAATGAGGCAAGCACTTCGAATTCTATTGTAAGCATGTCCATCTCCAAACCTTGAGTCCTTGACCATCTTCTCTTAAAGGTACAAAACTGTTATAAACATGAAGTTTGAATAGAGTAGTCCTATTGATTATAATGAAATTTCCATTTGGATTGTCTAGGTTGGAGTCTTGAAGGGTAGGACCATTATGAAGCGATGAAGGTGGAGCCGTGAGTGGAGTGGATGGACGGAGTGGACTTGACTAGTTGCAACTTGCAAGACGTTCATGTGTGGTTGTTTCCTGTTTGTTATTGGTATTAATTAGTTATGTGCACTTGTGATGCAAAAACTTCTAATCGTGGTCATTTTGTTGTCCTAAACTTATGAAGTTATGGTGGTGCCGAACTATGTTGATGAACTGCTGGTATTGGTGTTGTTATGCTGCTGAATTATTCTTTCTTGATTTTACTATCATCTTGAACCATTATTTTGCTATCATTTTGTTCAAATAGTGTTGTTATGCTGCTGAATTATTGTTTTCCTGCTGACCTGTTGTTGTTTTGCTATACAACTGATGTCGTTATATTGTTGTTCTGATGTAGAAAAGTATCCAGATGCTGGTGATTTGCTAACTTGTTGTTATGCTGCCTTTATGTTGCTGTTTTACTGTAGGAATGTGTCCAGATTTTGTATAAATGTTGGGCAAACCTGAGGTTTTCCTGTCAATTTTGTTGACTGATTTATATTTTGGGTTTACCCGAATAACCCGAACCCGAACCCGAACCCGAAATTTTGGGTACCCGAATTTTCGGGTAATTCATTCACACGGCAAATTTCGGGTTTCAAATCTGATAACCCGAATTATTTTTTACCCGAATTACGCGACCCAAAAATTCGGGTAAACCCGAACGCCCAGCGTGAATTCCATTCACCCAGGAGACACCAAGATGTACATGGATTTGAAAGAGAAATTTTGGTGGTCCAGAATGAAGAGGGACATTGTGGAGCACATTGAGCTTTGCGACATGTGCGGCAGAGTCAAAACTCAGCACGAGAAACCTGTAGGACTTTTGGAACCCCTGCCACTAGCAGAATGGAAATGGGATCGCATTGTAATGTATTTCATCATTGGGTTGCCCAGGACGCAATCGGGTTACGACTCGATTGTGTATGAGTGGACCACCTCACGGAAGTGGCACACTTCATACCTGTAAAGACCACCTACATTAGCATCAAATTGACCAAGATCTATATGGCCAAGATAGTGAGACAACACAGAGTTCCATGGGAAATCGTATCCGACAAAGGAACTCGGTCGTTAAAGTTTTCGGGATAATTGAACGAAACATTGGGATGGGAACACAAGTGGAATTTGGCACATATTTTCACCCACAAACTGATTGTCAGACCGAAAGATTTAACCATGTGCTCGAGGATATGCTCAAAGCTTGTGCTCTAAATTATGGCTCTAGTTGGGATGCCAATCTACCCTACGCGGAGTTCACCTACAACAAGAGCTACCAGGCTAGAATTGAGATGGAACCTTTTGAGGCCCCAATGGGAGGAAGTGTAAAACCCCACTGCTCTGGAATTGAGTGGGAGAGCGAAGTTTGTTTGGACCCAACATTATTCAGGATGCTGAAGAGAAGGTGAGACTGATTAAGGACCATCTTAAGATAGCGCAACGCAAATAAGTTACGCTGATGCCAAGAGAAAGGAAGTGAGTTATGAGGTCAGAGATAGGATATAGCTTAGAGTCTCACCACTCCACGGAGTGAGACGCTTTGGCATTAAGGGAAAGTTGGCACCAAGATTTGTCTGACCGTACAAGGTACTTGCCCGAAGCGGTGAGGTTGCCTACCGACTTGAAACCGTGGCGGACCCTCGGGCTCGGCCTCTGCCCCTCACCATTTTGAAGGCGTTTTTCCTGGAAGAAATGGAAGAGGGACGAAGACGATGGGAGAAGGCGGCGATGGCTAGAGAAGGGAAGGGTGAATGAGCAGCGCCTCCACAACCCCTCTTTATAGGAGGAGGAGGTGTGGGGGCTGACTCTTCACTATTTGAGACGACTACACACTAGCAGGCGCGTGACCCCAGCGGTAGCCCAGCTTCGCCAATGATGTGCCATGCATGCCACAAACATCATGAAGGGCGTAGTAAAAAGGAAGATAGATGGCCAAAGTGAGTTGTCCGCCTGTGGTCCCCCTATCATAAGGGGAGAAGACGTGAGGGCTGCCTCTCCCGGTCCAGTGTGGCATGACTTTTTAGGCACGCCCCTCAGGTGTCGCTTCGTTCCACCTCTCGCGCATCCCGCATTTAGTGCACGTCGTGGTTGGGCGGTAGGAACCATCATCACAACCGCGGAAACGTTTGGCCACACGTATCTATGCACTGTTTTGGGCCTAGCCCAAGAGCGTCATGAACTCAAGTGTGGCTCAGGCCCAGGGGCTCCTATCGGTGTACTGAAGAATGGGTCCTTTAGCACCTTGACTTGTGCGCAGACGATCGCAACCCCCGGCCAGGCAAACCTTGTCGGACGAATAATGCACTCCAAAATAGCACCAAGCAAAGGCCAAGACGACCAGCGAGCCTCTTGCCGATGGATAAGACCCAGAAACAGACACGCCCGGCAAGATCCCATAGCCACACCACCGCCCCACCTCATCAGGCTAATTGTCTAAATTAATTAGGTGTCGAGTGGGCAAGTGGTTAGGTGATACTTGTCAGGACGTCTAGCAGCTTGGAGGATTTATAGTAGCTCTAATGACAACCGTCCCATGGCATGGCGGGAGAATTAAAGGTAGTTGGGAGAACAACACAGAAGGAGAGATGATCCTTGCCGGGATACAGTGCTAGCATGACACCTCATGGTGCATTTAATGTGCCTGTCCTAATCAGTCAGGGTTTGGTATTTCCCACTGTAGCTCATGTCAGTAGTTTTGGCAATAATAGTATCTACTTTTTACCCCGTGTAATGACCGGTTTAGCCATTGTGGTAACCCCTTAGCCTATAAAAGTTGGTCCATGGATATCTTTACAAAGGTCGAAACCATGTCCATTTGCACACATAACTGCACTTCTCGAGCATCCTTGCCGGGCTGTGGGCTCTTGTACATTCAAACCATGTAATCCACAACATAGAGGATGTATGGTCTTACGCTTCTGAATGGCCCGAGCCTGTCTAAACCTCAAGCATGCATGGATTGTGATGCTCTTTGCGCCCGTGAATCCCCATAGTTGAACCACAAAGGGGCCTCATAAGTCCCATAGATTATCGTACCCCGACACAAGGCATGGTAAAGCACAACAAACAACTACTACACATTAAGTGAAGTCCAATATACAACAAGTTGCATATTGGCAAAACTCCACATTCAAATTATTTAGTTCTCTCCTGTTTGTGTACATCGCAAGATTAAATGTTGTTAATCTTGGCAAGATATGAAGCATAATTAAAATATCTACCTAGGGATTTAAATGAGGCCCAAAACAACATATAGTATTTCCGAAATGACCCCTTATGCAAATTTCGAAATTGGTACATATCTGTCATAATCGTATTTTATATTTATTAAACAGGAAAATAAAATGCTCCATGTGATTCTACATGTCATTCTAAGAGATTTACATCTATAGATCATTTAGAATGGAGCTACGGCCTAAAAGGTATGACCCACATAGGTTTGGCATGGCATGAATGCAAAATGCATGCAAACAACACCCACAAACATTTTATCATGTATGCAAATGGATATTATGAAACTACATACAATTTTGAACATGTTTCCTTAATTACATGCTCGAAACGGAGCTATGGTACTCAAGATGCAAACAACACAAGTATTAATTAGAACCTGACAAAATTAGTGAGATGCCTACTTTGGAGCAATAAAACATGATGCAACAGGATGCTAACATGAAAACAAATGACACGATGTCGTGTTACACTTAAAATGCTTCACAATTCAAATAAGGATCATTTCCATAGGCATCATGGTTGAATTGATATGATTTTGACAAGATGCAAAGTTTCTGTCCAGATTAACGACTTAGAGAAAATCACAGTTTTCATGCAAGCAGGAACATTGGAATAACATGTTGAGGGCAACTTTTAACTATGCTACAGGGGGTCTTCATGGCAAGCATATGTATGGGATGCTAGTATATATGATCAATATTAAAACTTGTTTACTGAAAATCTACATATGACCTCTAGATCATTGGCATTCATCAGGAAGAGTTGAAAAAATTTAAAACAACAGTTTTAGACTTGGTGAAAATCAGGGATGCAAAACAATTACTTCATGATGTTGTTTTGGGATGCACAAAACAGTAGCTTAAGAATTTTTAACATTTATTAAATTTATATGTACATGTAGTAGACATGGAAATGTTGAAATTACTCCATTAATTGTCACAAATTCATAGGATGCGGGGATCATTTACTATGATTTTTGGAAAATGGTACATTCTATTAACAGCAAAACACTTTTATCACAAAGGCCGCTCAAGTGCAAGAACTAGACATGATATGGATGTTTTTCATGGCAAACAAAGGCGTGGTGTTGTAGTCCACATTATGTAGACCAAGTCACATGAAGAACTCACATGCATATGAGCTATAGATTAGATGCAACCATCCTCACAAGCTAACAAGTTCTAACAGATTTTCCAATTTAGTTCATGATGCACTTCTGCAACACAGGTTTAAGCAATCAAATGGATTATAGCATTCATGAAAAATATACCATCATGTAGAACACAACTAGTCGATCAATTTTTGTACAAGATGCATTTCCTTACGATGAACAGGTGCAAATCTACAAGATGGTTATATCATGATAAAAAAGCCATTTTCAAGAACTGAGGAAAAAAACCTCATGCAAACGGGATGGATCGATGTGGGATGGAGTGATCCGGATGTCTGTTTGTTTTGTGGACAACGCGGTGTTAGTGCAGTGTCATCCAGTTCTAGCAGGGAAGAGGAGGCCGGACCTTGGCTAGCAATGTCCGGTGACGGCAGCGGATGCTCACCATAGAGGACGCTCCGACGGGGCTTCTCGGGCTGCAAGGCCGAGGCGCGAGCGGCTATAGGCAGTGGGGTGAAGAACGACGGTGAGGCGGCTCGGTCGGCAGGGAGACGCTGGCGCGGGACAGGCGGCACCAACGTCTTGCAACGGTTTGGTGTGGCATGAAGTTCGGCAAGGAGGGGCAGCGCGGCGGCCGGGGCAACGAGGCCAGCGGCATGCGCTGGGACAAGACAAGCTCCTTCTCACGCGAAGCAAGGGGACGGGCGGCATGCGGGCTCGTTCAGGCCCCGATGAGCTTGGTAGGGCCGCTGCCTAGAGGAGGAATACAAGTGGCTTGGAGGTGGTGGCTTGGGCTTGGGATGGCACAGATTTTGAGGTAGAGGGGGTAGGTTCGAAAAATGGACGAGGGGGTCTTCCTTTTATACGTAGGAGGCTAGGATTAGGGTTTTTTTCATATTCGGACCCTCCGACCGTGGTCCAACGGTTCCAATCGAACAGTGGCTAGGTGGGCCTGTTTGTGGCTGTGTAGATGGGCTAGCTGGGGATGAGAGGCAAGTTCGAGTGGCTTGGTAGCAAGTTTGAAATACCAAAACATCTGACAATTTAACCAGCGATAGTGCATTGTAGTTTATCCGTTGGGGTATCAAAGAGGCTCCAAATGTGATGAAATTTCGCAGGCGATCTACGTACCTACAATATATTAAGACCACATGCCTGCTTTTAACCCATTCTGAGAACATTTTATTCCCACTTATAAAAAATATTTTCAAGGTTCCGCAGGCACATGCATATTTTGTTGGTCTCGAAACGGTCAACGACGAGAACGGGGAGAACCGACAACTACAAATGTATGCAAGTTTTGAAAAATTAAGTCAATATAGTGCCGACCCAATGCAAATGATGCGATGATGAATGCGACAAACTAATAAATCACAAGACATTGACAGAATATACGAAGTCTTCTATAGCGTCATTGTCGGGCTATTACAACTCTCCCCCACTACAAAGAGATCTCACCTGGAGGTCTCGAAATGATAAGTGAAAAGCAACAACAAGAGGTAAAACTTAGTTGCTTCTTTGACAAATGAGTGAAGATAATAAAACTGAGATAAAGAATGGCATAAGGAATAAGCAAGAATTTGAAACCACTCCGGTTGAACAAGACGGACAAGGAATGAGGAAGAATGAATTTGGGTGGCACTTTGGTTGAAAAGAGAGGCAAAACATGATAAGATGAAAAGAACTTGAAAAGAGGACACACTCTAGTTAAATAGATAAGCAACGCGAAGCACCATGATCTTCATAAAACGAGTTAATGGGTTCAATAGAGCAACATCACAATGCCTTCAACACAAAAGAATACAATCTAGGTCATTAGAAAGAAAAGAATGAAGAATAAAAAGGCAACTTCTACCACAATTGAATTTGATAAGAATCCTTACAAATAAGGATTGAACGAAGTTGTTGGAAAATCAACAATGAAAAGTATAAGCTTGTTGTGGGATTATGAAAAACATCTCAAAATTGTGAGGTGACAATTGGCCACTAACAAATACAATTGGTTGGTTGAGATCAACAAAATATGAAAACTCTTTTTACCGAAGGGGAAGGAGAAAACTTGGATCATGATGAGCACCATATAGCAACAATCTTTATGGAAGGCTTTAGGTGACATCTATACCAAAATAACTCTGAGAAAGAAATTATGGGTTTAAATATCTCATTCTTGATAAATTCTCTTCAAGACTCGTCGTGGACCAAGAATGCTAGAATACCACCTTCAAAGATAAGGATAATGAATTGCACTTTGAAATGCAAGACAAAGAATACTTGAGGTCCTCCAACAAGAATCTTTAAGAACACTTCGAGAAAGAACTAAATCCTTGATGAAACGCCATGAAGAACCTTTTGGAAGAGCTCCAGAATTGAAAGGCATGATAGAAAGGATTTAAGGTTGGAATGAACAATAATTTAAGGCTTGCGACAATTTAGATGGAGCTCTTTGACGAGATACTTGTTAAGAACATGGAACTAGGAAAGAAAAAGATAACTAGTAGAACCGAGCATTTGATATCATGAACAACTTCGAAAGAAGGACTGGAATCACCTTTAGGAAACAAGAATAAGAATTATGTTGTTATTGTCCTTCATCAAGTTAAAATGATGAAAAGCAATGGATTTGCATACTACTTATTCTTCTTGGAAAAAATGAAGAGATATAACACGAATTTGGAGAACTATACAACGCAACACTGGTAAGGATTTTAACTTGATTCTTTTTGCATTAGATCACAAATTGTATCTAGTTTCTGTAGATACCAAATTTGACCATGTTTGAACATTTAAATTTGAATTTAAACAGATTTGATTTAAATTTTGTTTTCTGAATATATTGAGTTTTAAAATGTATTTTTGATTGATTCTTTTTTCTACTTGACACTAGTGATATTAGGTATCAGTATGTAAAGTTTGAGAATTTTCATAATAAAATTGATTAGGGTTTTAACTAAAAACAGAATCTGTTTAGTTTCCTATTAGTTTAATTAGATTGATTTACTTTGTTTTGTTTTGAAAATCTGAATATGATTTACATTATGTTTTAGATTTCATTTAGTTATGTTGTTCTAAATTTAGGATTTATACTTGCTGTTAAAGAAATTTTGCTTAGTTTATTACTATGTTGTTATAGGAACATTATATTTTTAACTAAGCATAGTTTGGTAAAAACAGACTAGTTAGTAATAGTTAATTTTAACAAAGTTTTAAGTAATTAGATTCTGTTTTCAAATGAAATCTGTAGTAATTCCTTTCTGTTAAGAAATGTTTTAAACAAAAAAAGTTTAGTTTTACTCTATTATTATAGGAAACTATATTATTTTTCATTAGGTAATGTGTTATAAAACAATTTAGTTTTATTAAGAAACTCATTTAACAAAAGTTTTAGATGATTTAATTCTGTTTTATAATAAAGATTTTTATTAATTACCTTTCTGTTAACTTAGTTGTTTCATAATTTGTTTTCTCTTAGTTTATGGTTGTGCTTGTAGTTAAGTTCATTAGGCAAACAATTATGTTGTTTAGAATGTTGTTTTCATAATTCTACTTGTTCTTCAAAACTAATTATTTTTGCTAGTAAAATATTTACTAAAATACTTTAGTTGTATTTTACTTTGTTATTGTTTTGTTACTATTTGAAAATAATTGTTTGTAGGGGAAAACTACTTATTTGCTTTTATAAAAACTTTCTTGATTTTAGTTTTTGTCTTAAGTATTTGCTTCATCATCACCTTAGTTGTGTTGATGTAGTTTTGTTACCTTGAGTTTTTGTCTTAAGTATTTCCTTCATCATCACCTTAATTGTGTTGATGTAGTTTTGTTACCTTGAGTTTTTGTCTTAAGTATTTCCTTCATCAACCTTGTTGTTTTGTTTCTTGTGTTATCTTGTGATTGTTAGAATTGATTGCTAGTATGATTGCTTATGAATGCAATGTTTGTTATATAGATTTTCATCGGAGAGTGACGTATAGTCTATCAAGTTATATTTCTAAGAGCAATCTTTATCTTCATCAACAGTATAGCAAAATTCACTTTGACCATCTTTTCATACCTATGTTTTATTGCATATAGTGACATCGTTTCAACAAATCCCTCCCGTAGTGTTATTGAAATTCTTGTAGTTGATTAGAATGCATGAGGTAGGAACCCACCACTTGTTACTAAAGCCCTGGGAACGCTAGTTAGTGCAATGCTATGCTAAAGCAGACGGGGTCTGGTATGAGTGTTCGTGAGTGGTGTGAGAAGGAGGACTCCACGTCAAAACGACCACTTCATGAAGGCTTCTTCAAGACCTGCATATTCAAGACCTCAAGACTTCGAGACTCGAGAAACAAGTTTTTCAATATACACTACTGGGTGAGGGATGGTTGAAACGGTACCCTGGAGAAACTAGTGGATTTGCCTAGGTGTTGCTGGAGATGGCCAGTATTCACGCGGAAAGCCTCACCCAGACTCAAAGGGAAGGATGAATACTTCATGCCCGGAAGCTTACCTGTGTAGCTACAAGTCATTATGGGCTCTGGCTTGGTTGATCTTTGTTGTGACTCTGCTAGGCAGTGCTACGAGATGTAGTCGACGTTAGGATTGGATGGGCACTGTCGGACAGTCAGGGAAACACTTTGAAAGACCATGTTTCATTCATCCGGTTCTCAAACACCAGGTAGTGCGAGGACTTACCAGGAGGGAACGAATCTTGTGGGTAAAGTACACAACACTCTGCAGAGTTAAACCTAATCGATTAGCCGTGTCCCCGGTTACGGACAATTTGAGCTTCTAGACTTGGATCTATCTCTGAACTCTCAATACTGGACTGATAAATAATTGTGGGCAACTTAATGATACTTGTGGGCAATTGAGACATTGGTTGGCGGAACCATGTCATGATAGGTAACTCTATAGTGAAAATTCCTGAAATTCCTTTGTTGTAGGGATAATAAAATCAACTTTTATGCAAAAACTTAGACAGAGAGCCACAAAACCTTTGCATATAGAATAGTCGTTATTCTTCTGTTCTTCTATGGTGATCTTGCCAGCATATTCAAAATGCTGACCTACATGGCTGCAACGTATCATGTTGCAGATACTCTTCTACGATGGGTAAGAGTATGATTCAGGGTTACGGTCCGCACTCAACTTGCCGTTGGTGTTATTGGGACTCAACTCCCGTTGACTGTATCCGCTGCTATTTTAAGGTATATATCAGTTTTACGCTATTTACATGTGATTGCACTTTGATATATACATTCATGTACTGTGTGTGCCAGCATACTGATCCAGGGATGGCACAGAACACACAGAGGCTTGACTCGTTCTGAGTCGGGTCGCTACAATAAGAATTATGATATGCCTATCCTTCATCAAGTTAAATTGATGACAAACAACAGATTTGGCAACCACTTATCCTTTTGGAAAGATAGGAAAGATAGGAAAGATAGATAGAGCACAAACTTGAAGAGGTCTTGAACGATACACCGGAAAGAATTAGAAAATAAAGAGGACACATGAGAATGAAGAGATCAAGATTTGCCTAATAGAAACTGAACAAGGCACCGGAATAATTGAGATACGAACAAAGGAACAACAATTGAGAAGAATTGAGAACGGAAGCTGAAAGCTGAGAACGAAGAAATCTTCTGAAATGATGGCCTTTGGAGGATCAAGAAATGAAAACAATATGAAATGCACTGGATAGATAAGGATGGAATTACTCATGATCAAAAACAATTTGTGATGACATCACGAAGCTGAGACCATGAATCATCAAGAGAATGAGCACATATTTAAGAGAACCACTCCTTCGGTCTTCAACGCTAAGAATAATCAAGAGAAACAACACCATGAATAACTGAGGCACTCGAGAAAAATGAATAAGGAAAGGTTGAGCCAACAAAGAAAAAGATTTAGAAGCGATCTTTGAGAAGGCGCATGACTGATGAAATTCATTCTTACTTAATATTGAAAAGAACTTGAGATCATCTCCGAAAAGAATATAAGAGTCAGGTAAGATCCTGGGGAAAGACCTGTGGGTTATGGGCCCACTCAAAGAGATCACGATTGAAACAATTGTTTAAAAAGAGATTGTGCCGTTACAAATTAAGAAGTTGATGATATGAGACCCTTGAAATAATTTTAAAATATTATTGAATGGAAACATAAAACTTTTGAGATATATTCAGCACTCCGGATATAAAAAGAGATGACTAAACATTAGATACTTGGATAAGAATTTCCAACATGGGCAATCACTGAACGAATGAGAAAGGATATGATGAACACCAAGAGATTGAATTGAATTCACTGGAGAAGAATAACAAAAATAACAAGGAATTTGAGGATAGACCTTGAAATTGAAACTCTTGAGAATCTCCATAGGAAATCACCGGATACAAATGAAGAAATGATAGCGGAAGCATTGATGAAGAGAAAGGCACTTGGAAGAGAATTTAATCATTGAAGAAAAAGGGCGAGAGGGTGGGGAAAAACAAACACAACTTGAGACAGATGAGAGGAACTCCGAAAAGAAATGAGAATTGATCTTACAATATTGAAAGGATAGAATTATCTTGAAGGGAAGCGCACCGGTAGGAAAAGAATTGATATGATAACTTGATTGATGAAAAGAATTAGCATTCCCGTAGAAATACGAGAACATTATTTAGCAAGATATGAAATCACCACTGGACATTGAATTAACTTGAATTACCATATACAAAACAAAACAAAGGATGAGGCTTATGAAACAAGCTAGAACAAATGCATAACAGAGATTTCGCTCGATATTTTCATGGTAAGGTTCGCACGGGCTCGATCGTACATTGGATTGTCATATTGAAATGATGCTCGAATATGCTCCCTAGGCATAGCAAACTACAAGGCTTGACGATGCATAAATCAAGACTGTCCTCTATAACAAAGACCGTGAACAAATGAATCCACTAGATGTCGAACCCCAACCTCACATCATGATCTGTTGGAAGATAACCTAGGTAACTACTTGAATTCCCACCTATGAACTTTTGAAAACTTTCTTGGTTATGTAATCGGGTGTTGGGTATACAAGGAGTAAAATATCTCACACAACTAACAAGTCCTACACCCCAATTGTATCCATCCTTCAACACATAACCAAAAGCTTCCGGAAATCCATCTAACTCGGATCCTCGAAAGCACAATGATACTAACCATGGTGGTACCCCAGACGCCTCCCCAGTACTGGGTGACTCCGAACTTATCTCACCACGACAAGTATTGAAGCAATTCCAAACACCCTCCGTCCTTAGATACTAAGGAAAATGAATGATAACAATGTGCCAAGAATTCCCTGGAGCTCAACTCCCCGGAAGAAATCAAGTCACACAGGAGGCACCAAGATAGAACTCCGTCACATCGGTATCATATAATTTCCAAAATACCCGCATGATCCTAAAAACTTTGAGCGAGAAGAGGAGTACAATCAAAATTCCTAAGTTGATTACCTCACCAGAGCTTAGACGAGGAGCAAAAAGAATCCTAATCTCTGATATAACTAGACTCAAAACAGTTTTTCACTAGACTCGACTCGGCCAAGTTCGATCAATCAAGGGGCTCCTAGGTCGGTACATGCTCTGATACCAACTAGTCATGCCCAAGATCCTTATTTCGGCACGAGGGCCTCGATAGGGATAGAGGCGCATCTCGTCGTGTTGCAAGAATGGATATCATTACAAGTACATGTACAGAAGAGATGAGTATATGGAATTTTCTTACACTCGCCACAAGCTACATCAGAGTCACATAAATACAACAACATATTCAGACATCATACAGAAGAGCAAGGTCCGACTACGAACGAAAAAAACTACAAAATGACATCCATCCTTGCTATCCCAGGCTGACGCCTGGAACCCATCCTAGATTGATGAAGAAGAAGAAGAAGAACTCCAAATCAAACAAGCATCGCGCTCACGTCAAATCATCGCATTACCTGTACCTGAAACTATTGTTGTAGTAGTCTGTGAGCCATGGGGACTCAGTAATCTCATTTCCAAGGGTATCAAGACTATTAAAGCTTAATGGGTGAGGTGTGGTTAAGTGGTGAGGCTGCAACAATCGACTAAGCATTTATTTGAGTGGCTAACTTACGAATGCAGAAAGTAAAGTATGGTGGTCTACGGATAACAGACATGAACTAGTAATGATCACTAACTGATCCTGAACACCTACTTACGTCAAACATAACCCCACTGTGTTCTCTACCGAATAAGAACTCGTGAGAAGAGATAGTCACGGTTACGCACACAGTTGGTGTATTTTATTTGAGTTTACTTCAAGTTTGCTATGACCGGGTGTTAACCAAAATATCCAAGTTTTCCAATAACCGCGGGCATGGCTTTCCAAAGGATTTAACCCTGCAGGGGTGCTCCAAATCATTCATCACAAATTAACCACACACCGCGGGAGTAACCTCGACCATGGATCTCGTGATCATCCTAGGAAATTACAAAGGAAATTTGACACCTCGAGATAACCCGAAGAAGATCGGAATTCCTCACGCATGACCTTCGAGAAAGGTAAAACAAGTCCAGCAAGACCGCTCGACGTGTCGACGAACCCGATAAGAGTTGCGTATCTCGTTCTCAGGACACGACCGGATGAACACTACGTATGGCAACCTGATATAAATCCCTCGAGTTGCCCCGAGGTGGCCCCTCAAGTGGCTCTGTTTTGGACCAACACTTATGAGGAGCACTAGCCCGGGTTGTTGATTAATTATCCACAGGGTGATCATGCCCTATGCAAATTTTTAGTTGATTTTAAGAAAATAGTACCAATGTTGGGCCTTGCGAGACAAGCTTTATCCTAAAACAAAAATCAAGGGGGTCCCCATAACAACCCCGAGCATGTTAGCAACGCTCAATTATGGAACATAACACTGGTTCACAAGTAACTAGGGTGGCAAGAGTGGAACAAAACACCGAGCAAAAGGCCAAGCCTTCCACCCATTACCAAGTGTATAAGTGCATTAAATTGAATAACAATATTATTGTGATAAAAAAGAATGTCCATGTTGACACATGGAAGCAATTTCACCTGCAGCTAGAAACACTATGAGAAGGTTGAGCAAGCGGTAACATAGCCAAACAAAGGTTTGCTGGGATGTGGAGGGGTTAGAGGCTTTTCATGGCAATATTGGGAGGCTTGTCAAACAAGTGGTACGTAGCGAGACATAACCATAAAAGTGGGACAACTAGCATAGCAATGATAGTAGTGGTATCCAGGTAAATGTGTCATCTTGCCTGAGATCCCGCTTGGCAGAAGAACGAATCCATGAAGAAGACGGGTCAACGTAGTCAAATGACTCCTCACACTCCGAACGCTTTCGGAACTCTATCGACAAGAAGCAATCCAGAAACTACAATCAACACACGAGAACACCACAACATATGCATGACATGATATGCAATCAATTATGATGCATGTACAGTTTAATATGCAAGGCATGGCATGGCATGGCAAGAACATCAAACAACTACTACATATTAAGTGAAGTTCAATATGCAACGAGTTGCATATTGATGAAACTCCATGTTCGAATTATTTAGTTCAGTCTCGTTTGGAACTCATCAATATTAAATGTTGTTAACATAGCAATAGATGAAACATGAACCACTACAACATCTAGGCATTTTTAATGGGGTCGGAAGCAATATATAGCATTTCCGAGGCATCCACATAAGCATAATATGAATTTGGTCCAGATCTGAACTAACCATATTCTAGAGCTGTTAAACAGTATAATAAATGTCATCATGTGATTCTAAACATTTTTCTAGACAAGTTTCATATGTGGAACATTTTTATCGGAGCTACGGTTTAAAAGTTATTAAACAATTCATTTTAACATGGCATTTATGCAAATTAAATGCAAACAGCAGGTTAAACATTTTTAACACATGTGTGAGTTGGTTATTGTGAATCTAGATGAAAATCCAGTCAAGTTTCATATATATATATTATTTTTATCCGATGCACGGTTGAGAAGTTATTAATAATTTTAAAACAGGAGTTTTTCTGGAAAACTGTAAATCCTGGATAATAAGCTAAATTCACCAGACCGGAAAAAAATGAGTTGGCCCGAATCTGGAACTGGGCTAACAGTTTAACAAGGGCACTAGATAGCTAAACGGTACCCGGGGTGGGGTTAGGCTAGCTCACCATGGGCCCGTGGGGTGGTCGGTGTTGCGCCTAGGCCTAGGCGCGACCCAGAGCGGTGCGGCAGCGGTCAACGCCCGACGGGGGCTTCGTCCTCCCGCACGAAGCAGAGGAGAGGCGGCGCTGGGAAACTCTGGCGACGGTGCGGTGGCCTAGAGGCAAGCACAAGGCGTTGCGAGGCTGCATCCGCGACGGGGAGCCTTGGATCCATCCCTTCCTGGCGGTTACAAGGCGCGACGACGAGCATCGGAGGGCTTCCATGGCGGCAGCGACTGCACAGTCGAGGGAGAGAGAGGGAGTTAGCGTAGGGACAGAGAGAAGAGAAGGAAGGAGCGGGAGACCAGTGGTGGGGCACCGGTGATAGATCCGGCCTGGGGGCGGGTCGGCCCGGATGTCGGCGACGGCGGCTCCGGCGGGGTTGGCGCGGGCAAGGGAGGAGGCTGGCGGCTGGGGCGAGCTCGGGCGCCTGAGGCTCGGCGGCGGCGCTTGTTCAGGCCCAGATGGGCTCAGGCGGGCCGTGCAATGGGCTTGGTGGGCCCTACGCGGTGGAGGGAGGAAGCTGGTGGCTGGGTGGCGGCTGAGGGGACAACCTCCCTAGAATTTAGGGATTAGGTCTAGGTGGGTCTATATATAGCATTTAGGGCTAGGGTTAGCAGTTTTTGTCCATTTTCGGACCTTCGAATCTGGATTCGACGGTCCGGAAGTGGAGGGGGCCTAGGTGGGCTGCGGTGGCTGCGTAGATGGGCTAGGGGAAGATGGGAGGGAGGTTCGCGGCCCGGCAACGTAGTTTTTAAAACACCGTAAACGTCTGATAATAAACCGATGATCGCGCTACTACGGTGACCGTTCGGGTATCAAACGTACTTGGAATGTGATGAAATTTGGCAGGCGGTCTACTACGCTATAATAAGACCGCACGCCAGGTTTCGACCCAATCCGAGAATATTTTTAGCGCACTTTAAAAACAATATTTTTATCGATGCCGCGGGCGGGTGCAGGTGTGGTTGGTCTCGAAACGGGCAACGGTAAGAACGGAGAGAACCGACGACTACGAATGGATGCAAGTTTTCGAAAACGGTGATGATGCTAGCAGATGATGCGAATGATGCTATGATGAGAATGGAATAAAAGGGGAATCTTCTGGAGCGTCGGTCCCGGGCTATTACAGAGTGTTCTAAATAAAATAGGATAGCTCCCCCCCCCCCCCCCCGAGAGATGTGCATTATATAGAATTTGCATTTGAATACAAAATGCACAAGATGGGATCATCACTTCCCCTATATCTATAGTAACACTAGACATGCTCAAAAATATCCACAAGAGGTAAGGAAGACAAACGGATAAACATGATCAAATGAAGATGATTACCAATTCGTACCACATAGAAGAATATCAATTGTCAAAGGACAAGAAGTATTTGGAAGAAAATCCATTGGTAGATTTCAAAGATATCCAGCATCATCTTCACACTAAATACATAAGCAAATGACACTTGAGAGCTAACATGCCACCTAGGAACAATATAATTTACAATATCAATTCTAAGTGGAAATACCTCAAATGCACATTTTCTAGGCTTGTAACATGCAAATAGCATATTACTCCCCCATAATGTGATAATCCCCCAAAAAATCAACAAGTGGCAAATTAATCCAAAAAGAGATAATTAATGGACCATTTAGAATTTGAATTACTCATGAGAAGACATACCACACAGAAGCTACACTACAAGAGGAACCCCCCCTTAGCAACACATCGATGTGTTCTCATAGGCCTATATAAGCGTTGCTAATATATATATATACCAACGAATTATTATGTGTTGCCATAGGTGGCGTTGCAAAGGTCTACAACAACGTATTTACATGCGTTGGTAAAGGACTTGAATAAGTGTTGCAAGTTAGCAACGTATAAAGTTAGAGGTTAACAACGCTTCATATGCGTTGGTGGCTACCCTGCACAAAATGATTTGCACATGGACATAAACGGTCATTACAATGCCTAGAAGCAATCATTCATAGAGAGACAAATTAATGATATTTCATATATTATCATCTAGAGTTAAGTAAATGGAGATAAACCATATATAATAACCACAAATAATAAACAAAAAACATTTATTGAATTGACTGTTGCATTACAAACAACACTAGCCAAATATTACAAGATGAGGAACTATCTAGTAGCAGCAGCCCAACTCTCGATGTTACAATCAACATCTCCGCCATACTAAAAAATAATGTTTGAAGCATTGATCTGGCAAAAAATCCAAAACATAATGTGGAACTATCTAGTAGTAGTTTCATTCTTGACCTTGCAATAAGCATTTGTGCTAGGCATATCGGTTTATCTTGGCAATCTACAACAGCAAAGAAATGAGATAAGTAACTTAAATTGCAAAATATCAAATTACTACAATAGTAAATTTGGAGGAGCAACATACAAAGGTGAAGGTCATGCCTACTTAATCCCGCTAGCTCTATTGAGCGACACATTCTAAACCATCATCATTTTTCCACCTTGTATATTGAATGAATCGCGTATCAGTGTGCATCATCTTATTATTGCAGAAACAAAAGATTACATAAACACAGAAGATAGCTTGATCATTAGACATGTTTAACCTATTAAAATATAAAGATATGTTTTTTGCTGAGTTGCAAACATAAGAAACCATTAAGGAGAAAAATATTTGGTATTCAAAATTTTAGGAATTCGAGATGTGGTGACTCTTATCCATTTTTAGATGCACTCTAAGCTCATAAAAATAGAAAAGAAAGCATGACGAATGTATAAGTTGTACATTTAGGAGTAGTAATACGAAGATATACGAAAAAGAAATAGTAGGGTCAATATACTTTGTAGACTAAATGTGAAATATGTGCACACATTATGTTAGTTTGTCACTAAATATCATAAGTTTATGTTGCAGTATAGTATCATAAGCGAAGATAGCTTAATATATAGACCTGGAACTCTGGAACAAATCAGTTTTTTGAACCTGCATATTCAGAATATGGTTGATAACTTAGAAGACCACTAACCAGTATTTCGAATGTACGTATATACTAAATTAAAATATGCGCTAGAAAAATTCTCACATCTATAAGCTAATACTCTTGGTGGATCAGAGAAGTAAATACTAGGTTCTGTAGTTACAATCAGGTAGTAGATCGGCTGCCAGTCATCAGTACATCATTACTCATGTAAAGGTGTCCAGCCTAAATGGCTTCCTGAGTATGAACTTTCCAAGTTAATCTGGAGTACAGAGAATTTGACATAGGTTGGTATTACCAATATCTTTGACAAACAAAAAATTCCTCAGGGTAGATGGCTTAGTATTTCAAGTTAACGATTATGGTTGTAATTGGCAAGCTACTTTTTGAATAGAAATCGGTATTGTTTCAACAAAAAAATCTGCATACTTGAAGATTCTATAGTCAGTTTCTAGTATATTTCTAAATGAGATGGAAGGTGTAAGAAAGGAAATATTATGTGGGCTTGTCATCTTTATTCTCCTAGTATTGTATAGGTATCTAATTATTGTTCCTCCTTGGTTAAACAACTATATTAGTACAAAACTAATACTTGAACTACACCTAGTAGTATTCGTATAACTTCTAGCTTCTGCATCTTTAGTATAGTGTAGGTAATATGGCTGATCTCCACTTAAGAATATATGTAAATCAACCAAAATATAAGGAACACAAATCCGTGGAGAGACTCAAACATGGAGAGGAGCAGTGCCCCTTGGTTGTACCTATATCTGGTGGTGCGGTCACGGAGCATCCTGCGGCCGATGAGAAATGACAACACAAAGTACACACTGTTTGACTCCAATGCTCTGCTGCTGCAGGAGTCGGACTACCCCACGAACATGGGCACCATTGTGTCCCCCGCCATGAACCCCTCTATATGCTCCAGCAAGCTCTCCACCACCCTTCACGCAGCACCACCCAAATTGACAGAGCATGTGTGTTCCTTAAATCTTATACATCCGTGATTGTCCCCGACCGTCTACACATACTCATGGGCAGCACAATCTGAGGAACATACCCATATGTCCTTGCAAACACATGTGGGATTAGAAAGATTTCCTACGAAATCGAAAGTAATTAATGAACCGAGTTCATAGCAGGTCGTACACGTTTGTACTTCTGAATCCTTCGATGTGCATGTACCTTGTTATGCCTGAATATGATGTCGGTGTGGACGGGGTAGGTGTGGTTGATCTTCACGTGGATCTTGTAGGTCGTACATCGAGGATCCACCAATCCTGCCCCTACACTGTTGACACAAGATCCAAATTCTAATTCAGAGAGGGGCAACCAGATGATTGACGCCAAATAGATCAGAAAAGGGGTGGCAAAATAGAATATAGAAGCAGAGATGCAGAGCTAGTGAAGATTCGTAGGGGAAGGCGCCACCATAGCTTATGGATTGAGGGGTTGTTTTAGGACTTCTCACGATAGACCCAATACCTTGCTTTTTTTCCTTTGTCTGCGTAGGTGATATGCTTCAGATGATATGGAGCAAGTGACAAATTCATCAGTAGATTCTTGTCACCAGTCATGTGGTTTGTGCATCCACTATCAAGGACCCACTCAGTAGCTTTTGGAGTATCATCCTGCAGATGAATTAGTACAACTTACGAACTCATATGCTTCAGAATGAAGAATATGACAATTTCATCAGTTAGGATTTCATCACACAAGATAGTAAGCAAGTAGTGTGAGGACATGAGAACTGAAGAATTCATTTCTACAAAGTTAGCTTGCGTCCTTTCAAGAATTTTCTTAGGTCTCCAGCAAATTCATCAGATGTCCAAGTTCATCTGGAGACCTGACCCTGCATAAGAAATTAGTTCAATTTCTTCACCACCCATATCTGGAGGGGTGGCAAAGAGTTCATCATTCTGCGAGCACCATATGAGAAGGGAGGCATTGAAGCAAGTGCGCTTCGTTTAACAGGGCGAGGGTTAGAGTACTCAAATGAAAAAGCAGAGAAATTCTTCGAGGTCTTATGAACATAATGGTTCGAAGAATAGTGCACATATTCATAACTCTTAGATTTTCCCTGCGAAACAGAGGCATTAGCACGAGAATGATATTTTTGACCATTTGAGAAATTTGGTCCAAGTGAAGACTTTGGTCCATATGAGGAATTTGATGTGGGGTTCATATTCTTCATAAGTGGTGTTGTGTGGACATTCACTTGAAGATTTTGTAGGTAGCTCTTGGGAACCCGGATTTTCATCATAGGTGAACCGTTGCTGCAGTTAGTTCCAACAAATCTAGCAAATACTTCACCTTTCTGATTTTTGAAGAATTTGTAGTTGGAGTCAAGTGACTCATCAGAGGAATATGAAGTTTCACAAGTAAAGCCAGATAAAGTGGATGGATCTATAGGAGGTCCTTTTGTAGCAATCCATGAGGTTTCGGGGTACTGCTCAGGTGTCCAGTAGGATCCATCATCATTGAGTTTCCTCACAAAGGCAATACCCTCTTTCCTAGGGTTCCTATTCAGAATCTGCTTTTTGAGGACATCGCAAAGGGTTTGATGCCCTTTCAGACTTTTGTACATGCCTGTCACATACAATTCCTTCAACCCTGCATTTTTGTTAGTGATACTTGTGGTATCCTCAGAAGAGGAATTTGAGACCACCGGAACATTTGAAGAATTTGCAGCAATAGAAGCATTTGAACATTCAGGTGAAGAATTAGCAGTTTCACGTTCGATGCATTTCAAACAAGGTGGAACAAATTCTTCCTGAGCGATACTGATCTGTTGAGCCAGTAAGGAATCGTTTTCCCTTTGAAGAACCTCATGTGACACCCTCAGTTTCTCAAGATCTTGCTTTCTTTGAAGAAATTCATAAGAAATCTTCTCATGATCGGCTAAGAGGTCGTTATGATGACTCTGAAGGTTATCATACTTTGTCCAAAGACTTTTGAGATCGTCGGACAGAGTTTGAGTCCGATCCACTTCATCGTTCAACAGATCATCACTTTTGTCTAGCATTTTCTGAAGCTTTTCAAGTGCACTTTGTTGCTTAGTGGCAAGTTTGACAAGTTTAGCATAGCTAGGTTTCACATATTCATCAGATTCACCTTCACTTGATTCAGATGAGGAATGATGTTTGTGTACCTTTGAGCCTTTTGCCATGAAGCAGTAGGTGGGAGCATAATCATCATTCCTGACGTCAGAGTCATTAGAGTAGTCATTTTCTTCATCGTTGAAGATGGACTTGATGACGAAGGCAGTAGCGAGAGCAAGACTTGCAACACCGGATTCTGATTCCACCTTAGATTCTTCCTCTTCTTCATATTCTTCAGATTCTTCCTCAGAATCCATTTCCTTGCCAATGAAAGCTCGAGGCTTTCTGGAACCATTCTTCTTGTTCTTTGAGGACTTTCAAGATGAGGACTTTGCAGATGAGGACTTTCAAGATTTCTTCTTTTTCTTCGTGTCATCAGAACTATCATCCTTGTATTTCTTCTTCTTCTTTGAATCTTTTTCCCAGAGAGGACAGTTAGAGATAAAGTGACCAGGCATCTTGCAGCGATGACAGGTTCTTTTCTTGTAGTCTTGTGAGGAATCTGATTCCCTCAAACCACTTTTTGATGACTTACCAAATCCACCTCTCCTTGAGAACTTATGGAATTTCCTCACAAGCATTGCTAGCTCTTGACTTAGTTCTTCAGGATCACCAAGGCTGCTGTTAGAATCTTCTTCTTCAGATGAGGAAATTGCTTTTCCCTTTAGAACACGAGATCTTCCATAGCTTGTCCCGTAGAGGTCTCTCTTCTCAGCTTGTTGGAATTCATGAGTATTGAGTCTCTCAAGAATATCAACAGGATCAAGTGACTTGTAGTCTCCACATTCTTGAATCATCAAAGCTAGAGTATCGAATGAGGAGTCAAGAGATCTCAGCAGTTTCTTCACCACTTCATGGTCGGTGATATCAGTGGCACCCAGTGCTTGAAGCTCATTGGACATATCACTGAGACGGTCAAAGGTTTGCTGAACATTTTCATTGTCGAGTCTCTTGAAGCGGTTGAAGATATTGCGAAGAACATCAACATGAGAGTCACGTTGAGTGGAAACATCTTCGTTGACTTTGGACAGCCTATCCCAGATAAGCTTAGTAGTCTCCAAAGCACTCACTCTGCCATACTGACCTTTGCTCAGATGGCCAAAGATGATATTCTTCGCTTGAGAGTCGAGCTGCTTGAATCTCTTCACATCAGCAGCAGTAACAGTGGGAGTGACAGAGGGTACACCATTTTCCACAACGTACCATAGATCATTGTCATAGCTTCAAGATGCATGCGCATCTTGTTCTTCTAGTAGGGGTAGTCTGTCCCATCGAAGGTAGGACTGCCCGTAGAAACCTTGATCATACCTATAGTTGACATAACTATAACTCCAGGTGGTTAAACCAAAATCACACAGAGCGAGGGAGTACCTGCTCTGATACCAATTGAAAGTGCATTATATCGACTAGAGGGGGGTGAATAGGCGATTTTTACAAATTCATCACTTGAGGAATTTCAACCTTGAGGAATTTGAAATTTGATGAATAACTAGTAGCAGAATAAGTACTCAAGTGCATGAGGAACATAGTAACAGCATAGTCATCACGACGAAATGACACATGCACAAGTAGTAAGTAGTGAGACACAGGATAAGCAGTGATGAACAAGGTAACTTGAAGAATTCGAGGTGAGGAAATTGTGGAAGTCTTCAGTCAAATTCTTCAAACAGTAATGATCAATTTCATCAACAAGTATATGAGGAATAGAGGGGTTGAGGAAATAGAACCAGGTAGCTCGATGAAGACAATGGTTTGATGACCCAGTTCCAACTGCTGTGACAGTCGTACGACTGGTTTGGAGCGGCCTGGTATTTAAACTAGAGGACACACGGTCCTAGGACACACAGTCCTTACCGTATTCTCCTTGAGCTAAGGTCAGACAGTCCTCGCCCAACACTCGTGGTAAGTCTACAGGGTAGACTTCCAAAACCCTCACAAACTAGTCACCCGGCGATGGACAATTTACTGTTGGATGCTCTAGACCAAGGTCACTTCGTGATCCCCAATTGAATGCAGGATGCACTAGACCATGACGCCTAACCGTCTGGAGGATGCACAATCCTCAAAGGTGACAAGCGTCGGTTCCACACAGGAATTTCTTAAGTGATGCTCAATCACTTTGGATTTGGTGGTTTGGTTGCGGGTTTTTCCTCACTGATGATTTTCTCTCAAAGTCCTCGGAGGATGGGTTGCTCTCAAATGACAAGTGTCGGTTCTCCCTTGGAGCAGACAACCAACTAGTGGTTGTGGGGGTGGCTATTTATAGCCAGGGTGCAACCTGACATGATAAGACATAAATTCCCCCAATGATATGACGGTTATGTGGATGTTATGATTGGGGACAGCTGGCGCTAAACACAGCAACGGACGGAATTTTGAACTATGAAAGTCCTCGGGCTTAGCATTTTCCTCACTTGTAAGCAATTCACACTAGCAAAATCCTACTCCTCAGTCAGATCAATTTCCTCGGAGACCAGAAGAACTTCGTCTCTATCACTGATGAATTTGACTGAACCGCAAGAGAATTTCAAAGGCTTCACTCGAAGGATTGGATAGGTTGAGGATATTGGAGTTGAGCATCAGTTGGAAATTTTCCTTAGTATTACCTCGGCCCCCTTTAACAGTGTGGTGTTTCCTATGACTCAAAGGAAGGAAATGAAACAACGAAAACAAAGTCTTCATGCTTCATAGTCCTCGTTCATATCTTCAAGGTCACACCGACTTCTTCGTGTTCAAAGTCTTTAGGGAATTATCAAAGTCTTCAGCAAAGTCTTCGCAAAGTCTTCACCAAAGTCTTCAGTTGAAGACATACATTTTTAGGGGTCGATAATCTCCGGATATATCAGACTCCTCATTGACTTATAGAGCCTGTGTACACTCACAAACACATTAGTTCCTTAACCTATAAGTCCTCAATACACCAAAATCACTAAGGGGCACTAGATGCACTAACAGAGTTGAACCAAGAAGTTTGTATGGGCGAGGAAATCACCTACTTTGTGAAGATCTACCCTGAGTTAGGCTATTCCTCCGTGGACGTAGGCCATCATGGTATAGTCAAGGTTTCTTCTTCGTGGAACCCTCCGTGGGTAGATCCCTCTATGGACTCTCACGACCGTTACCCTTCGTGGGTTGAAGACCCCATAAACATGGATGTACGATAGCACCACCTATTGGAACCACGGGAAATTCATAATGTCTCCAGATTGTGTTTGATCTTCCTACCCTTCCTTTACTACTCATTCGTGTCTTTACTTTCTGCTGCTATACTCGTAGACATGCATGTGTAGGGTGTGCTTGACTTGCCATGAATGATAAAATCTGCCAACACTTAAAATTCGGAAAAAGTAGATTTTTATTTGGTCAAGTAGTTTAATCTTCCCCCCCCCCCTCTATACCTACTTTTGATCCTACAACATCTTGTATGATTTGTGTGTTGATCAACTTGATTCACTCTTTCACTTAGTCTTGATCAACCTTGTATCTTATCTTATCTCTTCATAAAGATGATGTCTGGATGGTAAAAATGAATGTTCACACAATCTTGTTTTTCAAGACATGCTTGCAATAAGCTCAACCCTCACATGACCAATCTTTGGATAAATCCTTGAATACCACCTTGGTCACCATATAAACTCCTTGAAACCAACACATGTACTTCAAGAAGTGTCTATGCACAAATCCTTCGAATATAACTAAAGGCAACCATTAGTCCATAGGGATTGTCAACAATTACTAAAACAACATATGGAGAAATATGCTCTAACATACACAGACCACAAGAGTTTGAAGTATATTTTCACTCAAAGGGAGTTTAACTTGAGGCAACGAAGATGGTTGGAGTTGATCAAGGATTACGACCTTAGTGTTCAATACCACCCTGCAAAGGCTAATGTGGTAGCATACGCCTTAAGCAGGAAGGCTTGTTCCTTGAATGTTACGATTAAGGAAAGGCTACTGACCTTGTGTGAAGAGCTTGAAAGCTTTGGCTTGGAACTGGTTACACCAGGATTTCAGGCCAACCTCGAAGCGAAGCCTACTTTAATGGATGATATTAAGGAAGCTCAAAAGGGACACGGTAGTATTGAAGGCATCAAGAGGAAGATGAAAGCAGACAAGGCCCCAGGATTCTCAGTGGATGAACAAGGAGTTGTATGGTTTGGGCCTTGCATCTACGTACCCAACAAAGTTGAGATCAAGAATTTGATCTTTCAAGAAGCCCATGACACTCTGTATTCCATCCATCCTAGAGGAACCAAGATGTACCAAGACCTCAAAGCAAGATTCTAGTGGCATGGCATGAAGAGAGAGATAGCCACTTTTGTTGTTAAGTGTGGCAATGCTAGAGAGCCAAAGCGGAGCATTAGTGACCCGTTAGATTGTTACAACCTTTCAAAGTGCCTGAATGGAAATGGTACAAAGTAGGGATGGACTTCAATACCGGTTTTCCCAGATCTAGCAAGGGACATGAATCCATTTGGGTCATCGTCGACCACCAGACCAAGGTAGCCCCCTTCATTCCCGTCAAGACCATGTATGATGGAAACAAGCTAGTCAGTATTTACATTGAGCATATTGTGAGCCTCCACAGAGTTCCAAAGGAGATCATGTTAGACCGAGGTACCTAGTTTACCTCAAGGTTCTGGAAGAAGTTTCAAGAAGCCATGGGAACCAAGCTATCCTTCAACACTGTTTTTCACCCCCAGACAAGCGGACAAACAGAACGAGTAAATCAGATACTCGAAGATATCCTTTGTCCTTGTGTTTTGGCATATGGATCCAAGTGGGAAGATTTCTTACCTTTTGTCTAGTTCTCCTACAACAACAACTACTAGTCCATCTTCATATGGCACCATTTGAGGTGTTGTACGGACGCAAGTGTCGCACTCCCCTCAATTGGTTAGATACTAGAGAAGGACTAGTCTTTGGACCAGAAATTATTCGTGAAGCCGAAAAGCAAGTTCAACTAGTCAAAGAGCATATGGAGACCGCCAAGTCAAGACAGAAGAGCTATGCCAACTCACACCACCGAGAAGTGAACTTCTGCATCGGTGATCATGTATATCTCCGAGTCATGCCTCACAAAGAAACCAAGCGCTTCCACGTGAAGGGAAAGCTCGCACCAAGACATTGGTCCCTTCAAGATCACCGCAAAGCAAGGAGAAGTTGCCTACTAACTGGAGCTACCTTCTGGGCTATCCAATGCGCACAATGTTCTCCATGTGTCACAACTCCGGAAGTGTCTCCAAGTTCCCAATCGCCCCGAGCTCTACAAGGACATCGATCATCAAGCCATCAACCTACAGCCAGACCTCACTTACCGTGAGAGGCTAGTTTGCATTTTGGATGAAGTCGAGCTCTGCACCCGAAGCCGCACCATCAAGTACTTCAAGGTCCAATGGATCAACCACACCGAAGCATAAGCAACCTGGGAGTGTGAAGTCTACCTTAGATCTGAGTTCCCTTAACTTTTTAGCGCCAGCTTAGGAATCTAGGGGACGAGATGCTTGTAAGGGGGGTAGGTCTGTAGCACCTTGTGTTTGTACAAATTTGCAATGTGATGAGTTTATAAAAAAATTGTACCAATTAAAACTTTTTGTGTGCTTGTGCATGATTGAACTGGTTGCTATTTGCTTGAGTGCTCGTTTGTGTTTTAATTCCCAAAAATTCTTCTACTCTCAAGAACTCCTCAACTTGGTACAAAACTTTTCCCCATGATCATGCAATGTGTATAGGACCAAACACTATTTTTATAAGATATTATTTTGGCCAAAAAGCATTTATCCAATTTAGGTTTTCTAAAACCCCTGAACTTAGGTTTGTACTATAAGTCCTCAAATTAGGGTGGATGTTTTACCCAAAGACTTCATTTGGAACCTACCATATATAAGACTTCCTGTTAGTGCATCTAGTGCCCCTGAGTGATTTTGGTGTATTGAAGACTTATAGGTTAAGAAACTAATGTGCTTGTGAGTATACACGGGTTCTATAAGTTGATGAGGAGTTTGATATATTTGGAGATTAACGACCCCTAAAATGAATCTCTTTAGCTCAAGACTTTGATGAAGACTTTGTTGAAGACTTTGGTATTCCCTGAAGACTTCGGAAATGAAGAATTCGGTGTGACCTTGAAGATATGAATGAGGACTATGAAGCGTGAAGATTTTTGTTTTCGTAGTTTCATTTCCTTTGTTTGGGTCATAGTGAACATCGTAATGTTAAAGGGGCCCAAGGTAATACTAAGCAAAATTTTCAAGTGATGCTCAACTCAAAAGCCTCAACCTGTCCAATCCTTAGAGTGAAGCCTTTGGAAATCTCTTATGGTTTAGTCCAGTTCTTTAGTGACAGAGACGAAGTTCTACTGGTCTGTGAGGAAATTGGTCTAACAAAGGAGTTAGGATTTCGCCAGTGCGAATTGCCTACAATGAGGAATATGATAAGCCCTGAGGAATTTGACAGTTCAAATTCCGAATGTTGTTGTGCTTAGCGCCATCTATCACCAATCGGCTTATCCACATAACGGTCATATCATTGGGGCATTTATGTCTTATCATGTCACGTTGCACCCTGGCTATAAATAGTCACCCCCACAACCACTAGTTGGTTGGCTGCTCTGAGAGAAAATTGACACTTGTCATTTGAGAGCAACCCATACTCCGAGGACTTTGAGAGATAATCATCAGTGAAGAAAAAACCCAAAACCAGACCACCAAACCAAAAGTGATTGAGCATCACTGAAGAGATTGTTCCTGTGTGGAACCGATGCTTTTTACCTTTGAAGACTGTGTATCTTCCAAACGGTTAGTGTGTCATGGTCTAGAGCATCCAGCGGTAAATTGTGGATCGCCGGGTGAACAGTTTGTGAGGGTTTTGGAAGTCTACCCTGAAGACTTACCACGAGTGTCCGGCGAGGATTGTGTGACCTTAGCTCAAGGAGAATACGTTAAGGACTATGTGTCCTGGGACTATGTGTCATCTGGATTAAATACCAGGCCGCTCCAAAGCAGATGTAGAATTGTCACAGAAGTTGGAACTGGGTCATCGAACCATTGTCTTCATCGAGCTACCTCTTTCCATCTCCTCAACCATTCTATTTCCTCATATACTTGTTGATGAAAATTATTGTTACTGTTTGAAGAATTTGACTGAAGACTTTCTCAATTTCCTCATCTCAAATTCTTTAGTCACCTTGTTATTCACCTGCTTATCCTATATCACGCTACATGTATCATGTGCATGCTTTATTTGACCATGATGACTATGTCATTGCTATGTTTCTCATGCACTTGAGTACTTATTCCGCTGCTAGTAGTTCATCACAATTCAAATTCCTCAAGTTAAAACTCCCCAGTGATGAATTTGTAAAAATTTCCTATTCACCCCCCCCCCCTCTAGTCAATATAACGCACTTTCAATTGGCACCAGAGCAAGGTACTCCCTTGTTCTGTGTGATTTTGGTTTAACCACCTGGATTTCTAGTTATGTCGACTGCAGGTATGATCAAGGTTTCTGCAGGCTGTCCTACCTTCGATGGGACGGACTACCCCTACTCGAAGAACAAGATGCGCATGCATCTTGAGGCAATTGACAATGATCTCTCATACGTTGTGGAAATTGGTGTTCCCTCTGTTACTCCCGCGGTCAATGTTGCTGATCTGAAGAGGTTCAAGCAACTCAATTATCAAGCCAACATTATCATGTGTGGTCATCTGAGCAAAGGTTAGTATGACAGGGTGAGTGCTTTGGAATCTGCTAAGCTTATCTAGGATAGGTTGTCCAAAGTCAACGAATGTGTTTCCACTCAACGTGACTGCTGAGTTGATGTTCTTCGCAATCTCTTCAACCACTTCAAAAGACTCAACAATGAGAATCTTCAACAAACTTTTGATCGTCTCACTGATATCTCCAACGAGCTTCAAGCACTTGGTGCCACTGACATCACCGACCACGAGGTGGTGAAGAAACTGTTGAGATCTCTTGATTCCTCATTCTATACACTAGCTTTGATGATTCAAGAGCATGTGAGACTACAAGTCACTTGATCCTGCTGATATACTTGAGAGACTCAAAACCCAGGAATTCCAACAAGCTGAGAAGAGAGACCTCTATGGGCCAAGCTATGGAAGATCCCGTGCACTAAAGGCAAAGGCAATATCCTCATCCTAAGGCGAAGAATCTGATAGTAGCCTCGGTGATACTGAAGAACTAAGTCAGGAGCTAGCAATGCTCGTGAGGAAATTCCAGAAGTTCTCAAGGAGAGGCCGGTTTGGAAAGTCATCAAAAAGTGGCCTCAAGAAATCACATTCCACATCAAGCGACTACAAGAAGAGAACTTGTCACAAATGCAAGAAATCTTGACACTTTATCTCTGATTGTCCTCTCTAGGAAAAAGAATCAAAGAAGAAGAAATGCAAGGACGACAGTTCTGATGACTCAAAGAAAAAAAATCTTCGAAGTCCTCATCATCAAAATCCTCATCTTCAAAGTCCTGATCACACAACAAGAATGGTTCCAGAAAGGCTCGGGCTTTCATTGGCAAGGAAATGGATTCTGAAGAAGAATCTAAAGAATATGAAGAACAGGAAGAATCTAAGGTGGAATCAAAATCTAGTGTTGCTAGCTTTGCTCTCGCTGCTGCTTTCATCAGCAAGTCCATCTTCAACGATGAAGAAAATGACTACCCCAATGACTCTGACATCAGCAATGATGATTATGCTCCCACCTATTGCTTCATGGCTAAAGGTTCCAAGGTACACAAGCATCATTCCTCCTCTGAATCAAGTGAAGGTGAATTTTATGAATGTGTGAAACCTAGCTATTCCAAACTTTCTAACATTGCCACTAAGCAACAAAGTTCACTTGAAAAGTTTCAGAAACTGTTAGACAAAAGTCATGATCTGTTGAATGAGGAAGTGGATCAAACTCAAACTCGGACTGATGATCTCAAAAGTCTTCAGTCAAAGTATGATAACCTTCAAAGTCATCATAATGCTCTCTTAGTCGATCATGAGAAGCTTTCTTATGAATTTCTTCAAAGAAAGCAAGATCTTGAGAAACTGAGAGTGTCTCATCAGGATCTTCAAAGGCACAACGATTCGTTACTTTCTCAACACATCAGTAACGCTTAGGAAAATTTGTTCCACCTTGTTTGAGATGCATCGAATGTGAAACTGCTAATTCTTCACCTAAATGTTCAAATGCTTCTATTGTTGCAAATTCTTCAACTATCTCTATGGTCACAAATTCCTCATCTAAGGATACCACAAGTATCATTGACGAAAATGCGGGGTTGAAGGAATTGTAATGGACAGGCATATGCAAAAGTCTCAAAGGGCATCAAACCATTTGCGATGTGCTCAAAAAGCATATTCTGAACAGGAACCCTAGGAAAGAGGGTATTGCATTTGAGAGGAAACTCAATGCTGATGGATCCTACTGGAAACATGAGCAGTACCCCAAAACCTCATGGTTGCTGCAAAAGGACCTCCTGTAGATCCATCCACTTTATCTGGCTTTACTTGTGAAACTTCATATTCCTGTGATGAGTCAATTGACTCCAACTACAAATTCTTAAAAAATCAGAATGGTGGGGTATTCGCCAGATTTGTTGGAACTAACTATAGGAACGGTTCACCTATGAGGAAAATCTGGGTTCCCAAGAGCTGCTTGGAAAATCATCAAGTGAATGTCCTCACGACATCAGCTATGAAGAAAAGGAATCCCAGATCAAATTCCTCATATGGACCAAAGTCTTCACTTGGACCAAATTCCTCAAATGGTCAAAAGCATCACTCTCGTGCTAATGCATATGTTTCTTAGGGAAAATCTTAGAGTTATGAATATGTGCATTATTCTTCAAATCATTATGTTCATAAGTCCTCGAAGAATTTCTCTGCTTATTCATTTGAGTAGTCTAACCCTCGTCATGTGACATGAAGTGCATTAGCTTCAATGCCTCCCTTCTCATATGGAGCTCGCAGAATGATGAACTCTTTGCCACCGCTCCAGATGTGGGTGGTGAAGAAATTGAACTAATCTCTTATGGAGAGTTAGGTCTCCACACGAAATTGAATGTCTCATGAATTTGCTAGAGACCTGAGGAAATGCTTGAAAGGACGTAAGCTAATCATGTAGAAATGAATTCCTCATTTCTCACGTCCTCAGACTACTTTACTTACTATGTTGTGTCATGAAATTCTGTCTGGTGAATTTGCTGTCATATTATTCACTCTGAAGCATATGAGCTCTTAAGTTGTATTCATCTGCAGGATGAAACTCAAAAAGCTATTGAGTGGGTCCTCGTTAGTGGATGCACATACCACATGACTGGTGACAAGACTCTACGGATGAATATACTGCTTGCCTCATCTCATCTGAAGCATATCACCTACGCTGACAAAGGAAAAAAGCAAGGTATTGGGTCTAGGTAAGGTTGCAATATCAAAGTACCTACACATGGATAAAATAATGCTTGTCGAATCCCTCAGATTCAACCTCATGTATGTCTTAATGCTTTGTGATCTTGATATGGTTGTCATCTTTGGTAAATATCGTTGTGTTGTTGTCATGGAATCTGACAAATCCAAAGTCTTCAAAGGCTTTAGGAGAGGAGACTTGTGTGTTGTTGATTTTTTTACAGGTCCTCAGCCTGCCACATGTCTACTTGCAAAGTCTTGAAAAGGCCGGTTGTGGCATCGACGACTTGGACATGCTGGCATGAGGAACTTGCACACGCTCGTGAAGCAAAAGCACATCATTGGCATTGAAGGTGTCAAATTCCTCTAGGACCACCTATGTGGCGCTTGTGAGTGTGGAAAGATGACCAGATCCAAGCATCCCTCAAAGACAATCATGACCACTACTCAGTCTTTATAATTGCTTCACATGGATCTATTTGGCCCCACTCATTATGCCACACTAACAAATATTTACTGTTTGTATAGATTTGTTATTGTTGATGATTACTCTCTTACACTTGGGTGCATGCTATTCTTTACAAGTCTAAGGTGTGGGATGTCTTCACACGATTTGCTTCAAGGGCCACAACTAATTTCGGCGTCAAGATCAAGCACATCAGGAGTGACAATGGGACTGAGTTCAAGAACACTGGTCTTGATGAATATCTTGAAGTACTTGGTATTACTCATGAGCTATCTGCCCCATATACTCCTCGGCACAATGGCGTCGTGGAGCGCAAGAACAAGACTCTTGTTGAGATGGATCGCACTATGCTTGATGAATAAAAGACTCCTCGTCACTTCTGGCCTGAGGCAATCAACACTGCTTGCCACATCATCAATAGGGTATATCTTCACAAATTCTTCAAGAAGACTCCATATGAACTCATCACTGACAAGAAACCCAATGTGAGTTATTTTAAAGTCTTCCGTGCTAAATGGTGGATTCGAGATCCTCATCACAGTTCTAAATTTGCACTGAAAGCACATGAAGATTTTATGCTTGGTTACGGAAAGGACTCGCACACCTATAGAGTCTTCAACACCTACCACAACAAGGTTGTTGAAACTATAGATGTGCGGTTTGATGAAACTAACAGCTTGCAAAGAGAGCACCTGCCTCCTCTGCTAGATGAAATTGAGGGAGTCCTGGATTAAGGGGTCCCCGAGAGGCCGACCTATTTCTATGGGACGGACTATATGGGCCACTTACCGAACATAGGATTCATGGAAGGCCTTATCTACAAGATGGAAGCTTCGAGAAGTAAGGCTCGTGCTCCACGTTTGATGTAGCAAATAGGCATGTTTATCTCTTCAACATGTAACCGACCATGTGTAAACCCTAGGTACCCTCGGCGTCTATATAAGCCGGAGGGTTTTAGGTTATAGAGACAGAACAACTCATCTAGGGTTAGCTATGCGATCTCGAGGTAGATCAACTCTGTAACCCCCCATACCATCAATACAACCAAGCAGGACATAGGGTATTACCTTCATAGGAGGGCCCGAACCTGGGTAAATCGGTGTCCCCTTCGTCTCCTGTTACCATCGGTTCTAGTATCACAGTTTGGGATCCCCTACCCGAGATCCACCGGTTTTGACACTGACATTGGTGCTTTCATTGAGAGTTCCTTTGTGATCACTCAAGGTATCGATGTCTCGCCTTGTAATCAACAAAGAGGTCTGCAATATGGACACTTTCATCCCCAGACAGATCTTTTCCTTTGGCAGCGTTGTCCTGCACACCGACCCGACCAGCCATCTAGGCTGAGTCGAGAGCTTCGCCCCTGATCGAGAGTTCAGATTCGAGAACCTAGAGTTCTTCTTAGACTCTGGGGCCACTTGTCACTAACCGGGCTTGCGACTTCATTTGCCATGCCCAAAGACTCCGAGGCTTTAACCTCGAGTTCCTTCTCCGGTCACACTAGTGGGGTCAACCACGGTGGTGTACCCAATCCTGGTCCAGATCCGGCCATAGTGCTGGAAGGCTGGACACTCGTTCTTGCCGAACATCCTTCTCCTTCAGACGCATAGGGGGTCAACCCTGAAGATTCCGAACAGTATGACCCGAGCAAGCCCTCGGCGTTCGATGAAACTCTAGATCGGATCTCCTCGATGGAAATTTCCGATGATCCAGCCCCGATCTCCATTTAGATCGGCTACAGTATGGGCCAGGACGAATTTTTTGACCCACCCACCACCCACTTGATATCCACAGTCAAAGATTTAACCGACATGCTAGACTATGCCTCCAATGAGGCAGAATAAATGGATTAAGAGGACTACGCCCCCACCACTATTAATACCGGGCGATGGGCCACCACTTCTACATATGACGTCTACATGGTGGACACTCCTAATGGCGACAAAACGCCTAATAATGACGGTGACAAGTCGGGCGACACACTGACAAGGCACCGGAAACTGCATAAGCGGTCCAAAGGCAAAAAGGGAAGGAAAGCTATTATCGGCACCAGGGGTGGAGTTACCCCCGAGGACCGCGGCGACCCTGATGTCCCCAAACACCCGTTAGAGGGTCAGGAAAGGCCTAAGGACAAGAACAACCCCGATGACTTCAATGGTTCCGAGGACGCTAACTACCTCCCCCTGTCGAGGAGGAGGACATCCCGGAAGCCGATGACTTGGACATCCCTGATAACCATGAAGATCAGGAATTGTTCAGACAGCAGCTCATAGCGATAGCTCGCAGGCTAAAAACTAAGGAATGGCAGCTTAAAGCCGAATAGGATGACCTCAATGATCGATGGACAAGAGTCCTCTCAGCTGAGGAAGGACATGGTACCGGTCTGTCGGACCAAACCAAGAGCTATCTAAGAAGAGCTGCTACCGCAATTTGACAATGAGCTCACCGATACTCCATCTCCGAAACATACTCCATACGACAAGCCAGACCGCCCTCCTCGCGGGCGTGATCATACGGCTGACGATGCTGGTTATAGGCCAGCAATACCCCGAAGACGGGGAAAGGAGCCACTAGAGCCCAATGGCAGGTTTGACCTGCATGATGACTTAGATCATAGAGCAGGCCGTACAAGATAGGTACAGACCATGGCTCGGCCGTAGAGATAACAGAGACCGGGAACGTAACCAAGCTAGAATAGATGTCGATTACAGGCGTGACATAGCTCAGGTTTGAGGCACTGCTCACCTGCTATGTTTCACAGATGAGATGATGCGACATCAGTTCCCGGAAGGGTTTAAACCCGTGAACATCAAACAATAGAATGGGACAACTGGCCCAACCGTATGGACCGAGGACTTCCTCCTCCACATCCACATGGCTCGAGCAGATGATCTCCATGCCATCAAATACCTCCCCCTTAACCTCAAGGGGCCAGCTCAGCACTGGCTAAATAGCCTCCTAGAAAACTCCATCGGATGCTGGGAAGACCTGGAGGATGCATTCCGCTCTAACTTCCAGGGAACCTATGTTCGGCCGCCAGACTCCTCCGACCTAAGTAACATCATGCAAAAACCTAGAGAGTCTGCACGACAATTCTAGAATCGGTTCTTGACCAAGAAGAACCAGATTGTCAACTGCCTGGATGCCGAGGCAATAGCCTCTTTTAGGCATAATATTCGGGATGAATGACTAGCTCGCTAGCTCGTCCAGGATAAACCTCGAACCATGTTCGCCCTTACTTCCCTGATGACCCGCTTTTTCATGGGCGAAGACAATTGGCTAGCAAGACGCAGCCACAACTCCGAAAAGCCCGGAACCTCCGAGGTTCGGGATGGCAACGGGAAGCCCAAGCGCAACAAGAACAAGCGTCGGCACAATAACAGTGATGTCGATGATATGGCCGTCAACGCCGGCTTCCGCTCCCATCCTAGGCAGCGGAAGAATCCTCCTAAAGGCAATCGTGACGGACCCACTCCGCTGGAAAAAATCATGGAAAGGCCTTGCCAAATCCATGGGACCCAAGAAAAACCCGCCAACCACACACACCGCAATTGTTGGGTGTTTAAACAGGTCGGCAAGCTCCCACCCGAGGATCAAAGCAAGAGCCCTCACAGCGAGGATGAGGATGAGCCTCGGCGTCCGATTGGTGGCAATCAAAAGAAATATCCTACGGAAGTCAAGACAGTAAACATGATATACGCCACCCATATACCCAAGAAAGAGAGGAAGTGCTCCCTTCGAGAGGTCTGTGTTGTAGAGCCCGTGGCCCCGAAGTACAACCCATGGTCGGCATATCCGATCATCTTTGATTGGTGCGATCACCCGACTAGTATCCATCATGGGGGTTCGGCCGCACTTGTCATTGACCCCATTATCGATGGGTATCCCCTCACAAAAGTCCTAATGGACGAAGGAAGTATCCTTAACCTGATTTACTCAGATACGGTGAAAAAGATGGGCACAGATCCATCACGAATTAAACCCAGTAACACTACCTTTAAAGGGGTGATTCCGGGTGTCGAAGCCCAATGCACGGGCTCCGCTACCCTGCAAGTTGTGTTCGGCTCACCCGATAACTTTCACAGCGAAGACTTGATCTTAGACATTGTGCCCTTATGCAGTGGCTATCGCGCCCTACTCGTCCTGACAACATTCACTCGTTTCAACGCCATCCCACATTACACATACCTCAAGCTCAAGATGCCTAGCCTGAAAGGGGTCATCAATGTTAACGGCAATATGGAGCGATCTTTACAAACTGAGGAACATGCGCCGGCCCTAGCGGCCAAATTTAGTTACAAAGATGATCGGCAAGTTCCGGCATCTGCCGTAAAGGCATGCAAGGTCGGGAAGCGAGCTCGGCTACAGGCCGAACTCTCAGAGCCTTCCTCCCCCCTCCAATAGGGACTTACCCCCCATCGCACGCCTCTAGGACCAGGGAAATATGTGCCAATAAGGCACAACTTTGCACTTAAAATTCCATGGGCAGAGGTGGGGAAACAAAGGTGGGAGTCTGGCTGGACTGGATTACTACCATTCAATATGCAGGGACCGTAGAAGGGCCCACCAAGGGCATAAAGTTTATCCATAATTCGGCAACTTTTCAAGACCTTGTTTGCAAGATCCGTTCGCCTAACAGCCAAATATCAGGAGTAAACTAGCAACAGGGCACATCGAGGACGTAAGGCCATCAATCAAAGACCCTTGGTACAACCACTCATGTAATCTCTTTTTTCACATACCTATAAGCAGTTGCTTCGGCACTCTGAGTAATAAGAGTTATGGAGAAAACAAATATATATAGCATCATTTTACATGTTTGTCTAGTTGTCCTTTTTGGCACATATTTTCCTCTTCTCCATGTTCTCGCGACACAGTTCGATATGTTACGACGCAACCGGATAATATACCGGGGGCTCGAGCTTACAAACAAATCACCTTACGTATGTTTTATTATGTGTTTGGCTTCTTGGAGTTCACTTTATATGCATTGGTTCCAAACTATGTCTTGGGTCAATAGTTGGGTTGTCCAGCTCCTGTGCTTGCCCCTTTAAGTTCCGCTCGCTCGGCTAAAAGGGCAAAGGTAGACCCCTGTGATTGTGTTTTCGGTTAGTCTGGTCAAGCACCTTAGTGGAGAAAGCCAAAAACTAACCATCATAGTATGCGAGAGCCGGTCTGTGAATCCGAGCATGAAGTGTTGTACTTACATCCTCGTCAGAGGATATTCCGTGTTGTGTGAGGGGTTTGCTACCCATCCGAACCATGTGATGTTGGCCTTAGCCGCGGTTCATCCGAACATCACAACACTCCGGGGGCTATTCCTTAGCCCCTCGCAACCCTTTTCGCGCCCCTACGGCTAAGTGAAAGAAATAAGGCACTATAGTATGATTGCCTAGTCCGCCGCACTCTACCGTGTTCAGGTTCCGATCACTCGGCTAAGGAATATCGTGCATTGGCAGAGACACCCCATGTAGTATCTATATGGGGGATGAAGCCGACGACTCGCATCTTTTAGTTTCAAATGGCCACACAGGAGTTATAAAGGAATGCAAAAACATCAAAGCTGAATAAATAACTTATAACATTAAAAACTTTGAAAAGTCTTTGGAAGCATTACAATTCATTCGAATACATTATCGCCCGAACACTGAGAAGCTATCGCCCGAGCACCTTCTATTACTTCAGTGAAGTATAGCTCGGGGCGACTATGCACCTTCCCGGGAGGCAGTGGGGAAGTGGCTACCTTCATCGGATCCAGCCCTGGCCAATGCACCTTAGCCTTGGCAAGGGCCATCGGGACTCCCTCGATGCAGGAGGAGTGCTTCACTGTGTCAAGGCGGGGTGAAGCGGCTATTAACGTCTGCGCCAGGCCAAAGTAGTTGCCTAGCAGCAGCTCGCCGGGCCATAGGTGGATGTAGAGGTCCTTCATGGCTGGCTCCGCCATCTGGTGTACCTCCATCAGCTGCTTCAGCTGCTCCACGAGAAGAGGAGCACGCTCGGGGGCTCCGAACTGTGCCCATAACAGACGAGCTTCATCTCCTTCTTCCCTCGAGGCAAACAGCTAATTAGCGTCCGCCACGCTCTTCTGGAGATCGGAGGAGGCGCCTGACGAACGCCATACCTGGGAAACCAATTTGAATTTGCTATCCCCAAAGACGCATTGTAGTAAGTATGGCTTACCATCCATTATGTCCTTCGCTTAACGGACCTGCTCCTCATAGAACCGCCTGCCCACCCGCTCCTTCTGAAGATCATTCTTCAGGGTGGACAGTTTGGCCGTGCTCTCCTTGTCCTTCTTCTCAAGGGCCTCGCACTTCTGGTTGGCATCCTTGAGCTCCCACTGGACCTCCGCCACACGAGCCTCATGCTTGTCGCTGGTGGCTCGCAGGGCGGAGAGGGCAGTAGCCGCTTCTTTGGCCGCTGCCCTCTCGACGGCCGCTTGATCTTTTGCTTGTTGGAGCTTGGCCTTGAGCCTCTCCACCTCTTTCGCCGAAGTTGTGTAAACATTAAACACTATGATAAACTGCATTGACAGTGTTCGATCAAAGGTGTTCGGGCAAAGGTATTCGGATTATTTTTGACCAACCTTGTGCCTCGTCGAATCTTCTGTTGAGGGCATCAAATTCATCCTCAAAGCACTTGAGCTTCCGATTTAGTTCATCCTGCTCAGCGCCATTTATGGCCGCCGCCCATGACGAAGCCTGTAATACACATGTCGTTGACATATTACATGGGTTCTATACTCCTGAACTATATTCAATCTGATCATATGTTCGACCTTATTAGGGGCTAATCTAATGCTCTGGACACATAATTTGTATCTAGTCCAGAATCGGGTCCATGATTGACCCCTAGGTAAGTTTTCAAACTCCCCTAGGACTCGGGGGCTGCCATGTACATAATAATAAAAATAAGTAAAAACTTTGCAGATAAGAGTTTCATGTGACTTACTTGAAAATCCACCAGGAGACCTTTCAAGGCCTCCTTTAGTCCGTTGTCGACGGACTGAATGCTCTGTAATACTGCACCCATAAGGGTGTGGTGCTCCTCGGAGATGGAGGCGCTCGGTAGAGCCTCCTTCATGACCGGCCACCCATTGGTCGGTGGCGCCGGAGGTGATCAAATAACCTGATCACTGACCGGGGTTTGAACCAGTACCTCCGGAGGCATAGTGCGCTCCGGAGATGCCCTTAGAGGGGATTGAGCGGCCACTCGTCTGGCCTCCTCAGTGTCCGGGAGGGTACCTCCCCCCAGTCTTCAGTGATCGAAGGATTAGCCTCGGCCATTATGTCATCTCCCCCACCGCCGGTGCTCGGCTCCTTAGGAGCATGTTGGGATGATACCTCCGCAGTATCCTTCGTGGCGCTAGGAGTGGCGGGATGCGAGGCATTCCCGCTCTCCACTAGTTCGGTGGGTGGGGTCTCCCCGTCTGATATCTGATCGATGGGAAGGATGCGTAGGGGGCTGCAAAATCAATAAGCAGTTGCGTGTTAATAAACTCTAAACCTGTTAAACGACGAACAAGGGGTCTTCGGATCCTAACCTTCGGGCCGGGGGCTTGACCCTGAGGTTCCTTCGTTGAACTACCTCAAGGTCATCGGACTCAGTGTCTGAGTCCAAGCTGTCGTCAGACAAGATCACCTGTGCCCGATGCGTTCTCTTCTAGGCAGGAGCGGGTACCTCCTTCGGGGCGCCCGATGACGTCGCCCTCTTTCTTGCGAGGGGGAATTTCCTTCCCCATCGACTTCGTCCTCCTCTTCTTCGTCCTACTCCTCCTCTTCCTCTTCCTCCTCATGCTCCTCTCAATTCAAGGAGACATGAGTTTCCCCGGACACAGTCTCTGACTGGTCCCTGATGTGAAGGCCACCCCTGTCTGGTTTCTTCTTCTTCTCCTTCTTCGTGGGGGCCTCATAAGGCTTCGCCAAGAACTTTTCCGCCAACAGCCTGGACCTGGCGTCTTCGGGCTGAGGTGCCGGACTACTGATGTTAACGGCTTTCCTTAGCCATTTCTGCAAGGGAATGATCGGAAGAAATGTTATGGGTCCTCTTTGAGAAAAGTAAAGCCGATCAAGCAAAAGTGTACCATACCTCGATGGCGGGCTTGGAGGCGTGGAGGCCCCTGTCTTCCTCCTTGGATGGCTAGCTCTCGTGTGACTTGAAGAGCACCTTCCATAGCTTCTTCCGCGTAGTGCGGAAAAGGTTTCGGATTGTGGGCGCATCATCAAGCTGAAGAGCCCACAAGGGAGTATCTCGGCGCTGGCAGGGGAGGATCTATCTCTGGAGCATCACCTAGACCACATTGGTCAGCTTGATGTCCTTCTTGTCCATGGAGCCAATGCGCTTCTGCAGGTCGCTCACCTCCTTGATCGGTCCCCAGCTAAGGCCCTTTTTGAGCCATGAAGCTAGTCTGGTGGGGGGACCGGATCTGAATTCGGCAGGGGGAATCTGACTTTCTTCTCGTGGTTCTGTGATGTAGAACCACTCCTTCTGCCACGCCTTGATGGTGTGAATGAAGGTGTCTGATGGCCACACGACGCGGGTGAGCTTGCCGATGAAAGCTCCGCCGCAGTTTGCATGCTTCCCGCTGACGCACTTCGGCTTGACGTTGAACACTTTGAGCCATAGACCAAAGTGTGGCTCGACTCACAGGAAAGCCTCACAGACGAGGATGAATGCCGAGATGTGCATGAAAGAGTTCGGCAGGAGGTCGTGGAAGTTGAGGCCGTAGAAAAACATCAACCCCCTGGCAAAGGGGTGGAGCGGGAAGCTTAACCCCCAGATGAAGTGAGGGAGGAAGACCACCCTTTCGCCTGGCCCGGGAGTGGGGATCACTTGGCCCTCCTCCGGTGCGCGATGACGGATGTCAGCGGAGAGGTATTCGGCCTTCTTGAGGTCAAGGATGTCCCGGTCGGTGACCGTGGAGGCCTCCTACTGGCCATTGGAGCCTTCCATTAATGAGCTCGGAGGTGGGGACAGAAGACCTAGATTTGTGCTTCGGAGGCACAGAGGAATGGAAGACGGAGAAGGCAAAAGAGGAGCGTGAATAGGCTTTGGGGTTTTCTTCCCCTTTTAGGAGGCTTATCTATTCGGTCTTCCCTCACTGCACCGTGAATCGCTCTGTTTCCCGAGACCTGAGAGTCGTTGCAAGTGCATGATTAAACATATCCCATGTAAAACGGGGCACGATCGGCACATTGATAGATCGTGTTGATTAAAACGGCCTCGAACCGCGAATCGAGCTTTTGTAACTAGCTTGGTAGTCGTGACGGGTTGTGACCTTTCGTCAGAGAAGTCATCAAAGGAACATTATTTACCCCCTGGCGTTTGGCCTTCAAGGCCGACCTATTTACAGTGTTCGGATGTGCCACTATGCGTAAGGCTACTTGTCATCGGAGGCCGAACTAAGTTTGGCGGGAAGAACTCACCTCGCAAGCCAAAGACTCTGATCGTGAGAAGCAATTAAAGTTGAGACCCTTGGCATTGGAGGCAAGTTTGGGGGCTACTGAGGGAGTCTTGGATTAAGGGGTCCTTGGGAGGCCAACCTATTTCTATGGGCCGGACTATATGGGCCACATACCGAACACAGGATTCATTGAAGGCCTTATCTCCAAGATGGAAGCTCCGAGAAGTACGGCTCGTGCTCCACGTTTGATGTAGAAAATAGGCATGTTTATCTCTTCAGCGTGTAACCGACCATGTGTAAACCCTAGGTACCCTCGGCATCTATATAAGCCGGAGGGTTTTAGGTTATAGCGACAGAACAACTCATCTAGGGTTAGCTATTCGATCTCGAGGTAGATCAACTCTGTAAACCCCCATACCATCAATATAACCAAGTAGGACATAGGGTAATACTTCCATAGGAGGGACCGAACCTGGGTAAATCTATATCCCCTTCGTCTCCTGTTAGCATCGGTCCTAGTCTCACAGTTCGGGACCCCCTACCCGAGATCTGCCAGTTTTGACACCAACAGAAATGTCTCTTGAGGAATTCATTAAGTTGAAGGCAACTAAAGATATCATACCCACTAAAGAACCTCAACCTATTGAGGAAGTCATTCCAACCAATGAAGACATTCATGCTGATACACCTGAAGAAAATGGTACTAAAGAAAATCCACAGCATCGTCAACCAGCTCATCCAAGAGTTAAAAATGAAGTGCAGATTGACAAAATCTTTGACGACATCAATGCACCAGGTCCCCTCACTCACTCAAAAGCTTCACATTTGTCTAACTTTTGTGGGCATTTTTATTTTTTCTCTATCATATAGCCCACCAAAGTTGATGAAGCATTCAAGGAGCCTGAGTGGATTCAAGCTATGCAAGAGGAATTGCATCAATTCAGACTCCATAATGTGTGGGAACTTGTCAAGCGGCCAGATCCTTGCAAGCATAACATCATAGGTACCAAGTGGATCTACCGCAACAAGCAAGACGAAAATGGCCTAGTGGTGAGGAATAAGGCTCGTCTTGTAGCTCAAGGCTACACACAGGTTGAGGGAATTGACTTTGATGAAACTTTTGCACCTGCTGCTAGACTTGAAGCTATTCGCATATTGCTTGCTTATGCTAACCATCATGATATCATCTTATATCAAATGGATGTGAAAAGTTCATTCCTCGATGGTAAGCTTGAGGAAGAAGTCTATGTTGCTCAACCCCTAGGTTTTGAAGACCCTAAGCATCCTGACAAAGTCTTCAGACTCAACAAGGCCTTCTATGGACTCAAGTAGGCCCCTCGGGCATGGTATGACACTCTGAAGGAATTCATCATGAAGAAAGGCTTCAAACGCAGTTCACTCGACCCAACTCTTTTCACAAAATCCTATGACAATGAATTATTCATATGCCAAATATATATAGACGATATTATCTTTGGCTATAATGACAAATGTTATAGTGATGAATTTGCCTATATGATGAGTGAATAATATCAAATGTATATGATGGGGGATTTGAAATTCTTCTGAGGTCTTCAAATTGGTCAACAAAACAATGGCATCTTCATCTCTCAAGAGAAATATCTCGAGGATGTACTGAGGAAATTCAACATGCAAGACTGCAAAGGCGCCAAAACTCCAATGCCTTCACAAGGCCACCTTTGCATAGTTGAAAATGGTAAAGATTTCGATCAGAAGGTATATCACTCCATGCTTGGCTCTTTATTGTATCTATGTGCATGTAGGCCAGATATTATGCTTAGTGTTTGCATGTGTGCCCAATTCCAAGCAACACCAAAGGAATCACACCATAAGGCTGTGAAACATATTCTTCGATACTTAGCTCACACACCAATGCTTGGATTATGGTATCCCAAGGACTCAAATCTTCACCTCTTTGGATACTCAGATGCGGACTATGTTGGAGATCGTGTGGATCACAAATCAACCTCAGGCACATGTCATTTTCTCGGACGATCCTTAGTCTGTTGGTCCTCAAAGAAGCAGAACTACCTATCATTATCTACTGCGAAGCTGAGTACATTGCTGCTGGTTCATGTTGCGCTTGGTTGCTGTGGATGAAACAAACCCTCAAGGACTATGACATCTAGGTGAAGAATGTGCCTCTCTACTGTGACAACGAGAGTGCTATCAAGATTGCTTACTACCCAGTTCAGCATACCAATACCATGCACATCCAGATTCGTCATCACTTTCTTCGAGATCATGTACCCAAGGGCGACATCTCCATCGATCACGTGGACACTAAATAACAACTAGCTAATATTTTCACTAAGCCCTTGGATGAAAGGAGATTTGGCTAGTTGCGGTGTGAGCTAAATATCCTAGAATCTTTGAATGTTCTTTGAAAAGACACACATCCTAACACTTATGCAAAATTGATGACTTAGATGTGTAACACACGAAGTAACGTTTTCCTTCAAGCAATGAAGAATAACCCTCTAAGTGTGAAGAAATTAATGAAGAATTTCATTCTCGAGACCCTACAACAATTCTACGCGGTGTCTGAAATATTATATATATATATATATATATATATATATATATATAAGTTTTCATGTCCTCAACATCATTCACTTATGGCTAATTCTTCAAGTCGATTTTCATCTAAGTGAATGTGATCGGACACGTTCCCCCTCTATGCTAAACTCAACCCAGTTTGTTCACAAATTCTTCATATGCGTTCTACTTTGAAACTCGTTAAAAGTCTTCACTGAGTCCTTGTCAGCTGAAGAATTTGCGAACGGAAACTTTAAAATTTTCACTTTCAGATTTCGGCGCGTGCCGCTCAAACCGTTCCGATTTCCACAATTGTTAAACCCACGATCCCCCACTATATCAACTACATAGTATGTGGGTAACACCTGTCGCGTGGAGAGCAAGGGTTACGGGGTAATCTAGTACAAAATCTTCGGAGTAGTCATTTTTTACTTTGGCTATAAATACGCCTTCCCTTCCCCCTTTATCGAGTTACTCCTCACTTCCCTCTCTCCCGAGCTCAAACCTAGCGTCGCCGCTAACTTCATCGTTGTCGGAGAAGAAAAGCTTCACTGCCTTGACCTCCCCGTCGCCGTACTCATGCCGACTGCAGACATCTTCACTCTGTTGTCGTCGTAGCTATCTTTCGTCCCCCAGTTAGGGTGCGGGAGATCTGCACGGATGAACTTCTCACTTTCACCTCTCTGTTCATCGTGTTCTTCATGAGGGTAATTAAAATCTAATTTTACTCCCCTACTTTCATCTTCATGATTTTCACAAAATCCTCAAAAGGTGTTTATTCTTCGAGAATCATCTTCTTAAACACCTCATATATTTCATTCCCTTGATGTGTTTCTCTAAGTTATGATTTTCTTCAAGATTCCTCAATTGTGTGGATCCACAAAATCTGCATAACTCTGGAACCTAAGACAAGAACACTTAGTGAAATTCCTAAAGCAATCTATGGTCAAACTCCTCAACTTGATATATTTTGCAAAATTTCTGAGAAAGCATATGACATGTTGAAGTTCTTCACGCCTATACTCTATTCAGAGGTACAAAATGTCTGCTGATGAATCACTAGGTTCTCATCAACTTAACTCATTTGCAGCGTTCCTTGAAGAAAAATTGCATACATCTTCAGAATCTTCAAAAGTTCAAAGTCATCAAGTGAAGAAAATGGTTGATGGCAAAAGGCCCGAGAAGGGTGGAAAGAAGGCTGAACAAAACACTGCATTTGAAATCCCTCATGATATATATGCTGAGTACTATACCCCTGATGAGGAAATCTATGGGAAGGAAACCTGTGAAAAACACAAAATCAGCATTCAAAGGATTGAAAGGAGGTGGGTGAAGGAATGGAGAGAATACGAATATGTCACCCCTAAATACATCAAGAAGTTCGACCTCAAACCTCCTTACAAAAGGGCTCCTCATGCTGCTAATCAAGAAGTTGATCCCACTAGCGTTGCTCGTGGTGAGGACTTTCCTGTCAAAGCAATTCAATGAAGACTTTGTTGATGTTTTAGTTGCTTCCTATGCTGCTGCCTCTGCCTCTATAACTATTGTGCTGAAGAAGTCAACATCAAAGGCAAATTCCTCAACCTCAATGCCCTCACGGCCAAGTTCTTCAAAGTCTGCTTCAAAGTCCTCAATGCAAAATCCTCAAGCAACTTCCTCAAAGGCTGCCAAAATTCCTTTAGTAACTGCACAATCCTCAGCAGCAGCCACAAAGTCCTCGACACCAGAGCATCTTGCAACATGTGAGAGGACTACTAGTTTTTCAGTTGCTTTAGGGGCTTCATCAAGTTCATCAGCCGAAGCATATTCCATAACAAGTCCTTCTCTGCTAAAGATGAAATCTACTGCTGGACGAGGTACTCGCCCAAGTCCTCATCCTAAGAGAGTTGTGTTTCAAGTACCTTCAAATTCTTCAGATGATGAAGCTGATGATGAGGAACTTGAGGAAATCATTAGAAACAAGCAAGAGAGAGTGGATCAAGCAAAGGGCACTCAAATTCCTCTCTTGTTGGATCCAAAGACTGTGCTAAACTTCATCGATATTTGGCACAAGGCCCCAACACTCTAGTTGATGATTTGAAACTGCCTCCTGGTCTGGATCATGTCCTCACTGCTTTCATCGCTGAAGAAAAGTGAAAGTATGAGAAAGCTCGTCAAACCAAAAAGGCTCGGTACAAGGAGAACTTCATGAAGAACAACGTTCTTAAGCTATCTCCAGAACAACTGGTCTCTATGCAAAAGGAGATCAAAGGCCTCAGCGAGGAATTTGATCACTACTATGCTGATTGGCAAGGAGCCAAGGTTCGGTTCGTCAAAGTGGCTAACAAGGCCATCAAGGACCATAATAGGAGGGTTGCATCTCGATCGCAACCACAAATTCCTCAGGTTGGAATTTCTGCTCAGCCTGCTGAAGAAACTGCAAGCGCAACTGAAGAAATTCAGGCTGTTGAAGAAACTGCAAGCACAACTGAAGAAATTCAGGCTTCTGAAGAACCTGCCAGGGCAACCTTCACTATTGCGCCTGAAAAAATTGCTAGGCCAGCTGAAACTTTTGTTGCGCTTGAAGAAATTGAGTCAACTAGGGCGACTGCATCAGTCGTGCTTGAAGAAATTGCTCCATCTTCACCTCATTCTCAAACTACAAAGTGTTCAAGGGTGAATAATTTCAACCTTCCTTCTGCATCAGAAGTGAAGAAAACAAAGGCAGCGGAGAAGAAGGATGCACACAAAATAAAAGCATCAACTTCATACTCCTCAGCTATGAAGAAGTTGAAGACACTAGCAAGTTCTTCAACTAAGCCCATTGGTGCTACTCCAATCTCCTCCGTGTCTCCTTATGAGATTGTCCCATTTGGTGTTGACTATGTCATGCCAAATGAAAAAGATCAAGTAAATCATTATGCTGCTTCCTCAGAGCAGATTGATGAAGAAATAGAGGTGGAAGCAAATGCTTCAACCCCTTTGGTATCATGGCCCCAGCCTCAGTTAACTACTGCAGAGGTTGGCGTTGAATAAATTGAAGAGGATGTGGACATTGGAAATACCACTCCACTGATTAATGACGAATATTGGGAAGCTCCTCACTCCAATTCACTAATGACCCCTCCCCTCACCCAAATTCCTCATTCACCTGCCTAGATGAGGAAATTCAAACAGAGCCTGAAGGTTTGGCAACACCTCTCGCATCTATTCCTGAAGAAATTCCAGCAGCATCAGCTGAATAAATTCATGCCCAGACCGCACTTGAGAAAATTGCTGCTCGGAATCCTCGGTCTGAAAAAGTTCCTGCCATGTCAAAGGAGATTGTGGGCCGCTTCAAGCCAAATCTTTAGCCGAGGCCGAAATTGCCATTCAAAGGCACAAAACGCCCCAAATTCATCAAGGCGAATTTCTTCGATCTTCACAAGGTCAAATCCATATGCCTCGGCAAGGGTCGTACGCATAAGATTTTGGACTTCTTCACAGATGAATTTCTATGCTTCAGTTCTGTTTGACAAAGAGAAAGTCTTCGAACATCGGTAAATTCCTCATGTGGATATGGAGTCCATTCCATGCTTCACTCATGTGCTCTTAGTTCTTAATGATGCTGGAATTCTTCCTTCCTCTGTTGACATATGCGACTAGAATGAAGAGCTAATTCTTCAATTCTATGCAACCTTGCACATCTCAGGTGATGCTTTTGATGTCAGTTCTTGGATTCTGGACTGGATGACAGGAACTACTCACCGCAGTGCCCCATCCATGGAATTGCTTTGGGCTATGCCAATAGCTATTCCTTCAGAAGGAGCAAGATGCATCTATGATGAACCTAAACTGCCCAATCACATGATGCAAGTGGTGATGAAGCCTTTGTCTCCTCACAAACCTCCAAGGACTTCCTTCCTAGTGAAGTATTTGCTCTAGGTGCCCAGGACCATATACAGGATATTGACCAAAAACCCTAAGTCCAATCAAGGGCCACAACTCTGAAGAAGAAGTTGTGGGTGTCATGAAGAACCTGTTGTTCAACATCATACATGGGATTCCATCAATTATCATGATTTCTTCATGAGGAGTTTGGCCAACATAGCTATGTCACCTTTTGAGTTCAAGCCTTATGCTCCCTGGATTATGAATTTCATCACATCAAGGTCTTCAATTCCCTTCAAGGCAGACTTTCAGAATCACTTGAGCTTTTTGCCTTTGATTGAAGTCCTCAAGAATACATTTTCCTTAATTGAAGTAAAAGGCAAAGTTGTTGTCGATGAAGGCACTCGTCCATTGGATGGTCAATTTTGCAAAGTTGCATCCTATTCCACCAATGATGACACTGCTACCCAAGATTCTGCTACAAAAGCCTCGGCTCAAAATCCTCAAGTCGCTGCCCGTCGTGTGATGACCGGTCGCGAGCTTCTCCTAAGTCTTCATTAGAAGGTTGATCGCAATCACAAGTGGGTCAAGCGTCAGTTTAGTTCACTTCTTCGAGACATGACTATCACGCACAATTCTGTTAGGAAGCGCCACTATTATCTTCATGAAGTCTTCGACAGCACATGGGCCATTCTGTCTCACCTCAAGACTCCTCAAGAACTCAAGGAGATGGAATTTCAGAAAAACTTTGTTTGGTCTTACCCACCAAAGAAGAAGTGGAAGAAAGTTCAAGTTCCTCAGCTGATCACAATCTCATATTCTTCATTGCACAAGACGGATAAAGCTGAGGACATTGATGACACTGTTGTAGGCCCTGCATCAACAAACGATCCCCGACAACGCTCGCGCTCCACCACCACCTTCAAGATGAAATTCTTCACGGGCATTAGTCCTCATTTTTCTGCCCTTCTGATCTTCGATGACAAAGGGGGAGAAAATTTGAATTAGTCTTCAAGTGGGCCTCTATATATGGGTTATTTTTATTTAAGTTACAACTCTCACTCTTCTGAAGCTTTTCTTGGTTGAGTTGTAAACATAAGTCCGATGGTGATCTGACGCTTTTGAACTGATTTCCGCATATTTATTTCTCAAGTACCTTAATGCATGCATGCTGAATTTTGTCAGACACCATTTTCATCATGAATTTCAAATTTCTCATGATATATTTTTAAATCCATGTATGAATTACAAGATATAGGGGGGGTTATTCATGTTTTCAACCTGCCATGTGCATTTGCAGTCCAAAGAAAATTCCTCAAATATGCACATCTTCAGGGGAGTTCTTCTATATCTTGCAATCAAATTCCTCAAACTCAATACTTACACTTCATATGCTTATCCCCGTTGAAAACTTAACCTAAAAGGGGGGAGATTGTTAGTGCACCTAGTCCCCCTTAGTGATTTCGGTGTATTGAAGACTTATAGGTTAAGGAACTAATGTGTTTGTGAGTATTCACAGGTTCTATAAATCGATGAGGAGGTTGATATATTCGGAGATTATCGACCCCTAAAAATGAATGTCTTCAGCTGAAGACTTTGGTGAACGCTTTGCTCAAGACTTTGGTATTCCCTGAAGACTTTGAAAATGAAGAATTCGGTGTGACCTTGAAGATATGAATGAGGACTATGAAGTGTGAAGACTTTTGTTTTCGTAGTTTCATTTCCTTTATTTGAGTCATAGGAAACATCGTACGGTTAAAGGGGGTCGAGGTAATACTAAGCAAAATTTCCTACTGATGCTCAACTCAAAAGCCTCAACCTATCCAATCATTCGAGTGAAGCCTTTGGAAATCTTTTATGGTTCAGTCAAGTTCTTCAGTGACAGAGATGAAGTTCTACTGGTATCTGAGGAAATTGGTCTGACTGAGGAGTTAGGATTTCGCCAGTGTGAATTGCCTATAGTGAGGAATATGATAAGCTCTGAAGAATTTGATAGTTCAAATTCTGACCGTTGTTGTGCTTAGCTCCAGCTATCCCCAATCAACTTATCCACATAACGGTCATATCATTGGGGGCATTTATGTCTTATCATGTGAGATTGCACCCTGGCTATAAATAACCACCCCCACAACCACTAGTTGGTTGGTTGCTCCGAGAGAGAACTGACACTTGTCATTTGAGAGCAACCCATCCTCGGAGGACTTTGAGAGAAAATCATAAGTGAGGAAAAACCCCAAAACCAAACCACCAAACCCAAAGTGATTGAGCATCACTGAAGAGATTATTCCTGTGTGGAACCGACGCTTTTTACCTTCGAAGACTGTATATCTTCCAGACGGTTAGTGTGCCATGGTCTAGAGCATCTAGCAGTAAATTGTGGATCACCGGGTGACCAGTTTGTGAGGGTTTTGGAAGTCTACCCTGAAGACTTACCACGAGTGTTGGATGAGCACTGTGTGACCGCGGCCCAAGGAGAATGTGGTAAGGACCGTGTGTCTTGGGACTTTGTGTCCTCTGGTTTAAATACCAGGCCGCTCCAAACCAGACGTACAACTGTCATAGCAGTTGGAACTAGGTCATCAAACCATTGTCTTCATCGAGCTACTGGCTCCATTTCCTCAACCCTTCTATTTCCTCGTATGCTTGTTGATGAAGTTGATCGTTGCTGTTTGAAGAATTTGGCTAAAGACTTTCTCAATTTCCTCATCTCAAATTCTTGTGTAACCTTGTTCTTCACCTGCTTATCTTGTATCATGATATATGTATCCTTTGCATGCTTTATTTCACCATGATGACTATGCCATTGCTATGTTTCTCATGCACTTGAGTACTTATTCTGTTGCTAGTAGTTCATCACATTTCAAATTTCTCAAGTTGAAATTCCTGAGTGATGAATTTGTAATAATCGCCTATTCACCCCCCCCCCCTCTAGTCGATATAACGCACTTTCACTTCCCAAAGCCACCAAATATTATTTTTAAAGATTACTTTCCCATTTTATATAAAGGTTTTTTCTTAAGGCTAAAATGGTCTTTTATAGCAGAAATTATTTTAATGCTTTCAAAATATTTGAGAAAATTTAGGAAACTCAGTGGACATATATTTTCCATATACAAGAGTTTCAACACATGGTCATGTTCAAAATATTGGACAAAGCCCTCCAAAAACCTTTGTGCCTATTTCAAGCATTTAAAATATTTCTATAAGAAATATACTCAAATAAATTTAGGAAAATTCTAGCAAGTCATGCATGCCATACGTGATGATCTTGCAAAGTTTCATCACAATACTAGTTCTTTTGATTCATCAAATGTTCCAAAACCCTCTTTGTACACATACAAATTTGAGCAACTTTACATTGTCAAGTTTATCCAATTAATCTCAAACTTTGTAGACATGCTCTAATACCCAAATGCTGACCCTACATCAAGTGGTGCATCAAGGAGAATTGATTTGCATGCCTAGATCTATGGAAACCTAATTCTATTAATTTCTAGGGTTTACCAAGTTTGCATTGAAACTTCCTCCAAATAAGCTCGAACTTGGTGATCAGCCCCATTTTTATCTACCATTTCATCATGTTAAATATCATGGCAAGAAAATATTTTTACTTACCCAGACCAACAACAAACACCTTCTGGTGATTTTGTAAAATTGTTGGTTTCACCCCTTTCACTATACTCCTTAACCCCTCCTTTTTACCACAGTCACTCTCATCCCTCTTCTACCTCCAGTAAAACTTGCATGGCCTCAGCTCTATGATTGATGGGGTAAAACCCTCATTTCTACCTCTGGACACCTTCGACCAGCACCTTTTCTACCCCAGATTCATTTACCTCTACCTTCCTTAGCCTCCCTAGATCCTAGAGCATCTTTGCATCCCCCAAGTGCAAGTGGACAAGGTGGGGCACCCTAGAGCGCGTGGGCAAACGGCCATGCCAGCCATTTGCACGCTCTAGAGCATGCCACAGTGCGCTCCCGCGCTATAGCCGCCCCCCTATCCCAGCACCCTACATCATTGCGCCTCTGCCCCCCCCCTCCCGCCCCCTAGTGCCCTTGGAGACGCCCTCGACATTCGGGACACACCTCCCTGTCGGCCACCTCCTCTCTCTCCCTCTGGCGACTGTTGCCCCGGGCGTCAATGCCACCCCTCTCGGCCAACCGTTGGCCTCACACGTGTGTGCTCCCCCGCTCTCTCTCTCTCTCTTCTCTCCCTCTAGTCGTGGATGACCCCCACGAACGCCGCAGACATGCCATGGCTTTCTCCCATGACACCCAACCTCGACTTCGACCTCGCCGGTGCACAGGCGCGCAGTGAACCATGGGCATGCTATAAGAAGCCACCCCGAGCTCCATCTCTTACCTTTGGAACCTCTCTCACAACCTCAATCGTATGCCTACACCACTTGTTCCACCACCCGACGCCCCGGTGCTCGGGATTGAGCCGAGATGCACTGTATCGGAGCTCCAGTGATCTTCGGGTACAGCCACTCTTTGGCCCTGGTTTCCTTACCCTCGGTCCTCTTTCATCTCCCTGGCCCTTTTCCCCACCTTTCTCGTGTGTTTTGCAGCCGAAGGCGTGACTCTAAACACCTCCCGAAGCGCCCCCGCCAGACCTCCTCGTCGCCGGTAACCCAAGACACCCCGGCGACCAACTCCTCCACCACCTGAATGGCGACAATGTTTTGACTCCATTCCCGCCCTAGCTGCCTTCGTCATTGCCGGAATTGTCGACAGTGAGCACGGCTGCCTCCCTGTCCCAAGGTTGAAGATGATAGGTGGGGGGCCACCTGTCCCAAGGTAGCAATTTAAATCTGTGTTAAAAATACTTTTCACCACTTTTTACACTTCAAAACCAGAAACTAGTAATTTTAGTATTTGTAGATTTTAACCTAGTATTTTACAAAAGTGGTTTGACATTTTTAGGAGTGATTTATTTTACCTATTTTTGTCGTGGTCTTATTTTTGCCCGTTATTATTGCGATGATAGACTGCGTTGTTGACGAAGGAGTTGGAGCGGAAGATTTTAAAGACCTGGGAGACTTTGCTGAGCTAGGAAAGCAGCCATTTGACCATGTCTAAGCAACCCTTTTTATGCATGGAATATAGCACCTTATTTTCATGTATTGATCATGATGTTATGGTGGCCACCTTTATGGGTTGCTTCAGTTACTTTCCTCATTGATACTTGCATGACATGACTCTACCATTTGCTTAGAGTTGTGTGGGTGGGAAGTAGATAGGATGTTGAAGTAGTTGATGTGTGAATGGGACGGGTATATGCATTGTTGTGGAAACAAAGTGTTTTCAAAGACTTTTCGAAAACCCCGTCGGGTGCCACTAATGTCCGAGGTAGATGATGTTGAGCTAGGTAAGCATTTGATAAATAAGTGGTGTATCGAGGCCAGATATGTGTATGTTTTCAAAAACAGAGAGATTTAAGATCTGCTGACCGTCTTAACCTTACATGTACAACCATGATACCCCTTATGGTACGGGTCCTTGTTGAATACTTTGGTCAGTACTAGCAAGGAACCCACATTACTAGTGGCAGGATTGACGTGGTCACTCTCGATACGGGTTCGCGTCGGAAAGGACGACCATGGGTTGTTTTCACAAACACCGGGAACACCGTTGCGTGCCCTCGTGGATGATACTTGTGATGTACATCATGAGGAATGGCACCAACGAGTGGAATCTTTGTTTGTATCATCAGGGAAAGGCATTGTTCGAATACTTACCTCGGGTATGTAATATACTATGAGTCGCGGCTTAACACAAAAGTTTTTTGAGTCTCGCGGGTAAAGTGTGCAACCTCTACAGAGTGTAAAACTATTCGAATAATCGTGTCCAAGTTCATGGACAATTGGTGGTCCTGCTTAAATTACGTCTGATGTTTTCACAAATCTTGGTGTGTGGGGGGGGCGAGTAATGTTGGAGATAAGTCAAATGACTTGACATGATGATTGAACATGAAATGTTCAACCTCTTCTCATATTGATATTTCTAACTTGTTCACATGGATATCCGCAACCTCATGATGCATGCTTTTACAAGTTGATGGAACATATCATTACACTTAAAAATTAGCTTTCTGTAACTTCTCTAGTTAGTGCTATATCATGCATTGTTATGCCTTGTTCCAAAACATGGGTTGCTTGTGAGTACATTCAAAGTACTCATTTGCTTGCCACTGGTTATTAATTGGCCGGGCATGGAAGAGAAGGAATATGGTGAAGATTGCGTTGGTGACGAACACGCGAACTAGGACGCTTCCCAATTAGAATTCATGTAGGGTTAAGGCAGATGGCATGGGCGGCATGGGCCTACACTATCTTTCAAGATTTTCGCTATGAGTTATTGTTTGTTGTTGGGCCTTCATGGGCCTATCTATGTAAAACTTGGCCGTAATGGTCATAATTTGTGTAGGATGGTATGTATGGATGTAAGACTCTTGTTATTCGGCTTCTGTGTGTTTAGTGAGCATTGATCTCTAGGATCACTGTACACGTGCATTCGGTGATCACGACTTATGAGTTGGGGTCCCCACAACCAACTTGTCACGCCCAAAATGCGGTACTATCCTCGCGATGGCTCGAGGGCTTCGATAAGGATAGAAGCACATTTTAGGTCGCTTTGCAAGAATGGAAATCGTCATAATACATGTAAAGAAGAGCTAAGTAGATGGAGTTGGCTTACACTTGCCCCATGCTACAACATAAATATCGCAATACGACAATACATAACAATCATCATACAGAAGAGAAGGATGGCTTACACTTGCCCCATGCTACAACATAAATATCGCAATACGACAATACATAACAATCATCATACAGAAGAGAAGGATCCGACTATGGATGAAATCAAACCAAAAAGAAGAAGACGTTCACCCTCTAATCCCAGGCTATCGACCTTGAACCCATCCTATGATCGATGAAGAAGAAGAAGAAGAAGAACTCCAAATAGAACAATCATCGCTCTCGCATCAAAGCATCACATTACATGTACCTGCATTTGTTGTTGTAGGAATCTGTGAGCCACGAGGACTCAACAATCTCATTACCAAGGGTATCAAAAGTAGTAAAGCTTAGTGGGTGAGGTATGGTTAAGTGGTGAGGTTGCAGCAGCACTAAGCATTTTATCTTGCTAACTTACGAATACAAGAATAAGAAGAGTGATCTACGCATAAACGAACGTGAGTTAGCAATGATCAATAAGTGATCCTGAACACCTACTTATGAGTCAAACATAACCCCACCATGTTCTCTTCTTGGTTCAAACCTCACAAGAAGAGACGGTCGCGGTTATGCACGCGGTTGGGGAATTTTAATTGGGTTTACTTCAAGTTTTCTATAACCAGGTATTATAAAGTTTCCAAGTTGCCACATAACCAAGGGTATGGCTTTCGGAGAGATTTAACCCTGCAGGGTTGCTCCAACTCATCCATCACAAACTAACCACAAGATGCGGTGGAAAACCTCAACCGCTGGATAGCTCATAGTATCCTCGGGAATCCCGGTGCACAAGACATTTGTTAAAGTTAAAATATATCCAGAAAGACCGGTCCCGATAGGAGCCGCACGTATCTCTTTTCCAGGGCACTACCAGATAAGGAAAGCGAAAGTGGACAAGTTAAACACCCAAGTTGCCCTTGGGTGGCCCCGCACGGTGCTCAGTTTTGCACGAACACTCATGAGGAGGATTGGCCTAGATTTTTGATTAATTATCCATGGGTTGGCCATTCCTAATGCAAGTTTTATTAGTTATTAGGCAAATGTAGTACCAATGTTGAGCCTTGCCGGAAGAGTTTTATCCCGAAACGAATGTTCAAGGGTGTCCCCATAACAACCCCAAGAATGTTAGGAGCGCTTGATAAGGAACATAACACCGGTAATCGGAAACAAATGTGGCAAGAGTTGAACAAACACTGAGAAGAAGGCCTAGCCTTCCACCCTTTACCAAGTGTATAGGTGCATTAATTTAAATAGCAAGAATAATGTGATATCCCAAGATATCCATGTTTCCACATGGAACAACCTGCACGTGTAACTAGCAATGCTATAATAGGGGTTGAGCAAGCGGTAACTTAGTCAAACAATGATTTGCTAGGATGTGGAGGGTTAGAGGCTTATCATGACATTTTTGGGAGGTTTGACAAACAAGTTGTAGGTAACGATACATAGCGATAGCATCGAGACAACCAGCATAGCAATGATAGTAGTGGTATCCAGGGTAATGATCATCTTGCATGAAATCCCTCTTGGAAGAAGATCGAAACCGTGAAGTAGACGAATGGCCATACTCGAACGAATCCTCACACTCCAAGTCGGTTTCGGAATTCTAGCGAGAAGAAGCAATCTGGAAACAAGCAAATGACAAAAAACCATCATAACATATTCATGACATGATGTACAAATAAGTATGATGCATGTCCATTTAAATATGCAAGGCATGGCAAAGCACAACAAACAACTACTACACATTAAGTGAAGCTCAATATGCAATGAGTTGCATATTGGCGAAACTCCACATTCAAATTATTTAGTTCTCTCTCCTGTACGTGCCAAGATTAAATGTTGTTAAGCATGGCAAGAGATGAAGCACAATTAAACTATACATTTAGGCATTTTAAATGAGGGCGGAAGCAACATATAGCATTTCTGGAACGACCCCATATGCGAATTCCAAAATTGGTACAGATCTGTCATAATCGTAGTTTATGTTTATTAAATAGGAAAACATAATGCACCATGCAATTCTACATGTCATTCTAAGCGATTTACATATATAGACATTTAAAACGGAGCTACAGCCTTAAAGATATGACCCACACAAGTTTAGCATGGCATGAATGCAAAATGCATGCAAACAACAACCACAAACATTTTATCATGGATGCAAATTGATATTATGAAACTACATACAATTCTAAACAAGTTTCATGTATTACATGCTCAAAACAGAGCCACGGTTCTCAAGATGCAAACAATACAAGTTTTAATTAGAATCTGACAAAATTAGTGAGATGCCTACTTTGGAGCAATAAAACATGATTCTACAGGATGCTAACATGAAAACAAATGACCTGATGCTACGGGGAGTTTTCATGGCCAGAAAATGTATGGGATGATAGTATATATGATGAAGATCAAAACATGTTTACTAAACACCTACACATGACCTCTAGATCAATGGCATTTATCAAGACAAGTTGACAAGTTTTAAAACAACAGTTTTAGACTTACTAAAATCTGGAATTCAACACAGTTACTTCATGAAGTTGTTTTGGGATGCACAAAATAGTAGCTTGAGCATTTTAAAAATTTATTAGATTGATATGTACATGCAGCAGATATGGCAATGTGCAAACTACTCCATTGGCACGAATTCATATTATGCATGGATCATTTACTATGATTTTTGCAAAATGGTACTTTCTGTTAACAACAAAATAGTTTTATCATGAAGACCACTTAAATGCAACAAATGGACATGATATGTATGTTTTACATGGCAAACAAAGGCATGGCATTTTAGTACACATTACATAGACCAAGTCAGTTGAAGAAATCATATGCATATGAGCTATAGATTAGATGCAATCTTCCTCACAAGTTGGCAAGTTTTAACAGTTTCTGTAGTTTAGTTCACAATGCACTTTTGCAACACAGATTTAAGAGATCAAATTGATTCTATCATGCATGAAGATGATACCATCATGTGGAGCACAACTAGTGGACAAAATTATAATATGCATTTCCATACGATGGCAGGTGCAAAGCTACAACGCTTACGAGATGCCTATATGATGATAAAACAAACAGTTTTCAGGGACATCAAGAAAAAACAACCTCGTGGAAATGGGATGGACCGGTGCGGTATGGGGCGATCCGGGAGCCTATTTGGTTTGGGGACGACGCAGTGTGGGGACAGCGTCGTCTAGATCTGGCGGGCAGAGGACGGACCTTGGCCGGCGATGTCCGGCGATGGCAATGGCGGCTCTGGAGGGGCTTCTTTGGCGGTGGGGCCGAGGCGCGAAAGGCAGGGCATGGCGGCTCCTAGCAACATGGAGAAGAACGGTGGCGGGGCCAGGGCGATGCGGCGGGGCAGCGCTGGCACGGGATGAGCGGGGTGAGGTCTTTTAGCGACTCGGCGGTAGGGCGGCAGGGCGAGGTGACGACGCAAAGTCTGGCGAGGAGGGGCAGCGTGGTGGCCTTGGTCATCGGTGCCGGGGTGATAAGGCGAGCAAGCGGTCGGGGCGCAAGGCTGGCGGTGGGTGGTCGAGCGAGGTGAGATCCTTCTTGGGCGGAGCGAGGGGACACGCGGCGCGTGGGCTTGTTCGGGCCCCAGATGGGCTCGGGTGGGCCGCTGATGGGCTAGGCAGGGCCGCTGGCTACAGGAGGAAGACAAATGGCTGGGAGATGGTGCCTCAGGGTTGGGGTGGCATGGATTTTGAGATAGAGGGGGATAGGGTTCCAAAAATGGACGAGGGGTCTTCCTTTTATAGGCGGGAGGCTAGGCTTAGGGGGTTTTGTCTATTTTCGGACCCTCCGATCAGGATCCTACTGTTCAGATCGAAGAGGGTCTAGGTGGGCTGGTTTGTGTCTGTGTAGATGGGCTAGGTGGGATGAGAGGGAAGTTTGAGCGCCCCGACAGCAAATTTGAAGTACGAAAACGTCTGACAATTTAATCGGCGATGGGCCGTTATAGTTTATCCATCGGGGTATCAAACGGGCTTCGAATGCGACGAAATTTGGCGGGCAATCTACCTACAATATATTAAGACCACACACCAACTTTCAACACATTTGGAGAACATTTTATTCCTACTTATAAAATGATATTTTCACAGTGTCGCAGGCACATGCGTGTGTGCTTGGTCTCGAAACGGTCAATGACAAGAATGGGGAGAATTGCCAACTTCGAACGGATGCAAGTATTGGAAAATAAAGGCAACAGAGTGCTGATGCAATGTGAATAATGCGATGTTGAATGTGACAAACAAATAAATCACATGGCGATAACGGAATACATCAAAGTCATCTATAGTGTCGGTCTCGGGTTGTTACAGCATAGAGACACACGAAGACTGCATGCTTGAACGGGTAGGTCATGACAACACCATGCTCTTTCATAGTGGTAATCATGCTACCTTGTTTTCCGCAGGCCACCCAATGATACCCTCACTCTACGGTATCAGCGGTGTCATTGCTATTAGACTGATGCAAACTTCATTTGCCATGGAAGCAAACTCTCCAACGAAGGAACAAAATTTTACAACATGTGTACACAATCTTGCAACTCTATTCCCATAAGTATTGGGGGCTTCGGGCCTTCGGCGAATCTGACCAAGCCAAGATCCCACGCGAACATGTCTTCGGGTTGTTCAACCGCGACGATGGCTCACTTCTTTGCATCAATGTCGAGGATTTTGGGAGTTGCAACATATGTACCATGAATAGGGATCTCATCGAATATTTACTTATTAATAAAGGGGCTATTGCTTCTTCCCATCTGTCATATAGTTTTTCAGATAATTCCCTTCAATTTGTAGTAATTAACTCGCGCTCCACCCTTTAGTACAAAAAAAGGAATTGTTTCCCTTGTCTTTTCGAAAAACCCCTCCCTTTTCTGCTAATAAATCCGCATCACATCTTTAAGTGCGGAAACTAATCGTTATTTACCTTTTTGTGAAACCCCTGCCCTTTTAGATAATTAACCCGTGGTCCACCTACAACAAATACTACTCTTTTTTAAATATTCATACATTTTGGACCGTTGAAAGCACATTTGCTCCCTTGGTGGTTTTGGTAATTAATAACAACATATAAGTCATTGAACTAATGTTTCCACTACGTATATTTCAGGAAATGTTCAATGAGAGGATTGGCAAAAAGAAGATTGTGGAGAAACCCCAAGATGCAAGGAAATAGGTTGGCCAAGCTTCACGCAAGAGGACTCTACATTTTATATTTGTGAGAAATCACTTTGAGTCCATAGGAAAGCCAATACTATTAAAAGGGGGTAAGGTTTTGTTGGTGAACAATATGCTCAAACGTGCAGAAGTGATAGTTGCCAAAAACATCCACAAAACTCTCCCACCAAAGTCTGTTCTATACCCAACACTCAAAATCGGTGCAACCAACCATCCCACTTCGGTGCCACCGATTCTAGTACCTAGACAGACTCTGCCAAACCCTATCCACTTCGGTGCAATCGATTCCATACCGGTGCCACCGAGTTTAGGTTGCCAACTTTCTGTTACGCAAATTCACATTTTCGGTCCCACCGAGAATGTTGGATCGACGTCACCGAGATTGGAAATCTGACCGTTGGTTACCTTATTGGTGCAACCGAGTTTCCTATATCGGTCTCACCGAGATTCAAAAGTTGTCACCTTTTGGTCACTTCGGTACCACCGAGATTAACACATCGGTGTCACTGAGTTGGTCATTTTGTGTGTAACGGTTGGATTTTTGGGGATGCCTATATATACCCCTTCACCACCACTCACTCGAAAGAGAAGCACTCAGAACTATTCCATACCTATCCTATCAGATTTTCTGAGAGAGAACCACCTACCCTTGTGTTGAGGTCAAGATCTTCCACTCCAATCATATGGATCTTGATTTCTAACCTCCCCAAGTTGCTTTCCACCAATCCTATCTCTTCTACCAAGCCAAACCCATGAGAAAGAGATTGTGTGTTGAGGAGTCTATCATCTTGAAGCACAAGAGCAAGGAGTTCATCATCATTACCGATCCTATTACCTTTTGGAGGGTGGTGCCTCCTAGATTGGTTAGGTGTCGCTTGGGAGCCTCCTACTTCGTTTTGTGGAGTGAACCAAGAAGTTTGTAAGGGCAAGGAGATCGCCTACTTCGTGAAGATCTACCCCATAGTGAGGCTAGTCCTTCGTGGACGGAAGCCGTATGGAATAGTCAAGGTTGCTACTTCGTGGACCCATTTGGGTGGAGCCCTCCGTGGACTCTCGTGACTGTTACCCTCCGTGGGTTGAAGACTCCATAAACGTGGATGTACGATAGCGCCACCTATCAGAACCACGGGAAAAATCATCGTGTCCACAATTGCATTTGATCTTCCTACCCTATCCCTTCTATACATGCTTGTTGTTACTTTTCGCTGCTATATACTCTTAGACTTGCATGTGTAGGGTGTACTTGACTTTCCATGAAATGCTAAAAATTGTCAACCATAAAATTTGGTATAGGCAAAACCTTTAATTGGTCAAGTAGTCTAATCATCCCCCTCTATACCTACTTTTGATCCTACAAGTGGTATCAGAGCATTGGTCTCCATTGCTTAGGTCTCACAACCTAGGAGAAGTATGAAGTTGAGTGGGAAGAAGGTCAATATCCCAAGTCCAAGTTTGTTCCTCAAAAGAAGAAGTATGAAAATACTCTTCCCAAGGGAACAAACACTCAAGATGACCTTCCACCACAAGACCACAAGCTCAAGGGAAAGAACAAGCTTCAAGGTGACATTGACTCATATGAAGATAAACCCCTAGCTTTGGTGGAGTGGGTTCCCAAGGCTACTTCAAGCTCAACTACTACAAAGGCCACTTCAACACAAAGGATCTCCATCAACTTGATGTGGGTTCCCAAGAAAAAGAACTAGTAAGTTCTTGAGGGGTGACTCCGCCAATGAAATTCACTCACATTCATTATTGGCAAGAACTTTTTGCACTCAACATCAACTCAATGCAATAGTTCAAGGAGTCACACATTCCCTCAAAGGTGAGCAAGGGACAAGGTAATCAACAAATCAAAGGACATCATAACACATGCTTTGCACTCCATGTCCATAGATATCCTTGTATTTGTCTCTTGTATGTTGGGACTAACCCATGTAGGTGAGAGGAGTAAGGAAACAACAAGGATGCTCCCAACTCTTGGTGATCTTCATCAACATTGAGCATCCACAACTACCTCACCAACATGAAGTCTTCATCGACAAAACCCAAGGTTAGTTTTTCCCTCTTATGGGGGGATGTCACATTAAGGACGAGCTTTACTCTAATTCTTGAGTCGAAGCATCTCTTAACATGTGACAACATTAAATGCTTTATGAAAAAGTGGTAACCCCACTTGTGCTTAAACGATGAGTATGACCTATGATCAAGTACTCTTACTTGGCTCCTAAGTCAAATACTCATATATAGATGACTTTGTCATCGCCCAAGTGCTTGTTAGATGCTAGTGTGTTTGTGCATGTTCGTCATGATTTCTTTTGACATCCTATTGTGTGAGCATGTTGGTCTGCATTTATTTTCTCATTCGAGGATATCCAATTGTTGCTATTTGGATTTTGATTTATCTTTTGCCAACTGGATGGACAAGAATGCCTAGGACCACTCTTTAGCTATCTATGCTTTCTCATCTCATATTCCATTCATGCTGCATCACAAAATTTGAACAAGTGCTTTTCGATCCCTCTGTGTGTGGAGCACTCGGAGTTCCGTATCGACAAGGACTGACCATTAAAACCTCCTAGGTGCAACTCGGTGGAACCAACACCAAAATCTCGGTCTCACCGATTGCCTAGGGTTGATCTGGTTTTTCAATCTCGGTATCACTGATTCCATTTTCTCGGTTACACCGAGTGTCCCTGTCAGCTCACAGCTGAGGCACTTGGTGACACCGAAAACTTAGAATCGGTGTCACTGACATTGGTGGGTATATAACTCTAGACCCCGACATTTTGAAATTTCATCTTCATACGTCGTGCTCCAAAACCCTAAGGTGCCATTCCAAAGACCCCTAGTTATCGCCCTTGACTTCCCGAGCTCCTCCGCCGCTCGGAATCGCCGATGTCGACGTAATCTTCACAAACGTCGCCGCCGTAGAGGATCCGCGCCAAGCTAGGGTACGGATTCGATATCTAGTGCGCTCCCATTCTGATTCTTGCGCATTGGACCTTGTTTTCTCTATAAGCCACCTATTGCTCATTCATATATCCACCAGAATTGCAAAATCTCAATTTAGATGGATTTTCTAGGGTTGCGCTGTCCGCCCGATACATCTCGGTGGAACCGAAACAAAAATATCGGTCTCACCGATATACTTCTATGTGTTGCTGATAACTGACTCGGTGGAACCGAGTGGCTCTTTTTGGTCCTACCAAAAAGGCTGCCAAGTTCCTGTTAAGGAGTTGGTCTGTCTCAGCCTCACCGAAAATTTCATTTCAGCTATACCGATATGTATGTGACATATTGCAAAACTTTTGAAAAACTCATTGCTCAAATTTCAAAAATAGCCTCATTTTGTGATGACTCATCTACCTCTGCTCATCTACACTCTATTCACAGGGTCAGCATGTCAGGTTCAGAAGACAGTCAGAACAGGTCAGAGCAGACAGCAGACATGAGTTCAGGCACAAGCCCAAAGCCCAGTTCATTCTCAGATCTAGGCACCCCCAGCTCACATGGGTTGCCCAAGGCTGCCACTAGAACCAGAAAGAGGTTGAACTCAGAAGAAGAAGATTCAGACTTTGTCCCTGAGGAAGTTCTTGCTAAGAAGCAAGAGAAGGCTACCAAGAAAGCTGCAACTGAAGCTACTTCCTCTAGAATGGTTGTCAGCAAAATATATGCACCAGCTTCAACCTTCAAGGCTTATGAGACTGCCAGAGCAACTGTTTCTGTTGAGATCCCCAAGAAAGCTATGCCTAAGAAGGCAGGAGAGAAAAAGGCCAGGAACAGGATCATTCATGTGACTGGCAGGCCTACCTCCATGTTTGAGGATCCAGAAGTTGTTGGTGCTGAGGAAGAGGAGGTTGAGCCAGCAAAGGCTCCTCCCAAGAAGAAGGCAAAGAAGTTGATGTCTGATGTTATGCCCAAAACTAGCACATCCAAGAAGGCTGCTGAGAAGCCCAAGAGGACCACTAGGCAGATTCCAGCCTCTGGGAAGAACAAAGGAAATGCCTCCAAAGCTGAAGCTGATGATGATCTGACAATGTTAATGAAGCTTAGACCACACCTCCCTATTCATAATGCCAGCTATCCAGTAGCTGAGGACATGAAGAAGAGGACGGACTCAGGACTGTGGGCATGGATAGCTATTGATCCTTATACCCAAAGAAAGAAAACAGCTGTGGACTACAGGTTCTATACCAAGGAGCAGCAGGACTTCTATGAGACTGTGCTCTTTGACAAGAGTCCAGCTGTCAGCGATATGCGATACGTTGATTGGAAGTACATCAAGGAGAATGAGGACTACTTTCCAAGTGTCCAGGACAACTTCCATTGCATTGGTCTTGATGAATTCATAGGCAGAGAATTCCAGCATGGAATGACGAGATGATCATGCAGTTCTACTCCACTGCACACTTCTATGGAGATGGTAGAATTGTGTGGATGACTGAAGGTGCCCGAGATGAATCAACTGTTGAGGAATGGACAGAGATCTTAGGAGTTCCTGAAGCACAAGATGGTGACCTGGATGTCTACTCGGAATCCAAGGCTAGTCACAATGCTATGGCCAACATGTATAAGGAGATCCCTGCTGACAAAGTGAAGTCTCACCAGCTAGGGTCCATTTACTTTCTCCAAGCTGGCCTACGCACTATCAACACCATTCTGAGGCATACCCTGATGCCCAAGTCTGGAGATGACAAGATGATCCGAGGCCACTCCATCAACCTGTTGATCCATCTTGACACTCACACCAGGATCAGAGTCATGGACTTGATTATAGAGACAATCAAGAGGGTTGTTGTTGATCAGAAGCGCTCATGCTGTTATGCACCCTACATCCAGATGCTCATAAACTCAAGACTGGAGAAGCACATCTTTGCCCTGGATCACCCACATTTGCCCCTATAGCCAGATCTAGAGGACAACGTCATGGTGATGGAAGCTGATCATCCCACTTCTGTTGCAGCTCGGGAAGCAGCAGAGACAGTGAGAGCCACTAGTGCTCAAGCCCCTCGATCCAGGAGCGAGCAAATGGATTTGTTGATATCATCTGTTTAGAGCATGCCAAAGGACATTAAGGGGATTCTGGATAATCAAAACAGTCTTCTTAGGATCTTTGAGACCAGAATCAAGTCCCTTGTTGATAAAGTGGACGGGCTGATGAAGATAGTCACAGAACTTCAGCATGAAGTTGACTTCGTGAAAATCCCTCGGGTCTCTTCTACATCAGATGAGGATGAGGATGATGAGGAGGATGATTCACCTCTAGGGCCAGGCACTCAGTTCACTACTCAGGCCAGATCAGCCACAGTGCCAGCTCCAACAGCTCCATCAGTGACCACTCCATCTCCATCTACTACATCTGCAGAGATCTTCGCCGACGCCGTCATCTCGACTCCCTCATCAACAACCGGAGGAGATGCGCCCAAGAACGCTTAGATGTATGCCTTTGAACTTTTTGGTAACTTGTTGCCAAAGGGGGAGAAGTGTATATAGATCTATAGGCTTCGAGCGAGAGAGAGATTTGTCTTTTTACTTGCTTTTCAAAAACATTTGGTTCTTTTGATTTGATGTGAGATACTTTTGTGTTTGTGTTATGCTACTATGTTATGGGTGATGCTACTATTTCCTATCATCTTAATGCTCATGAGATGATCATTCACCCTTACTTATGTGTGTTGTGCCATGTTATTCACTCTAATTATTCTCGCACACCACCAAGTTGTATGTGACATGGAAGAAGTACCCCATATACCTAATCGATTGTGCATTTGCATTCAAACGCAAGTTCAAAATAATGCACAAATTTAGGGGGAGCTCTTGCTTATCACATACCTCTCAAAGTGACGATTAATTTCATTGATTTTCTCATATGTCGAAGCTTTGATCTATATGTTGTCATCAATTACCAAAAAGGGGGAAATTGAAAGCACATTTGCTCCCTTGGTGGTTTTGGTAATTAATAACAACATATAAGTCATTGAACTAATGTTTCCACTAAGTATATTTCAGGAAATGTTCAATGAGAGGATTGGCAAAATGGAGATTGTGGAGAAACCCCAAGATGTAAGGAAATAGGTTGGCCAAGCTTCAAGCAAGAGGACTCTGCATTTTATATTTGTGAGAAATCACTTTGAGTCCATAAGAAAGCCAATACTATTAAAAGGGGGTAAGGTTTTGTTGGTGAACAATATGCTCAAACGTGCAGAAGTGATAGTTGCCAAAAACATCCACAAAACTCTCCCACCAAAGTTTGTTCTATACCCAACACTCAAAATCGGTGCAACCAACCATCCCACTTTGGTGCCACCGATTCCAGTACCTAGACACACTCTGCCAAACCCTAGCCACTTCGGTGCAACCGATTCCATACCGGTGCCACCGAGTTTAGGTTGCCAACTTTATGTTACGCAAATTCACATTTTTGGTCCACCAAGAATGTTGGATCGGCGTCATCGAGATTGGAAATCTGACCGTTGGTTACCTTATCGGTGCAACTGAGTTTCCTATATCGGTCTCACCGAAAGTCAAAAGTTGCCACCTTTTGGTCACTTTGGTACCACCGATATTAACACATCGGTGTCACCGAGTTGGTCATTTTGTGTGTAACGGTTGGATTTTTGGGGATGCCTATATATACCCCTTCACCACCACTCACTCGAAAGAGAAGCACTCGGAACTATTCCATACCTATCCTATCAGATTTTCTAAGAGAGAACCACCTACCCTTGTGTTGAGGTCAAGATCTTCCACTCTAATCATATGGATCTTGATTTCTAGCCTCCCCAAGTTGCTGTCCACCAATCCTATCTCTTCTACCAAGCCAAACCCGTGAGAGAGAGATTGTGTGTTGAGGAGTCTATCATCTTGAAGCACAAGAGCAAGGAGTTCATCATCATTACCGAGCCTATTACCTTTTGGAGGGTGGTGCCTCCTAGATTGGTTAGGTGTCGCTTGGGAGCCTCCTACTTCATGTTGTGGAGTGAACCAAGAAGTTTGTAAGGGCAAGGAGATCGCCTACTTCGTGAAGATCTACCCCATAGTGAGGCTAGTCCTTCGTGGACGGAAGCCGTATGGAATAGTCAAGGTTGCTACTTGGTGGACCCTTTTGGGTGGAGCCCTCCGTGGAATCTCGGGACTGTTACCCTCCGTGGGTTGAAGACTCCATAAACGTGGATGTACGATAGCGCCACCTATCGTAACCACGGGAAAAATCATCATATCCACAAGTGTGTTTGATCTTCCTACCCTATCCCTTCTATACATGCTTGTTGTTACTTTCCGCTGCTATATACTCTTAGACTTGCATGTGTAGGGTGTACTTGACTTGCCATGAAATGTTAAAAACTGTCAACCATAAAATTTGGTATAGGCAAAACATTTAATTGGTCAAGTAGTCTAATCACCCCGCACCCCCTCTAGACCTACTTTCGATCCTAGAACCGTAACTCCAATTTCAATATGTTATATATGAAATTTGATTTGAAAAATATGTAGAATCTGAATATGATGTTACTTTACATGTTAATCATTTTACAAAATCTATTTAGGGTGCAACCTTAATCAATAGTGCATAATATGTCATTCTTTCGTATTGACACCGATCCAGATTGCAAACGAACACCTCGGCAAAGCCTGATTGAAGGCGAATGAAACCGTCGACAATCATGCATGCACGCCTCGGCAAAAGTTTGCATGGTTAGGGCGTGTGGTTCTTTTCCCATTGCAACGCACAGGCTCTTTTGCTGGTATTTCTTTACGGAAGCAAATTGTCGTGTACGTAGGAGGAAATTATCATATGTTTGCAAGCAATCTTCAACTCATCTAAAGGACTTGTAATCGTGTCGGTTGGCTCCTTTCCGTAGCACGGGAAAAGTTCTCTCCATTGACCGGAAATTATCAGCATGACACAAAAAATATACGCTTCAACTTCTAAAGAATAATGTTTCCTAAAACCAATATAATTGACAGTTCATGGTTGGAAAGATCCAACGTGATTTAAGGTAGTTGGTATGACTTAATCCATAGTTGCCACAAATCTTAGTTACAAAATCGCACAGCATGGGTGCACAACTGGTAGACAATCGAACGGCACACATATTAGTAATCCAAGACAGACTATTCTGATTCTACTCGCAGTGGGGAGTAACTTAGACTAGTAACATGCATATGTTACTAGTCTATGTTATTACCTCTATAGTGGGTGCGGAGTAACATATGTGTGGTGTCATGCAACACTTCATTTATTAGCTTATTGAATGATCTTCTCTTGGTATGTGTGATGTTACTCATAGTATGAGTAACTAGATACATTACTCAATTTGTCTCTCTCCTCATTAATTAGTTGCCACATCATCTTTTTTCTCTTAGGTGGCATCTATGTTACTACTCCCTCCTTTCTGGTTTATAGGGCTCAAATCTGAAATCTCATCAACCAAGGTGGATTGTGAGTGGATGGCACTAGTTTTAACTAGCCAATAAAATATTTCCCACCTTTTTTATTCCCAAAGCAATAAATGTAGCACCTTCCCTCTTATTGGACTTGCATGGTGCATGTAGAAAAAGATGCATGCATGACCACTAATTTGCTTTTTCTTATCTCTATGAATTAAATGTGGCGCGAGACTCAAATCACTTTAACTCACTTAGACTCAAATTGAGCCTAATGTAATGGAAATCTGAATTTTTTTAGATAAGCCCTATAAACCGGAAGGATGAAGTACTTATGATACTGCCACTCTGGGTGATCTGAGGGGAAGCTAGCCATCAGTGATCTGATTACCAGTGGTTCCCTAAATGAACTTGTAACGATCCTCTTCAATGATGCATTGATTATTTGTAATGAATAAAGTTCTTGTTTAACTCAAAATAAAAGGCATGACCCAATGAGACTTGACTATACTCCGATTGTACCAAATTCGACTCTGAAACTCTTAGGTGTGTCACAATGAGTGACGACTGTAACATCGTCGTGGTTGTTGTGAACAGTGGCCACAGGTATTCCAACTGCTTAGAGCATCTATAGCCATACCCCTCATACCCCCCCCCCTCAAACGCCTTGTCAGGCCGCCCGGTCACTAACCGATCACAAAAATCGACCCAACTGACCCCCTCAAACGGGCCTCAAATGCCCGGGCTGACCGGCACTGTAGGAGATATGCCCTAGAGGCAGTAATATCAGTTACTTTTGTATCTCCAAGTTTGTAATGAATGTTTATGATCCATGCTATAACTGCAATGATTCTCGAGTCTGCAAATAAAACGAGGCTTGGAGGGAAACTCATGTGCACGTGTGGTATAATAAATGGTAAATTGTATTCCTAGTCTTGCCTCTAAGACTGGCTCAAGTATTGCATGATGATCCTGTTTTCCTGATCATGGGCATGGCCATGCCGGCAATTTTGAGGGCACGATGTTGGTAGAACACTTGTGTTGAATCGATCCGAAATGATGTTATGCTATGAGATACATTCGTCATAAGTTTATGGTTAATAACACAGAGAAGTTAATGTTTGCATAATTCCTTAGACCATGCGAGTATCGAGTTTCTTCATGCTTGCTTCATGAACTTTGGGGTTTGTTAAACGTCATCCGTAAATGGGTGGCTATTACGGCGGCTTACGGGTTCATGGAAAAGTATGTCAAGTAACTTGATAGCTCAAGATTGGGATTTGCTCCTTCGGTGATGGAGAGATATCTCTGGGCCCTCTCGGTGTTACGGTATCCATCATCGTCTGGCCAGACACTTTGTGATTTGATCACGGGGATGCCAAAACATGGGAACGAGAAAAGAGAACAATACCGGCAACGAGGTAAATGGCATTGTGGACAAGTGTTGATCCACGAGGATGCCGATGTTTCTCACCTCGGGTAATTGTAACATATCGCGAAGCAACAGGAATAGCTCACGGCAACTGGAGGTTCACTCGAATATTTATTCGTGTGGGTATAGGGATCGATATGGGTGTCCACGGCTCCGATGCTGATCATTGATCGGAAGGTGTTCCGGGTCATGTCTATACTTCACCGAACCTATAGGGTCACACGCTTAAGGGTCATCTATCTGCTGAATACTAGACAGGGAGTCTGAGAGAAAATCACCGAAAAAGTTTCGGAGACAACGGAAGAGTTCCGGAGAGAGAACATTGGAATAGTTCCGGTAAAACCGAAAAGTTGTTTCGGAGTATACCATTAAGTCAAAATGGTTTCGGCACACGTCTGGAAATTCTTGGAGGGTGCCAGAATGATTCTGGGGACTTCTGGGATTTTTCGGAGGAAAAAACCGGAAGTGTTCCGGAGCCGCCGGAACCGCTATGGTAGCTTTTCGCTGAAGAAAAACATTGTTCCGGAATTGTTTCGGAACGCGTCCAAAATTGTTTTAGTGGGTACTGGAATTATTCTAGGCACACAGAAATAATTTGGGATTTAACGGACGCAGAAAAATGTCTTCGTGAATAGTGAAAACACTATTTTGAATAGTAGAAACACTATATATATAAATAGTGGAAACACTATATATGTATAGTGGAAACACTATTGTAAATAGTGGAAACACTATATATGTATAGTGGAAACACTATTGTAAATAGTGGAAACACTATTGTGAATAGTGGAAATACTATTAGGGGATGATGCAGGCATGGTGATGCAGGCAACACTATTTGGAGGCTTTCCCTTTATGCCCTTGTGGTGTGCTCACCTCATGGGCATTTTGGGTATTTCAAGTGCCACCCTACCCCTTGGGTTTTCCTATAAATAGAGGTGGAGATGCACTCTCCACACTCATCCTTTGCTCTCATACACATGCTTTGCTTTGCAAGCTCTCTCTCTCCCTCCCACGAAAAGAGTTTTTCGTAGAGCCGAAAGGCTGTCTGGGTTCCGGCAGGAACTAGTTCTGGACGGCGAAGCCCTGCCGGATAGATGACACCGTATGTGTGCAACCCCGTAGAGAGTTCGTAGTTTCGATCTTTTGCCCGAGGGGCTGTTCGAGTGTCCTCCCGAAGGGCTGTCCGAGTCTCGGGTCGAGTTTCGAGAGTCCTCCCGAAGGGCCGTCCGAGTCTCCGTTCGAGTTTCGAGGGTCCTCCCGAAGGGCTGTCCGCGACATCGTCCGGGGGACTGTCCGACCGCCTCCCGAAGGGCTGTCCGACGAGGGAGTACATCCTCGCGGTTGGGAGGTTGTAAATCCTAGCTGCGGGGATCTGCACCAACGATCTCCACCGACTCTTCTTCCGCTGCGCTACGAGTCGGTACGGATCAGATCAAACCTTGTATGCATTCTCCATAGTGGTCCTGGGCGTGCTCGCTATACCGAATTTTTTTGTTTTCTGTCGCGTTCCCCTACAGGCACCCCTCGTATCCTACCCAAATATGGGGCAAATATGGGGGGAGTCCGCGCGTGCATAGGCACGTCGGCCACATTGGACCCGACATCCTGACCCCACCGCAAATTGCGCCAAATCCACCATGCAGAACTGCCGAATCCATTTGTTGTTTTCCTCTCTTCTTCCTCCTCACGCCCTCCGTCTCGCAGCTCCCCCACCACGCGCGCTCCGCTGTTGTTCCTAGCCTCTGCCCCGCCAGCTTCGTCAAAGGAGTCTTATGTCCCGTCCTCACCGCGGAGGACGTCATTGTCGGCTCGGAAGACACCGCGGTACGTCCAGCAACTCTCTAGCTCGACCTTCGCTGGATGTGTTCGACACAATGTCTGTCTGGGTTTTTTTGGGTCAATTTTTTAGTGAAAATGATGGATTCTGATGCTTCGTCCGGTGAGGAGTATGGGCCGGCGGAGCTTGATCAAATGATTCAAGATGAGTTGTTCGATTCATCGGATACGTATGAAGAAATGGACATGATCATGGTCATGACCATGTAAGAGGAAATGGACCGGCAAGTGAAGCATATTCTCAATTTCAATGGTTCAATCGAAGAGAGAAGAGTGATCAATCGGGATAGAGTATCCAGAGCAAAGCTACTGTAGAAGGATTACTTTGCTCCGAACCCAACTTTCCCGGATGATCTATGGTTTCGTCGTCGTTTTCGCATGCGAAAACCATTGTTTTTGATATTGTGGACACGGTGGAGGACTACTTTAAACTCACAAGGGATTGTTGCGGTAAACTCTCTTTCTCTGTCAAGCAAAAGTGCACGCATGTTGTGATAAGGCTTGGACTTGGTACTGCAGCAGATACTATTGATGAGATGATCAGGATGGGAGAGAGCACATGCCTAAAGACTACTGTCAAGTTTGCCCATACTATGGTCGAAGTTTTTGGAGCAAAGTATCTGAGACAACCAAATGTGCAGGACACTAAGAAGTTATTGGCTATTGGAGAGGCTAGAAGGTTTTCAGGAATGCTCAGATCAATTGATTGCATGCATTGGCACCGAAAGAAGTGCCCCAAAGGTTTGCAAGCAATGTATCAAGGCCACAACAGAGAGGCCACCATCATACCAAAAGCGGTGGCATCACATGACTTATGTATTTGGCATGATTTCTATGGAATGTCGGGTTCGCACAAAGACATCAACGTGTTTCGAGGATCTCCGATGTTCAAGAGGCTTTGCAATGGAGAATCACATCTGTGCAACTACACCGTCAACTGTCGTGACTACAACATGGGATATTATCTTGCCGATGGCATATATCATCAGTGGGCTACATTTATGAAGACCATACACGAACCACGGGGCAGGAAGCAAAAGCACTTCACATCAATGCAGGAAGCAGCTAGGAAAGATGTGGAGAAAGCATTCAGGGTGCTACAAGTGCGTTGTGGAAATGTTCGTGGTGCTACAATGATGTGGGAATCAGAAACTTTGTGCCAACTGATGACATGTTGATTTTTTTTACACAATATGATCGTCGAGGATGAGGGTGATGGTGTAGCTCAAACCAATGATTTTGAAACACCTGGAGAACAAGTTAAAATCCCAAAAGATCAAGATGCAATTCAGCTTATGAACTTTCTGTAGATGCATCAGAATCGCCAAGATCATCACGTACACGCGCAACTACTCAATGATCTGATGAAGCATATGTGAACTCATAATGAAAATCGAAAAAGAGATGATTAATTGTGCACTTCAAATAAATGTGATATAACACTACTTATGTTCGGTATCAACATTTGTTATTTACGTGTGACATTTAGTTTATGTGATCGACGTACATGAATTTTATATAAATTTAATAGTCCAAATATAAGATATATGGATACAAGAAATGAAATATAAGGGGTGGTATGAATGCGTCCGCGGGCTGGTCGGACGCATCCAAAGACGTGGACAGTTTTTCTTTCAACCTGGATGTGGATGCTCTTAGATGGCAACACGAGACAGGATGATAACAACATCCATGCGGAGGTGCCAATCAAGCCAGATGACACACACTGAATCAAAAGGCTGCAAGGTGGCTGATCCCTGCCCATGGATCAGCGACCCGTCATCTAGCTGAAACAGTAAGTCCGATGGACGCGGGAACAGTTATAACGAACCATTTCCTCGATCAATGAAGCAAATCTTATATTTTTAAGAAATTGTCTCAATTCTCAAATCTTATATTTTTAAGTTGTCTCAATTCTCTCGGCATATAGTGTCCACCTTAACATTTCACTAAGTAAATGCATTTAAATCTTCTCTACCATATAAACGTTCTTACCATGCAAAGTATCGACCTCAACATCAAATTAAGCAATGCATTTAAGTTTTCTCTTCACTAAGTCATGCAAAATCTGTCGCATAAACAAGTCATACATTTAACTTATAAATTACAATTATTTTTGCATTAGTCATGTAACGTCGTATATTCATCTTAGTCATCATTCACACTTTTGTTTGAAATAACATTTTTAAATATAATTCAAAAGTTTTTTATTTTATTTTTAAACACTTTCTTTTATTGATTTTGTAGTTAATATTTTCATTTCAATAGATTTAGCAACTACTTGCCCATTTTTAACAAAGTTATCACATGAACGCGAAGAGAAGCCTTGACACGGTGGAAAAGTTGTTGCCTTGTAACCATGAGGTCAAGGATTCAAGTTCTGAAAACAACCTCTTATAGAAACATAGAAAAAGGTTGTGCCCTTTATACCCCATCAACGCCCGGAGAGAGAGTCATCCTTACTATTCATGTTCATTTTTTTCTCGATGAAGAACACGCCCGTGTGGACAACTCCAAGGAATTTTAAACTCACATTATGTTACTTATGTTTGAAAACTATTTTACAACAGCAAGCAAATCAAGTATAATAAATCTCATATATTTATATTTTCATATTTATATTGTTAATCATCTAAACATATTGCAAATGCCTGGGCTGGGGGGCTAAGAGCCTCTCCAACCGTCCCCCCCCCCCCCCCGGGCCCGAAATAGCGTCGCCTGGGGTCAGCCGGTGTTAAAATCGGCCTGAAGGACGGCTTTCCAATCGCGCCCCCGGGGTCGCCCCTGAACCGACGCTTTCGGGCCAGTATGGGCATAGATTCGGCCCAAAAGTGGCCCAACCATTAAACATAATTCGGATTTTCATTAAAATATAATACAAAACTAAAAAAACTACATCGACTACGTCGTCCCGCCGTCGCCGTCGTGTCGTCACCGCCACCGCATTCTACATGCCGAGGAGCTTGTAGAAGTTGGTGTAGTCGCCGCCCTCGTCCCCGTCGTCGTCGCTGTCCCTGCTGCAGCCCTGCCATGCGTCGCCGAGACGGTGCGGGTCGGGGTTGGAGCGCCCGGGCGCCTCCCTGACGCTGTCATCGTCGAGGATGATGAGGCCGCCTAGCTCCTCCTCACGGCGGGCACGGTGGCGAGCCTCGATCTCCTCGAGGGCCCGGCGCTGCCGCTCCATCTCCTCCCAGACGTAGTCGTCCCGCCCCCACTTCATGGTCGTCTCGTCGTTGGCGGCCATGGCGAGGTGCTCATGTTTGATCACCGCCGCTATGCCAGGCTCCGTCTTCGGCCTGGCAAGGCAGAGGTGGCCATGGGAAGGCGAGGGCTCGCCACGGCGGCCCTCGTTGATGGTGATGCCGCCACCGCTGTGCCAGAGCGGCATCGCGCCGGGCTCGGCCTTCATGGCGACTAGCGGCGTGCGCGCTGCGCCGAAGGAGTGGGAGGACGACGATGATGGCACGACGAGCCCCTCCGACGAGAGATGGACAGCGGCTCTTGCGGGTACTCGAGGCGCGGCTCGTTGCCGCCCTCGATGTGCTCGAGGACAGCCTCGAGTGTGCGGCCGGGTACGCCCCACCATAGACGACGGCCCTTGCTAATGAAGCGCCCGCGCGTAGGGCCGTCGTTGGTGAAGGCAAGCTGATCCTCGCGGCGGCGCTCAAAGTACGTCGTTCAAAGGTTGACGCTATCTGGGGCATACCTCAGCTGCCGGCGTACCTACTCAGGTAGGGAGGACCGGATCCTGGTGATCTCGACACGCCGCTCGGCTCCGATGGGCACCGGTGGCACGAGGACCCCGCCGGCGCTAAGCCTTCACGCGCCCGGCGCTCGGATGTCAGGCGGCGTTGGGTACTTCGCCTCGTACAACAGGCGGGCCTCGTCCTCGTGGAGGTGCCGGCAGCTAAAGCCGTTGCGGGCCACACCGTCGCCTGGGTAGCACTCCGCCATTGGGGGAGAGAGGGGAAGAGAAGATCACCGCGAGAGAGAAAGGGGCGTCGGCGCGGGAGAGAAAGGGGCGTCGGTGGCTGGATTTGGAGGCAGCGACGATGGCAAGGAGTGACGAACACCGACAAGGGTCAGCTTTTATAGGGGACAAGCGAGCGGCATCGTGCGGACGCGTGGAAAGCGAGGTGTGGACGTGCGTCGCCCCATGAGCGCCGGCTCATGAACGCGCCGCATCAATAGAAAGCTAACCAACAGCAGCCTTGCATTGATTCTCCACAAGAAACCAAGGCGATGAGGACGACAAAGCCACGCGATCGCTGACTCGACAGACCCACCCGTTTCGTGCCAAAAACGTTCCGTCCAGCGCCCCTAACACGCCTAGTTCGGCCTGGATACGTCGGCATCAAATTCGGACCTAACCGGCAAAAAATGGGCTCCTGGGGCGACTTGCCGATTTTCACCCCCTAACGATAAAAATAGCCTTGGGGAGGGCCTATTGGGGGGGGGGGGTAGAGATGCTCTAACTACTACCACCACCATGGCCATGCTTGCGATCTGACGACCTATCACAAGTTCAATGTGATGCAAAAACAAGCCCTCTATTATTTTCAGATCATGACAGGAGCATGGATAGTAAAACAATCTGTTATGAAAAGCAGGTTCACATAATTTACATATGAGCCAATCCATAAATATTACTTTTTTATAAGCTCTTAAAATCCAGATTTGTTGAGCACAAGAACAAGGACATGCATCTAAATGAGCTACTCTTTCCATTCCTAAATATAAGACCTTTTAGAGATTCCACTATGAACTACATACGGATAAATATAAACATATTTTAGAATATAAATTCACTCATTTTGCTCCGTGTGTAGTCTATAGTGAAATCTCTAAAAGGTTTTATATTTAGAAACTGAGGGAGTAGTACACAATAATTTGTAAGCACCGGAAAACATGTACTTCCTCCGTAAACTAATATAAGAGCATTTAGATCACTAAAATAGTAATCTAAACGCTCTTATATTAGTTTACAAAGGGAGTAGATTGGAAAGTTCAACTTTACTGTCCTACTCCAACTTAAGCTTTGACAATATATATATGTACATGCTTGCCTCTATTAATTAGAGGAAGCAAGTTCAATACAATGCCCCTCTTTCGGCCAATACTTACTCCTTCCAAATTATGGTTCCTCCTTATTCGTCTATTTTAGTACCACCTTCTCAGGTCCATAAACGGTGAGTCCATGGTCCACCAGTTCAGACTCCCAGGGCTCCAAAATAATGACCAAGGTATATTCTACCTATCCAGCTTTAAGTTATCGCAGAGGTGGCCGAGTTCAGGCCTAGCCTCCATCCATGACGCAAATGTTACTTCATGCAAGGATGTACAATGGACGTAGGACCTAAATGTTATCAGAAAGAAGTAACGCCTGCAATTGCATTAGTTTAAAGAGAACTATTAAGGCCAACATTTTAAAAACATGTACTCTCTATCAGTGTCAAAAAAACGTCTTCCAATTTAAGACAAAGGGAGTACTAGCTAAATATATTAAATTCAACAATGCATATCTAGGATGACGTTAGAAGTCAAAACAGTGCAAACAAAAATAGCTGCCACACTAGAGTCGATTCTGAATTCCCCTATGTCACAACAACTACTACTGCGTGTTATTTAGTACTACCTCTATAACTAAATACTCCCTCCATTTCTAAATATAAGACCTTTTAGAAATTTCATTATAAACTAGATACGAATGTACATAGACATATTTTAAAGTATAGATTCATTCATTTTGCTTCGTACGTAGTCCAGAATGGAATATCTAAAATGTCTTATATTTAGGAACGGAGGAAGTATAAGTTACAAAGGTAATACTTCGTATAATCTTCTTTTTGACCATGCAACACTTACTAACCAAACAGTAGAACAAAGTCCGAAACTGATCTCATTCTTGGATGTCACAAAATAATACTTCGTCCTAAAATAAGTGTTGCTAAAATAAGTGTTGCTGATTTAGTACAAAGTTAGTACAATTTTGTACTATAACTTTGTACTAAATCAGCGACGTTTATTATGGGACCGAGGTATGGTTTATAAAATAACCTATTGGCATGAAGTAGGCAGTAGAAGCACCCACAAAACTTGCAGATACAACTTTAGTAACATCGGCCCCGTTTGGTTTAGCTTTTATAGATGGATTCCGCTGCCTGGCAGCCAAATCTTATCCAAAGAGCAAACCGACCAGCCCCGATTCCAGCGAAGCAAAGCCAAAAATACATGCACGAGCGGCAGCAGCCCACGACGTGCTTTCCTGGCTTCCGCTGCGGGGCTCTTCGAACCTACCCTTGATGCTTGGGTTAATTACCCACCTTTGCCATTTGGATGGGTCGACCCAGAGGCCACAAACGAGCCCGGAACCACGACAGAACTCATCTCGCCTCTCGTCACCCTCTCTTTGCGATTAAGGTTGCCCACGCCGCCGCCCGGGGCTGACCGCCGGCGTGGTCCGTCGTCCTGGCCGGCGTGCCGCCGGACGCCTCCATCCCCATCTTCCTTCGTCCCCAATCCGCCCGAACAGGTTCTCCACTCCGCCGCCAGGAGCACATCTGCTGCCCCTGCCGCTGCAGATCGGGGGAGAGCACCACCGGCTAGCCACCATGGCCGGACACCTCCATCCCCCCATCCGCCGGACGAGCTTCTCCACCATCCAAGCTGCCCAACCGCAAGCCAGCTCGCTAAAGGTACTTCTGAATTTTTCTTTGTTGATTACTTTCAGATTTGGATACATGTTAATCCTATGGTTAGATTAATATATGTGTTGATCGATTAGTGTTATGTGTGTTTTCTATGTCAAATCCCATGGTCAGAGTAATATGTGTGTTGATCGGTCAGTGTTATGGCAGCTATGCATCCAGTTTGTAGCGTTTATTTCCTCAAAAATGTTATGTTCATGTGTATAAATTGCATCACAGCAGTATGTGCATGAAGTGTTTGAAAATTAACCTTAAAATTGCTGTGAAATAGATGGAAAAGGAAAATGCTAATTGGGATGCACATCACATAACCATTTTCTGTGAGATATGCAAGGATGAGGTAGAGGCTGGAAATAGGCCAAAGGGATGTTTGAATCGTAGAGGATACAAACATCTTGAAGATAGGTTCTTTGGTAGGACTGGAAAAAGATGTATGCGGACACAATTTAAAAACAAATGGGACATGTTGAAGAGACAATATATACAATTCATGGTGTTGAAAAATGCAGCAACCGGGCTAGGTTGGGATGATGTGAAGAAAACTATCGCAGCCGATGATGATTGGTGGAAGGTTCATCTTAAGGTGAACAAAACTATCATTTATTTTCTACCATCGTTTTGTTTGTGCTATTGCTAACTCTTGTGCTATATTTCAGGAACACCCTAAGCATGCGAAGTATAAGAAAAAGGGGCCGGCCAACTTGGAAGAAATGCATGTCATGTTCGCCAAGGCACATGTCACCGGGGCTACATCATCTATTCCTGGGGAGATATCGGACAGTACAAATGATGATGATATGGTTGATTGTGAAGCAGGGTCCGAGGAGGATGGAAAGGCTGAAAAGGATGTTTTGGTTTCACCTAAGGATGGAAAGGTAGCAAAGGAGGTCAGAGTTGTTAGAGTTATATTAGTGGTGTTTTTTGGTCTTTTGTATTCTAGCCTTTTGGCATCCTCATGTATGTGTATATATGTTGGCTTTGGCCTCTTAATAATATAAGTTGCATATTTCTCCAACATTGTATTAGAGCTTTAGGTCTTCTTTTCGCACGCTGCAACTCGTGCTCGATCCATTTCGGCCGCCGCGATCATCATGTTTCGGCTGCGCTGCTCCAAATCGTCTCTTGCCTCTCGCGCGTGCAGTTTCTCTACGCTGCCGCTGCTTTACTCTGCCTAGTCATCTTCCTCGTTCGTGCAAGATTGATCCCAATCGGACAAAGGAGCAGCCCATATCAGAGGTCACGATCTCCGCTGACCAGCTGCTGTTTTTGCCTCCAGCCGCCGTTCTTCATTGGTTCCCGCTGTTGCCGGCCGCCAGTTCCTGAAGCCCGCTGCATCCTCGATCAGTACGGCCACCCCCGACTTGTTTCAGCCTCAATCCAGACGGTGCGTTTCTGGCCTTCTGCTCTTCCTGGTCGAGCCGCTGGCCGCCCGGAGCTCTCAGGCTCCGTCTCCGTCCGCTGCCGCCGCTGGCCGTCCGGGGCTCCCAGGCCCTGTCCCCGTCCGCTGCCGCTGCTTGCCGCCCGGAGCTCCCAGGCCCAGTCTTCGTCCGCTGCCGCCGCCGGCGCCCATCCGGCCCTGCAGTCCCACTCTGCTGCTCTGACTTTCGCGGGTGGGCGCGTGTGTGGCGTGGAACTGCTGCTGGTTCCAGTCCAGTCCAGTTCGTGATCCAGATCCAGATCCGATATCGCTATAAAAAAAGAGAGGAAAAAAAGTACAATGCTTTTGTCGAGCACACCTCTTCCTCGCGGCTCGATGTTTTTCAACTGTGTTTCCTACATTGATCCCGTCTCGTACATGTGTCCTTTCTCGGTGCTTGGTGCTTGCCCGTTTGGAGATGGTGGTTATCGCTCTATTTCGACACCTTTTGCGACTTCCGCCGGTATTGCTGGCCACCCTACGCCGACTCCTTCGACAGCTATACCTTTTGCGACTTCCGCCGGTATTGTTGGCCATCCTATGCCGACTCCTTCGACCGCTATCTTTGCGCTCCGGGTGGAGATTAAACCCCAAACTCTTTCCCAGAGCTCGAGTAATTGAAGATAAGCACGGATTTTAAGGAGCCCCTTATGTCTTTTAACAAGCCGGATCAAGCAAGGCCTTGACCACCGTTCTGCACACTCTAGTAGAGGGGGTGATCAGGTCAACAATCTTCGGTGCGACCATGTCCAGGCAAACACTGCCAACCACAACTTTTGCTGCAGCATTGAATAGATCCTTTTACTCAACCTCCGGTGAGGTGCCGTAGTAACGCCAAGGAATGTGAGCGGCCATGCAACCTCCACTCCCAGCACAGATTGAAGGCTCTACGCATGATTTACACGTCAAACATGCCAAGGCCACCGGCTTACTTTGTCCTGCAGATTGCCTTCCAACTGACCAAACAATGCGCGCCTGCAAAGGCATCAATTCCTTTCCAAAGGAAGATTCTACGAATCTTGTCAATAGCCTTAAGACCCACAGTGGGGGGATCAATAGAGATAAGATGAAGATGGGTGCGGCGGTGAGCACGGCTTGCACAAGGATAAGACGACTGCTACGGGTGCAACTTATCTCTACTGCATAGCCCAACGGGCAAATATATAGTACACAAGACTTGAGATACATGAAAGGAAACATAGCCTAATAAGGACTGCCTAGACAAAAGAGTTGGGCATAGCCCAAGAAAACTGGCGGCGAAAGAAGCTCGGCAGTATAGATCACGATCCTACAAGAAGCCACAAAAATCCTATAGAAAGGACAAGGACAAAAGGCTAACGGATAAAGGTAGGGTGGACTCGCATGAAATGAGAAACACGAAAAAGAGCAACGGACTTGGTGGACACAACCAAAAATATAGAAAACTAGATAGCACATACTAGACTAGAACCAAGCAAAGCTCTTGTGTTGTGCTCCTAACTGTGAAGAGGATGGTCTCTGAGCTAGAAGAGTCAGCAGCAAGACCGATAGAACCTGTTGAAAAAGAACTCAAAGCTGCAAGCAGACACTTAAGTCGCACAATATCATGCCAAGTCAAGGACACTGCTCAAGGGGTCAGGATAGAAACACAAATCCTGAAGTCAATGTGCGCGCCTGGCATAGATGTTGCTTCTTCAAGAACAAATCAGGCTCGAGGTGACCATCCTTGTAGTAGCCACAATGAGTACGAGAGCCATCCTCACCACCATGAGGAGTGGCGGAGCACCGGAGCGGGAAAAAAAGGTGTAGCAGACGGCGTAGCAAGAGCTCGGGCGCAGAGGGAAAATCAAGTAAACCTGCCCCACGAAGGCGAGTATCCTCCGCCCGAATCTCACAAAATACAGCCACGAGCAAACCCTTAGCACGTCGTGGCTCAAACTCCTTATGAAGCTCAGGCAAGAACTCGTAGACATGATGAAGTTGGAAGTCTCACCCCACAGCCTGGCAACAATGACAAGTACGCAACCACTAGTGAAGAGAGTCAAGTCGACGCTACATAGCAAACTCTATGCGTAGGAATCATCAACAGTGAAGTCACCATGCTGAAGAGCATGCTCCTGACGAACCACAGACAGGTATAACGCATCACTAAAGTGAGTGCTGGCAAAAACATGTCCACGTCACGAAGACGGTAGCAAGGCCCATAAACTCAAAGACAAACTGAGGCAGAACACTGGAAATGAGAAAAGCCACAACATGAATGTAAGCATCAGACCATACAGATAGAGCATCACGGTAAGAGGGAAGAGCCTCCTCATGAGCATGAACCGCGGTCTCATCAGCAAGCTTAGAACCGTCCTTAGCCGTTTGAGAAGCATCTGCAGCAAGAGTCGGTGGTGTGGACAGAGTAGGAGCCACACGAAGAACTGGATGCGGCGGTTGGGAGACGTCGCCGGAAACGAAGGCCACACATGAATGTGAAAGAAGGCAACAAACTCGGTTTAGTTAGTACCATCAAAACTCACCAGGCCGTGAGGAATGACGACAATGCCCAACAACATAGGCGTTGTACCTGTTTCTTATATAATCTTTTTTTAAACACAATGCAATTACAAGAGCAACTGTAACCTACCTTGTACACTATGTATTCAACACAATTCCAACAATCTCCACCTTCACGAATATTCTCCACCGCCTTGAATTCATACGTGCATCGAACCTCCATGGATATTGGAGTTGAGATTATACCATGAGCACGACTGCTACTCCGAGACTCCACGTTACTCCACCTGCGATTGTAGTATCTTCTTATCTTCTTCGCAGTTAACACTCACACAGAATTAAGTTTCTCATTACTCTACTTTGTGCTCCCAACTTCTAGAGTATCCGCTCGACGCCATCACAACTGATCACTGTCTGCATGAAAGTGAACTCCTATATTGGACGCCGCATACGAGTCACTTGAACTCAACATTCTCGCTCTTTCTTGACTACTTGTCTGACACTTGGAAGGAATTTCACCATCACCCATGTCACTCGGAGTCAAATTCATAGTTGTCGCACCCTCTTTCTGGATAGTCTCTGACATGTCCCACAACTATAGCACTCTGCCTCCTTCTGTACTTGTCACCTGCACTTTGCCATGTGCACTGAACACCACAGAATAAACGGCCATACTCTCTCAGCCTTTTGACTTTTCAGACTTTCCACCAATTTCCCAAGTTCTCCATGGTCAAATCATGTCCATCCTCCAACACCGATAGACCTAGTCAACAACTTGAATCTAGAATTCGCCAACACTGCTCCAACATCCCCTGCACACTGTCTTACCACATGTCTGACCGTCAGTGCCTTGGTCTGTCGTTCTATCCCATGCTTACCGCTAGCCTTGTCGCTATCACTGCATCAAGCCACTGTTGTCCCGGTCAAGTATACTGGGTCGCGAAACCACACCACCTCAAACCCCTGCTACAGAGAACCATTGGTCATCACCGACCGATGTCGAGTACCACGTCTCCAACAGACCACTAGGCCCCAGTCCAATTCATGTGTCTCTCGCTTTCCCCGTTGAAATAGACTCCGATTCCCCGACGTCTGACACTGTAGCCCCTCCATGGGCACCAAGTGAAGTCTTCTGTCAGACTCGAGCTCCACCTTCAACATGTCTCCATGTAGCTGGTCGTGCTACCCCGCGCTCCATCGACATCAAGCTCTCATGTGTACATTGCCTTGAATCAACCATGCGCCATAGTCATGTCGAAGCCGCACACGTGTTTCCATGCCTAGAAGTCATCACTACCGTCTTCTGTCGGACCGACATCCATGTCGATACGTCAGACTGTCATGTCTGACCCAACCAAACTTGTTCGACTACAACCATGTTGCACCCTGCATCGTGTTCGCCCGCACATCTCTATGCATTCTTCAACACCCTGTGTATGCATGATCTTGTCACGACAAGCTCCAAACTCTGAGTCTTATGCATCGCGGTTCCCAAAAGTTGTCCCAACCACCTTGGCAGCTCCATGATTATTCCTGGTTTTCACTCAAAGTCCTGAACACCACGAGCACCGCCATAATCAAATTCAGCTACTAGCCTTTCGTGCACCCTTGCGTCAAAGAAAAAGATTAGAAGAAAATCTCTCAACCTGCTCTTGGACACAAGCTAAGAACGCACCATGTGCTTCCATGCAGCAACTGCCTAGCATGGGGACAACCTTCAGCCATGGGACACAGTCCCTTTTTTCCTGTAAAAAACCTCATGTAGCTCCTGCACCCGAGCATATGTGGTACTAGCTCAGCCTGCTGCCTTGAACTCCATCACCCTCACGCCAACCTGGGCCTCGCCTTGCAGGAGCAGACGCAATCGCCTCGTCCACATCGCTTCGCACGTGCACGTGCTGATGCCCAGCGGTCCACCTTCTGGCGCCGCCGCTGCTTCCAAATGATCAAGATCGACACGCACCAACGCCTCGCGCTGCCATGCATGGATGCGCCTCGGTTGAACACTCGCCAGTCGATCCATCGATCGATCGCCGCACGATCCCGCCTGCGATTGCAATCCGATCCAGACGAAAGTCACTACGATCGCTACCACAAGCAAAAGCTTCATTGTACACGAATTCTTCCGCTCCTCCTATATACCAACAATTCAACCTCCAAACAGCCTAGCTCATGCTACCACTTGTTAGAATTAATTCGAGGCCCATAGTCAATCTATCGAGGACCAAGCAATCAAACAAGCACGACAACGAGATTTGTTAACGAAGTTCACCGATATGGCTACATCCCCAGGGCCTGACCACAGGCGCTCCTCCCCGTGACACTGTCACAATACCACACCCTGACCGCCCGGGCGCCAGCACACGCCGCCGGCTCCCCTGCGTGCCTGTGCTATTATGGTGGCACTGTTAGCTACATTGATGATGGTCTTTGGCCTTTTGTATTCTTGCCTTCTAGCATCCTCATGTACATCATACATATGGGGGCTTTGACCTCCTAGTAATACAAGTTGTTATTCCTAACATGGTATCATTGCCTAGGTTTTAGGTCATCTTTCGATAGGATTTTTTTCCCAGTCTGTTCACCTTCTCTGGTTGCTGCCGCTGCTCATCCTGACGTCCAACAGCCTCTCTCCGTTGTTGTATGCCCGCAGCTGTCTCCACAACACTATTGGGAGTGCCTCTGTCTCTGCCCCGTCGCCTTCCAGGACGCTGCCCATTGGATCGACTGCTCTCCAAGATTGCCGATTGTCCGGGCCGCCACCCGCCGGCCAGCCCCTGTCGGCTCTCCACGTCTGCTACTGCCTCATCCCCTGCAACCGCAGGTCAACGCTCAGGCCAACTCCTTCCCACATCATGTTCGCTTGCCTGGTGTTCCGACCGACCCTCCTGTGGTTCAAACACAGCCGGGTCGCCATCTGCAGAAGACCAAGACGTCTCGCATCCATCATCAGGCCGCCCTCTGCTTCTAGATCGAACAAAGGATCGAGCCACCCTCCTGTGGATCCGATCTCCGACGCCCTTCACCCGCTGCATCGTGTGTGTGCGCTCGATTTCGATCGAGCCAATGCGTGGCCAACGCCTACTATTCGTTTCTGGCCCTGCACGAACTGGCTTGGGCTCTGGTTGATTAGAGTTACCTGTCTAATTCCCAAGAAAAGAAGGAAAAGGGGAAGTACTATATCGTCGCCTTCAAGAGTTGGTTGTCCATCCGATGTCAGCTCACACAGTCAGCTGCCATCTTTACTTGGTGCTCCTCCTCGGGCCTTGATGTCCCTTGATGTTTGTTACTCCGATTTTCTTGGATGGCAATGGCCACTTTGCATCGACTCCTCTTGCGGATTCCGCACGCGATTGTGGCCGCTCTTCGTCGACTCCCTTTGCGGCTTCTGCGCACGGCTAGGGTCGCTCTACGTCGACTCCTCTCGTGGCTTCCTCGCGCGGCGATGGTCGCTCTACGTCGACTCCTCTCTCGCGGCTTCAGCACGCGGCAATGGTCGCTCTACGTCGACTCTACATGCGGCTTCCGCTCGCGGCGGTGGTCGCTCTACGTCGACTCTACATGCGGCTTTCACAGGTGGTGGTGATCGCTCTTCGTCAACAGGTGTTTATACCTTGACCTCTGCTGTTGTGTCCATGTCTACACATGAGATTGATCAACTCCGATGCCTGCTTGTTGCTTTGGACTCTTCACCGACTGGTTCTGCAGGTTCTGTTACCGACTTTTCTGGCACTAAGAGAGACCACCTTCTGCTCATTCAGGTACATCCTCTTTGATTCACACTAGAGCATCTTTTCATATGACATATGATTCTTCCATTTTGACCTCCGTTCGACCCGTCGAATCTCTTGTTCGTATTCTTACAGCTGATGGCACTCCCCTTCCTATAGCTAGTCGAGGCACTCTTAGCACATCTTCATTTCATGTTCCCTCTGTCGCTCATGTTTCTCGACTTACCATGCAACTCATACCTGATGGTCAAATAATTGGCTCCAGTTCTAGGGGTCATTCTCGACTTTGATTCGTGTTCTGTTCAGGATCGCCGCATGAGCGCACCGCTAGGTGCGGGCCCTCGACGATATGATGGTCTCTGGAAGCTTGACTGGCTTCGTCTTCCCTCCGTTGCCACCACCGCCAGTCTCGCAACCCCTATTGCTGCATCTACCAGCTCTTTTCAAAAGTGGCATGATCGTCTTGGCCATTTATGTGGTTCTTGTCTCTCGTCTTTGGCTCATCACGGTGTTCTGTGGTGTGTCACCGGTAACGCTTCATTGGATTGTTTGGGTTGTAGGCTTGGTAAGCAGATTCAGCTACCCTACCCTCACAGTGAGTCAGTGTCTCAGCGTCCTTTTGATCTTGTTCACTCTGATGTTTGGGGTCGGTCCGGCTCCCTTCACTTCGGAAGGGGGTCATCGCTACTATATTATCTTTATAGATGATTTTTCATGGTACACTTGGATCTATTTCATGTCTTCTCGTAGTGAGGTCCTGCCATGGTTCATACCCAGTTTTCTACTCATGTTCGTGTTTTTCGTGCAGATTCAGCTGGTGCGTATATCTCCCATGCGCTGCGAGGATTTCTTGTTGAGCAAGGTACTCTTACTCGGTTCTCTTGCCCTGGTTCTCATGCTCAGAATGGTGTGGTTGAGCACAAGCATAGTCACCTTCTTGAGACAGCGCGCGCGATGATGATCGCCACCTCTCTTCCCCTCACTTTTGGGCTTAGGCTGTTACTACTTCCACCTATCCCATCAACATTCAGACATCTGCTGCTCTAGAGGGTGGTATTCCTCTCAAGCATCTTTCTGGTCGTTCTCCTGATTATTCGGCGTTCCATTTGTTTAGTTGTGTTTGCTATGTTTTGTTTGCTCCTCGTGAACGCACCAAACTAACTGCGCAGTTTGTTGAGTGTGTTTTTCTCGGATACAGCGATGAGCACAAGGGCTATGGGTGTTGGGACCCTGTCGGTGGCCGGATGCATATATCCCGGGATGTGACCTTTGATGAATCTCGTCCCTTCTATCAGCGTCCATCCTCGGCCTCTTCCATAGAGAACATCTATTTTCTTACGTTTCCAGATACACCTCCCTCTGTGCCCAGTATTCCTACTCCTCGTCCCGTCGTTGCGGATCCAACGTCGTCCTCTCGTACGGTTTCTTCTCCTCCCTCACCGCATGACTCTCCACCTTCATCACTGATATCTTCCCCTTCTCCTCCACCTTCATCACTAATACATTCCCCATCTCCACCTCCAATGATTCCACCTCTTTCGTCCTTTCCTTTCCATTACACTCATCGTTGGCGTGTTGTGGACAAGTCTACCAATGCGCCCTCTACTTCGTGCATGTGCTATTATGTTGGCATATGTTACATCGCGTGTCTAACCTCACTTTATATAAGAGGCCTAGGATACGGGTATTCTATTAGGACACACTCCATATCCTTATCCTAGACACAATACAACTGCAAGTCCAACTATAACCTACCTTGTACACTATATATTCGACACAACTCCAATAGACGCAAAGTTGAATAGGGCAACGGCGAGATCCGGCATGGGAGAGTTGACCAGGTGGCAGAGACCTTCCAGGTAACAGGATCCGACGTGGCAGAGTTGACTAGGGCGGCGGGATCCAGCGTGGCAAAGTTGACAAGCGGCGACGACCTTCGGGGCAAGAAGATCCGATGGGAAATTAATGGGGCATGGTAGAATCCATCAATACGGACGGACAGGAGCAGCGACTGTTGACCAAACGCAGCGGTTGCTCAGACAGGATGAGCAAAACACGAACGTGGGGTAGAGAAAAGCAGTGATGGCCAGCAAATAGAAAGCAATGGCGGTGCGAGATTGGATTGGGAAAGCACAAGCTGCATGTGCGAAAAGAAATACCTAGGCTCTAATACAGCGTTATGGATGCAACTTATCTATATTGCATAGCGCAAGAGGCAGTAGACAAGACTTGGGCTACAGAAAGGAAACATAGCATAATAAGGACTTCCTAGACTAATACAATTACTCATTAGCAACAACCACCCTGGGTGGAAAAAAACGTCGACTCATGCTGCCAATTTGTTCCTGATAATATCAACTAACTTCCGGAGTTCTTCCTTACACACTTTCTTGAGAATCAACGGGAGACAAAGATACCTAACGCGCAGAGGGCGGATTTTGCAACACAGGATGTCACTAATTTCCTCAACCACGACCTCATTGCACCCGATGAGGGACAAAGAACTCTTTCATATCACATCCCAGGCCCGAGGCCCTACCGAACATATCAAGAAGGTAATTACCGGCATAAACCTCGCTAGTACAAGCATTGATAAGCACAAGCACATCATCAACATATAAAGATAGTCTCTCAGGTCGCAGTGACCCACATGAAATAGGAGACCCTCCTACTCGGCCTTGTCAAACAAAGCATGAAAATCATCATCAGGCCCTCAATTTTGCTCTGGGATAATTCCTTTTGGAACATCTCTTTGAGCTTACCGATTGTCTCCTGACAAAGTGGGAGTTGTTAGGACGATGCGCTTGGTGAAAACCGAGGCTGCTGCTCCGCCATGAGCCAAGCCATCCGTCGATTAGTGATACGAGACCTCTTCTGAGAGGGGGTAGCATCGACCAGATATGCTCTTCCTTTTCCTTTGTACGTCAGGCGGGGAGAGGACGGGTTGTTGAGCCTCACGCGGGGCTTGCATGGAGTAAACGACCAGAGACTATGCACGACCCTAGGATGACTGCCCAGCAGAAGCATCAGAGGGCATCCTCCCCGGATTTGCATGGCGGGCCTCATTGTTCATTCGAGGTGGACCTCAAGCAAACGTCAACCTATAGGCCTAGGCCCACCAGCAACGACCCCCTGGTTAATGACACTTACATGAACGAAGGCATGGGCCCTCAGCCTCACCCATAACATCACCGAAGGATAGATTATTTAACAAATAAAATCATGTCTAGCCATGGGATCAAACAGCAACATGCTCACCTCAGGATACCAATAGCCTGGGATCTTCAAAGCGGGAGCAGAAGATCATGGAATCCAAGGGGGCGGAAAGCGCACCGTTAACGGGAGAACCGTGAGCTATTAGCAGCAAACTTGTTGTCCCCTCGTTATCTGAGAAAGCTGAAGCAGAATCACCTTTAACACCCAGATGACCTGACTAATAGTCCCTCTGGACGAGGGCGTCCTGGCTCCGCCAACTTGAATAACCTCTGTCCTAAGTCCAAGAGAAGGGAACAGTGCTCGGACATAACAGTGGAGAGACAACAAAGCGAGTGGCTGGGGTGCAGCTCGTCCCAATCCACCATGCAAAACACGTGGTCAAGCTTTACCAAGGTGGGGGCAGCATGCTCGTTGGACCTCATGTAGTGTCAACAAGCTCTTTGAGCTCACATTCATTTAAGAAGTGACGGAATCTTCCAATCAAGCCAGGGTGGAGGTTGTCGTTGCTCTTGCTCTTGTTGCGGTAGATCATGTTAAAAGTCCCCGCTAACAACCCAAGGGTATGGCAGGATAGCTAGCAACTCACATCTCATCAAGCAAAGCGATCATGTCCTAGTCCCCCTGCAGCCCATAGACGCAAGTCAACCACTAACGATCCCCAAACGAGCAGGACTACATGTGCACGATGGAGCGAGCAACCAACATGACTAGGGCAACGGCAGGATCGACCTGTGTCCTAGGCATCTCTAACCCCGCAATGGCGGGGTCAGCTTGAGGTCCTTCTAGGGTCCCCATAGCATACCCAGTAGATGTGGCGAGCTTGTAGTACCCCTTTTCCCGCCACTTTCTCCCACATCGCTTCCTTTGGCCCTTTCCCTTTTTGACTAAGGTCAACATCTTCCATGACGCCACCTATCTCAAGCAGGACTAGCCTAATCAACTGTTGGAGGTGCCCGGAGCGAAGGCAATGCGGCCGCAAGTCGACGACAGCGAATCCAAGCTTCCTACTGTGTACTTGAAGCGCCTCATGACCAACGGAGAGTCTAACTGCCTGCACGTCGCCATCGCAAACATCTCCCAAATCTGCATGCGACAAACAACAGTGATTAACCATAACCATCTAGGGCTCTGGGCCACATGGATCACCAGCAAGTCAACATGGGTCTTACATTCAACGGCATCACGAGCTCAAACAGCCCGCCAATGTCGCGCTGATGACAGATCATCCGACTGCACCGCATAGAAATCCTCCCTGATGATCCTAGTTGTGTGCAGACACCAGCCGGTGAGCCGGAACACTGCCATGTTGGCTTCGTCGTACAGGCGGTGACGCAGTGGCCAGGCTCCATATAGAGCAGGCACGATCTATCAAAGGCGGGGTGGCGACCTTCAGGCGTCGCTGCTCTTGGGCTGCTCCACACCCCTGTCTTCATATCCTCGTTCAGGTCATCCAACTCATCAAAGTGAGAGTCCACATGAACCTCAGAGTGAGGGCCCTAACACACACACTAAGACTCGACAACCTCCACCGCCAAGACATTCCAGTTAACGAAGTTGTGCTAGGAGCGCTGTGAATCTTAATCGGACTAGTCCAAGCTACCGCCCAAACAATCCTCTCGGTCATGCTGCTATTCAGGGCTACCGCTGGAGAAGTAGTCCATGGCCATAGAAAGCGGAGTTGGGAAGTGGGGGTTGGGAAGGGGAGTGGACCTCAGGGCCAAAAATGCGGCCGGCGAGAGATGGACAACGGCAACAGAGTGGCCGACGTGGGAGGGAGGGTAAGGTTTTGTCTCATGCGCTTGCTCTCACTTTCAAAACGAGTTCTCTTCACTCTCAAAGTTGTAAGGTTTGGCATGATGCAAATGATCACTTGCATTATTTTGAAAATAGCACCAAAACATTTGTCTAATGCCAAACGCTAGTGACTCCAGCCATGGATAGTCATCTCATCTTGCCGCCACTAGCCCAATTAGTACACGGGGTAAAATGTTGCTAGTGAATACATTCCGCTCTAAAGTGCAAACTTGCATAGTGTATTGGTGCATCACTAACCGCAATGATGTCATTTACAAAAAAAAAAATATCATCAATTCAATGGTTCTCTTTTGAAGGAAAATGATTTCGTGTACTAATTCTTAGGACAAGAAAAATCATTTGTACCTTTTCTAAGATAAATGATCATTACTACCTGAATAGAACCTCCTTGATCTTGTTAGTGGTATGTTGCAAATTGTAAACAACCACTATTTCACATGGCAGTCAATTGGGTGTTCTCAATGGCATTTCTAAAATTAGTTGCTTCATTGTTGTATGGACCATTTTTTGTGATTTTAATAGCAATGTCAAGTGTTACAAAGCAAGGAAACACTCACTGTCCTATTATGCTTCCTTAAGGTATTGACAAAGAGCAAAATGAAACACATGACTGTCCATGCTATACCAAGTGATATACCTATGAAATAATACTTCATTGATGTTTAGTGTCGCTCAAAAATAAACTTCAGTGATGTGAGATAAGTTAAAAAATATATAATCAGATAGAACAAAAGCATGCACTTCGTCTTGATTATCTTATACCAAGTATGAAGAACTAAAGATGCTAAGAATAAAAGAGTGTCATGTGACATGAAAACCCCTCGAGTTAAACCAAATTATACATACCTCAAAGCTTTAGTCCCCAAATCCATGAGATATGACCGTGCCTCATCATCATCATCATCATGTGAACAATCTCGCAATGCCTTCCTGTATTGCAGAATATCCTCCCGCAAATCCCCAGCACCAACACATCTTCATAGGAGAAATCAGTACTTAGAAATATGTTGAACCATCATAACATGGGCTAAATCAACTGCTAACTTAGTAACTTTCCAGGTACTGCACAACTAAAATTTAAAAAATCCATATGAAAGGTAGCTCAAGTAAAGGCCACATTTCATGCTAATACCTGTCAATAACTTTGTCAACCTCTTCTTTGCTTTTAGGACCATGTATCAGTGCTCTAGTAAGGTTTAGTATGTCACGGTAGTCCCCTTGCCTGAGGGCTATGTCAGTGAAGGTTTTCACAGATACACTTTTTGTAAGAGAACTTGATACGAAGTGTGTTTCTGCTGTTTGTTCCATGACAAAATTTGCATCTGCACCAAGTCTCAGGCATGTAATGCCCATTGCATAAGCAACACCACCATATCCTGTGTGTGAAATGAAGAGATAGTACCTAGAAGATCTGTAAAGAAGCAACAGTGATTCTTATATCCCGCAATTGAGCAACAGAAGTCATCAAGCTATATGAATTTGTGGATAAGGGTGCATACTCATTGATTGATGACTGTATTGAATCGACATCAGCAGCTAATGCTTCTCTTTCCCTGGTCAGAGGTATCCTTTTGTAGTCAATACAATACCCCTGAACCCTCAATGTGCTGTATACTTCAGCCGGTGTCATTACGTCCTCCAGATCTATGTGCTCCCAATAACCTAATACACTGCATTGATTTGTGGCTGTGTTAAATTCTTCTTGATGCAGAAGCAGCCGACCTTCTAGCTGTTTAACTTCAGAAAGTATATCCTCCTTCAGCCTTGCCTCTATGTTCTCTACCTGCATACGATGGGATTTAAGGATACCAAAAAAAACGAGTAGGTGAATATTGGAGGAGCTACTCACCATTGGGCCACTTATGCCCACATGCTTCAGTGTATCAACAGGTTGATCTAACTCTCTCAAAACAAACGGTGTTCCCTTGATGTAAACTACCACTTCCTCCCTAAGATCCGTGATGACCACCTTCTGAATAATGTCTCTTCCAGTTGTATCCTCACAGCCCAAATACGACAGAACTTCTCTAGCTCCATCAACAGTTGGTGTTGCCATGCTATACACAGGGTATCCATCCACCTGAGGTTGACATGGTTAACATTCAATATTTTTAAAGAATGTAAGTAGCCATATATTTCTAAAATGAACTTGGCTTTCCAAAGTTATAACTAGTACACTAGCACAGATTAACAAGTGGTTTCACGTGTCATGGAACTCGGTAAACAAGGTGAGCTCGTAATCCAAAGATTCAGGATGTAGTTCCAAGAATAATCAGCTTGGAATGCAGATATCATATTTTGGCTAATATCATTGTTCTTAAAATAGCATTGCTATCTTTACGTTCACAAAGATATCATAATCTGTTTTGGCTAGTATCGTTGTTCTTATCATTGCTTTGGTGATGGATGAGATCACAAGGGAGATACAAAAGATATCCCATGGTGTATGCTCTTTGCGGATGATGTGGTGCTAGTCAACCATAGTCACACGGGCGTTAATAGAACGTTAAGAGTTGTGGAGGAAGTCTTTGGAATAGAAGGGTTTAGCCTTAGTAGAACTAAAACTGAGTACACAAGGTGCAGTTTCAGTACTACTAGGCACGACGAGGAAGTTAGCCTTGACGGGGAGGTGGTACCTCAGCAGGACACCTTTCGATATATGGGTTCAATGTTGCAGAAGGATGGTGATATCGATGAAGATGTGAGCCATCGAATCAAAGCTGGATGGATGAAGTGGCGCCAAGCTTCTGTCGTCCTCTGTGACAAGAGAGTAACACAAAAGCTAAAAGACAGGTTCAATAGGATAGTGATTCGACCTGTGTATGGCGCAGAATGTTGACTAACTAAAAGGCGACATGTCCAACAGTTAGGTGAGATCCGCATGTTGAGATGTATATGTGGCCACAAAAGGGTCGGGTCCGGAATGATGATATACATGATAGAATTGGGGTAGCACTGACTGAAGAGAAGTTTGTCCACCATCGTCTGAGATGGTTTGGGCATATACAATGCAGGACTCCAAAAGCGCCAATGCATAGCGAACAAATAAAGTGTGCTAATAACGTAGATGATAGCCCGGAGTATGTCCAATGATACACTGGAGATTCCAGAACCCCCAGAGATTCCGACCCAACCTGCCATAGCAATGTCAGCTTGGGGCCTCGTAACGCTCCCACCTACCTACTCTTTCGTCCCCAACCTATATAAGACGTTGACCTCTAGGGTTAGCAAAGCATAAATTAAGAAACTGAGAGAGCTTTGCTCATCTATCCTCCCCTAGTGGAATCAAGACCTACCAGGGGGAGAAGACTCCGAGGAGTTCAAGACCACCTCTAGGTGAAGGCTTCCATGAAGCACAAGACCTCCATCTCTTAGGATTTGGGACGAACTATCTACTCTTGTTTTACCTTTTTCCTTTGGATTTGTTGGATCAATTGGACCTCTTTGTATAGATTTTGGTTATATGATGTGTAGTTGGCTAGAGGATCTTATGTTCCCCTTGTGATTGTTTGTCATTTCACCTTAGTTCTTGAGTTCTTCGTGGTCTTCCCTACTCCACCTCCAGTTTGTGAAGATCAGGCACCCTAGCCATAACCCGGTGCATCATTTGTGCCTTCTACTTTATTAGCTAGTGTAGTATAAGCCGGCTAAGCCCTTCTTAGTCTGTAAGACAGTATGAATTCTGACAGCTAGGTAGTCAATTAGACTTGCCTGTACGGGTAGCTGCTGGAGCTGCAATTGTCGGTTTAGCAACCGACTTGTATATGTACTATATATAGACCTCAACTTCAGAAAATAGCACTGCTGTGTTCGGCCCCAGCTCACTATCTCCTCAAGTGTGTAACATACACATCTTCATGTGACTATGTAACACTCTTTTTATATTTCAGATCCGCTTCGAGTAGCATATTCATCCCCACCCCAGCGGCGATTCCTCAAAAAAAAAAGTTTGCGGTCCTAATAGAGCACTGCACATGGTGTGAGCTAGTATGATAAATTTTACAATACAAGCCTGAATTCTTACACTAAAAATTTAGCTACCCTGACGGGTCAGAATGTTTGAATAACATAGAAGGTTTAACTAACAGAAATAAATAAGGATATCAATAATGACAGAACTGTATATACATCCAGCGAGCAAATATGGAGTTCACATTGGTTAGTTGCACAATTAGATACCTTGATAACATGTGGTGTACCACGGAAGTTCATGCTGCTTGACCTTCTCTGTCCAGGAAAGAAATACATTTTGAGTATGGATCCCTTTCCCAGAACAGAACCATTACGGGCTTTCACAATGGCTTCCATTGTTACATCACATTGCATAGGTTGACATGTTGCTTTATGCTCATCCTGCAGATGGCAAATGGTTTTTAGTAACAGCATGCCCTCCAAAGTGCCCAAATGAAGCTTTGGAGAGAAGAGAACGATATTTACAGGTACAGTGAAAAAACGCCCAGGTCGCAGTCTTATGCTCCATTTCATGGTCTGGATCTCCGGACGCTGTTGCAGCCAATTTTTAAATGAGATCTTTGTTTCTCCTTGCCCGCAGAAACCATCGAATGCTTCACTCCCGAGGTATGCCGAGAATGCAATTAATTTCAGGTACCTCTCCAAATATTCAGCACCACGATTTAATGCGACTCTCCTAACTCTTGGTTCCATATTTTGTTGATTAATCACCTTTGTGTATTGCAAAACAGCTTGGCGAATGTTCTGCAAAGCTGAACACTTGTCTATAACAGTATCTAAAATATTTCTACACTCAATCCCGTTGTCAAATAGCCTTGTAATCTTTCGCAGCAGAAGGATGTCATTAATATCAAATCTAGGGTGTAGCTCTGTCAAAGTGTGAGGTTTCCATGATTCCGAATTCAAGTGACCATTGTGGTCTATTGTTTCTTCTCCGCTTGAGTAATCAGCATCAGTTGTATCTTCATGATTATTTTGGATGGATGGCATTCCAATAGGTCTGCCGTGATTGATTCGAAGTCTGAGAAGGCAAGCAATCACAGTACCAGTAGTTGTTCTGCCCCTGCCCATCTATAAGACCACAATGTTAAAATATAAGTTTCTGAAGCCTATGATATAAAGAGCCAATACTTCTCTTAAATAACAAGTACAGAATTCTTGCCCAGCAAAGAGATAAGTTGTAGTACCTGGCAATTGAATACAAGAGCAGCATCCTTGCAAGCAGCTGCGACATTAAAGGCTACCGTATCAAAATCTGAACTTTTGGGGGCCTTACCATCAGTAATGGGCACTCGTGCATATTTGATTGGAAGGCCTTCAGAGTCCAAACATTTGTATACCTCCAGTGGAGTCAGAACAGCTTCATTATTGACATTTTCCCATGCATCAAAGATCTCACCATTGTCAGTTTCATGAATAACCATTATTGCACCATCATACCGTTCTGCTTCCCGTAAAATATCCTCCTTCAACCGAGCTTCCATACGCTCAACTCTATCACGACCAATCCCCTGATATCAGTGCATTTTATCTGATTTAGACCACTAAATGATCCTCAGGGAAAGTACAGGATAGCATATCATACATCACATTCAATGAAAATGTTACGATACTAGAATAATCAGTTTAGGTGTGATTAGAATGCTGAGATACAGTCTGAGCCTTGAGGAATGGGTCAGCCTAGAGAAGGCTACGCAACATATGAGAGCTGGTCAACCCAATGTGAACCAAGGCCCACAAGCCACAACAAGTAGTTTATTCGAGTAATGAACATATTTACACATTATAATTGACAAGTTCACATTCTAATGGTCTGAATAAATGAGCAGAATTTTTTCAGACAAATAGTATTAGCACGAGGCCTTTGGCACCCGACAGCGCCATCAAGATCAGTGCTTGTCCGAAAGCATATGCAGAAATGAAGATAACTGAGTTGAGGATGCAAATTAATCATCACGTTAAGTGCTATAACTTGTGGGGTTAGTGCACGTTACTATATCAGACAGAGAAAATGAAGTCATGTTGGAGAAGCAATGCATGGAAATTGCACATAAAATTGTCATATGAAGTTTTAAATATTTTGTTATACTAACACTACAAATCATAGCACCAACTATCTGCCATAAATCCATAGAGGCAACTGGAAATGGCACATACCGTGTACTCAAGCATATTCTTGTACGGTCTTTCCACTTCTCGTAGCACAAAAGGTTTTCCATGTATATAAATGACAGGCTCTTCTCTCATATTATGCCAGAGTATCGGCCTGTTTCCCTTGCTTGTACTAACTCGCTGAATAACAGCCCGAATGCCATCAACAGTAGGATTTGCAACACCATAGACTGAAAACCTCGGAATTTCCCGGAAATTAGGTGCACCCTCAACTCTTTCAGGCAAATTAAGATTGTGACACCCTGGACAGTGATCACTTTTTAAAACAGTTTGACGTCCAAGAACTTCTCCATTCCTCATGGCAGCAACAACATCCATCTCATGTGGGCGCCCATCGGCAGATTCAATAATTTTTGGAAGAGTGGGTTTTGAACTCGAATAACCAAGAGCGCCCATTGGATCTCTCCTCAGCAACCTGAATATATTGAAATATGAAATGACTTTCAGGTTATGTCAAATAATGCAACAAGAATCAAACAGAAAATTAAACATAAATAGTTTTTTAATATGGTGGAAGGGGAGCCTTGGCGCAGTGGTAAAGCTGCTGCCTTGTGACCATGAGGTCACAGTTCAAGTCCTGGAAACAGCCTGTTGCAGAAATGTAGGGAAAGGCTGCATACAATAGACCCAAAGTGGTCGGACCCTTCCCCGGACCCTGAGCAAGCGGGAGCTACATGCACCGGGCTGCCCTTTTTAGTTTTTTTAATAAGGTGTTCTTGAGTACTAACTGTGCAACAGAAAGCGTCCTTACTAATGTCTTACAGTGAGAGATAAAGTCCACAGATTAGTGGCATGCGGATAGTTTATCATGGCAATAGAGACTTGTTTGTTCTTCCTTCCATGTCACATTAGTAATGAGCCATGTGAACAAAACACGAAAGTTGCATTGTGTGCTAGGGCTAACTGCAGTGAATGCTCATATGGAATTCTGAAATGCTCTTAAACTGAAGTGCAAAGATGTTACAGAAGCTGCTAGGGACCCTAAATTATCAATTTATTATCAGTGAGCTGGGGATGATCACTAATGTAACATTATAATGGATCATATTGATATATGATTCAATGCTCAGGATATCGGTAGCTGGTACAATATCGGTCGAGTGCTTAGTAGGGATAAATAGGCGAATTTTACAGTTAATCGCTGATAAATTAGTTAATCGGCCGATAAATCAGTTAATCGGCTATTTGTTGACCCACCAAGTAGTGACTAACTGACCGAGGTGCTGATTAACTAGCCGATATTTGGAACAATTATGATTACAATTTTATGCTGAAAGCTGGAACCTGGCCCGTTTAGGTTTTTGCAACCAAACCAACAGTTCTTTTCTTTCTTTTTTTTAGCACAAAACTGGACCAGAATTGAATTAGCACATTCCATTTTATTTTTGACACTTCTTGCTATGATTTATGTCTCTAGTTAGATCAATATGGTGTTTGGCAGACCTTAGAGCGTGTTTAATACATCATATGACTTGGTCAGAACACGGGAGAAGCTGCGAGAATGACTGGGGAAGGTGGGATATAACAAAGCATCTGTGAAATGCCAGAAGAGTGTCCAAGATGTTCACCTTTTTACCTGTACCTATTAATTTCAGTTGATGTAAATCACAAAGTGGGTTACCAAAATTCAACAAGTTGTAGTTATGCATTTATTCAAAATGGCAATGCTGCATAAAACTCATTGAATATACCAGGGTGAAGGAGCTGTGTTCAGTTATTAAACATGTGTCAAACATTGACACTGGCTTCATCGGATAAGTAAAGCTTTGGCCTTCATTCTTTATTGATGCCAATTAACCGTTGGCATTCGTTCTTACAGCAAGACAATAACTCGAGGAAAAAATGCATGTAAACTGACATGGCATTAACTGTTTGATAGGAGACATAGTTAGTACATGACTCGACACTCAAGCACCAATGTCTTGGATATGGAGACTGTCTAGTAGAAGTGTTAGTGTGACCTAGCAATCATTCCAAATAAACTACAAAAGAAAACAATTACAAAGAAAAAAATGCAACAAAGTAAGCAGATAGCAGTTCTTTGAATATCCACAGTCAGCCTACTATTCAGTGAAGTGGCACAACGAGGGTAAAAATTTAAGACTTGTCTTGTGTCTCAAAGGAAACAAAGTTTGCACCAGATACACTCTTACAAGCTATGAACTGTTGGCATTCATATGCGAAAGTACCATGGCTCACCTTCGAAGAATACTGTACAGTTCAGGTCTTGCTCTCATCCAAACAGAAAAACTAACTCCTGAAGATGTTGCTTGGTGAGCAGAGCTCACCGAATGTACATAGACAGCAAAACATATGAGGAAGTAATAACGTTCCAAGTACTCCACAAAGAAGGAAAGTGATGCCTCCCGTTTCATCTCATCAGGTTGCCGAAGAGTGCTATTGCGGTAGGTCGCAATAGCTTCTCTCAGATTCTGTTCACAAGGACAGCAAGCACAAACATGAAACAATTTGATAAGGTTGCTTGCATTGAGTTATCAGGACATAAAACGGCATACCTGCATAGAGTCACATTTATCAATAACTTTGTCCACTTGTCTTTTGCCTTCAACACCACCCTGCATAAATATCAGACACAAAGTCACTAATGAGAGAAACTAAGTTAAAAGGAGAAAAGTTCAACATATTCAGGTTATTGCCTCCAGAACTCGGACTAAGCTCCTAATGACAGCATATTCTCCTCTGAGAATTGCTTCTTCTGAGCTAGGACTGTAGTCATCTACATCATTTCCAGCATAGAAAACCTTCCCGATTGAACTTGTCCTTGGGATACCTGCAGCAGAAAGCACCCCACACGTTAAATATCTGAAAATCCAAGTATAGGCGTAAACTATAAGCACGTAACGTGATATCATATAGTCAGACAAGTACGCAACAAGCAGGCTTTCAGTTGCCATCAGTATATAAATACTAAATAATCTCGTGAAAATTCAGAACACTTGACAAACATATAATTGTGCATGTGGAGCATTATATCTTGACCAGTTCTATATTGATAATAAACTGATAACAAGGGTGCTCACCTGACGCTCCTATCCGATTTAGGTAAACCAAAGTAGATATAACCATACCGGTGGTAGTCCGTCCCCTCCCCATTTGACAATTAAATACAATTTCAGTCTCCATATCAACTTGAGAGATTCGACGTACCTGTTATCACATCAAAGGAAATTTAATTCTATGTACATACTTTCCAATCTCAGAATTTTTATTGCTGCAATAGCTGATTATCTGCAGAATACAATCCCTGTTAAATGTGTTTCCTACTCACTGTGTCAACTGTCAAAAGAGTTGAAAGTTAAAGCATAAAGAAGTAGTGTGACTAGCACACAGATCTCATGGTAGACAGGCAACCTGGACGAGTGAAGGTTCAAGTTTACAGCAAATAAAGTGAAGACATTAGGCGGCACATAAAACTAACCAGGTTATCAAAATCCCCTTCCTTCGGAGCTTTTTCATCGGTAATAGGAACACGCTCGTAATCAACAAGGTATCCTTGATGTTGTAACTCCTCATAGACCTGCAGATGAATTAAATTTTCTCAAAAATACCAAGGAGAAGTAAGAGGTATGTTCTAAATCATCAACCATGGAGTTACCTCAAGTGGAGTCTTAACTGTATCGGACATCACTGACTCCCACTGGTCCACCATCTGACCATTTGGCAGCTCATCAGTAACTAGGATCTTATTCCCATATCTGCCCCATCAAATATTCCATTATAAAAACCTGCTGGAAGTAATGTGAACAGAAAAGTAGTTTAGCTTGCTAGTAATGTACGTTGAAGCTTCCTGAAGAATATCTTCTTTCAAACGAAACTCCATCTGCTCCACTCTCTCCCGGTTGATTCCCTGTATTATATTAGCAAACGTCGAGGACTAATATTAGCTAACAGGAAAAAAAATGGAAGCTATATGGACATCAACAAGGTATCTTCTATGGGATGGCTCCATGGTATAGCCTACGTGTGACTGGAAATACACAAATTGACGGGAATCCCTAAGAAGCTATAGTTAATGTTAGGAATGAGCAACTGTATTCTCAGGAGGGCCAAGGGCCAGTACATATACATGTGTCCAATGGGGATAAACCGAAAAGAGAGACTATACACACACATATCTAATACATCTAACACCCACCCACCCCCCCCCCCAAACTCATGGTGGGTCAGCAACACTGAATTTGGAGAGAAAGAACTCATGCTGCGCTCGAGTCTGTGCCTTCGTGAAGAAGTCCGCCAGCTGTAACTCAGAGGGCAAGCACATCGTTGTGGATGCCCACTTTGTACGTGCTGCTGTGCAGGATGAGAACCGCAGCACGTACAAAGTGGGCATCCACACCGATGTGCTTGGTGAGCTCATGCTTCACCGGGTCACGCGCAATACTGATAGCACCGGTACTGTCTGACAGTAAGGGAGTCGAGGTGGTAGCAGACACACCAAAATCCTCAAGTGACCACCGTAACCAGATCACCTCAGCCGTCAACATAGCCATGGCGCGTAACTCAGCCTCTGTACTCGAGCGGGAAACAGCAGTCTGCTTCTTTGTCTTCCAGGCAATAAGAGAGCCACCAAGAAAGACACAATAAGCAGACAGCGAGCGTCGATCAGAGGGATCACTAGCCCAGGTAGCATCCGAGTAGGCCTGGAGATCAAGAGAGCTGGAGCGGGGAAAGAAAAGACGCTGAGAGATCGTGCCACGAAGATATCGTAGAACACGGAGGAGATGACTATAGTGGACAGAGGTGGGGGCTGAAACAAACTAACTCAGGATGTGGACAGGATAGGAGATGTCAGGACACGTAAAAGATAGACAAGACTGCCAACGAGGTGACGATAGCGAGTGGGATTAGGAAGAGGGTCACCATCAGAGGCACGAAGCTGAACGTTGAACTCCATAGGAGTCACAACTGTGCGCTCATCACCGAGAGCAGCGCGAGAAAGAAGATCCTGAATATATTTTTCTTGGGAGATGTAGAAACCATCAGAGGTCGAGGAGATCTCAATCCCAAGAAAATAGCGAAGAGGACCAAGATCAGTCATGAGGAACTGGTCGCGAAGGCGAGCCTTAACAAAGGCAATGTAGTCAGAGTCGTCACCAGTGATGATCATGTCATCAACATAGAGAAGGAGAAGAATCCGACCACGAGGAGACGTGTGAACAAACAAAGCAGGATCATGATCACTGGGCGAGAAACCCACGGCAGTCACGACAGAGGCGAACCGCTCGAACCAGGCACGAGGGGCCTGTTTAAGACCATAGAGAGAGCGGCGAAGACGGCAGACCATACCATCAGGAACAGAGTACCCTGGGGGTGGCTGCATATAAACCTCCTCACGCAACTCACCATTGAGAAAGGCGTTCTGAACGTCAAGCTGAGATACAGACCAATGATGAACAGAAGCAACAACAAGGAGAGTGCGGATAGTGGTCATGTGGGCCACAGGAGCGAATGTCTCATCATAATCGCGTCCCTGCTCTTGCTAAAAACCACGAGCCACAAGACGGGCTTTGTAGCGCTCAAGAGAACCATCAGAGCGAGTCTTAATCTTATAGACCCACTTGCATGTGATGGGACGAATACCAGAAGGAAGGGAAACCAGATCCCACGTGCCAGAACGCTCAAGGGCAGCAAGCTCCTGGGCCATCGCAAGCTGCCATTCAGGCTGAGTCAGGGCAGCCTAATAGGAAGTCGGCTCAGCAACAACAGAGAGGCCGTACTTGGCAAGAGAGTAGTGATCAAGAGGGGGTCGAGGTCGAGCACGGAGATTATGAGCTGGTGGAGGTGTGGAAGGAGGAACATCGGAAGTGGAAGGTGTGTCAGGAGAATCATCCTCAACACGAGGGCGACGAGTGTAGTGGAGAGGAAAAGGAGAGAGAGGCCGACGGATCGGAGAGGATGGTGGAGATGAGGAGGGAGGAGATTGGGGTGTCGGTGGTATGTGAGGAAGAGTGAGACGGGTCGGAGGAAGGGGAGAGACCTGAGGCACAGAAGAGGATGTATCGGAAAGGAGAAGGAAAGAAATATCGTCCACAGAGAAACTCGAGGAAGGGCGGGGGTAGTAAGAGCGAGACTCAAAGGTCACATCACGCGAGATGCGCAAGCGACGACCAACAGGGTCCCAACAATGATAGCCCTTGTGCTCATCACTGTAGCCAAGGAAGACACACTCAACCGACTGAGCAGTCAGTTTGGTGCGTTCTCGCAGGGCAAGCAGGACATAGCATACACATCCAAACATACGAAGAGCAGAGTAGTCAGGAGATCGACCAGTGAGACACTCCATAGGAATACCACCCTGCAGAGCAGTCGAGGGCTGAATGTTGATGAGATAGGTGGATGCAGAAACAGCCTCAGCCCAAAAGTGGGGTGGAAGAGAAGCAGCAATCATCAACGCACGAGCCGTCTCAAGCAGATGACGATGCTTACGTTCAGCAACGCCATTCTGAGCATGAGCACCAGGACATGAGAACTAGGCAAGAGTACCCTGTTCCGCGAGAAAACCACGCAACAGCTGGGAGATATACTCTCCAGCGGAGTCAGCACGAAAAGTACGAATGGGCGTGGAAAACTAGGTGTGAACCATGGCAGCAAATCATTTGTATATAGAGAGAACCTCGCTACGAGATTTCATGAAGTAGAGCCAAGTGTAGCGAGAGAAATCATCAATAAACAAGACATAGTAGCAATGACCACCTTTCGAATCAAAGGAAGCAGGACCCCAGACATCAGAATGAACTAAGTCAAACGGATGCTGAGATACAGACTCACTAGTAGGATAAGGTAACTGGGTCTGTTTGCCAGGTCTGCAACAATTACAATGTAAGGAGACATCTCCAGATACAGACCCTAAGAGGCCCTGACGAACTAAAGAAGACAAGCGAGAGCCACAGATGTGACCAATGCGATGATGCCACTGCTGGAAGGACGCAGACGAAGAGGCAGCAAGAGCATGAGAGCTGGCAGAAATGGTGGCAGCGAAAGGAACACAAAGCCAGTCAACCTCCCAAAGGCCCTCTGACTCACGGCGCCGGGGGCCAGCACCAACCAAAGCCTTGGTGCGACGATCCTGAATGGAGCAAGAGTCGGTATCAAGAATGACACGACAACCAGAATCAGTAAGTTGGGCAGCGGAAAAAAGATTCATGGTAAGACGAGGAACATGAGAAACACTAGGAACAGAAAAAGATGGAGTAGAAAGAATGCCACGACTAGCAACAGGAAGAGGTGTGCCATCGGCAGTGAGAACATTAAGAGGAAAATCAAGAGGTCGAAGAGAAGATAAAGCAGAAGAATCAAAGGACATATGAAAGGAAGCTCCAGAATCCAGAACCCACGAGGATGTACCTGACTGAGTAGGCTCCGGCGGGGGCGGAATGGTGGTGGCAGTCACAGCAGCAACAGAACCCGTTGAGGAAGAACCAGAGGAAGCTAGCATGCGCTTGAGTCGCATAATATCCTGGTCAGTGAGTGACGGAGTCGAGGGAGGCGCATGAGTCCCACTGGAAGAAGAGCGCCTCTGGTCTCGCTGTTTCTGGCGGCAATCAGACTTTGGGTGACCTTGCCTGGAGCAGTAGCCACAGAAAGTGTCACGGCACGACCGGCCCTTCTCAGCATGAGGGGGGCGACCCACCCCCCCCCCCCTGAAGGTGTGGGCAGAAGCGATGGAGCGGTGAGACGAGCAGACGACACAGGAGCTCGAGCAGCCAACACAGAGGGAACTGCAAGCAAACCAGCAGAGCAGAGGCGGGTCTCCTCAGCACGAAGCTCAGCAAGCACCTCCGAGATAGGAACACGACCACGAGCAAGCAAGTGAGCGCGCCAAGGCTCAAACTCGGAACGAAGACGAGATAAGAACTCATGGACACGCTGAAACTCCAAATCTGACCTCATAGTCTGGCAGCAACGGCAAGTTCCACAAACAACTGTCCGAAGAGAGTCAAGCTGGCGCCAGATGGCAGAACTCTGTGTGTAGAACTCATCAACAGAAGAGTCACCCTGCTGAAGAGCGTGCTCCTGACGCATCACAGATAAGTAGAGCGCATCACCAGAGGGCTGATAGCGCTGACAGAGGTAAGACCACATCGCTGCAACAGTACCGAGGCTCATGAACTCCGAAGCAAACTGAGGTAGGACACTAGCAGTGAGAACAGCAGCAGCCCGAGCATCATCATTGCACCACTGAGTGTAAGCAGACAGAGCATCCCGGTAGAGAGAAAGAGCATCGGAATAGGCTGATACCTGCTGATCATAAGCATCCACCGCAGCATCATCGAGAGCCTTTGCTGCATCCCGATCAGCCTGAGAAGCACCAGCAGCAAGAACAGGCGGCACCGATGGGGTAGGAGCCATAGGAGCGACAGGGCAAGGCGGACAGGGGACCTCGCCAGCGAGAACGCCCCACAGGAGAAGGCCGCGCATGTGGATCCGCATGAAGCCCGCAAACTCGACATAGTTGGTGCCATCGAAGATCACCGAGCACCGAGGAACAGCAACGTAGCCTGAAGCGGACATGAGGAGCTCTCTGTTTTTTTTGTTTTTTTTGTCAACCGCTACAGTCGCCGGTGCTACAGGAGCCCCGATCTGGATCGAGATCGGGCGCGCCCGGGGCAGAGCAGCACGGGCCGGCGAAGGCAGGCAGTGGCCTCAGGCGGGTGCAGGCGACGGCGGTGGAGGCAGGAGGAGGCGGGGCGCGGCCGGGGCGGGTGCAACGCCCGGCGGGGCAGGCGGGGCACGGCCAGGACGAGCACAGCGCCGGGCGTGGGCCGGGGCGCGGCCGAGGCACGGCCGGGGCTCGGGCGGGCGCGGCCGGGGCTCGGGCAGACGCGGCCGAAGCGCGGGCGGCGCGCGGCGGCAGAGCAGCTCGGGAGGAGGCGGGGCAGGCAAGGCGCGGACGGCCGGCGGCTGCCGCGGTGGAGATGGCCGGCGACGAGGGAGAGGGTGGCTGACGACGGGGGAGCGAGCACGGAGCTGCGAGCGTGCGGGAGCGGGAGAGCAAACCTAAGCATCTGATACCATGTTAGGAATGAGCAACTGTATTCTCAGGAGGGCCAAGAGCCAGTACATGTACATGTGTCCAATGGGGCTAAACCGAAAAGAGAGACTATACACACACATATCTAATACATCTAACAGTTAACACCTCTGCACCAAAACGCCACAATCTCTTTAATCAAAGCAATAGCATTGGTATAAGGGCATTTGTGTCATAACTTCCACTGTGGAAGTTTACCAGGACAACTATCTCCAATATAAGACATTAATGAGATAATAACATAACCAGTAAATTTGGGAAACCATAAATTATCAGAAAATGTATGCAAAATAATTATTAAAGCCAGGTATCGAAGCAAACCGTATATTCAAGGTTTGAGAAGGGTCTTTCGGCATCTCGTAGAACAAAAGGGCGACCATTGATATAGATAACCTGTGTAACATTAGTGGAAAAACATGTATTACTAGATGTGATAACATGAGAAGACATAACACATGAGTTAGAGCATACATGGTATAACCAGTTGAAGAGACACTTCACTGAAATTTCAAATTTAAGCAAAATGATGGTAAAACCACAACAAATTTTGAAAAATACATATTGTTTAGACATGTGTCTAAGATAAACCAAAAAGATTGAAGTCAAAGGCCTCTATGGAAAAGAGATATAGATATGATTAATGGAAAATATAGATTCTGTATAGATATTAAACATATAACAGAAAAATAGTCTCTATAATATGTATAGACATTAGGTAACATGTTTAATGTTCGTGGAAAGACCTCTTCCCTACCACTCTCTATTTATTTGCATCTATTCAGTGAGTATTGCAACTTGATATTGTGGTCAGCTGAGCATCCATTATTTGCTCATTGTAAATTTTCATAGTTTTCAAAGTGATAAGCATTGTGTTTTGCATATTTTGCACAACGACTCTAATATGGTAATTAGTTATCTTACTGGTTCCTCCCGAAGACTGTGCCATAGAACTCGGGTTTGCTTTCCCTTCTTTTGTGCCCCGATATGATTTAGCACATTCACAATTCCTTCCATTGTCGGCATTGCAACACCGTGAACACGCAGTGATCCTGCCTGGAAAAAATGGTGATAATGAGTGGATGACATGACACCTTTGTAAAGCATGAAGACCGAACATATGGAATAGATTTGAAGAATGCTGAAAACCTAGGCATCATGTCGAATTTACAGAATCCCGTCAAAAAGGAAGCTAGATTAATGCAAAACTGAGAGGTATTACAAATGAATTTTGTACGCACGCACAGCAGTTAACACCCAAAAGCACAAAAACACTGTTTAAAACTCGAAGCCTAGATTGTGATGAGATACGTACGTGACAAACAGACAGCTTAAGAAGGGGGCTCAGAAAAAAAGCCAGCCAACCACGCTCCCAAATTGGCACGATTTCCTCGAAAACTCGGGGAATGGGGCCAGGAAATCGTACAATTCAGAGGAGGTTAAGTCGATATTAGGGTGTACGCGAGTAACCTGCCGGTAATTGGGCGCGCCGTCGATGTGCGGGGTGAGGCGCTTGTTCTGGCAGCCGGGGAAGTGGTCACTCTTGAGGATGGTCTTCTTCCCGAGCACGGAGCCGCCTCTGCTGTTGATGACCTGCTCTCCCACCGCCTGCACGTCGTCCATCTCACCCACCTCCATCCTGTCCTCCACGAATCCTCCTCCTTTGACGGCGCACCGGCTTCCGAGGCACCGACAGGGCGGCGAGGCCCGTGATGCGGATACGGGGTAACAGGAGGAAGGGAGAACGCGGCGGAGGGAAGAGAAGGACGGGGGCAGAGGAGGCAAGGAGCCAGTAGGCGAGAAGACGATGCGATAGGGGGAGGGGGGGGCGAAGAGAAAGGAGGGGGAGGTCGGGTGGGAAGGCCGGCAGGCTAGGGAGCGTCTTCGAATCAAATTCGCTTCTTCCTATCCTTAAACTGCGGTTAATTTATACTGTCAAAAAATCTGTGGTTAATATGTAATTCGCATAGGACGTCGCTGTGTAACCTGGCATCAAGCGTCATATATAAGAAAGCACTAGCAAACATACCGTGCGTGCGTACGGCACCGTCGCCCCTGGCTTCTCTTCAAAATCTGTCCGTTTTGGATCGGATTTTCGTCTTGGGGACAATCTCCAGCGCGGTCCTCCGACGTCTCTCCTCCGCCAGCGATCTCGGTCGTCGGTGGTGAGGAGGGTTGTCGGATCTACGCGTGTGGATATAATTTTTGTAGTTTAGGTTTTTAGGTTGTTCATCGTCTTGATTTTGACGGCGGCGATGGCATTGAATAAAGATTATTCGAATTCTTCCCTGACGAGGCCATCAGTCTTATGGTTGGGGATGGATTTGGAAACCGGTTTGTTCAAGTAAGGATGGCGTGGCGGCGACGGCATCATCGCGGTGGACATGTGTCCTCTGCCTCCGCCGTTGCGATGGTGTTTGCTCCAGCGTCGGTGCGGAGCTTGGGAGATAGTTCAGGAGTGGATGCAGATTGTGATCTGCATTGACGACATCTGGAATACGGAACATGTGCTGGGTTCGTGTTTCATGGATGGCAGGTATGGTTTCCTCCTTCGACGTCTTAGTCGTGGTGGGGTGTCAGATTTGGAGTTTGATGGCATGTCCGGCGTGTTGCCCCGGTCTGATTCGTTCGACGACAAGGATTTCACTTTTGGTGAGCCATCTTGGAGGTCTAAAAAGCTGCATATCAGCGATGGAACCGCGTCGAGCTCGGGTTGTATCATCTTGTTATGATTGGACTTATAAATTTTGGAACCAATTAAAACTTTTTCAGTGCTTGTGCTTGTTTGGCATGTTGCTTGTTTGCTTGTTGATTGTGGTGTATGACACTCTTAGATCCTATCCCTCTCCATATTTATTTTCTTTGACCCAAACATCTTGCCCAATGATCATGCCATGTGAATAGTGCCCAAAACTATTTTTATCCAATATTATTTTGACCAAAAGGACAATTTAGGTTTTCAAAAACCCCTGAGTTGAGGTTTGCACTGCAAGTCCTTAAATTGGGTGGATCCTTTTTCTCAAAGACTTTACTTCAAACCTACTATATATAAGACTTTCCAAAATCACCAAATATTAATTTTAAAGATTATTTTTATATTTTATTTAAAGACTTTTCCTTAAGACCATAAATGGTTTTTCTTAGGGAAAAATTATTTAAATGCTTTCAAAATATTTGCGAAAAAATTAGGGAAATTCAGTGGACATACATTTTCCATATATATGAGTTTCAACACATGGTCATGTTCAAATTCATGGGCAAAACCTTTTCTGTCCAAATCAAACTATTGGAATATTTCTCTCAATAAATTCCAGGAAAATTCCAGCCAGTCAACACTATCATAGGTGATGATCTTGCAAAGTTTCATCTCAATCCAAGTTAATTTGGTTCATCAAACCATTCCAAAACCCTCCCTGTCCAGATTCAAATTTGAGAAAGTTTACATTGTGAAGTTTCTTCCCTTGACCCCAAACTTCGTGGACATATTCTAATCACCAAATAATGATGCTACACTAATTGGTGCATCAAGGGGATTAGCTTAGCATGACTGGATCTACAGAAACCTGATTTTGTTAGTTTTTAGGGTTCACAAAGTTTCTATTGTCAACTTTGCTCATTTGAGCTCAAACCTGGTGACCCATCTCATTTTTACCCACCATTTGATCTTATTAAATATCACAGTAATTGGGTAAATTTATCTTGCCCAAACATCCACCAAATACCTTGTGGAGAAATGGTAAAGTTATTGTTTTCACCATTTTTACTATTCCTCTTGCTCTAATTTTTTTACCACAGTTACTCACTCACCTATTACACCCCCAGTAAGAATCCTACACTTTCAGCTCAATAATAGATGGGGTAAAACCCCTGTTTTACCCTCTGTTTCACCATGGCAGGAACATTTCTACCATCTCTCCCACTCTTTTCTTTTCTCCCTAGCTCCCCCTAGCTCCTAGGGCACCTTCAGATCATCCAAGATCTAGTGGACATGCAGGAGCGCATCCAGAGCACGCAAGCATGCCATGGCATGCCAAAGGCATGCTCTAGAGCACGCTACAGTGCATACCCGCATTGTAGTAGGAGCATCCCGACAGCCTTGGGATGGGGAAAGCTGTCCCCTGAGGTGCCCTCGACGTCCGCAATGCTCCAAAGTGTCGGGCCCCTCCTCCCTGGCTCTCTCACCCCTGGTCGCGCGTACCCGACGTCGCCCCTCTCGGCCAACCATGGGGCTCGCACGCGTGCGCCCCCTTCTCCCTCTTCTCTCTCTCGCGGGCCTAGACCGACCCCAGGAACGCCCCTGAGCAGCCCCACGAGCTCTCTCTCCCTTCTGGCCTCAGCCACGACCTCGCCGGTGCACGGGTCCATAGTGCTCCCTCTCCCTCTATTTAAGCCTCCCGGGCCTCTCTCTCCCCTCCTCTGGCTCACTCTCCACCCCTATCGACTGCCAGCAGAGCCCGAGCCCCACCCTCTCACCCTGTGCTTGGGATCGAGCTCGACGCCGCCGCCTTGGGTTGTCGCCGATCTCATGGTAGGGAGCCCCTCTGGTCCCCATTTCCCTCCCACTAGCTTTCCTTTGCCCTCCTGAGTTGTTTCCCCCTCGACCCCGTCCTGTTTGCGGCACGGAGAGGCCCCCGGTGATCGCTCCCGAAGCTCCCTCCGCCGCGGGTGCTCGCCGCCGGCGACTCCGACCACCTCCGGCACCCCTTCGACCTCCTCCGGAATGGCAACTCAGCCCCGAGCCCGTTCCCACATTCGCCTACCATCGTCGTGACGTGCTTCGCCGTCGGTGAGGCTCTCCCCTCTCTGCCCTGAGGTGGGAGAAGGACCCGATAGGGGGGCCCACCTGTCGGCCTCTCACCTCCCCCTCTCGCGCTCCCTTTCTCCCCTCGCGGTCGCCGACAGCCGGGCCCCACGCGTCAGGTTTGAACCTGGCCGCGCGCATGGCTGGCTGACTGACCAGCTGGGCCGGCCCAGCTACTGGCTGGCTCTGGCCCAGGCACAGAGGCCACCTTCCCTCTTTTCTTTTTTTTCTTTTCTGTGGGGTTTCTAAAATTCCCATGGGATTAAAAATAAATCCAATGGCAATAATTTTTCCACCTAAAATCCTAGAATATTCCATAGAATTTAATAGTGCCATTTGTGAAAAATGTTGAAAACCTTTTATGCACTGATTTAATTTAAAACCTGTTTATGGCACCTTTTTGCCTCTGTTAAACAGTTTCCAAAAATGTTTTTCATAGAAAAACCTTAAAAATATATTTTTAGTATAGTTATTAGTATTTATCAAAGTAGTGTAACATTTTTAATAGTAGCTTGTGTGCTCTGTTTTTGTGTGATGCTTATTTTTATCGCTATTTATCGCGACGATAGATTGCGCTGTTGACGAGGAAGTTGAACCCGAAGACTTTGAAGACCCCGAAGACTTTATAGAGCCAGGCAAGCAGCCCTTTGACCATGACTATAAACCCTTTTATTGCATGGCATATAGCACTTTCTTTTGTTGTATTGATCATGATGATGTGGTGTCCACTTTGGTGGGATGCCTCCGATACTTTCTTGTTGATACTTGCATCGTGCATGACCCTACCTCCTTATGAGGGTTGTGCGGGTGGGAGTAGTTAGGTTGTTAGTAGATGCTACGCAAGTGGGATCGGGTATATCCATGGTGATGGGAACACAAATGATTTCAAAGACTTTTCGAAAACCCCGTCGGGTGCCACTAATGCCCGAGGGAGATGATGATGAGTTGGGTAACCACTTGAGAAAGAAGTGGTGTACCGGAGCAAGTGAGTGTGTGTTTTCGAAAACGGATTAGAATTAAGATTTGTCGACCGTCCCAACCTTACATGCACAACCATGATACCCCTTATGGGACGGGGCTTTATTGATTACTTTGGTGGGTACTGGTAAGGAGCCCGCATTACTAGTGGCGGGAGTGGCGTGGTCACTCTCGATACGGGGTCGTGCCGGTATGGACGATCATGCGTTGTCTCCACAGGCACCAGGCACACCGTTGGTCCCTGCATGGATGCTACGAGTGATGTACATCATGTGGGTTGGGTACCAATCGAGTGGACTCTTTGTTTAGTACCGCCAGGGGAAAGGCATCGTTTGGATGCTTACCTCGGGTATGTTATATACTGCGAGTCGTGGATGACACAGAAGTTTCCCAAGTCTTGTGGGTAAAGTGTGCAACCTCTGCAGAGTGTAAAACTATTTGAATAGCTGTGTCCACAGTCAAGGACAGTTGGGTGGTGCTGCTTAGACTATGTCCAGATGTTTTCGTAAACTTGGTGTGGGGGGGGGGGAAGACAGGAGTATACTACTTAAGACAGGTCTGAAGACTTGATATGATGAATGAACATGAGATGTTAAACCCCTGCTTATGATGATATCTGTAACTTGTTCATATGGATATCTGCCAACTGTTGATGCATGCTTACCTAGTTACTTGATCATGTCATTGCATTCAAAATTTGCTTTCCATAAATTACCTACTTAGTGTTACATCATACATCATTATTACCTTGTTTCACAACTTGGGTTGCTTGCGAGTACATTCAAAGTTCTCATTACCTTGCCACCGGTTATTTAATTGGCCAGGCATGGAAGAACAGGAGTATGGAGAAGAGCTCGTTGATGACGAACATGCGAACTAGGACGCTTTCCAGTCAGAATGCCTGTAGGTTAAGGCAGATGGCAATGGGTTCCTGTATTCGATCAAGATTTCCGTTGTTTGTTCTATTTAAGTGTTTGGCCCTTGTGTCCCTATCTATGTAAGACTAGACCTCTATGGTCTTTATTTGTGTGAGACGCTAAATGTGGATGTAAGACTCTTGTTATTTAGCTTATGTGTGTTCAGTGGGCATTGATATCTGGGATCACTGTACATGTGCATTCGGTGACCACGACTCATGAGTCGGGGTCCCCACATCGGGTGAGGAGGTGATTCATCATTCTTTTCTTCGGTGGCTGTTGTGGTGATATCGAAGACAGATGGCGAACGTTGGTGTCAAACTCAGAGGTGTTCTTTTATCTTTTCAGTTTTGTCATGTCGGTCTTTATGTGAATTATACTTTAATTTTTATGATATGAATGCGACAAATATTACCAAGCAAAAAAACATACTCGTGCATTGCAACAGAATTAAAAAACATCGCGTGACTGTAAATATGACCAAGACAAAAAAAACACGCGCCTCTAAAAATGACTCAGGCCCCCTCTTACACACACTTCCTCTATTTCAATAGGTCACCCACCCATATCCTCGCTTTATATAAGAGTTAAAACAGTAATTAAAAACGTATTCTTAATATTAAAATATGCACGAGTTAAAAGGCTTACGGAAACAAATAAATAATTGACTAGTTGCAAATTATAGTAAACTGAAAATAACTAATGAAATATGAATAATCATGTTTATCTATAAAAATAATTAGGTAAACAAATGATGTTGGGATCTAACAAAATGTAAAAAAAAACATTAAGTTATTCTAGAAACTTAAAAAGGACATGTCTGAAACACACGTGCTTAGGTACACTGTTCGCTACAAAATTATGTGATCCAACCATTATGGAAGAGGCACGTGATTGAAGAACTTTTATCATAACACACGCTGATAAGACGTATCTTTAGTGGGACATGAATAGGCTAAGTAACCATTATAGAATTCTTTATCGCACAATGACCATGGGCACATTCCCGTAGGAAATGCTAAATCGCATTGGGGAGGAGGACCGGGAGGAGGACCGGGATTATTGCCTAGCTGCGAGGCGCTCGGCCAATGAGCCAAAAAATCGAAGCCGAATGAAGTTTTTTTTTGTATTGACATACAAACGGACAAAAATATGCTACTAAGCGGCGTATGAAGAAGGGAGTAAGAAATATACGTTATATATATATATATATTTATAAAAAATAAAAGTACTAATTAAAGGTGCAACATAAATATAATTTTAAAAACAATTAACATGCAAGATAATACCATATTATGATGTAGATATGCATCTATGGTTGCTTCCCTTACATAATCAGAAACCATTATCCCACAAAAAAACATCAGAACAAAATAACAATGCATGGGGCAACCACATCAACGACACATATGGATCAGCTTTTTATTTAGGTGCACGGAACAACCTTCTTTCTTGGGATGCACGGAACAGCTGTTACACATGGTGCAACCTTTTTTAGGTGCATGGAGCACCCGTTTAGAATGAGAAGCCGTCTGGTATGGCTTCCAATTTTTTTTTTTGAGAAAATCCGTTTCTGTCAGTGTATGGTAAACGTAAACAGTTGGATGAGATGGTTCCACCGCTCTGTTCTATATTGCTGGCCGCCATGGTTCGACGACTGTTGAGCGTACTTTTTGTTTTCTTTTTCCGATTACGAAACGGAAACACTTCTTGGGTGGACAACGTACGAAAACAGGAATAAACGACGTATAAAAAGACCTGATGATGAAATAAAGTGGAGAAACAATCCGTCTTTTAATATTAAGTAAAGAATCGTGACACTAAATATTAAAAAACATCATTGCAAGTGATATGCAGAACATAATGACGGGATCTTTTAAAGACCTCGGATCCCATACAAGAAAGAGGTATATGTTAGTGCAGGAGACGGTTATGGGCTACTTTAGGTCGATCTAATTGCTACTAGGGTCTCATTCGCTGCTATCGAATACAAAGAACTACAAAGAATACAACGAGGGAGAGAAAGAAGACAGAAGATAAATAAAAAGATAAATTGTGATAGCCATTGTTTGGGATATGGCTACGGATTCTCATATTCTAGCCTTCGAAAAACAGAATCTCAAACAAACACTTTAGATTTACCTAGTTTTCAAATTGGCACGATCTTTTTTGAAACTCGTGGAATGGGCCTCGAAATCGTAAAATTCAGAGGTGGGTGGTTGTGACGATAATAGGGTGTGACGAGCAAGGTGTGTGAGAGAAGAGAAGGACATGGGAAGAGGAGGCAAGGAACCATTAGGTGAGAAGAAAATGATGTGATAGGGTAGGAGGCAAAGCAAAAGTAGAGGAGGTCAATGGGAAGGTCGGCTTGCTAGGGTGCACATCTTCGAATAAAAAAATCTTGCTTTGTATCCATAGTAATTCTACTCATACATTGATACATCATTGTGTACCCCCTGCATCGAGTGTGGTACAAAGGATACATTGCCAGAGGAGCCTTGTCAGGAGCGCGACACGCAGACACGCTGGCAAGATCTTTTGAGGACCCAAAATCCCACAAGCGAGGGAGGGACCCGTCAGGGCGCGCGGTGGCTATGGTTGTCCTAGGTTGACCTAGTTGCACCAAGGGCCTCGAGGTCAACTCTCATCGAACATGAAGAAAAACAAAGGAATGAGGTAGAATGAAATTAGGGAAAAGGGAAAAGACAAATATAAAAAGGATAAATTGATTGATTGATTGAGGTGGCGTGTGTGTGGGCTGAAGCTACTGAATCTCATATGCTAGGCCTTTCAAAATTAGAATCTCAAACAAACACGTCAGATTCCTATCTAGCTTCCTAGAATCGATTCTAAAAAATAAACTACCAGACAAGCCAAGCCAGAAGAAACGCCCGCAAAATAAAACTATTCATTTTGCGCCTTTCAGTATTTCTAGTCAAAATTACAACAAAAACTACCCCCCAACCCTCATCAGAGTGAACCATCCAGGCACTCCTCTCTTGTCTCTCCTAAGCTATTCCTCCAGTCGCCACCGCTCTCGCCCCACATGGCATCGCTGCTCGTCCCGTCCTCCACCAGTGACTCATGTCTCCGATCTAATCCAAGATGTCGCTGCAACCAAGGGAGAAGGTTGACCCTACCATGGCCTGCATTTGTTGGTGTCGATCTCCCTTTTGCAAGCCACCTGATGTAGGGTGGAACCATAGATTCAAGATCTTTCCACTCTTGTGGGTGGGAAGAAGAAGAACAAGGAATAACTCAAAGGAAAAAACACTCAACACCAAATCACGCATCCATTAAGATAGTACACATAAGATCCACAGATATACAAGATCAAGCTAAGGGAAAAGTTGTCACGCCCAAGATGCGGTCCTATCCTTATTTTGTCTCGAGCGCCTCGATAGGGATAGAAGCGCATCTCGTCGTTTCGCAAGGATGGATATCATTGCAAGCACATGTAAAGAGGAGACGAGTATATGGAATTAGCTTACACTTGCCACAAGCTAAATTATGATCATCTCAATACAAAACATACATTGCAATCATCATACATAAAAGTCGGGTTTGGCTACGGAAGAAATAAAACGACAAAAGCGACATCCATCCTTGCTATCCCAGGCTGTCGTCCTAGAACCCAGCCTATGATCGATGAAGAAGAAGAAGAAGAACTCCGAATCAAACAAGCATCGCGCTCACGTCAAAGCATTGCATTAACTGTACCTGCAACTATTGTTGTAGTAATCCGTGAGCCACACGGACTTAGCAATCTCATTTCCAATGGTATCAAGACTAACAAAGCCTAATGGTTGAGGCATGGTTAAGTGGTGAGGCTGCAGCAAGCACTAAGCATTTATTTGGGTGGCTAACTTATGAGTACAAGAATAATAAGGGTGATCTACGCATAACCGGACATGAACTAGTAATGATCAAGAAGTGATCCCGAACACCTACTTACGAGTCAAACATAACCCCACCATGATCTCTCTGGGTTCAAAACTCATGAGTAGAGACAGTCACGGTTACGCACACGGTTCGTGTATTTTATTTGATTTTACTTCAAGTTTGCTATGACCGGGTGTTAAACAAATTTCTAAGTTGCCACATAACTACGGGCATGACTTTTTGAAAGGTTTAACCCTGCACGGGTGCTCCGACTCATCCATCGCAAACTAGCCACAAGCTGCGTGGAAAACCTCAACCATGGGATAGCCCGTGGTATCCTCAGAATTCTGGTGGAAAACCTTAACCTCGAGATAGCCCAAAGTATCCTTGGAATCCCGTGCACAAGACGTTCAAGAAAGGACAAACAAATTCAACAAGGCCACCCGGCATGCCGACAATCCCGATAGGAGCCGCGTATCTCGTTCTCAGGGCACAAACAGATAGGCTAGACGCCGGGTTGGCTGAGACCCGAGGTGACCAGGGGGGCGCCGGACATCACCCAGGTTGGACCAACACTCATGAGAAGCACTAGCCCAGGTTGTTGATTAAATTATCCGCGGGTGTCGGCGGGTCCCTATGCAATTTTATTAGTTATTAGGAAAATGTAGTACCAATGTTGGGCCTTGCCAGAAGATTTTTATCCCAAAACGAGAATCAAGGGGATCCCAATAACAACCCCAAGCATGTTAGGAGCGTTCAATATGGAACATAACACTGGTACACAAGTAACTAGGGCAGCAAAGGTGGAACAAAACACCGAGCAAAAGGCCAAGCCTTCCACCTTTTACCAAGTATATAGGTGCATTAAATTAAATAGCAATAATATTGTGATATCTCCAGATATCCATGTTGTCACATGGAAAAAGTGTGCACCTACAACTAACAATGCTATAAGAAGGGTTGAGAAAGCGGTAACATATCCAAACAATGATTTGCCGGGATGTGGAGGGGTTAGAGGCTTTTCATGGCAATGTTGGGAGGCTTGACATACAAGTGGTAGGTCCCGAGACATAAAGATAGAAGCAAGACAACTAGCATAGCAATGATAGTAGTGGTATCCAGGTAAATGGTCATCTTGCATATGATCCCTCCTGGAAGAAGAACGAATCCATGAAGTAGACGAACTGGACGTAGTCGAATGAATCCTCACACTCCGAACAGTTTCGGAACTCTGTCGAGAAGAAGCAATTCGGAAACAAGCAATCAACACACGGAAAACACCACAACATATGCATGACATGATGCGCAAACAAGTATGATGCATGTCCATATGATTATGCATGACATGGCAAGGCACAACAATCAACTTCGACACATTAAGTGAAGCTCAGTATGCAACGAGTTGCATATTGACGAGACTCCACATTCAAATTACTAGTTCACTCTTGTTTAGTTACACGACAAGTTTAAATGTTGTTAAACATGGCAAGATGTAAAGCATAATAAAAATATACTATCTAGGCATTTTAAATGAGGTCGGAAACAACTTATAGCATTTCTGAAACGACCCCATATGTTAATTTCGAAATTGGTCCAGATCTGACCTAACCATGTTTTACATTTATTAAAATGGAAAATAAAGTGCATCATATGATTCTACACATCATTCTAGGCAATTTACATATATAGAACGTTTAAAACGGAGTTACGGTCTAAAAGATATGACAAACAAAAGATGAATATGCCATGAATGCAAAATGCACACAAACTACAACCACAAACATTTCGAAGCAAGAATGCAACAAGATATTCTAAGGAAGTTTCATATATGGCATGTTCAAAACTGAGCAACGGTTCAACAAATACAACAACACAAGTTATAACTAAAATCTGTCCAAATCAGCAACATGGCATTTGCAACCCACAATCAACAATCAATAAGCAACAACAATCTAAAATGCATGAACAAGACATGGGTTAGTAGCTTACATGATGCATAACAATTCACCTCATAACAGCAAATTGAATAGAAGCATGGACCGATAGGAATGAGCTCACAAGATGGCTATCTGAACACAATTTAAGACTTAGTGGAACTTACAGGTTTTAGCAGAGCAGGGTTGATCTGAAGGCATATTGACAGCAAAAAAAACTATATGCTACATGACTTATAATGGCATGAAAATTAACAGCATGGTAGAGGACATGATGCACTACAAATAACTCCACTCGACTATCATCAAAATATGCATAGAGACTTGGCTATCATCAACAAAACGTGGCAACATGAAATAAGCAGACTCTGAGACTTAGTGGAATTTAGGATAGACATAAGCAACAATTTTTATTAGGTAGGCATGTTGACAACAAGAAACAAATATGTAGAAAGGCTATTCCATGGAATCAAATAACACAAATATATATACCATAACATGCACTTTAATTAATCCCACATGGGAATTTGCAAAAGAGCTATGAATCCATGGCAATCATCAAGACAAAAGGCTAATTTTCAATCCAGATTCTAGGCTTAGTGAAACTTGACTATCTCCTAAAACAATAGTTTGACTAGGCATGGCAACAAGGCAATAACAGTAGCATAGCAATCATTTATATGCATGCAAGTATACTACCAGCAAGTAGACATAGCACACTACAAATTACTCCATTGGCACAACTTTTTGCTTAATATGATGCTCACAAGATGGAACTTATCGTTAACAAATTAGCATTTTTTATCACGAAGGCTACTTTAGAGTAAGAAATGAACATGCTACCATTATTTTACATGGAAATAAATTGTGTGGCATCAAAGTAGACATCACATAGACCAATACTCATGAAGATACCACATGCAAAAGACTACGGATTAAATGCAACCATCCACGCAAGTTTGAATAAAATACCAGTTTTTAAAATTAGTTCCTGATACACTTTTGCAATAGAGATTACATAACCTAGATGCATCCTAATATGCATGCAAATGGCACCATCATGTAGAGCATGTTGAGTAGATGAATTTTCATAATTGGATCATTTCCATACGCCACATGTGCACAAAGTTATGATCCTCCAAACAAGTCAATATGATAATTCTCAGACATGAAAAAGACTTGGTGAAAAATCATCTCGGGCAAATCGGGATGCGGGGGTTCGGCCAGGCATTTGGATCACGGGACCCCGTGGTCCCGGGACGGTGTTGTCCCGCGGGCGGCCGACGCGGCTGGTGGAGGCGTCGACACAACTCCGGCAAGTGGAGGTGGCCGGAGGAGGTTGGTCTGGGGGCGGTGGATCTGGTCGAAGGAGGAGTGAAGGGTCCGACGGCGAGGCTCGGGCGGTGCGTGGGAGATCCGGCGAGCGGCGGGCTCGCGGGCGGCGACGCTCGCTGCAGCTCAAGCGACGGGGACACGGTGCAGGCCACTGGTGCGGGTGGAATCTACCGACGCGAGCTAGACATGGCGCCAGCGGTGGGCGGCATGGCAGAGCACACAGGCGGCAGTGAGCGGCGATGCGGGGGCCAGCAGGCCAGGGCGAAGGTCAGCCGACGGCGATGCTCCAATCGCCGGCGTGGGAGGGGGAGGAGTCGGGCAGACTAGGGCAGGGAGGTGAGCGGGGATTGCTTGGGCGGTAGCGTGCGGGCTCGTCCGGGCCTGGTACGGCCCGAGGTGGGCCTGGCTTGGGCCCCGGCGGGCTTTGGCTGGGAGGAGAGAGAGGGGCTAGGTGGCTTCTTGGGAGTGGCCAAGAGGGACGGCGCGGCGACTAGGTGGCTGGCCAGCGCGGATTTCGAGGAGGTGGTGGCGGTTAGAGGTTGGTGGAGGGTTAGGGCTAGTTTTTTTCCATTTTAGGCAGGGGAGGTGTTTATATAGGGAAGGGCCTAGGGTTAGAGGGTTTGGGGGTGTTTTTCGACCCTCCGATCATGATCGGATGGTCTGATCGGAGAGGTGGGTTTGCTGGGCTTAGTTGGGCTGTCTAGAGGGGGTTGGCCAAGAAGAGAGGGATGATTTGGATCCCGTGACATGTATTGTAAACCTAAAATGTTCGCTAATTTAATCGAAAACGGTGTCGCTACAGTTGTGTGTTGGGGTATCAAACGACCCCCGAATGCGATAAATTTGGCAGGCGGTCTACCTACAATAAGACAAGACCGCACACCAACTTTTGACCCATTCCGAGAATATTCTTCACGCACTTTAAAATTAATATTTGATCAAAACCGCACACCTGTGCGTGTGTGGTTTATCACGAAATGGTCAGTGACAAGAACAGAGAGAATCAACAACTACGAACGGATGCAAGTTTTGGAAAATGACGGCAATGGAGTGCCGATGCCATGCACATGATGCGAATGATGCACTGATGAATGTGATAACCAAATAAATCACACGAAAAATGAAATAAAACAGGAATCTTCTGGAGCGTCGATCTCAGGCTATTACAACTCTCCTCCACTAACAAGAGATCTTGACCTGAGATCTTAGAATGAGAAGAGGAAGAGGAAGAGGAGTAGGTAAAACTTACTTGCTTCTTTGACAAACAAGTGAAACCAACAAAAACTTGGAGGTTGGAAAGATATGAATAAAGGCATGAGGAACAAGCAAGAATTCAAAAGAAATTTGGGCAACACTTTGCTAGAAAAGATGGGATTCATTCTTACATTATATATGAAAAGAATCAAGGACATCTCCGAAAAAAATAGAAGAGCCAGGTAAGATCCCGAGGAAGGACCTATGGGTTATGGGCCCACTCAAAAGAAAACACCATTGAAATGATTGCTTAGGAAGAGAGATTGCACAGGTACAAATTTAAAAACTTGATGAGGTGAGAACCTTGAAATAATTTGGAAGGATTTGGAATGGAAACAAGAATCTTCTAAGATAGCTTGGGCACTCCAGATAGAATAGAGAGAGGATGATTAAAAAAGAGGCTTGGATCGAATCCACCGGGAAGAAAAACAAGAACGGAGAATGATAAAATTGAAAACTACGCGATGAGAAATTGTCAACAGGAAGAAACATTACACCACCTTTTCTGGGGATGTCCTTTTGCCATTCAATAATGGGATTTCATCTGTCCCACAAGAACACATAACCTGTCGGTACTAGAAGCATATCAAGATCTAAAAGACAAGATCAACTACCCATTCTTTATGGAAATTATCATACTTGGGTCATGGGCCATTTGGATATCAAGGAACAATAAGATTTCTGAGAACATAAATCCTTCTTTTCAAGGCTGGAAATTTATCCTTCTGGAGGAACTCAAGTTGCTAAAATACAAGATGAAAAGAAAGCATACACATCAGTTTGCTGCCTGGTTGGAAAACTTATTGTAATTGATACATTAGGAGTAGATTAGTTTTCTTTGTTTTTTTATTCTTTATTTTCCGTTTTCTCTGTTTTATTTTCGTAGATGTTTTTTCTTTTTTCTGGACTTATCTCAAGCCTTTCAGACAACTGTAAAATATTTGCTTAATTTTATAAAAGTTGTAGTGGGGGTTTACCCTACTGTTTATAGTAAAAAAATAAACTCTTGAGTGTCTTCATAGAGAATCACCGGATACTATACGGAAGAAAAGATAGTGGAAACATAAATGAAAATAAAGGCACTAGGATGATAATTTAATTGTTGAAGGAAAAGGGCGGGAGGGTGGGGGGAAACTAAGATAACTTATATAGATGAAAAGAACTCCAGAAAGAAGAGTGCGGATTGATCTTGGAATTATTGGAAAGGATTAAATTATATTGAAGAGAAGCACTCTGGATTGAAAAGAATTGACATGACAACTTGCTTGAGCAAAAGCATTAGCACTCCCATAGAAATATGAGAATGACGCTTAGGAAAGATATAAAATCAACATTTGACATCGAAGCAACTCAAATCACCATACTCCAACAAAACGAAGGATGATGCTTACAAATTAAGCCTGAAGCAAATACATAACCCATTATGCATTTGTTGGAAGGATAATCCTAGGCAACTACTTGAATTCCCACCTAAGAACTCCCGAAATCTTCCTGGTTATGCAATCTGGTCCAATGGATACACGAAGCAATTACTGGATAAAAAACTCAACTCTTAGAAATAATACTACACATCTAGTGTATCACATCCGTCAACACATAACCAGACAAACCTTGGAAACTCATCTTCCTCAGACCCTCGTTAACACAACAATATCAATTATGGCAGTACATCTAGACACTCTCCCTAGTACTAGGTGACGCCAAACTCCTCTCGCCAAAAAGTGTATTGAAGCAATTTCTAACACCTTCGTCCTGAGATACTAAGGAAACTGAATGATAGCGAGTGTGACAAGAATCCCCTGGAGCTCTACTCCTCGGACAGGAGGCACCAGGAACAAAATCCCAATCACAACGACATCGTAGGGGTTACAAAATACCTGCGTGATCCTAATTTTTTTTGAGTGAGAAGATGGGTAGAATTAAAAGTCCTACGTCCGGATTCCTCACGAGAGCAAGGAAGAGGAATAAAAAGAATCCTACTCTATGATATATAACTATACTCAAAATCATTTTTCACTAGACTCGACTCTACCAAGTTCAATCAATCAAGGGGGATCCTAGGTCGGGACTGCTCTGATACCAACTTGTCACCCCCCAAGATGCCGTCCTATCCTTATTTTGGCTTGAACGGCTTGATAGGGATAGAAGTTCATCTCGTCGTTTCACAAGAATGTATATCGTTAAAAGTACATGTAAACAGAAGATGAGTATATGGAATTGTCTTACACTCGCCAGAAGCTAAATTATGATCATCTCAATACAAACATACATTGTAATCATCATACATAAAAAGCCGGGTCCGACTACGGACGAAATCAAATGATATAAAGCGACATCCATCCTTGCTATCCCAGGCTGCCGTCCTGGAACCCAAACTATGATCGATGATGAAGAAGAAGAACTCCAAATCAAACAAGCATCGCGCTCACGTCAAAGCATCGCATTATCTGTACCTGAAACTATTGTTTTAGTAATCTGTGGGCCACACAGACTCAACAATCTCATTTCCAAGGGTATCAAGACTAGCAAAGCTTAATGGGTGAGGCATGGTTAAGTGGTGAGGCTGCAACAAACACTAAGCATTTATTTGGGTGCCTAACTTACGAGTACAAGAATAAGAAGGGTGATCTACGTATAATCGTACGTGAACTAGTAATGATCAAGAAATGATCCTGAACACCTACTTACGAGTGAAACATAAACCCACCGTGATCTCTCTCGATTCAGAACTCACCAGTAGAGACAATCACTATTACGCACACGGTTCGTGTATTTTATTTGAGTTTACTTCAAGTTTGCTATGACCGAGTGTTAAACCAATTTCCAAGTTGCCACATAACCACGGGCACGGCTTTTCGAAAGATTTAACCCTACAGGGGTGCTCCAACTCATCCATCACAAACTAGCACAAGCTGTGTGGAAAACCTCAACCACGAGATAGCCCGTAGTATCCTCAGAATTCCGGTGGAAAACCTCAACCTCGAGATAGCCCAAAGTTTCCTTGGAATACTGTCGGGGATATTCCCCACGGTTTAACCCGTCCAAGAGGAATGACCCGACCCATTATTTGGCGGCTCATAAGGTCCCCGTGTTGACTGGGTCGACCTGGATGACAAGTCCTAAGGCCCAGTGTGTAACCCGACGAAAGGCGTCTCACGGAGAGACCTGGAGGGTTGGCTCATAGAGAAGGCCCACAAAGAGGAGGAATTCCCTCACAAGAGAAACAAGACCCGGATTAGGATTCAAGAGAGACTAGTCCTAGTCCTAGTCCTAGTAGGACTCTACGTGTAAACCTATGCCTTCAACTTATATAAGGAGGGGTAAGGCACCCCAAGAGGCACAACTTAAGTCATTAGAGATAGAAAGATTAGAAACCCTCGAGACAAGAGGTAGCGAAATAGCACCCTTGTAATCGAGATCATCATCATCAATACACATAAAGCATGACGTAGGCTTTTACCTCCATCGGAGGGGCTGAACCTGGGTAAAACTCGCGTCTTTCGATTCCGACCTACCCCGTTCAAGCCGCCACCTAGTTGCGATGGCCTCACATCTAAAGTTCTCTCATGAGTACATCTTGCCGTGACAAAACCACGACAGTTGGCGCCCACCGTGGGGCCAGCGCATGGTGGTGTTGTGCTTTGGAGGGAGCTCTCCAGGAATCAAGAAGCTCGCGACTTATCAGATAAAGAAGGGTTGACACGAAACAATCACATAGGATAACTTGGCATGTGATAATCTTGGTCAAAGCTAGCAAATTTATCGATTTGTGATCAAAATTGCGATCAATTTTGGAGCTGTCGGTGTGAGGTTTGGATTCAAGAAATTAGTGTTGCTTCTGTGCATTGTCACCGCGACCTACAATCTGCCGAGACCGAAAGAAGATCGACTTCGTGCGTTCACCACCTCCCGCGATCCATAAAAAGAATTTATAGTTTCCATGGACTGAAGCAGGGGCGTCAACGCAGTCCTTGTCCGAACTGATTTAAAACAGTGCAATCCATGAGCCGCTGTCATGCAATCCGCCAAGATGACGTTTTTTTCTAGCCTAGTCAACCCACTTGAGCAGATAATCGAGCACATAGAGGTTCTTCTGCTGACAATTCGACCTGTTGGCCGGCCGTGTCCGACTACTACTATGTTTCCCCGTCTGCATGCAACACAAAAAGTTTCACGCCCTAAGGCCGTGGTGGCTAATTGAGCTATCGTTGGTATTTTCAAAGGTCAAACGAAAGGTGACAACCTGAAATCTAAAAAACAGACACCCGCTAGTTCTCCCAACCGAGCAAACGCATGCGCATCGTCGGATCTTTTTGCATCGACGGCTGGAACGCGTTAGGTGCTAGCTGGTCGGGAATGAGCAGCCTGACACTAACGACAAAACTGCATGAGAAACGCATATGAAGACTGCATGGGATTCTAGGGAACGGTACACTGCATGTGCATTTATTTGAGTTTTCAAAAAATTTAAAAGTCATAACTTTCAAACCGTGTGTCGGAATTCAGATCCGTCTCGCGACGAAATCTTTAAAACTAGATCCTGCATGAGTATGTTTCAATGAATTTTTTTATGCCAACTTTGGTGCTATATTGTGCAACTCTATTACTACGTGGTGCAACTTTGGTACTAGATGGTGCAACTTTTTTGGAAACCAATTTTGGAGCTGCATGATCCAATTTTCTATGATGTTGCAACCTCGTAACCATGATAATCAACTTTTTATGATGTGCAACTAGTATGCATCCATGGTCGCACACACGCGGCTACAGAGTTACACTCTCGTTGGCATAACCATACACGCGCGACCCCAAAGGTGCACAATCTTATCGGCATAGAGCTCACACATGATTGAGAGAGTTGCACACGCACCGTGGCATAGTCGCACATGGACGACCATAGAGCTGCACAATATGCACCTTGGCATAATTGCACACCGTCGAGTTGCACACTCTTGCCGCATGGTCGCACATGACATCCACGTAGTTGCACACTCTCGTCGGCATAATCGCACATTGCGCAGTCCCGGATGTGCACACTGTCGTCCGTATCATAGCTCACACATGACTGCTTGGGTTGCACACACATGGGGGCATAGTCGCACATGTAAGACCATGGAAATACACACTATCGTCGGCATAGTAGCTACCCACGCTCGCGGTGTTGCACACTTTCGTTGGCATAGTTGCACACATGTGGCCATCGAGTAGCACACTCTTGACACAATAGTTGCACATGACATCCACGGAGTTGCACACTCTCGTCGACATAGTCGCACATACGCGACCGTGGAGTTGCACACTCACGTCTGCATAGTATATCACGCACGTCTGTAGCTGGTTGCACACACGCGGTGTTATAGTCGCACACGCACCATCGGGGAATGCGTGCTCTAGTTAGCGTAGTTGGCCACGGCAACAAACGAAGTTGCACATTCATTGATAAGGAGTTGGCCAAGGAAGCGAATAGTGAAATATGCACATCCAGGAGTAAAGGAAAAGTCACATATCAACTACTAGGCAGTTGGTCGGGACAAGAGACGAAGTGTTATGCCCAAGATGCGCGCCTATCCTTATTTAGGCACGGGGGCCTCGACAGGGATAGAGGCGCATCTTGTCGTTTCGCAAGTGCAGTAAACATTGCATACATGTATGAAGAGATGAGTATATGAGTTGGCTTACACTCACCACAAGCTAAATTACAAGTTCACACAATTATTCAAGCATCATACAGAAGACATGGTCTGTCTACGGACGAAATCAAATGAAGAAAAGAAGCAATGAAAAGCTGCCTTGCTATCCCAAAGATCACGACCATGGCCTCTCTACTCATCGGGGTACGTGACATACATCCTGCCACGTTCTTCATCGTACTCCCACTGGAGCTGGGTCACATCATCTGGCACGATCTCATCAACACCTGCACCTGTATTGTTGTAATCTGTGAGCCACACAGGACTCAACAATCATTTAACCCGGGTACCGAAACTATGTAAGCTTATGGGTTTGGAAGGGGTAAGTGTTGAGTTTGTAGCAAGCACTAAGCATTTATTTGGTGGCTATCTTACGAGAACATGAATGTAAATATGGTGGACTACGAAAGACGATCGAGAACTACCATGATCACTAAGTGATCTTGAACACCTACTTACGTCAACCATAACCCCATCGTGTTCTCTCTCGGTTCATGTTCACGAGCAGAGATGATCATGGTTACGCACATAGTTTGTATTTTATTAGAGTTTACTTCAAGTTAACTATAACCAGGTGTTAAACAAAATATCCAAGTTGCCACATAACCGTGGGCACGGCTTTCCGAAAGATTTAACCCTGTAGGGGTGCTCCAACTAATCTATCACAAATTAACCATACTCCGAGGGAATAACCTCGACCACGGATCTCGTGATCATCCTAGGCAATTCCAAAGGAAATCTGACACCTCGAGATAGCCCAAAGAAGATCAGAGTTCCTCACGCAAGACAATCGAGAAAGGTAAAACAAGTCCAGCAAGACCGCCCGGCAGGCTAGATCCCAATAGGAGCCACGCGTATCTCTGTCCCAGGGCACTACCAGATGGGACTAGCTATGGGGAAAACCAATCCTCAAGTTTCCTCGAGGCGGCCCCGTAGGCAGCCCGTTTTGGACCAACACTCATGAGAAGCACTGGCTCGGGTTGTTGATTAATTATCCACGGGGTAGCTAAGCCCTATGCATTTTATTAAGTTGTTAAGCAAATAGTACCAATGTTGGGTCTTGCCAGACAAGCTTTAATCTCAAACGAATAAACCAGGGGGTCCCCATAATAACCCCGAGCATGTTAGGAGCGCAAGATATGGAAACATAACACCGGTAACAAGTACTATGGCAGTAAAAGTGGAACAAAACACTGAGCAAAAGGCCAAGCCTTCCACCTCACCAAGATATATATGTGCATTAAATTAAATAGCAGTAAATATTGTGATATCTCCAGATATCCATGTTATCAGATGGAAACAACCTGCACCTGCATCTAAGAACGCTATAAGAGGGGCTGAGCAGCGGTAACTTAGCCAAACAAGGTTTGCTAGGTAGTGGGGGGTTAGATGCTATCATGGAAATGTAGGAGGATTGACATTAAAGTGGTAGGTAGCGCAAATGTAACGATAATAGCGAGACATCTAGCAAAGCAAAAATAGTGTCGGGATCCGGGTACGATCATCTTGCATGTTGGTTCTTTAGATGGACAAAGAGCTGGGTCCTCGTAGTGGTATTCCTCTAGATCCTCATACTCAGGTTCAACACTCGCGTCTACCCAAAGAGAAACAACAACAATAAACAAACACTAAGGTGCAATGCACAAACAATATGATGCATGATTCATTTGAAGTATTTAACATGGTAATCCTAAGCTAGTCATGTTTCTCGTGCAATAGTTAAGTTATTTACAATTCTGGATAGAACCTCATGTTAAGTTGTTTGAACATGCATGATCATGGCAAATATGGATGCTTCATTCAAAAATGATGCAAATGCATATGTAAAACGTAGGAAACGGCGTAACGGTTCTCACGCTACGCTCACGGCAAGGTACAAAGGCAAAATACAAGACAAAGAAGGCCATGGGCTATTCCTTGGTATTCGAAGGTAGCCACTGGTTAGGAAATGAAAAACTAACCACAATAGAGCCAAAGATCAAGCAAAACAATGGAGCATTGCTCCCAAAAGCCACAACACAAAACTACACACACCCTCTCCAAAACAGCAACATAGCAACTTGCCCAGCAAATATCTAGAGCTACAGGATGCCTCCAACCACAACCAAGGTATGTATAGAAACAACATAACATTCTTATCAAATCATCCAACTACACAAACTTTAAAGGAAGTATAGATCACTAAGCATGAAGCTCACAAGATGGCATAATGCAACATATTCTAGGGACTTAGTGAAACTCACATTTTTCTGGAATCTGAGTTAAGCTGTTAGCAAATTGACAACAGAAAACAATGATGCTAGACACCACCTCATGGCATGAAAATTAACAGGATGGTAGAGGACAATATCTACTACAAAACACTAGCACTGAGCTTGAGCTAAAACTCAACAGAACACTTGGTAGCATCCACTAAACATGGCATAAAAATAACTACAGATTCCCAGACTTAGAAATATTTAGCATGTGGAAAACAACAACATTTTATTAGCTAGTTTGGAGCAGGAAACTCACTTACATGCAAGTTTATTATGTCAAAAGAAAATACCATGGCATAATACTCACACAACCCTACCACTTACATGTTGACAAAATTATCATAGCATGCATGGATTTATTCATACAAAAATGACAAAATGACATATTGTAACAAAATGACATTTTGCAAAACTTGCTCCAAAGCTAAAACAAATTACTCCAATGGATTCCAGGGATTTTTCTACCCCAAATCCATATATCACACTCATATGCGTGCATAGGAAAAACACACACACGCTAGCCCGAAAGAAAAAGCACAAAACCTATATGACTTATAAGTCAAATCCTTCCTATTTGGGCCACTGCCAAAAATGCATATGTCCAGATCTGGACATATTCCAAATGTGGAATTTATTTCTATAAACAAAATAAAACAAGCAAAATAATTAAAACAAATAAATAAACAGGAGGGGTCCCACCTAGTAGTGAGCCAGGGCCCCTCTATGGGTATGACAAGTGGGGCCAGGGCCCACTTGTCATACACACACACTGCACCACACACAGGGCCACACACGGCCACACGAGATCCTGCCGTGGCCACACAGGATCCCCAGCAGACACACAACACACAAGCGGGTACATACACACACTCACGAAAAAATAAAATGGGGGCAAGGGGGATTGAACCCCAGACCTCCCGCACAAGAGCGAGGGCGCTGACCAGGCGGGCTAGGAGGGGTCATCTGTTCTAAAGGGGGGGGGGGTACTAGCAGGCTTGAAGAGGCCGGGGTGTGGGTCTTCTTCCACCTCCAGGCGCGGAGAAGGTTTCTTCGCCGACGGGCGGGACGGCGAAGGCGGCGCCCTAAGGTTGCCAGCGGGGTTGCGGGATCCTTAGGGGTCCCGTTCCCGGCGTTCGCGCGGCGAAATGAGCTCGGCAAGGCCGGGTATGAGGCTGCACATCTCTGGACAGCGACGATGACAACGGCAGCAGGCAAGGCGAGGCGAAACGAGGCACGCGTGCGAGCGGGACGGGCTGCAGGGCGACTAGGTGACACGCCAAGAGTGGTAGCGTGCGATAGGGAGGGGGACTACAGTGAGGGAACAAGAAAGCCCATGGCTTTCCTTCTCTGAAGAACGCCTTCAGAGGCTCGTCGGAGCGCGGCGAGCACAATAATGTCAGGAGCATGACGAGCAATACAGGCGTCTAATGCAACGGGAAAGGCATGGATCGAGAGCTGCGAGTACCTCCTTACCCTATGGTGAGACGATGTCGAAGCGGCGGCTCCGAGATGACGGGGACGAGGGGGAGAATCCTCGGTACTGATCCTATCCGAGAATAAGAGGAAGAAGCGGCTCGGGACGACGAAGATCCGGTAAGGAACCTTCCCGAGACACCACGGGACCGGAGGCGCGACGAGGAGGCTACCCCAAGCTCAAGCACAAGCTCGCTCCGGTCATGGTGGATAGGCGACGGCTATGGCGAGGACGGCTTACCCGAGCGGCGGCGAGGAGAGGAGAAGGAAGGAATGTGGAGAGGATTTCTAAGGCTAGCTCGGGGACAGGTTTTAAAGGGGCTAGGGGCTGCCGTCGGCCATTAAATAGGCCAGGAGATCGACGTGGCACCGGTGGATATCCTGTCGTATAGAGGATAGGGATGACCGCGTCGGGGGCTCGGCTGGGCAGCGCTGGGCTAGCGGGGGGACTAGGAGAGGCCCAGCTAGGCTCTCTCACTCGCAGGGAAAAGCCAGAGAGTTTTCTTATAAATAATAACCCAAAACAAAACAAAACTCCACAGAAGTAAAAGAGAGGTTTTCCCAAAATTAAAATACTTTTGGACTCACGAAAATATGCCGTTTTTTATAAAAATGATCTTGGTATTTTTAGAGAAAACAACTTAATACACTTATATTTAAAATATTAATATATTTTGCCAAGTCGAAGACAATTAAACTCCAAACAAATATAAGAGCTAATTAAAAATACTAACCACAATATTTGGGAAAGGTGGAACATTTTTTAAGAATTTATTGGCAAGCAAAACTCACATGTTGCATATAATAGAAAAGAGCGGGATTGGGCATAGTTTAGAAAATGGAGAAGGGTTAATGCAACAAACTGTTGCACCCCAAAACCGTTGGAAATATGCCCTAGAGGCAATAATAAATTAGTTGTTATCTTATTTCCTTGTTCATGATAATCGTTTATTATCCATGCTATAATTGTATTGATCGGAGACTTAGATGCATGTGTGGACACATAGACAAAACCATGTCCCTAATATGCCTCTAATAGACTAGCTCGTTGATCAAAGATGGTTAAGGTTTCCTAGCCATTGACATGAGATGTCATTTGATAACGGGATCACATCATTAGGAGAATGATGTGATGGACAAGACCCAAACTACAAACGTAGCATATGATCGTGTCAGTTTATTGCTACTGTTTTCTGCATGTCAAAGTATGTGTTCCTATGACCATGAGATCATGCAACTCACTGACATCAGAGGAGTACCTTGTGTGTATCAAACGTCACAACGTAACTGGGTGACTATAAAGGTGCTCTACAGGTATCTCCGAGGGTGTCTGTTGAGTTGGCATGGATCAAGACTGGAATTTGTTACTCCGTGTGACAGAGAGGTATCTCAGGGCCCTCTCGGTAATACAACATCACAACAAGCCTTGCAAGCAATGTGACTAAGTGTTAGTCACGAGATCTTGTATTACGGAACGAGTAAAGAGACTTGCCAGTAACGAGGTTGAACTAGGCATGGAGATACCGACGATCGAATCTCGGGCAAGTAACATACCGAAGAACAAAGGGAACATCATACGGGATTAACTGGATCCTTGACATAGAGGTTCGACCGATAAAGATCTTCGTAGAATATGTAGGAACCAATGTGGACATCCAGGTCCTGCCATTGGTTATTGACCGTAGAGGTTGTGTCGGTCATGTCTACATAGTTCTCGAACCCGCTGGGTGTGCACACTTAAGGTTTGGTGACGTTTCGGTAGTATAGAGTTATGTATGGTGGTGATCGAAGGTTTTTCGGAGTACCGGATGCGATCCCGGACGTCACGAGGAGATCCGGAATGGTCCGGAGGTAAAGATTCATATATAGGAAGTCCTGTTTTGGTCGCCGGAAAAGTTTCGGGCTCATCGGTAGTGTACCGGGAGTGCCGGTAGTGTACCCGGAGACCATTGGGAGGGGTATTTCGACCCAAGAGGCTTCATGGGCTGTGGGAGAGTGAATATCAGCCCTTAGTGGTCTGGTGGAAACTCCCACACAAGGCCCATGTGGCTGGAGAAGAAAACCCAAAAGGAAAAAGGTGGAAAAAGGCAAAAAAGGCAAATTAGGGAAGGAGTCCTAATCCTACTAGGAGTGGAGGAGGTGGACTCCTCCCTAGTTGGTTTGGCCGACTCCTATAGGAGCCTGGGCCCTTGCGCCAGCCTCCTCTCCTCTTCTCCTATATATACCGATGGATTTTAGGGTTTTGCACGAGATTTTACGGCCACGTGCTACCCGTTCCACCGGTGCTCCTCTAGATCGGATTTCCGCAGTGCTTAGGCGAAGCCCTACCGGAATTGCTCCACCACCATCGCCGGAGCGCCGTCACGCTGCCGGTGAAATCTTCTTCCTCTCCACTTCCTCTTGCTGGATCAAGACGGTGGAGATCGTCATCAAGCTGCATGTGTGGTGAACGCGGAGGTGTCGTCCGTTCGGCGGTAGATCGGAAGGACCGTGATCAAGATCGCGAGACGGTTCGTGATGAGTTCACGGGACGGATCATGATGAGTTCACGGGATGGATCATGATGAGATCGCGGGACGGATCGTGATGAGATCGCGGGACGGATCATGATGAGTTCGCGGGACAGATCGTGATTGGATCGCGGGACGGATCGTGATGTGATCGCGGGACGCTCGGCGATTTGGATCGCGAAGATGTTCGACTACACCAACCGTGTTTCTTAAAGCTTCCCGCTTAGCGACCTACAAGGGTACGTAGATCCACTCTCCCTCTCGTAGATGCTCATCACCATGTATAGATCTTGCTTGTGCGTAGGAAATTTTTTGTTTCCCATGCGACGTTCCCCAACAGTGGCATCATGAGCTAGGTCTATGTGTTGATGAAATCTCGAGTAGAACACAAAAGGTTTGTGGGCGTTGATGCTTATATTGCTTCCTCTCTTGGTCGGATTTTGGTTCAGCGGTATTGTGAGATGAAGCGGCCCGGACCAACATTACTCGTATGCTTACGAGAGACCGGTTCCCTCGACGCAACTTGTTGCCTAGATGGCTTGCGGGTGGCAGTTTCTCTCACTTTAGTTGGATCGGATTCGACAAAGGCGGTCCTTGAGAAGGTTGAAAAGCAAATTATGTATCACCGTTGTGGTTTATGCGTGATCTGAGGATTGTCCTTGTTGCTGCACAGAAGGCTTATGTCCTTAATGCACCGCTCGGTGCGCCAACCCCTCTAGCGTCATCTGTAGATGTTGTGAACATCTGACAGGCACGTTCTGATGACTACTTGATAGTTTAGTGCGTCATGCATTACGACTTAGAATTGAGGCTCCGAAATGTTTTGAACGTCACGGAACATATGAGATGTTCTAAGAGCTGAAATTAGGATCTCAGGCTCGTGCCCGTGTTACGAGATATGAGATCTCCAACAAGATTCTTTGCCGGTAATATGAAAGAGAATAGCTCAATCGTTGAGCATGTGCTCAGATTGTCTGGGTGCTACAATCGCTTGAATCGAGTGGGAGTTGATATTCCAGATAAGATAGTGATTGATATAGTTCTCCAAGTCACTGTCACTAAGCTACTAGAACTTTGTGATGAACTATAAAATGCAAGGGATAGAAATAATGATCCCTGAGCTGTTCGTGATGTTTGATACAGCGAAGGTAGAAATCAAGAAGGAGCGTCAAGTGTTGATGGTTAGTCAAACCACTAGTTTCAAGAAGGGCAAGAGCAAGGAGGGAAACTTCATGGATAGCAAGTCAGTTGCTGCTCCAGTGAAGCAACCCAAAGTTGAACTCAAACCCGAGACTAAGTGCTTCGATTATGAGGAGAGCGTTCACTGAAGCGGAACAACCCTAGATACTTGGTAGATAAGAAGGCTGGCAACGTCAACAGAAGTATATTTGATATACGTGTTATTGATGTGTACCTTGCTAGTACTCCTAGTGGCACCTGGGTATTGGATACCGGTTCGGTTGCTAAATGTTAGTAACTCGAAATAAAAGCTACAGAATAAACGGAGAACTAGCTAAGGGTGAGGTGACGATGTGTGTTGGAAGTGTTTCCAAGGTTGATGTGATCGACATCGCACGCTCTCTCTACCTTCGGGATTAGTAACAAACCTAAATATGTGTTATTTGGTGTTTTGCGTTGAGCATGAACGTGATTAGATCATGTTTATTGCAACACGGTTATTCATTTAAGTTAGAGAGTAATGGTTATTCTGTTTGCATGAATAATACCTTCAATGGTCATGCACCCAGTGAGAATGGTTTGTTGAATCTTGATCGTAGTAATACACATGTTCATAACATTGATGCCAAAAGATGCAAAGTTAATAATGATAGTACCACATACTTGTGGCACTGCCGCTAAATGTCATATTGGTATAAAACGCATGAAGAAACTCCATGCTGATGGATCTTTGGACTCGTTTGATTTTGAATCGGTTGAGACATGCGAACCATGCCTCTTGGTCAAAGATGACTAAGGACTCCGTTTTCTGGATTGACGGAGCGGGCAAGTAATTTATTGGAAATGATACATGTTGATGTATGCAATCCAATGAGTCTTGTAGCGTGCGGTGGATATCGTTATTTTCTTACCTTCACTTATGATTTGGGTAGATATAGTGTATGTTTACTTAATGAAACACAAGTTTGAATCGTTTGAAAAGTTCAACCAAATTCAGAGTGAAGTTTAAGATCATCGTGACAAGAAGATAAAAATATCTGCGATATGATCGTGGAGGTGAATATCTGAGTTACGAGTTTGGCATACAACTTTAGACAATGTGAAAGTTGTTTCACAACACACGCCACCTGGAACACCATAGTGTGATGGTATGTCCGAACGTCATAGTCGTGCTCTATTGGATATGGTGCATGTTATGATGTCTCTTATCGTTTTGTTACCATAATTTTGGGGTTATGCATTAGAGGCAACTACATTCACTTTAAATAGGGCACCATCTAAATCCGTTGAGATGACACCATGTGAATTATGGTTTGATAGAAACCTAAGCTATCATTTCTTAATGTTTGGGGCTGCGACGCTTGTGTGGAAAATGTTTTCACCTAATGAGCTCGAACCCAAAGCGGACAAATGCATCTTCATAGAATACCCTAAGAACAGTTGGGTGAACCTTCTATATCATATCCAAGCATAAAATATTTGTTGCTAAAACTGGGTCCTTTCTCGAGAAAAGGTTTCTCTTGAAAGAATTGAGTGGGAGGAGGATAGAACTTGATGAGGTTATTGAACCTCTGTTTCAACCAGAGAGTAGCGCATCGCAGGAAGATGTTTCCGTGAAGCCTACGTTAGTTGAAAAGGAAGTAAATGATGACGATCATGAAGTTTCGGATCAAGTTACTATCGACCAACGAGGAAAATAGAGCTTGCTAAGGTTATTGAACCTTTACTTCAACCAGAAAGTAGCGCAGTGCAGAAAGATGTTTCTGTGAAGCCTACGTCAGATGAAGAGGAAGTTAATGATGATGATCATGAAGCTTCGGATCAAGTTACTATCAAACTTCGTAGGTCGACAAGGATGTGTACTGCTCCTGAGCGGTATGACAACCCTATCTTGGAGGTCATGTTGTTGGACAACGATGAACCTACAAACTATGGAGAAGCGATGATGGGCCCGAAAACCAACAAATGGTTAGAGGCCATGAAATCCGAGAAAGGATCCATGTATGAAAACCAAGTATAGACTTTGGTGGACTTGCTCATTGGACGGCAGGTCATTAAGTACAAATGGATCTTTAAAATGAAGACAAACACTGATGGTAAATGTTACCATTTGTAAAGCTCGACTTGTTGCAAAGTAGGTTACGACAAGTTCAAGGAGTTGACTGCGATGAGAATTTCTCACTCGTAGCAATGCTAAAGTCTGTTGGAATTATGTTAGCAGTTGTTGCATTTTTCAATTATGAAATCTGGCAGATGGATGCCAAAACATCGTTTCCTTCCTTAAGGAAAGGTTGTATGAGATACAACCAGAAGGTTTTGTTAGTCCGAAGGATGCTAAAAGGTGTGCAAGCTTCAGTGATTCTTCTATGAACTTAAGCAAGCATCTCGGAGTTGTAATATGCACTTTGGTGAGGTGATCAAAGTTTTTGAGTCTATACAAAGTTTACGAGAAACTTGTATTTGCAATAAAGTGAGTGGGAGCACTATAGAGTTTCTGATAAGTATATGTGGATGACATATTGCTATTCGGAAATGATGTAGAATTTCTGGAGAGCATAAACGGTTGTTTGAAAAGAGTTTTTCAAAGGAAGACCTGGATAAAGCTACCTAATTGTTGAGCGTCAAAATCTATAAAGATAGATCAAGATGTTTGATAAGACTTTCAATGACTACATACCTTGACAAGATTTTGAAAGAGTTCAAAATGGATTAGTCAGAGAGAAGTGTTCTCGCCTGCTTTGTAAGGTGTGAAGTTGAGTGAGACTCAAAGCTCGACCATGGCAGAAGAAAGAGAAAGGACGAATGTCGTCCCCTATGCCTTAGCCATAGGCTCTGTATAGTATGCCATGCTGTGTACCGCACCCGTGTGTGCCTTGCCATGAGTCCGTCAAGGGGTACAAGAGTGATCTAGGAATGGATCACTGGACAGCGGTCAAGATTATCCTTAGTAACTAAAGACTAAGGAGATGTTTCTCGTTTATGGAGGTGATAAAGAGTTCGTCGTAAAGAGTCACGTCGATGCAAGCTTTAACACCAATCCGGATGACTCGTAGTAGCAATCTGGATACGTATAGTGGAGCAACCATTTGGAATAGTACCAAGTGGAGTGTGGTAGCAGTGTTTACGGTTTGACATAGAAATTTGCAAAGTACACACGGATCTGAATATCGCAAACCCGTTAACTACAAGACCTCTCTCACATGCAAAGCATGATCGAGCCCCAGAACTCATCGGGTGTTAGATTCATAACAATGCAAATCACATGGTGATGTGAACTAGATTATTGACTCTAGTGCAAGTGGGAGACTGTTGGAAATATTCCCTAGAGGCAATAATAAATTAGTTGTTATCATATTTCTTTGTTCATGATAATCGTTTATTATCCATGCTATAATTGTATTATCGGAGAGTTAGATGCATGTGTGGATACATAGACAAAACCATGTCCCTAGTATGCCTCTAGTGAACTATCTCGTTGATCAAAGATGGTCAAGGTTTCCTAGCCATTGACATGTGATGTCATTTGATAATGGGATCACATCATTAGGAGAATTATGTGATGGACAAGACCCAAACTACAAACGTAGCAGATGATCGTGTCAGTTTATTGCTACTATTTTCTGCATGTCAAAGTATGTGTTCCTATGACCATGAGATCATGCAACTCACTAACATCAGAGGAGTACCTTGTTTGTATCAAATGTCGCAACGTAACTGGGTGACTATAAAGGTGCTCTACAGGTATCTCCAAGGGTGTCTGTTGAGTTGGCATGGATCAAGGCTGGAATTTGTTACTTCGTGTGACGAAGAGGTATCTTAGGGCCCACTCGGTAATACAACATCACAACAAGCCTTGCAAGCAATGTGACTAAGTGTTAGTCACGGTATCTTGTATTACGGAACGAGTAAAGAGACTTGCCGGTAACGAGGTTGAACTAGGTATGGAGATACCGACGATCAAATCTCGGGCAAGTAACATACCGAAGAACAAAGGGAACATCATACGGGATTAACTGGATCCTTGACATAGAGGTTCGACCGATAAAGATCTTCGTAGAATATGTAGGAACCAATGTGGACATCCAGGTCCCGCCATTGGTTATTGACCGTAGAGGTGTCTTGGTCATGTCTACATAGTTCTCGAACCCGTAGGGTCCGCACACTTAAGGTTTGGTGACGTTTCGGTAGTATAGAGTTATGTATGGTGGTGACCTAAGGTTGTTCGGAGTCCCGTATGAGATCCCAGACGTCACGAGGAGCTCCGTAATGGTCCGAAGGTAGAGATTCATATATAGGAAGTCCGGTTTTGGTCGCCGGAAAAGTTTCAGGCTCATCGGTAGTGTACCGGGAGTGCCGGTAGTGCACCGGGAGACCATTGGGAGGGGTATTTCGACCCAAGAGGCTACATGGGCTGTGGGAGAGTGAATATCAGCCCTTATTGGGCTGGTGGAAACTCCCACACAAGGCCCATGTGGCTGGAGAAGAAAACCCAAAAGGAAAAAATGGAAGAAGGCAAAAAAAGGCAAATTAGGGAAGGAGTCCTAATCCTACTAGGAGTGGAGGAGGTGGACTCCTCCCTAGTTGGTTCGGCCTACTCCTATAGGAAACTTGGCCCTTGCGCCAGCCTCCTCTCCTCTTCTCCTATATATACCACTGGATTTTAGGGTTTTGCACGAGATTTTACGGCCACGTGCTACTCGTTCCACCGGTGCTCCTCTAGATCGGATTTCCGTAGTGCTTAGGCGAAGCCCTACCGGAATTGCTCCACCACTATCGCTGGAGCACCGTCACGCTGCCAGTGAACTCTTGTTCCTCTCCACTCCCTCTTGCTGGATCAAGACGGTGGATATCGTCATCAAGCTGCACGTGTGCTGAACGCGGAGGTGCCGTCCGTTTGGCGCTAGATCGGAAGGACCGTGATCAAGATCGCGAGATGGTTCGTGATGAGTTCGCGGGATGGATCGTGATGAGATCGCGGGACGTATGGTGATGAGATCGCGGGACGGATCCTGATGAGTTCGCAGGACGGATCGTGATTGGATCGCGGGACAGATCGTGATTGGATCGCGGGACGGATCGTGATGTGATCGCGGGACGCTCGGCGATTTGGATCGCGAAGATGTTCGACTACACCAACTGCGTTCCTTAACGCTTCCCACTTAGTGATCTACAAGGGTACGTAGATCCACTCTCCCTCTCATAGATGCTCATCACCATCGATAGATCTTGCGTGTGCGTAGGAAATTTTTTGTTTCCCATGCAACGTTCCCCAACAGTGGCATCATGAGCTAGGTCTATGTGTTGATGAGATCTCGAGTAGAACACAAAAGTTTTGTGGGCGTTGATGCTTAGATTGCTTCCTCCCTTGGTCGGATTTTGGTTCAGCGGTATTGCGAGATGAAGCGGCCCGGACCAACATTACTTGTACGCTTACGAGAGACCGGTTCCCTCGACGCAACTTGTTGCCTAGATGGCTTACGGGTGGCAGTTTCTCTCACTTTAGTTGGATCAGATTCGACAAAGGCGGTCCTTGAGAAGGTTGAAAAGCAAATTATGTATCACCGTTGTGGTTTATGCGTAGGTGAGAATCGTTCTTGATAGAAACCCGTAGCAGCCATGTAAAACATGCAACAACAATTAGAGGACGTCTAACTTGTTTTTGCAGGGTATGTTGTGATGTGATATGGCCAATTACATGATGTGATATATGTGATGTATGAGATGATCATGTGATGTATAGAATTTCAGGACTTGGATGTCGATGAGTACGGCAACCGGCAGGAGCCATAGGGTTGTCTTTAATTGTTGTATGACCTGTGTGTCAATCATTAAGCGCTATGTAATGCTTTACTTTATAGCTAAACGGTAGCAATAGTAGTAGAAGCATGGTGGACGCGACAACCCCAATGGCAACACGTTGATGAAGATCAAGATGATGGAGATCATGGTGTCATGCCGGTGATGATGGAGATCATGCCGGTGCTTTCATGAGGGAGATCAAAAGCACAAGTTCATGGCCATATCATGTCACTTATGATTTGCATGTGATGTTAATCCTTGTATGCACCTTGTTTTGCTTAGGACGACGGTAGCATTATAAGGTGATCCCTCACTTCATTTCAAGATAAATTGTGTTCTCTCCGAGTGTGAACCGTTGCGAAAGTTCTTCGTGTCGAGACACCACGTGATGATCGGGTGTGATAGACTCTACGTTCACATACATCGGGTGCAAGCCAGTGTTGCACATGCAGAACACTCGGGTTAAACTTGACGAGCCTAGCATGTACAGACATGGCCTCGGAACACAAGAGACCTAAAGGTCGAACATGAGTCATGAGTAAAGGAAAAGTCACATATCAACTACTAGGAAGTTGGTCGGGACAAGAGACGAAGTGTTATGCCCAAGATGCGCGCCTATCCTTATTTGGGGGCCTCGACAGGGATAGAGGCGCATCTTGTCGTTTCGCAAGTGCAGTAAACATTGCATACATGTATGAAGAGATGAGTATATGAGTTGGCTTACACTCACCACAAGCTAAATTACAAGTTCACACAATTATTCAAGCATCATACAGAAGACTGGGTCCGTCTACAGACGAAATCAAATGAAGAAAAGAAGCAATGAAAAGCTGCCTTGCTATCCCAAAGATCACGACCATGGCCTCTCTACTCATCGGGGTACATTACATACATCCTGCCACGTTCTTCATCGTACTCTCACTTGAGCTGGGTCACATCATCTGGCACGAGCTCATCAACACCTGCACCTGTATTGTTGTAATCTGTGAGCCACAGAGGACTCAACAATCATTTAACCCGGGTACCAAAACTATGTAAGCTTATGGGTTTGGAAGGGGTAAGTGTTGAGTTTGCAGAAAGCACTAAGCATTTATTTTGGTGGCTATCTTACGAGAACATGAATGTAAATATGATGGACTACGAAAGACGATCGAGAACTACCATGATCATGAAGTGATCTTGAACACCTACTTACGTCAACCATAACCCCATCGTGTTCTCTCTCGGTTCATGTTCACGAGCAGAGACGATCATGGTTACGCACACAGTTCGTGTATTTTATTAGAGTTTACTTCAAGTTAACTATAACCAGGTGTTAAACAAAATATCCAAGTTGCCACATAACCGTGGGCACGGCTTTCCGAAAGATTTAACCCTGCAGGGGTGCTCCAACTAATCCATCACAAATTAACCATACTCCGAGGGAATAACCTCGACCACGGATCTCGTGATCATCCTAGGCAATTCCAAAGGAAATCTGACACCTCGAGATAGCCCAAAGAAGATCAGAGTTCCTCACACAAGACATTCGAGAAAGGTAAAACAAGTCCAGCAAGACCGCCCGGCAAGCGAGATCCCAATAGGAGCCACGCGTATCTCTGTCCCAGGGCACTACCAGATGGGACTAGCTATGGGGAAAACCAATCCTCAAGTTTCCTCGAGGCGGCTCCGTAGGCAGCCCGTTTTGGACCAACACTCATGAGGAGCACTGGCCCGGCTTGTTGATTAATTATCCACGGGGTAGCTAAGCCCTATGTATTTTATTAATTTGTTAAGCAAATAGTACCAATGTTGGGTCTTGCCAGACAAGCTTTAATATCAAACGAATAAACCAGGGGGTCCGCATAATAACCCCGAGCATGTTAGGAGAGCAAGATATGGAAACAAAACACCGGTAACAAGTACTATGGCAGTAAAAGTGGAACAAAACACCGAGCAAAAGGCCAAGCCTTCCACCTCACCAAGATATATATGTGCATTAAACTAAATAGCAGTAAATATTGTGATATCTTCAGATATCCATGTTATCACATGGAAACAAGCTGCACCTGCATCTAAGAACGCTATAAGAGGGGCTGAGTAGCGGTAACTTAGCCAAACAAGGTTTGCTAGGTAGTTGGGGGTTAGATGCTATCATAGAAATGTAGGAGGATTGACATTCAAGTGGTAGGTAGCACAAATGTAACGATAATAGCGAGACATCTAGCAAAGCAAAAATAGTGTCGGGATCCGAGTATGATCATCTTGCATGTTGGTTCTTTAGATGGACAAAGAGCTGTGTCCTCGTAGTGGTATTCCCCTGGATCCTCGTACTCAGGTTCAACACTCGCATCTACCCAAAGAGAAACAACAACAATAAACAAACACCAAGGTGCAATGCACAAACAATATGATGCATGATTCATTTGAAGTATTTAACATGGCAATCCTAAGCTAGTCATGTTTCTCGTGCAATAGTTAAGTTATTTACAATTCTGGATAGAACCTCATGTTAAGTTGTTTGAACATGCATGATCATGGCAAATATGGATGCTTCATTCAAAAATGATGCAAATGCATATGTAAAACGTAGGAAATGGCGTAACGGTTCTCACGCTACGCTCACGGCAAGGTACGAAGGCAAAATACAAGACAAAGAAGGCCATGGGCTATTCCTTGGTATTCGAAGGTAGCCACTGGTTAGGAAATGAAAAACTAACCACAATAGAGCCAAAGATCAAGCAAAACAATGGAGCATTGCTCCCAAAAGCCACAACACAAAACTACACACACCCTCTCCAAAACAACAACATAGCAACTTGCCCAACAAATATCTAGAGCTACAGGATGCCTCCAACCACAACCAAGGTATGTATAGAAACAACATAACATTCTTATCAAATCATCTAACTACACAAACTTTAAAGGAAGCATAGATCACTAAGCATGAAGCTCACAAGATGGCATAATGCAACATATTCTAGGGACTTAGTGAAAATCACATTTTTCTGGAATCTGAGTTAAGCTGCTAGCAAATTGACAACAGAAAACAATGATGCTAGACACCACCTCATGGCATGAAAATTAACAGGATGGTAGAGGACAATATCTACTACAAAACACTAGCACTGAGCTTGAGCTAAAACTCAATAGAACACTTGGTAGCATCCACTAAACATGGCATAAAACTAACTACAGATTCCCAGACTTAGAAATATTTAGCATGTGGAAAACAACAACATTTTATTAGCTACTTTGGAGCAGGAAACTCACTTACATGCAAGTTTATTATGTCAAAAGAAAATACCATGGCATAATACTCACACAACCCTACCACTTACATGTTGACAAAATTATCATAGCATGCATGGATTTATTCATACAAAAATGACAAAATGGCATATTGTAACAAAATGACATTTTGCAAAACTTGCTCCAAAGCTAAAGCAAATTACTCCAATGGATTCCAGGGATTTTTCTACCCCAAATCCATATATCACACTCATATGCTTGCATAGGAAAAACACACACACGCTAGCTCGAAAGAAAAAGCACAAAACCTATATGACTTATAAGTCAAATCCTTCCTATTTGGGACACTACCAATTTCTAGATCTGGACATATTCCAAATGTGGAATTTATTTCTATAAACAAAATAAAACAAGCAAAATAATTAAAACAAATAAATAAACAGGAGGGGTCCCACCTAGCAGTGAGCCAGGGCCCCTCTATGGGTATGACAAGTGGGGCCAGGGCCCACTTGTCATAGACACACACACTGCACCACACACAGGGCCACACACGGCCACATGAGATCCTGCCGTGGCCACACAGGACCCCACCAGACACACAACACACAAGCGGGCACATACACACACACACGAAAAAATAAAATGGGGGCAAGGGGGATTGAACCCCAGACCTCCCGCACAGGAGCGAGGGCGCTGACCAGGCGGGCTAGGAGGGGTCATCTGTTCTAAAGGGGGGGTACTAGCAGGCTTGAAGAGGCCGAGGTGTGGGTCTTCTTCCACCTGCAGGCGCAGAGAAGGTTTCTTCGCCGACGGGCGGGACGGCGAAGGCAGCCCCCTAAGGTTGCCAGTGGGGTTGCGGGATCCTTAGGGTTCCCGTTCCCGGCGTTAGCACGGCGAAACAAGCTCGGCAAGGCCGGGCATGGGGTTGCACATCTCTGGACAGCGACGACGACAGCGGCAGCAGGCAAGGCGAGGCGAAACGAGGCACGCGTGCGAGCAGGACGGGTTGTAGGGCGACTAGGTGACACGCCGGGAGTGGTAGCGTGCGATAGGGAGGGGGACTACAGTGAGGGAACAAGAAAGCCCATGGCTTTCCTTCTTTGAAGAACGCCTTCAGAGGCTCGCCGGAGCGTGACAAGCACAATAATGTCAGGAGCATGACGAGCAATACAGGCGTCTAATGCAACGGGAAAGGCATGGATCGAGAGCTGCGAGTACCTCCTTACCCTATGGCGAGACGATGTCGAAGCGGCGGCTCCGAGATGACGGGGACGAGGGGGAGAATCCTCGGTACTGATCCTGTCCGAGAATAAGAGGAAGAAGCGGCTCGGGACGATGAAGATCCGGTCGTTGGCATCTCCCTGGTTGTCGAGGAAAAAGAGGGCACGACGAAGGAACCTTCCTGAGACACCACGGGACTGGAGGCACGACGAGGAGGCTACCCCAAGCTCAAGCACAAGCTCGCTCTGGTCATGGTGGATAGGCGACGGCTATGGCGAGGATGGCTTACCCGAGCGGCGGCGAGATGAGGAGAAGGAAGGAATGTGGAGAGGATTTCTAAGGCTAGCTCGGGGACAGGTTTTAAAGGTGCTAGGGGCTGCCGTCGGCCATTAAATAGGCTAGGAGATTGACGTGGCACCGGTGGATCTCCTGTCGTATAGAGGATAGGGATGACCGCGTCGGGGGCTCGGCTGGGCTGCGCTGGGCTAGCGGGGGGACTAGGAGAGGCCCAGCTAGGCTCTCTCACTCGCAGGGAAAAGCCAGAGGGTTTTCTTAAAAATAATAACCCAAAACAAAATAAAACTCCACAGAAGTAAAAGAGAGGTTTTCCCAAAATTAAAATACTTTTGGACTCACGAAAATATGCCCTTTTTTATAAAAATGGTCTTGGTATTTTTAGAGAAAACTACTTAATACACTTATATTTAAAATATTAATATATTTGGCCAAGTCGAAGACAATTAAACTCCAAACAAATATAAGAGCTAATTAAAAATACTAACCACAATATTTGGGAAAGGTGGAACATTTTTTAAGAATTTATTGGCAAGCAAAACTCACATGTTGCATGTAATAGAAAAGAGCGGGATTGGGCATAGTTTAGAAAATGGAGAAGGGTTAATGCAACAAACCATTGCACCCCAAAACACCCATGACTCCTAGCACACAACAGCCCAAACACACTCACAACAACATCACCACATGCAAGTCATGATGCAAAACATGAATGTTGCTAATATGCCATGATGCAAGAAATGACATGATGCAAAATTATATTTGACACAACACATGATGGCAAACATGGAAGATCCACATGACATACATGACCAAAATGGCAAGGGGGCACTTGGACTGTTACAACTCTCCCACACTACAAGAGGATCTCGACCCGAGATCTAAGAACGAAAGAAATCTGGAAATTCGGAACGGAGAAGGTCCTCACGTTCCCAAGTAGCTTCTTTGCCGGAATGATGAGACCACTTCACCTTGAGAAACTTGATTGACTTGTTGCGAGTCTTACGCTCAATTTCTTCAAGAATAGCAACTGGATGCTCACGATAAGAGAGGTCTTCTTGAAGATCAATGTCCCGGAGGTCTATGGTACGCTCGGGAGTCTTGAAGCACCTCTGGAGCTGAGAGACAAGGAAGACATCATGCACATTTGCGAAATTTGGAGGAAGCTCGAGTTGATAGGCAAGGTCACCTCTCTTGCCCACAATTCTGAAAGGACCCACAAAGTGAGGAGATAGCTTCCCTTTGATTCCAAACTGCTGAGTGCCCTTCATGGGAGAAACTCTGAGATAAACAAAGTCATCAATTTGAAAGGAGACATACCGATGTTTGTTATCATAATAACTCTTCTGCCGGGATTGAGCTGCTTTGAGGATCTCATGAATGACACGACACATCTCTTCTGCTTCAGTGATCATGTCATTGTCCAGCAAGACCGCTGAAAGGATTGAGATGGACCTACAGGGGGGGGGTGAATAGGTAAAATTAAAGATTTTAATTGTTACTTAGCAATTTTAAGAGATAATGCGGAATATGAAAGTAAGCCTAAACAATTGCAAGTAAGATGCTAAGAGTTACACCAAGCAAACAAGTACCGCAAGTATATGAGTAAGCAATCACAATAAGATATAAGTAAAGACTAAGAGACAAATAACCACAAGTAGGGAGTTAGGGTTAGGAATCACCACAACTCCGAGAGACGAGGATGTATGCCGATGTTCACTTCCTTCGAGGGAAGCTATGTCACCATTTAGAGAGGTGGATGTTACCATGAAGGCACACCAACGCCACGAAGGCTCACCCTATTCTCTCCTTGAGATATCACCACGGAGGCGATTCACAACCACTATTGGTAGACCTTGGGGTGGTCTCCAAACCCTCACAAACTTTCCGGGGGTAATCACAATGAATGATTCCTCACTGGAGAACTCCTACCGCCTAGGAGTCTCCAACCTACAAGAGTAACAAGATGCACCACGAAAAACAAGGGGGAATCAACTTTTGCTTTGGTCAATGTGTAGATCAAGCACTCCTCCTTCACTCCTCAAAAGATCAAGAGCTTTAGTTGGCTAAGGAGGAAGAACTCCAAGAAATCAAGGTCTGGAAATGGTGGACAGAGAAATGGAGTCGTTAGCGTCTTCGTGGGGAAGAAGAAGACTATTTATAGGTGGGGACGAAATCTAGTTGTTGGGGCCAGATTCCTGCGTGGACCGGAAGTTCAGTCCAAGCCCGGAGGTTCCGGACCCCGGAAGTTCCGGCCAAGTTCCGGGCTACACAGAGAGTTTGCATCTTCTCTGGAATACCCCAGACGCTGCCGGAACAGAGAAGGAAGTTCTGACGCCCAAATGTTCTGGCCAACACAGAAGTTCCGGGGAACAGAAGTTCCGGCCAGGGTTCGACAAGGTTCCGGGCTACATAGAGAGATTGCACACAGTGTAGTTTATCTGGGTGGCCCGGAAGCTTCCCGGACCTTCTAGTCCCCGGAAGTTCCGGCCTCGACAGAGTCGTTCGTCGTGTAAGAATGGACCAAAAATGAAGTTGATTGTGCCAGATCATATGTGTATGTGAAGTTGATTCCCAGATGTTTTTCATGATGCACCCCCTCTTAATAGTGCGGCTGCCCTAGGAACTCAAGAAAGGAAAAATAACAATATGGCAATCCGCCTTTTCCTTTTTCCACATAGAGGGATAATAACCATCCATGATTCTCTTCAATTTTGACGGTGCTGTTTTATACTAGAACATGTGGTTAGAACCACAAATGAAATTGTCATAGATGTCAAAAACTATTAAGGGCAATAGTGCACTTTCAATCTCCCCCTTTTTGACATAGATGACAATAATGCTTGAGAGGGAAACTACACAATGCATGTAGAATATAAAGCAGTTTTAATGAAAGGAAACACTCCCCCACAACCTATGCCTTACTTTAGATTTGTATTTGCATACCAAAGACTTGTTTGAAAGAGGTTCCCCCTCACACTGTGCTACCCTTACAAGGATGATAAAGTGACATAGAATGATTTACTAACCTTGATTCTCATATAGATATGCCAATTATGATAGATGTCGCTTCTTTGAAAAATAAGAAATATGACACCATGCAACATAGTGTAACCAATAAAGTGCTCACATAAGAATAGATAGTTAAAGAACACACAACGATAAGGTTCAAATAGGAGCAAATAAGAGCAAAGGTTCAACGAAGGTTTAGATAAAACAATGAAACAAAGAGACAACGTCCCTATCAAGCAATACAACATCTCCCCCTTTGTCATCAAGATGGCAAAAAGGAAAAATGAGGAATGCACTACTCACGCCCCTAAGAAGATGAGTTGTCGGATGACTCTCCACAAGACACTGAGCCGTGAGGGCGATGAGAAGAGGCTTCATCTCCATCTTCGACATCAAACCAAGCAAACTAGGACTGGTATTGATCAAATAGAGTCACATGAGACTCGGAACCATGAGCAATGGTCATGCCAGATGTATGCAGGCCATCCTTAAGGGCCTTCATGCTCTCCTTCCTAGAATTATGCTCCTCCCACTGCTTCCTATGCATATCTTGTTGCAGACAGAACATGTTCTTCAGAAGACACCAAACTTTGTTGCTCTTCCGAGACCCAGAATCACTAGGTTCCCCACGACGAAAAGCATGAGAGCGAGAGCGGAGTTCAAAGTGATGTGCGCCCCCAGCGTGAAGATCCTCTTCCTCATCACCATCACCCTTAGGAATGGTAGCCTTGCCTTTCTTAACCAACAAGTTAACACCGGTGTGAATAGTCAGACGCCGGCCAGCAAGTGCATCAGGAGCAATCTCAGCAATCAAGGCAGTGACATAGGGAGCATAGATCAGAACCTTGCAGTTCATCACCACAATGTACATCTCATGCCATATGAAATCCATCACATCAATAGGACCTGTTTCAGAGGAGTGTCAGGTGTAGTGAAGGAGGTTGATGAGATGACCAGGAATCTTGTTTTTGTCACCCACCTTGATTGCTAGCACTTCGCGAAAAATCCGGTGCATGATATCATAGAAGGGCAGAAGGTCACCAACAGAGCCAACATGTCCTCCGGGAGGGTACAAGTCAGCCAAGTGATGAACCTGAAAGACTCCTTTGTCATGGATCTTGTACCCACGATCAACAGTAGTGTGAGTGTATGTGTAGCCCAAAAGACGAGCCAACTCAGAGAATGGAGCCGAGAACTTCTCATCACCAGACATCTAGGTAAGAGTCTGGTGAATATCAGTTCCAAAATGCACCATGGCATAAAACTAAGCCACAAGAGGTGAAGATACGTCATGCTGAAAATTCATGAGAGGTAGAAGATTGAGCTTGACACACATATTCTGGACCCCAGTAAAGAATGTAGTGTTTGTGGGAGTCTTTTCAAAGTGAGCGATGTTGATATTCTTCTAAATGACACACTTGTTGACAAATTGGGTGAAGATCTCTGTATAGGTGCGTTGCTGAAAGAGAGTCTAGAATTTTGAGTCAGCCACATGTTCACGTTCTTCGTGATACAGATTGACCCTGCGCTGAGCAACCCACTCCGGTGCGGGCAGCTCTTTCATAGTGATGGGCATAGGAGGAGGACGATGGACATGAACTGGCTTGCCCTTCTTGGAAACCGTCTTGCGTTTCTTTGACTGATTGGGAGCAGGAGGAGGGGAGCCATGGTCTTCAGACTTAGGATCAGGCTCAGGATGGCAGTCAAACATATTCTCAGGCCCAAGCACAATAGTTTTGGTCTTCTTGACCCTCTCTTTGGATTTCCGTTCATACACCTTAGACGATCGAGCATGCGAACCAGAACCACCTGTTGAAAGAGATGAGAGAAATAGAAGGAGGAGAGGATAAGTTCACTAGCTTCAAAAGGAAAGAGATAATCAAGGAATCCCATTGCACAAAAAAATGTCAGGACTCTGCTTAGGCTGGAGGTTCCGGGCCAGGGCCAGAAGTTCACGGAAGCCGGAAGTTCCGACCAGCAGAAGTACCATCCCCTGCCCGGACATAGAAACCCTAGCGAGGTCAGAAGTTCCGGCCTGCCCGAAAGTTCTAGGCACATGTAAAGTCGCAGGGTTCCAGCCCGATCCAAGAAGAGAACATGCATAGATCGTGCAATGGATTTGAACAGAAGGCAGACTGCAGATGTATGGTGGATGCAGTACATGAGATTTGTAGTTTGTGATGTTATCCTAATACCATAAGCATCTACAATCCCTAGGAGTGAATCTAGAGAGAGAACAGAGAGAGTGCTTAGGTTACCTTGCTCCATGGAGATGGGGAGGAGCACACGAGATGCCCTCCGAACACGATGGAAGGGAGGAAGGCCGGAGGTTCCGGGGGCCGGCAGCTCGCCCGGAAGTCGTCGATGGAAGAGGGGCATCACAGGAAGAGGAGACGAGGGAAGGAGCAGGGAAACAAATGAGGGAAAGCCCCTTTGCCGACCCCGTCCCTCGGTTTAGTGTCTCAAATTCGCGACGCCCGGAAGTTTCGGCCAGGCCCGGAATTTCCAGCGGCCGGAAGTTTCGGGCTCTTCCCCGGAAGTTCCGGGTTATCCAGAGAGAACACGGTCTCTCTGAAATCCCGAGAACTTGAGGGAGAGAGTCCGAAAGCTGCCAAGACCACCACTAGTCCAATCAACATTTATGTGTATGGAAGAAGCTTTGTGAACTAATAGAAAAATCAAAGGGTTTTAAGATGAGAGAGGCTTAGGTAGAACCTGTACTATGGTCATATATAACTACTACACACACATGGAAAAAGGAAACGAATCAAGGAAAGAAAGCCCAAAATATGAGTGTAGAGATCAGAAAAATATATAGATCAAATCAAAAATCGTGAGGAACGAAGATAGGGCAATGGACGGATCCACCATGTTTGAGTATATGTGACTTGGCATTGCGAAGATATTAACCTTGAGTCCAACATCACAACTCCATCATTTAAAGTACTAAGTCACAAAAAGTGAGACCTAGTAACTTTGAGAGTGTTTGGTTTGTTTATGCATCATATAGGGTGAGAGAACTCATGAATTGAATGTCTCCCCCTAAATACATGCCCACACCTAGACTAGGCATGAAGTAAGTGTATGTGGATGTACAAGATTTCACATAATGTTATCAAGCTCCAAGATACCAAGTTCACGCCTAAGTCGACAAAATCTTGCTTCATCCAATGGTTTGGTGAAAATGTCTGCAAGTTGCATATCTGTGCCAACATGATCAAGATAAATGTCCCCTTTTGCACATGATCTCTCAAGAAGTGATAACTAATGTCAATGTGTTTTGTGTGAGGGTGATCAATAGGGTTCTATGCAATCTTGATGGCACTTTCATTATCGCATAGAAGAGGCACATGTCTATAGGTGATACCATAATCCTTCAAAGTTTGCCTCATCCATAGCAGTTGTGTTGCACAACTTGCGGTTGCAATATATTCGGCTTTAGTGGTTGAGAGGGAGACACAATTTTGCTTCTCCGAGGACCAACTTACCAAGGAGCGTCCAAGAAATTGACATGCCCCAAAGTAGGCTTCCTTCCCACTTTGTCTCCAGCCCAATCCGCATCCGTGTACCCAATGAGATCAAACTTGGCATCCTTGGGGTACCATAGACCCAACTTTGGGGTGTGAACAAGGTATCTAAGAATATGCTTAATCGCCTTATGATGACTTTCCCTAGGGGAAGCTTGAAATCTTGCACATATGCCTACACTTAACATGATGTCTGGTCTAGATGCACAAAGATAAATCAATGAGCCAATCATAGAGTGGTATATAGATGGGTCAAAAGGAATACCATTGGTGTCTTCAGTGAGAACAAGTTTTGTAGGCATGTGTGTCTTACAAGGGTTAGCATTTGTCATATCAAACTTCTCTAGAATTTCCTTGAGGTATTTTGTTTGAGACAAGAAATTCCTTCTTGAAATTGTTGTATTTGAAATCCGAGAAAGAACTTCAAGTCCGCATTGAGTGACATCTCAAAGGTCTTGGTCATGGAAGCCGCAAACTTCTTACACAAATAAACGTTAGGAGAACCAAAAATGATGTCATCTTCATAGATTTGGCATAAGATCAAATCACCTTTTTCCCTTGTAGTAAAAAGAGTGGGATCGATCACCCCTCTCACAAAGCCATCATCAAGTGGAAACTTCTTAAGATGATCATACCAAGCATGAGGTGCTTGTTTGAGGCCATACAAAGCCTTGTGAAGTTTATACACTTAGTCTTTGTGATCGGGATCAACAAACCCAGGTGGTTGTGATACATATACTTCTTCTTGTAGAGGACCGTTAAGGAAAGCACTCTTAACATCCATTTGATGTAATGTAAAACCATTGAAAGCACCATATGCAAGTAAGATACAAATAGATTCAAGACGGGCAACGGGAGCAAAGGTCTCATCAAAGTCCAAACCTTCAACTTGTGAGTACCCTTGTGCCACTAACCTTGCCTTGTTGCGGATGATTACGCCATTCTCATCTTTCTTGTTCTTGAAAATCCATTTTGTTCCAATGACATTGTCTTCCTTAGTTGGTCTCTTGACTAATGACCATACTTTGTTACATTCAAAACTATTCAACTCTTCTTGCATAGCAACAAGCCAATCATTGTCCATCAATGCATCTTGTACCTTGAGTGGCTCAACACTAGAGACAAACGAAAAGTGAGCACAAAAGGTTGTCAATTGTTTACGAGTGACTCTACCTTCCGATATGTCGTTTAGAATTTGATCAACATTAACACGACCGGCCACTCATGGCATGGAGGTTAGGGTTTCACGAGGTTCAACTTCATTTCCATCATCCACATCCTCAACATATGGATCATTAATGTGTGGTGGAAGATCTTCTTATTCATGTTGCATTTGTTGAGGTTCATCATCAAAGATTGTACTTTCTTGTTCTTGCTCTTGGTGATGATCTTGTTCTTGAATGTGATCATGATGAGGGACTTGTTCTCCTTACTAATTTTGAACAATGGGCATAGTTTGAGAAATAGGATCTTGTGGAGCTATGGGAGTTGGAGTGGCTTGAGGATGAGAGAAACTTTCATCTTCTTCATTATCATCATGAGATTCTTGTTCCATTGGAAGAAGAGCACCAACTGTTGGGGAACGTTGCATGGGAAACGAAAATTTCCCTACACACATGCAGATCTATCCATGGTGATAAGCATCTACTAGAGGGAGAGTGGATCTACACACCCTTGTAGATCGCTAAGAGGGAAGCGTTAAGAAACGCGGTTGGTGTAGTCGAACGTCTTCGCGATCCAAATCGCCGTGTGTCCCATGATCCTATCATGATCCGTCTTTCGATCCAATCATGATCTGTCCTGCGATCCGATCACGATCCATCCCACGAACTTGATCACGATCCGTCCCACGAACTTGATCACGATCCTTCCGATCTAGCGCCATACGGACGGCACCTCCGCGTTCAGCACATGTACAACTTGATGACGATCTTCGCTGTCTTGATCCAGAAAGAGAGAGCGGAGAGGTAGAAGAGCTCGTTGGCAGCGAGATGGCGCTCCGGCGATGGTGGTGGAACAATTCCAGCAGGGCTTCGCCTAAGCACTGCAAAAATCCGATCTAGAGGAGAAACTATGCACTGGAGGAACGGGTAGCACGTGGTTGAAAAACTAGTGCAAAAACCCTCAATACCACCAGTATATATAGGAGGAAGAGAGGAGATGGCTTGGACCAAGGGACAAGCCACCAAGGAGTCGGCCGAACCAAGGGTGGAGGTGGAGTCCACCTCCAATCCTAGTAGGACTAGGATTCACCCTCTTTTTTTTGCCTTTTCCACTTTTTCTCTTAGGACTCTTTTCTTCCAGCCGCATGGGCCTCTTGTGGTTGTTCCACCAGCCCACTAAGGGCTGGTTTCCACTCTCCCAATTCCCATGTAGCCTCTTGGGTCGAAATACTCCTCCCGGAGGCCTCCCGGTACACTACCAGCACTCCCGGTACACTACCGATGAGCCCGAAACTTTTCCGGCGACCAAAACATGACTTCCTATATATGAATCTTGACCTCTGGACCATTCCGGATCTCCTCATGATGTTCGGGATCTCATACGGTACTCCAAACAAACTTTGGTCACCACCATACATAACTCTATACTACCGAAACGTCACCAAACCTTAAGTGTGCAGACCCTGCGGGTTCGAGAACTATGTAGACATGACCGAGACACCTCTACGGTCAATAACCAATGGCGGGACCTAGATGTCCACATTGGTTCCTACATATTGTACGAAGATCATTATCGGTCGAACCTCTATGTCAAGGATTCAGTTAATCCCGTATGATGTTCCCTTTGTTGTTCGGTATGTTACTTGCCCGAGATTCGATCGTCGGTATCTCCATACCTAGTTCAACCTTGTTACTGGCAAGTCTCTTTAATCGTTCCGTAATACAAGATCCCTTAACTAACACTTAGTCACATTGCTTGCAAGGCTTATTGTGATGTTGTATTACCGAGTGGGCCCTGAGATACCTCTCCGTCACATGGAGTAACAAATCCCAGTATTGATCCATGCCAACTCAACAAACACCCTCGGAGACACCTATAGAGCACCTTTATAGTCACCCAGTTACGTTGCGACGTTTGATACACACAAGGCACTCCTCCAATGTCCGTGAGTTGCATGATCTCATGGTCATAGGAACATATACTTGACATGCAGATAACGGTAGCAATAAACTGACACGATCATAAGCTACGTTTGTAGTTTGGGTCTTGTCCATCACATCATTCTCCTAATGATGTGATCCCGTTATCAAATGACATCTCATTTCCATGGCTAGGAAACCTTAACCATCTTTCGATTGACGAGCTAGTTCACTAGAGGCATACTAGGGACATTGTGTTTGTCTATGTATCCACACATGTATCCATGTTTCCAATTAATACAATTATAGCATGGATAATAAACAATTATCATGAACAAGGAAATATAATAATAAACACTTTATTTATTGCCTCTAGGGCATATTTCCAACAGTCTCTCACTTGCACTAGAGTCAATAATCTAGCTCACATCACTATGTGATTTACATTGTAATGAATCAAACACCCATATAGTTCTGGTGTTGATCATGTTTAGCTCTTGGAAGAGGTTTAGTCAATGGGTCTGCAACATTAAGATCCGTGTGCACTTTGCAAATATTTATGTCCTTCTCCTCGATGTAATATCGGATGGAGTTGAAGCGTCGCTTTATATGTCTGGTCCTCTTGTGAAACCTTGGTTCCTTGGCTAGAGCAATGGCACCAGTGTTGTCACAGAACAGGCTCATTGGATTCAGTGCACTCGGCACTACTCCAAGATCTGTCATGAACTGCTTCATCCAGACACCTTCCTTCGCCGGCTTCGAGGCTGCGATGTATTCCGCTTCACACGTAGAATCAGCTACCACGCTTTGCTTGGAACTACATCAGCTTACCGCTCCCCCGTTAAGAATAAATACGTATCCGGTTTGTGACTTAGAGTCGTCCGGATCAGTGTCAAAGCTTGCATCGACGTAACCCTTTACGACAAGCTCTTCATCAATTCCATAAACGAGAAACATTTCCTTAGTCCTTTTCAGGTGCTTAAGGATATTCTTGACCGCTTGCCAATGCTCCATTCCAGGATCACTTTGAAACCTTCCGGCCATACTTATGGCAAGGCTGACATCGGGTCTTGTGCACAGCATTGCATACATGATAGAGCCTATGGCTGAAGCATAGGGGATGACACTCATCTTTTCTCTATCTTTTGAAGTTACTGGGCATTGAGTCTTACTCAACTTCACACCTTGTAACATAGGCAATAACCCCTTCTTGGACTGATCCATTTTGAACTTCTTCAAAACTTTATCAAGGTATGTGCTCTGTGAAAGTGCTATTAAGCGTCTCGATCTATCTCTATAGATCTTAATGCCTAATATGAAAGCAGCTTCTCCTAGGTCCTTCATTGAAAAACTCTTGTTCAAATATTCCTTCACGCTTTCCAGCATTTCTATATTGTTTCCAATCAGCAATATGTCATCCACATATAATACTAGAAACGCTATAGAGCTCCCACTCACTTTCTTGTAAATACAAGCTTCTCCGTAAACTTGTATAAACTCAAACGCTTTGATCACCTCATCAAAGTGCTTATTCCAACTCCAACAGTCCATCAGCATGGAGCTTCCTCATGCGTTTTACACCAATATGACCTAAACGGTAATGCCACAAGAAAGTGGTACTATCATTATCAACTCTACATCTTTTGGCATCAATGTTATGAACATGTGTGTCATCACTATCAAGATTCAATATGAATAAACCCCTAACATTGGGTGCATGACCATAAAAGATATTACTCATGTAAATAGAACAACCTTTATTCTCTGATTTAAATGAGTAACCGTCTTGCAATAAACAAGATCTAGATATAATGTTCATGCTTAACGCAGGCACTAAATGACAATTATTCAGGTTCATCACTAATCCCGATGGTAATCAAAGAGAGAGCGTGCCGACGGCGATCACATCAACCTTGGAACCATTTCCCACGCGCATCGTCACTTCGTCCTTTGCCAACCTTCGTTTATTCTGTAGTTCCTGCTTTGAGTTGCAAATGTGAGCAACCGAACCGGTATCAAATACCCAGGCACTACTACGAGAGCTAGTAAGGTACACAATAATAACATCTATATCATATATACCTTGTTTGTCATTGGCCGCCTTCTTGTCAGCCAGGTACTTGGGGCAGTTCCGCTTCTAGTGACCAGTTCCCTTGCAATGAAAGCACTCAGTTTCTCGCTTGGGTCCATGCTTGGGCTTCTTTACAGGAGTAGCAACTGCTTTGCCATCCTTCTTGGTTTTACCCTTCTTGCCCTTGCCCTTGACTTTGCCATTTTTCTTGAAACTAGTGGTTTTATTGACCATCAACACTTGATGTTCTTTCTGGATTTCAGACTCAGCGACTTTTAGCATCGCAAACAGCTCAGCGACTCACTTGTTCATCCCGTGCATGTTATAGTTCATCACAAAGCTCTTGTAACTAGGTGGCAGTGATTGAAGAACTCTGTCAGTGATCGCCTATGGCGGAAGGGCAATTCCCAACTCTGCTAGACGAGTTGAATACCCATACATTCTGAGTATATGTTCACTGATAGACCCGTTCTCCTCCATCTTGCAAGCATAGAACTTATCGGAGGTTTCATACCTCTCGATCCGGGCATTCTTCTGAAAGATAAACTTCAACTCCTGGAACATCTCATATGCTCCATGACGTTCAAAACGTCTTTGATGTCCCGGTTCTAAGCCATACAATATCGCACACTGAACTATTGAGTAATCTCCAGTACGTGCCTCCCAAGCGTTCTTAACGTCTTCGGAGGTCATGTCTTCTGGTTGGTCACCAAGCGGTGCATCAAGGACATATGATTTCTGGGAAGCCGTGAGGATAATCCTCAGAATACGGGCCCAGTCAACAAAGTTACTTCCATCATCTTTCAACTTAGCTTTCTCTAGGAACGCATTAAAATTCAGGGGTGCTACTGCGCGAGCCATTGATCTACAACATAAATATGCAAACTTTACTTAGACTATTGTTCAAGATAATGAGTTTAGTTAATCAAATTACTAAAGCTCCCACTCAAATTGACATCCCTCAGGCCATCTGAGTGTCACATGATCCAAATCCACCAACTCAAGTCCGATCATCACGTGAGTTGAGGTGGCTTCAATGGTGAACATCATTATGTTGATCATATCTACTATATGACTCATGTTCGACCTTTAGGTCTCTTGTGTTCTGAGGCCATGTCTGTACATGCTAGGCTCGTCAAGTTTAACCTGAGTGTTCTGCGTGTGCAACACTGGCATGAACCCGTTGTATGTGATCGTAGAGTCTATCACACCCGATCATCATGTCGTGTCTCGACACGACGAACTTTCGCAATGGTGCACACTCGGGGAGAACACAATTCATCTTGAAAATTAAGTGAGGGATCACCTTATAATGCTACCGTTGTACTATGCAAAACAAGGTGCATAAAAAGGATTAACATCACATGCAATTCATAAGTGACATGATATGGCCATGAACTTGTGCTTTAGATCTCCATCTTGAAAGCACTGGCATGATCTCCATCGTCACCGGCACGACAACATGATCTCCATCATCTTGATCTCCATCAACGTGTTGCCATCGGGGTTGTCACGCCCTGCATGCTTCTACTACTATTGCTACCGTTTAGCGATAAAGTAAAGCATTACATAGCGCTTAATGATTGACACACATGTCATACAATAATTAAAGACAACCCTATGGCTCCTGCCGGTTGCCGTACTCATCAACATGCAAGTCATGAAATTCTATACATCACATGATCATCTCATACATCACATATATCACATCATATAATTGGCCATATCACATCACAACATACCCTGCAAAAACAATTTAGACGTCCTCTAATTGTTGTTGCATGTTTTACGTGGCTGCTACGGGTTTCTAGCAAGAATGATTCTCACCTACTTATAAACCACAATGGTGATACATAATTTGCTTTTCAACCTTCTCAAGGACCGCCTTTGTCGAATCCGATCCAACTAAAGTGAGAGAAACTGCCACCCGTAAGCCATCTAGGCAACAAGTTGCATCGAGGGAACCGGTCTCTCGTAAGCGTACGAGTAATGTTGGTCCGGGCCGCTTCATCTCACAATACTGCTGAACCAAAATACGACCAAGGGAGGAAGCAATCTAAGCATCAACGCCCACAAACCTTTTGTGTTCTACTCGAGATCTCATCAACACATAGACCTAGCTCATGATGCCACTGTTGGGGAATGTTGCATGGGAAACGAAAAATTTCCTACGCACACGCAGATATATCCATGGTGATAAGCATCTACGAGAGGGAGAGTGGATCTACATACCCTTGTAGATCGCTAAGCGGGAAGCGTTAAGAAACGCAGTTGGTGTAGTTGAACGTCTTCGTGATCCAAATTGCCGTGTGTCCCGTGATCCTATCACGATCCGTCCCGCGATCCAATCATGATCCGTCCCGTGATCCGATCACGATCCGTCCCATGAACTTGATCACGATCCGTCCCACGAACTTGATCACGATCCTTCCGATCTAGCGCCGAATGGACGGCACCTCCGCGTTCAGCACACATACAGCTTGATGACGATCTCCTTCGTCTTGATCCAGCAAGAGAGAGCGTAGAGGTAGAAGAGTTCGCCGGCAGCGTGACGGTGCTCCGGCGATGGTGGTGGAACAATTCCGGCAGGGCTTCGCCTAAGCACTGCAAAAATCCGATCTAGGGGAGAAACTATGCACTGGAGGAACGGGTAGCACGTGGCTGAAAAACTAGTGCAAAAACCCTCAAGGGCCAAGCCACCAAGGAGTCGACCGGACCAAGGGTGGAGGTGGAGTCCACCTCCAATCCTAGTAGGACTAGGATTCACCCTCTTTTTTTTGCCCTTTTCCACTTTTTCTCTTAGGACTCTTTTCTTCCAGCCGCATGGGCCTCTTGTGGTTGTTCCACCAGCCCACTAAGGGCTTGTTTCCACTCTCCCACAGCCCATGTAGCCTCTTGGGTCGAAATACTCCTCCCGGAGGCCTCCCGGTACACTACCGGCACTCCCGATACACTACCGATGAGCCCAAATCTTTTTTGGCGACCAAAACAGGACTTCCTATATATGAATCTTTACCTCCAAACCATTCCGGTGCTCCTAGTGATGTCCGGAATCTCATCCGGGACTCCAAACAAACTTTGGTCACCACCATACATAACTATATACTACCGAAATGTCACCAAACCTTAAGTGTGCAGACCTTGTGGGTTCGAGAACTATGTAGACATGACCGAGACACCTCTATGGTCAATAAAAAATGGCGGGACCTGGATTTCCACATTAGTTCCTACATATGCTACGAAGATCTTTATCGGTCGAACCTCTATTTCAAGGATTAGTTAATCCCGTATGATGTTCCCATTGTTCTTCGGTATGTTACTTGCCAGAGATTCGATCGTCGGTATCTCCATACCTAGTTCAACCTCGTTACTGGCAAGTCTCTTTAGTCATTCCGTAATACAAGATCCCGTAACTAACACTTAGTCACATTGCTTGCAAGGCTTATTGTGATGTTGTATTGCCGAGTGGGCCCTGAGATACCTCTCCGTCACACGGAGTGACAAATCCCAGTATTGATCCATGCTAACTCAACAGACACCCTCGGAGACACCTGTAGAGCACCTTTATAGTCACCCAGTTACGTTGCGACGTTTGATACACACAAGGCTCTCCTCCGATGTCCGTGAGTTGCATGATCTCATGGTCATAGGAACATATACTTGACATGCAGATAACAGTAGCAATAAACTGACACGATAATAAGCTACGTTTGTTGTTTGGGTCTTGTCCATCACATCATTCTCCTAATGATGTGATCCCGTTATCAAATGACATCTCATGTCCATGGCTAGGAAACCTTAACCATCTTTCGATCAACGAGCTAGTTCACTAGAGGCATACTAGGGACACTGTGTTTGTCTATGTATCCACACATGTATCCATGTTTCCAATTAATACAATTCTAGCATGGATAATAAACAATTATCATGAATAAGGAAATATAATAATAAACACTTTATTTATTGCCTCTAGGGCATATTTCCAACACCAACACCCATGGACAAAATATCTTGAGAGGGATCTTCTCCACCTACATAACTTAGATCAACTTGCTCCCTATGGGAGCCATTAAATTCATCAAAAAACACGCCACAAGTTTCTACAACACACCCATTGGATTTGTTGTAGACTCTATAGGCATGAGAGTTTGATCCATAACCAACAAATATCCCTTCAGTTGTTTTGGATTGAAATTTCCTAACCATTCTCTTTTGTTGAGGATGAAACACTTGCACCTAAATACACGAAAGTACTTGACATTTGGCTTGTTACCGGTCAGGAGCTCATATGAAGTCTTCTCCAATATCATGCGGAGGAAGAGCCGGTTCGATGTATGGCATGCAGTGTTGACAGCCTCAGCCCAAAAGCTATGTGGTGACTTGTATTCATCCAACATGGACTTGGCCATTTCCACAAGTGTACGGTTCTTTCTATCGGCTACACCATTTTGTTGAGGAGTGTATGGTGCAGAATATTGATGCTCAATCCCTTCATCACTAAGAAATTCTTCCAAGGTGTAGTTCTTGAACTCAAAGCCATTGCCACTTCTTATTTCCAAGATTTCTTTGTGAAACTTGCGTTGGGCTTGCTTGGTAAAATCAATGAAGGTGATCTTCGTCTCATCCTTGGACTTGAGGAAAAACACCCATCTATATCTTGAGTAATCATCAACAATGACAAGTCCATACTTTTTCCCACTAAGACTGTCCGATGACGGAGGCCCAAAAAGATCCACATGAAGGAGCTCTAAAGGCCTTGAAGTAGATACATTATTCTTGGGTGGGTGCTTTGATTTATGTTGCTTCCCAGCTATGCATGCACTACACACATGATCTTTCTCAAAAGAGACATTGGTTAGTCCAAGGATGTCATTACCCTTTAAGATATTTTGAAGATTTCTCATGCTGACATGGGCTAGCCAGCGATGCCATAGCCACCCCTTGTCGGCCTTGGCCATTAGACAAGTTGCATGGAATGTGCTCTCTTTCTAGAAATTAACCATGTAAAGGTTGCCATCCAACTTTCCAACAAATGCCACTTCGAGAGTATCTCTCTTAAAGAATTTCACATCCGTTAGTCCAAATACTGTATCATAACAAACTGAAGCCAGTTGGAGAACGGAAAGCAAATGATATTTAAGGGATTGGAGAAGCATGACATTTGCAAGAGACATGTCATTTGTGATAGCCACCTTGCCCAACCCGTGTACCTTTTGATCCTCCACCAAACACAATGCTCATAAATGGTTGAATAGCTTCCATGAAGTCAAAAAGCAGTCTACTATCTCTGCTCATATGGTTGGTACATCCACTATCGATCACCATTTGACTCCAACAGAGAAAGCAACCTACACACAATTTTATGACTTGGTTAGAGGCACCAATTTTGCAATGGGACCTCTCAAGTTAGTCACAAGGGTCTTAGGGACCCAAATAGCATAAAACCGGAATGCATTATGAGGACCAACAAATTTTGCATAAACTTCTCCATCCTTTGTTTTACAAAGTACATAGGATGGAGGCATGAACTCTTTTGGCTTGTTGAAAGTGGGCATGCCCCTAGTGGCCTTCCCACTCACAACCTTACCTTTATCCTTGTTCCCTTCACGTACAAATGTCTCTTTGAGAGGGGTGGAGCACTTATGAGGAGGTGTCTTCTTCTTGCTTATGCTTGGGTCAAACTCGAGCCCTTCCTTGGAAAACACCTCATTGTGTTGTCTCAACACCTCATTAAGGTTCTTTTGTCCTTGAGCACATGTCATGAGCCCCTTTTCGAGTTGTGCCTTTAGAAAGTGGGTTTCCTCAAGAATAGATGCTAGGTCACCACTAGAGTTAGTAGTACAAGCATCAACATTGATAATAGGTGAAGAGTAAACCTTGGCTAGAGTTTCAAGATAAGTAAGTTTGAGCGTCTCAAAGCTCTTTGTAAGAAGAGTGAGCTCCTCTTCCTTAGTCTTGAGGGACACAGATAGAATCTCACAATCCTTAGAGAGAGAAACATGAGATTCCACAAGCTTACTTTTATCATTCATCAATTCCTTGCAAGAGTTCTTGGCCTTTTTCAAGGAGGCAAGTTTTTTTAGCATGATCATCAATGTTTGCACCAATTTTTAATCATATTCATCATTTCGTGCTTCCTCATATTGGACTTTCCGCTCAAGGATTTCGTACTTTTCCTTTTCCTCGGTGACGAGGGTTTCGAGTTCCTTAATTGTAGCGGTGTGCTCACTCACCATCTCCATAAGCATACGAAACATAGTGAGCTTCTTTCCTTTAAGGGAGCACATGACCTTATTTAGTTTAGCAAGCATAGGATCATCTATATCATTATCATCATTATCCTACACATCAAGATCCTCATCGCAAGAAGTAGATGGACTGAAAATAGGAGGATTTGAGCGTGGAGTTACCTTGACATTGTCAGGAGAGTTTTGATCCTCTCCATCTTGTATCACGGCCTTTGCCATTAAGCACTTGTGAGCGTTGCCTTTGTAGTCTTTCATATAGTTGTAGGTGACAACCTCACCACTCTTGTTGACTAGTCTCAAGGTGTTTTGAGAATCTTGAGCTACTCCGGCTACACCACCAACATCATCTGGATCGGATTCTTCATGAGAAACCATTGCTTTCCCATCTCTTTTCTTGAGCTTGGAGTTCATAGGATTTGGAAACTTCTTCTTAGGAAAGGTCTTGGAAAACCTCGGTTTATCTTCTCTCTTCTCATAAGGGTAATCGTTGGAGAAGTGGTTGGTTTCTTCACAGTTGTAGCATTTTCTCACTTTCTTCTTCTGGAATCTTCCCTTGAATTTTCCCGCGCTAAACCTCTTGACAAAGAGGGCAATGTCTTCATATGAAGGGCTCTCATCGGAGTCAATCTCATCACCATCATCATCATGATCATCATCTTCTTCTTCACTTTGCTCGTCCTCACATACATGCTTGGCCTTCAAAGCAAGATTGATCTTTGATGCTGAGGTACCATGCATGGCAAGATGTTTTGTAGCATTTGCCTTTGACTCTTCAAATAATTGGAAAGTGGATATGATGTCATCCAGGGTCATTTCCTTGAATCCATGATGTTGTCTTATGTGCCACACCATTTGGTGATGATATGGGGCAAGAGCATGTAGTAGTTTGTCCACAAGAAACCGCTTAGTCAAGTTGAAACCATATTGTGTCTTGTAACAATCATAGGACTCAATGTCTGCGGAGAGAGTCATGACACGCTCAAGGAGCTGCTTGGGGGATTCACCTTTCTCCATACAAAAGTTTTGCAATTGACCCTTGGCAATTTCATACTGAGCAAGCTGGAGAGTGGAGGTACCGGTCTTGGTCCTTACAATGTTGTCCCATAATTCCTTGGCACTTGTGATATGTATGTAGGGTCTCCTTTGCTTATCATTCATTCCTTTTCTTATGCACATGATTGCGGTGTCATTGAGATGCTTGTCATATGTCTCTCTTGGAGTGAGATTCTTTGGGTCGACAGGGTTATAGCCATGCTCCAAGATTTCCAACATTTCATCATTGGTGTACCTAAGATGGTCCTGCATACCAACTCTCCACAAAGCAAAATCAGAATTGTCATCAAGCAAAGGAGGTTTTCCTCCAGGATTATATTTAGGTTTCTCAACTTGAGGTCTTGCATAAAGCCATGGAACACTAGAGTGATCATTGCTAGGAGGTTGTTGGCCAAGTGAAGGAGTAGACATAGTTGGCCTTGAGGACACACCACCAGAAAGTGGTGCAAGCATCGTGGTTAATGTGTCTAATCTCATTTGGACCAAGGCCTCAAGAGAAGCATCATGATCCTCCTTTTTCTTAGCAAGGGCCCGTTCCAGATCCTCAGAAGTAAAAGACTTGACTTCCATGGAATTCGTGCCCTTATCCTTTGGATCCGCAACAAGGGGAGTCCCATCGAGGTTCATCTCGCTCTAGGGCGGTTAAGCCACATGAATAGAGCACAAGGCTCTAATACCAATTGAAAGGATCGAGATGGACCTAGAGGGGGGGTGAATAGGTACAATTACAAATTTTAATTGCTACTTAGCAATTTTTGGGCGATAATGCGGAATATGAAAGTAAGCCTAAAGAATTGCAAGTAAGATGCTAAGAGTTACACCAAGAAAACAAGTACCACAAGTATATGAGTAAGCAAGCACAATAAAATATAAGTAAAGACTAAGAGACAAATAACCACAAGTAGGGAGTTAGGGTTAGGAATAACCGCAACTCCGAGAGACGAGGATGTATGACGATGTTCACTTCCTTGGAGGGAAGCTACGTCACCGTTTAGAGAGGTGGATGTTACCACGAAGGCACACCAACGCCACGAAGGCTCACCCTATTCTCTCCTTGAGATATCACCACAAAGGCGATTCGCAACCACTAGTGGTAGACCTTGGGGTGGTCTCCAAACCCTCACAAACTTTCCGGGGGTAATCACAATGAACGATTCCTCACCAGAGAACTCCTACCACCTAGGAGTCTCCAACCTCCAACCTCCAAGAGTAACAAGAGGCACCACGAAAAACAAGGGGGAGTCAACTTTTGCTTTGGTCAATGTGTAGATCAAGCACTCCTCCTTCACTCCTCAAAAGATCAAGAGCTTTAGTTGGCTAAGGAGGAAGAACTCCAAGAAATCGAGGTCTGGAAATGGTGGAGATAGAAATGGAGCTGTTACCATCTTCGTGAGGAAGAAGAAAACTATTTATAGGTGGGGACGAAATCCAGCTGTTTGGGCCAGATTCCTGCGTGGACCGGAAGTTTCGTCCGAGCCCAGAGGTTTCGGACCCCGAAAGTTCCGGCCAAGTTCCGGGCAGGTTCTGGGCTACACAGAGAGTTTGCATCTTCTCTGGAATACCCCGGACGCTGCCGGAACAGGGACGGAAATTCCGATGCCTGGAAGTTTCGGCCAGCATGGAAGTTCCAGGGAACGGAAGTTCCGGCCAGGGTCCGGCAAGGTTCCGGGCTACACAGGGAGATTGCACACAGTGCAATTTCTGTGGGTGGCCCAAGCTTCCCGGACCTTTTGGTCCCCGGAAGTTCCGGCCTACCTAGAAGTTCTGGCCTCAACAGAGTCATTCGTCGTGTAAGAATGGACCAAAAATGAAGTTGATTGTGCCAGATCATATGTGCATGTGAAGTTGATTCCCAGATGTTTTTCATGATGCACCCCCTCTTAATAGTGTGGCTTCCCTAGGAACTCAAGAAAGAAAAGATAACAATATGGCAATCCGCTCTTTCCTTTTTCCGCGTAGAGGGAGAATAACCATCCATGCTTCTCTTCAATTTTCACGGTGCTGTTTTATACTAGAGTATGTGGTTAGAAACACAAATGAAATTGTCATAGATGTCAAAAACTGTTAAGGGAAATAGTGCACTTTCAACCGCCCGGCAGGCCAGATCCCAATAGGAGCCGCACGTATCTCTGTCTTAGGGCACTACCAGATGGGACTAGCTACGGGGAAAACCAATCCTCAAGTTTCCTCGAGGCGGCCCCACAGGCAACCCATTTTGGACCAACACTCATGAGGAGCACTGACCCGAGTTGTTGATTAATTATCCACGGGGTAGCTAAGCCCTATGCATTTTTATTAAGTTGCTAAGCAAATAGTACCAAGGCTGGGTCTTGCCAGACAAGCTTTAATCTCAACCGAATAAACCAGGGGGTCCCCATAACAACCCTGAGCATGTTAGGAGCGCAAGATATGTAAACATAACACCGCTAACAAGTACTATGGCGGTAAAAGTGGAACAAAACACCGAGCAAAAGGCCAAGCCTTCCAGCTCACCAAGATATATATGTGCATTAAATTAAATAGTAGTAAATATTGTGATATCTCCAGATATCCATGTTATCACAACAATGTCAGGAGCACGACAAGCAATACAGACGTCTAATGGAACGGGAAAGGCATGGATCGAGAGCTGCGAGTACCTCCTTACCCTATGGCGAGACAGAGTCGAAGTGGCGGCTCCGAGACGACAGGGGCGAGGGGGAGAATCCTGGGTACCGATCCTGTGCGAGAAGAAGAGGAAGAAGCGGCCTGGGATGACGAAGATCCGGGCCTCGGCGTCTCCCTGGTCGTTGAGGAAAAAGAGGGAGCGGCGAAGGAACCTTCCCGAGACACCACGGGACCGGAGGCGCGACGAGGAGGCTACCCCGAGCTCGAGCGCAAGCTCGCTCGGGTCATGGTGGACAGGCGACGGCTGTAGCGAGGACGACTTACCTGAGCAGTGGCGAGGAGAGGAGAAGGAAGGAATGGGGAGAGGGGTTCTAGGGCTAGCTCGGGGACAGGTTTTAAAGGGGCTAGGGGCTGCCGTCGGTCGTTAAATAGGTCGGGAGATCGACGTGGCACCGATGGATCTCCTGTCGTATAGAGGATAGGGATGACCGCGTCGGGGGCTCGGCCGGGCTGCCCTGGGCCAGCGGGGGGACTAGGAGAGGCCCAGCTAGGCTCTGTCACTCGCAGGGAAAAGCCAGAGGGTTTTCTTAAAAATAATAACCCAAAACAAAACAAAACTCCACAAAAGTAAAAGAGAGTTTTTTCCCAAAATTAAAATACTTTTGGACTCACGAAAATATGCCCCTTTTTACAAAAATGGTCTTGGTATTTTTAGAGAAAACAACTTAATACACTTATATTTAAAATATTAATCTGTTTTGCCAAGTCGAAGACAATTAAACTCCAAACAAGTATAAGAGCTAATTAAAAATACTAACCACAATATTTGGGAAAGGTGGAACATTTTTTAAGAATTTATTTGCAGGCAAAACTCACATGTTGCATATAATAGAAAAGAGCGGGATTGGGCATAGTTTAGAAAATGGAGAAGGGTTAATGCAACAAACTTTTGCACCCCAAAACACCCATGACTCCTAGCACACAACACCCCAAACACACTCACAACAACATCACCACATGCAAGTCATGATGCAAAACATGAATGATGCTAAGATGCCATGTTGCAAGAAATGACATGAAGCAAAATTATATTTGGCACAACACATGGTGGCAAACATGGAAGGTCCGCATGACCTACATGAACAAAATGGCAAGGGAACACTTGGGCTGTTACACGAAGTTGCATATCTCATTAGTAGGGGCTAATTCGTGATGGAGGTGTCATCCGTGAAAATTGCATGTCCATGGGGTATGAGGAAACTTGCACATCGACAGTTAGATAGTTGCACATCGACTGCTAAACAGTTACACCAAATGGGGACTATATCGCACAGAAAAAACTTTGTCAAAACATAGTCATGCGGGATCTAGTTTCGAAAAACACGTTGCAAGAGTTTCAACCGTGAAAGCGGATCTTAATTCCAAAGTTTGGTTCAAAAGTTATGGCTTTTAAAAGAAACTAAACTCCAAATTAAATGTATTTACACCTGGATGTTTTTCAATCTTTATTTTAAAACCCATTGCATGCATTTTTGCCTTTTCTTTACCATAAAGACATGAACTTTTCGTTTATGTTTAATGGGAACAAAAACTTACTTAAAACTGGTAAATGCTGCGAGCACCCATCCACTCGCTAGACGTGTCCAGTGACAACGGAGTCCAGATTGATTTGATCGATGCCAATTAGTATTGCTGCTCGCTAACCAGGAGCAAAGAAGTACTAGTTTAATTCACCTAGGATTCACTACGTCAGGTTCTACCACGTGAAAGCCAAATCAGTTTTCGCTTTAGGCTCCTATTGCTACATCCACCCAAAGATCGTATCAGGTGCTACCTATTTTATGTTAGTGAATTTTCAAAAGTATATGCGGCATTGGGTACACTGCTACCGAATACTCCACCAGCCTAGTCATCCGAAGCGAATCAATCCAGGACCAAATCTTGTTTCCAGTCTCGTGGCGTTACACGTACTATTGATAAAAAAAGGTGGAAGAAGGGAGCCATCAATGAGAAAGCTGAAAGTACACATGCAGTATATGTATATCTACGTCGCTGCCAAATTATCATCAGATTAATTTATTAATGGCAAACGACTGCGATCAGTCTTCATCAACATGAAGCGTACATACATCATCTATGTTTTTCGTTAGCCAGTCGCGTCCGTCATTGGATGAAATTATAATCAGGTAATATCTTTCCTATAAAATTGTTCATGCAAATTCATTCTATCAAGAACTTTTGCACTTTTAACTTGCACGAATTTACGTGCATGTTAATTTATAAACGGGAGGCCGCATCAGAGCCCGAAAGTTTTGGGCAATTCGACGAGCGCGCATGTCTTCCCTGTGGTCTGGTATACGTCAATGCATCGGGTCACCTATTGGATCCCGTGTAAAGTTTATTGCCTAATGAAGAAAAAGAAGGTTTTTGTTCACACTTAGGCATGGTAACGGGAGATGTCATCCCTTGGCCCGGTCCATATCAAGCATATACGGAGTGCGTGTGAGCAACATTATGCACTGTTGTTGGTGTGTGTCGCGCTGCTCGACGGACCCGCATGCTTGCATCCGCTTCCAATGTTGCGACCGACTCGTGCGCCCGCGCCATCTTACAATGCCGCGGCCCACTCACGCGTTCAGGATGGCTCCCAATGCCGTGGCTGACTCACGCGTCCGAGCCGGTTTACAACGCCACGGCCGACTCATGCGTCTGCGTCGTCTTCAAACGCCGCCATCGACACGCGCGTTCGTGCCAGTTTACACCGCGGCAAACGACTCTCCCGTCCGCACATGCTTACAACACCACAGTCGACTCTCTTGTCCGAGCCGCCCAACGGACGCGTGCAAGCCGCCACCCCCGCAGTCCGATCTAGTCCAATAATACAGGAATAAAAAATATTATCAGAGACCGTGCCGGGTCACCCGACCGACAGGCGCACGAGCCACCGTCCCGACGGACGTTGCACACGGATCATCTGTCGTTCAAATAAATCAGGACAATTATTCTTGGTGTTATATTCTTTGAAGGAGCTCATCACCCGACAAACAAATCAGGTGCTATTTGCCCTATCTATTTATCAATACATATTAAATTCCTTCAAGAACAATTACTTTGGCCTACAATATTTTTACACAGGACAATTCTTCATTACAAAAAGTGGCATTATATCACGAAGATGGAGCATGCGCCCACATCATTCTGCACTGGTGTTCGTCCGTGTTGCGTTGCTCAGCGGACTCGAGCACCGGCTTACAAGGCCGCGGCCGACTCGCCCGTCTGCACAAGCTTACAACACCGTGGCCGACTCATGCGTCCACACCGGCTTACAATGTTGCGGTCGACTCTTGCGTCTGCGCCAAGTTACTGGCGAGCTCTCACGTCTACATCAAGACGCCAGGGCCTTACTCGCCTGTACGAGCCGCCCAACGGATGCTTGCGAGCCATCGTCCCCGCGGTCCGGTCTACATCAAACACGTCGGTGCCGCGCCTGCTCGCTCGAGCCATCCAACGGGCACACATGAGCCCATGTCCCCGCGATCCGGTCTACATCAACACGCCGGTGTCGCGCCTGCTCGCTCAAGCTGCCCAACCAATGCACGCGAGCCACCGTCCCTGCGGTCCGGTCTACAATAACACGCGGGGCTGCGCCTGCCCGCCCGAGCTGCCCTACGGACACACGTAGGCTGCCGCCCTAGCGACCCGGTCTCCTACAAACAACATTGGGGCAAAGAAAAAAGTGACACTTAGAAGCATGTCTTATGCAACATTACCAAAGCACACCAGCCTCCACCTGCACTGGGTTACCCAATGGTGTGCGCACTGGCTTGCCATCCCCTATCCAATCTGCTTCAACACATCGAAGAAATAAGAGAGTCAGACACGGAAGAAACATCCCTAGAAAAGCTACAATTTGAGCCAACCACCATTGAGCCGGCAATTCAAAGCCAGCAACAAAGAAAAAAATGGCCATGAAGGAGCCCGGAGAGCCAGACCAAGTGAGAATAGCAAAGAATGGATCAAGAGGCATATGAACACAATTTGGCCATGACATTTGCCAAAGACGTACGATGAGCATCACGAGAATCATCAACTCGCCACATCGTCTCCAGTATCAATAAATTCCATCGTTCAACCACCCACCTTATGCCGGCTTATGCCACAGCCAAGTATGAAGACTCTTAAGCCGCCTCCTTTGGTCGACTTAAGACTCAGGGGCTACACAAACATGGCTCGGCAGGCTTGATCGGTTTCAACAACTACAATAACCCCGGGTCATTACAAGGAAGACAACCCGGTCCCGGGGGCTGCTGCCTTATTGGCGAACAAAATAAAAGTCACCCAAGAGGATGAGCTGCCATGATGCGCTGTTCAAACATGGGTACCCTGCCTTATTGGTGAAAAATTAAAAATCGCCCAAGAGGACTAGCTGCCACGATGCGCAGTTTGAACATGGGTGCCCTGCCTTATGGGCAAAAAAACTACAGGTTACGTAAGAGGGCGAGCTACCATGATGCATTGCTCAAACATAGCTATCCTGCCTTATTGGATCATCATATTACCATATTATGATTAATGGAATAAAGTCGGCTTATCTGGACCCCAGATGTTTTGCAGCAGTAGCATTGTCTCCTGTATATCCTATGCTGAGCTTTTCCATGATGATAGGTCACCAGGGGGCTTCCAACTCGTTGAGTTTAGCTTTCTCACCCTCTTGATCCCACAAAAACGCCACAAAATGGTTAAATCTGCCTGTATGCTTGATGCGATTCCGATTAGGTAACCCCATGTACTCTTGACAAGTCAATCCATCTGGACCCTGAACTTATCAAGGTTAAAATATTGGCTTGAGTCATGTGGGATCTGGCTTACAGAGAGCGAGGATAAACCATGGGTTATCACACACACTTCATTCAAGCAAGACTCGAGCCTCGAAAACCAATCTTTATGTCATGCCTTGAAAACTGGCATTTTATACTCTGTTATCATACACATACATCATCCTGCATTGCATCATGCATCATACATACATATCATGCCGGTCTTCAAACCGGGTTACATCGTTATTTCTGCAGGAATAATAGATCTTTGATAGCCAAAATGGTCAGATCGTCATCATGGTTTATCATAACTAGGATTAAATGATCAGGTTTTCCAAGCCAACTCAGAAGAAACGACTACTCGAAGAGCCGGTCTATCACATATTGCTGAGTGGGCATATTACATATTGCTGAGCCGACCTAACACATATAATGCCAGGTCATCTAATTGGCCGGCTCTTGGATTCTTTCAGCTTGTGCTCTGTCGTAAACGACAATACTTATGGATTTCTCAAACATATATTTGCCGGGTTGCATTGCAACCATGGACAGGGATTTCATTTCAAACACAAAGGCATTATTCCAGGATATTTGTACAAAAGATAAATTACCGGGTTGCATTATAACCACGGGCAAGGATTCATTCAAGTCAGATCAATATCAGTTCAGGAGGATTTCTGAATTACATTATGATGGGGTATATTCTCATAGTCCCAAGTCGCTGCAAGCATACCACTCGACACTTGGGGGCTACATCATATGATGTTTTTCTTTTCGAAGGAGAAGTGCATATAAGTCCCAAGTCGCTGCAGGCAAACGACCCGACACTTGGGGGCTACACTACTCGTATAAAATTTTCTAAAGTCCCAAAGTCACTGCACGCATGCGACCCGACACTTGGGGGCTACAGTATTCACCTATTTAAATATATTATAAGGTCTAAATTGAAGACCCGACCCATCACATACTGATGAGCCGACCCTTGGGGGCTACACATGTGAAATGCAAGACATTCAGATTATAGCTGGCGACTCAGATGCCAACCCGGATTTCTCCAAAGCTATCTATCTACAATATTCAAACCCAAGTTCAAAGTCCCAGGTTGTTGCAGGCAAAACAAACTGGCCCTTGGGGGTTACACTAGCTGATGTTTTATAAGTATAAGACCATTGCAAGTCCCGAGCTGTTGCAGGCAAGACAACCCCACACTTGGGGGCTACACTGTCAAAGATATTATTGCAAATCACCAAGTCATCATGAACTAATAAACTTGGAGCTTGGGGGCTACATGTAATATGGATATATCAAAAAATTAAAGAGCACTTTCAAACTGTCAATTGTGAGCGAGACTGGTCTCATTTCTTGATGGAGGTTTTGCAAAGATCATCTTCTCCAAGTTATTCATAGAAAGGCCGAAAAAACCGACCCAACATCACACAAATTTCTTTATTCCTAGAATTTTATCAAGTCAACTGGAGTCCAGTTGTTTGACATGGCATTACCAACGATCATGACCCGACATTATCAAAGATCATGACCCGACAGAGTCTATATAAGCAACCCGACTTCACAAGTTGGCAAGTTCTACATCCATAAATCAATTTTTTTATCCTAAGTTGGCATCCACTATGTCTGATGACCCGACAAGATCCCCGCGTCCCATGAAGTGGGTTAACAACAGATGAATTTATATTCCTAACATTTTCATCAAAACCGAAGCAATGGAAGCCGGTTCTTATCTCCAAAATATTCATCAAGACAAAGCATTGGAGACCGACTCAACGACATATGGGTGTTTTATTCACAATATTTTATTGCAAAGGACACTAAAAAGCAAGGAGCAAGATGGTCCCTTAGCATATTTATTATTCTTATTTCAAGAGCTTACCATGAATAAATTCAAGCTAACCTAGGGCTAATGTCAGGAATATTCCCCACGGTATAACCCGACAAGCAGGAATGACCTAGCTCATTATTTGGCAGCTCATAAGACCCCCCTATTTACCGGGTCAACTTGGATGACAAGGCCTAAGGCCGAGTGTGTAACCCGTCGGAAGGCGTCTCACTGAGAGGCCTTGTCATGCCCAAGATATGATCCTATCCTTATTTTTGGCACGAGGGCCTCAACAGGGATATAAGCGCATCTCGTCGTGTTGCAAGAATGGATATCATTACAAGTACATGTACAGAAGAGATGAGTATATGGAATTGGCTTACACTCGCCACAAGCTACAACAATATCACATCAATACAACAACATACTCAAACATCATACAGAAGAGCAGGGTCCGACTATGGATGAAAACAAACGACAAAATGACATCCATCCTTGCTATCCCAGGTTGCCGCCTGGAACCCATCCTAGATTGATGAAGAAGAAGAAGAGGAACTCCAAATCAAACAAACATTGCGCTCACGTCGAATCATCGCATTACCTATACCTGCAACTGTTGTTGTAGTAATCGGTGAGCCACAGGGACTCAACAATCTCATTTCCAAGGGTATCAAGAATATTAAAGCTTAATGGGTGAGGTATGGTTAAGTGGTGAGGCTGCAACAATCGACTAAGCATTTATTTGAGTGGCTAACTTACGAATACATAAAGTAAAGTATGGTGGTCTACGCATAACGGACGTGAATTAGCAATGATCACTAAGTGATCCTAAACACCTACTTACGTCAAACATAACCCCACCGTGTTCTCTCTCGGATAAGGACTCACGAGAAGAGACAGTCATGGTTACGCACATAGTTGGTGTATTTTATTTGAGTTTACTTCAGGTTTGCTATGACCGGGTGCTAAACAAAATATCCAAGTTTGCCACACAACCGCGGGCACGACTTTCCGAAAGATTTAACCCTGCAGGGGTGCTCTAACTCATCCATCACAAATTAACCACATGCAGCAGGAATAACCTTGACCACGGATCTCGTGATCTTCCTAGGCAATTCCATAGGAAATCCACCACCTCTAGATAGACCGAAGAAAAATTGGAATTCCTCACTCAAGACGTTCGAGAAAGGTAAAGCAAATCCAGCAAGGCCGCCCGACGTGCCGACAATCCCGATAGGATCCACGTATCTCGTTCTCAGGGCACGACAGATGAGCTATGTGTACAGTGGACTGATAGAAATCTCCCGAGTTGCCCCGAGTTGGCCCCGCACAGTGCTCTATTTTGGACCAACACTCATGAGGAGCACTAGCCCGAGGGTTGATTAAATTATCCGCGGGTGTCGGCGGGTCCCTATGCATTTGATTAGGTATTAGGCAAATGTAGTACCAATGTTGGTCCTTGCCAAACAAGCTTTATCCTCAAACGAAAATCAAGGGGGTCCCCATAACAAACCCGAGCATGTTAGGAGCGCTCAGTTATGGAACATAACACTGGTTCACAAGTAACTAGGGGCGGCATAAGTGGAACAAAACACCGAGCAAAAGGCCAAGCCTTCCACCTTTACCAAGTATATATGTGCATTAAATTAATAGCAATAATATTGTGATAACAAAAGAATGACCATGTTGACACATGGAAGCAATTGCACCTGCAGCTAGAAACACTATAAGAAGGGCTGAGCAAGCGGTAACATAGCCACAATGGTTTGCTGGGAGGTGGAAGTTAGAGGCTTACCATGGAAATGTTTGGAGGCTTGACAAACAAGTGGTAGGTAGCGAGACATAATGATAAAAGCGGGACAACTAGCATATCAATGATAGTAGTGGTATCCAGGGAAATGTGTCATCTTGCCTGAGATCCTGCTTGGAAGAAGAACGAGTCCATGAAGAAGACGACCCAACGTAGTCGAACGAATCCTCACACTCTGAACGCTTTCGGTACTCTATCGAGAAGGAACAATCTGAAAACAACAATCAACACACGATACACCATAACATATGCATGACATGATGAGCAAACAAATATGATGCATGTCCGGTTTAATATGCAACGCATGACATGGCATGGCAAGCACAACAAACAACTACTACACATTAAGTGAAGCTCAATATGCAACGAGTTGCATATTGAAGAAGCTCCATGCTTGAATTATTTAGTTCACTCTCGTTAGGTGCTCATCAATATTAAATGTTGTTTAACATGGGTGGTCATGGCATAAGGCGAAGATGGAATTAAGAAATTTTAAATGGAGAGGGAAAACATACATTAACAAAATAATAACTCTCCATATTATGAGAAAAATGGTTAATGTTGTTTATCATGGCAAGATGTGAAGCATGAACAACTATATCATCTAGGCATTTTAAATGGGGCAGGAAGCAACATATAGCATATCCGAAACATCCCCATATGCAAATTATGAATTTGGTCCAGATCTGTCCTAACACAATTTTATATTTATTAAACATGTAAATAAAGTGTGGCATGTGATTCTACATGTTTTCTAGTTAAGTTACATATATAAAACATTTGTATTTGAGCTACGGTTTTGTGGTTATGAAATAAATCATTTTAGCATGGGATTTACGCAAATTAATGCAAACAGCAAGTTTAAAGATTTAATCACATGTGAAAGTTGGAAATTGTGAATCTACACGAAATTCTAAGCATTTTACATATATGAAACATTTTCATCCGATGCACGGTTATTTATTTATTAACATTTTTAAAACGGTGGTATTCTTTGAAAATATGCATGCATTGAGTAAATGCTAAATCGCAACAGACAACGAAAACACATAAACAGGCCGAAGTGCAGCGAAAACACATAGATGTGGTTCGATTGAGATGAGAGGAGAGACTTGTGGCCCGGCACAGATTTTTATAAACCGAAAACGTCCGCTAAATAACCGATGAAGGTGCCGCTACGGTCGACCGTTCGAGTATCAAACGAACTCTGATTGCGACGAAATTTAGCAGGCGGCCTACCTATAATATAACAAGACCGCATGCCAACTTTCGACCCAATCCGAGAATATTTTACGCGCACTTAAAAAACAATATATAATCGATGCCGCGGGCGCGTGCGTGTGTAGTTGATCTCGAAACGGTCAGCAACACGAAGGAAGAGAACCGACAGCTACTCACGAATGCAAGTTTTCAAAAACGAGTGAAGATGCTAAGGAGATGATGCGAATGATGCAATGATGAATGGGACAACCAAACGAATCATAGACGGGAATGGAAATAAAAGGGGAATCTTCTAGAGCATCGGTTCCGGGCTGTTACAACTCTCCTCCAGTACACAAGGATCTCGTCCTGAGATCTAGAATGAGAAGGGGAAGAGAAAGAGCAAGAGGAAAGGAAGAGGTAAAACTTAGTTGCTTCTTTGACTAACAAGTGAAACCAATGAATCTTGAAGGATGCAAAGAGATGAAAAATGACATGAGGAACAAGCAAGAATTCACAAGAAATTTTGACAGCACTTCGGTAGGATAGAGGGGCAAAATTTGATATGATGGAAATAAATTGAAAGAGAGTCACCAAACTTCAATTGGATTAGAACCAAAACTTCATAAGATGGAGGGACCATGAAAAGATTTCATAGCACTCCGGTAAATGGACAAGCAAGGGAAGAACATGATCTTAATCAAACTAGATGTGAGTTGAAAATAGCAACACCACAATGCCTCCGGAACAAAAGAATAGAAGCTAGGTCATTGGAAGGAAAAGAACGGAGAAGAAAAATAACAACTTCTACCACCATTGAACTTGAAAAACATGGTTGAACGGAGTTGATGGAGAATCAACAACGAAAAGAATATCTTGTTATGGGCTTATGGAAAACATCTCAAAATTATGAGGGAACAACTTGCCACAACAGAAACAATTTATTGCTTGAGAGCAACAAGATATGCAAAACTTCTTTCACCAAGAGGTGGAGGAGACAGTTGAATCCTTTATGACACCATGATAGCAACAATTCCAGTAAATGCTTTAGGTGAAATCCAACCCAAGATAACTCTGAGAAAACGAGATGGGTTTACTTATCTTATTCTTGACAATTTTCCTTCGAGACTCCTCATAATCAAGAATTTAATAACACCATCCCAAAACACAATGGAGAAGGAATTGAACTTAGAAATCCTAGATAAGGAACACTTGAGCACCTCCAACAAGAATCTTGATGAATACTTCGAGAAAGAATTAACTCCTTGACGAACCACCATGAGGAACCTCTGGAAATGAGAGGATGATAGAAAAGAATCGAAGGTTGAAAAAGAACAAGATTGGGGCCTTCCAATGATTTAGATGATGCTTCGGGACAAGATACTTGAGCAAAAATAGGAACTCCGGAAAAGAAAGATGACCACTTTGGATAAGGAATTTGATATCATGAACAACTCCGGAAGAAGGATTGAAATCACCTGGATGAAACAAGAATAAGAATTATGATATGCCTATCCTTCATCAAATTAAACTGATGACAAGCAACAGATTTCACACACCACTTATTCTTCTTGCAAAGAATTGAAGAGAGAGAGAGAGATCACAAACTTGAAGAAGTGTTGCACGAGAACACCGATAAGAATTAGAAACTAAAGAGGATACTTCAAATGAATGGAATAACATGAGAGCTAAGAGAGCATGATCCACCTAATAGAAAACTTGAACGAAGCACCGAAATAATTGAGATACGAATGAAGGGACAACAATTCAAAAGAATTTGAGAACGAAGGTTGAAATATGAGAACTAAGAAATCTTCTGAAATGATGGCCTTCGGAGGATCAAAAAATGAATACCACTCTGAAATGCTTCAGACGGATATGGGAGGAATTTCTCATTACCAAACAATTTGAGAGGATAGCAAGAAGCTGAAACCACACTCTTGAAAAGAACGAACAAAGATTTAAGAGAAAATCTCCTTCGAACTTCAATGATGAGAATGAAGACGAGAACAGCACCAAGAATTAATGAGACACTCCGGAAGAATGAATAAGGAAAGGTTGAGCAAACAATGAAAATGATTTAGAAGCGATCTTTGAGAAGGCACATGATTGATGAAATTCATTCTTACGTCATATTAGAAGAGAACTTGAGGACATCTCCGGAGAGGATTAGAAGAGCCAGGTAAGATCCTGGGGAAAAACGGTGGGTTATGGGCCCACTCAAAGAAACCACAGAGATTGCACCGGTACAAATTAAGAACTTGATGATATGAGAGCCTTGAAATAATTTACAAGGATATGAATGGAACTAAAAGTCTTTTGAGATGTCTTCAACACTCCGGATAGAATAGAAGGAGGAATAAACAAGAGAGGCTTGGATAAGAATTTCCAACATGGGGAAGCATTAAAGAATGAAAAGGATATGATGAGCACCGAAGCTTGAATTGAATGCGTCGGGAAGAATAACAACAAGAACAAGGAATTTGAGGATAGATCTTGAAATTGAAACTCCTTAGAATATCCATAAGGAATCACCAGCTACAATACAAAATATATGATAGGGGAAGCATTCAACGATTGAAAAGGATACGAAGAACACCGAGATCTTGAATGTAATTCACCGGGAAGGAAAACAAGAATAAGTAACTGATGAATTCGAATCACTTGAGGATCTTCACAATGAATCATCGGATACAAAACAAAAGAAAATATGGCGGAAGCATCGATGAAAAGAAAGGCATTTGGATCAGAATTTAATTATTGAAGAAAAAAGGCGGGAGGGTGGAAAAAACAAAGAAAACTTGGAAGACAACTTCGGAACGAAATATGAGGATTGATCTTGCAAATATTGGAGATGATAGGATTATCTTGAAGAGAAGCACACCGGATAAAAGAATTGATATGACAACTTGATTGAGCAAAAGAATTAGCAATCCCACAGAAATATGAGAACACTACTTCGGAAAGATATGGGATCACCACTTGACATCGAAGCAACTCAAATTACCATACTACAACAAAACAAGGACGAGGCTTACGAAACAAGCCAGAACAAATCCATGATAGAGATTCCGCTCGATATTTTCGTGGTAAGGTTCGCACGGGCTCGATCGTACATTGGATTGTCATACTGAAATGACGCTCGAATATGCTCCCTAGGCATAGCGAACTACAAGGCTTGACGAAGCATATCTTGTGACATATATCGAGACTGTCCTCTGTAAGAAAGACCGTGAGCAAACGAATCCACTAGATGTCGAACCCCAACCTCACATCATGATCTGTTGCAAGATAACCTAGGTAACTACTTGAATTCCCACCTAAGAACTCCCGAAATCTTTTTTGGTTATGCAATCGGGTGTTGGGGATACAAGGAGGAAAATATCTCACACAACTAACAAGCCCTACACCCCAACTGTATCCATCCTTCAACACATAACCAGAGGCTTCGGAACTCCATCTATCTCGGACCCTCGAAAACACAACGATACCATACATGGCAATACCCCAGACGCCTCCCTAGTACTGGGTGACTCCGATCTTATCTCGCAACGAGAAGTATTAAAGCACTTTCGAACCTCCTCCGTCCTGAAATACTAAGGGAACTAAACGATAACGACGTGTCAAGAATCTCCTGGAGCTCAACTCCCGGGAAGAAATCAAGTCAGACAGGAGGCACCAAGACAGAACTCCGTCACATCGGCATCATATAGTTTCCAAAATACCCGCGTGATCCTAAATTTTTTTGAACAAGAAGAGGAGTAGAATGTAAATTCCCAAGTCGTAATTCCTCGCCAGAGCATAGAAGAGGAGTAAAAAGAATCCTACTCTCCGATATAACTAGACTCAAAACAATTTTTCACTAGACTCGACTCGGCCAAGTTCGATCAATAAAGGGGGCTCCTAGGTCGGTACAGGCTCTGATACCAACTTGTCATGCCCAAGATGCGATCCTATCCTTATTTTTGGCACGAGGGCCTCGACAAGAATAGAAGCGCATCTCGTCATGTTGCAAGAATGGATATCATTACAAGTACATGTACAGAAGAGATGAGTATATGGAATTGGCTTACACTTGTCACAAGCTACAACAAGATCACATCAATACAACAACATACTTAAACATCATACAAAAGAGCAGGGTCCGACTACGGACGAAAACAAACGACAAAATGACATTCATCCTTGCTATCCCAGGCTGCCGCCTGGAACCCATTCTAGATTGATGATGAAGAAGAAGAGGAACTCCAAATCAAACAAACATTGCGCTCACGTCGAATCATCGCATTACCTGTACCTGCAACTGTTGTTGTAGTAATCTGTGAGCCACAAAGACTCAGCAATCTCATTTCCAAGGGTATCAAGACTATTAAAGCTTAATGGGTGAGTTATGGTTAAGTGGTGAGGCTGCACCAAGGGACTAAGCATTTATTTGAGTGGCTAACTTACGAATACAAAAAGTAAAGTATGGTGGTCTACGCATAACGGACGTGAATTAGCAATGATCACTAAGCGATCCTAAACACCTACCTACGTCAAACATAACCCCATCGTGTTCTCTCTCGGATAAGGACTCACGAGAAGAGACAATCACGGTTACACACATAGTTGGTGTATTTTATTTGAGTTTACTTGAAGTTTGCTATGAACGGGTGTTAAACAAAATATCCAAGTTTACCACATAACCACGGGCACGGCTTTCCGAAAGATTTAACCCTGCAGGGTGCTTCAACTCATCCATCACAAATTAACCACACGCAGCGGGAATAACCTCGATCACAGATCTCGTGATCTTCATAGGCAATCCACAGGAAATCCGCCACCTCGAGATAGCCTGAAGAAAAATCGGAATTCCTCACTCAAGACTTTTGAGAAAGGTAAAACAAATCCAGCAAGGCTGCCCGATGTGTCGACAATCCTGATAGGAGCCACGTATCTCGTTCTCAGGGCACGACAGATGAGCTACGCGTACAATGTCTTGATAGAAATCTCCCGATTTGCCCCGAGTTGGCCCCGCACAGTGCTCTATTTTGGACCAACACTCATGAGGAGCACTGGCCTAGGGTTGATTAAATTATCCACGGGTGCTGCTGGGTCCCTATGGATTTTATTAGTTATTGGGCAAATGTAGTACCAATGTTGGGCCTTGCCAAACAAGCTTTATCCTCAAACGAAAATTAAGGGGGTCCCCATAACAACCCCGAGCATGTTAGGAGTGCTCAGTTATGGAACATAACACCGGTTCATAAGTAACTAGGGGCGGCAAAAGTGGAACAAAACACCAAGCAAAAGGCCAAGCCTTCCACATTTACCAAGTATATATGTACATTAAATTAATAGCAATAATATTGTGATAACAAAAGAATGACCATGTTGACATATGGAAGCAATTGCACCTGCAGCTAAAAACACTATAAGAAGGGCTGAGCAAGCGGTAACATAGCCACACAATGATTTACTAGGAGGTGGAGGTTAGAGGCTTACCATGGCAATGTTGGGAGGCTTGACAAACAAGTGGTAGGTAGCGAGACATAACGATAAAAGCGGGACAACTAGCATAGCAATGATAGTAGTGGTATCCAGGGAAATGTGTCATCTTGACTGAGATCCCGCTTGGAAAAAGAACGAGTCCATGAAAAAGACGAACCAACATAGTCAAACGAATCCTCAAACTCTAAACGCTTTCGGTACTCTATCGAGAAGGAACAATCTGAAAATAACAATCAACACACGATACACCACAACATATGCATGGCATGATGAGCAAACAAATATGATGCATGTCCGATTTAATATGCAACACATGACATGGCATGGCAAGCCCAACAAACAACTACTACACATTAAGTGAAGCTCAATATGCAACGAGTTGCATATTGACGAAACTCCACGCTTGAATTATTTAGTTCACTCTCGTTAGGTGCTCATCAATATTAAATGTTGTTTAACATGGGTGGTCATGGTATAAGGCGAAGATGGAATTAAGCAATTTTAAATGGAAAGGGACAACATACATATAACAAAATAATAACTCTCCATATTACGAGAAAAGTGGTTAATGTTGTTTATCATGGCAAGAGGTGAAGCATGAACAACTATATCATCTAGGCATTTTAAATGGGGTAGGAAGCAATATATAGCATATCCGAAACATCCCCATATGCAAATTATGAATTTGGTCCAGATCTGTCCTAACACAATTTTATATTTAATAAACATGTAGATAAAGTGTGGCATATGATTCTACACGTTTTTCTAGTCAAGTTACATATATAAAACATTTGCATTGGAGCTACGGTTTTGTGGTTATGAAATAAATCATTTTAGCATGACATTTACACAAATTAATGCAACAACAAGTTTAAACATTTTATCACATGTGAAAGATGGAAATTGTGAATTTACACGAAATTCTAAGCATTTTACACATGTGAAATATTTTCATCCGATGCACGGTTATTTATTTATTAACTTTTTTAAAGTGGTGGTATTCTCTAAAAATATGCATGCATTGAGTAAATGCTAAATCATAACAGACAGCGAAAAAACATAAATGGGCCGGAGTGCAGCACTGCAGCGGCCTAGGGGAGGTTTGGGCCCAAGTGGCTGTGTGTGCACGAAAATAAAATAATAGGGAGCAACACAAAATTCTAAGCATTTTACATATGTGAAATATTTTCATCCTATGCACGGTTATTTATTTATTAACTTTTTTAAAATGGTGGTATTCTCTAAAAATATGCATGCATTGAGTAAATGCTAAATCACAACAGTCAGCGAAAGAAACATAAATGGGCCAGAGTGCAGCACTGCAGCGGCCTAGGGGAGGTTTGGGCCCAAGTGGCTGTGTGTGCACGAAAATAAAATAATAGGGAGCAACAAAAAATTCTAAGCATTTTACATATGTGAAATATTTTCATCCGATGCATAAATGGGCCAGAGTGCAGCACTGCAGCGGCCTAGGGGAGGTTTGGGCCCAAGTGGCTGTGTGTGCACGAAAATAAAATAATAGGGGGCAACACAAAATTCTAAGCATTTTACATATGTGAAATATTTTCATCCGATGCACGGTTATTTATTTATTAACTTTTTTAAAACGGTGGTATTCTCTAAAAATATGCATGCATTGAGTAAATGCTAAATCACAACAGACAGCGAAAGAAACATAAATGGGCCAGAGTGCAGCACTGCAGCGGCCTAGGAGAGGTTTGGGCCCAAGTGGCTGTGTGTGTGCATGAAAAATAAATAAAAGGGAGCAACGTAAAATTCTGGGAATACCTGGACTTGAACCCAGGATACCTAGCGTGGAACTGAGCTGCGCTAGCCAACTTGGCTACTACTATTCTCCTGCCGAATTATAGTGCCAAACCTAAATAACATCTGCAACCAGTACGGATCTATGGAGATACAAAGTTCAGGTTCAGGGCTCACAGCGAAACAGAGACAACCAACGGCCATGGCAGGGGAACGACGACGGCTGCGGCAGGAGGGAGACGGGGATGGGACGGCATGAGGTGGCCGGGAACGGAATGGGCATGGCAAGATCCGTCGGATCCGGAGGCATAGGGCATCGGGGGTCCACGCTTAGGGTCCATGGCGGCGGTGGGGATCTCCTCGGTTGTTCCTGCGGGACAGAGAGGAGCGGGAGAAAATCATGAGGGAGGGAGAGAATGGGAGGAAGAGGGGAGGCTAGAGGATGGAGAAGGGGTGCGGGACAGGGACCTGATGGTCCGGTGGTTTGGCTCGCCGGCCTACGCGACGAACGACGGTGGCTTGGGAGGAGTCCTCCAGTGACGGGAGCCCGAATCTGGGCAGAGGAGGCTCGAGCTCCATGGGCGGCGTCGCTTTCCTGACCTATAGAGAGGGAGAGACAAGGTGAGAGAAGACACGGGACAGAGCAATAAGGAGAGGAGCAGGGTGGCAGGGCTGGCCTTGGCCTCCGATGGTCGACGCTCCGGCGGCTGGGCATTCGGGCGCTGGACGCGGGCACCTGTGGTGGTTGGACGCGTCCAGGGGACATGGAGACGGGACGGGTGGCTTGGGTGTGGCTGTGGATGGATCCCGAGGTGTAAGAAGATTGCAGCGGCGCAAGGAGGATGGGACAAGTTGCCTAAATTTTAGGGTTGATCTACTGAATGGTCTAATATATATAGCGAAAACAGGCTAGGTTAGAGGGTTTCTGTCCGTTTTCGGATCTTCGGATCTCGACCCGACAGTCCCGAAGCGGAGGTGGCTAGCAGGGCTATGTGGGCTGTGTAGAGGTGGTTCGACTGAGATGAGAGGAGAGACTTGCGTCCCGGCACAGAGTTTTATAAACCAAAAATGTCTGCTAAATAACCGATGACGCTGCCTCTAAGGTCGACCGTTCGGGTATCAAACGAACTGTGATTGCGACGAAATTTGGCAGGCGGCCTACCTACAATATAACAAGAACGCATGCCAACTTTTGATCCAATCCGAAAATATTTTATGCGCACTTAAAAAAACAATATTTAATCGATGCCGCGGGCGCGTGCGTGTGTGGTTGGTCTCGAAAGGGTCAGCGACACGAACGAAGAGAACCGGCAGCTACTTTCGAAAACGAGTGACGATGTATGCAGATGATGCGAATGACGCAATGCTGAATGCGACAACCAAACAAATCACAAACAGGAATGGAAATAAAAGGGGAATCTTCTAGAGCATCAGTCCCGGGCTGTTACAGGCCTGAAGGGCTGGCTCATAGAGAAGGCCCGCGAAGATGAGGAATTCCCTCACTAGAGAAACAAGACCCGAATTAGGACTCAAGAGAGACTAGTCCTAGTGCTAGTCCGAGTAGGACTCTACATGTAAACATACCCTTTCAACTTATATAAGGAGGGGTAAGGCACCCCAAGAGAGACAACTTAAGTCATTAGAGATAGATAGATTAGAAACCCTCGAGAGGAGAGGTAGCGAAAGAGCACCCTTGTAATCGAGATCATCATCATCAATACACACAAAGTAGGACATAGGCTTTCACCTTCATCGGAGGGGTCGAACCTGGGTAAAACTCACGTCTCTTGATTCCGACCAACCACGTTCAAGCCGCCACCTAGTAGCGATGGCCTCGCACCTAAAGTTCTCCCATGAGGACATCTTGTCGTGACAAAACCACGACAAATCCCGTGCACAAGACATTCGAGAAAGGTAAAACAAATCCATCAAGGCCGCCCGGCATGCCGACAATCCCGATAGGAGTCGCGTATATCGTTCTCAAGGCATGTCCTGATGGGCTAGACGCCGGGTTGGATGAGACCCGAGTGACCAGGCGGCGCCGGACATCGCCCAGGTTGGACCAACACTCATGAGAAGCACTGGCCCGGGTTGTTGATTAAATTATCCACGGGTGTCGGCGGGTGAGAACCCACAAGTATAGGGGATCACAATAGTTTTTGAGGGTAGAGTATTCAACCCAAATTTATAGATACGACACAAGGCGATCCAAAGAATATTTGAGAGTATTAACAGTTGAGTTGTCAATTCAACCACACCTGGAGATAAATATCTGCAGCAGAGTGATCAGTAGCACAGTAATATGATAGTTTGATAGCAGTAGTAACAGTAGCGGTAACAGTAGGTGTAGTGATTTTGTAGCAAGTGTAACGGTAGAAAAAATAGTAGTAACTTTGCAAGAACAATATGTGAAGTTTGTATGCACTGGATCAGGATATTTTTTGGATGATATTCATCATATAACAGTCATAACCTAGGGCGATACAGAACTAGGTCCAGTTCGTCAATGTAATGTAGACATGTATTCCGTATATAGTCTTACGTGCTTATGGAAAAGAACTTGCATGCCATCTTTTGTCCTACCCTCCTGTGGCAGCGGGGTCCATAAGGAAACTAAGGGATATTAAGGCCTCCTTTTAAAAGAGAAGTGAAACAAAGCATTAGCACTTAGTGAATACATTAACTCCTCAAACTACGGTTATCACCGTGAAGTATCCCAAATATTGTCACTATGGGTTTGATCGATCATAACACGTAATAGGTGCATATGACTAGGCAAGATCAGATCAAGAACATAGATATAATGATGATAACATAGACGGTTCATATGTGAAATCATGGTACTCGGGCCCTAGTGACAAGCATTAAGCATGGCAAAGTCATAGCAACATCAATCTTAGAACATAGTGGATACTAGGGATCAAGCCCTAACAAAACTAACTCGATTACATGATGAATCTCATCCAACTCCTCACCAACCAGCAAGCCTATGAAGGAATTACTCACTCCCGGTGGGGAGCATCATGGAATTGGCGACGAAGAAGGGTTGATGATGACGAAGATCGAAGGTTCCCCTCTTCGGAGCCCCAAATGGACTCCAGATCTGGCCTCCCGATGAAGAACAGGAGGTGGCGGCGGCTTCGTATCGTGAAATGAGGTAAAACCTTATCTCTGATTATTTTTCGGAGAATTGTGAATTTATAGCGTTGGATTTAGGGTCGGGGGACCCACGAGGTGTCCACCCTCCACGAGGCCACGCTAGGGGGCCTAGCGCGCCCTGGTGGGTGGTGGGCACCCTACCCCCCTCTTAGGTAGCATTTGGCTCCATAATTCCTTAAATATTCCAAAATAAATCTCCAAAAATTTCGTTCCATTCCGAGAACTTTTATTTTTGCACAAAAACAATACCATGGTAGTTCTACTAAAAACAGCTTCAGTCCGGGTTAGTTTCATTCAAATCATGCAAATTAGAGTCCAAAACAAGAGCAAAAGTGTTAGGAAAAGTAGATACATTGGAGATGTATAAACTCCCCCAAGCTTAAACCCTTGCTTGTCCTCAAGCAATTCAGTTGAGAAACTGAAAGTGAGAAAGAAAAACTTTTATGAACTCTTTTGTTCTTGTTTACATATATATGCTTAAGTAGCACCCAGGTTTTCAGCAAAGATCATGACTAACCATGTCAACAATAACTCTTAAAGACTAAATTAACTCATATCAATGACGCAAACAACTAGCGAGCAATAATAAGATATATCAAGTGCAAATAGTTTGTCAAAACAATCATGATATAATATGACAATAGTGGTATCTCGCTAGCCCTTTCTAAGATCGCAAAACATAAATGCAGAGCACCGACTAAACATTGTAATTCATGGTACAAAAGATCCAGTTATGATGTATCCAACATTCACTATACACAATGCATGAGGATGACAATAGTGCTCTCAAATCTGGCACTTATTTTAGAAGGTGATGACTCAACATTAAAGTAAATAGATAGTCCCTTCGTAGAGGGAAGAATGGATTTGTAGAGGTGCAAGAGATCAAGGATTAAATAAGAGATAAGTATAATTTTGAGTGGTACACCCTTCCTGTCAACGTTACGACCAAGAGCTATCAATATCTCCCATGTTAAACAAATTAGTGGCGTTCCCCAAGCGATAAAAGTAAATGTTTACTCCCCCTCCACCAACAAACACATTCCATGGCGAGCCAAATCCACGGGTATCGTCCAAACCAACAACATTCCTGAAAGCACATTTGTTCCCTTGGTGGTGTTGGTAATTAATAACAACATATAAGTCACTGAACTAATGTTTCCACCAAGTATATTTCAAGACAAGTTCAATGATAGGGATGGCCCAAGGGTTGTGGAATTACCCCAAGATGTAAGGAAATAGGTTGGACAAGCTTCAAGCAAGAGGACTCTAGATTTTACATTTGTGAGAAATCACTTTGAGTCCATAGGAAAGCCAATACTATTAAAAGGGGGAAAGTTTTGATGGTGAACAATATGCTCAAACGTGCACTAGTGACAGTCACCAAAACATCCACAAACTCTCCCACCAAAGTCCGTCCTAAGCCAAATACGCAAAATCGGTGTAACCAACATTCCTATCCCGGTGCCACCGATTCTAAACCCTAGACAGACTCAGCCAAACCCTAACACTTCGGTGCAACCGACACTGCACTCGGTGCCACCGAGTTGGGTTGCCAAGATTCTGTTACGCAAGTTCACATTTTTGGTCCATCTGAAAATGGTGAATCGGCGTCACCGAGATTGGCAAATCTGACCATTGGTCACCCTTTTTGTGCAACTGAGAATTGTATATCGGTCCCTCCGAGATTCAAAAGTTGCCACTTTTGGTCACTTCGATACCACCGAGATTTACACATCGGTGTCACCGAGATGGTCATTTTGTGTGTAATGGTTGGATTTTTGGGGATGCATATATATACCCCTTCACCACCACCCACTCGAAAAAGAAGCACTCAGAACCATTCCATACCTATCTTATCAGTTTTCTGAGAGAGAACCACCTACCCTTGTGTTGAGGTCAAGATCTTCCACTCCAACCATATGGATCTTGATTTCTAGCCTCCCCAAGATGCTTTCCACCAATCCCATCTCTTCTACCACGCCAAATATGTGAGAGAGTGATTGTGTGTTGAGGAGTCTATCATCTTGAAGCACAAGAGCAAGGAGTTCATCGTCATAACCGAGCCTATTACCTTTTGGAGGGTGGTGCCTCCTAGATTGGTTAGGTGTCGCTTGGGAGCCTCCTATTTCATGTTGTGGAATGAACCAAGAAGTTTGTAAGGGCAAGGAGATTGCCTACTTCGTGAAGATCTACCCATAGTGAGACTAGTCCTTCGTGGATGGAAGCAGCATGTAATAGTCAAGGTTGCTTCTTCGTGGAACCCTCCGTGGGTAGAGCCCTCTATGGACTCTCGCGACCATTACCCTCCATGGGTTGAAGACTCCATGACGTGGACGTACGATAGCACCACCTATTGGAACCACAGGAAAAATCATTGTGTCATCACTTGTGTTTGCTTTCCTAACCCTCTCTTTACTTACATGTGCAATGTCTTTACTTTCCGCTGCTACACTCTTAGACATGCATGTGTAGGGTGTTTCTTGATATGCTATGAATGCTAAAACTTTCCAAGAATTAAAATTGGGAAAAGGCAAAACTTTTATTTGATCAAGTCGTCTAATCACCCCCTCTAGACCTACTTTCGATCCTACAAGTGGTATCACAGCTTTGGTCTCCATTGCATTGGTTTCACAACCTAGGGGAAGTATGGCATCTAGTGAGGCAAATTATCACCGTAGAGGTCCGTACATTGATGGCACTAATTTTTCTAGTTGGAAGCACAAAATGAAAATGCATTTGCTTGGTCATAATCCTGTCGTTTGGGTTGTTGTTCGTGTTGGCTTGCAAGGTGAATTCTTTGTGGATGGAAAGGAACTGGATCGTGAAGCGACGGCGGATGAATTGAAGGTGTTGCAATTCAATGCTCAAGCATGTGACATTCTCTTCAGCTGTCTATGTCCTGAAGAATTCAATAAAATCAGCCGCCTTGAACATGCAAAAGAGATTTGGGATACTTTGGTTGATATGCACGAAGGAACCGAGTCCGTGAGAGAATCCAAGTTAGATGTTCTTCAAGGTCAACTTGACAAGTTCAAGATTAAGGATGGTGAAGGAGTCGCTAAAATGTACTCTAACCTAGCTCTCATCACCAATGAAATTGCTGGCTTAGGAAGCGAAGAAATGACTGAAAAGTTCATCATCAAGAAGATACTTCAAGCTTTGTATGAGAGATATGACACTGTGTGCACATTGATCCAAATGATGCCCAACTACAAAGATCTCAAACCAACGGAAGTGATTGGTAGAATTGTTTCTCATGAGATGACACTCAAAGACAAGGAAGACCTTCATCACAAGTCTAGCGGTGCTTACAAAGCCACAAGTGATGCTCCCGCTACCTCAAGCGACAACCTTGTCACAAATGAATAGTAAGACTCATGGTAAAGAAATTCAACAAGTTCTACAAGAATAGAATCAAAGATCGCAGATCCAACTCAAGACATGAAGATAAGCGTTCGTCAAGTCGTGACCGAAACTGCTACAACTGTGGGAAGCCCGGACACTACTCCAATGAGTGCTCGGCTTCCTATAAACGAAGAGAAGAGTCACCAGGAAGACGAAGCTCAAGAGATGAAGCACCTAGAAGAGAGAGAAGGAGTAGAGACGATCGTTATGAACGAAGACCCTCAAGGAGAAGTAGGGACTCGAAGAAGAAGGACAAGCACACCAAGAGCTACTCAAGAATAAAGCATCAAGCTCATGTTGGTGAATGGGTTTACGGCTCTGACTCCGACAATCACTCCGAGAGAAGCTATCACTCCAACTCCGACTATAGTCAAGATGCTGGTGTTTCTGGAATTTCCCTAGTGACAACCAACTCCTATGATCTATTTGATTCACCAAATGAAGGAGATGGAAGTTGCTTCATGGCTAAAGGCCCCAAGGTATCTCACCCCGAATATCTTGATTTCGATAATGATGAAGATGATTTGCTTTACGATGATGACTTGCCATGTGATTAAACTAGTGATGTTAATCATAATGAACTTGATACTTCTCATACTAGTCAAGATAAGTCAATTGATGATGATAAGATGAAAATAGAAGAACTAACTAAGGAACTCAACACTCTTAAGTTAGCTCATGAATCTACTCTTGAAGATCATAGAGAGATTGTAAGAACTCATGAGAAGCTACGCTTTGAGAAGCTCAATTTGGAGCAAGAACATGAATTTCTTAAAGCTATCAATGACGATCTCTGAAACAAGACTTCATCTTATCTTGCCAAATGACTACTCTTGTCTACATTCATGTCACAAGTCAAATCTAAGACAACTAGTAACAAAGGAAAGAAAGGTTCTTCATCTAGTAGCAACAATAAAAATGCTAAACCCAATGATGTTGCTCCTACTTGTTCTATTGATTCCACTAATGATGATTCTATTAGTCAAGTTACACTTGAGCAAGAAACTGATTTATTGAAAGGGATTATAGAAAAAGTATCTACAAGAGTCTTCAAGGGTACAAACAATTTGATGAGATTGTACACAAGCATGGAGGATACTTCAACGGTAATGTAGTTGAATGGGAAGAAGGTCAATATCCCGAGCCCAAGTTTGTTCCTCGAAAGGAGAAGTATGAAAATACTCTTCCCAAGGGGACAAACACTCAAGATGACCTTCCACCACAAGACACCAAGCTCAAGGGCAAGAACAAGCTCCAAGAGGACTTTGACTCTTATGAAGATGAACCCCAAGCTTTGGTGAAGTGGGTTCCCAAGGATACTACAAGCTCAACTTCTACAAGTTCTACTTCAACACCAAGGATCCCCATCAACTTGATGTGGGTTCCCAAGAAGAAGAACTAGAGAGTTCTTGAGGGGTGACTCCGCCAATGAAATTCACTCATATTCATTATTGGCCAGATCTATTTGCAATCAACATCAACCCTATGCAATAGATCAAGGAGTCACACATTCCCTCAAAGGTAAGCAAGGGACAAGGTAATCAACAAATCAATGGACATTATTACACATGCTTTGCACTCCATGTCCATAGATATCCTTGTATTTGTCTCTTGTGTGTTGGGACTAACCCATGTAGGTGAGAAGAGTAAGGAAACAACAAGTATGCTCCCAATTCTTGGTGATCTTCATCAACCTTGAGCATCCACCACTACCTCACCAGCATGAAGTCTTCGTCGACAAAACCCAAGGTTAGTTTATCCCTCTTATGGGGGATGTCACATCAAGGGGCAACTTTACTCTAAGACTTGAGTCAAAGCATCTCTTAGTATGTGACAACATTAAATGCTTTATGTAAAAGTGGTAACCCCACTTGTGCTTGAATGATGAGTATGACCGATGATCAAGTACTCTTACTTGGCTCCTACGTCAAATACTCATATATAGATGACTTCGTCATCACCCAAGTGCTTGTTAGATGCTAGAGTGTTTGTGCATGTTTGCCATGATTTCATTTGAAATCTTATTGTGTGAGCATGTTGGTCTGCATTTATTTTCTCAATCGAGGATATCCAATTGTGGCTATTTGGCTTTTGATTTATCTTTTGCCAATTGGATATACAAGAATGCCTAGGACCACTTATTTAGCTATATAGGATTTCTCACCTCATACTCTATTCATGCTGCATCACAAAATTTGAACAAGTGTTTTTTGATACCTCTATGTGTGGAGCACTCGGAGTTCCGTATCGACAAGGACTAACTATTTAAACCTCCCAAGTGCATCTCGGTGGAACCAACCACAAAATCTTGGTCTCACCGAATGCCTAGGGTTGATCTGGTTTTCAATCTTGGTACCACCGATTCCATCTTCTTGGTTACACTGAGTTTCCCTGCCAACTGACAGTTGAGGAACTAAGTGACACCGAAAAGTTAGAATTGGTGCCACTGACAGTGGTGGGTATATAACCTGTGGACCCTGACACTTTGAAATTCAATCTCATTCGTCGCGCCTTAGAACCCTAAGTTGCCGCCTAAGAGACCCCTGGTCGTCGCCCTTGTCTCCCTGCGCTCCTCCGCCATTGGGAATCACCGTCGTCGATGAAATCCTCTCCCTCGTCGCCACCGTAAAGGATCAGCCCCAAGCTAGGGTACGGATTCGATCTATTTTGCGCTCCTCGTCCGATTCTTGCGCATTAGATTGAAGTTTATCTATAATACACCCTTTGCACGTATTCCTATCCACTCGAAATCTCCATAGTCTAGCGAATGATGAATTTTCTAGGGTTTTGCCGTCCGCCCAATAAATCTCGATGGAACCGAAATAGACATACCAGTCTCACCGATGTGAACTTCTGTGTTGCTGAGAACTGACTTTGTGGAACCGAGTTCCTCTTTTCGGTCTGACCGAAAAGGGTGCCAAGGTTCGGTTAAGTGAGCCAGTCTGTCTCGGCACCACCGAAAAATTTGTTTCGACCGTACCGATATTTATATGACAGAATGCAAAAATCTTGAAAATTTATTGTTCAAATTTCAAAAACCAGCCTCATTTTGTGATGACTCATCTACTTCTGCTCTCCTATACTCTATTCATAGGGTCAGTATGTCAGATACAGAGGGCAGTCAAAATTTGGTAGAGCAAGGAGTTGATATGAGTTCAGGCACAAGCCCAGAGCGCAGTTCTTTTTCAGATCCAGGCACCCCCAGCTCTCATGGGTTGCCCAAGGCTGCCACCAGGACCAGGAAGAAGCTAACCTCTGATGAACAAGATTCAGACTTCATTCCTGAGGAGATTCTTGCCAAGAAGCAATAAAAGGCTGCTAAGAAGTTAGCAACTGAAGCTACTTCTTCCAAAAGAGTTGTCAGCAAGGTCTATGCCAGCTCAGAGACTATCAAAGCACATGAGAGTGCTAGATCCACAATATCTGTCGATACCCCAAGGAAGGCAATGCCTAAGAAGGAAGGGGAGAAGAAATACAGAAAGAGGATTATCCATGTGATTGGCAGGCCTACCTCCATGTATGAAGATCCATAGGAGGCTGCTGGTGGTGCTGCTGCTGAGGAAGAGGAGGAAGAATATGTTGAGAAAGACCCTACGAAGAAGAAAGCCAAGAAGCTTATGGATGATTCTATGCCAAAGACCGCCACTTCCAAGAGCACCAAGCCTACTTCCAAGAAAGCTGCTGCATAGAAGTCCAAGAGGACTACCAGAGACATTCCAGCTTCTGAGAAGAACAAGGGGACTGCCTCCAAACTTGAAGATGATGATGACTTGACTACTTTGATGAAACTCAGACCACATCTTCTAGTACATGATGCCAGCCACTTAGTTGCTGAAGACATGAAGAAGAGGAAAGATTCATGATTGAGAGCCTGGAGAGCCATAGGTCCTTATGCTCAGAGAAAGAAAACTGGTGTTGACTATAGGTTCTACACCAGAGAGCAACATGACTTTTATAAGACAGTGCTGCTTGACAAGAGCCCAGCTGTTAGCGACATGAGATATGTCGATTGGAAATTCATTAAGGAGAATGTGGACTACTTTCTAAGTGTCCAAGATAATTTCCATTGCATTGGTCTAGATAAGTTCATTGGCAGAGAGCTTACTGCATGGAACGACAAGATGATCATGCAATTCTACTCCACTACTCATTTCTATGGAGATGGTAGAATTGTATGGATGACTGAAGGAGCAAGGTATGAATCCACTGTTGAGGAGTGGGCTGCACTTCTAGGAGTTCCAGATGCTCAGGAAGGTGGTCTGGATGTATACTCAGAACCCAAGGCAAGTCACAATGCCATGAAGGATATGTATACTCCTATCCCTGCAGACAAGGTGCAATCACACAAGCTAGGATCCATCTACTATCTGCAAGCAGGCCTCCATACCATGAACACTACTCTGAGGCATACCTTGATGCCCAAGTCAGGAGATGATAAGATGATCCGAGGCTACTCCATCAACATGTTGATCCACCTTGACAGGAACACCAGGATTAGAGTCATGGATTTGATTATTGAGACAATCAAGAGGGTTGCTGCTGATCAAAAGCGCCTTTGCTGTTATGCACCCTACATCCAGTTGCTTATCAACTCTCAGTTGGAGAAGCATATTTTTGCTCTAGATCATCCACATCTGCCCCTACAGCCAGAACTTGAGGATAATGTTGTGGTGATGGACCCAAATCATCCCACATCTGCTACAACACAGGTAGAGGCAGAAGCAATTCGAGCCGCTAGTGCTCAAGCCCCCAGATCCAGAAACGAGCAAATGGATCTTCTGATCTCAGCCGTTCAGGGCATGCAGAACGATATCAAGGGGTTCTGGACAACCAGAACAGTCTTGTGAGGATTTTTGAGACAAGGATCAAGACTCTTGGTGACAAGGTGGACAAGTTGTCGAAGACAGTTATAGAGCTTCAGAAGGAAGTTGACTTCGTGCACATCCCTCGGGTATCTTCTACTTCTTCAGATGATGATGATGATGATGATCATGATGATGATGAGGATGGATCACCTCTCAGGCCGGGCACCCAGTTCACTACTTAGGCTAGATCAGCCACAGTGCCTGCACCAGACTTGAGACCCTCTTCATCAGCTCCTGCTATTGTCAGCATAGCTCCTGCTCCATCAGCTCCAGTTCCTCCCGTGACAACTCCAGCTCCATCCACGACATCTGCAGAGATCTTCATCGACGCTATTATCTTGACTCCTTCATTGACAACCTGAGGAGATCAGCCCAAGAACGATTAGATATATGGCTTTGAACGTTTTGGTAACTTGTTGCCAAAGGGGGAGAAGTGTATATAGATCATTAGGCTTCGAGTGAGAGAGCGTTTGGTGTTTGTTGCTTTTTCAAAACAATTGGTTTTGGTTACTGCAATACTCTTGTTTTGCTTGTGATACACGCTTGATCATGTTTGCTCATAGACTTTGATGTGCGATGATACTATTTCCTATCATCTTAATGCTTATGTGATGATCATTCATGTTTGGTTGATTGTGTTGTGCTATGATATTCATTCCAATTACTCTCGCACACCACCAAGTGGTATGTGACATGTAAGAAGTAACCCATGTACCTAATCGATTGTGCATTTGCATTCAAATGCAAATTTAAAAATAATGCACAAATTTAGGGGGAGCTCTTGCTTATCACGTACTTCTCAAAGCGACGATTATATTCCATTATTATATCTTTGTCGAAGCTTTGATCAATATGTTATCATCAATTACCAAAAAGGGGATATTGAAAGCACATTTGCTCCCTTGGTGGTTTTGGTAATTAATAACAACATATAAGTCATTGAACTATTGTTTCCACCAAGTATATTTCAGGACAAGTTCAATGATAGGGATGGCCAAAGGATTGTGGAATTACCCCAAGATGTAAGGAAATAGGTTGGCCAAGCTTCAAGCAAGAGGACTGTACATTTTACATTTGTGAGAAATCACTTTGAGTCCATAGGAAAGCCAATACTATTAAAAGGGGGTAAATTTTTGATGGTGAACAATATGCTCAAACGTGCACAAGTGACAGTCACCAAAACATCCACAAACTCTCCCACCAAAGTCTGTCCTAATCCAAATATGCAAAATCGGTGCAACCAACATTCCTATCCCAGTGCCGCCGATTCTAAACCCTAGACACACTCAGCCAAACCCTGGCACTTCGGTGCAACCGACACTGCAGTCGGTGCCACCGAGTTGGGTTGCCAAGATTCTGTTACACAAGTTCACATTTTCAGTCCATCCAAAAATGGTGAATCGGCGTCACCGAGATTGGCAAATCTGACCGTTGGTCACCTTGTTGGTGCAACCGAGAATTGTATATCGGTCCCTCCGAGATTCAAAAGTTGCCACTTTTGGTCACTTCGGTTCCACCGAGATGGTCATTTTGTGTCTAACGCTTGGATTTTTTGGGATGCCTATATATACCCCTTCACCACCACCCACTCAAAAAAGAAGCACTCAGAACTATTCCATACCTATCCTACTCAGTTTTCTGAGAGAGAACTACCTACCCTTGTGTTGAGGTCAAGATCTTCCACTCCAACCATATGGATCTTGATCTCTAGCCTCCCCAAGCTACTTTCCACCAATACCATCTCTTCTACCAAGCCAAATCTGTGAGGGAGTGATTGTGTGTTTAGGAGTCTATCATCTTGAAGCACAAGAGCAAGGAGTTCATCGTCATTACCGAGCCTATTACCTTTTGGAGGGTGGTGCCTCCTAGATTGGTTAGGTGTCGCTTGGGAGCCTCCTACTTCATGTTGTGGAGTGAACCAAGAAGTTTGTAAGGGCAAGGAGATCGCCTACTTCGTGAAGATCTACCCATAGTGAGGCTAGTCCTTCGTGGACGGAAGCTGCATGGAATAGTCAAGGTTGCTTCTTCGTGGAACCCTTCGTGGGTAGAGCCCTCCGTGGACTCTCACGACCGTTACCCTCCATGGCTTGAAGACTCCATGAACTTGGACGTACGATAGCACCACCTATTGGAACCACGGGAAAAATCATCGTGTCATCACTTGTGTTTTCTTTCCTAACCCTCTCTTTACTTACATGTGCAATGTCTTTACTTTCCGCTGCTACACTCTTAGACATGCATGTGTAGGGTGTTACTTGATATGCTATGAATGCTAAAACTTGCCAAGAATTAAAATAGGGAAAAAGTCAAAACTTTCATTTGGTGAAGTAGTCTAATCACCCCCCCTCTAGACCTACTTTCGATCCTACAATTCCTAGGGGATTTTTGTTTAGTTATTTGCATTTATTTTGATTTGGGGATTGGGAATCCCTATTACCGCCCTTCTCGTGCAGGGACGAGTGAATAAACACTCATCATAAGAGTAACTCGCTTAACATGGAAGATACTGACCACCCCCTGTCGCTTCATGAGCGGTCCAGGCACACAAAGAGGTGTTTATTTGAAATTTTAGAGGTGGCACATGCAAATTTACTTGGAACGACAGGGTAATACCGCATATAGGTAGATATGGTGGACTCATTTGGAGTACCTTCGGTTTAAGGGGTTTTGATGCACACGCAGAGTTCCCACTTAATACAGGTGAAGGCTAGCAAATAGATTGAGAAGCGTCCAGCTAGAGAGCAAATACGGTCATAAACATGCATTACGAATAATAAAATTGAATGCTATCATGAGTAGTATATGGACACCATGAACATAAATATCATGAAGGCTATGTTGGTTTTTATTCAACTACATGCGTGAACATGTACCAAGTCAAGCCGCTTGAAACATTCAAAGGAGGATACCATATCATCGTACTTCATCATAACTATTTTAATGCATGTTGACATCCAAGATAAATCATTATCCACTCCTAGCTACTTGAGCATGGCATGAATCACGATAATCTCGAATTTTCATTGCAAACACGTTCAATCATAATGTGTTTAATCATGGATACCAGGTTAAACATATTTACAAAAAGAAGAACAACTTGAGTTCATACCCGCTTTTCTCTACCATAGTCAATTCATCCAATGTCGTCATTATTGCCTTTCTCTTGCACAATTGAATGATATGAAAATAATAATAGTGCAAGAGTGCTGTGAACTAAGCTGGAATTCGTAAACATTTTATTCAAGGTGAGAAGACAAAATAATATGGGCTCTGTGTTAGATCAACAATAATGCATATGAAAGCCACTCAAAATTTTCATTGTGGTCTTCTCCTTGGTATGACTCAATAAAAGAAAAAGAATTTTAGAGGAACACAGTGAAATATTTTTGGAGTTTTTAGTTTTTCTCGAAGAAGCAAATAATAGAAAGAAAAAATAGAAAAACTATTTACACGGGAGAATTCCCAACAAGCAAAAGAAGAAATGAGAAATCATTTTGGGTTTTCTTTTAATACTACAACTAACTAAACTGAAAAGAAAAACCAAAAAGAAACAAGAAGTATTTTTGGATTTTCTCAAAGTTTTTCAAACTCACAAGAAGAAAACGAGAAAAATAAATCTAGCATGGATAATACAATGAAAGAGTGTGGACACCAACAACTGAAATGAAATGTGTGAAGATGAATGTGATGTCGGTGGAAATACGTACTCCCCTAAGCTTAGGCTTTTGGCCTAGCTTGGTAATCACCATCCATAGTAGCTGTCCGTCCCATGTTGAATTGTGGTGTGGGAGGTACCTAAGCATCCCAATCCTGGGGTTCCTCCTCTGCCATAGCTTGCTTGTTCTGATAGGCGATGATATCATCCGTCATAATTTTGTATCCGTTCCTAGCAACAGAATCAAACAAAGTAGTTGCAGGCAATGGGATAACATCACGAGTTATGACGCTAAACACCAGATTATAGCAAATATTTTGAAATTGGTCAGCCTCATCAAGAAAGTGGTGATCCCTCAATGACGTGTAATCTATATAAACCTTGGGCAAAGGGTAATCATGAAGGTATCTAAACTTCTAAACGACTAGCTAAACGAGTAGTGTAAATGCCACCATGTATCTTGCCCTTACTCTTGTTAAGTTGTAGTCATCGTGCAACAATAGCTCCCAAGCTAAAAGTGTGATCACTATATAATGCAAGTCACAAAATGGCAAGGTCCAGAGCACTGAGTGCAACGACCTTTTCCTTAGCAATTAAACACTTAGACATGAATATAGCAAAGTAGTGCATATAAGCAAACTACAAACTAGTGGCAGTGGTTTTCGACACGCCTCTATCGTCACCCACTGTTAAGGTGAGGAGAAAATCCTCAAACTCTGTTGGTCCAGGCTCTCTTAATTCCCCATCAGAAGGAATCAAGCATATGTCACAAAAGTTGGTGAATGGTATTTTGTAGTTTTTAGCATATAAATTAAACTGCACCTCATGAGGGTTATTCCTATTTAGGAAATTAAAACTTTGCACAGAGGAATTTGTGAGGATGTGATACTGGTCACACTTATCTGCGAGGAAGTTGGTTAGTCCAGCATTGTCAATAAATTGAGAGAATTCTTGATAGAAACCGGCTTCCTCCATAAAGGGAATATGTGGCCATTCACAGAGCCGCACTTCTTCCTTCCTTGGAATATGTAGGTCACTATCAGATGATTCCCCAATAACCCCCTGAGCATTCTTCTTGGAGGAGTACTTCCTAAAGAAATTCATCTTATTTTCTACGAATGAAATTCTGAAAAAATTTAGTCCACAAAAATTTGTTAACAAAACTAAATAAGATTGATAGAAACTACTCCTAGGGATGCATAGAGGCCATATCAAGCATTCAAACTACTTAGAACTCTAAGAATTCAACATGCAAGCTCATCTATAGAGGCACCAAGAATATCTAATTATTCTGAAGATAAACCACTAAATAAAAAACTAATTGGAGCAATGAGGGAGTCACATACCGAGAAGCAATCCCCTAAAACAGTTTCGAAAATAGTGCTTTGAGCAAAGAGATAGAAATCCATGGGTTCTTGAGCAAGAACACGAGGGAGAGAGAAATGGTGATTTTTTCCGGAGGTAGGAGATGACATGGGCTAAAGATATAAGTGTGGGGACCCACCAGGGGCCCACCCTCTACCAGGTCGTGCCAGGGGGGTCTCATGTGCCCTGGGGGAGCATGACCACCTTGTGCACACCCCTCTAGTGTTCTTTGTCCTGGAAATTCATAAATAATTGGAAAAAATCGTGTTAAATTTTCAGAGCATTCTGAGACTTTTATTTTGGATCATTTTTTTATTGCATGGGAAAAATAGAAAACTGGAAAAGCATTTTATTTTATTTTACTAACTAAGAAAACAGAAAACTAAAAGTGGATATAGAGGGCCGTGTCTACTAAATTCATCAAGTTCATACCTCTCGAAAATGATTCATTAATAAGGTTGATCAAGTCTTATTAACAATCACATTCAATTATCATGAAACCGAAGAACTTTCATATAACACTAGGTTACCTCAACGGGGATAGGCATATCCCCAACCTTAATGATATCATATTTCTTTTTGACAGTAGGTAGAGGTAATTGAAAGCTTCCAATAATGAGTGTCAAAGAATTTTCAATAACATTTTGGAGAGAAATAGTAAATCATATCCTGGGGACTACACACACAACCAAGAGTAAGAGTATTGTACCATATCTTAGCATCACCCTTTAATGAGAATGGAAATAATTTGAGAATGTAATAGTAGCGAATCTTATCATCATGAGAAAATAGGTGGCTATATCATTCAGCTTAGTAAGGTGTGCTACGATAGTTTCAGTTTCATAGCCATGAAAAGGATCAGATTCAACCAAAGTTATTAACTCTGGTTCGACAGAGAATTCATAGTCCTTATAGGTAACAAAGATAGGTGAAGTAGCAAATTTAGGATCACATTTCATTTTAGCATTCAAATTCTTTTCCTTAAACTTAAATAGTAATTTCTTAACATCATTCCTATCCTTACAAGCAAAAATCTCTCTAGCTATTTCCCTATCTAAAGCATAACCTTAAGGTATCTTAGACATTTCAAATCTAGGAGAGCTAGGCCTATTAGGTGTGTCATAATCACCAATTTCAAAGTTCTCATTAGTTTCAGCAGATTCAACAGTGTCAATAATTTCATTTTCTCTAGCTCAAGCAATTTGGTCATCAAGAAATTCACCTAATGGCACAGTTTCATCAAACATGGTACTAGCATCATCATAAGTATCATTCATAGCAGAAGTAGCAGAATCAATATCAGGATTAATACCATGTGGTGGTGTTGAAAGCTTACCCATAACAGAAGGTGTTGGGGATATAACCCCGTGGTAAGACCCGCCCAGGAGGGGCCGGGTCATACCTGGCGGCTCGTTAGTGTATGGGCTGGAAGAGGAAGATTGGGCTGCACGACGGTTTAGCAGATGGGCTGCGATGGAGGCCCAGAGTCAGGAAGAAGATGCAAGAACCAGGCACGTAAGCCGCCTGGATACAACCTTCTAGAGTCGGTTAGGCAGCTTAGAGACAGAGTTAGATACGTTGTAAGAGTCGATATGAGATTTGTGTAACCAGTGGTCTTGACCTTCTATATAAGGGCGAGACCCGGGACGGCTTAGAGAGGATCCAATAAATCGAGAGCTAGGTTAAGCAAATACGCTCCCTTGTAATCGATACTCCAATCAATACACACAAAGTAGGACGTAGGCTTTTACCTCATCTCGATGGGCTGAACCTAGGTAAATCTGTGTCTTTCGTCCCGTCCAACCCCTTTGAGTCCACCGCCTTAACGATGGCCTCGAATCTAAGTCTTCGGACATCTGCCGTGGCAAAACCATGATAGTTGGCGCCCACCATGGGGCTAGCGCATGGTGGTGTTGAGTTCTCAAAGGGCTTTCTCTCAGGGATTGAGGGATACACCGTCGGCTTGATAACCAAGAGTCGCCGCGGCAAGCTCTACATAGACGACTCAGGATGGGGGCCTGAAGCTGGCTCAGTCGAGTACGGCTATTGGGTTCCCATTGGCAAGATGCACGTGTTCATCGGCAAGCTGGATGGATCTACACCTGGGCCGGACATCTGCACCAACCTTATCGAGTCGGCCCAACATGCAACACCCGCTCGTGTTCAACCCAGACGGAAGAGTGTTTTTGTTGGATTTACATAGGACAGGGGAGATTCCTTATCAGGAGAGACCTTGGCTTTCTCGGATGAAGATTCTTCTAGTGAGGATGGGGAATCGGTCTATCAACTTTATGATCTATACCGATGGCAACAGTATTCCGAAGCCTTATGACCCGCTGAGCCGAGCCGCCGTGTTCATGGAGGGACCGACGCCGATTCCCAATGGTGCGACATTCGGAGCGGCAACTGGAGCAGCTCCCCCTGATGCGGAGCCTCCTAAGGCACCGACACAGGTTCTACTGGAGCTCATGGAGGAGCTGGCGGCTCTGATGGGCACGGAGGTGACGACTGAGAATCAAGCAGAGCGTAACATCGAGGTCAACCGGATCAAGGGGTAGATGGATCAGGCCCAGGAGGATATTAATGCGATGCAAGCCCAGATGAATGCCAAGTCGGAATGTTTGAGGGCGGAGGCTCTCCGTTTTGATCTGGACCAGCGGGCGTCAGAGGCGGTTCAACATAGAAGGACTCAAGTCGGGTTACCGATTCAACCTCGGAATCTTTTCAATACTCTCGGGGCCGGGCCAAGTACGCCGCCAGTGGTGACCCGGGCGGTAGAGGCACACCGGTAGTTAGACCCGCTGCGGAGGAGCAGACCTTTGTCACGACACGTTGTGACACCGCTTGGCCATTACTCGAATCCAGCGGAAAACATGATAATGGCTACTGCTAAGCTTGATGCTCTCCCTTTGGCTGAAGGAACACCATTTGCTGAAGAGGCGAGGAACGCGATTAGCATGTTGCAGACAACGGTGGGTTAACAAGAAAGGTACACGCACAGCCGGAGCGAGGTGCACTCCACGCCGGTTCATAGGCATAGTTACAGCCGGCGGATTGAGTCACCCACGGTCTCCAGCAGTGAGCAGAGGCGAAACCTGCCCAATAACAACCCTCCTGAGATGGATATTCAGGGGGCTACGGATAGGGGCTGGGCTCAGCAAGGGTCGACACCGGTGACGGATTACCCGGAGGTCCCTGAGCCGACACCAGCAGCACCCGTCGACGTCTCAGCTAGGAGATTTGGTGTGCAGTGTCTTGCAACGGATCTGAGGAGTGCACGCCTGCCCAAGGACTTTAAGGGCCCATGGAAGGTGCCCAATTACACGACGGATCTGTGCCCAAAGGCTTGGATTGAAAGCTATGAGCTTGCTATGGAGATGATGGAGGTCAACGAAGCAGTCTGTGTGAAATACTTTGTCATGATGTTGGAAGGACCGGCCCGCACTTGGTTAAAGGGGTTACCACCGAATACCATCATGTCGTGGGCCGAGTTGAAAGCACGGTTCATCAAGCACTTCAAGGGAACTTGCAAGAAGCCGATGACGATTGTGGATCTGGATCTTTGTGCGCAACAGGAAGGTGAGTCGGCCCATCATTGGGTGCAGCGGGTCTTGACGGTGATCCACTCATCGGAGAATATTTCGACGTCTCAGGCGGGTCTGATCTTGGAAAGGAACTATCGTTTTGTGCCCCTGAAGCAGAAGCTAGGGCAGTTGAAGCGTTCTTCCAGGATATGGGTGAGCTCATGATGGCTCTCACGAAATATGCGGATTCAAATACCACCAAAGACCCAGACTCTAATGATGAGAAGTCAGGTCAAGGTAAGAAGGGCGGCAATGGTAAGATCCAGTAGGGAGGTGCTGGGAACGGCAGCCAAGGCAAGCGGAAGAACCCGGATGGCGGCTCAAAATTTGTGGCGAATACCAACATACAACTAGCCAGGAACAGTCACCCTAGAGGCAACAGGAACTTCATGCCGCCATTCGACAGGAATAGGGCACCCATATCCCCCACGCCTTACACCTTAGAAGAGGCATTGAACAGACCTTGCCCGGTGCACAACCGGCCGGACAGGGAGGCCACCCACACTTGGAAGGATTGCATTGTTATGCGCTCGTTTCAGGGAGCAAAGCCTTCGTCAAAATCATAACAATGGTAACGGCCCGTCATGCGGGTCAGGATCGGGCGACTCAAGTACCGGCTTTGGTGCTGGCAGGTCAGGTTCAGGTCATCCAAGCCAAAGCAATCAGAATCGAGGAAACCAAGGAAGTCATCAGCAGCAGAGCAATGGTGGTCAGCAACTTTACAACCACTCAGGGTATGAGAGCAACCTAAAGCAACTTAGTGGAGGGCAATATCACGTCTTCACTAAGAGCCTGGATAAGGGGGATCAGAAGCTATACAAGAGGGCGGTCAATGCTGCCACGCCGGCTCTCCCGCGATACTTAAAATGCTCAGAGTACCCGATTACATGGAGCCGGGAGGATCACCTGCCACGAGTCGACAATCCGGGTCACTTAGCCCTGGTGGTCGCTCCTCAGGTTGGAGGGTACAAATTCACAAAAGTACTCATGGACGGTGGTAGCAGTATCAACATCCTATATTACGACACCTTCCAGCAGATGGAGTTAACCGACAAGGCTCTTAAGCCGTCATCGACCATTTTCCATGGAGTGGTGCTAGGAAAGTCGGCTTACCCAGTCGGAAAGATTGCTTTGGAAGTGGCATTTGGGGACGAGTATAACTACAGGGTGGAGACCTTGTGGTTTGAGGTGGTAAAGATTAAGAGCGCATATCATGCTCTGTTTGGCCTGCCGGCCTTCGCAAAGTTTATGGCCAGGCCCTGTTATGTTTATCTGCAGCTCAAGATGCCGGCTCTCAACAGAACAATCATGGTCCATGGTGATCGAAAGGTAGCCATCGAGTGTGAGGAAGGAGACGCGGCTTATGCGGAGTCAAGCTGCGCAAAAGTGGAGCTTAATTTTTATAAGGATAAAATTGACCCGGCAGATATGACTCCATTGAAGAAGCCCAGTATAGAGTTTGAGCCGCCTTTGAAGTTTGCGGCTGATGACACGAAGCTGGTAGATTTTACTCCGGGCGATTCATCCAAGCAGTTCACTATTGGAGCCAACATGGATCCCGCATAGGAAGGCGTGCTCATCGAATTCATCCGTGAGAATCGGGACATCTTTGCATGAAGCCATCTGACATACCAGGTGTACCGAGAGAGTTCGCTGAGCACCACCTTAATATGGATCCTAAGTTTAAGACGATTAAGCAATTCCTTCATAGTTCCAACGAAGAGCGGCGTAAAGCAATTGGAGAAGAGGTGGCCCGGCTCTTGGCAGTAGGGTTCATCATGGAGGTATTTCACCCAGAGTGGTTAGCCAACCCTGTGCTGGTGCTCAAGAAGAACGGCACATGGCGTATGTGTATAGACTACACGGATCTTAACAAAGCTTGCCAAGTTGACCCGTTTTCTCTCCCCCGTATCGACCAGATTATTGATGCAACATCGGGTTGTGAGAGTTTATGTTTCCTGGATGCCTATTCAGGTTATCATCAGATCAAGATGGCAGTTAAATACCAAGAGAAGACCTCGTTCATAACACCTTTTGGATCTTTCTGCTATTGTGTCGATGCCATTCGGACTCAAGAGTGCACATGCGAATTACCAGCGCTGTGTGCAAAATTGTCTTCACGGTCAGATTGGACGTAATGTTCATGCCTATGTGGACTATATTGTGGTTAAGTCAAGGAAGAAGGAGACGTTGTTGGATGACCTGAAGGAAACGTTCGATAACTTATGGGTCTATAAGATGATGCTTAACCCGGGTAAATGTGTCTTTGGAGTTCCTGCAGATAAGCTTCTGGGTTTGTTGGTTTCAGAGCGAGGTATCAAAGACAACCCAGACAAGATAAAGGCCATCACGTCACTAGCCAAGCTGGCAAGCGTCAATGATGTACAACGCTTGGTGGGTCGTATTGCCGCTTTAAGCCGCTTCATCTGCCGCCTGGGGAGAAGGCTATTCCTCTGTACCAGATGATGAAAAAGACGGACGACTTTGTGTGGAGTAAGGGTGCAGATGAAGCTCTTGAAATGCTGAAAAAACAGCTGGTTGAGCCGCCGATCTTAGCCGCTCTGGCTGAGCAGGAACCCCTGCTCCTTTATGTGGTGGCTAATAATCGGGCGGTTAGTGCAACGATTGTGGTGGAGCATAAGGAGGCATGGAAAGAGTATTCGGTTCAGAGGCCGGTTTATTATGTCAGTGAGGTGCTTATTGAATCTGAACAAAGATACCCTCACTAGAAGAAGCTAATATACGGGGTGTTCATGGCAAATCGTAAGTTGAAGCATTATTTCCTTGGACATCAGATCGCGGTGGTTAGCCCTGGTTCGTTGGGAGATATAATATAGAATCGGTAAGCCACTGGTAGAATTGCTAAGTGGGCGCTGGAGCTTGGGCCTTTAAATTTGAAGTATGCACCTCACACAGTCGTGAAGTCTCACGCATTGGTGGATTTCATAAATGAATGGACGGAGTGTCAGTCGCCGGAGGAAAAGCCGGGCAATACGTACTAGACAATTCGCTTTGACGGGTCCAGACAGTTGGAGGGCTCGGGGGTTGGAGTTATCTTAACCTCTCCCAAAGGTGATAAGTTTTGTTATGTATTAAGGCTGATGTTTCCTTGCACAAACAATGTAGCTGAGTATGAAGCTTTGCTTCATGAACTTTATGTGGCCAAGGAGATGAACCTAAGCCGGGTTAGGTGCCTCGGCGACTCTGATCTTGTGGCACAACAGGTGTCAGGCACGTGGGATTCCAAGGACCCGCGGATGGCGGCTTATCGGCAAGAGGTAGATATCGTTGCTAGCCATTTCAAGGGTTATCAGGTAGACCATATTTATCGTCACAAGAACGAGGTGGCGGATGCATTGTCAAGGCTGGGCTCTTAGCGTAAGCCGGTACCGCCTAATGTTTTCTTGGATGTGCTTTATCATCCATCTGTTAAGCTACCGTCGGAAGAGGATCTGGCTATACCTGACCCGGAGGGGCAACTAGTGGTGGATTTGCATGCTATTCCAGACTGGACGTTGCCATATCTGGCATACCTGACCCAGGGCGAGTTGCCTGAAGATGAGACTCTGGCGCGACAGATCGTGAGGCGTTCTAAATCCATGACCATCATTGGAGGGGAATTACACAAGTGCAACATCACCGGCATCTTCCAGCGTTGTGTATCACCAGAGGAAGGCAAGGAAATATTATATGAAATACATGTTGGCGATTGTGAACATCACACCGGATCAAAATCTTTAGTGTCCAAGGCCTTCCGGCAGGGTTTCTTCTGGTTGACGGCTCATAAGGACGCGGGGGATCTGGTTGCTAAGTGCGATGGATGCCAGAAGTTCGAAAGACGTGCTCATGTGCCGGCTCAAGAATTACAGATGATACCGATCACTTGGCCGTAGGCAGTCTGGGGACTTGACGTGGTTGGACCTTTCAAATGGTCTAAGGATAAAAAGACCCACCTTTTGGTGGCAGTAGACAAGTTCACCAAGTGGGTGGAAGCTGAGCCGGTCAGTAAGTGTGATGGAGACACGACAGTTCAGTTTGTCAAGAAATTGATCTACTAGTTTGGATATCCTCATAACATCATTACAGACAATGACACAAATTTGTCCAAGGGGGCTATGAAGGTGTTGTGCGAAAGCGAGGACACCAGGCTTGATGTTTCGGTTGTTGCTCATCCACAGTCCAACGGTCAGGTAGAACGGGCAAATCAGGAAGTCTTGAGAGGTATCAATCCCCGGTTCATGGTTCCTTTATAGAGAACGTCGGGTTGTTGGGTGGAAGAACTACCGTCCGTCCTTTGGCGCATCAATACTACGCCTAACAGGTCGACGGGTTACACCCCTTTCTTCATGGTTTACGGTGCGGAGGCCGTGTTACTAAGCGACATACGTCATGATTCACCACATGTGGCGGCTTATGCGGAAGCTGACAATGAGGCATCACATCAGGATGCATTGGATGCGCTGGATGAAGCACGCGATCTTGCAGCGGCTCGATCGGTGATTTATCAACAGGACCTGCGTCGCTACCATAGCCGCAGGGTCAAGACCCGGACGTTCCAAGAAGGCTACTTGGTATTACGTTTGATTCAAGATCAGACAGATGTGCACAATTTATCACCACCATGGGAAGGACCTTTCGTGGTTAGCAGGAATCTAAACAATGGGTCTTATTATCTCATCGACGTGGAATCACGTACCTCCAGGCAGGAAACTCACTGGCCGTGGAACATCGCTCATAGACCTTACTATACTTGAGTCATCGACTCTTACTTTTGTACATACATATTTTCTTGTATTTATACTCATATAATAAAGTTGGCATCCTTGCAAGACAGGGCCTCTACCTTTTTTCTCTTTGGCATTACAGATTTGTGCAAAGATGAACACCTTCATGTGGTCACTTGGGGGCTTACAACCCGCCGGGTTTAGCTTGCTCAGCCTTTTGGCCGGCTCTTCAGCCAAAATAGCACCATCGTATGACGACTTACAAGATGGAGGTTTACAAAACGGCAGCCCATGGGATGATGGCGTGCAAGACGGGGAGAGTCTTAAGTTCACCCAAGAGGACGAGGCCGCCATGTTGCGAGTCGCTCAAACATGGGGGCGCCGCCTTATGGACGGAAGTTTTCCAGGTCACCCAAGAGGATGAGTTGCCACGTTGCGAGCCGTTCAAACATGGGTGCACTATTTTATTGATGAAAGATTTAAGGTTACTCAAGAGGATGATCCGCCACATTGCGAGCCTTTCAAACATGGATGCCTTACCTTATCGGTGAAAGATCTCAAATGGCTCAAGAGGGCGAGCCGCCGTGATGTGAGCTATTCAAACATGGGTGCCAAGTCGCTCAAGAGGACGAGCCGCCATGATGCGAGCCGTTCAAACATGGGTGCCATGGGAGCCAAAGAGGATGAGCCACCAGGATGCGAGCCGTTCAAACATAGGTACCATGATGCAAGACGGGTCGTGGACCAGAGCAAGGCACCAGAGTGGGAGAAGGCCGCCCCCACTCTTGGTAGAGTCGTACCTGCCTGTATGTAGCTGCCTCTCATGCAGGGGTGCAGGGAGCTGTCAACTCACCCCCTCCGAGGGCCTCATACAACGACAAGGGAAGCTCTCTCTCATCTGCTACGTACTCTCCGCCAAGTGGACCGTCGTACTCTTAACAAGTGACATTGTTTAAGGTTCAAATGATGGATTTATTTCATGTGAGAAGTAGCTTATGGGCCCCGAGGTACTCACTCCGTTATAAATTCTGGTCTGTTGCGCCCTTAGTAGTTAATCTCGCCTAGAGACCCAGAGCCGTGCAAGATTGGCGGTCACTCTCGTTGGAGACCCTGCATTGTTAAGCGGTTCAAAGCAACAGTTCCCCTTCAAAAGGGCCAAAATATGAGTTTTCAAAAAACAATAAACAAGGGGAAAGCAAGACCATGATGCATTACATCATACATTGCATCATACATATTGCATCATGCACATTGCATCATATATTGCATCATAGTTGCATCATACATTGCATTCATATCATACGTATGGCCAGAGCAAGATGAAAGATGAAGCAAGGTTACATTGAAGATCTCCGGGTTATGCTTTTCTCAAAGCCGCCCAGGTAAACATTGAAGATTGTTTTGTTTGGTTTTTTTGCAGAATTTATCCCTCAAAAGATGAGCCGCTGATCAAGGCATAAGAAGATTGCAAAGTATATTACAATGCTCTCTAAGAGCTCAAAAGACGAAAGACTTATCAGTTTTGCACTCGTTCTGGCTCAGCTGTTCGGGTACAATCAGTCAAGGACAAGGAATTTAATTGGCTGGCGGGTCATCCTGTGCCAGGTCTTCGGGCTCTTCGATCTGAAGACGATCCACATCCTATTTGTAGTTTAGTAAGGCTCCGAATTGCGCATCATCGAAAAGTGGAGATGGATCAACGTCAGGGGCGAAGAGCGGCTTACGACATGCAGGAACCAAGTCTCTAGCTTCAAAGGTAGGGCAACGCAGCCGTTGGTTGTTTTTGTCATAAGCCGCCTGGTAGGGAACCAGGTCCGTCTCATCAACCATATGGAGGCAAGCCACCCGGAGGCCTTAATGCACTTGGCGCAATCGGCTTTAGTGAATTCTGAGCCGTCATCCTTCTTGGAAGGGAAGCTGTTGGGGATATAACTCCACGGTGAGACCCGCCTCTAAGGCTCTAGGTCACACCTGGCGGCTCATACACCAGCCCAAGGATGGGCCGTGAAGAGTTAAGCCCAAGACGTTGGGTCGCTTGACAAGATGGGACGGGACGTGGCCCGGACGGAGAAGGTATGAAGACCTGGGAGGGTGAGACGCCAGGAGACAACTTGCTCAGGAAGGCAAGACAAGGTAGAGATAGACTTAGACATGTTGTGAGAGTCGGTTACGACTTGTATGACCCGTGGTCTTGACCTCCTATATAAAGGCGAGACCCGGGGCGACTTAGAGAGAGATCAACCATCGAGAACTAGGTCAAGCAATCAGCTCCCTTGTAATCGATACACCAAGCAATACAAACACAAGCAGGAAGTAGGCTTTTACCTCTACTTGAGGGGCCGAACCTGGGTAAACCCGTGTCCTCCGTCCCAATCAACCCCTTTGAGTCCATCACCTTAGAGATGGCCTTGAATCCAAGTCCGTTCACCCGGACATCTGCCGTGACAAAACCATGACAGTTGGCGCCCACCGTGGGGCCACCGCTCGATGGTGTCGAGTTCTCAAAGGGCTCTTTCCTGGGGTTCGAAGGATACATGGTCGGAAGGATGAGCAAGAGTCACCGCGGTCGGCTCTACACCGACGATGCCGACTGGGGTCCTGAGGCCGATTCTGTTGAATATGGATTCCGGGTTCCCTTCGTGGAATCCACGTCTTCATCGGCAAGGTTGACAGATCTACACCCGGGCCGGACGTCTGCACCAACATCATCGAGCCGACTCGGCATGCACAACCCGCCCAATATGTGTGACCCACCCGCATTAAACCGGGCCGAAAGCACGTCTTCGTGGGCTTTACTCAAGGTATGGATCTTGAAACTTCTACGTCGCAGGAGACCCTTGTCTATTCAGAGGGCGGATCTTCAAGCGGAGAAGCAAAGTCGATCTACCAGCTTCACAACAGCGGGCTCGGGGGCTACGACGAGCTTTACCCTGAGTCGGAGCATTTCAAGCCAGACGATCTTGGGCTGCCGGTTCGTGCGGCCATGTTCATGGCGGGGTCAGCCCCAGGCACGAGCAGCACAGCCACCGGAGCAGCAAACACGGGGGCTGACCCGCCGCCACTGGCTCAAGTTCTTCTGGATCTGATGAACGAGCTCGCAACCCTGATGACCATCGAAGTCACACCAGATAATCAAGCCTCTCGGAACTTGGAGATCACAAGACTCAAGGACCGGATAGCGGAGGTGCAACAGCGGATAACCAAATTAAAGGTTCAGATGGAGGCAGAGGCAGAATGCCTTAAGACAGATGCTTTCCGCCTTGAGCTAGAGCAGCAATCAGCGGCTGCGGTGCGGCAAATGAGGCATCAATCCCGCTTACCGGAATAATACGAGGCTAGGAATCTCTTTAATACGCCAGGAACGGGACGAGCAGCGGATGCGCGTGGAAGTCGGCCGACGGCTCGACAACAGCTTAACCCGCCTTGATGAAACCAGGCCTCACCAGTGGTTTTTCCAACCCCGGAGGGCCATTATTACAACCCGACAGAGAACATGGTGGCTGCAACAACCCAGCTTGAAACAATCCCTATTCCAGATGAGGTGCCTTTTGTAGAAGATGCGGAATGCCATTGGGTACCTTGAGACGACGATGGCCCAACAGGAGAAATATGCTTACAGCCGGAGCCGCGTTCACTCAACCCCACTCCCCAGCCACAGCTTTAGCCGGCGCTATGAGTCGTCGGCGGTTTCTAGCAGCGATCGGCATCGGGGGCCTCCAGGGGATGATCATGCGGCTCTAGATGCACAGGCGCTCGTAAACCGGGCAAGAAACCAGCAAGAGGCGACGGCTTTGGCAGCGGTGGCTCACCAAGAGCCCACGCCCTCCATATCAATAGGAGCGGGAGTGACCACCAGGGGCGTGGGAGTACCGTGTTTAGTACCGACTCTGCGCAATGAGCGGTTGCCAAAGGATTTCAAAGGACCTCGCAAAGTCCCGAATTACACTGCCAACTTACCTCCGGAGGCCTAGATCGAAGGCTATGAGCTGGCTATGGAGATGTTAGATGTCAATGATGCGGTGTGTGCCAAGTATTTCATCATGATGCTTGAAGGACCGACTGTCACGTGGTTGAAGAGTTTGCCACCCAATACCATCAATTCATGGGCTGAGCTGAAAGCAAGGTTCATCAAAAACTTGCAAGGGACTTGCAAACAGCCTATGACGATTGTGGATCTGGATCACTGTGTCCAACAGGAGAATGAGTCGGCTCATCATTGGTTCCAGCGGGTGTCGACCATCATCCATTCGTCTGAGCAGATCATGGCTGCTCAAGCGGTGCTGATCCTAGAGAAGAGTTGTCACTTCATCCCTCTGAAGTAGAAGCTCGGCCAGCTCAAGCGCACATGTCAGGACATGGGAGAACTCATGATGGCTCTCACAAAGTATGCCGACTCTAATAATACAAAGGATCCAGGCTCTGATGAGGAGAAGACTGGCCAAAGTAAAAAGAACAATCATGGCAATGGTGCGGCAGGTAATGGTAACCAGGGCAGGCGAAAGAACCCGGATGACGGGTCAGAATTGGTGGCCAATGCCAGCACCGGCCATAACCGTCCTAAGGGCAATGGGAAGTTTAGACAACCTTTTAATAAAAATAAGACTCCTTTCAATTTGGAGGAAATGCTCAATAAACCTTGTCCGGAGCACGGCCGGCCCGATAGAGTTGCGGGTCACACATGGGGTAATTGCCACATCATGCAGAAGTTTAAGAACTACAACATGCAACAGCATAACAACAATGGTGGTGGCCCGCCCGACGGCTCAGGATCAGGCGGGTCAGGAGCCGGGTTTGGATCTGGTGGCTGAGGATCTGGTCATCATGGCCATGGCAACCAAGGAGGACATCCTCAGCACTCCGGTAGCAACAATCAGCAGCAGCATAATTAGTCTGGGTATCAGAGTAATCCAAAGCAACTTAGTTCGGGCCAGTATCATGTTTTTACGACTAGCCTTAACAAGCGAGATCAGAAGTTGCGCAAGCGGCGGTTAACGTAATCGTGCCGGCTCTGCCACAATACTTGAAGTGGTTTGAGTATGACATAACATGGATCCGAAAAGATCACCCGCCACGTGTTGATGACCCGGGGCGGCTAGCCCTGGTAGTTGCCCCCAAGTGGGAGGATATATGGTGAATAAGGTACTTATGGATGGTGGGAGCAGCATCTGTATCCTGTACTATGATACCTTTCGGCGGATGAAGCTGCTTGATAAAGACTTTAAGCCCTCATCAACAGTTTTTCATGGTGTAGTGCCGGGCAAGTCAGCTTACCTAGTGGATAGGATTTCTTTGGAAGTCGCCTTTGGTGACGAGTACAACTACAGGGTGGAGTCCTTGTGGTTTGAAGTAGTCATGATCAAGAGCCCTTATCATGCATTATTTGGGCGGACGGCTTACGCCAAGTTCATGGCTAGGCCCTATTATGTCTACTTACAGCTCAAGTTGCCCGGTTAAAAGGTACGATTACTGTTCATGGTGATCGGAATATGGCTATTGAGTGCGAAGAAGGGGACACGGATTACGCGGAATCCAGTTGTGCCGAGGCAGAGCTCAAGTTCTATAAGGAAAATGTTGACCCAGAGGATATGACCCCGCTGAAGAAGCCTACCACAGAGGTTGAGCCGCCCCTCAAATTTTTGGCGGATGATACCAAGGCGGTGGATTTTACTCCGAGTGACTCATCTAAATAGTTCACTATTGTGGCCAATATGGATCCCAAATAGGAAAGCGCGCTCATCGAATTCATCCGTGAGAATCGGGACATCTTCGCATGGAAGCCCTCTGACATGCCGGGTGTGCCGAGAGAGTTCGCTGAGCACAACCTTAATGTGGACCCTAAGTTTAAACCTGTCAAGCAATTTCTATGGTGGTTCAATGAGGAGAGACGCAAGGCCATCGGGGAAGAGGTCGCCCGGCTCTTAGCGACGGGTTTGATCGTCGAGGTCTTTCACCCGGAGTGGCTTGCTAACCTAGTGCTTATGCTCAAGAAGAACAACACGTGGCGTATGTGTGTGGACTATACGGATCTTAACAAGGCCTGTCCGGCTGATCCTTTTGCTCTCCCTCGTATTGATCAAATTATTGATGCTACGACGGGTTGCGAAAGTTTATGCTTCCTGGACGCTTATTCGGGATATCATCAGATCAAGATGGCGGTTAAGGACCAAGAGAAGACGACTTTCATCACGCCTTTTGGGGCCTTCTGCTATGTGTCTATGCCTTTTGGGCTCAAGAGTGCCCAGGCGACTTATCAGCGTTGTGTGTAGAATTGTCTTCACAACTAGATTGGGCGCAACGTTCATGCTTATGTAGATGATATTGTGATCAAGTCAGGAAGAAGGAGACTCTGCTTGACGACTTAAAGGAAACCTTTGACAATCTGCGGATCTATAAGATGATGCTTAATCCAGCAAAGTGTGTCTTTGGTGTTCCGGCTAGAAAGCTCTTGGGATTTCTGGTCTCTGAGCGTGGTATTGAAGATAACCCGGATAAGATCAAGGCTATGACCTCCCTGGCTGAGCCGGCTTGTATCAATGATGTTCAACGCCTGGCAGGGCGGGTCACCGCGTTGAGCCGGTTTATAAACCGCCTTGGTGAGAAAGCCATCCCTTTATATCAAATGATGAAAAGGACAGACAATTTTGTCTGGAGTATGGCGGCGGGTGAAGCGTTTGAGGCACTCAAGAAGCAGCTCATTGAGCCGTCGGTTTTAGCCGCTCCGGCTGAGAAAGAACCCTTGCTCTTGTACGTGGCGGCTAAGAATAGGGCTGTCAATGCTGCAATTGTTGTCGAGCGCAAGGAGGCAGGGAAAGAATATCCGGTTCAGAGGCCGGTTTATTATATCAGTGAGGTCCTGATAGAATCCTAGCAGAGATATCCACATTGGCAGAAGCTAGTGTATGATTCCAATCACTTGGCCGTTTGTAGTCTGGGGGCTCGATATGGTCGGGCCTTTCAAGAGATCCAAGGACAAGAAGACGCACCTCTTGGTGGCGGTCGATAAGTTTACCAATTGGGTAGAGGCTGAGCTGGTCGGCAAGTGTGACGCGGCTACGGCGGTTCAGTTTATAAAAAAGCTGATCTACCGTTTTGGTTACCCTCACAACATCATCAAAGACAATGGCATGAACCTATCCAAGGGTGCTATGAAAACATTCTGCGACATTAAACACATTCGGCTTGATGTTTCTGCGGTTGCTCATCCATAGTCCAACGATCAGGCGGAGCGTGCTAACCAAGAAATCCTGAGAGGTATCAAGCCCCGGCTTATGGTTCCTTTACAAAAAACATCGGGTTGTTGGGTGGAGGAATTGCCGTCCGTCTTATGGAGCATCAGGACTACCCCCAGCAGATCAACGGGTTATACAACTTTCTTCATGGTTTACAGTGCAGAGGCTGTATTACCAAGTGACATCCGTCATGACTCGCCACGAGTGGTGGCTTTCATTGAGACGGACAATGAGACAGCACGTCAGGACGCGTTGGATGCCTTGGAGGAGGAACGTGATCTGGCGGCTGCTCATTCGTCGATTTATCAGCAAGACCTGCACCGCTATCTTAGCCATAGAGTCAAGACCCGGACGTTTCAAGAAGGCGACTTAGTGCTGTAGCTGATTCAAGACCAGACAAATATGCATAAGCTATCTCCTCCATGGGAAGGACCTTTCGTGGTCAGCATAAATCTCAACAACGGGTCATATTACCTCATTGACATCCAAGACGATTCAGATACCTCGGGGCAGGAGACCCGCCGGCCGTGGAATATAGTGCATCTGCGATCTTACTACACCTAAGTCGTTGAGACTTGACATTGTACACTATCATTGTACATATCATATTTATATATGAATAAAGTTGGCATCCCTGCAAGCCAGGGCCTCTGCCGTTTCGCATATCTTCATTTATGCAAGAAAGATCCAACATGATCATCCAGGGGGCTTCCCACCCTCCGGGTGTAGCTTATCAGACCCTATCGGTCGACTTTCAAGCCAAAAAGTTGACTCCGTCAACATGATTGTCCAGGGGGCTTCCCACCCTCCGAGTGTAGCTTATCAGACCCTATCGGTCAGCTCTCAAGCCAAAAAGTTGACTCCGTCAACATGATCGTCCAGGGGGCTTCCCACCCTCCGGGTGTAGCTTATCACACCCTATCGGTCAGCTCTCAAGCCAAAAAGTTGACTCCGTCAACATGATCGTCCAGGGGGCTTCCCACCCTACGGGTGTAGCTTATCACACCCTATCGGTCGGTTTTCAAGCCAAAAAGTTGACTCCGTCAACATGATCGTCTAGGGGGCTTCCCACCTTCCGGGTGTAGCTTATCAGACCCTATCGGTCAGCTCTCAAGCCAAAAAGTTGACTCCATCAACATGATCGTCCAGGCGGCTTCTCACCCTCCGGGTGTAGCTTATCAGACCCTAGCGGTCGGCTCTCAAGCCAAACAGTTGATTTCGTTAACAAAGGTCACTTGGGGGCTTCCCACCCTTCGGGTGTAGCTTACACACCCTCTTGATCGGCTCTTAAGCCAAACAGGGTTAAACCTACCTGTAAACTGATGCTACTCTGCTAGGTGACCCACCGGACTCTTACCAGTTAATATCGCCTAGAGACCCTGAGCCGGTTCAAGTCAATTGATGACCAGTCTCCACAGAGACCCTGTACTGATAAGGAGTTTTAAGTAGCGGGTCAGCCCAGTAGAACTGGCACAGGAGCTATTTTTGAGAAAACATGTTAGGAAGATACATCATCTTTGGGTTATGCTTTTAAGTCGCCCTCCTAACAATGTCAAGATACATCTATTCTTGCAGGTCAATTAAGCTGCCGAGAGTCGGTAAAGCATCCAATGGGAAGTGCAAGGAGCATGATATATGTATTAAGCCAGGCTATTTAATATGTGCACGATGGCACAGTTCAGGCAAAGGCAAAGTTACTACAAGCCTATTACATATGCTCTCGGTAGAGCCCAAAAATATTTTTAAATGTTTTACACCGCTCATGGCGGGTCACAAGAGCCAGCTTGTCAACGACGTTCACAACTCCATTAGCTGGCCGGCGGGTCACCCTGCTCCGGGTCTTCGACTTCCTTGATCTGAAGATTGTCCAAGTCCCAGTTGCAGTGGGTTAAAGCTGCAAAGTTTCCTTCTTCAAAGAAGGGGGGCGGGTGAAGTTCAGAAGCAAAAAGGTGCTTACTGCGGGCAGGCATTAGGTCCTTGGACTCAAAGAGGGGGCCGCAGATTCTCTTTTGATTGGCGGTGTAAGCCGCCTGATATGTTGCCAAGTTGACTTCTTCTGCTAACACGGAGGCAAGGACTTTGGAAGCCTTCACACACCGTGCATAGTCAGCTTCTGTAAACTCGGAGCCATCATCTTTCTTGGAGGGAAACCTGTCCATCATGTCTGCAGGAGTCAACTCCGGAGCAAAGGCCAATGCCCGGCTAATGGCTACAATAGCTCCCTATCGGGCGGCTAATTTCTTCAACTCTACGATCTGTTTTGGCAGCGTGGGAAGAAGCTCTATGACCCCTTTGATAGTTGGGGGGCGGTGGTATCCTTGTATAGCACAACTTTGATCGTGCAAATAGCTCCACAGTAAAGCTGTTCCGTCAGAGTATAAATAGCCTTCAGGGGCAACAAGCTATCGAAAGTGAGTTGGCGGCTCCTTGGACCTACATAAGATGGACTCTTCGTCATAAGTCGCCAGTACATGTACACATACACAATTTGGGTTAATCTATCAAATACTTACAAAATATGGCAGCTAAAATCTTTTTGATATGGCGCTTCAAAGATTGCAGCTCATCTGACACAATCATCAGCCGTTGGTCAGCGTCATCCGCCCGTTCAGTCAGGGTGGCTTGTTCAGTTTTAGCAGACTCTTCGAAAGTGGCAAAGTCGGCTTTGATCTTGGTCAGTTCCTTAGCAAGGAGCCAACACTTTTCATCAGCCTTTCTTTGGGCGGCTTGCTGCGTGGCTAGATTATTCTTTAAGCCAACCACTTCTGACCCGGCTTCGTTTAAAGCTTCCTGTGAAATATGAAAATAAGGAATGAGTCATCAAGAGGGAATTTTTTCAGATAATGAAGGTTAAGCAAGTTTCAAGAAGATTGCAAGCAATATGTTTGACACTTGGGGGCTAATGTCTATTTCATCTCAAAGATTACAATGCAGTTCCGGATCATTTTTATCAGTTTAACCCGGAACATGGGGGCTACAGGCTGGCTTTTCAAATTGTTTTTAGTGAAAGCTCCGACTCAACTTTAACAAGATTGAGCCGGCCCTTGGGGGCTACAATAGGCTCTATTAACTACCTTCAATAAAGTTCCGACTCAACTTTGACGGGATTGAGCCGGCCCTTGGGGGCTACAATTGGCTCTATTACTTATCTTCAATAAAGCTCCATTTGAATGTTATCAACTTTGAGCCGACCCTTGGGGGCTAAGAACGACGATTTGTGATTACTTCTAAATAAGTTGAGGCCTACAGGCTAAGCATTTCTACTTCTACCAAGTTTTGAAGACCCAGATTATCATCAGCTAATATTAACCCGACTCTATGGGGCTATGTAAGGGTATAAGGAGAGTGAGAGTACCTCATATTTGTTCTTCATCAAGTTGACAAGCTTGAGCTCCAGGTCCCGGCTTGTAGATAAGCGGTTCAGATAACCAGCATGAAGTTCATCAGTTGTTAGCTTCTCTAGCGTGGGGAGCTCAAACTCCAGCTTCTTGGAAGTATCAGTCGTCTCACTATGCTTTGTGAGCACATGAGGTTGAGGAGAGTGGAAGCCGGCGCCAGTAATAAGGACGTCCGGAGTGGTTGTTTCATCACCAACATTTGCAGGGCTTGGCGGCTTGGAATGGTCCCTCGGAGGACTCTCAGGAACCATATCGTCGGCAGCTGGCTGTATAGAAGGACAAGCCTCTTCAGGTGCCTCTGTGGAAGCTGCCGAGGGATCAACATCCGACATGGGAGCATTCGGTTTAGCAGGTTCCGGTTCTTGAGCATTCGGGCCAGGGGAGGATTTGTTGTTTTTCCTTCGCTTGGCTTGAGCCCTGAAGAGCACAAAGGTTAGAGCCCAAAATTTACAACCACCAAAGACTTGGATATAATGCCTGAAAACACACATACAACGGGTTAATCTTCGGAGGCGGCAGAGCAGTGGCCGTAGAGTCGCCAGACGAAGGAGGCGATCCCTGAAAAGCAGTTCAGGTAATATAAGACAATTTTGGAATTACAAAGGAAGGATTAGTAAAATCAAGTAAAGAAGGAATAGATACCTCGGCTGGATGCTTCCTCTGAGCTGGAGAGTTAGATAACCCGGCCATGAGAACGGTAGAGCCGGTGCTCCGGGTCTGGCGTTGAGCGGCTTGCTGTTGCTTTTTCAAAAGAAATTGGGAGTCTAAGTAAGCAAGAGGATGAGAAAGTGGAACTTTTCGAACGACCTGTCGTCTCTTTTGAGGTACAAAATAGTCTGAGTCAGAATAAACATAAGTTACCTCAGGGGCGTTGGCGTGGATGGTCTCTGTCTCGTCCTGTGAATAATTGTTGTCAATAAGGTGAATAAAGAGGCGGCAAACATAGTAAAGTTATACCTCTGAGTCGTCAGATTCCGGCTGTTCTTCCGGCTCTTCCTGAGGAGTGGTCTTCTTCTTCCGGATCGTGGTCTTCTTCTTTGATTTCTTCAGAGGAGGAACATATTTGTTCTTCCAGAAGTCGGAATTGGCCTGAAAATATAAGCCGACAAAAGGTGAAGAGATTGCCGAGGTATGGTTAATACAGAGAAGAGAATATAAAGAGCCGCCCTTACGTCTGGAGCCGAGTTCGTGGAACAGAAAGGTGCTAACCCGATGACACCGCAAGCTTCTGAAGACTCATGAACGAGGCTCTTGATTGAAGCCATGATGTTATCCTCTGATAATGTTGCCGAGTTAAAGCAGAGGGGGTCATCAGGTTGGCCCGTGTAATCATGCATGAGACGGTTTCGCCAGATCAGAGGCATGACCCTCCAAGAAATCCAGCAACGAGTTAAGTCCAGGCCTATCAGTCCGTTGGCCATAAGGGCTTTGATCTTCGCGTGAGCCGGAGTGTATTTTACATGCTTGGAATCTGACAGCCGGCCGGGGAGCTCAGATTTTGTTTTGAGCCGAGATGGATGATAACCCGGCAGGGGATGCTCTCCTTCAGGGGAGGTATCTTTGCAGTAAAACAAAGTTCTGTTCCAATATTTAGGGTGGCTTGGCAATTGAAGAGCTGGGAAGGTTATGTCCCGCCGCCTCTGAATGGAAATTCCACCAAGCTCTAAGCTTGGGCCGGCCTTCACCTTTGTCTGGCGATTTGCATAAAAGAACTTGCGGAATAAATCCACGGATGGCTCTTCTTGCAAATAGACCTCACTGAGTATTTGGAAGTTGCATATGTTGGAGACAGAATTGGGAGCAAGGTCTTGAGGGTGCAGTTTGAAAAAATGAAGGACATCCCGGAAGAATTTTGAGTCGGGTGGGCTAAACCTGCGCGAGAGGTGACCTGTAAATATGACTACCTCACTCTCCTAAGGACGGGGCTTCAATTCATTGCCCGGAACCCACCAATGAATAACACTTTTTGCTGGAAGGGTCCCCGCATTTACAAAGTCTGTCAAATACTCTTCCGTAATGGTAGAGCCGACTCAGTTTCACGAGTTGGATGCACGAGACATGGTGGCAGGTCAAAACTGTGCGAGATAACAATGCACAGCGAGTCAGGGGACGGCAGACGACTAAGGGCGGTTGAAAGCCTAAGATTTCATAAGATTAAGCCGCCAGGAACTGGCTAGTGAGAGCCAGAATTTCATGGCGGGTCAAGTTTATAAGAAGACAAAGAAAAATTTGGCTATGTGTGGAAAACAGGTTTCACAACATATCTCTGTGGTTATGGATCTACAAAACAGAGAAAAGTGGTTTTATTTCAAACCTAGCGACGAACTATCAAAACGGCGAAAGTTTGAAAATGGCAGGCAAAGCAATTATAGATCTGCACGATGCTGCCATCAGTTTCCTACAGTACACCGCAATGGGGAAAAAATATCATCGAGTTTTATGGACCAGGCATGGATGGCATTGGATAAAAGTTCATGTTCTAAACGGCGGAGGAACTCCGTGAAAACACTACCAAAATCTACGGATATAGGGGAGGAAAAACTTACCGAAGATGACGCAGCAAACACGGGCAGAGCTCTAGAGCAAACAGGTTGATGCAGCAGCCACAATGACGACAACGTGAAGACGTCAGCGGAGCGAGGTGCACTGAAGCGGCGGCGGCGGAAGGAAGAAGAAAAAGAGCGAGCAGGGAGGAAACAAATGCCACCCTTCATGGTCCTATTTAATAGGCAAAGGTCGAAACGGGCACGAAAACCCAGGCGACAGATATTGATTGACCGAGGCGGACGCCTCGATTCTTAGACCGTCCATTCAATAAGGGAAGATTTGTTGTGGGCGTCAGGGGATCTTTCGGACAGATTTGACATGACGTCACGGTGGGTTATTGTTTACTTTCAGGTGACGTAACTGGGACTCGCCGCTAGTTAAGAAGGAGGCTGAAGTGAGCAAGCTCAAATCAACCTGGGGCCTAATGTTGGGGATATAACCCCACGGTGAGACCCGCCTCTGAGGCTCCGGGTCACACCTGGCGGCTCATACACCAACCCAAGGATGGGCCGTGAAGACTTAAGCCCAAGATGTTGGGCGGCTTGACAAGATGGGCCGGGACGTGGCCCGGACGGAGAAGGTGTGAATACCCGGGCGGGTGAGCCGCCCGGAGACAACTTGCTCAGGAAGGCAAGACAAGGTAGAGATAGACTTAGACACGTTGTGAGAGTCGGTTACGACTTGTATGACCCGTGGTCTTGACCTCCTATATAAAGGCGAGACCCGGGGCGACATAGAGAGAGATCAACTATCGAGAACTAGGTCAAGCAATCAGCTCCCTTGTAATCGATACACCAAGCAATACAAACACAAGCAGGACATAGGCTATTACCTCTACTTGAGGGGCCAAACCTGGGTAAACCCCTGTCCTCTGTCCCAATCAATCCCTTTGAGTCCATCACCTTAGCGATGGCCTCGAATCCAAGTCTGTTCACCCGAACATCTACCGTGACAAAACCACGACAGAAGCCGTTCATCATCTCTTCAGCAGTTAATTCCGGAGTGAAGGCCAGGGACCGGCTCAGCGCAACTATAGCTCCTCCTTTGGCGGCTGATCGCCTTATTTCCTCACATGTTCAGGCAAAGTTGATAAGACCTCTAGGACGCCCGTCATAAATTTGGGGATGTACTTGGCCGTCATCATAGCCTTGATGGTGCAAAGGGTCCCACTATATAGTTGCTCCATCAAAGTGTAGACTGCTTTCAACTTCATCAGACTATCAGAAGATAGCTGGCGGCTTCTTTCGCCTGCAAGAAAAGGTTGAAGGTATAAGCCGCCCGACAGGTGTTTATTTAATGAGAATATTTTTTGGGCCGTATATACTTACCAAAGATAGCAGCAGTCATCTTGGAGATGTGATCCTTGAGGGTTTTCAGCTCCGCTGATGCAAGATTGAGTTGTTCCTCTGCATCGCTCGCACGCTTCTCTAGGGCGGGTTGCTCTATTTTGGCAATCTTCCTATATGCAAGGAATTCAGCTTGGAGTTTCTCAAGCTCTTCATAGCCACCCATAACTTCTCTTCTGTTATGGCCCGGGCGGTCTGTTGGTTTGATAGGTTCTCCCTCAAGTCGGCCCGCTCAAACTCAACAGTATTCAAGGCTTCCTGCATTTCACAAGTGAAAGGTTATCAATGTTAAGTCGCCGGATGAAATAACTCTTATAAAGTCCCAAGCACATTACAAGCAATATACTTGGCACTTGGGGGCTAATGTCTGTGTTTTCATTTTTCAAGTCTGCGATGAATGTTCCGGCTCATCATTATCATAATGCTCCAAACTTGGGGGCTACACCCGGCAAAACTTCTTACATGTGAAAGATCCGGATCATCAGTATCATAATGCTCCGGACTTGGGTGCTACAATTGGATCTATAACTTAGTACCAGCTTATATGCAATTTAACCCAATACTTGGGAGTCACAGGTTAAAGCTCTATATAACATAACTGAAGGTTTGGAAGACCCAGTCTATTATTTGCAATATTAATCCGGTTCTTGGGGGCTAAGTACGAGTATAAGAGAGAGATAGACGATGGAGGATACCTCATATTTCTTTTTCATCAAACCAACAAGCTTGCTCTCCATGTTGCGACTGGCGGACAGGCGGTTCGGATAGCCGGCATGTAAGTTGTCTGTAGTCATCTTCTCCAAGGTAGGGAATTTGAAATCTTGCTTCTCAGGAGAGTAAGTAGCAACTTTACTGGAATGCTTCATTAGAGTATGGTGCGTGGGAGATTGATAACCCGTCCCAATGATGGTGACATCAGGGAAAGGCGAGCCTTCAGTGGAAGGCTTGGGCGGCTTAGGGTCAGCCGTGAGGCTATCAGAAGTCTCCGAGTGATGACTCGCCAGCTCTGAGGGCAGGGGAGATTGCTCATGTGTTTCTTTGATAGCTTCAGAAGGTTTAACTGGAGAGTGGGACGACTCACCAATATCTGGCTGTTGAGTAGTCGGAGCAGCGATAGACCCGTCGGCCTTTTTGCGTTTGGCATGCACCCTGAAAAAGCAAGGAGTCAACACATATTATAAAGGTGATACAGGTAATATATACACGACAGAGGTGAAAACTTACTCTGGGTTGACCTTCATGGGAGGAAGCTTGGAGGCAGTTGAGTCGCCAGAGGAAGGAGGGGACTCCTACAAAATCAAATTAGTAAGGTACAGTGATAAGACAACATTGCAGAAATATAAGATGGATATTGGGTTTATGTTAAGTACCTCAGCAGGACGTTTCCGCGTCGCCGGGGCGTTAGGTAAGCCGGTCATGAGGTCCCCAAAGCCGGTACTCCGGGTCTGACGTCGAGAGTCGTGCTGTTGTTTTTTCAAGGAAAATTTGGGATCTAAGTAAGCGAGAGGGTGCGAAAAAGGAACTTTTCGGACGACCCATCGTATCTTCGGTTGGGGGAAGTTTTCCGAGTCAAAAGAAAGATAAGTTACCTTAGGGGCGTTGGCATGGCTCATTTCTGCCTCCTCCTGAGTAAAATCATTGTCAGTAAGTTGTATAAAAAGACGACCAAGGGAATCAGGTTCTACCTCTGAGTCGTCAAGCTCAAGCAAGTTTTGAGCCGGCGTCTTTGGTTTGCGGCCACAGGTGTTACCCGCCTAAGATTTCTTCTTCGCAGGAGGAGTGTATTTTTTCTTCCAGAAGCTGGAGTTAGCCTAAAAGCAAGAGCCGCCAAAAGAAATTAAGGCTGCTACATATGTATAGTCAAGATAGAGGTAAAAGAGATTTGAAAGCCATCCTTACATCTGGGGCTGGGTTTGTGGCACAGAAAGGCTTTAACCCGACTGTACGACAAGCTTCTTGGGGCTCATGGGTAAGTCCCTTGATAGCAGAAGTAATGTTTTCTTCTATCAGAGGGGTGTGATTGAAGCAGAGAGGATCATTTGCATCACCCGTATACTCACACATAAGCTGGTCACGTCGGCTCAGTGGTAAGACCTTCCAAGAGAACCAATAGTGGGTTAAGTCAATTCTTGTCAAACCGTTCGCCAAAAGGGCTCTAATCTTGGCAAAAGCCGGAGCATACTTCACTCGTGTTGTGGCAGACATCCAGTCTGGAAGTTCAATTGTGGTCCAGAGCCGGGTAGGACGATAACCCGGTAGTGGACGTTCTCCCTCTGGAGAGGTGTCTCTACAATAGAACCAAGTTCTGTTCCAATCCTTGGGATGACTTGGCATTCGAACAGCTAGAAAAAACATATCTCTTCTTCTTTGGATAGAGACTCCACCGAGCTCCAAGCTTGGGCCAGCCGCCACTTCCGTTTGGCGGTTGACGTAGAAAAAGTCACGGAAAAGATCAACTGACGGCTCTTCTTGTAAGTACGCTTCGCAAACGACTTGGAAGTTGCACAAGTTGGAGACAGAGTTAGGGGCAATGTCCTAAGGATGCAATGTACAGAAATGGAGGACGTCTCAGAAGAACTTAGATCTGAGCGGGCTGAAACCATGTATAAGGTGGTCAGCAAAGATAACAATTTCACCCTCTTGTGGGATAGGTTTCTTCTCCAAACCCGAAACCCGCCAATGAATAACATTCCGAGCCGGCAAGGTTCCCGCGTCTACAAAATCTTGTAGGAATTGTTTGGAGACCCCAGAGCCGACCCAGTTACAAGAACAAGATGCCCGAGACATGATGGCGGGTCAAGGCTGTGAAAAGTGGCAGTATGCAGCGGGTCAGAAAGTGACTAGACAAACCATGACGACTGATGAAACTAAATACTGTGATGCTAAGCCACCGGTACAGTTTACTAGAAGAGCCGGAAGTTTGGTGGCGGGTTAAGTGAACAAGGCCATGATGCAAAAATTGCTAAGGACATACAAACAGGTTTTGCATAATAAACTGAAGCTGCAAGATCTACAGGCAAGGAAAAATCAGATTTTATTCAACCCTTGTGGGGAACTGAGGAAGAACGAATAGTCTAGCGCAAGAAGAGGAAACAAGTACAGATCTAGGTCGGGCTACTGTTGACTTTGCACAACTGGCCATAGTGGATAGGCAAACATCACAAGATCTAAGGGGTTGTTCAGCGGTTGGCATTATGAAGAAGAGCATGCACACTAATGAGGGCTGATGAACTCGACATGTTTCAAGTGCTAAGCTACAGATCTAAGGGAGGATGAAGAACGTACCTTAAAGGATGCGGCGGGCACGGGCGAAAGTCTGGAACGTTCAGGTTGGTGCAGCGGCCAGGTTCGTCGACGGTGACGGGGCTCCACTGGCACAACGGAGCTCAAGAGCGTTGGCGTCGAGAGGAAGAAGAAGAAGTGGGGGTGGCGGAGACAAATGAAAAGACCCCTCACCGTCCTATTTAAGAGGATGGAAGGCCAAACATGCGCGCGGGAATCAAGGTGAAAGATAATGACCAACCGAGACGGACGCCTTGGTTTTCGGGCCGACCATTTAATGACAGGATCTGTGGCATACGTCACAGAATCTTTTGAAAGTAAATGAAGGTGATATCAGGGCGGGTTATGTGTTTTTTCCCTTTCAGGTGACAAGGGTGTGAGACTCGCCGCAAGTTAAAAGGTGACGATTGACATGAGCAAGTTTAAATCAATCTGGGGCCTAATGTTGGGGATATAACCCCTTGGTAAGACCCACCCAGGAGGGGCCAGGTCATACCTGGCGGCTCGTTAGTGTATGGTCTAGAAGAGGAAGATTGGGCTGCACGGTGGTTCAGCAGATGGGCTGTGATGGAGGCCCAGAGTCAGGAAGAAGATGCAAGACCCAGGCGCGTAAGCCGCCCGAAGACAGCCTGCTAGAGTCGGTTAGGCGGCTTAGAGACAGAGTCAGATACATTGTAATAGTCAGTATGAGACTTGTGTAACCTGTGGTCTTGAACTTCTATATAAGGGCGAGACCCGGGACGGCTTAGAGAGGATCCAACAAATCGAGAGCTAGGTCAAGCGAATACGCTCCCTTGTAATCGATACTCCAATCAATACACACAAAGCAGGACGTAGGCTTTTACCTCATCTCGAGGGGCCGAACCTGGGTAAATCTGTGTCTTTCATCCTGTCCAACCCCTTTGAGTCCACCGCCTTAGCGATGGCCTCGAATCTAAGTCTTCGGACATCTGCCATGGCAAAACCACGACAGAAGGTGAATCAAGTGCGGAGCTAGATGACAGTTCCTTGCCTCCCCTCGTCTGCGAGGGAAAAATCTTGGTTTTGTTGAGGAAATCGTTAACTCGTAGCTGCTAGCTCGACTTGGGAGTAGCGATTTATCACTGAATCGGCCTATGAACTCGATTAATCGGTGAACCATTAATCGATGTAATTTTAAACTCGATGGAAGCAAATTTTGTATGGATAAAAAATGTACATCACAAATATGAAGCAAATGGAACCATTTTCTTTTCTCAATAGATGACAAACATGTATACAACAACAATCATCCATGTGTGCGTAAAAATCATCAACACACATGTATACAACAATGTTTTTTTTTTGATTTCCTCCTAGGACACAACTCCGAGATATGGCAGCCACGCGATGGTGACAGGCAAAGAAAGGTGACATCGGTTGCACAAGGCCTCTGAATGGGTCATTGCCGAAGGTGGTAGGTCAAGAAGGTGGAGGGGACATAACGGCCAACAGAGGGAGAAGAGAAAACGGTGACACACAAGGGAGGAGAGGAAGCATAGACACGTCGATGAGGACCTAGCCAGCCATATCTAGGTCCGGAGGGGATGATAGGAGCGGGAAGGGGCAGTTGGAGGGTTAAAGCTGAGATCGTTAGGATTAGGAGGGGAAAGGATGGGTTATTGTGGGCTAAATAATCGAGCTTTGTTTGCCCATGAGTTTGCGGGCTAAAAGTGATTAATCGGCCTCACAAGCGACTAATCGGTCTAATAGACCATTTAATCTGTTTGACAGACCATTTAATCGGCCTGGCAAGTTAACATGATGAATAGGTGTTATTCGATTCAGCCACCCAATGAGTAGCAATTAACTGGCCAATTAATTGATTAATCAGATGAATTCTTGAACAATGGTTTTTGTATCCTTCAGATTCTTCATAGTGATCAATTGATATAAATCCCAAGTGACTCAACAAATATATCTATGCTCCCCGTCAATGACGCCATAAAAATGTCTTGATAACCCAGGAGTATACGGGATTGCATCAGTTTTTGAGGGTAGAGTATTCAACCCAAATTTATAGATTCAACACAAGGGAGCCAAAGAATATTTGAGAGTATTAGCAGTTGAGTTGTCAATTCAACCACACGTGGAGATAAAGATCTACAGCAGAGTGATCAGTAGCACAGTAATATGATAGTTTGATAGCAGTAGTAACAGTAATAGTAGCGGTAACTATAGGAGTTGTGATTTTGTAGGAAGTGTAACAATAGTAGCAATAAGAGTAACTTAGCAAGAACGATATGTGAAAAGATCGTAGCCACTAGTCATAACAATAGAAGTGAGACAACTAGTATAACAATGATAGTAGTGGTATCCAGGGAAATGGTCATCTTGCATGTGATCCCTCTTGGGAGAAGAACCGAGGGAGTGCTGGATTAGGGGATCCTCGGATAGCCGACCTGTTGTGTATAGGCTGGACTTTATGTGCTACTTGCTGAACGCTTGATGATTTGAAGGCCCCGTTTCCAGGATGGAAGCTTCAAGGAGCATGGCTTGCGCTCCACGTTTGATGTCATAAATATGCATGTTTATCTCTTCGGCATGTAACCGACCATGGGCAAACCCTAGGCCTCCGTGGCATCTATATAAGCCGGAGGGTTTTAGGGTATAGATATATAACAACTCATCTGGGGTTAGACATACGATCTCGAGGCAGATCAACTCTGTAACCCCTTACACCATCAATACAATCAAGCAGGACGTAGGGTATTACCTCCATCGGAGGGCCCGAACTTGGGTAAACTCGTGTCCCCTTCGTATCCTGTTACCGTCGATCCTAGTCTTATAGTTCGGGACCCCATACCCTTGTCATTGCCATTGTAGCATGTGTGTGGCCCAGCCCATAAGGGCCATGCAATCCGCTGGTTTTGACACCAACATTGGTGCTTTGATTGAGAGTTCCTCTGTAAGCGAGATGGAACCTATGCGTCACCTTGTAATCAACGAAGAGGTCCGCAACATGGACATTTTCGTCCCCGGGCAGATCTTCGCCTTCGGCAGCGTTGTGTTGCATGCTAATTCCGCTGGCCATCTAGGCCGCATTGAGAGCTTCGCCCCTGATCAAGAGGTCAGATTCAGAAACTTAGAGTTTTCTATCGACTCTCGGGGTGACTTCTCACTAACAGGGCTCACAGCTTCGCCCGTAGCCCCCGAGGACTCCGAGGGTTTAACCTCGAGACCCTTCTTCGGACATACCAATGGGGTCACCCATGGCGGCAGTCCGATCTCTCTTCCCGGTCTAGCCATCAAGCCATATGACCGAACATGTGTCCCTTCCGAACACTCCCCATGGGTGGGCTTCATGGGAGTTAACTCCATGAGTTCCGGATAGCTGGATCCGATCGGGCCCTTAGCGGTCGACGAGGCCTTGGAGCTATTCCCATCGATGAGGATAACCAACGTTCCAGCACCGATCTACTCCCGGCCCAGTTATAGTTTGGGCAGGGATGGATATTTCGACCCACCCACCACCCACTTGATAGCCACCATCGAAGACTTAACCGACGTGCTAGACTATGCTTCCAAAGAGGCAGACTACATGGATGAAGAGGACCGTGCTCCCACCCCCGTTAACATCGGGAGTTGGACTGCCACTTCTACTTACAACATCTACATGGTTGATACCCCTGCCACCAACGGTGACAATAAGACTCACAACGGCGGTGACAAATTAGGCGATGCGCCATCAAGGCGCCGGAAATTGCATAAGCGGTCCAAAAGCAAAAAGGGAAGAAAGGCTATTATCAGCAGCTGGGACGATAATACCCCCACCGATCATGGAAATCCTGATATCCCCGAGCACCCGTTCGAGGGTTCGGAAGAGCCTCCGGACCAGAACGACCCCGATACCATCAATGACCCCGAAGGCGACGATTAACTTCCCCCGGCCGAGGAGGAAGACTTACCAGAAGCCGATGACTTGTACATTCCCGATAACCTTGAGGATCAAGAAGAAATCTGGCAGCAGCTCATAGCAACGGCTTGCAGCCTAAAGGACAAAGAGCGGCAACTCAAAGTCGAACAGGTCGACCTCACTGATTGATGGACGAAAGTCCTCTCAGCCGAGGAAGTATACGGCACTGGTCTGTCAAACCACCCCAAAAGCTACACTTGGAGAAGGCTGCTGCCACAATTCGACGATGAACTCACCGACACTCCGTCTCCGCATCATACCCCATATGACAAGCTCGATCGCCCTCCTCGTGGGCATGACAAAGCGGCCAAAGACACCGATTACTTACCGGCGATGCCCTGAAGATAGGGTAAGGAGCCATTCGAGCCCAATGACAGGTTCTACCTGTGCAACGACTTAAATCATAGAGCAGGCCGTACAAGATCCATCTACGGATCCAGATATTACTCACCAGACAGACGGGGAGAGTATAGACCATGGTTCAACCGAAACCATAGAGGCCGGGAACACAACCGGCCCCATACAGACACCGAGTACAAGCGAGACATAGCTCGGGTCAGAGGCGCCGCTCACCCACTATGCTTCACAAATGAAGTAATGCGGCATCAGTTCCCCGAAGGGTTTAAAACCGTAAATATAGAACAGTATGACGGGTCCACTGACCCAACTGTATGGATTGAAGACTTCCTCCTCCATATCCATATGGCATTAGGAGACTTCCTCCTCCAAAAACATATAAGAGCGGATACTAATATCGTTGAAAGTTATAAAAAGTCTTCGGACATATCACAAGCTCATTCAAATATTTTTTCGCTCGAACATTGTGACACTGTCACCCGCGCACTCTCCATCACTCCATCGAAGTAAAGCTCGGGGCATCGGTGCTCCTTTCCGGGCGGCGATGGGTCGATGGCGACCATCATCGAATTGATCCCCGGCCAATGCGCTTTGGTCTTGACAAGGGCCATCCGGACTCCTTTGATGCAGGAGGAGCGCTTGACGGCGTCGAGGAGGGGAGTAGCATCAATCAGCCATTGCACCAGGCCAAAGTAGCTGTCCGGGAGTGGCTCGCCCGACGATAAGCGGACGCAGAGGTCCTTGATGGCCGGCTCTGCCATCTGGTGCATCTCCATCAGCTATTTCAGCTGCTCCACCAGAAGAGGAGGACGCTCGGGGGCTCCAAACTATGCCCAGAACGTCCGAGCTTTGTCTTCCTCTCCCCGCGAGGCAAGCATCTACCGCGCTCTTCTGGAGATTGGCGGCTGCGCCTGAGGATCGCCACACCCGGGACAGCAATTCGAATTTGCTATCCCCGAATACGCACTTTAGGGAGCACGGCTTACCATCAGCTATGTCTTTGGCTTGACGAATTTATTCCTCGAAGAACCGTCTATCCACCCGCTCCTTCTGGAGATCAGACCTCATGGTGGACAGTTGGTCGAGACCTCCTTGTTCTTTTGCTCCAAGGACTCGCACTTGTTGCTGGCATCCTTGAGCTCCTCCTGTATCTCTGCCACACGAGCCTGGTGTTTATCACTGGTGGCTTGTAGGGCAGAGAGAGCGGTGACTGCTTCTTTGGCTGCCGCCTTCTCCACGGCCGCTTCATCTTTGGCACGTTGAAGCTCGGCCTGAGCTTTTTGATCTCTTTCGACGAAGCTGCAACACAATGCAACTCTATTTAAAAATGAATCTGCATTAACAGTATTCGGGGGGAACACATCCAGATTTAGTTTGGACTTACCCTGCGCTTCGTCGAACCTCTTGTTGAGGGATTCCACCTCATCCTCGGAATGCTTGAGCTTCCGATGCAGCTCGTCCAGCTCGGCACCATTTTTGGTCGCCGCTGATGGCGAAGCCTGCATTACACGCAAAGCATACATTACATCGACGCTCACTTCCTAAATTATAGATATGACCCCTAGGCGAGCTTTTCCATCTCACCTAGGGCTCGGGGGATGCCATGTCTACAATACGAATAAATAATAATCTTAGCGAAAACATCGGGCGACTTAGTTGAAAGCCCACAAGGAGACCTTTGAAGGCCTCCTTCAATCCGTGGTCAACTAACTAGATGCTTTGTATTACCGCACCCATAAGGGTGCGGTGATCCTCGGGGATGAAGGCGCTTGATAGAGCATCCTCCATGACCGACCACTGGCTGGTCGATGGTGCCGGGGATGATCGGATTTCCTGATCACCCACCGATGATTGGACCGGTGCGTCCAGAGGCACAATGCCCTCCTAAGATGTCCTTGGAGGGGAACGATGGATTGTCCGTCCGGCCTCCTTGGTGTCCGGACGGGGGATTGTCCCCTAGTCTTCGGTGGCCGAAGTGTTAGCCTCGGCCACGGTAATATCTCTCTCGCCCCCTGTGTCCACCTCCATTGGAGTAGGCTGGGACGACACCTCCATGGCGTTCTTTGTAGCGCCTGGAGTGGTGGGGTGCGAGGCATCCCCTCTCTCTGCTAGTTCGGCGAGCAGGGTCTCCCCATCCGATACCACCTCAGTGGATGACACGCAGGGGGCCGTAGGACCAATAACCTGCATGTTAGCAAGCTCTGGATTTACGATTTATGGGAAGGAAAGTCTTCGGATCCTAACCTGGATGGAGGGGTCTTGACCCTTAGGCTCCTTCGTGGAACCTCCTTGGAGTCTTCATACGCGGAGCTCGAGTCCGAGCTGTCGTCGGACAAGACCACCCGCGCTTGAAGCGCCTTCTTTGGGGCAGGTGAGGCTACCTGCCCCGGGGCATCTGAGGAAGCCGCTCTCTTCTTGGCACAGGGGAAGTTTCCTCCCCCTCTCTCCCGACCTCCTCCTCCTCGTCTTCCTCCTCTTCGGCCTCCTCCTGATTCGAGAAGGCGGGGGTGTCTTCGAATACAACATCAGGCTGGTCCTTGATGCGAAGGCTAGCTTGACCTGGTTTCTTATTCTTCTCCTTCCTTGTGGGAGCCTCGTAAGGCTTCTCCACAAGCATCCTGGCTAACAGCCTGGTCCTCTCGTCTTCGGGTTGAGGAGCCAGACAATTGATGTTGATGGCCTTCTTCTACCATCTCTACCAGAATAGATCGGATAAGAGGGTGAAGGGATTCTCTGTGTAACGGAGCCAACCAAGTTGAGGAAAATCATACCTTAAGGTATAGATTCGCGGCGTGGAGAACCTTGTCCTCCTCCTCGGATGGCCAGCTCTTCATCGACTTGAAGAGCGCCTTCCACAGCTTCTCCCGCGTAGCGTGGAAGAGATTCTGGACTGTGGGCTCGGCTTCGAGTTCTCGACCCCACAAAGGAGTGCTCTGACGCTGGTAGGGGAGAATGCGTCTTCGGAGCATCACGTGGACCACATCAGCTAGCTTGATGCCCTCTTCAACCACGAAACGGAGGCGTTTCTGCAGATTGGCCACCTTTTGGCCCGAACCCCAGTCCAGGACCTTCTCGGGCCACGAAGACAATCTGGTGGGGGGCCAGATCTGAGTGCGGCGGTGGGGAGTTGGCCCTCCTCTCCTGGTTCGGTGACGTAGAACCACCCCTTCTGCCATCCTTTGATGGTGTCGATGAAGGTGCTCGACGGCCACCCAACGCAGGCGAGCTTGCTGATGACTGCCCCGCCACAGTCCGCGTGCTTGCCTCCGAAACACTTGGGCTTGATACTCAAGTCCTGTAGCCAGAGCCCAAAGTGCGGCTCGACATGCATGAAGGCCTCGTAGAGGAGGATGAACGCCAAGATATGCATGATGGAGTTCGGCGGGAGGTCATGGAAGTCGAGGCCGTAGAAGAACATTAATCCCCTAACGAAGGGGTGGAGTGGGAAGCTCAACCCCCTGATGAAGTGGGGGATGAACACCACCCTCTCGCCTGGCCTGGGGTGGGAATCACTTGGCCCTCCTCTGCCGCATGGTGAGGAATGTTGGCGGGAAGGTAACCAGCCTTCTTGAGGTCGAGGATGTCCTTGTTGGTGACCGTGGAAGCTTCCCGCTGGCCATTGGAGCCCGCCTTTGATTGATCTAGGGAGAGGGGGCGGAGAAACCTAGATCTATGCTCTAGAGGCGCAAGGGAATAGGAGTCAAAGGAGTCGAATGGAGAGCATGAAAGGCCTTTGGGTTTTTTCTTTCTCCTTTTATGAGGTCTACCGGTTCAGGCTCCCCTTGTTGCGCTTTGAATCCCTCCACTTCCCGAGACGTGCGATCCATTGCGCGCGCATGATTAAGTATATCCCATATAAAACATAACACGATCGACATATTGGTAGATCATGTGGATGGAATGGCCTCAAACCGCGCATCGAGTTCCTGTAACTGGCCTATCAGTCACGGTGGGCTATGACCTTTCATCACAGAGGTCGTCAGGAAACATTACCTTCCCCCCCCCCCAACGTTTGGCCTTCAAAGCCAACTTATCTTACAGGATTCAGACGTGCCACTGTGCGGAAAACCATTAATCATCGAAGGCCGAACTATGGCTCGGAAGGAAGGGACTCCCCTCGCAATCCGAAGGCTCTGTTCATGAAGCAATTGGAGCTGAAGACCCTTGGCGTCGGAGGCAAGTTTGCGGGCTACTGAGGGAGTTCTGGATTAGGGGATCCTCGGATAGCTGACCTGTTGTGTATAGGCCTGACTATATGGGCTACTTTCCGAACAATGGATGATTTGAAGGCCCAGTTTCCTGGATGGAAGCTTCGAGTAGCAAGGTGTGCACTCCACATTTGATGTAGTAAATAGGCATGTTTATCTCTTTGGCATGTAACCGACCATGGGAAGACCCTAGTCCTCTTTGGCATCTATATAAGCCGGAGGGTTTTAGGGTATAGACGACATACGATCTCGAGGTAGATCAACTCTGTAACACCTTACACCATCAATACAATCAAGCGGGACGTAGGGTATTACCTCCATCGGAGGGCCCGAACCTGGGTAAACTCGTGTCCCCTTCGTCTCCTGTAACCGTCGATCCTAGTCTCATAGTTCGAGACCCCCTACCCGAGATCCGCCAGTTTTGACACAAACAAGAACGAATTCGTGAACTAGACGAACGAGACGTAGTCGAACAAATCCTCACACTCCGAGTGGTCTCGGAACTCTATTGAGAAGAAGTAATCCAGAAACAAACGATCAACACACGAAAAACACCCCAACATATGCATGACATGATGCGCAAACAAGTATGATGCATGTCCATTTGATTGTGCATGACATGGCAAGGCACAACAATCAACTTCTTCACATTAAGTGAAGCTCAATATGCTGTGAGTTGCATATTGACGAGACTCCACATTCGGATTACTTAGTTCACTCTCATTTAGTTACATGACAAGTTTAAATGTTTTTAAACATGGAAAGATGTGAAGCATAACAAAATTATACCATCTAGGCATTTTAAATGAGGTCGGAAACAACTTATAGCATTTCCGAAACGACCCCATGTGTTAATTTTGAAATCGGTCCAGATCTGAACTAACCATGTTTTATATTTATTATACACAAAAATAAAGTGCACTATGTGATTCTACACGCCATTCTAGGCGATTTACGTATATAGAACGTTTAAAACGGAGCTACTGCCTAAAAGATATGACAAACACAAGATGAATATGCCATGAATAAAAAATGCACACAAACGAGAACCACACACATTTAAAAATAAGAATTCAGCAAAATATTATGAAATACATGATATTCTAAGCAAGTTTCATATATGGCATGTTCAAAACGGAACAACAGTTCAACAATTACAACCAACACAAGTTATAACTAAAATCTGCCCAAATCAGCAGGATGGCATATTGCAACCCACAATCAACATGCTACAACAATATAAAATGCACAAACGAGGCATGTGGCATTAGCTTACATGATGCACAACAATTCACCTCATAACAACAAATTGAATAGAAGCATGGATCTATTGGAAATGAGCTCACAAGATGGCTATTTGAACACAATGTAAGACTTAGTGAAAATTACAGGTTTTAGCAGAGCAGGGTTGATCTGAAGGCATATTGACAATGAGAAAACTATATACTACATGACTTATAATGGCATGAAAATTAACAGCATGGTACATGACATGATACACTCCAAATAACTTCACTAGACTATGATCAAAATATGCACATAGACTTGGCTATCATCAACAAAACATGGCAATCTGAAATAAGTAGACTCCCAGACTTAGTGAAATTTAGGGTAGACTTAAGCAACAATTTTTATTAGGTAGACATGTTGACATTAAGAAACAAGTATGTAGGAAGGCTATTTCATGGAATCAAATGTCACATATATATAGACTATACCATGCACTTCAATTCATCCCACATGGGCATTTGCAAAAGAGCTATGAATCTATGGCAATTATCAAGATAATAGGATAATTCTCAATACAGATTCCAGGCTTAGTGAAATTTGATTATCTTGTAAAACAACAGTTTGAATGGGCATGGTGACAAGGCAATAACAGTAGCATAGTAGTCAATTATATGCATGGCAAGGATACTAGCAGCAAGTAGACATATCACACTACAAATTACTCCATGGGCAGAACTTCATAGAAGGCATGGTTTGCTTAACATGATGCTCACAAGATGGAACCTATCGTTAACAAATTAACAGTTTTATCATGAAGGCTACTTTAGAGCAAGAAATGAACATGCTACTGATATTTTACATGGCAATAAATTGTATGTCATCAAAGTAGACATCACATAGAAGAATACTCATGAAGATACCACATACAAAAGACCTACGGACTAGATGCAACCATCCACACAAGTTGAATAAAATACCAGTTTTCTAAAAGTAGTCCGTGATGCACTTTTTCAATAGAGATTATGGCATCTAGATGCATCCTAATATGCATGCAAATGGCACCATCATGTAGAGCATGTTGAGTAGACGAATTTTCATAATCGGATCATTTCCATATGACACATGTGCACAAAGTTATGATCCTCCAAACAAGTCAATATGATAATTCTCAGACACGAAAAAGACTTCATGAAAAATCACCTCGGGCAAATCGGGAAGTGGGTGTTCAGGCAGGTGTTTGGATCATGGGACCCCGCAGTCCCAGGACGGCATTGTCCTATGGGCGGCCGACGCGGTTGGTGGAGGCGCCGTTGCAACTCTGGTGAGTGGAGGTGGCCGGAGGAGGCGGGTCCGAGGGCGATGGTGCCGGATCCGGCCAGTAGGGAGGCGGATCTGGCCGGAGGTGGAGCGATGGGGCCGGCGGCGAGGCTCGGGTGGCATGGGGGAGATCCGGCAAGTGATGGGATAGTGGGCGGCGGCGCTCGCTGCAGCTAAGGCGACGAGGATGCGATGCTGTCCGTCGGCACGGGAGGCAGTTGCTGGCGCGAGCCTAACGCGGCGCCAGAGGCGAGGCAGCATGGCAGAGCACACAGGTGGCAGTGAGAGGTGATGCATGGGCCAGCAGGCTAGGGTGAAGGTCGGCCAACGGCGTTGCTCCGGTCAGCGACGCAAGAGGGGGAGGTGCCTGGCGGACTAGGGCAGGGAGGCAAGTGGGGCTCGCTCGAGCAGCGACATGTGGGCTCATCCGGTCCGATACGGCCCGGGGTGGGCCTGGCTAGGGACCCAACAGGCTCCAATTGGGGAGGAGAGAGAGGGACCAGGTAGCTTCGTGGGAGTGTCCAGGAGGGGTGGCACGACGGCTGGGGGCTAGCCGACGCGGATTTCGAGAAGGCGGCAGCAGCTAGAGGTAGGTGGATTGTTAGGGCTAGGTTGTTTATCTTTTTGGATAGGGGAGGTGTTTGTATAGGGAATGGGCTAGTGTTAGATCCTTAGAGGGTTTTGGGGTGATTTTCGACCCTCCGGTCACGATCAGACGGTCCGATTAGAGAGGTGGGTTTGCTGGGCTTAGTTGGGCAATGTAGAGGGGGGGGATGGCCAAGAAGAAAGGGATGATTTGCGTCCCACGACATGTATTATAAACCAAAAACGTTCGATAATTTAACCAAGGATGGTGTCAATACAATTGTCTGTTGGGGTATCAAACGTCCATCGAATGCGACAAAATTTGGCAGGCAGTCTACCTACAATAAAACAAGACCGCATGCCAACTTTTGACCCTTTCGGAGAATACTTTTCATGCACTTTAAAATTAATATTTTATCAAAGCTGTGGGCGCGTGCATGTGTGGTTGGTTACGAAATGGTCAATGACAAGAGCGGAGAGAACCGACAACTACGAATGAATGCAAGTTTTGAAAAATGACGACAACGGAGTGCCGATGCCATGCACATGATGCGAATGATGCGATGATTAATGTGACTACCAAATAAATCACACGACGAATAAAACAAAACGGGAATCTTCTAGATCATCGGTCTCGGGCTGTTACAAAAGTACTAGGTAGAGTCCTTATCAAATCCATAGGAGATGAGGCCTTGGAGGTAGATAGGTCTTCCTTAAAGTATTGGAATTGCATCAATGAGATGGATCTTTTCATGAAGGGGCCTTGTATCCACTAAGGGATGTTCTCCTATGCATGAATTGGTCTCCAATGGAGTGGTAGATGAGAAAAGCTCTCTAGTTCTTAGTTCAATGTACTTTGTTAACCCTAATTCGTCCAAGGGAAGAGGTATTTGCAGTATAGGTTGAGAGGGGGGGGGGTCATGGGTCAAATCTCAAAGGTTGCGCACATGCAGTTCCGGACATCCGGTGGTTCACCGGGTGTCGAGTGGATCGCGGGGAACCAGAGCCTGGTGGAGCCCGTCTCCCATACATTCTTCTTGGGTGGATTGGCATCGGAATTCCGGTAGTGGCCGAATGTCTGGTGGCTCTAGATGGTCTAGATGTCCGGTGCGCATCGGAATTCCGCCAGTTTGCTTCTAGATTGGTCTTATCAAATTTGTAGTGGAGGCGGGACGTCCAAGCGATGGGACTTACCGGATGTTCGATGACCCATCGGATGTCTGTCCGTTGTAGCATTGTTCAACGACTGGGTTCCTAGAGGGTAGCTTCTCTCATCGCGCTGCATGTCCAATGGGCTTGCCAAATGTCTGGTGCATGTAGCCATTTAGCTGTTCTTCTTCTTGCTTCTCTAGCTTCTCTTCCTCACCATTTTTTCCAGTGCTTATCCGTGGGCATCTTCTTTGTACGTAATCACTCGTAACACAACTGTCTTAGGTATTAACCATGTCTCACATGCGTAAAGGGATGTTCGCTAAGGAGCGAGTTAACCTCATGATCAATGGCATGTGCATATGCTCTTGTCATAGGACCAATTGATGATTGGGGAGTTGGTGTTGTGTCGATGGGGGTGACCGTAGGGTGCTCTGCACCATCTTCCTCCCCCTTGGAAAAGATTTTCCCTCGGATCATGATCTTCATCACCATGGAAAGGGATCAACTCCTTAACATTGAAGATATCACTCACATTGTACTTGTCGCTTGGTAGGTTGATCTTGTATGCATTGGTGTTGGAGTGTTCCAACACCTTGAATGGATCATCGGCTCAAGCTAAGAGATTTGATATGTGCTCGCTAGGGACGCAGTCCTTCTAAAGATGGATCCATGCGAGATGGTCGGGGTTGAAGACAATGGGTTTCTTATTGGTGTTTAGCTTGGAAGTGAGGCATTCGACTTGACGCTCGATGGTGAGACTTATGTCTTCATGCATATTCTTCATGTATGTAGCGCGTGTACTCATGTCCATGGTCTGTTCTCTCTTGTAACAACAACGGGAGGACGATGCCTAATGGGGATAACGGGGTGATGTCGTAAACCACCTCGAAGGAAAAAAATTTGGTGGTCAAGTGTCATGCATGATTGTAGGCGACATGTAAGCACTCTTCCCATTACTTGATCTTCTTATTAATAAGCACTCGAAGAAGCATACAGAGTGTTTGGTTCACCACTTTGGTTTGACCATCGGTTTATGGGTGGTAGGCCGAACAGAACATGAGCTTCACTCCAAGCTTGGTGAATAGGGTCATCCAAAAGTAGCTCAAAAATTTGTTGTCGCCGTCGGAGACAATTATCTTGGGCACCCCATGGAGATGAATGATTTCCCTACAAAATAGAGTTGCAATAGGTGATGCATCGCCTATCTTGTAGCATGGAATGAAATGTGCCATCTTCGAAAAAGGATCCACTATGAAAAATATTGAGTCTTCGCAATTTCTAGTCCTAGGAAAACCAAGTATTAAGTCCATGCTTATATCTTCCCAAGGTGCATATGAAATTGGAAGGAGCATGTATAATCCATGAGACCAAGCTTTAGACTCTGCTTTGGGACATGTGGAATAATGGTCGGTGTAGCGTGCCAAATCATGAAACATCTTGGTCCAAAAGTAGTTGTTGGGGAGCGTAGCAAATGTCTTGTCGCGACTGAAATGTCACATGAGTCCTTCGCCAGGTGCCTATTGCAAAAGCAATAAACTAAAAAGAATACTCGAGAATGCAAAGCTTGTTAGCATGCATAAGATATCCATATGTCATATGCCATCTCTCCCAACAATTTTTAGTTTGGGATTTGGTCAAAGGAAGTGCAAAGAATGTATCATGCACATAAAGTTATTTTATATGCTATAATCCAATCACATTTAGCTCGGGCTGATCAAATAGCATGCATTTGCGGGACAGAGCATTCACTACTACATTGTCCTTACCTTTATAATTGATGACATGAAAACACTCTATGAATTCACTCCATTTAGCATGTCGTCTATTCAACTTAGTTTGTCCCTTGAGGTACTTCAGAGTTTCATGATAAATTTGAATGAAAAATTCGCATGGTCTAAGGTAATGCTCCCAAACATGTAAATCTCGCACTAAGTCATACAATTGCTTATCATATATGGGGTAATTTAATTGAGAGCCGGATAGTTTCTCACCAAAGTACGCAATGGGTCGCTTCTGTTGCATCGACACAACACATATGCCATTATCAGTAGCATCACAATGCACTTAAATGTTTTATCAAAATTGGGTAATGCAAGCAATGGGGTATGTGCTAGCAAATTCTTAAGCTCATTAAATGCGGAATCTTGTAAAGGTCCCCATATGAAAGGTGCATTCTTCTTACTCAGAACATGTAATGGTTGACCAATGGTGCTAAAGTCTTTGATAAATCGCCAATAAAAATCGTCAAGTGCAAGGAAACTAAGTACCTAATTCAAGCTAGTTGGTTGGGGCCAAGTTTTAACAACATCAATTTTAGACTCATCAACTTCAACACACTTAGAAGAGACTACAAAGCCTAAGAAAACAAATTTTTTGACAACAAAAGTGCACTTCTCCATGCTCGCGTAAAGTTTATATATTTTTAGAATGTACGACTTCTCTAAGGTGCTTCATATGGCCCTTTTGGGTTTTGCTAAAAACTAGAATATCAACAAAGTAGATAACAACACAATAACCTATGAGATGTCTAAGGACATAATGCATCACTCTCATAAAGGTGCTTTGATCTTTGGATAAACCAAAGGGCATGCCTAGCAAATCATACAGACTAAACTTCATTTTAAAAGTAGTTTTCACTCATCACCCTCTTGCATGTGAATTTGTTAATAGCCATTCTTAAGGTCAATTTTAGACAATATGGTGGCACCACTTAGTTCATCTAGGATGTCATCAAGGCATGGAATGGGGTGTCAATATCCAATTGTGATAACTTTTATGGGGCGATAATCGGAGCACATATGCCAACTACCATCTTTCTTAGGCACTAGGATAACCAAAACCGCGCAAGGGCTATGACTCTCACGTGCGTACCTATGTGCAAGAAGGTTTTCAACTTGACTTTGTATTTCTTTGGTGTCTTCGAGGTTGACATGGTAGCGTGCTTGGTTTGGTAGGCGTGCGGTGGGATTGAGGTTGATGTGGTGCTCGATTCTTTGTTTCGGAGGAAGTTCGGGTGGTAGCTCCTTGGGAAACACATCCGCAAATTCCCGCACCAAACTAAACAAAACAAGAGGTATATGTTGTGAAGTATTAGTCCTCGCGGCCTTATATTTGAATAAGAGTACAAAATGAAGGACAGTCACTGGGCTCTCACTCACATCCCTCAAATCTCTTTTGGTGGCTAAAAAAAACTAGATCTCTCTTATCATTCATCACGGAGTCACTCTTATTTCGCTTGCGGTGCTCACTCTCTTTTTGGTGATTGATATGTATACCACGTATCTATAACTTTTGATGTTTTCATGCTACTATTGTATCAATCTTGTATGCTTTATATGCAATTTTATATTATTGCTAGGAACTAACCTATGAACTCAGTGCCTAGTTGAGGGTCTCTTGGACTAGGGGTACGGGCCCAAAGTGATTGGTCCACATGGGACAAACTATTAGACCATTAAAACATCACCTAAAGAACCTCAGAAGCATCGAAACTTGACCATGGGACTAAAGGCAAACCTTTGACGACTTGGTGTGCACCCCAAGGAGGGCCCTATCTTCGGCATTGCCTTAACCGACCTAAATCATGTAGCCTATCCCCCTGGGTACCAATATAAGCCAAGGGGTTTAGTCCGTAGAGGGATAACTTTTCACCTTAGGGTTTAGAGCTTACACAACGATCTCGAGGTAGATCATCAACCTATACTCGATACGCCATCATCAAGACAATCAAGAAGGACGTAGGGTTTTACCTATTCGAGAGGGCCCGAACCTGGGTAAACATTATGTCCCTACTCTCCTTGTTACCATTTTTCTTAGATCCATAGCTCGGAACCCCCTACCTGAGATCTGCCGGTTTTAGCACCGACATTGGTGGCCCATACAGGTCTCTCTGTGTGGTCGATCAAGATCAATGGCTCGTCTTCAGATCAACAACGACATCGGATGTGGTGACATCTTCATTCCCGACCAGCCTTTTGTGTTTGTAAGCATGGTTCTTCACACTAACTCCATAGGTCGCCTTGGCAGGACTATGAGCTTCGCCCGTGACCAAGTGGTCATGTTCGATAGCCCGGAGTACACCACCAACACCCGCAATGATCTCGCTCTCTCTAGCTGGGCCTCGATCAGTTGAGGAACTCCTTGGGCGTCATAATATTAGAGTTGCCATCTGACCTCGATACCCTATAGAACACCATGGTGGGTTCGACCTATAGCTCGGACCCATTTCTTTCAGCCACAGATCGTGACCCAGAATTTGACGTCGCTTCAAAACTTGTCCTAGAACGGGATCAAACATTCGCTTTGTGTTTGGGTTCTGATACGATCACCTTCTCTGGCCCTGAACAAGAACTTGATCCTATGTCATACCCAACTTTGAGCTCGGGTCCGATCGCCCCCACAATGGGCGAACCCGAGGCTACCCCAATGGCCTGGTACAACTACTCTACATTATCCTGTTTTACAGCCATGCAATGGACCCAACAGAAATCTCACTTCTGAGCGAGATGTTGTATATGATCCAGAGCCTCAGGATTCTGAATGAAAGGACTTTGGTCTACGATCCGACCGGATATAAAGCTGATACACGAGAAATTTTTGTCCCACCCACCGCCCACCTAGTCGCCATGTTCGAGGACCTCACTGACGTTCTCAACTACGCATGTGTGGATGCAGACATGGAGGAAGAAGCTGAGGATAGGCTCGGTACGAAGCAATGCAAGATGAGCAAGTGGGCAGAAACTTCCACCTACGACATTTACATGGTGGACAACCCCCGCGAAGACGTTGGATGAGATGATGAACAACCCTCCAGACATAGATGGAGTAGTCCATGTCGAAGAAGGACTAGCAGAGGCAATGACAACACCGGTGAAGCTGATAACGGAAACACTGAAGACAACAACACACTCCAAGATGCCGAGGACCTAGGCAGCACCGATGGGGCTGCAACTGGTCACATTGACGACGCTGGAGAATACATGCTCTCCGATGACCACGAAGACGTCAACTACATGCCGGAGGACAAAGAGACAAGCCTCAACTCCGATGATTTTTTGTCCCCAAAAAAATTTAAGCCCTAGAGGCCTACCGGAGATGACTAATAGAAACAACTCGAAGTGTTAAACTCGGGCGAGCTTGACTCAAAGCCGATCAATACACACTAAATGATAAGTGGGTCGAGATCCTGTCACCCGAACAACATCTCGAGGATAGACGAACGAGTCAATCCAAGCCATACCCATGAAGGCACCTACTGTTAGAGTTCAATGATGAAGTAGAGGACGATCCTCCTTGGAACCATGATTGTTATCATCGTCAGGACTGCCCTCCTAGGGGGCGGGACAAGCCGCTAGGATGGCACCGAGAACTCCCTGCCAACAATCTTTCGAATGGCAGGAGAGCCAAACAGATTACACGGACGCGTGACCTCTATGACATGCTTGAGATGGTACCTCGGTCCATCTATATATCCAGAGGATGAGAACCCGTTGGTCACGCAGGCTACCACGAATGGTTGGATAGAAACACCCAAGCTTGGGAAGATCATTACATTCGACCAGTACCATACGACCGACATTCTACCACCCGAGCTAGAGGAGCTGCTCATCCGATGTGCTTCACTAACAAAGTTATGAAACACCAATTTCCTGAAGGGTTTAAGCATGTCAACATAGAACCTCATGATGGGACGGCGGACCAAGCGGTATGGATCAAATATTTCCTTCTCCATATTCACATGGCAAGAGGAGACAATCACCATGCCATCAAATACCTACCCTTCAAGCTTAAAGGACCGGCAAGGCACTGGCTCAATAGCTAGCCCGAGGACTCCATCAAAAGCTAGGAGGAGCTCGAAGATGCATTCCGAGCTAACTTCAAAGGCACTTATGTGCGACTTCCGGACGTCGATAAACCTCAACCTTATAAAGAAACAACTCGACGTATCAGCCCGAAAGTTCTAGAATCAGTTATGTACTAAAAAGAACAAAATAATCAACTACCTTGAGGCAGAAGAAATTGTGTCCTTCCATAATGGCATCCGAGATGAATGGTTAACCCGGCAGCTCGGACAAAACAACCAGAAAACAATGGATGCAGTCACCTCTCTTATGACTTAGTTTTGCGTTGGAGAAGACAACTGGCTCGTTCGTAGTAGTACCCTCATAGAACGGCAAGCCTCAGCACAACAGAAATAAGAAGTTCCCTCACAAAAACGATCATAATAGTGATGCTGAGGAACAATAGTCAATGTTGGATTCAGCAGCCAACGCGGTGGCCAGAAAAAGAAGCCATCTAAAAGTAAGAAAGATGACTTGTCTGCCCTAGACATAATTCTTGACAGTCCGTGTCAAATCCATGGCATGACTAATAAACCCCCTAATCACACCAAACGTAACTGTTGGGTGATCAAGAGCCCAAGAAGGGTCTCGATTGAAAGCCCAAGAAAAGGGCAACCTCGTAGTGAGGACGAGGATGAACAACCCAAGCCTCGTAATGCAGGCCAGAAATCATTCCATCCAGAAGTTAAAGATGTGAACATGATATATGTGACCCACATCCCCAAGAAGGAGAGGAAAAGAGAAATTCAGGATGTCTACGCCCTTGAGCATGTATCTCTGAAGTACAACCCATGGTGGGCTCACCCGAACACCCCTGGTAGACGTGACCACCTAACCAGTATCCGACATGGAGGATCAGCTGTCTTGGTCCTTGACCCGATAGTTGATGGTTTTCATCTCACTCGAGTCCTTATGGACGGAGGCAGTAGCCTAAACCCGATCTACTCTGACACGGCCCAAAGATGGGGATCGATCTATCAAGAATCAATCCCAACAGTACCATGTTTAAAGGTGTCATACCTGGTGTGAAGGCACATTGATCAGGGAGTATTACCCTAGAAGTGGTCTTCAGGGCGCCCGAAAACTTCCACAATGAGGTCTTGATATTTGACATCGCCCCATTCCGCAGTGGCTATCACACACTTCTCGGACGAGCTTCCTCCGGCAAGTTCAATGTGGTACTGCATTATGCACATCTGAAGCTCAAGATGCCGGGACCAAAGGGTGATATCGCAATAAATGGAAACACCAAATGTTCCATCTATATGAAGGAGCAGACTGCCGCTTTCGCAGCCAAGATTCAAGTATCCAAGGAGGCGTCCAAAGCGCTCACCGAGGTGAATTCAAAGGTCACTTCCAAGCGCACCCGAGGTGTTTCTCACCCCCCGATCCTCCTACCTCCACCCCTAATAGGTGTACGTGCTCCCGGCCCCCTGGCCTTGCCGTAGATTATGTGCATAGAGTGCATAAATTATCCCTCAAGATTCCATCGGAGGACATGGAGAACATAGTAACAAATGAGCCTGATCGTCTCAATCGATCTACATGGCTCAACTTTTCGTGGTGCATACCTACGGTTATTTGAAAAACCTACAAGAGCGCATACTGACGGTGTCCTAGACTAGGGGGTACTCACCACATGGTCTCCCAACTAGTAGGTCGTGCCGAGGACCCCATGGTGATTCACTAATGTGCCACTTCGGGTAGCCCATGATGCATACAAGGGAGATTCAACAAGACTTGGCGCATAAGACAAGGACTCTTCTAAACCCTAGGCCTCTGGTGCATTATATACACCGACGCTAGGCTAAGCAATGGACAATCTCATATTCATTACAACAATCTCGTGGTAGATACATGTACTATGTACTATCCCCCATATGAATACAATCAAAAGAAAGATGTAGGGTATTATCTCTTTGAGAGAGCTCGAACCTGGGTAAAATCCCGTGTCCATGTTAGCATCGCTCCAAGACGCCTAGCTTAGGACCCCTACTACGAGATATGCTAGATTCAGAACCGACATTGGTGCTTTCATTGAGAGCCTGCTAGGTGATCGCCACGGTGCGATGGGCAGGTTCATCTATGTCTATTCTGAGCTCTTCGATCGGGATCTAGAAAAATTAAACGTGAATCTGGTGTTGTCCTTTCTGTTGAACCTATTCGGCATAATAAATTCTTTTTTGGTTTGTCTTTTTATCCTGTTGTGTGTTGTTTTATTCAAATGAGTGTGTGTGGCGGAGGTTAATCAACGTGTAATGGCTGTCAAATTATTGATTGCAAGTGGGCGCAGGTCTATTCCTGGCCACTGCTCTCGAATAACGGCAACAGATGTGAAACGTCCATTGGAGGATCAGGGTTCGTGTCATGGATTTGTCACGACAAGATGTCCTCATGAGAGAACTTAGGTGTGGGGCCATTGCAAGTATGTGGCGGATTGAGAGGGGTTGGTCGGAATCGAGAGACACGAGTTTACCCAGTTTTGTCCCCTCCGATGGAGGTAAAAGCCTACGTCCTACTTTGTGTGTATTAATGATGAGGGTAATCTTTATTACAAGGGTGGTAATTGCTACCTCTAATCTCGAGAGCCTCTAATCTATCTATCTCTAATATCTTGAAGAAGTTGTCCCTCTTGGGGCGCCTTACCCCTCCTTATATAGGTTGAACGGGTAGGTTTACATGTAGAGTCCTACTGGGAGTAGGATTAGGACTAGTCTCGCTTGAATCCTAATCCGGGTCTTGTTTACTTTTGTGAGGGAATCCTTTCTCTCCTTGGGCCTTCTCTTGTGAACCGCCCCTCTAGGCCCGTCCATGATCCGCCTTGCGCCGTCTTGCTCGCTGGGCCCTGGGCCTTGTCACTTGTCTGACCCACCTGCCGGGTCACCAGTGAACCGCCAAGTCTCTACCGGGTCACCAGTAAGTTGCCAAGTCCCGGCCAGGTTACACTATGGGGTAATATCCCTGACATTAGCCCCTAGTTTAGTTTGAATTTATTCATGCTAAGCGCCTAAAATAAGAATAAATATGTTAAGTGACCGGCTCGCTCCACTAGCTGGCTTAATGAAGTGGCTCCTGAAAACCTGAGTTTCTTCTTCATATGAACGAGCCGTCTTCTCAATCGTCTTGCTTGTTAGTGTGTTTTGAAGTAAAATATTGGGAATACAACACCCAAATGCCATTGAGTCAGCCTCCAATACTCTTCAACTTGTGAAGCCGGGTTACTTATATAAACTTTGCCGGGTTATGATCTTTTGATAATGCTGGGTCATGATTGTTGGCGACGACGGGTCAAACAACTGGACTCCAGCTGACTTTGATAAAAATATTGGGATGAAAATCCATCTGATGTAGAGCCGGTCTTCCAACGCTTCAGCTCCATGAAGAAATGAGACCTAGCTCACTCAAAATTTGATAGGTTAAAAATGTTCTGTTATTTTTTATCTCCATATTACCTGTAGTCCCCAAGCTCCAAGTTTATCCATGATGACTTGGCGCTTTGCAATAATATCTTTGATTGTGTAGCCCCCAAGTGCCAGGTTGTCTTGCCTGCATCAGCCTGGGACTTGTAACTGTCTTATACCTTATAAAGCTTCGGCTGGTGTAGCCCCGAAAGACCGACGCTTCATCGAGTGATGGGCCGGGTCTTTCAATTTGGACCTTATAATCTGCTTGAAGAGCTGAATACTGTAGCCCCCAAGTGTCGGGTCGCATGCCTGCGGTGACTTGGGACTTTAGAAATTTTGATCTGAGTAGTGTAGCCCCCAAGTGCCGGGTTGCATGCCTGTGGTGACATGGGACTTATATCCACTTTTTCCTTTGAAAAATAAAAACATAATATGATGTAGCCCCCAAGTGCCGGGTCGTGTGCCTACAGTGACTTGGGACTGTATGAGAATAACCCATTATAATGCACTTTAGAAGTTCTCTTGAACTGACATTGATCTGATTCGATGAATCCTTGACCGTGATTGTAATATAAACCGGAATGAATTTCCTAGAATAATTCCTTTGTCTATTAAATAAAATCCCTCCTCGCAGTTGCGGTGCAACCCGGCAAATATATGTTTGTGAAATCCTTGAGTGTTTATTATACTACAGAGCACAAGCTGAAGAAATCCAAATAGCTGGTCAATTAAATGACACAACATTATATCTGATAGGGCGGCTCTTCAAGAATAATCAATTTTGCAAGTTGGCTTGAAAAAACCCCAATCATTTAATACTGGTTATGATAAATCATGATGAAGATCCAGCCATGTTGGCTATTAAATATCTATTTGTTCCTATAGAGGTTACGATGTAACCTGGTTTGGTGACTGGCTTTCCGTAGCATAAACAAATATGGATATGCATGTATGATGATGCATGATATGAGGATGCAATGAAGGATGATGTAATGCAATATGCAATGTATGATGCAAGCTTTGTTGTTTTTCAAAAACATAGGCATGTTTGCCCAATCCTCATATGCCGGCTCTCCCATGGCACGTATTCGTCGTTTGAACCTTAATGATGCAGGGTCCTTAAAAAGAGTAACTGTTAAGAGTGCAACGAGCCATATAATGGAGAGGTGCAGTGGGGCATGAGTACCCCTAGGCCCATAAGCTACTTCTCACGTGACGTAAATCCGTCATTTGAACCTTAAACAGTGCAAGGTCTTTAAAATAGTAACTGTTTAAGAGTACGAACGGGCCACAAGGAGAAGAGTCTGTAGCAAATGAGTGAGTTTATCCTCGCTTTCTGTAAGCTGGCCCTCATGTGACAGAAGCCGCCGATTTAACCTTAACCAGTACAGGGTCTGTGTGGAGAGTGACTGTCAAGTATTTTGATCAGCTCAGGGTCTCTAGTCGAGATTAACTGGTAAAAGTTCGGAAGGTCACCTAGAGGAGCAGCAGCAACATACATGCATGTTTAACTCGGCCTTGCGGTGGCTGAAAACCCGATCAAGAGGGTGTGAAAGCTAAACCCGGTGGGTTGGAAGCCCCCAAATGACCTTTTTGATGGAATCAACTTTTGGGTATACAACCCGGCCTTACGATGGCCGAAGAGCTGATCAAGAGGGTGTGTAAGCTAAACCCGGTGGGTTGGAAGCCCCCAAATGACCTTGTTGACGGAGTCAACTTTTGGGTATATAACCCGGCCTTGCGGTGGCTGAAGAGCCAATCAAGAGGGTGTTTAAGCTAAACCTGGTGGGTTGCAAGCCCCCAAATGACCTTGTTGATAGTATCAAATTTTTGCACCATCTTTTAAGCCGCCATCTTGTATGAAGAAACAACAGAAGCCCCCAAGTGAATTTATGATGATCCAATAAATCTGGGCACCCATGTTTAAATGATGCATCATGGCGGCTCGTCCTCTTGGGCAAATTTTAATTCTTCCGCCAATAATGTAGTAGCCCTCGGGATCCGGTTAAGTTCCTTGCAATGACCCGGGGTTCTCATTGAAAACGACCAAATGTTTCGAGCCATGTTTGTATCCCCCGAGTCTTAAGTCGACTCAAAGAGTTGGCTTGAGAGTCTCCACTGAAGGTTGAGGTTGATCGTGGCGGGTTATAGAAGATCCCGTATGAATTGTTTCAATAATCCGATCGATGGTTCGTCCCGGCTGGTTGTTGAAGTTAACCAAACTGCAGTGGCGGCGACTTGTGTGCTTGTTTGTCGGGCGGCTCGTACATGTGAACACCGCACCGATATGTGAATGTAGATTGGACCACAGGGCAGCAATTCAGAACCATCCATTGGGCGACTCGTACTGGTGTATGCGGCCCCTAGCATGTTGATGTAGACGTAGAAGTCAGTTGCGGCGTTTGAAGATGGCGCGGTCACGAGAGACGACCTCGGTGTTGCAAGCTAGTGCGGTCGCGAGAGACAGCCGTGGCATTGTAGGCCGACGCAAATGGTGAGTCGCCCATGGTGTTGGAAACCAGCATGGACGGCGAGTCACCGTGGCGTTGTTAAGCCGGCGCGGTCGGTGAGTCGTCTGCGGTATTTATGAATCGACGCGGATGGTGAATCAACAGTGGTATTGGAGACCGGCGCGGTGTGTTGGCAGTAGTATTGGAGACCGGTGTTGACGCACAAGTTGTCCACGACATTGTAAGTTGGTGTAGATGCGAGAGTCGGCCGCGGCATGGTAAGCCGACATGCACGTCCGAGTCGCCGACGGTGTTGTAAGCCGACAAGGACAGCGATTCGTTGTGGCATGTTGATGAAAACCATACCGCGAGTGCTGCAGCTTGTCGCGTCCATTGGGTAGCTCATATTGGCGAGCACTAGACCGATATGTTGATATAGACCGTGAGTCAGCCGCGATGGTACCGATGTGCTGATGTAGACCAGGCCATGAGGGTGGCGACTCATGCGCGTCCATAGAGCAACACGACACGGACGAAACACCGGTACAGAACAGTGTTGGCGTGCTCTCCACCGCCGTATAATACCACTTTAATAATTATCATGCGTAAAAATATTGCATGCCAAAATAATGTTCTCAAATAAATTAATATGTACTGAAAATAGAAAGGAAAAATAGCAGCTAGTATTTTCTATCGGATGAGCATGGACGAACGAAGGCACGCGAGGACCATATCGGACTTCGGCCATGCTTTAATCGCCCTGATTTCTTTTGGCGAGTTGGCAAAGATTTTTCTTTGTCTCTGCTCCGGGTGCAAATGCCTTGACAGCGAGCGCGAGCGCAGTGGAGCTCGCCGAAAGCGAGGCGGGGCGAGCATGGATGGGCGGCGACTCAGTGTTGGAGGTGAGGCAGCAGCTAGCCAGTGGCGGGGCATGGGAGCTACGGCTGTCTGGAGCAGGGGTGCTCGCAAGCGCTGCAGCTTGCGGCAGCACGGGCAAGCGGGCCATGGACGGTCATAGCGCAGGGGCTGGCGGCTGCGCGGCGAGCAAACACGGTGGTGCGATGCGGCGGCTTGCAGGCGCTATGGCTTGGCGTAGGGGTGTGGCGCCGAGGAACCGGCGTGGGCGCAGGCGCGTGTGCGGGCAGCCATGGCGGCGCTAACACGACTGTGGCGAGATAGCAACTGCGAGAGAGGCTTGGGAGGAGCCCCTCGGACGGGAGCGTCACGAAAGAGGCCGGGGGAGGCCAGGTCGGAGGAAAAAGGATGCGTGCCGGTCCGCCGTGGTTGCGCCTCCGTGCGCATTATCGTTTCTTGCAGCCTCTCAAATGAGGAGCCCGACTTGTACAATAGTATGGTCAAGTGGAGGCAAGGAGCTCTAGGTGAGCGAGCCCTTCCTGCATGAGGAGCACAACGAGGTCGGCATTGGCGGCGCCCTCGTCGCAATGGCTTAGGCCGGCGACTCAGTTGTGGAAGAGTCGGGAACGACAAAATGGCTGAGGCGGCGCGAGCCATGGTGGCAGCGGTAGGCATGGCCGGGCATGGAGGTGGGTGCCGCGGCGGCTCGAGGCGAGTCAAGGCAAGGTTGGCGCAGTGGCGGCGGCTCGAACGCGAGGCAACGGGGGGGGGGGAGGGGGATTCACAGGCGTAGCGAAGGTAGGTGACTCGAAGACGGACACATGAGCAATGGAGGTTTGGCGAGGCTGGCTCGAACCCGACAGGGGAATCAAGTGAAGTGAGGTGGGTCATCCTAAGGGGAGGCGCGACAGTGGCGGGCAGACCCGGCCATGGGACGAGCGGAGCTGGTCACAGGAGAGCTGGCAGGCAGGGCGCGGCAATGCCGAGCCAATGACAGAGCGTGTCAGAGGCCGGCGGGCATGCAGGGGCGAGCCATGGCGAACCGGAGCGGGAGCTCTGCCGGCTTGCGTGGAGGCTGGCACAGAGCAGCCGCTGCTGGGCGCGGGGTGCGCGGCGAAGAAATTAGTACTCCCACGTCTGTATCCTCCTCTACCATGCCCCCCTTTTTTCTTTCTTGGTTTGACCGCTGGAACTGTAGCGTGTACCCATGCAACCTCCTGATGACGTGCAGGCTTCGGGCTTCGGTCACACCCGATAGTTCGTTTTATGTGTGATGACATGGAGCAACACTCATGTGATGAACTTGTATTCGATATGGATCATTCTTGTTGACTCTTCTTCATCTTGAACAACTGCGTGCCTCTCGCTTCCTGAAGAATTCCTTCCAAAAACACAACACCACCGTGCGTGCCCCACGATGAGCGTGAACTATCGTGGATTTGTCACAACAAGATGGCCTCGTGAGAGAACTTAGGTGTGGGGCCATCGCAAGTATGTGGCGGCTTGAGAGGGGTTGGTCAGAATCGAGAGACGCGAGTTTACCCAGGTTTGGCCCCTCCAATGGAGGTAAAAGCCTACGTCCTACTTTGTGTGTATTGATGATGAGGGTGATCTCGATTACAAGGGTGCTAATTGCTACCTCTAATCTCAAGAGCCTCTAATCTGTCTATCTCTAATAGCTTGAAGAAGTTGTCCCTCTTGGGGCGCCTTACCCCTCCTTATATAGGTTGAATGGGTAGGTTAACATGTAGAGTCTTACTGGGAGTAGGATCAGGACTAGTCTCTCTTGAATCCTAATCCGGGTCTTGTTTCCTTTTGTGAGGGAATCCTTTCTCTCCTTGGGCCTTCTCTTGTGAACCGCCCCTCCAGGCCCGTCCACGAGCCGTTTTGCGCGGGCTTGCTCGCTGGGCCCTAGGCCTTGTTGCTCGTCTGACCTGCCTGTCGGGTCACCAATGAATCGCCAAGTCTCGACCGGGTCACCAATAAGTCACCAAGTCTTGGCCGGGTCATACTTCCAGCCGGGATACACCGCGGGGTAATATCCTTGACAGTACGGGTACTTGGACCGATCTATTGCTGCTCTCCTGCAACACTGAGTCCCAGCTTTCCGGTGCTGCCTCACAAGTCCTACATCCATCCGCAATACGGTCCAAAGCAACCGCGCATTTGAAAGCACATTTGCTCCCTTGGTGGTTTTGGTAATTAATAACAACATATATCTCATTGGACTAATGTTTCGACTAAGTACATTTTAGGAAAAGTTCAATGATGGGATGGCTATAGGATTGTGAGGAGACCCAAAGATGCAATGCATAGGATTGGCAAAGCTACAAGCAAGGAGACTCTACATTTCACTTTCTAAGATATAACTTTGAGTCCATAGGAAATGGAATACTATTAAAAGGGGGTGAGGTAATGTTGGTGAGCAAAATGCTCCATGTGCACAAGTGCTAGCTACCAAAAACACCCACAAGACGTCCCACAAATACTCTGTCTAAACCCTACCACACAAAATCGGTACGACCAACTTTTTCCACTCGGCCCAACCGATTTTCATTTTAGACAGAACCGAGCCAAACCCTAGCTTCTCGGAACCACCAAGTTCTATATCGGTCCAACCAATTTTTGGTGACCAACATCCTGGTGTCCCATTTTATAAAATTGGAATTTCTGAGTTTTATGAATCGGTGTCACCGAGTTTGGAAACTGCCCTCGGCCACTCATATCGGTACTACCGAGAATCAAATATCGGTCTCACCGAGATTCATAAAGTTGACGAATTTTGAGCAAATCGGTACGACTGGGTTTTACTTTGGTTTCACCGAGTTGGTCAATAATGGTGTAACGATTAGATAGTTCAAGATGCCTATATATACCCCTCCACTACCACCCACTCACAAGAGAAGCACTCAGAACAGACCCACACTTCCCATATCCAAATTTATGAGAGAGAACCAACCACCTCCCTTGCATTGAGGTCAAGATCATCCACTACAACCATATGGATCTTGATTTCTAGCCTCCCCAAGTTGTTTTCCACCCAATCAATCTCTTCTACCAAGCCAAATCTATGAGATAGTGATTGAGTGTTGAGGAGTCTATCATCTTGAAGCATAAGAGCAAGGAGTTCATCATCACTACAACATTTGTTACCTTTTGGAGGGTGGCACCTCCTAGATTGGTTAGGTGTCAATTGGGAGCCTCCTACTTAGTGTTGTGGAGTTTAACCATGAAGTTCATAAGGGCTAGGAGATCGCCTACTTCGTGAAGATCTATGACGAGTAAGGCTAGTCCTCCGTGGATGTAAGCCATCATGGTATAGACAAGGTTGCTTCTTCGTGGAACCCTTCATGGGTGGATCCCTCCATGGACTCTCGCGACCGTTACCCTCTGTGGGTTGAAGTATCCATAAACCTGGACGTACGATAGCACCACCTATCGGAACCACGGGAAAAATCTTCGTGTCTCCAATTGCGTTTCATCTCTCTAAGCCTACCCTCTACTACATGTGCTTGTCTTTACTTTTCGGCTTCTATACTCTTAGACATGCATGTGTAGGGTGTTCTTGACTTGCTTTCATTGCTAAAATCCATCCACAACTAAAATTGGGAAACTATAGAATTTCATTTGGTCAAGTAGTCTAATCACCCCCCTCTAGTCATACTTTCGATCCTACAAGTGGTAACAGAGCTTTGGTCTCCATTACATTGGTCTCACAACCTAGGAGATTATTTCGTCTAGTGAGGGAAATTATCACCGTTGAGGTCCACACTTTGGTGGTACAATTTTTTTCTAGTTGGAAGCATAAGATGAAAATGCATATTCTTGGTCAACCCCCGCCGTTTGGGCTGTTGTTCGTGTTGGCTTGCAAGGTGATTTCTTTGGTGATGGAAAGGAACCGGATCGTGAAGCGTCTGCAGAAGAATTAAAGATGTTGCAATACAAGGCTCAAGCATGCTACATTCTATTCAACTACATATGCCCCGAAGAATTCAACAAGATCATCCATCTTGAGAATGCCAAGGAAAGTTGGGACACTTTGGTTGATATGCATGAAGGTATCGAATCCGTCAGAGAGTCTAAGTTGGATGTGCTTCAAAGTCAACTTGACAAGTTCAAGATGAAGGATGGTGAAGGAGTCATGAAGATGTACTCTAGGCTAGCTCTCATCACCAATGAGATTGCCGTCTTAGGAAGCGATGAGATGACCGACAAATTCATCATCAAGAAGATACTTAGAGATTTGGATGGGAAGTATGATATCGTGTGCACATTTATCCAAATGATGCCAAACTACAAAGGTCTCAAGCTAACGGAAGTCATTGGTAGGACTATTGCTCATGATATGTCACTCAAAGACAAGGAAGAGCTTCACAACAAGTCAAGCGGTAATTACAAAGCCTCAAGTGACACTCCTGCAACATCAAGCGACAACCTTGTTACCAATGAAGAGATAAGACTCATGGTCAACAAATTAAACAAGTTCTACAAGAGTAGAGGCAAAGAGAGGAACCCCAACTCAAGATATGACGAGAAGCGTTCATCTAGTCGTGACCGGAATTGTTCCAATTGTGGAAGGCCCGGACACTACTCCAATGAGTGCACACCCCCACAAAACAAGGGAAGAGTCACCTATAAGAAAGACCTCAAGAGATGATTTACCTCGAAGAGATAGAAGGAGTAGAGACGGTCGTTATGAATGAAGACCCTCAAGGAGAACTAGAGACTCGAGGAGAAAGACAAGTACACCAAGAGCTACTCACGAAGAAGACATCAAGCTGATGTTGGTGAATGGGTTTCCATCTCCAAATCCGACAACCACTTCGAGAGAAGCTATCAATCTGACTTTGACTATAGTCAAGATGAAGGTATTTCCGGACATGCACTCGTTTCCTCCAACTCCTTCGACATATTTGATTCACCAAATGAAGGGAGTGGAAGTTGCTTCATGGCTAAAGGCCCCAAGGTATCACACCTCGAATACATTGAGTTTAATAGATGAGGATGACCTACTAGGAGATGATGACTTGCTATTTGACAAATCTAGTGATACTAGTCAAAATGAACTTATTAGTAATCACTCTAGCCAAGATAAGTCATGTGATGATGATAAGTTGGAAATAGAGTGACTAACTAAAAACTAAACACTCTTAAGTTAGCCCACGAGTCTACTCTAGAAGATCATAGAGAACTTGTAAGGACTCATGAGAAGCTCCCCTTCGAGAAGCTCAATTTGGAGCAAGAGCATGAATTCCTTAAAGCTATCAATGACGATCTTGAAAACAAGACTCCCTCTTATCTAGCCGAATGACTTGCCTTGTCTACATTCATTCCACAAGTTAAGGCTAAGCAAACTAGTAACAAAGGCAAGAAAGGTTCTTCAACTAGTAGCAATAAAAATGATAAATCCAATGATATTGCTTCTACTACTTCTATTGATTCCACTAGCGATTCTCTTAGCCAAGTTACACTTGAGCAAGAAAATGAACTATTGAAAGGAATTATAGAAAAAGGTATCTACAAAAGTCTTGCCGAATGTAAGCAATTTGAGGAAATTGTACGCAAGCATGGAGGATATCAGAAGAACCATGGCATTGGCTTCTTCAACGCCAATGGAGTTGAATGGGAAGAAGGTTAACACCCCAAGCCCAAGTTTGTTCTTCAAAGGGATAAGTATGAACATCCTCTTCCTAAGGGAACAAAATCTCAAGATGACCTTCCACCACAAGACCACACGCTAAAGGGAAAGGACAAGTTTCAAGTGGAGATTGACTCATATGAAGATGAATCCCAAGCTATGGTCAAGTGGGTTCCTAAGTTTACTACAAGATCAACTTCTACAAGTGCCACTTCAATCCAAGGATTCCCATCTACTTGATGTGGGTCCCCAAGAAGAAGAACTAGAGAAGTTCTTGAGGGGTGACTCCTCCAATGAAATTCACTCACATTCATTATTGACAAGGACTAGTTGCAATCAATATGAACATTATGCAATAGTTCAAGGAGTCGCACATTCCCTCAATAGTAAGCAAGGGACAAGGTAATTAATGAATCCATGGACATCATCATGTATGCTTTGCACTCCATGTCCATAGATATCATTGTATTTGTCTCTTGGTTGGGACTAACCCATGTAGGTGAGGAGAGTAAGAAACAAATAGGATTGGTCCCAACTCAATATGATCTTCATCAACTATGACCATCCAACACTACATCACCCACATGAAGTCTTCTATGGAAAACCCAAGGTTAGTTTATTCCTCTTAGGGGGGATGTCACATCAATGGGGTGCTTTACTTTAAGACTTAAGTTAAAGCATCTCTTAAATTAACAAGCTTCATGTAAAAGTGGAAACACCACTTGTGCCTAAACGATGAGTATGACCTATGATAAAGTATTCTTACTTGGCTTCTAAGTCAATATACTGATATATAGATGACTACGTCATCGCCAAAGTGCTTGATAGATGCTAGAGTGTTTGTGCATGTTTGCCATGGTTTCATTTGACATCTTATTGTGTGAGCATGTTGGTATGCATTTCTTTACTTAGGATATCCAATTGTTGCTATTTGGCTTATGATTTTCTTTTGTCAATTGTATGTACAAAAATGCCTAGGACCCCTCTCTAGCTATCTATGCTTTCTTGTCTCAAGTTCTATTCATGCTACTTCACAAAACTTGAACAAGCATTTCTCGAACCCTCTGTGTGTGGAGCACTCATAGTTCTGTGTCGACAAGAGATGCATTTCGAAACATCTCTATGAATCTCGGTGTAACCAACCCCCAAAACTCGGTTCCACCAAATCACTGAGTTGATCTGGTTTATGATCTCGGTACAACCAATTGGGTATTCTCGGTCTCACCGAATTTCTCTGTCACTTGACAGTTACGAAACTCGGCGGCACCCAAATGTTCTAATCGGGTCACCAATAGTTAGGGGTATTTAATCTGGCAGGCCCGACTTTTGCAATTCAATCGTCAAATGTTTGTTTCTCCAAACCCCGAGATGTCGCACCGGTACCCCTGGTCATCGCCCTTGCTTCCCAGTGTGCCTCCGTTGTTGGGATCATCGCCGTCGTCACCTTTGTGGATTCTTCACCAAGTTAGGGTATGAATCCGACCCCTTTGTGCGCTCCCTTTCCAATTCATGTGCATTAGGGTGTTCTTATCGATAAATCACTGTTTGTAATCTTCCCAATCCACCATAAACTTCATTAAATTAGCAAACGAGAAATTTTTAGGTCTAGCCGTCTGCAAACCGAATCTCATTGACACCGAGTCGCAAAAATCTGTTCTACCTGTTTTGGTTCTAGGGTTCTTGAGGATAGTCTCGATGAAACCGGGCGGCCACTTTCGGTGACACCGAAGCGGCTACTAAGTTTCTGTGAATAAGACAACGAGTCTCGATGGATCCAAAAACTTTGACTCCGTGGTACCGAAATCCCTTTTGCAGAAAGCTAAACTTAAGATTTTTTGTTCAAATTTTGAAAAACTTCTGTGTTCGTGATGCTCAACCCTTCTGCTCATCTATACTCTATTCACACGGTCAGTATGTCAGGTTCAGATGATAGCCAGAATGATTTCAGAGAGCTCAGTGTTGATGATCCAGGCACTAGTCGTGAGGCTAGTTCTTCTTCATCAGAAGATCCATGCACCCCAAGTTCTCATGGGTTGCCCAAGGCTGCTACAAGGGCCATGAAGAAGTTAAACTCAAATGAGGAAGATTCTGTGTTTGTTCCAGAGGAGGTTCTTGCTAAGAAAAAGCAAGACAAAGAAGAGAGCTGCAAAGAAATCTACAACCGGAGGCCACTTTAGGTAAGAGGCTAGTGAGAAAAAGAGTATGCCAGATCTGAAGCTATGTGAGCACCAGAGAGTGCTAGGGCAACCATGACCATTGAGCCCCCAAAGAGGTCATTGCCCATGAAGGCAGGGTGAGAAGAAGAGGAGCAGAAAGAGAATTGTTCATGCTATAGGCAGGCCTACTTCCATGTATGAAGACCTAGCAGAAGCTGAGGAAGAAGAAGAGCCATTTGCCAAGGCTCTGATACGTCTCCGACGTATCTATAATTTTTGATGATGACATGCTATTATATTATCTGTTTTGGATGTTTTATGTGCATTAATATGCTATTTTATATTGTTTTTGTGACTAACCTATTAATCTAGAGCCAAGTGACAGTTTCTGTTTTTTCCTTGTTTTCGAGTTTTGTAGATATGGAATATTAAACGGAGTCCAAACGGAACAAAACCTTCGAAAGGAATTTTTCTGGAAGGAAACAAGTCATCCAAATTTGGAGTGCATGTCAGGGCAGGTGCCAGGGCGCCACAAGCCTGCTAGGCGAGGGCCCCCTTGGCCGCGCCTAGCAGGCTTGTCGCCTCTTGGCAGGTCTCCTAACCCTATTCTTTGGCCTATAAATACCCAAATATTCGCGCAACATCAAAAAGAGCCACACAAATACTTTTCCGCCGCCGGAAGCCTCCGTTCCCAAGAGATCCAATCTTGGAGCCTTTTCCAGTAATCTTGTAACAGCCCGAGACCGATGCTCTAGAAGATTCCCCTTTTATTTACATTCTCGTCTGTGGTTCGTTTGGGTGTTGCATTCATCAGCGCATCATTCACATCATCTACATGGCATCGTCTCTCGTTTTCGAAAACTTGCATTCATTCATAGCTGCCGGTTCTCTCCGTTCGTGTGGTAGACCGTTTCGATTCCAACCACACATGCACACGCCGTAGCATCGATAAAAAAACTTTTTTAAAGCGCGAAAAATATATTCTTGGATTGGGTCAAAACTTGGCGTGCGGTCTTGTTTTATTGTCGGTAGACCGCCTGCCAAATTTCGCCGCACAGAGGTCGTTTGATATCCGTATGGTCAACCGTAGTGGCACCGTATCGGATTATCTGTCGGTCATTTTTGGTGTTTTAAAACTTTGTTGCCGGACCACCTAGCTCCCTCTCTTCTCAGCCACTTAGCCCAGCCTAGCCCCCTCTGCTTTCGGACGTCTGATCAAAATCGAAGGGTCCAAAAACGGAGAATAAACCCCTCTCCTAGGCCTCATTGCTAAATATATTTATGCTCTCCCTGTCATTTTTAGCCAAACCCTAGCTGCCTAGGGATCCGCGCCGCCGCCAGCCGCCTCCCACCTCTCTCCGGCAGCCACTTGGCGCCCTGTCTCCCTCCTCAACTGTCAGGGCCCGCCAGGCCCGAATTGATCTCGCCCACGAAGCACATCCACCCGCCGCCATGAGCCAGCTTGCCCACGAGCTCCCGCAGCACCTTGTGCCAGCTGCTGATGCGCCGCGCCTCCCCGCTTTGGAGACCAGAGCCATCACCGGCGAGTCCCCGTGCCACAACACCTTGCCCGCGTCGCCTGGGCCGGATCCCCACCATCGTTGTTCCTCGTCGGCTGCAGCTGCCGCCTCATCTGCCCCGCCATGGCCGCCCATGAAGCTCCCTGTCACGAGTCCGCCTCACCGTCGACCGAATCTGGCCAAACAATGGAGGAGGCCGCCGTCGCTGCGCAAGATCCGGCGTCCCAGTGGCAGCCGGACCTCATGTGCTCTGTCACCGCCGGCGTCTTCCTTCTCGGCGAGCTCTGCCGCGAGCCCCAGGCGCCACGGGATTGATCGAGCGTGCCTCCGCTCACGTTGACCCGCTTGCATCGGCCAGGTGGGCCTCGTCCACGTGCCAAGCCTGCAGGCCCAGCCGAGCGCCGGCCTCGCCCAGCTCGGCCCACCTCCCGCGACTTACCTCGACCTGGGCTTGGCCCATGGGTGAGACGACCCCCTCGCTTGCATCTATTTGTCGCTCGTGCGCATCATAGCCATCTGTCGCTCATGTCAGTTTCTGACTCTGTTTAGATTCAGCCCGATATGTTTTTTTCACATCTACGAATTAAGATTGGACCCCGAACTTCATGCATATAATAACTCTCAAACTGTGCATCGCATGTAAAAACATTATATATGAAAGATGACTAGAATTTCGAGTAGATTCACAATATCCAACTCTCACATGGATTTAAAATGTCTAAGTTGATGTTTCCATGTAATATGCGTCATGCCATATAAAATGAATTGTTTAATAACTTTTAAACCGTAGCTCCGATGCAAATGATTTATATATTTAACTTGACTAGAAAAACGTGTAGAATATCATGACACACTTTATCTCCATGTTTAATAAATACAAAATTGTGTTAGGACAGATCTGGACCAAATTCATAATTTGCGTATTGGGACGTTTCGGATATGCTATATGTTGCTTCCGGGCCCATTTAAAATGCCTAGATGATATAGTTGTTCATGCTTCACCTCTTGCCATGTCTAACAACATTTAACATTGATGTGTACCAAAACGGGAATGAACTAAGTAATTCAAGCGTGGAGTTTCGTCAATATGAAACTCGTTGCATATTGAGCTTCAATTTAATGTGTAGTAGTTGTTTGATGTGATTTGCCATGCCTTGCATATCTAAACCGGACATGCATCATATTTGTTTGCCCATCATGTCATGCATATATTGTTGTGTGCCGTGTGTTGATTATTCTTCTGGATTGCTCCTTCTCGATAGAGTTCCGAAAGCATTCGGAGTGTGAGGATTCGTTCATCTACTTCACAGACCGTCTTCTTCATGGACTCATTCTTCTTCCAAGTGGGATGTCAGGCAAGATGACCCATTTCCCTGGATACCACTACTATCATTGCTATGGTAGTTGTCCCACTTTTATCGTTATGTCTCGCTACCTACCACTTGTTTGTCAAGCCTCCCAACATTGTCATGAAAAGCCTCTAACCCCTCCACATCCCAGCAAACCTTTGTTTGGCTATGTTACTTCTTGCTCAACCCTTCGTATAGCGTTTCTAGCTGCAGGTGCAATTGCTTCCATGTGACACCATGGACATTATTTTGTTAGCACAATATTATTGCTATTTAATTTAATCCACTTATACCCTGGGTAAAGGGTGGAAGGCTTGGCCTTTTGCTCGGTGTTTTGTTCCACTCTTGCTGCCCTAGTTACTTGTGAACTGGTGTTATGTTCCATCATTGAGCGCTCCTAACATGCTCGGGGTTGTTATGGGGACCCCCTTGATTTTCATTTTAGGATAAAGCTTGCCTGGCAAGGCCCAACATTGGTTCTACATTTGCCTAATAACTAATAAACCTGCATAGGGAGTAATTAACCCGAGGATCTTCAATCAACAACCCGGGCCAGTCCTCCTCATGAGTGTTGGTCCAAAACGGGCTGCCTGCGGGGCCGCCTTAAGGAAACTCGGGGATTGGTTTTTCCTTGTAACTAGACCCATCTGTCGTGTCGTGAGAACGAGATACGCGAATCTTATCGGGTTTGTTGACATGTCGGGTGGCCTTGCTGGATTTTTTTTACCTTCCTCCAACGTCTTGAGTGAGGAATTCCTATTTTTCTTTGGGCTATCTCGAGGTGACGGATTTCCTATGGAATTGCCTAGGAAGATCACGAGATCTGTGGTCGAATTCCCGCTATGTGTGGTTAATTTGTGATGGATGAGTTGGAGCACCCCTGTAGGGTTAAATTCGGAAAGCCGTGCCCGCGGTTATATGGCAAACTTGGATATTTTGTTTAACACCCGGTCATAGTAAACTTCAAGTAAACTCAAATAAATTACACCAACCATGTGCGTAACAGTGACTGTCTCTTCTCGTGAGTCCTTATCCGAGAGAGAACACGGTGGGTTATGTTTGATGTAAGTAGATGTTCAGGATCAGTTAGTGATCATTTCTAGTTCACGTACGTTATGCGTAGACCACCATACTTTACTTTATGTATTCACAAGTTAGCCACTCAAACAAATGCTTAGTCGCTTGCTACAGCCTCACCACTTAACCATACCTCACCCATTAAGCTTTAATAGTCTTAATACCCTTGGAAATGAGATTGCTGAGTCCCTGTGGCTCACAGATTACTTCAACAACAGTTGCAGGTACAGGTAATGCGATGATTTTACGTGAGAGCGATGCTTGTTTGATTTGGAGTTCTTCTTCTTCTTCATCGATCTAGGATGGGTTCCAGGGGGCAGCTTGGGATAGAAAGGACGGATGTCATTTTGTCATTTGTTTTCGTCCGTAGTCAGATCCTGCTCTTCTGTATGATGTTTGAATATGTTGATGTATTGATGTGATATTGATGTAGCTTGTGGCGAGTGTAAGCCAATTCCATATACTCATCTCTTCTGTACACGTACTTGTAATGATATCCATTCTTGCAACACGACGAGATGCACTTCTATCCCTGTCGAGGCCCTCATGCCGAAATAAGGATAGGATCACATCTTGGGCGTCACAAGTTGGTATCAGAGCCTGTATCGACCTAGGAGCCCTCTTGATTGATCGAACTTGGCCAAGTCGAGTCTAGAGAAAAACTATTTTGAGTCTAGTTATATCGGAGAGTAGGATTCTTTTTTACTCCTCTTCTATGTTCTGGTGAGGAATTACGACTTAGGAATTTTGATCCTACCCTCTTCTCACTCAAATTTTTTAGGATCACGCGCATAGTTTGGAAACTATATGATGCCGATGTGACAGAGTTGTGTCTTGGTGCCTCCTGTCTGACTTGATTTCTTCTGGGGAGTTGAGCTCCAGGGTATTCTTGACCCATCGTTATCGTTCAGTTTCCTTAGTATCTCACGACGGAGGATGTTTGAAATTGCTTCAATACTAGTAGCGGCGAGAGGATTCCGGCATCCCCATTACTGGTGGAGAGAGTTCGGATGTACTGCCATTCTTAGTATCGTTGTGTTTTCGAGGGTCCGAGATAGATGAGTTTCCGAGACCTCTGGTTATGTGTTGACGGATGTGTTACATTGGAGCGTTGTATTATTATTAGGAGTTGAGTGATGGATTTTTCTCCTTGTATCCCCAACACCCGATTGCATAACCAAGAATGTTTCAGGAGTTCTTAGGTATGAATTCAAGTAGTTACCTAGGCTATCTTCCAACAGATCATGATGTGAGGTCGGGGTTCAACATCTAGTGGATTCGTTTGTTCACGGTCTTTCTTACAGTAGTTCTCGTTGTGTCTTAAAGAGTCCTTGTAGCTTGCTACGACTCGGGGACGCTTCGTATGTCGTGTGCACTTCCTTCTACATGATGGCTACTATAAGATCGAGCCCGTGTGAACCTTACCACGAAAATATCGAGTGGAATCTCTGTCATGAATTTGTTCTGGCTTGTTTCGTAAGCCCCATCCTTTGTTTTGTTTATTAAATGGCAATTGGAGTTGCTTCGATGTCAAGTGGTGATTTCATATCTTTCCTAAGTGTTCTCATATGTCTGTGGGATTGATAATTCTTTTGATCAATCAAGTTGTCATATCAATTCTTTTTATCCGGTGTGCTTCTCTTCAAGATAATTCTATCCTTTCAATATTAGCAGATCAAACCTCTTATTCTTTCTCGGAGTTCATTTCATCTGTCCCAAGTTTTATTTGTTTTTCCCGCCCTCCTGCCCTTTTTCTTCAATGACTAAATTGAAATCCAAATGCCTTTGTTTTCATTGATGCTTCGGCTATCCTTCTTCTATTTTGTTTTCGGTGATTTCTTGTGGAGATTCTTAGGATTTTCAGTTTCAAGATCTATCCTCATATTCTTTGTTGTTGTGGTTATTCTTATCGAGTGGATTCAATTAAAGATCTCGGTGTTCTTCATATCCTTTTCAATCGCTAAATGCTTCCCCATGTCGGAAATTCTGTCCAAGTATCTCTTGTTTTTCGTCTCTCTCTATTCTATACAGAGTGCTGAAGACATCTCAGAAGATTCGTGTTTGCATTCAATTCCATTCAAAATATACGAGGTTCTCACCTCATTGAGTTTTCATTTCTACCGGTGCAATCTCTCTTCCTAAAAAAATGTTTCAACGGTGATCTCTTTGAGTGGGCCCATAACCCAGACGTGTTTTCCCTAGGATCTTACATGGCTCTTCTAATCTTTCCGGAGATGTTCTCAAGTTCTCTTCTAATATGACGTAAGAATGAATTTCATCTATCATGTGCCTTCTCGAAGATCGCTTCTAAATCATTTTCATCGTTGGCTTAACCTTTCCTTATTCATTATTCCAGAGTGTCACAACAATTCATGATGTTGTTTCTCGTCATCATTCTCTACGTTGAAGGCTGATGGAGTGGTTCTCTTAAATGTTTGCTCATTCTCTTGAAGATTCCTGGTTTCAGCTTCATGCTTTCCTCTTAAATTGTTTCCGATCATGAGAAATTCCTCCCATATCTATCCGAAGAATTTCATATTATTTTCATTTCTCGATCCACCCAAAGGCCATCGTTTCAGAATATTTCTTCATTCTGAGCTTTCAGCTTTCATTCTCAAATTCTTCTCAATTGTTGTTCCTTCGTTCGTATCTCAATTATTTCGGTGCTTTGTTCAAGATTTCTATAGGTGGATCATCATCTCTTCGTTCTCATGTCATGTATCTCCATTCAATTGTAGTATTCCCGTTCATTTTGAATTCCAACTGGTGTTCTTGTTCAAGACTTCTTCAAATTTGTGTTCTATCTCTCTCTTCAATGTTTTCAAGAAGAACAAGTTGTGTGCTAAATCTGTTGCTTCTCATCAATTGAACTTGATGAAGGATAAGCATAACATAATTCTTATTCTTGTTGGTCTACGTGATCTCAATCCTTCTTTCGAAGTTGTTCATGGTATCAAATTCTCAATTCTAAGTTGCTTATCTTTTTCTTTTCAGAGTTCAAGTGGATCAAATATCTCTTTTTGAAGCTTCATCTATATCATACCAAGGTCTCAATCTTGTATTTTGCAACCTTCAACTATTTTTTATCATCCTTTCATTCCGGAATTCTTCCCGATGCTTCTTCATGGTGGTTTGTTAAGGATTTAATTCATCTCGAATTGTTCTTCAAGATTATTGTTGGAGGTGCTAAAGTGTTCTTTATCTTGGATATGTAAGTTGAATTCCTTATCCATTGTCTTTTGGGATGGTGTTATTAAATTCTTGATTATGAGGAGTCTCAAAGGAAAATTTTCAGAATAAGATAAGTAAACCCATCGTCTTTTCTCGAAGTTATCTTGGGTTGGATTTCACCTAAAGCATTTCCTAAGATTTGTTGCTATCATGGTGTCATATATGGTCCAAGTTTCCTCCTTCTCCTCTTGGTGAAAGAAGTTTTGCATATCTTGTTGCCCTCAAGCAATCAATAGTTTCTGTTGTGGCAGGTTGTCACCTCAGAATTTTGAGATGTTTTCCATAAGACCATAACAAGCTATTCTTTTTGTTGTTGATTCTCCATCAACCCTGTTCAACCATGCTTTTCAAATCCAATGGTGGTAGAAGTTGTTATTTTCTTCTCCGTTCCTTTCCTTTGAATGATCTAGTTTCTATTCTTTTCTTTCAGAGGTGTTGTCATGTTGCTCTCTTTCAACCATCATCTAGTTTGATTAAGATCATGTTCTTCCCTTGCTTGTCCATTAACCGGAGTGCTATGAAATCTTTTCTTGATCCTTCTGTCTTATGAAGTTTTTATTCTAATCCAACCGAAGTTTGGTGTCTCTCTTTCAATTTCTTTCCATCATATCAAACTTTGCCTCTCTATCCTATTGAAGTGCTGCCGAAATTTCTTTTGAATTCTTGCTTGTTCCTCATGTCATTTTTCATCTCTTTCTGACCTTCATGTTTCATTGTTTTCACCTGTTTGTTGAAGAAGCAACTAAGTTTACCTCTTGCTCTTTCTCTTCCCCTTCTCATTCTTAGATCTCGGGACGAGATCCTCATGTAGCGGAGGAGAGTTGTAACAGCCCGGGACCGACGCTCCAGAAGATTCCCCTTTTATTTCCATTCTCGTGTGTGTTTTGTTTGGGTGTTGCATTCATCATTGCATCATTCGCATCATCTACATGGCATCGTCTCTTGTTTTCGAAAACTTGCATCCGTTCGTAGATGCCGGTTCTCTCCGTTCGTGTTGTCGACCGTTTCGAGTCCAACCACACATGCACGTGCTCACGGCATCGATAAAAAACTGTTTTAAAGTGTGCACAAAATATTCTCGGATTGGTTCGAAAGTTGGCATGCGGTCTTGTTTTATTGTCGGAAGACCGCCTGCCAAATTTCGTCGCAATCAGAGGTCGTTTGATACCCGTATGGTCAACTGTAGCAGCATCGTATTGGATTATCTGCCAGTCATTTTCAGTGTTTTAAAACTTCGTTGCCGGGCCACCTAGCTCCCTCTCTTCTCAGCTACTTAGCCTAGCCTAGCCCCCCTCCGCTTCCGGACGTCCGATCAAAATCGAACGGTCCAAAAACGGAGAAGAAACCCCTCTCCTAGCCCCCATTGCTATATATATGCCCTTCCTGTCATTTTTAGCCAAAGCCTAGCTGCCTAGGGATCCGTGCCGCCGCCAGCCGCCTCCCACCTCTCTCCCGCAGCCACTTGGCACCCTGTCTCCCTCCTCAGCCGCCAGGGCCCACCAGGCCCAAATTGAGCCCGCCCGCAAAGCCCATCCGCCCGCTGCCGCGAGCCAGCTCGCCAACGAGCTCCCGCGGCCCCTTGTGCCAGCTGCAGATGCGTCACACCTTCCCGCGTTGGAGACCAGAGTCGTAGCTGGTGGGTCCCCGTGCCGCAACTTCTTGCCCGTGTCGCTCGGGCCGGATACCCACCTTCGCCGTTCCGCGTCGGCAGCAGCTACCGCCGCATCTGCCCCGCATGGCCGCCCATGAAGCTCCTTGTCGCGAGTCTGCCTCATTGTCACCTGAATCTGGCCGGACAACGGAGGAGGCCGCCATCTGTGCGCAAGATCCGCCATCCCAGTGGCTGACAGACCTGACGTGCTCCGTTACCGCCGGCGTCTTCCTTCCTGGCGAGCTTTGCCGCCAGCTCCAGGCACCATGGGATCGATCGAGCGTGCCTCTGCTCGCGTTGACCCGCTCGCGTCGGCCAGGTGGGCCTCGTCCACGCGCCAAGCCCGCAGGCCCAGCCGAGCGCCGGCCTCGCCCAGCTCAGCCCACCTCCCGCAATCTACATCAACCTGTGCTTGGCCCATGGGTGAGCCGACCCCCCCCGCTTGCATCTATTTGTCGCTCGTGCGCATCATAGCTATCTATCGCTCATGTCAGTTTCGGGCTCTGTTTAGATTCAACCTGTTTTTTTTCCAGATCTGCGAATTTAGTAATTGATCCAGGACTGCAGTTTTACAGATTGGACCCCGAACTTGATGCATATAATAACTCTCAAACTGTGCATCACATGTAAAAACTTTATGTATGAAAAATGACCAGAATTTCGAGTAGATTCACAATATGCAACTCTCACATGGGTTTAAAATGTCCAAGTTGCTGTTTCCATGTAATATGCGTCATGCCATGTAAAATGAACTGTTTAATAACTTTTAAACCGTAGCTCCGATGCACATGTTTTATATATTTAACTTGACTAGAAAAACGTGTAGAATATCATGCCACACTTTATTTCCTTGTTTAATAAATATAAAATTGTGTTAGGACAGATTTGGACGAAATTCATAATTCGCATATGAGGACATTTCGGATATGCTATATGTTGCTTCCGGGCCCATTTAAAATGCCTACATGATATAGTTGTTCATCCTTCACCTCTTGCCATGTCTACCAACATTTAACATTTATGTGTCCCTAAATGGGAATGTACTAAGTAATTCAAGCATGGAGTTTTGTCAATATGCAACTCGTTGCATATGGAGCTTCAATTTAATGTGTAGTAGTTGTTTGATGTGATTTGCCATGCCTTATATATCTAAACCAGACATGCATCATATTCGTTTGTGCATCATGTCATGCATATATTGTGGTGTGCTGTGTGTTGATTATTGATCCGGATTGTTCCGTCTTGATAGAGTTCCAAAAGCGTTCGGAGTGTGAGGGTTCATTCGTCTACTTCACGTACCGTCTTCTTCAGGGACTCATTCTTCTTCCAAGCGGGATCTCAGGCAAGATGCCCATTTCCCTGGATACCACTACTATCATTGCTATGCTAGTTGTCCCTCTTTTATCATTATGTCTTGCTACCTATCACTTGTTTGTCAAGCCTTCCAACAATGCCATGAAAAGCCTCTAACCCCTCCACATCCCACCAAACCTTTGTTTGGCTACGTTACTGCTTGCGGCATTAGGGGCAGGGCGACGGCGGATTCGGGACTGGGCTGCCCATTCCCGGTGGCGAGGGGCCCCGACGGCGGCTCAGCAAGGAGAACGGCGGCGGTGGCTACCCGCGGAAGAGAAGGAGCAGGGGGTGAGCGAGAGGAAGCATGGGCGAGAAGGAGGGAGAAGGAGAGAGGTCTGGCGGCTGGTTCCGGCGAGGGGCTGTGGCTGCTACTCCGGCGGCTCTCCGACGAGGGGCTGCGGCACGGGGAAGCAACTGCGGCTCGGGAGGTGCTCGGGCAGCCATGGGAGCACGGGAGGAGCTCCGGGAGAGCTCCGATTGGGCCCGGATGGGCTTTCCCGGGCCTCCAGATGGGCTCGGGAGGGCCTGATGGCTGGAGGAGGGGGAGGCTAGGGTTTGTACGGGGAACGAGGGGATTAGGGCTATATATAGGTGTGGCTGAGGTTAGCTAATGCTGTCCATTTTCGGACTGTCGGATGGCGATTCGACGTCCGGAAGCGGAGGCTCGGGGGTTACGGTGACTGTGCAGATGGTCTAGTGGGGAAGAGAGAGAGAATGGCGACCCGTGGCATGAAGTTGAAAACACCGAGAAACGTCCGACGATTACCGATAACCGCACTGCTACGACTGACCGACGGGGCATCAAACGAACTCAGAACGCGACGAAAATCGACGGGCGGTCTACCTAAGCTTTAACAAGACCGCACGTCAAGTTTCAACTCGATCCAAGAATATTTTTGCGCGCGCTTAAAAACGGTTTTATTTTCACGGTGTCGCGGGTGCGTGCGTGTGTGGCTGGTCTCGAAACGGGCAACGGCAAGAAAGAAGAGAACCGGCGTCTATGAACGGATGCAAGTTTTTGAAAACGGGTGACGATGCTATGCAGATGATGCGAATGATGCGATGGTGAATGCGACAACCAGACGAACACATGCCGAGAACGAAAATAAAAGGGGAATCTTCTGGAATCTTCTGGGACGTTGGTCCCGGCTGTCACAATCACCCTTTCCTCCTCAAGGGAAAACCAACGCATTCTCAAGAGGTAGAAAGAAGGATTTCTGGCGCCGTTGCCGGGGAGGAAACATAGCAAGTCAAGACAAGATCTCTCCTGTCAACTTGCCAATTTCTGGCGCCGTTGCGGGGGAGGATATACATCAAGCCTACCAAGTACCCATCACAAACTCATTTCTTGCATTTACATTATTTGCCTTTTGCCTCTAGTTTTCCTCTCGCCCACTTCTAAAACGATTTTCAGAAAATACCAAAAAGAGTTGCCTTTTTATCCGCCCTTCTTCCATTCGCCTTTTTGTTGCTACGTTTTCTTGTGTTGCCATGTGCCTTCTATTTGCTTGCATCTTTGCTTGCTAAAAATCTATTGATATGGATCCTCATCCACTTGCTAATCTTTTCAAAATACCAAATTATGACGAACCAATTGCTAGTGAGTTGAGTGCACTTGATTATCTCTATGAAGTTTTGTTTGAAAATCATGAATCTGAAATTTTTGATGAAGTGTTGAAAGAAGAAATTTGTAAGATGATTCATGATAGTTACTTGAATGAAAAGCATGATTGCCATGTTGTTAGTATGAATTCTCTGAATATCCATGATGCTAATGATATGCAAAACCACAAGCTTGGGGATGCTATGCTTGATGAATATGATATTCTTTGTTCCCCAAGTTTTGATGATGACACGTATACTATAATTGATGATGGAAATAATGCTTTATTTGATAGTTATATTGTGAAATTCCTTCATGATGCTACTGAAAATTATTATGAGGGAGGAACATATGCTTGTAGGAATTTCAATAATATCAAGTTTACTCTTTATGTGTTAAAAGTTTTGAAGTTATGCTTGTTTTGCCTTTCTATGATAGTTGATTCTTGCTCCCATAAATTGTTAGCTCAAAAAATCCCTATGCATAGGAAGTTGTTTAGACTTAAATGTGATCGTCATGAGATTCATGATTCTCTCTTGCATGCTTCAGTTACTACTTTTTATGTGAGGATCATTGAAATCATCATGCCTAGCTAAAAGGCTTTAAAGAAAAGCGCTTGTTGGGAAGCAACCCAATTTTATTTTTGTGTTCTGTTTTTGAGTGTTTCCCACATTATTACTTCTGTAGTAATTGTGCTTTTGTGTTTAAATTAGTGTTTAAGCCAAGTAAAACCTTTGGTGTGATCTATGGTAGTTGTTGATTTGATCTTGCTGAAAAAACCGAAACTTTTGCACTCAGTCCAAGAATTTTCTAATTTTTTAAGAGCGTCGAATTGACCTGAAGTTTTTACACAAGATTTATACATAAAATTTCCCAGGATTTTCTATTTTTTCAGAATTGTTTGATTTACATAAATATACGAAGTTTTCAGTTTGCTACAGACTGTTCTGTTTTTGATAGATTATGTTTTCTTTGAGTTGTTTGCCTATTTTGATGAAGCTATGGGTTGTATCATGTGGTATAAGCCACGGAGAAGATATATTATAGTAGGTATAACACAAATATAAATAAATAATGAGTTCACAACAGTACCTAAAGTGGTGGTTTACTTTCTTATACTAATGGATCTCACGAGTTTTCTGTTAAGTTTTGTGTTGTGAAGTTTTCAAGTTTGGGTAAAGATTTGATGGACTATGGAATAAGAAGTGGCAAGATCCTAAGATTGGGGATTCCCAAGGCACCCCAATTCATATTCAAGGGTTCCAAAGATCCTAAGATTGGGGATGCCCCGGAAGGCATCCCCTCTTTCATCTTCAATCCATCGGTAAATTTACTTGAGGTTATATTTTTATTCACCACATGATATGTGTTTTGCTTGGAGCGTTTTGTATGACATGAGTCTTTGCTTGTTAGTTTGACACAATCATCCTTGCTGCACACATCTTTTGAGAGAGACATGCCGAATCGTGAATTTATTAGAATACTCTATGTGCTTCACTTATATCTTTTGAGTTGGGCAATTTTGCTCTATATGCTTCACTTATATCTTCTGGAGCACGGTTTTGTTTGTGTTTTATAGAAATACGTGAACTCTCGTACCTCACTTATATTATTTGGAGAGTTTCTAAAAAAGCATGGTGATTGGTCTAGGACATAAATTTAGTGCTAATATGATAGGCATCCAAAAGGGATATAATAAAAACTTCCGTATTAAGTGCATTGAGTATTTATGAGAAGTTTGATTCCTTGCATAAAGTTTTGAGATATAAAGATGGTAATGTTAAGAGACATGTTAGGAAGTAAATTGTGATTTGGTAAAAATACTTGTGTAAAGGTTTGTGAATACCGTAGCATGCACGTATGGTGAACCGCTATTTAAGGAAGTCAGAGCATGACTTGTATATAGATTGTCGGCCTTTGTGTGAGGGTCGGGGGCGTGCGATGGTTAACTCCTACAACCCCCCCTAGGAGCATGCGTCTAATGCTTTGCTTAAATGACTAATAGACTTTTGCAATAAGTATGTGAGTTCTTTATGGCTAATGTTGAGTCCATGGATTATACGCACTCTCACCCTTCCAGTTTTGCTAGCCTCTCTATTTACCGTGCAACTCTCGCTGGTATACCGTATACCTTCCTCAAAACAACCACCACATACCTTCCTCAAAACAGCCACCATATACCTTCCTCAAAACAGCCACCATATATCCTTTCTCAAAACAGCCACAATACCTACCTATTATGGTATTTCCATAGCCATTCCGAGATATATTGCCATGCAACTTCCACCATTTGCTTTTATGACATGCACCATCACTTCCATATTGCATATAGAGTCATATTTTGTCATAGGTATCGAGTTGTAATTTTCTCTTGAGTTGTAAGTACATAAATGTGTGAAGATTATCATTATTAGTGCATGTCCCATGTGAGAAAAGGATGATGGAAGCTATGATTCCCTCACAAGTGGGGATGTGATTTCGGACTTTCTAAAAAACAAAAGAGGCCAGTGAAGCCCAAATAAAAAAAATGAATAAAAGAGGCCTTGGATGCCCACACAAAAAAATGAGAGAAAAGAGAGAAGGGACATTGCTACTACCTTTTTCCACACTTGTGCTTCAAAGTAGCACTATGATATTCCTGATGGAGGGTCTCCTATTTTTTCACTTTCATATAGCTAGTGGAATTTTCTTCATGATGCACATCCACTTAGTTTCCTTTTGAGCTTTCATACACTTATAGCTCTAGTGCATCCGTTGCATGGAAATCCCTACTCACTCACATTGATATCTATTGATGGGCATCTCCATAGCCCGTTGTTACGCCTAGTTGATGTGGGACTATCTTCTCCATTTCCTTGACAACCTCCATGATATTCTATTCAACCTATAGTGCTATATCCATGGCTCGTGCTCATGTATTGCATGAGAGTTGAAAAAGTTTAAGAAAATAAAGGTGTGAAAAAATTGCTGAGGAGGGTCGCCTCTTGCTCCGCGAGCTTCTGGCGGCAAAGGCAAAGGACAAGGAGGTGAAGCGCAAGGCCCCCGTGGTACTTGCGGCCGAGCCTGAGGCGAAGCGCAACCGAGGCGAGGAACCACCCTCAAGGGGACGACCGTCCTGCATCTTCCACGGCACCAACTTCCACGACACCATCGACTGCCAGGAATTCAGGATGGTCCGCGATGAGCACTTCGGTCTGCGCCCGGGACGCAATGACCGCGGCTCCGACGTGGTAGAGGCCACAGTAGAGGCTGCTGGGATAGTCGAGAACCGCGCCAGGAGTGGCGAGACTGACCTCGGGAGGACCGCTTGCGCGATCAGACTTGGGAGGACCACTGGAGCGATGACCCTCCGGAGGGGTCACGACGTGGCCAGCCTTGTGAGGTCTGCCCTCGTGAGGCAGGCCTACCCCCATTGCAGCCGCCACCCAGGAGGAAGGAAGAGGACATGCAGGATGACGGGGCTGGGTGCTTCCAAGAGGTCAGGGCGATAACCTATATCCTGGGCGGCGCCCAAGCCCCAACATAAAACCGCATCTTCAAGCAGTTCACTCGAGAGGTCAACGCGACTCTCCCGAAGCCCGAAGCCATGCGTCCTGTCAAGTGGTCCTAGACTATGATCACATTCGACGCGAAGGATCAGCTCTGGTGTTCAACCATGGAGGGCATGCTCCCCATGTTGTGCACGCTGACCATCAGCAATGTCCTTGTCACCAAGACCCTCATCGACAGCGGAGCAGGATTCAACGTCCTCTCCATCGCGACCTTCGAGACACTCCAAGTGCCATATGACTAGTTTATGCTGACCAAGCCGTTCTCAAGAGTCACTGATAGGTCGACTGTCACCATCGGGCAAGTGTGCCTGCTTGTCACCTTCGGCAGGCGCAACAACTATCACACCAAGGTCGTCGTGTTCGACGTCGCCCACATCCTCCTCCCGCACAATGCCACACTTGGGTACCCAGCCCTCGCTAAGTTTATGGTGGTGACTCACCATGGCTACAACGTCCTCAAGATTCCGGGGAGCTGTGGGGACCCCGACTTATAAGTCATGATCACCAAATGTATGTGCACAATGATACCAGAGATCAATGCTCACTGAACACACAGAAACTGAATAACAAGAGTCTTACATCCATTACATACCGTCTGTGCTTAAATATGGCCTTTATGGCCAAGTCTTCATAATCTCGCAGTGGAAATATTCAACCATAGCGTGAACCCATGCCATCTGCCTTAAACCTACATGCATTCTGACAGGGAAGCGTCCTAGTTCGCATGTTCGTCACCAGCGAACTCTTCACCATATTCCTGCTCTTCCATGCCTGGCCAATTAAATAACCAATGGCAAGCCAATGAGCACTTTGAATGTACTCACAAGCAACCCAAATTTTGGAGCAAGGTACAGTAATGCATGATCTAGCACTAAGTAGGTAAGTTTTGCAAAAAGCTAGTTTTGAGTGCAATGACATGATCAAGTAACTTAAGTAAGCATGCATCAACCATAGATAGGTGTTCATAAGAACACGTCACAGTGATCATCATAAGCAGGGGGTTGGATGTCTCATGTTCAACCATCACACCAAGTCCTCAGACTTGTCTCATGTATCGTCTAAACATCTCATGTTCAGTCATCATGCCAAGTCATCCGACTCAACTCAAGTATCATCCTTGTCACCACACACACACACACACCAAGTTTTGAGGAAACATCTGGACGTAGTTTATCATCTACTAGCATCCTATCTAGTCCCACCTGTACAACCCTCATAAGGATGGAATTCAAATGAATTTATTATGAATTGTTCTATTCTCTAGAAAAAGGAAGAAGGAAAATATCTTAACCAAAATGCCAAAATAGTGCACCGGGCGTTGAATAGCCACAGGTCCGGGCCAAGCTTAGCCATGCCTGCGCAGGACCACGCCGAAGGCGTACTCGTCTGAAACTGTTTCCGTCGCTGGGAAGCGTACTTTGGCGAGAAGCACGTCCACTTAACGGGGGGGGGGGGGGGGGCGACCTTAGCTGATTGGCAGGCCCCACTAGCAGGTTCTCCTCCCTCCTCCCGCCAAAGCAGGGGAGGGGTAGAGGAGCTTGATCGAGCCCGTGCCGGTACCCGGTCCCGGTGGCACAACCCGTCCCTGGTGGCGCTCCACCCACCAATGAGCTCGGGGTGGCAATCCGCACCTGCCTGGGCTGTTCCCAGAACCTAGGGAGCTCGGGGTTGCGCGTAGCTTCCTCCGTGGCGGAGGAGGCCGTCGGCCACGGTGGGCACGATGCCAAAATCACCGAGAGGAGGATACAGAGTGAAGACGGGATCTGGAGGCAAGATACGATGCTATTGTGGAGCTTAGAGGCAAGAAGAGAGGCGTGGAAGGTCGAATTCGAGCGAAGCCGAGGCGGAAACCTTGCGGCCATGAGAGGAAGAGAAGAGCTCGGAGGGCAGGAGGGGTTAGGTCCAGGAGGTCCATAGGGAGGGAGAGAGCGAAGGGAGGCAACAGGGTGCTCAGGTACGGGCTTAAGTAGCCCTGCCGAGGCACACCATGGACAAATGTCCGCGGTATTATGAGGATCCTGGATGGACAGGGGAGAGAGGAGGGCCAGGGAGGAGGGGCCCAACCGTCCGGTGTGTCGAGGATGCCGAGGCGACCTCAGGAGACACCACCACAACGCCCAAGGTTGTCAGGTGGCTCGAGATGGGACCCGCTATAGTGCTCGGGCGCACTGTAGCGCGCTCCAGAGCATGGCTTTTGCATGCCATGGCATGTCCCACGCGCCCTGGTCGTGGCCACTCTTGTCCACAAGTGCTAGGGGGTTTCTGGAGATGCTCTGGCACTCTTAGGAAGTAAGGAAGTGGTAGAAAAGAGGGGGTATGGAGGTAGAAAGGGTGCTGCCATGGTGAAAACAGTGAGGGAATTAGGGTTTTACACCTCTAATAATTGAGCACAGGCCATGAGGTTGCTATTGGGGGTAACTAGGGACTAGGTAGAGATGTGCTAAAAAGTAGAGCTCAAGGAGAGCAGTATAAGGGGGTCAAACAAGGCTTTATACATCATAGGCAAAAGTGTTTGATGATGGTTTGGCTAAGAAAATTGGGTTTTCTTGCCATGAGATTTAACAGGATGAAAATATAGTTACAAATAGAGAGGATCAACAAGTTTGAGCTTGATTGAAGAAAGTTCACAATGTAACTTTGTGAAACCCTAGAAATCAACACAATCAGATTTTTGTAGATCTAGGCATGCATGTCACTTCCCACAAAACCACCACTTGGTGTGGTATCATTATTTGCGGTTTAGCATATGCCCACAAAGTTTGGGGTCAAGGGAAGAAACTCCACAATGTAATGTTGTTCAAATTTGGCTTTGGACAGGAATGGTTTTGGAATATTTTGATGAAGAAAATCAATTGGGATTGAGATGAAACTTTGCAAGATCATCACATATGATATGTGTGAGTTTCTGGAATTTTCTTGGAATTTATTGAGAATATTTCTTATAGAAATATTTCAAAACCTTTATTTGGACAGAAAGAGTTTTGAGGGGTTTTGCCCATGATTTTGAACATGACCATGTGTTGAAACTCATATATATGGTAAATATTTTTCCACTGAGTTTCCCTAAATTTTCTCAAATACTTTTAAAGCATCTAAATAATTTTTCCCTATAAAAGACCATTTTTGGCCTTAAGAAAAAGCCTTTAAATAAAATAGTAAAATAATCTTTAAAATTAATATATGGTGGTTTTGGGAAGTCACATATATAAGGTTTCAAATAAATCCTTTGGGGAAAAAGTATCCACCCAATTTGAGGACTTGCAGTTCAAACCTCAACTCACGGGTTTTTGAAAACCTAATTTGAATAAATTCTTTTTGGTCAAAATAATCTTTGATAAAAATAGTTTTGGGTACTATTTACATTGCATGATCATTGGGTTAGAAGTTTGGATCAAGGAAAATAGTTCTTGAGGGTAGGAGGGAGTTTTATGAATATAGAGCACTAGCAAGCAATCAAACAAGCAAGCAAATAACACACAAGTCAAGCATTCAAATGTACTCAAAAAGTTTTAATTGGCCCTAATTTTTGAGTCATGTTAACATAGTCATGAGGCAAGTCACAGGGTGTGACAGACCTACCCCCTTACAAGTATCTTGTCCCCGAGATTCCTAGGCTAGGCGTAGAAAGGAGCGGAAATTCAGAGGTGGGGTAATCTTCACGTTCCATGTTGCTTCTGCTCCGGCGTGGTTTTCCTTCTAGGTCTTGAGGTGCCTGAGGATATGTCTTCAAGTGCATCGTTGACTTCTTCTAAGGATGAACGGGTGTCTTGCAATATGCTAGGCCTGCCTAAAGGTCAAGGGTTTGGTAAACGAGGTTCTGGCAAGGGCCTGGCTTGCGTGTGTATTCCAAAGTCGGAATATGTGGCCAAGTAATGTGTCTGTGTGCTGGTCCTGGGTTCGCTCACATTGTTTAGTGACAGCTAGATGTCTTGCGTTAGAATAGGAGGGTCGAGTCTTGGTGTAGCTTCTTGTCGACGAGGAAGTCCTTGTCTTCCTTAAGGCAGGAGAGCTTCAGTCGTAGTGGTCTTTATTCTCGATAGTGTTGAAGCGCGTCATCATGGGCTTTATGTTGAGACCTTTTTCTTGAGTAAGTAGCCCAGGTAGACTCTTCATTCTTCTTTGGTCGTCTATCCTCGTCGTCGCGGACGTGTGTTTTCAGCGGGTCTTTGAGTGTCTGGTCTACTCATCACTCCGTGGCAAGGTATGTGCTGGGCCTCGTCCCTAAGACTGAGCTTAGAGACTTGATGTCAAAACGGGTTCTACCATCTGAGAAGGTTTCAGTGGGGTTCTAGGTAAGCTGACTATTCAGAGTATAGATCAGCCATCTAATCCCCAAGGTCTGAAGCTTGGCGAGGGGGGGTGAACTACCTTTGACAGGTGGCTTACCATGATCGGGTCATGGTTAACGCCCTAGATTGTCTAAAAAGGGCTGATATGAAGTCATGACAGTCGTCCACTCCATTTCAGGCATCTGAAGGGAGTAGGGATGTCATGCTCATCGTACACCATCAAAGTGGTGGAGTGAGGGGTATTTTCAACTCCTCGGTTCCTTCCTAGTCAGGAACTAATAGGTGCTTGATAAGACAAGGGGCTCTATAATCCCCTTGATGTTCAAGGGCTTCATCGTACTTGGACGTCGATGCTTCTTGATAGTCTATTTGACGTAGCCGGCAGAGGAGCGGTGGCTGACTTCTCTTGCTTCTTCTTCTTCGTCGTGGTTTCTCAACCATAGTGGCTATTCAACTTGCTTGGGCAAGAATGTCTTTGGCTGTAGGGTGGGTGCATCAAGTAGCCCAACCCTTCTCAAGGTGGGGCCTTATACTTGAGAGGAATGGCAATTGGTGTTCCTCGGGCTGGTCCAAACAGGAGTAAGGTGTTCCTCCTCTTATTGGGTAAATAGGTATGTCATCCCGGAGGGTAACAACCTATTCCCCCAAGTATCACATAAACACATTTCTCATGGGATACGTTAGGGGAGTGGGAATTTGTTCCGGAGGGTCACCGGTTCAGGGGTTCATGATCTAACGTAATCTAGTTCTTCGTGTCCACCTTCCTTATGAACAGGACTGGTGGTGGTCGAGGTGGAGTATCGACCATAGCCTAAGGATTTGTAGTCCAAGGCCTATGGTCATAATCCAACCATATTGCGGCTTGGTGAAGCTTAGGGGGTTTCAAGGAGCTTAGGATGTGAGTGAACGTCTACCATCTAATCCTCGAGCACAATTCTTTAGATGCCACTAGTCTTTCCTATTTCTCCAAACAAAACCGTCGTATATCATCAAAGGTATCATCTCACATAGTCAACTTCAACATTACACGTGCTACTCATAACTACAAGGTTTTGAGAGAAGGACCATACCCAAAATATCATATGCATACTATACCTATCTCACATATATCCCTATGTAAAAATCCTAGGGAAGGCATACAAGCTGCTAAGCTTGAACATGACACTATAATCCAAGTGTCCTACTAACCTAACCAAGGTCCAATGTGTTGCATTACTATGCTAAGGAAACACGTAATAAACCACTCCAAGATCTCGTTTCCTTCCTACGAATCCAACTTAATCGATCCACGAATATCATCCACTTTTACATGATCCATTATTTCTACAAATCCAGCATTGATGGTGTCCAACATAATCTCCTCGAGTTCACATAATCCACATATATTTGCAAGGACTATTATTACAGTATATCCACGAACTTCCAACCTCATGACCAACTAAACTCCAAGGTCGAGCTTATATAGATCCCTAAATTATTCCTAACATCCTTCGATTCCTTCTACTTATCGTCCATCGAGAAGCATGGTTTCATGATCAAGATCATTGGACTAAATCCAAATTACTCTGAACCATGCAGTTTCATTGATTCCAAGCACCTATTATATTCACCTATTAAATCCAAGATTTACATCTAGTAAGAATTCCCTACTTGTTACTCCAGTCACTAACATATCACCTTCAATCCACTGTCAACATTACTTGCCAAAGTCAAGTCATTAATCCACCAAAAATTCAGGCTTGTGGTTACAATTGCCCTACTAAATCCAAATTGACTCAAGGGGAATTAAGCTATGCTACTCTATCAACTTGATCCACCAAGTCCACTCACCAACATAAAAGTCTCGTAATCCACCAAAGGGTCTCAACTACTCCCTCAAGAAATCTATTATGGCTAAATCAAATCATTGTCCATAATTCCTATGGTATCAAGGTTCTAGTGCTAGCAAGAATGAAGGATGTGTGTTCACTATGATCATTACCTCCATAATGAACCCATCGCTAAGCAGGGGTTATTGAAGCTCAATAAGTGCTCTGGAAAATCCGTGTATTAAACATGTGATCAGAGGCTTGTGTTGGGGAAGCTTGTGAGGTCTAGGTTGGGCAAGGGAGGGGTTTCCAATCTTGAGGGAAAAGCATAACTCCACAGGGTTGCGTTTTGTTGTGTACGTTGTAGTCAAAGTCTTCGGTGTCAGTTGTTTGTCGAGGCGGGTCCTTGGTGTATCGGTCTTGCTGGTCTTCAGTTGACGAGAGGGGAGAGGGAAAGTAGCATAGAGGAGCATGCCTAAGGGGTTGGTATAGTGCAAGTGCAATCAACAAGTGCCGAAAAGGCCAAACACAAACATCAAGGTAAGGTAGGTGATATAGTCGCACACTTGTTGCCCAGGGCAAAAGTGTGACTTACACCAAAGCACAAACAGGCAAAACAAGCAACACACATCATGGTTCTATCAGAACCATCGTACGGACTCGACTTCGCATGGGGGATACATGGCTCATCCTACCCTAGGGGTTCTTAGACTCAGTAGGCGTGATTGCTTCATGTATTGGAGAGGAGTCCTCTTAGCCTTCTGGGTCTTCCTCAGGTGTCGCTATATCTCTGGTTGTTGTTCATTAAAGCGATCCTAGTTGTGACTGAGGAGTCCTTGATGAGTTTGGGTCTGGTGAGTTGACGATGAAGGTGATTCCTCATGGCTATCGTTGACAGGGTCTTCTGGTCTCTTCGTAACCGTGCCAACGCCTTCTTGTCTTCTTTGATGTTGAGAATTCCAGGTAGGCAACCTTTTATGCAATGCCGTTAACAATGCATGGTAGAGTTGTATCCTGCCGGTTACGTTGACACTATCATCGGCACCAAGAGCGGGGGATGGTGAGAACCGTTTTCCTGCTCACTATAGTGAGGTGGGCCAATGGCGAGGTTCTCATCCACTGGTGGTTACCGATATAACAACGAAAAGGTCATGCTTGCTCTACTAGCGATGCATATCATGACATTGCATGTCTTGTGCCCTGGTCATTGAAGGCCAGGGTGGCATCATCCTGGGGCAGTGTCGAGGGTGTCACTATCATCTAAGTCTTGACATCCCCATCCTTCGAGAAGGTATATTCTGTTGGTAGCTCGTGGTCTAGTGACGCCAACTTGGGTCCATGATATGTCGACAATTGTCTAGCAAGGTGGCTTCCTTCTAGGTTACCCACGAGGATTACAAGGAATCCCGTGGTCAGGGGCACAAGGGTAGTAGCGACCACTTGCAAAGTTTTGAAAAAGTAGACGAGGAGAGTTAAGAGAAAGATGCTGGAAATGCTAAGGCGAAAACCTTTGCTTCCTTTGAAAATTTAGGAGAGGTGAGAAATATAGAGGTTTTGGTAAGTGATTTTGTAGGGTCTGGAAAAATAGTTTTGTCCTAACTAACGTCCATGCTAACTAAGGGCTTCCTACAGTCAGGATGTGTGACAGCCCATGTGCTGTCCCTAACTTTTATGGCATGTATCTTATGTGAACCTTGTTGTCATGAGTTTAATGAAATGAGTTTGCTCCTTGTCATGCCTTGTCTCATGCATTCATACATCATGCATCATATCATTCATGTCATGCTTGCCTTTGTTTTGTGATGTGACCTTGTTGTGATTGGGAGTGATCTTGTGATGTGTGATGTGGTTAGAGTGTGGGTGGTGCAACACTCCTTCTCACCCCCTCATTTTCAAACATGCCTTTAAAAAACCTTTTATTCCCTCTGATATTCTACTTGTTAAATAACTTGGCTATTAGCTCTGTTAAAAAATGTTCTGGTATTTGGCAATATTATCTTGAGTGATTATGTGTTGCTCTCCTTGAGGTTTGTGCCTGGTTTAAATTTGGTTTCAAAGAAACATGCCCCTTTTAATTATTTAAGTGTGAAAAACACTTGCTCTAAAAATCCTCTTCTCATTTTTATAAAGTGGAGGATTTTCTTCTCATCTCAATAGTATTTTTGTTCCTAAAATTTTCCTATCCTTTTCCCCTGGAATAATTGTTTTGCTCTATCCTTTTATAAAATGTTTTAAAAACCTGCTATTTTGTTTCAAGTGAGAGAGAGGCACTGGGTCGGCTCCTCCCCACGCGGCCTAGCCCAGGTAGCCTAGCGGCAGAGCCTTTGCCGTTGCCTCACCGTCAGCCCGCGCCTATTTAGGCCCCCTCGGCATCCGTGCAGACCCCCTAGGGTTCCTTCTTCCTCCTAGCGCCACCGCCGCTCCCCTCTCCCTCCAATTCTTCCTTCTTCTTCCTCCTACTTCTCAGGTAAGTTCAGAGAGGTGAGGTTTGGAGAACCGTCGGTCATCTTCGCCGTTGTCCTAGTGTCTCCGGTGGGTCTCCTCCGTGTTCGAGATGCCGTGGAGGTCGCGGATCGTCCCCGCGCTCCGTTCCCGCCGTTAGTGCGCCGCGGGAGGCTCCAGGGCACCGAGCTTCTTCCTCTTCGTCACTGGTCTTCTTCCTCTTCGTCACCGCCACGTCTCCGCCTCTCCTTCCTCTACGACGTATCCCGGTCATCGTCGCCCTCCCCTCGGTGAGCAGCCGATCCTTGTTGCCCTCTCTTCTTGTCGTAGCCCGTGGTATCGTCGCCGTCGTGTTCGTCGCCGCCGGTCAGAAAGGTGAGCGCTTGAGCTCACCTCCATCCTCCTCATCGTGAGATGAGCAGAGGAATGGGACCCCGTAGTTTTCCCTCTTCGTTTCTGCCCGTTATCGTCGTCGGAGTGCCCGTGAGGTCGCCGGAATCGTCACCACCGTTGTCTGTCGCCGTAGGTGCAGGTTTCTTCAGTTTCGTCAGTTAGCAGGGAGTTAGATAGTACTAGAGGGGTCGATGCCCTCTCTTGTTAAGGTTCGATGCAGTAGCACAGTGGTGCGTGCTCGGGGTTGCAGACCCGTAGGTCTGGTGTTCGATCGCCATACCTTTTTTTATTTTCTTTCCTTTTGTTTTATTTTCTTCTTTTCTGATGTATGTGTATGTGTATGTGTTTGAATACATGTATAGATGTGTTTTTTTCTTTCTTCCCTTTTATGTTTAGATATACATGTGTATGTGAGTGTATGTGTGTGAGTGTGGTGCTACATGCATGTGTATGTGAGTGTATGTGTGTGAGTGTGGTGCTACATGCTTGTGTATGTGCATATATGCACTTGTGCATATATGTGTGCATATGTGTGTGTGTGATGAGAACCCACGCACATAGGTGTGTGTGTGTGTGTGTTCATGAGTGTGGGTGTGTCCATATGCACTTGTGCATATGTGTAGTGTGTGTGTGCATGCTTGTGTAGTGCGTGTGTGTGCCTTGTTGTGTGTGTGTGACAAGTGGGTCCATGCCCCACTTGTCATACCTTACCTATTTTAATGTGTGTTTTGTTGATTTATGGTGATAATTAGATCTTTTCCAATTATAGCTATAATTCCAAATCTGGACATGTTCATTTTTGCACATGAGCATTTAGGGTAACTTTTCACTTATAAGAGAGGATGATGATTTTGCTATGTAGTTTTTGTCATGATGCTCCATGTGACTATATGAGTATGATACATGAATTTGGGGTAGAAAATCTCAGGAACCCACTGGTGGTATTGGTTTGGTCTTTTGAGGAAGTTTGACAAAATGTCATTTTATCTCATAATGCCATTTTGTCATTTTTGCTATGTTCAATCCATGCATGCTATGATGTTTGTGCCAACATGAATATGGTAGTCTTTGATGTGTAGTATGCCATGGTATTTATCTTTGTCATGATCAACTTGCAAACAAGTGGGAACCATGCTCTAAAGTAGCCACTAAAATGTTGCTGTTTTCAACCATGCCAAATATTTCCAAGTCTGGAAATCTGCTATTATTTTTATGCCATGAAGAGTGGTTGCTATCTTTTGATATGTTGTGAATTAGCTCAAGCTCAGTGCTAGTGTTTTGAAGTATATGTTGTCTTATAGCATCCTGTTAATTTTCATGCCATGAGGTGGTCTCTAACTCCATTAGTTTCTGCTGTCAACTTGCTACCAGATTAACTCAGATTCCAGAAAACTATTATTTTCATGAAGTCCCAGATTTCTATTTCATCATGCCAACTTGTGAGCTTCATGCTTATTGATGTGTGCCTCCTTTTGAGATTGTGTAGTTGGTTAAGTTGATTAGCATGGTTATTAGTTTCTTTGAATACCTTGTTTGTGGTTGTAGGATTCGTGTAGCTCAAGTTATTGGCTGTGAATGTTGCTATGTTGCTGTTTTATGGCAGATTGTTTGTTTTATTGTTTTATGACTTGTGGGAGCTATACTCCATGGAATTGCTTGATATTTGGATCTATTGTGGTTGTTTTTTCAGTGCCTAACCAGTGGCTACCTTGAAATGCCAAGGAATAGCCCAGGTCCTTCTTGTCTTGTGTTTTGCCTTCGTATCTTGCCGTGAGCGTAGCGTGAGAACCGTAACTCCGTTTCTTTCGTTCTACATATGCATTTGTATCGTTTTTGCATGATGCATCCATATTTTCCATGTTCATTCATGTCTAACTAACTTAACATAAGGTTCTGTCCAGATTCATTAATAACCAATCCTTTGCATGTGAAACATGACTAGTTAGGATTGCCATGCTAAAACTCTTCACATAAGCATGGAACGTTCTTGCTTGAGCATTGCACCATGGTTGTTTGTTTATTCTTGCTGTTTCTTTTGGGTAGATGCGAACATTGAACCTGAGTACGAAGGGCCAAGCGAGTAGAACTACGAGGATCCCGCTACTTGTTACACTAAAGAACCAACATGCAAGATGATCGTACCCGGATCCCGATACTATTTTCGCTTGCTAGTTGTCTCGTTATTACCGTTACAATTGCGCTACCTACTACTTGAATTTCAGCCTCCTATTTGCCATGATAGCCTCTAACCCTCCACATCCTAGCAAACCTTTGATTGGCTAAGTTACCGCTGCTCAACGCCTCTTATAGTGTTCTAGATGCAGGTACAGGTTGTTCCATGTGATAACATGGATTTTGCATATCACAATATTATCCGTTATTTAATTTAATGCACATATATATATTGGTATTTGTGGAAGGCTTGGACTTTTGCTAGGTGTTTTGTTTCGCTATTACCGCCATAGTTTCTTGTTACCGGTGTTATGTTTCCATACTTTGCGCTCCTAACATGCTGGGGGTTGTTATGGGGATCCCCTTGTTTATTCGGTTAAGATTAAAACTTGTCTGGCAAGACCCAACTTTGGTACTACATTTGCTTAGTAACTTAATAAAATTTGCATAGGGCTTCGCAACCCCATGGATAATTAATCAACCCCTGGGCCAGTGCTCCTCATGAGTGTTGGTCCAAACTAGAGTCGTATGTGGGGCCAACCCGGGGCAACTCGGAAGATTTCTATCAGGCCACTGTATGCTACGCTCATCCGGTCGTGTCCTGAGAAAGAGATATGCGACTCTTTTCGGGTTCGTCGGCACGTCGGGTGGTCTTGCTAGACTTGTTTTACCTTTATCGAGTGTCTTGCGTGAGGAGATCTGACTTTCTTCAGGCTATCTCGAGGTGTTGGAATTCCTTTGGACTTGCCTAGGATGATCACGAGATCCGTGGTCGAGGCTATTCCCGCAGAGTGTGGTTAATTTGTGATGGACTAGTTGGAGCACCCCTGCAGGGTCAAATCTTTCGGAAAGCCGTGCCCGCGGTTATGTGGCAACATGGATATTTGTTTAACACCCGGTTAAAGTTACTTGAAGTAAACTCTAATAAAATGCATGAACTGTGTGAGTAACCGTGATCGTCTCTGCTCGTGAACATGATCCGAGAGAGAACATGGTGGGGTTATGATTGGTGTAACTAAGTGTTCAGGATCTCATAGAGGTCACTCTAGATTCGATCGTTCATCGTAGGCCACATATTTATCTTCATGTTACGTAAGTTTAGCCACCATAAATTCTTAGTGCTGCTGCAAACTAAACACATACCCCAACCCAACCTTTAAGCTTGAATAGTCTCGGTACCAGGGCGCATGATTGCTGAGTCCTTGTGGCTCACAGATTACTACAATAATCCAGGTACAGGTACAGATGAGTTCGTGCAGGATGATCTGACGCAGATCCAGTGGGAGTATGACGAGGAAAGAGGCAGGATGTACGTGATTTATCCGGATGAGTAGAGGACCATGGTCGTGATCTTCGGGACTAGCAAGATAGTGTCATTACATCTGCTTTTATCATTTGTTTTCATCCGTAGCCGGACCCTGTCTTCATATTGCTGTTTGAACTCTTGTGTGGAACTGTAATTTAGTATGTGGCGAGTGTAAGACGACTTATATACTTATTTCTTCTGTAATGTATGATGTAATGATGCTATACTTGCGAACGACAAGATGTGCCCCTATCACTTGCGAGGCTCCCGTGCCTTAATATGGATAGGCATGCATCTTGGGCATGACAGGATGGCTCTGATACCAGCTCTATGGGGACCCCGACTTATAAGTCGTGATCACCGAATGTACATGCATAGTGATCCCAGAGATCAATGCTCACTGAACACACAGAAACTAAATAACAAGAGTCTTACATCCATTACATACCGTGTATGCTCAAACATGGCCTTTATGGCCAAGTCTTCATAATCTTGCAGCGAAAATCTTCAAACATAGCGTGAACCCATGCCATCTGCCTTAAACCTACATGCATTCTGACCGGGAATCGTCCTAGTTCGCATGTTCGTCACCAGCGAACTCTTCACCATATTCCTGCTCTTCCATGCGTAGACAATTAAATAACCAGTGGCAAGCCAATGAGTACTTTGAATGTACTCACAAGCAACCCAAGTTTTGGAGCAAGGTACAATAGTGCATGGTATAGCACTAAGTAGGTGAGTTTTGCAGAAAGCTAGTTTTGAGTGCAATGACATGATCAAGTAACTTAAGTAAGCATGCATCAACCATATATAGGTGTTCATAAGAACACATCACATTCATCATCATAAGAAGGTGGTTGGACGTCTCATATTCAACCATCACACCAAGTCCTCAGACTTGTCTCATTTACCATCTGAACATCTCATGTTCAGTCATCATGCCAAGTTATCCGACTCGACTCAAGTATCATCCTTGTCACCACACCCACACCCACACCCACACACACACACACCAAGTTTTGAGGAAACATCCAGACGTAGTTTAAGAAGGACCTCCAACTGTACATGATCATGGACACGGCTATTCGAATTGTTTTACACTCTGTAGAGGTTGCACACTTTACCCACGAGACTCGGGGAACTTCCGTGTCATCCACGACTCAAGGTATATAACATTCCCGATGTAAGCACCTGAACAATGCCTTTCCCCTGGCGATACTAAACAAAGAGTCCACTCGATTTGTACCCAGCCCACATGATGTACATCACTCGTAGCATCCATGCAGGGACCAATGGTGTGCCCGGTGCCTGTGAAGACAGCGCATGATCGTCCATACCGGCAGGACCCCATATCGAGAGTGACCACGCCACTCCCTCCACTAGTAATGCGGGCTCCTTGCCAGTACCCACCAAAGTTATGAATAGAGCCCCGTCCCATAAGGGGTATCGTGGTTGCGCATGTAATGTTTGGACAGTCAGCAGACCTTAAATCTAATCCGTTTTCGAAAACACACACACTCAATTGCTCTGGTACACCACTTCTCCCTCAAGTGGTTACCCAACTCATCATCATCTCCCTCGGGCATTAGTGGCACCCGATGGGTTTTTCGAAAACTCTTTGAAATCATCTCTTTGTTTCAATCACCATGCATAATCCCGACGCCACTTGCGTGGAATCTACTAGCATCCTATCTACTCCCACCCGCACAACACTCATAAGGATGGTAGGGTCAGGCACGATGCAAGTATCAACGATAAAAGTAAGGGAGGCATTCCACCGAAGTGGTCACCACATCACATGGTCAACAACAAGGAATAAAGTGCTATGTGACATGCATGAAAATGGTTTCTTAACATGGTCAAAGGGCTGCTTGCCTGGCTTAGCAATGTCTTCGAGTTCTTCACACGCTTGTTGTCTACTCCGAGCACTCTGTTTATCTCGTCAACTACCGTCGGTAAACAACCACAATAAGAAACACAACAAACATACAATAAAAGTTCTCTATAAATAGGAAATATATTTTTCTAGGATGTCTTTAGTCATAAGAAAAATGACTAAGGAGGTTCCATTGGATGTGGATAAAAGGGGATTTTTGAATAGTGGAAATGAAGGAATGGACGATCCTATAAGAAGTCTACAGAAAATATTTTGGTAAAAATGAGTGGATGCACCCGACAAATAGGGCACAAATTTAGAAACATTTTGGAAGTCGTTTCACTGGATTTGGAGTTGGCATGATTATTGTAGGGATTTGCAAAGTGGATCATATATGAAGAAATGGTCCATTATTCGACATAGCAGAATAAGTGTTAGGAAAAGTGCTCACATCTTAAGTAGAGATTTTAGATGTACCTAGTATTTTGAATCACTACATTTGGAGCTAAGGTGAGTGTCCTAAGAATTTTACAATGTGGCTCTATAATAAAAGAAATTACCAAAATATTTGGTGGAGGGGAAATTGTCATATGGCAAAAATGTGCACTGCACACCGTTGGATAGATCTTGATTTTAGGGACATCCAGGACGTTGAATCATCCAATTTGGATTCAAATGAATTTATTATGAATTGTTCTATCCTCTGGAAAAAGGAAAATATCTTACCTAAAATGCCAAAATAGTGCACCGCGCATTGAATAGCCATAGGGCCGGCCTAGGCTTAGGCATGCCTGCGCAGGACCACGTCGAATGCGTACTCGTCTGAAACCATTTCTGCTGCTGGGAAGCATACTTTGGCGAGAAGCGCGTCCACTTGACGGGGGGGGGGGGGCTTAGCCACTGACTGGCGGGCCCCACTGGCAGGTTCTCCTCCCTCTCCCGCCAATGCAAGGGAGGGGCAGAGGAGCTCGACCGAGCTAGTGCCGGTGCCCTGTCCCGGCGGCACAAGCCGTCCTCGGCAGTGCTCCCGCCACCGATGAGCTCAGGATAGCGAGCCGCACCTGCCTAGGCTGTTCCCGGACCCTAGGGAGTTCGGGGCTGCGCGCAGCTTCCTCCGTGGCGGAGGAGGCCGTCGGCCACGGTGGGCACGATGCCATAGTCGCCGAGAGGAGGATAAGGAGTGAAGAGGGGGTCTGGCGGAAAGATGCGGTGCTATGGTGGAGCTTAGAGGCGAGAAGAGAGGCGGGGAAGGTCGAATTGGAGTGAGACTGAGGTGGCAACCTTGCGTCCATGAGAGGAAGAGAAGAGCTCGGAGGGCAGGAGGGGTTAGGTCCACGAGGTCCACAGGGGAGGGAGATAGCGCAGGGAGGCAGCAGGGTGCTCAGGTGCGGGCTTAAGTAGCCCTGCCGAGGTGCACCGTGGATGGAGTCCATGGGTGACGCTCGGGCATGCCTGACAGGGGAGAGAGGAGAGCGAGGGAGGAGGGGCCTGACCGTACGGCGTGTCGAGGACGCCGAGGCAACGTCGGGAGACACCACCACGATGCCCAAGGTTGTCGGGTGGCTCGGGATGGGAGCCACTACAGTGCTTGGGCGCACTGTAGCGCGCTCTAGAGCATGGCTTTTGCATGCCATGGCGTGTCCCACGTGCCCTGGTCATGGCCACTCTTGTCTACAAGTGCTTGGGAGTTTCTGGAGATGCTTTGGCACTCTTAGGAAGTAAGGAAGTGGTAGAAGAGAGGGGGTATGGAGGTATAAAGGGTGCAACCATGGTGAAAACAGTGAGGAATTGGGGTTTTACACCTCCAATAATTGAGCACAGGCCATGAGGTTGCTACTGGGGGTAACTAGGGACTAGGTAGAGATGTGCTAAAAAGTAGAGCTCAAGGAGAACAGTATAAGGGGGTCAAACAAGGCTTTATACATCATAGGCAAAAGTGTTTGATGATGGTTTGGACAAGCAAATTGGGTTTGCTTGCCATGAGATTTAATAGGATGAAAATATAGGTACAGATAGAGAGGATCACCAAGTTTGAGCTTGATTGAAGAAAGTTCACAATGTAACTGTGAAACCCTAGAAATTAACGGAATTAGTTTTTTGTAGATCTAGGCATGCATATCAGCTCCCCCAAATCCACCACTTGGTGTGGTATCGTTATTTGGGGTTTAGCATATGCCCACAAAGTTTGGGGTCAAGGGAAGAAACTCCACAATGTAAAGTTGTTCAAATTTGGTTGTGGACAGGAATTGTTTTGGAATATTTTGATGAAGAAAATCAATTGGGATCGAGATGAAACTTTGTAAGATCATCACATATGATATGTGTGAGTTTCTGGAATTTTCTTGGAATTTAGTGAGAATATTTCTTATAGAAATATTTCAAAACCTTGATTTGGATAGAAAGGGTTTTGAGGGGTTTTTCCCATGATTTTGAACATGACCATGTGTTGAAACTCATATATATGGTAAATATATGTCCACTGAGTTTCCCTAAATTTTCTCAAATATTTTTAAAGCTTCTAAATAATTTTTCCCTATAAAAGACCATTTCTGGTCTTAAGAAAAAACCTTTAAATGAAATAGTAAAATAATCTTTAAAACTAATATATGGTGGTTTTGGGAAGTCATATATATAGTAGGTTTCAAATAAAGCCTTTGGAGAAAAAGGATCCACCCAATTTGAGGACTTGCAGTTCAAACCTCAACTCAGGGTTTTTTGAAAACCTAATTTGAATAAATTCTTTTTGGTTAAAGTAAATTTTGATAAAAATAGTTTTGCATACTATTTACATGGCATGATCATTGGGCTAGAAGTTTGGATCAAGGAAAATAGTCCTTGAGGGTAGGAGGGAGTTTTATGAATATAGAGCACTAGCAAGCAATCAAACAAGCAAGCAAATAACACACAAGTCAATCATTCAAATGTACTGAAAAAGGTTTAATTGGCCCTAATTTTTGAGTCATGTTAACTTAGTCATGAGGCAAGTCATAGGGTGTGACAGGAGCAGTGGCGTCATCACCGTCACCTACAAAGAGAAGGACGTTGTTGCTCCCTCGAGCGTGCCTACCGAGCAGCAGCGGCCGAGCACTCGGACAACAAAGGAGACACCCTTCCTCGCGAGAGTGCCCACAGGAAGAAGAAGCATCTCCTCCCCATAGGCCACCAGGGGGCTGGAACCTCCAAGGATTGTGACACAGGCTCAATCCCAAGACCCAGGCCCCTTCCGCCATCGCATAGGAAGGCATGCTTGGCGCCCCCTCGGGTCGGGCTTGGGGGCTCCCGTCCGGGGAGCTGCCGGCCTGACCGGTGAGATGAAAGCGGCACCTGGGCAAAACCTGGATGTGCATTCTAGCGTGCAGCTACCCAAGCCAGGAGCACGATGCGAGGCACCAGGCTCGCGAGAATCCGCCACCAGGGCGATCGTGGAGCTTTAGGAGGTGCAGGCCATGTAGGGCGGGCGCTGCCCTGTGCCGCCCGGTGCAACTGCCATCATCGGCTTAGATGACAATCTGCACGTCTACGTTAGCGCACTCGCAATCAATAGTGTTGTGTCCCAGGGCGTCTTTTGGCCGACGTGTGCCGATCGCGGTGGGGTCTACCCGTGCAACTATGTCCGCATGCCCTTCGGCCTGGCGAACTCAGGCGCCGTGTACCAGTGCCTTGCCCAGGCCATGCTTGCTCCATATCAGGCGAGGCACGGTGAGGAGTTGGAGGAGACGCCCAGACCGAGAAGGGGTCCCGAGCCCTGGGAGGCGACGAGCTCACGAGGATCCCGCTCGCGGAGACAGAAGGCAGGGCTACGTCGACGACTTCAGTTCTTCAGCGGCATGGCCGCCAGGTGATTTTTTGGTTTGTGCGAGGTAAATTTTTTGGTTTACTCTGCTTGAGGGCGCCCATCAGGCCGCATTATCCTCAGGCGACCAGGGTGCACCCCTGTAGTCACCCCATTTGCTCATATTTTAATTACTTTGCATGCATGTGGCCTACTTCCTAACATTTCACCTTGCTTGCACGGATCTTCGCCGACATGAATGTTGCTGCGCCCGAACAAATTATGCCCCCGACCGCCTCGCGAGAGGACTGGAAACGACGTATGTGCTCTGGTCTATCCCTGCATGGTCGCTAAATCCAGTGACTGAGCTCTGTCTGGCAGGCCAGCCCCGTTCACGTCACCTCCTGGGGTCACTGGTGCTTGGCCTTCTCATGCGATGGCCCTTGGAAACACATTCGGCGTACGCTTCTCAAAATTTACAGGACTCTAGATGACGCTCTTCACAAGAAGATTCAGGCACAACCCGCCTTTGAGGTAGGGCCCTCACAAGGCCAAAGCACCCATGTGAGCGCTCACATACACCTCCCAGTTCTATCTTCCAAGCCACGCATACGAACTTAATGGGCTATACACGCCCGTAGCCCCCTAAGGACGCTGAGGGGTTCCTTCCCATGCCCAAGTGGAAGCCCCATGCTCTGCACTGGCGGACGACATGGTCCACCAATGACTATGCCCACACAATGTGGAAGCCCTTATGCTCCACGTTGGGGATAAACAACTGAGGGCGCCCCCACGGCTGCATCCAACCTCAGGAAGGCTCCTCGCGGCCCCATCTTGTTGTATTCCCCTGGAATGTGCATGTGAGGGGACTGCTACCAGTCCAAGCCTGGTACACGCCACCTTCCCAGGTACACAAAACCTGGTCTTCACACGCCCCTCTCAGGAAAAGCCATCGAGGAAAGGTATGGGAGTCCCTCGTATGTCAAGGGGGACTCCCGAGCATCGTGACTCATGAGCCTCACTGGCCCTATAGCCCCTCACACCTTGGAACCGTCCTAGCGATCCAGATGACCCAATGGCGGCTGAGGTATGCGCGGGGCCGGGCCCTGCCGACGCAGAGCTCAAAAGCTCTCAAAATCCCTAAGGAGGACTCTAGAGCTTGTACGTCAAGGTGGACCCCTAAGCATCGTGACTCAAGAGCCTCACTGTCCCTATAGCCCCTCACCCCTTGGAACCGTACTAGTGATTCGGACGACCCAACGATGGCTGAGGTATGCGTGGGGCCGGGACATGCCGACGCAGAACTCAAGGTGTTCGAAACCTTCAAAGCAGTCCCACCTTCTCCATGTTCCCTTCATGAGGGCTGCTCGTACGTCAAGGGGGACTCTTGAGCATCACGACTCAGGAGACTCACTGGCGCTATAGCCCCTCACCCCTTGGAACCGTCCTGGTGATCCGGACGGCCCAGCGGCATCTGAGGTATGCACGAGACCGGGCCTTGCCGACGTAGAGCATCATAACAAGTAAGAAGGAAACAAGGCGAAGAAAAATGACCACATAATTCAATAGTTATTACAAGCATTAAGTGTTTCTAAAATCCAAACAAGTCTAACGCCTCTACGAGGCATGATGAATGTTGCAGGAAGAAGACTAGGAGGAGGAATCAGGAGGAACCGTCGCCGCCACTCGTCTCATCCATCGGTAGCTCGTCGTCGATGTTGCTTACATCGTCTTCTTCGCCGTTAACCCTTGCAGCTTCTAGAGCCGGAGTAACGATGATGCAGGTGAACTTCTTCATTAGCTCTTCCACGGCGCCCTTCATGGCTGCTGCCTCGGCGACATGGACCCCGGGATCGACCGGGCGGATCATGAAGCTGAAGTCAAACCCCAGCTCGCGAAGGTGGAGGTGGCTGAAGATGGGCGTCGCGGCCTCAAAGAAGAGGTCACAACACTCGCTTTCCAAGACCCCCTCCACCTTGACAACGACAACCTCCAGTGCCAAGGCAAGCTTTGAAGAGATCCCCGCGAACCGCTCTCTGGAGCCGCCAGGGGCTCCGTAAACCCATCCCAGCAGAGGGAATGAAGCGCCTAGCGGAGCCGGAGCTGGATGGAGGGGAAGGCACTGAGCTCCGCAGCCGTTTCCTTCTCAGCCGTGACAAGGGCTTCCTCCTTGGTGCCGAGCCGAACCCTCTCCGTAGCAACTTCCTCTGCCTACGTGTCCAGGCGCTGGCGCTCTGCGGCTTGGCTTGACGTCGCCTCGGTGAGCTCGGCCTTACTGGTCTTTAGGTCTTCTTCTCGTTGACGCAGCTGCTCCACAAGCGTGGAATTCTCCTCCTAGAGGACCTTCAGGCAGGCCTCCTCCTATTCACAAAGCTTGGCAGCAGACTCCGCGTCGGCCAGCACTGACTCGCGGGCTTCCTGGGTGACACGGCCTCCTTCTCACTCTTTTCCACGATGGCCTTATCTTGGCCCCAAACCTCCGCGGCAGAGGTGTCAGCCTGGAGCCACCCGAAGAGGATCCCCAAAAGCCCACTCATGCAGTGGTCATTAGCGCTTTCAAGGGCGTCCCAGACCTGACCCAAAACGGAGTAGGCATCACCCAGAGCACTAGGGCCTTGTGGAGCGGGCGTCATGGCCTTGTCCGGAGGAGTTTCCTGGGGGATCGCAGGAGACACCCCCGGGGAGGCCGGAGCACAAGGAACGGGAGGTCCCGAAGGCGGCGCCACGACCACGGGCAAGGTGGACGAGGACGGATCAGCGGACAGCTGGCCCTCGGGACTGGATCCCCTAACAACGGCGCCAATGTGCCCCCAAGGGCAGGAGCGGCTACGCCAATAGGCATCGGGGGCTCAGGGGGCTCCGCAGAAGCGGCCAGGAGGGTCGCCTCGTGAGCCCCATGCTCGCAGCATCAGGCGCCTCAGCAGGCATCGGCAAGGCGACAGGAGCGGGCAATGAAAGCACCCGTGGCTTGACGCTCTCCTTCTTCTTCGTCATCTTCGGCACGGCGACGTTCTTGGGTACCACAAAAAGGAGGAATCAACAGTACGCGAGCTACCGGCAGGCGGCCAAGGTTAGGCGGGACTACTTACTCTTCAACGCCGACCCACTTCCTCTTCCTTTCCACCTCGGTGACGGTAGGTGCGTCCACACCTTTCTCCACGAGGGCGCCGCCATGTGGGGAGGCACTGACACCGTCCGCAGGGATAGCGGCCAGAGGAGCCGGTCCGGCTCCGTGTGGGGACCCCGACTCATAAGTCGCGATCACCGATTGTACGTGCACAGTGATCCCAAAGATCAATGCTCACTGAACAGATAGAAACCGAATAACAAGAGTCTTACATCCGTTACGTACATTTTTAGTCGAATATGGCCCTTAGGGCCAAGTCTTCATATGATTTCAGCGGGAAACTTCAACGATAGCGTTAACCCATGCCATCTGCCTTAACCCTACAGGCATTGTGACTGGGAAGCGTCCTAGCTCGCATGTCCATCACCATGGTAATCTTCATCATAACCTGATCTTTCATGCGTGGCCAATGAAATAACTAGTGGCAAGACAATGAGTACTTTGAATGTACTCGCAAGCAACCCATGTTTGGAACAAGGCAATAACAATGCATGAAATAACACTAAGTAGGTATTTTGCGGAAAGCTAATTTTGAATGCAATGTCATGATCAAGTAGCTATGTGTAAGCGTGCATCAACAGTTGGAAGATATCCATATGAACAAGTTATATATATCATCATAAGCAGGGATTGAACATCTCATGTTCATTCACCACATCAAGTCTTCAGACTTGTCTCAAGTATCATCCTTCTATTTTCTGAACACACACACACCAAGTTTGCGAAAACATCTGGACATAGCACAGGAGTGGTCATCCAACTGTCCTTGACCGCGGACACAACTATTCTAATAGTTTTACACTGCGTAGAGCTTGCACACTTTACCAACAAGACTCGGGGAACTTCCGGGTCATCCACGACTCATGGTACATTACATACCCAAGGTAAGCACCCGAGCAATGCCTTTCCCATGGTGATACTAAACAAAGAATCCACTCGTTGGTGCCATCCCTAATGATATACATCACACGTATCATCCATGAGGGCACGCAATGGTGTGCCCGGTGCCTGTAAAGACAGCGCATGGCCTTCCACTTCTGGGACGACCCCGTCTGAAGAGTGACCACTTCACTCTTGGCACTAGTAATGCGGGCTCCCTGCTAGCACAGACCATAGTAATCAACATAGCCCCATCCCATAAGGGGTATCGTGGTCGTACATGTAAGGTTGGAATAACGGTCACAACTTACACCAATCCATTTTCGAAAACCACACACACTCGCTTGCTCCGGCACACCACTTCTTTCTCAAGTGGTCACCTATCTCATCATCATCTCCCTCAGGCATTAGTGTCACCCGACGGGTTTTTTGAAAAGTCTTTGAAATCATCTCTTTCATTCCATCACTATGCATAATCCCAAACCCACTTGCATAGCATCTACTAGCATCCTATCTACACCCACCCGCATAACCCTCATATGGTGGTAGGGTCATGCATGATGCAAGTGTCAACGACAATAGTATCGGAAGCAACCCACCAAAGTGGTCACTACTCCACATGATCAAGTATAACGAAAGTAAAGTGCTATATGACATGCAATAAAAATGGTCTCTTAACATGGTCAAAGGGCTGCTTGCTTGGCTTAGAAATGTATTCGAGGTTTTCACCCACTTCTCGTCCACTCCGAGCAGTCCATCTACTTTGCCAACTATCCCTGAAAACAACCACAATAAGCAACACAACAAACAGAAAATAAAAGTGCTCGATAAATAGGAGTTTTATTTTTCTTGGACACCTCTGGTCACAAGAAAAATAACCAAGTAGATTTCATTGGATGTGGATCAAGGAGGATTTTTGAATGGTGGAAATGAAGGAATTGATGGTCCTATAAGGTGTCCATAGAAAATGTTTTAACAAAAATGAGTGGGTGAACCTAACAAATATGACATGATTTTAGAAACATGTGGGAAGTGTTTTCACTAGATTTGGAGTTGTGAGGATTTTCCTAGGGATTTGCAAAGTGAGAAAATCATGAAGAAATGGTTCAATAATCCACACAACATGTAAAGTATATGGAAAAATGCTCACATGCTATCTCATGAGTTTAGATACACCTAGGATTTTGATTCACTCTATTTGGAGCTATTATGAATGATCTAGGGATTTTGCTAGGTGGTTCCATAGTACAAGTTATAACAAAAATGTGTGTGGATCAGAACATGCTATATGGAAAAATGTGCAATGCAGAAATTTGGATAGGAAATGACTTTAGGAATATGTAGAAATTTGAATCAACTAAATCGGAGGTCATATGAATTTTCTATGAATTAATTAGTGCCATTGGAAAAGAAAGCGAAAATAAAAAGGAAAAAGGGCTCACCAGGAGGCCAAACTGCGTACAGTGCGCAAGATAGCAAATGGGCCAGCCCATTCGCTTGGCCTGGCAGCTGGGGCGACGCCGAAGGCGTACTCCGCGGAGTACGACTTCTCCGTAGGGAGGTGAAAAGAGGTGGGTGCCTCCACTTAAACAGTGGGGCCCAGGCCTTAGCCACTGACTGGCGGGCCACACTGGCAAGGTCTCCCTCCACCTCTTGCCAGCACAGGGAGGGCGGAGGAGCCCGACCGAGCGCCTGCCGGCGCCCGCCCCGGTGGCTCTGGCCACCTTCAGGGGCGCTACGGCCACCGAAGGGCTCCAGGCGCCCGACCGCATTCGCCTGGTGGCTCCTGGTCCCGGGAAAAACCTAGGTCGAGGGAGGCTTTGCAACGACCGAGGTGACCGATGGCGGCGACACGCATGGTGCAATAGCTGCGTAGGGGGAAGAAATGGTGAGCGGAGCGGGGGGGGGGGTTTGTGGTGGCGCTCGGGTGCTCGGATGCCATCCAGAGAAGAGGAGAGAGGTGGGGCAGCACAAATTCTCCGAGGTCGAGACGACGCCATGGGTTCATGGGAGAAGGAGGAGGGAACAGGATCAAGGGGCCTCAGTCTGGGGAGGTCCAAGGGAATGAGGGAGAGCCAAGGGGGACGAGAGGAGGGCTCGGGAACTGTCTTAAGGACAGGGACGGCCAGAGAGAGCTCGGGTGGCCTCGGATGCTCTCGGGTGAGGAGAGCACGCGCACCAGGGCTATGTCAGAGGCTTGCGAGCATCGGGGAGGGGTGTGGGAGGTCGAGGGTAGATTCCTGACATGCGGGGACATCCTGTTGAGGCCAAACAAGAGCTAACCGACGAGGTCAAGTGACAGAGCGCCGTTCTTGCATGTCAACGACGTGGTCACCATGCTACACTGTGTCCAGAGCAAACTTTTGGTCGGCCAAATATGTCTGGCATTCGAGGCACAAATGAAGGGGAGCACTGGTGAAGTTTGAATGTAAAAGGAGTTGGGTAAGGTTGGTTTCTACTATAGGTAAGTTTGTAGCAGCAACCTTGGGAGTTATATTAGGGGAATGTAATTGAGAGCATTAGGGAAAATACCTTGTCTAGTATTCATGGGGATGGAGGTACTACATGACCACCAATTCTTAGGTCAGGTAGACAAGTTTGCAGGGTAGTTGTAGTTCAAGGCTACAATTGCTACCCTAGACTAAGTTCAGATGGTTTGCTCATATTTTCCACATGAGCATGCCATATTTTGGTGTGCCAAGGTGCACTAGTATGCAAATGAGGTTGTAGAAAAGTTTGGGGAGAATACCTTGAACATAATAGTGGGGGAGGGGAAGAATATGCCTTTCCATGGTAAAATGAGAGGGAAAAGAGGGAGTTACCCCCCCAATAATTGATCAGGGCCCATGGCAAGGTTACTCGAGGTAAATTGGGGTCAGAATATACTGTGGTAAAAATTTGGGGGCAAGGGGAATCTTTTTGGGCCCACTTTGCTTGTCCACAAGTTCATGGCTGATGGTGTTTGATGTTGTCCTAGGGTATCTAGGGGCATCCAATGGCCCTGATATTTACCAAAGGTAAATGGTAAGTCCATTCGGTACTGATCACAAGTTTTGAGATGATTTGAAGAAAGTTGATAATGTAAACTTTGTAATCCCTAGAAATCAATAGAATCAGGTTTCTGTAGATCTAGGTATGCAAAACTATTCTCCTTGATGCACCACTTAGTGTAGCACCATCATTTTGGTAATAGAACATGCCCACAAAGTTTGAGATCAATAGGAGAGAGTTGGTAATGTAGAGTTAATGAAATTTGGATCTAGACAGAGAGGATTTTGGGATAGTTTGATGAACCAAAACAATTGGGTTTGAGATGAAACTTGGCAATATGAACACATATATCATATGTGACAAGCTAGAATATTCCTGGATTTAATTGAGAATATTTCTTATATATTTCAAATGCTAGGAATAGGCAGAAATGGTTTTGAAAGGTTTTATCCAATATTTTGAACATGACCATGTGTTGACACTCTTATATATGGACAATATGTCCACTGAGTTTTCCTAAATTTTCTCAAATATTTGTAAATCATTTAAATAATTTTTCCCTATAAAATACCATTTCTGGCCTTAAGAAAAAGCCTTTAAATAAAATAGTAAAATAATCTTTAAAAATAATATTTGGTGTTTTGGGGAAGTTATATATAGTAGGTTCCAAATAAAGCATTTGGGGAAAAAAGATTCACCCAATTTGGGGACTTGCAATGCAAATCTCAAATCAGCTTTTTTTGAAAACTAATTTAAATAAATGCTTTTTGTCCAAAATAATATTTGATAAAAATATCTTTAAGTCCTATACACATGGCATGATCATTGGACAAGAGTTCTAGATCAAGTAAAAGAGTTTTGAGAGTAGGAGAGAGTTTTATGAATTATAGAGCACTAATAAGCAATCAAACAAGCAAGCAAATAGCACACAAGTCAAGAATTCAAATGCACTCAAAAAGTTTTAATTGGCCCTAATTCTTGAGTCATGTTTACTTAGTCATGGGGCAAAACACAAGGTGTGACACTCCGGACCCATCCACCTCGCCCGCGAGCTGCGATTCAGGCGGGGTCGGGACGGGCGGTTTGATCGTCTTGCTGGTGGAAGCAGGATCCACCCGAGGAGATTCCGCCCCGCACTTCCTGGGAGTCCCGGAGGAGGCAGACCGCATGGTGCGAGGCGTCGGTCCCGGCCCCCAAGCACCTTGGTGGGACGCGGAGAACCTATAGCAGGCGCGTCACTGACATCGTCGTCGTCCTCAAGGTCACGCAAGAGCATGCTCTGAGACGGGGGAGACGCTTCTGATATGTCGTCCTTTGTGTCCTTCTCCTAATCCTCCCTGACCATGGTTTCACCGGTGGACACCATCACCGGGGAGCCAAGGCCCTCGGCTAGGGAGAGTCCCAGTTCAGTTAAGATAGGCATCGCGGCGACCAGGTCAGCCCCGTCGTCGCGGTGGTACAATGGGGCAGAGTCGTCGGGAAAATCTTCGGGGTCGCCGTTGATCAGGATGTTCACAACTCTGCTCAGATCCCCGGAGGACGTTGGAGCAGACAGTAGCGTGAAGTCATCACCGTTGCCCTGGTACTCCCACAAGGGCCTCAAATGTGATTGGAGGGGTTCCAGGCGCTGCTTCAAGAACTCCTTCACTATCATCCCCCTAGTCATCTTCTTGGCATTGATGTCACGAGTAATCCGCTCCAAGACGGGCCTTGCCTGGGGGTCGGAAATCTTCATGGAGCTCAACATGGGGATCTTCTTTGACAGCCCCTCCGGCAGATCCAAGCGGGGGTTGGTGCCCTTCAGATCCATGCAGACCCAGCAGTGCCAGAAGTTCTCCACCTTCTTCTCGGACTTTAAGAGCATGTTACCGCTTTGGATCACGATGAAGGAGACGCATGCCGACCGCTGAGCACCGTTGTGCCTACGCAAGCTGAAGAAATGGCGGAAGAAGACCACCGAAGGATTCATGCCAACGAAGGCCTCGCAGTAGAAGGCGAAGACGGACAAGAGCAGGATGGAGTTGGGTTGAAGATGAATGTCTTGGATCCCATAGTGATCGAGGACGACGGTGAAGAACTTGGAGAAGGGTGTGACAAGCCCGACGAAGACGCGATGGAGAAAGAAAGGATAGGCCGACCTGATCGAGGGCCGCTTCTCCGAGGAGCCTCCCCATATCAAAGTCCGCCTCGACTCATTGGTAGCGTCCGCCATCAACGGAAGCACCAGGGCGAGGTCTCCGTCCTTGGCTAAGGTGGACTCTGATAGCACCAGAGAGATGGGAGCGGAGGCTGAGCTCTAGGCCACTGGCTTCGATTCGCCGGTGGGAGCCATTGGGAAGTTCGCGGGGCCAACGTGTCAGGGAGGAGGACAGAGTGGCACCGGGATCTAGGGAGGTCTCTTCTAAGGCTGGGGATCTGGAAGGAAGAGCAAGTGGGAAGAAGAGGAAAGTAGTAATGACTTAGCTATGGAAGTCAGGCTTTTGTCGATTCAAGCGCTGGCCGAGAAGGCGTTTCACACCCGACACCGACCGCATGACACATGCCAGCCCTGGCCCACATGCGTTTTGGGCCTGCGGCGCTTCGCGTCGCCCTCAATGGCTTCGCCCAGAAGCCGACCCAAGAGCGCCTTGGGCTCGGGGGCTACTGCCGGCATTCCGGGAACGGAGGTATCCAGACCTGCCTGCTTGCGGCCCAGGGCATGGCCCACCTCATCAGCCAGGCTAGGCCTAGCGAGGCCACACTCAAGGAAAGGCCCTTGTGAGGACATGAACTCGCGAGGGAAGGACCGTCAAACCAACAAGGACGGGCCTCTTCAGACCCCCTCCAAAGAGGTGGAGATCTTTATGCAGCACCCGACCTCAGAAGGTCATGGATGACTCATGGAAGGACAGGCAGGCGCCAGCGCATCAGGCGTATAGTTTCCCCTTTGGTGAAAACGGGGACGAGGACAGACGTGGGTTCCCAAAGCGTCCCCCAAAGGTTTCCATTCCGGTGCAACGAGACCACGACCACAAGGCCAACAGGAAGGATGTCATCGCCGAGCCTACCTGTGCATCATCGACAACTACTTTGGAGGCAAAGACCACCTTTCGTCAGGATAAAGATATACTCCTGCCCCCCTTTGAATTTGGCCGTTGTGGGATCCCTTCCTGCCAAAGAGATAAGGGAAGTGGACCCGGGGGTACTGTATATAGAGGATAGGCTACACCTTAGAAGGGGACGAAACAGAGAGACAACCAAAGAGAGGCAACACCACTAGATCCCTCTCGTGAGCGAAAGCATCACTGTACTAATTCAACCACCAACCTCCTTGTGAGGCAATCCACCAAAGCAGGAGTAGGGTATTAAGCTTCGCAGCGGCCCGAACCTGGGTAAATCATTGTGTGCATCTGCTTCCTCGTCATCGTAGTAACTATCGAGTAGCAAACTAGGAAGGGTGAGGCCGCGGGGGATCTTCGCACATGCCCTGTGTTCAAACTTTTGGGGTTTTTGCAGAGCGCGAAATCCAAAAAATTCCTCTGTAGGCTTGCTGGATGATGATGGGTTTGGATGAGATTGATCATGTAATCGAGTTATGTTGATAGCGCTTGATCCCTAGTATGCACTATGTTCTGAGATTGAGTTTGTTACGGCTTTGCTATACTTAATGCTTCGCACTAGGGCCCCAGTGCCATGATTTCAGATCTTAACATATTATTCATGAATATGAGAGTGTTTTAGATTATATCTTGCCAGTTGTATGCACCTATTACATGTCATGATCCGCATACCCCAAGGTGGCAATAATTGGGACTCTTTCTGGTGATTGTCGTAGTTTGAGGAGTTCATGTATTACCATGGGTTAATGCTTTGTTCCGGTTATCAATTAAAAGGAATCCTTAATATCCCTTAGATTTCCTTATGGACCCCGTTGCCACAGGAGGGTAGGACAAAATATGTCATGCAAGTTCTTATTGTAAGCACGTATGACTATATACGGAATACATGCCTACATTACATCGATGAATCGGATCTAGTTCTATGTCGCTCTAGTATGTAACTGTTACATGAGTGATGCCATCTAAATTATTATCCATCATTGTTCCATGGACTAAACTTTTCATATACTTAATCTTGTTGAGTTACTATTGCTGCTACTACTTTTACATTCGCTATAAGATTGTTAATGTTACCGTTACTGTTACTACTACTATTTTGCTATGCTACTGAAACTTTTGCTACAGAGAGATAACCTGGTGTGGTTGAATTGACTACTCAACTGCCAAGACCAATAAATATTCTGTGGCTCCCCTTGTGTCAAATCAACAAATTTGGGTAAAATACTTCCCTTGAAGACTGTTACGATCCTCCATACTTGTGGGTTATCAAGACTGTTTTCTATGCCATTGCCGGGGAGCATAGCTCTATTATTGTGTTTGCGAAGGTTATGCAATTGTCACTATGAGGAAATTGAAAGATACCACGACCAAGAGCATGCCCTCTAAGACGACGGGAGGTAAGGAACTAATATCTAGCTCTGCTTTTGATTCACTTACTGTTTTGAATCAGCTTAGGACACCACCAAATACTGCTCATTCTGATATGTCTCAAGCACTTGATGATGCTACTTCTAACATTATAGATGTTACTAATGCTATGCTTGATGAAACTGAAACTGTGGCACTGAATGAATTACTTCAGAATGCTGAAATTGATGGACACTTTGATTCACCTATTACGCCTAGCTCTCCTAATAGATATGAAATGCCTGATGCACCTGGAGGTTATGTTATGGATGTAGAAATAGCTAGAGACTTCCTTCCTTGTACTGATAGAGATGATTTGAAGAAACTACTATGCAAACTGAAAGAAAAAATCTATGATGGAGAAAATGAAACGTGATCCTAAATTTGCTACTTCTCCTATATATGTTAATGATAAGGATTATGAATTCTCTTTTAATCATGAGTTAATCACTATACTAGAATTTGATCCTTTCCATGGTTATGAAACTGAAACGGTTGTGGCACACCTCACTAAATTAAATGATATTGCCACTTTGTTTCTCATGAGGAAATGATACGCTATTACTACATCCTTAAGCTTTTTTCCTTTCTCGCTAAAAGGTGATGCTAAGAAATGGTTCCTCACTCTTGCACCCGGTTGTGTGTGTAGCCCCCAGGATATGATCTATTACTTTACCGAAAAATATTTTTCCGCTGATAAGAAACAAGCTGCTTTACAGGAAATATTTAACTTTGTGCAAATTGAAGAAGGGAATCTCCCTCAAGCTTGGGGAGGGTTCTCTAGCTACTAAGAGATTTGCCTAGTTATCCTCTTAAGAAAAATGAAATACTTGGTATCTATTATAATAGACTAACCAGTGCTCCTAGGGACTACCTAGATTGTTGTGTTGGTTGTCTTTTCAAGGAAAGAACTATTGGGCAGGCTGAAGAATTATTGGATAATATTTTGTAGAATGCTAATGATTGGACACTTCCTGAACTACTACCGGAACCTATTCAAAAGAAGAGAAGTATCTATTCCTCATTCCAGTAGATATGCAAGAGGCCAAGAAAACTATGAAAGAAAAAGGTATTAAATCTGAAGATGCCAAGAATTTACCATCTATTGAAGAAATACATGGACTCAATATCCACACACAGGTAGTAGAGGTAAATTCTCTTTGTAGATTTGATGAAAGTGATATACCTTATACTAAGACTCCTAGTCAATGCATGGATGAATTTGATAATTATATTGTTAAGCAAGACCATTTTAATAATTATGTAAAGCGTCAATTACAACATAATACTATGATGATAGATCACTTGAGTGACTTAATGTTTAGAATTGCTAATGACGTTAAAGGTCTAAGTAAACTTGCTTTCATGGTTCACACTCAATTATACCAAGTTGCCAAGTCACAAATGATTTGGTTGCTAAAATGAATGATAAAATGAATAATCATGCTGTTAGAGTAATTCCTAGAGGAGGTAGAATGACTCAGGAACCTCTTTAACCTGAAGGTCATCCTAAAAGAATTGAACAAGATTCCTAGATATCTAATGAAGATGCACGTAGTCCAACTAAGAAGAAAAAGAAAAACATGAATGATAGGACTATGCATGCTTCTAATGAACCTGTTATAGAAAAACTTACCGAGAATCATAATGATGTATCTATTTCTAACGCTGAAACACAATCTGGTGATAGACATCCACCTAGTGATAATGATAATGTTCTTAAAGATGCTCCACGAGATAATGATAAGGAAAATGACAATGAGGTAAAAATAGATCCCGCTGAAGATCTTGATAACCCACCTCCTAAGAATAAACATTATGATAATAAATACTTTGTTGCTAGAAATCATGGTAAAGAAAGAGAACCATGGGTCTAGAAATCCACGCCTTTTCCTCATAGTCCTTCTAAGAGTAAGGATGAAAAGATTTTGAGCACTTTGCTGAAATCATTAGACCTATACTTTTGCGCACTTGCTTGACTAATATTTTGAATATGCCTCCATATGCTAAATACATGAAAGATATTATCACTAATAAAATAAAGATACCTGAAACTGAGATTTCCACCATGATTTTTAATTATTCTTTTGATGTCGGAGTGCCTAAGAAGTTGGGAGATCCAGGTATACCCTCAATACCTTGCACCATTAAACAAAGTTATGTTAAAACTGCTTGATGTGATCTAGGAGATGGTGTTAGTGTTATGCATTTCTCCCTAAATAAAAGACATGGTTTGAATAAACTCACACCTACTAGAATATATTTGCAAATGGCTGATAATGCACTGCTATACCTATTGGAATTTATGAGGATGTACCGGTTGTGGTTGCAAATGTTACTATCTTAACGGACTTTCTTATTTTTGAGATCCCTGAGGACGACAACATCTCGATTATCCCTGGTAGACCCTTTTTAAATAATATAGGGGCTGTTATTGATTGCAACAAAAGCAAGGTTACTTTTCATGTCAATGGCAAACAACATACAGTGCACTTTCCGAAGAAACAAGCTTCGATAAATAATATCAATGTTGTTGAGCAAGTAGCCACAATCATTATTGGAGTGTTTAAATCTCCTCTTCCTACTACCGAGAAGAAATATGATATTCTTCTTGTTGGGGATATGCAAATCCCCATCGAGGTAGCTTAGTGCTATATGAAAATTCCTTGGTTTCATGTCAATCGAATATGGTTATTAATAAGACTTTATAAACCTTATTAATGGATCCTTTTTGATAGGCATGTGATCAATGAATGTAGTGAGCACAACTTTGTGTACCCTTAGTTTATTCTTTGTTAGTTTTAGTTTAATATAATAAAATTCCTTGATTATCCTGTTTTTCCGCGTTACCCGTGCAATAAAAATGACCCAAAATAAAAAAGTCTGAAACCGCCACAAATTTTTTACAAGATGTTTTCTAGAATATTAAAAAATATTTGGACCAGAAAACACCTCAGGGGGGCGGGGGTGCACCAGGTGGTGCCAATGTTGGAAATGTGCCCTAGAGGCAATAATAAATTAGTTACTATCGTATTTCCTTGTTCATGATAATCATTTATTATCCATGCAAGAATTGTATTGATCGGAAACTCAGATACATGTGTGGATACATGCACAACACCATGTCCCTAGTAAGCCTCTACTAGACTAGCTCGTTGATTAGAGATGATCAAGGTTTCCTGACCATAGACATGAGTTGTCATCTGATAATGGGATCACATTATTAGAAGAATGATGTGATGGACAAGACCCAACCGTAAGCATAGCTTATGATCGTGTTAGTTTATTGCTACTGGTTTATCCATGTCAAGTATCTGTTCCTATGACCATGAGATCATGCAACTCCCTGACACTCTAGGAATGTCTTGTGTGTATCAAACGTCACAACATAACTGGTGACTATAAAGGTGCTCTACAAGTATCTTCGTGGGTGTCTGTTGGGTTGGCATGGATCGAGATTGGGATTTGTCACTCCGTATGACGAAGAGGTATCTCTAGGCCCACTCGCTAACACAGCATCACAAGAATCTTGCAAGCAATGTGACTAAGGAGTTAGTCACGTGATCTTGTGTTACAGAACGAGTAAAGAGACTTGCCGGTAACGAGATTGAACTAGGTATGGAGATACCGATGATCGAATCTCGGGTAAGTAACATACCGATGGACAAAGGGAACTGCATATGGGATTGTGTGAATCCTTGACATCGTGGTTCGACCGATAAAGATCTTCGTATAGTATGTAGGAACCAATATGGGCATCTAGGTCCTTCTATTGGTTATTGCTCGTAGAGTTGTCTCAGTCATGTGTACAAAGTTCTCGAACCCGCAGGGTGTGCACACTTAATGTTCGGTGATGATTTGGTATTGTTGGGTTATGTATGTTGGTGACCTAAGGTTGTTAGGAGTCCCGAATGATATTCGAATGTCACAAGGAGTTCCAGAATGGTCCGGAGGTAAATATTTATATATGGGAAGTCATATTTTGGCTAGCGGAAAAGTTTCGGGTTTTTCCAGTATTGTACTAGGAAGCTTCTAGAAGGTTCTAGAAACTACCGAAGGAGTTCGGAAGTCCACCAAGGGTTCCACCACGTCCCAAGGGTTTGGATGGGCCGAGGGGAGCCGCCCTGGCCTTATTGGGCCAGGCGCACAAGTCCCTCAAGGCCCATCTAGCTTGGGATAGGTGGAAAGTCCACCTGTTTATGGAAAGGGAGGGAATTGGACTAGGAGTCCAACTCCTCCCCCTTGGATGCGCCCTAGGGCTTGGAGGGGATGATCTCCACGCCCCTCCACCTATATATAGAGGGGAGGGGGTGCCCCAAGAGCACACACGAAGCCCTTAGCGCCCCTCTCTCTCCCTAGATCGGGACAGATCGCGGTTTCGGTTGCGCTAGGCATAGCCCTACCGGGATAGCACCACCACCACTGCCAACACGCCATCGTGTTGTCAGAGAACTCATCTACTACTCCTATCTTGCTCGCTGAATCGAGGAGGTGGAGAATTCATCGAGATGTACGTGTGTTGAACGTGGAGGTGCCGTCCGTTCGGTGCTAGATTAGGACGGATCGTGATTGGATCGCAAGACGGATTGCTAGTTGGATCGTGAAGAGGTTTGACTACATCAACCGCATTTCTTAATGCTTCCTGCTTAGCGATCTACAAGGGTATGTAGATCCACTCTCTCTCATAGTTGTTGATCTCCATATATAGATCTTGGGTGTTCGTAGGAAATTTTTTGTTTCCCATGCAACGTACCCCAACAGTGGTATCATGAGATAGGTGTATGCACATATAACATGCACAAGTGGAACACAAAAGAGTTTGTGGGCATTGATGTTCAAAGTGCTTACCTCCTTAGTCTTATCTTGATTCAACGGTATTGTGGGATGAAGCGGCTTGGACAAATTTTACTTGTCCACGTATGACAGACCGGTTCCATCGACTGACATGCAACTTGTTGCGTAAAGATGGCTGACAGGTGTCTGTCTCTCCCACTTTAGTTGAATCAAATTCGACCGAGGCGATCCTTGTAGAAGGTTAAGAGGCCACTTGAATATCACCGTTGTGGCCTTGCATAGGTAAGAACAGTTCTTACTAGTTGCCCATAGCAGCCACGTAAAACTTGCAACAACAAAGTAGAGGACATGTTGTGATGGATATGGCCAAGACGTGATTTTATATATGTTGATGTATGAGATGATGTTTTGTAATAGTTATCATGACTTGCATCGATGAGTATGGCAAGCGGCAGGAGCCATAGGGTTGTCTTTAACTTATTGTATGATCTGCGTGTCAATCACTAAATGCCATGTATTGATTTTACTTTATCGCTATGCATTAGCAATAGTTGTAGAAGCAATCACTACTACAGAATGGTCCAAACACGGCATATCAATGAGAGACTCTTCGATGAAATTGTGTGCGGTGCATGACTCGCAAACGATATAGTTCAAGCTCCGTCGGTAATGACAAGAAATGCGTGCGAAGGTGGATCCATCAAATACGATTCAGAAAGTAGTTGCTTGTGCGATCTATGACAGATAGTTTGTTCTTATGAATTGTTTGTGATTAGCAAAGATAACAGAAACAGTTAGCAAAACTACATACATGTGTGAAGTATGGCATACAGTTCATTCGAGAGAAACTATGTGCGTTGTTACAGCAGAACACAAACGACTCCGCATAAAACGATATGTGCAATATACATCAAACATGTGAGTAATGAGAATCATGTGCAAACATGAGAAATAACACAGGCATTCAGACCGACAAGCTGTGTGTGTTGTGGGTAGATGGTTGTTGCCAAATAATTGTCAGTGATGGATGAAATCATTACAAACGCTACTTTGGGGAGTGCCATTAGCCTGTATTAATATCGCAGGCGTTTTATGATTTTGACATGTGTGCCTCCATATCAATCCGTCCTCCTCTCCCATGTCTTGTCACCGCGTTGCCTCCTGAGGATTCGAGTGCACACTTCAGTACAACTTTTGGCCACGCGCCCGCTCGATGATCCCGCTCCCGCTCAGAACCGCGCAGGTTCCCGCACACAAAACCGTGCTACGCCTCTAGCTTCTTGGTCTGCTCGGCGAAATCCCCAATGCTTGCCAGCCTGTTATATATACCCTCACGGCCAGCGACTCCACATTGCCTTCATCGCCCTCCCCGTAGCTTGTCTACTTTGCTTCTCCCCCAATCGGCAATGGCATCGACCGTTTGTCCTTGCCCAGCCACTCCGCCAGAGGACAACTCTAGCTGGGAGGCTTCACCGTGTCGGCATGGCAGTCCTCTAAAGCGTTTAGTGCATGTGGAGTACCTAGTGGATGTGCGTATGACACCAACTACACACTCCACCACCGCTACCCAAAGGCAACTGCTATCGGTGGCCGCCGGGGACGCCACCACGCTGGTCGTCGCTGGGGCCGGAAGCCCGCCATTGTCCGTCTTTGCTACGAGCCCACCGTCAGGTAGAAGGCTCATAACCCGCGCCACCACCAAGGCCCAAATATGGGAGGTGGAGTCTACCAAAGCCCCGCCTCCGGGCTTCTACGTCGCAACCCTTGCCCGCTACATCTACTTCCTAGAGAAGGAGGTGGAGCGCCAGGTCGCGCACGCGAAGAAGCTCACTGACGATATGGACGGAGGAGAAGCCGCAATGGCGGCGCGAATGCAGAGATCTATGTAGAGTCTTGTCGCTTTGAGGAGGGGTGTCTTGAGCGCTGAAAGGCAACAATGGCAGGTAACAGACACGTCACCACCAACTCGTCGGCAGGCTCCTCCAGTTGCTCTTACCGAGCACGCTTGATTCTGCTAGAAGTAGTACAAAGCCCCTCCATAGTACTAGTATTTAGGGGTTATTTTGTTCAGTTCATCTAACTATAGATATGGTTGAATTGTACCACATACTTTAATTAGCTAGTATATAGTTGAACTAGCTAATTCAGTACATGGTTGGCAACAATTGGGGAAAAGTTTGTTCGGTTTAGCTGTCGAATTGAACTGTATTGTAAAAAGACTAGTCCTTAATGTATGAATGAAATCCATGTTTAAAGTGAATTTAAGTTGCAAAATTACACCTTAATTGTGATTTTTTTCCTCCGATACTTGTCAAATACCAGTGCTACAATGTTGACAAACGCCAGTGTTACTAGATCGACAGATGCCAATGTATTCGATTTGATACATGGCAATTTACCCAGTATGATAGATGTAAATCTTCCCGGATTGTTTGTACTAGGAACACGTATCATATTCAAGAAAAGTTTACGATGACTCATTGGACCAATCCTTCGCGCTAATATTTTGACTTGGCTTATGGGCGAAGGAAAGATAGATGTTGATCTTCAAACGAGTATTCAACCTGAACCGTTTGTGATGAGTGTTCATTCAGATAAAACTATGATGGTTTTTTGTTTGGTATGTGAATTCAGAGATAAATACTTAGTTCATCAAACCATAGATTTTATTTAGTCAAGATTTCACTTAACATTCATAAAAAAGAGATACAATATAAAGAAAACTAGTTGCGGCGGCGGCGGCCTCCTGCGGCGGCGTTCTCGTGCTCTGGTGCGCAGTTGTACACTTCGTCAACCGAGACCAGAATGTTATGGACATCACAATCAAAGAGTCGATCTTCGGGCAATCGACGGGCGTGGGGCTGGGGGGCGGTGACTAGCAGCGCTGCAAGAAAGTTGTCGACAGTGGTGACCCAATCTGCTGAGGGGGCTGTGACGGGTGCAGGCACATGCATGGGCACGTGCATGGTGGGTGCAGGAGAGCGCAAGGGGTTGGGCACCATTGGCGCAAGCACAAACATTGGGACCAACATGATGTGTGCAAGGGCGCGTATGAGCACGGGGGCAGGAGGAGGCACTGGCGCTTGCACGTACACGAGGTCATGTGGGTCGGCAGGGACGTCCCTGACGCTCGCGGTTTCCAGCACTATGATGATGCTTGGCGACCAGCCCGTTAATGCCACGAGGATGGTTGCTGGTGGGGGCGCAGTGATGGTTGATGGCGAGTGCGTCGGGGAAGCATCCATTGAGGCATGCAACTCTTCCAACGCCATGTCGATGGAGTCCCATTAGTATTTATGTTCTATCTATTCCGGCTTAGTGTCAACTTCACCAAACCGAAAGACTAGTGGCATATGATCCTTCTGCAGCATGGCGTAGGTTGCCGTGAAGGTCTGAAGATGGAGGGGAATGTGAGGCAAAGATATATGGAGGATTGTGAGTGAGTGGGCAATAGAGCCTCCTATTAAACAGCGGCTCGGGCGCCATTGATAGACAAGTTGGAAGCAAGGAGGGCGGATACGAAGGTCAAAGGGCTCGATTCCCGATGAGCCTTCGGTGTACTGCCCACACGCCTCCCGGTGAGCCTGCGCGGCGGATTCCATCTCACATGCCTCCTATCAAATCAAGCAGCTGCTCGCACATCACCTCCTAAGCCCTAGCCAATAAAAGAGTGTGACGCTTACCAGCACGTAAAGGGAAGTAGAGCGGCAATGGTTTGAAAATAATGCAACCGTTTGCGTGGAAACGTGACAGTTCTTTGTTCCAAAAAGCTTTTGTTTGGTATTAATGACACAAAAAATACCACAACATATTTGTGCTATATAATGACGCCATGCCAAATTTCATGAATTTTGTGTGAGTTCTAGATTTACTATAATTTAACTAATGTCCTCAATGTTGTCTCTAAAAGAATATATATATATATATTAAAAAAAATGAGTCTCGCATAGGAAAAGAAAATGCTATGACACGTTTATGTGCCATGTTCATGAAACCATGGCAAGTTTGATGAATCTTCTGACAAGTTTTCGATTTACATGATTTAAAACCCTAGTTTCTCAATGCTTCTGTGGCCAAGCCAAGACCCCGAGGTATTTGAACTTCATTTACATGTATTACATGGGACCTAAAGATGCATGCACACTAATATGGTTTTCAACCCATTTTGATGCACCAGACCTTGTGATTGTAGTTTGGATTTGAATTATGCATATTAAATAATGCATATAAAATTCAATTAACATATAAAAAGGCCAAATGAACCATTTATAATTTCTTGTTTTGGCACTACACCTCTCATTTTGGTATATGTTACCTATAGAAATAGTTCAAGACGAGAAGAGGCAGAGGATGTTGATTCGCCCACGTAAGGTCACACATTTCATATCAAAACAACAAAGCTTCCCATGAGAAGCTATGGTTTGTGAGGGGCTTGTGCCAAAACTTGTCTCAAATTGGACATTATTTTACCATGGCGGAGATGAGACATGGATGTCATGACACCATGCCAAGTTTCATGAATTTTAATACGAGTTTTTGATTTACACATGATTTATAGATCGAGTTTCTCAATGTTTTTGTGGCCGAGCCAAGACCCTGAGATGTTTGAAATTCATTCCCATATCTTACATGGTACCTAAATGTGCATGCACACTTATATGATTTTCAACCCATTTAGATGCGTCGGACCTTCTGATCGTAGTTCAAATTTGAATTATGCATGCTAAATAATGCATATAAAAGTCAATTAATGTATAAAAAGGCCAAACGAACCATGTATAATTTCATATTTTGGCACGACACTCTCATTTTAGTATATGTTGCCTATGGAAATTGTTCAAGACGAGAAGAGGTAGCAGATGTCGATTCGCCCACGTAAGGTGACACATTCCATATCAAAACAACAAAGCTTCACATGATAATTAATCTTTGGTTTGTGCGGGGCATGTGCTAAAACTTGTCCCACATTGGACATTATTTTACCAGGGCACATATGAGACATGCATGTTATGACACCTTGCCAAGTTTCATGTACTTTCTGACTAGTTTTTGATTTACACATGATTTTAAACCCGTGTTTCTCAATGTTTGTATGGCCGAGACAAGACCGCGAGATGTTTGAAATTCACTCCCATATATTGCATGGGATCGTAAATATGCATGTACACTTATACAGTTTTCAACCCATTTTGATGCATTGTACCTTGTGAATGTAGTTCAAATTTCAATTATGCATGTGAAATAATGCATATAAAACTCAAATAATGTATAAAAAGCCCAAACGAACCATCTATAATTTCATATTTTGGAACGAAATTCATTTTGGTATATGTTTCCTCTAGAAATATAGAGTTCAAGACGAGAAGAGGCAGCAGATGTCGATTCGCCCACATAAGGTGATGTGTTCCTTATCGAAACCACACAAGCTAGCTTCCCATGAGTAGTTGAGGTTTGTAAGGTCTTGTGCCAAAAGTTGTCCCAAATCGGAAAATTTATCCTTTGGACACATATGAGCCATGCCATGACACCATGCCTAGTTTCCTGAATTTCTGACGAGTTTTCGATTTATACATGAATGTACAACCAAGTTTCTCAATATATGTAGGCGAGCCAAGACTCCGAGATGTTTGAAATCCATTACCATATCTTGCATGGGGCCCAAAGTAGCCATGGACACTCATATGATTTTTCAACCCATTATGATGCACCGGACCTTCGGATTTTAGTTCAAATTTTAATTATCCACATTGTATGCCTAGAGAACTCAATTAACGTATGAAAATGAGAAAATAAACCTGAATAATTCCATAGTTTAGCAAGACACTCTTACTAGTGTGAGTTACCTCAAACAAAAGTTCATGGTGAGAAGATGAGTGGATGTCCTTTTGCCTACGTAAGGTGATGTTTTCCTTATCGGGACCTCAAAGATTGAAATGAGAAGCTCTGCTTTGAAGGGATGAGACGTCCATTTTGCATCATGCTTTAATATTGATATTTATTGCATTATGGGATGTTATTAAACGTTATGGTATAATACTTATGCCTTTTCTCTCTTATTTTACAAGGTTTACATGAAGAGGGAGAATGCCGACAGCTGGAATTCTGGAATGGAAAAGGAGCAAATCTGAGATACCTATTTTGCATAACTCCAAAAGTCCTGAACATTTACGGAGAATTATTTTGGAATATATAAAAAATAATGGGCTAAACAGATACCAGAGGGGGCACACCAGGAGGTGGCAAGCCAGCCAGGCGCGGCCACCCCCTTGCCGCGCCTAGCAGGCTTGTGACACACCTAGAAGGTCCCCAACACCCAGCTTCTACTATATGAAGGGCTTTGACCTAAAAAAATCAGAAGGAAGCTTTCAGGATGAAGCGCTGCTGTCTCGAGGCGGAACTTGGACATAACCAATCTAGAGCTCCGGTAGGGCTGTTCTGCCGGGGAACTTCCCTCCTGGAGTGGGAAATCGAAGCCATTGTCATCACCAACGATCCTCTCATCGAGAGGGGGGTCAATATCCATCAACATCTTCACCAGTACCATCTCCTCTCCACACCCTACTTAATTGGTACCTGTGGGTTGCTAGTATTGTTGATTACTCCTTGTAGTTGATGCTAGTTGGTTTACTTGGTGGAAGATCATATGTCCAGATCCTTTATGATAATTAATACTCCTCTGATTGTGAACATTAAAATTCTTTGTGAGTAGGTACATTTGTTCCTGAGGACATGGGATAAGTCTTGTTATCAGTAATCATGTGAATTTGGTATTCGTTTGATATTTTGATGAGATGTATGTTGTCTCTCCTCTAGTGGTGTTATGTGAAGGTTGACTACATAACACTTCACCATTATTTGGGCCTAGGGTAAAACATTGGGAAGTAATAAGTAGATGATGGGTTGCTAGAGTGACAGAAGCATAAACTCTAGTTTATGCGTTACTTCATAAGGGGCTTATTTGGATCCATATGTTTCATGCTATGGTTAGATTTATCTTAATTCTTCTTTCGTAGTTGCGGATGCTTGCGAGAGGGGTTAATAATAAGCGGGAGTTTTTTCCAAGTAAGGGTAGCACCCAAGCACCGGTCCACTCACATATCAAATTATCAAACTACTGAACGCAAATCAAATGAGCATGATGAAAGCTAGCTTGACAAACATTCCCATGTGTCCTCGGGAGCGCTTTGCTTTATATAAGAGTTTGTCCAGGCCTGTCCTTTGCTACAAAAAGGATTTCTACCTTGCTGAAGCTTGCTACACTTTTTACTTGTTACTCATTACAAATTATCTTATCACAAATCTATCCGTCATCGATAATTTCAGTGCTTGCAGAGAATACCTTACTAGAAACCGCTTGTCATTTACTTCGGCTCCTCGTTGGGTTTGACAATCTTATTTATCGAAAGGACCATGATAGATTCCCTATACTTGTGGGCAATCAAGAATCTTTTCTGGCATCGTTGCCAGGGAGTGAAGCGCCTTTGATAAGTGGAATCTGGTAAGGAAAAATTGATATAGTGTGCTGAAATTTACTATCACTTGTTACTATGGAAAGTAATCCTTTGAGGGGCATGTTCGGGGTATCTCCACCTAGACCAGAAACACAAAGAGTTGTCCCTCAACCTACTTAACCTACTCAAAATATTAATTATAAAATTCATTCGAGTATGATAGAGAAACTGCTGGCTAATCCTTATGCAGGAGATGGAACACTACATCCTGATTTGCATCTAATCTATGTGGATGAAGTTTGTGGATTATTTAAGCTGGAAAGTCTTCCCGAGGATCACGTCAAGAATAAGATCTTTCCTTTATCTTTGAAGGAGATGGAATTTACATGGTATAGGCTATGTGATGATATTGGATCATGGAGTTACAACCCATTGAAGATGGAATTTCACCAGAAATTCTATCTTATGTATCTAATTCATCGTGATCGGAATTATATCTATAATTTTTGGCCTCATGAAGTAGAAAGAATCTCTCAAGCTTGGGGGAGGCTTCAGTTAATGTTATATTCATGCCCCAACCATGAGCTCCCGAGAGAAACTATTATTCAGAATCTTAATGCTTGGCTTTCTCGTAATGATCAATCCATGCTCGAATCTTGTTGTGCTGGTTCCTATATGAAGAAAGATATTGACTTCAAATGGGATTTATTGGAAAGAATTAAACGCAACTCTGAAGATTGGGAACTTGACGAAGGAAAGGAGTCATGTATGAACCTTAAGTTTGATTGTGTTAAATCCTTCGTAGACACCAATTCTTTTCGTGAATTTAGCACTAAATATGGACTTGACTCTAAGATAGTAGCTTCTTTTTGTGAATATTTTGCTGCTCATGTTGATCTCCCTAAGGAGAAGTGGTTTAAATATCATCCTCCCATTGAAGTGAAAGTAGTTGAACCTATTAAAGTTCAAAAGGAAACTATTACTTATAATGTTGATCATGTTATTCCTGTTGCTTATATTGAAAGACCACCTTTCCCTGTTAGAATAAAGGAACATGCTAAAGCATCAACTATGGTTCGTAAGAGCTGTGCTAGAACACCTACACCCCCTGAGCAAATTAAAGTTAAGACTAGTATTGCTATGGTTAAGGATCTCTTAGTTGATAATATTGATGGGCATGTTATTCAATTTTGTGATGAAGCTGCTAGAATTGCTATACCTAATGCTAAAGATAAACATAGACCCATTGATGGCATGCCAATTGTTTCTGTTAAAATAGGAGATCATTGTTATCATGGCTTATGTGATATGGGTGATAGTGTGAGTGCAGTTCCATTTACCTTATATAAATAGATTATGAAACATATTGCACTAGCTGAGTTAGAGGAAATTGATGTTACAATTAAGGTTGCTAATAGAGATACTATATCACCAGTTGGGATTATTAGAGATGTTGAAGTCTTATGTGGGAAAATAAAATATCCTACTGATTTTCTTGTCCTTGGCTCCCACAAGATGATTTTTGTCCCATTATATTTGGTAGACCCTTCTTGAATACCATTAATGCCAGGATAGATTGCGAGAAGGAAACTGTTACTGTAAGTTTTGGGGATACGTCTCATGATTTTAATTTCTCTAAATTTCGTAGACAACCCCATGATAAAGAATTGTCTGGTAAGGATGAAATTATTGGTCTTGCTTCTGTTGCTGTGCCTCCTACTGATCCCTTAGAACAATATTTGCTGGGCGATTAAAGTGAGATGCGTATGAATGAAAGGAATGAAATAGATAAGATTTTCTTTGATCAACATCCTATTTTGAAACACAACTTCCCTTTTTGAAATACTTGGGGACCCTCCTACAACCAAGGTTGATCCCGTGTATGAGCTTAAACAATTATCGAATACTCTGAAATATGCTTATCTTATGAAAAGAAGATATATCCTGTTATTATTAGTGCTAACCTTTCAGAGCGTGAAGAATAGAGATTATTGAAAACTCTGAGGAGGCACCGTGCTGCTATTGGATATACTCTTGATGATCTTAAGGGCATTAGTCCCACTCTATGTCAGCAAAAAATTAAAATGGAGCCTGATGCTAAACTAGTTGTTGATCACCAATGACGGTTAAATCCTAAAATGAAGGAAGTGGTAAGAAATGAAATATTAAAGCTTCTAGAGGCAGGTATCATTTACCCTATTGCTGATAGTAGATGGGTTAGTCCCTTTCATTGTGTCCCTAAGAAAGGATGTATTATTGTAGTTCCTAATGATAAAAATGAATTGATCCTACAAAGAATTGTTACAGGATATAGAATGGTAATTGATTTTAGGAAATTAAATAAGGCTACTGGAAAAGATCATTACCCTCTACCTTTTATGGATCAAATGCTAGAAAGACTATCCAAGCACACAAATTTCTGCTTTCTAGGTGGTTATTCTGGTTTCTCTCAAATCCCTGTGTCAAAAGAGGACCAAGAGAAGATCACTCTTACCTGCCCTTTGGGTACCCTTGCTTATAGACGTATGCCTTTTGGTTTATGCAATGCACCTGCTACCTTTCAAAGATGTATGACTGTTATATTCTCTGATTTTTGTGAAAGGATTGTTGACGTTTCATGGATGATTTTTCTGTTTACGGAACTTCTTTTGATGATTGTTTGAGCAACCTTGATCGAGTTTGCATAGATGCGAAGAAACTAATCTTGTCTTGAATTGGGAGAAGTGCCACTTTATGGTGAATGAAGGTATTGTCTTGGGACATTAAATTTCCGAAAGAGACATTGAAGTTGATAAAGCTAAAGTTGATGCTATTGAAAAAATGCCGTGTCCTACAGATATTAGAGGTACAAGAAGTTTCCTTGGTCATGATGGTTTGTATAGGAGATTTATTAAAGACTTCTCCAAAATTTCTAGGCCGCTCACTAATCTCTTGCAAAAAGATGTTCCATTCGTTTTTGATGATGATTGTGTAGAAGCTTTTGAAATTCTTAAGAATGCCTTGATTTCCGCGCCTGTTGTTCAACCACCAGATAGGAACCTACCCTTTGAAATCATGTGTGATGCTAGTGATTATGTCGTTGGTGTTGTTCTAGGAAAAAGAGTTGATAATAAATTAAACGATATTCATTATGCTAGCAAAGCTCTAGACAGTGCTCAAAGAAACTATGCTACCACTGAAAAATAATTTTTAGCAGTTGTGTTCGCTTGTGATAAGTTTAGACCCTATATTGTTGATTCTAAAGTAAATGTTGACACTGATCATGCTGTTATTAAATATCTTACGGAAAATAAAGATGCTAAACTTAGACTTATCAGGTGGGTTCTTCTGCTACAAGAATTTGATTTGCATATTGTTGATAGAAAGGGTGCTGATAACCCCGTAGCAGATAACTTGTCTAGGTTAGAAAATGTTCTTGATGACCCACTACCTATTGATGATAGCTTTCATAATGAACAATTACCTGTCATAAATGCTTCTCGTAATGCTCCTTGGTATGCTGATTATGCTAATTACATTGTCGCTAAATTTATACCGCCTAGTTTCACATACGAACAAAAGAAAAAGGTCTTCTATGATTTAAGACATTACTTCTGGGATGACCCACACCTTTATAAAGGAGTAGATGGTGTTATTAGACATTGTGTACCTGAGCATGAACAGGAACAGATCCTACACAAGTTTCATTTTGAGGCCTACGGAGGACACCATGATGGAGATAGGACTGCACATAAGGTACTACAATCTGGTTTTTATTGGCCTACTCTCTTCAAGGATGCTCGTAAGTTTGTATTGTCATGTGATGAATGTCAAAGAATTGGCAATATTAGTAGACGTTAGGAAATGCCTATGATTACTCTCTTATTATTGAACCATTTGATGTTTGGGGTTTTGATTATATGGGACCTTTTCCAACGTCCAACAGGTACACTCATATTTTAGTTGTTGTTGATATATGTTACTAAGTGGGTAGAAGCTATTCCAATTAGTAGTGTTGATCATAACACCTCTATTAAGATGCTTAAAGAAGTTATTTTCCCTAGATTTGGAGTCCCCAGATATTTAATGACTGATGGTGGTTCACATTTTATTCATTGTGCCTTTCATAAATTGCTTGCTAAGTATGATGTTAATCATAGAATTGCATCTTTTTATCATCGTCAGTCTAGTGGTCAAGTTGAATTAAGCAATAGGGAAATCAAATTGATCTTACAAAAGATGGTTAATAGATCTAGGAAGAATTGGTCTAAGAAACTTGACGATGCATTATGGTCTTATAGAACTGCTTACAAGAACCCTATGGGTATGTATCTGTATAAAATGGTTTAAGGTAAGGCACGTCGCTGACCTCTAGAGCTAGAGCATAAAGCTTATTGGGCAATCGAAGAGCTCAAGTATGATTTCAAACTTGCTGGTGAGAAGAGGTTATTTGACATTAGCTCACTTAATGAATGGAGAACCTAGGCCTATGATAATGCCTAGTTGTTTAAAGAGAAAGTTAATAGATGGCACGATAAAAGGATACAAAAGTGTGAATTCAATGTAGGTGACCATGTATTGCTATAAAATTCTTGGTTAAGATTTTTGGTAGGAAAACCTCTCTCTAAATGGGAAGGGCCTTAGATTATCGAGGAAGTATATCGGTCCGGTGCCATCAAGATCAATAACACCGAAGGTGGTAAACGGGCAAAGAATCAAACATTATATCTCAAGTACTCCCATAAATGTTGAAACCAATGTTATTAATACCATAACTTCGGAGGAGTATATTAGGGAGACCTACCAAACATTCTAGACTCTGAAAAGGAATAGGTATGTGGTACGGTAAGTAAACCGACTCCAAAACTTTCCTAATAGCAATTTTATTCAGTTTTGGAATATTTTAAAAATTAGGAAAATCAAAAGTAGTCCGAAAGATGCATGAGGAGGCGACAAGCCTGCTAGGCGCGACCACCCCCCTAGTCGTGCCTAGGGGGCTTGCCACCACCCCGTGCACCCTCCGGACTCCATTTTCTTGTGATACACTCCTTTGGGCCGACAAAAATTCATTATATCATCTCATGAAGGTTTGCACTTTCGTATCACAACAATACCTCATGTTTTCGTTGTGAGCTGTTTCTGCAGCAGATTTAGAGCAAGATGCCATCCCAAGAGTCTGATGGGCGAGAGATATATCACATTTTCTTGCCAATCCCAATCTCTATGGGGACCTAGATCCTTATGGCTTATTCTTCGAGGAGGAACCAGAAGACAAGTATAGGGAGGAAAGCTTAGATGAAGAGGAGACTCATCTGCCTCAATTGGGAGATATACACGCGGAGTTCAGGAAATCAAGCCTCCCAAACACAAGAAGAAAACCCAAAGTTCCATTTATCGCTTCTCGTTTTCTATAGGAGAGCAAGGAAGAATTATGTCAAACGATATTGAAGCTCGAGCAGGAAGTAGATAACCTGAGGGAACAAAAATTTATGCTTAAGAGGAAACTAGAAAAGCTTCCAACCTCATCAATTACTCCACCACCATCACCTCCAAAGAAGGACATCTAAGCACATGGGTATGGGAACTCCCCTTTGGCTTGTGCCAAGCTTGGGGGAGGTGCCACGGTGTCATATCACCATCACACCCTTTCTCCCGTTTCATTTTCTTGTTTTTCTTAGTTTGATCCTTTTTGATTTTGTTTTGATCTAGTAGAATAAAGATTTAGTATGATCTAGCTTTTAGTTTTTGCTTTCTGCTCCCATTATGTAAGCAAGTCTGGGAGTTATATAATAAGAATTAGTTTTGATGTGAGGGCTTTGCTAGCTTACTATGCTATTGAGAGTAATAAATAAAAGAAGAATATAATAAAATAAAGGAGTATACATAATGATCTTATGGGGAGTGATGACTTCACATATAAGAAGTATGGCGATTGAAAATTGTTGGGAGTTAACAAACATAGTGACTGGTCATTGGTGCAATTGAAAAGGAAGTGATAAAGAAAGAGAGATTCACATATAAATATATTATCTTGGACATCTTTTATGATTGTGACAACTCATTAAAATATTACATGCTAATAAGTTGATGTTGGACAAGGAAGACAACATAATGGGCTATGTTTGCTTGCCTCCGGATACAAGTTATATGGTTTTAGATCCTCCAACATGTAGTGCTTTGTAACATCCCAAAAATTTCATTTTGGAATGTTATGAATATAGCTATGCATCTATCATCATCATTGCTTGGACATATGAAATAGTTGGAATACTCCTTCTGAATTTCTGAAAAGCCCTTCCTATTTTCCCCAAGTTGCTTTCACCTATTTGTAAATCTTGGTAAAATGTTCAAAATAAGAGGGGAGTAACATGACACTCCACACCAGGGTCATCTTAGTGATATATTTGAACAATAAGAACCAGGGGGTATTTTGAAAAATATTTGCAAAAGGTTTTAAAACCAAATAGGCAATTGCTAAAAATATTATTTTTTTCAAAGTGTTCAAATGACAGAATACAAATGTTCAATAAATGGAATTTATTATTCTGTTAATTTTGACATATAATACTCCTATATTTAGAAATGTTTTGAATGCTTTTAAAGACGTTTTACTGCTCTAGTTATTAAAAACAGTAACGGATTTGTATTTAAACGGGCCGGCCCACGGGCATTTATTCACGAATTTACTTCGAGCCGGTCGACCGACGCGCAGAAACCGCTCCCTCTCTCACTAACATCGGGTCCCACCCCGATCGCCCGTAACGCCCGCGCGGTCATCACTGACCTCCCGCGCGCGCCGCCGTCGCCGGGAAATCCCTCCCCGGATCTCCCTCCTCTCTCCTCCCCGCAACCACCCGAGCACCATATAAGTAGCGGCCCTCCCCCGCGCTCCATTCCCCCCCGACCCCCTCTCTCCCGTCGCCATACCGTCGCAGGAGAGCTTGCCGGAGTTGCAGCTTCAACCAGAGGCCCCCACCACCGTGCCCGTCGCTCCACTCCTCCCCTCGCCCCTCCGACCTCACCACCAGTCGCCGGAGCTCCGCCGCCGTCTCCTGAAGCTCTCCGTCGCCCCCAACGACCACCGGAGATCCTCGCCGACGTCTTCGCCGCCTCGGACCGCCGGAAATCCCCTCGCCGGCGACCCCATCCACGGTGAACCCCTCCCCTCCCTCCTATCTAGATCCAACGGCCCCGATTAGAACAACTTAAATCACGAACCGTTTTCTTTACGGTTCGGTTGAACGCCCATATCGCCGCTCGCGCACCCCCCTTAGCCAATAGGATTGCGCCATGTAACACCTGGCCGTCCGGTAGTTTTTTTTCTTTTCTATTTAGTTTTGGTTAAACAGAATGTTTTAGTAATTTGTTTTAGCTATATATTTTAATATATTTAATGTTTTGAGTTGAATATTTTTGCAATAGCTCACATTTGTCATGCAGTTTCACCCTGTACTTTTAAATTTCAAATTTGTACTGTAAAATTTGAATTAAATCAAATTTGCTCAAAACATTCAAATCTGAATAACTAGAGTTTAAAAATAGATTTTTATATGAATCTTTTTGCTACTGTTTGGTCTTAGTTAGTACTACCTCCATGTTTAGTTTGAGGATTTTAGGATGATTTTGATTAGTGTTCTAGTTATAAACAAAATCTGCCTAGTATTATAGTATAGTTTTATTTACTTAGTTTTAGTTAGTTTAAATTAGATTTAGTTTTAATTTGTTTAGTAGGTTTTGTTGATTAAACATTTAGTGTTTTACTTACTGTCAATAAAAAATATTTTTTTTAGTTTACTTCTTTGTTAATATAGGAATCACAACTTCTTTTCAAATAGGTTTAATTTGATTAAAACAACTAGTTTAGTAATAGATTTCTTTTAACAGAGTTTTATATAATTTAATTCTTTTTCTAAGACAAGTTTATTTGTACATTCTTTTATGTTAAGAACATATTTTGTTAATAAATAATAAGTTTTGTTTTACTCTTTTGTTAGTAAAACTATAGTTGTTTCATATAGTGTTTATCAAAACTTAAAAAAAAACTTTACTAAAGTTTTTCCCAACAAACTTTAATGAATTCAATTCTGTTATTAATAAAATATTTTATTGTTTGCTTGCTGTCAACTATTGTTTTGTTATTACAAAATAGTTTTGTTAGGTTAGTAGCGGTTTACCCATCACTTTTTTTTTGAAAACAAAACTTTGTGTGTTTTCTTGCGTGTGATTTTGTGCATTGTTTGCCTTGATTGTTTACTATTTCCTTGCTGAATGTTGTGAGTTATTATTTTGTTGTATGCTTGTTGAGTGCTCTTGTTTGCTTCGTTAGATTATCCGGAGTGCGAGGCTTGTTACTTAGAGTCCCTCGAGTACGAAGATCGTCAATCAGGCAAGTCACTTTGATCATCTTTACCCATGTTTTTATTGCATTAGTTCTTCCATCACCCCAATTGCATGCAAAGTAGGTTAGTTGGAAATTTGGTTACTTGATGTAGTATCATGTGGTAGGTACCTCAGCCCTTGACACATTGGCCCCGGGAAACGTTGTTTTACATTTTGCTATGCTACTAGTAGACGGGGTTGGTTTCTGTGATTCATGAGAGTTGTGAGATTAATTACAAGACCTACATAATGATCAAGACTTCAAGACTCCGAGTTTTCAACTTACCTCTGGGTGGATGATGGTTGAACGGCACCCTGGAGAAACCAGTGGATTTGCCTAGGTGTTGCTGGAGATGGCCAGTATTCACGCGGAAAGGTCCACCCAGGCACAAAGAGATGGATGGATGCTTAAAGACCCAAGGCTTACCTGCACAGCCACAAGTCGTTATGGGCTCTGGCTTGGTTGGATATCATGGTGACCCTGGACAGGTGGTGCTACGAGATGTAGAAGAACGGTAGGAAAGGATGGGCACCAATAGAGTCGCAGGGAAAACCTTTGGAAGACCATGTTTTGGTCATCCGTTTCTCAAACACCCTGAAGTGCGAGAAATCAAACGGAGGCGACCAAATCTTGTGGGGAACGTGTGCAAAGCTCTGCAGAGTACTCAAACCTAATCGATTAGCCGTGTCCACGGTCATGGACGACTTGAGCCAAAGGAACTGAAACATTCGGAACCCTCAACACAATTAATATGATGATGTGGGTATAAATAACTTGGGTATGAGAATTGGTTGGTGGAACCATCTCATTAATCAACCAACTTAGTAATATTTTTGCTTAGCCCTCTCTTGATGTAGGAAAAAATTGGCTTTTCGCAAAAACGTACCACCCCACCTGCCATATATGCATATAGATTAGATGATTATCTTTTCACCCCCTCTTGTCACTTTACTGGCATATTCAATATGCTGACCTACACGGCTGCAACGTATCATGTTGCAGAGTATTTTTCCGACCAGGAGTGAGGATACGCTCTACGCTCGGTGAGATGCCCTTGGAGTCAGATGGACTCATCTACCTTCGACACTTCCGCAAGACTTAGTTATTCTCATGAGTTGGCCTTCGGCCTCTTTATTGTAATCTTTATTGTAATAAAGGACTCGATATGAGATTTCGTTAATATAATGCTGTGTGATTTCCCTTTGATATATACATTGATGTATCGTGTGTGTACCAGCATGATCTTGGGATGGTACGGAAACACCGGAGATTCGACCTTTCAGGTCGGGTCGCTACATGCTTGCTTCGACCTCATAATTATCCAAAATTTCTGCACCAAGTAGAGATACTACTTGTGCATCCGAACACCTCAACCCAGTTTTGCCATGAGAGTCCACCATACCTACCTATGGATTGAGTAAGATCCTTGAAGTAAGTTGTCATTGGTGCAAAAAGCAATAAGAATTGCTCGTAAATATGTGTGATCTTTTATTGTAAGGGAAATAAGTGCTGTAAAACTTGTGATAGTAAAATAAATAAAAGCGACGGACTACATAATAAAGGTTGCTATCACAAACGGCAATACAACGCGGCGTTCCTTTGCACTAAGGGTTTGTGCATCCCAAAACAAAAAGTGCATGACAACCTCTGCTTCCCTCAGCAAAGGGCCTATCTGTTACTTTTACTTTTTAAGTACTTACCTTTATGCAAGATTCATGGTGATCTTCACCACTTCCTATATTTTTCCTTTCTCTCTTGGCAAGCATTATGTGTTGTGGAATGATCTAGACACATATATCCACTCGGATGTGGGTGATCATGAGTTATTTTTGTTGACATTACCCTTGAGGTAACTAATTGGGACGCAAAACTATAAGCCCCTATCTTTCTCTGTGTCCAATTGAAGCTTTGACCTCATGAGTACCGCGTGAGTGTTAGCATGAAAGACTAAAAGATGATTGAGTATGTGGATTTGCTTTACAAGCTCTTATATTGACTCTTTCCGATGTTATGATAAATTGCAAATTGCTTCAATGACTGAGAGCATAGTTTGTTGGTTCTCAATAGAGTTCTTGTTCATACTTTATCTTGTGAATGAATTGTTACTCTAGTATAAGAAATTATATATCAATAAGTATTGCTGTTCTAAAGATGATCATGATGCCCTCATGTCCGTATTGTATTTTATCGACACCTCTATCTCGAAACATGTGGACATATTTATCGATCTCGGCTTTCGCTTGAGGGCAAGCGAGGTCCAAGCTTGGGGGAGTTGATATGTCCATTTTTAATCATGCTTTTATATTGATATTTATTGCATTATGGGCTATTATTACACGATATGGTACAATACTGATGCCTTTTCTCTTTGATTTTACAAGGTTTACATGAAGAGGGAGAATGCCGGCAGTTGGAATTTTGGACTGGAAAATGAGCAAACTAAGATACCTATTCTGCACAACTCCAAAAGTCCTGAAAATTTATGGAGAATTTTTTTGGAATATATAAAAATACTGGGCGAAACAGATACCAGAGGGGCCCCACCAGGAGGTGGCAAGCCTGCCAGGCGCGTCCACCCCCTCGCCACGCCTAGCAGGCTTGTGACCCACCTGGCAGGTCCCCGACGCCCATCTTCTTCTATATGAAGGGTTTTGACCTGACAAAAATCAGAAGGAAGCTTTCGGGATGAAGGGCCACCGTCTCGCGGCGGAACTTGGACAGAACCAATCTAGAGCTCCGGTAGGGCTGTTCTGCCGGGGAAACTTCCCTCCTGGAGGGGGAAATCGAAGCCGTTGTCATCTCCAACGATACTCTCATCGAGAGGGGGTCAATATCCATCAACATCTTCACCAGCACCATCTCCTCTCCAAACCCTAGTTCATCTCTTGTATCTGATCTTTGTCTCAAACGTCAGATTGGTACCTGTGGGTTGCTAGTAGTGTTGATTAGTCCTTCTATTTGATGCTAGTTGGTCTACTTGGTGGAAGATCCTATGTTCAGATCGTTTATGATAATTAATACTCCTCTGATTATGAACATGAACATGCTTTGTGAGTAGTTATGTTTGTTCCTGAGGACATGGGATAAGTCTTGTTATAAGTAATCATGTGAATTTGGTATTCGTTCGATATTTTGATGAGATGTATGTTGTCTGTCCTCTAGTGGTACTATGTGAACGTAGACTTCATAACACTTCACAATTATATGGGACTATGGAAAGGCATTGGGAAGTAGTAAGTAGATGATGGGTTGCTAGAGTGATAGAAGCTTAAACCCTAGTTTATGCGTTTCTTAGTAAGGGGCTGATTTGGATCAATATGTTTCATGCTATGGTTAGATTTATCTTAATTCTTCTTTCGTAGTAGCGGATGCTTGCGAGAGGGGTTAATCATAAGTGGGAGGTTTGTCCAAGTAAGGGAAGCACCCAAGCACCATTCCAACCACATATCAGATTATCAAAGTAACGAACGCAAATCAAATGAGCATGATGAAAACTAGCTTCACAGAAATTCGCATGTGTCCTCGGGAGCGCTTTGCTTTATATAAGAGTTTGTCCAAGCCTATCCTTTGCTACAAAAAGGATTGGGCTACCTTGATGCACCTTTGCTACACTTGTTACTTATTACTCGTTACCAATTATCTTATCACAAAACTATGTGTCACCGATAATTTCAGTGATTGTAGAGAATACCTTACTAGAAACCGCTTGTCATTTACTTCGGCTTCTCGTTGGGTTCGACAATCTTATTTATCGAAAGGACTATGATATATCCCCTATACTTGTGGGTCATCAAGGGACTTGTGGCTAAAATTGTCCCAGGTTGGATAATTTTTTTACCATGGCACTTATGTGCCATGTCATGATAATATGAGAAGTTTTTAGAATTTCTGACGCGTTTGGGATTTACAGTAATTAAAAACCAAGTTTCTATATGTTCGTGGCCGAGACAAGATGCCAAGATGTTTGAAGGTCATTCCCATTTATTGCTCGTGAAATAAAGATCAATCCATGGACACTAATATAAGTTTTCATCCCATTTTGATGCACGAACATTGGGACGATAGTTCATATTTGAATTATACACATTAAATGTCTAGAAGATTCAATAAATTTATAAAAATGCCAAACACACCCTGAATAATTCCATACTTTTGCATGACACAACTATTGGTTAGTGTTCACTACAGATAAATCTTATTGCAATCTAAACACCGTTCTTTGTTGAATTAACCTATTTTTTCTTTGAAAATCAAGTCTTTCAGAAATAGTTGCGTTCTTGAATCATGTGTGATGCAGTACAAAATATCTTGGGCCAATCCTCGTAATGCATGGCTTAGGCCGGAAGCTTTGTCGGCTGTAGTACACCGCCGTCCAGTTTATCGGCTGACTCCTCAGACCATTTTACTTTTCAACCGTCGCCGTTGAAAGATGGGGACGTGGATTCTCGTCACGAGGGAAACTTCGACAACTGACTCTGGCCTGAGCGCGATCGCATCAGCCATGATTGCGCTCTCAACATGCTTGAACGCAGCCAATACCTTTGATAGAGGGGTTGTAGCAACCGAAAGGGCAGCTGCTGCAACTGAGAGGACGATAGCAACAACCGCGATGGTGATAGAAAATGGCGAGAACAACACATCAGCTATCAGTTCCTCGGCGGTCACCGTAGCCCTGATGGTGAATGCCCAGTACCATCTCGAGGCCGCCCACGCCCATATCGTGTCAGTTGCTGCACAAATCACACTTGCCTTCTCCAACACCGGTCGACATCCCACCTCCATTGAGTTGGTAGTCGTTGAGTGTGCTTGAGCAGGCGTTCGTTCGTCGGCAGCCTCCCTAGCCAAGATTGTGGCCATCCATGCCTGGAGCAAGGCCGCTCACGCCTAGCTCATTGCAAACAAATCCAAAGAGATGGTGGATGAAGACTGCGAGATCTTGTAGTATGTTGCGATGGACCCCATGGATATCCTTTCCCTGGATTTCATCGAGCGGGAGTGTGGGGACCCCGACTCATAAGTCGTGATCACCGAATGCACGTGTATAGTGATCCTAGAGATCAATGCTCACTGAACACACAGAAGCTGAATAACAAGAGTCTTACATCCTTACATACCGTCTTACACAAATAAAGACCATGGAGGTCAAGTCTTACATAGATAAGGCCACAAGGGACAAACACTTAAACATAACAAGCAGCGGAAATCTTGGTCGAATGCGTGAATCCATGCCATCTGCCTTAAACCTACAGGCAATCAGACTGGGAAGCATCCTAGATCGCATGTTTGTCACCAATGAACCCATCACCATACTCCTGCTCTTCGAAGCTCGGCCAATTAAATAACCAGTGGTAAGCTAATGAGTACATCGAATGTACTTGCAAGCAACCCAAGTTGTTGAACAAGGTATAACAATGCATGATATGGCACTAAGTAGGTAAGTTTTTGGAGAAAGCTAAATTTGAATGCAATGACATGATCAAGTAACTATGTAAGCATGCGTCAACAGTTCACAGATATCCATACGAACAAGTTACAGAAATCATCATAAGTAGGGGATTGAACATCTCATGTTCAGTCATCACGTCAAGTCATCTGACTTATCTCAAGTATCATCTCTGTGTCATCCACACATAGACCAAGTTTGCGAAAACATTCGGGCGTAGCTTAAGCAGCACCACCCAACTGTCCTTGACCGTGGACACAACTATTCGAATAGTTTTTCACTCTGCAGAGGTTGCACACTTTACCCACAAGACTCGAGGAACTTCCATGTCATCCACGACTTGCGGAATATAACATACCCGAGGTAAGCACCCGAACAATGCCTTTTCCCAAACGATACTAAACAAAGAGTCCACTTGATTGGTACCCAACCCTCATGATGTACATCATACGAGCCTCGCTCCAGATCATACCATCCATGAAGGGACCAATGGTGTGCCTGGTGCTTGTGAAAATAGATCATGATCGTCCTTACCACCACGACCCCGTATCAAGAGTGACCACATCACTCCCGCTACTAGTAATGTGGGCTCTATGCTAGTACCCATTAGAGTAGTTAACAAAGCCCCGACCCATAAGGGGTATCATGGTTGCACATGTAAGGTTGGGACGGTCGACAAATCTTAAATCCTCCATTTTCGAAAACACACACACATCTTGTTCCGGTACACCACTTATTTCCCAAGTGGTTACCTAGTCCATCATCTTCTCCCTTGGGCATTAGTGGCACCCGACAGGGTTTTCAAAAAAGTCTTGAAAATATTTTGTTTCCATCACCATGCATATACCCATCCCATTCGCGTAGCAACTACTAAGAAAACCTATCTACACCCGCCCGCATAACCCTCATAAGGAGGTAGGGTCATGCATGATGCAAGTGTCAACAGGAAAGTATCAAAGCCATCCCACCGAAGTGGTCACCACATCAACATGATAAACATTACGGAAATGAGTGCTATATGTCATGCAAATAAAAGGGTTCATAGTAATGGTCAAAGGGTTGCTTTCCCGGCTCAACAAAGTCTTCGGGGTCTTCAAAGTCTTCGGGTCCAACTTCCTCGTCAACAACGCAATATATCGTCGCGATAAATAACGGGAAATAGTAAGCATCACACCAAAACTGAGCACAAAAAACCACTACTAAAATGCCACCCTACTCTGATAAATACTAAAAACTATTCTAAGAATATTTGTCTAAGGTTTTGTATTTAAAAAGGTTTTTCAAACTATTTATAGAGGCTAAAATGCCTAGACGAGGTTTTTAAAATAAAACAGTAGATAAAAGGTTTTAATTTTTTTACACAAATGACACTATTAAATTCTACATATTATTCTAAGATTTGTGGTGAAAGAATAATTGGATTTTTACAAGTATTAAGCTCTATGGGATTTTAGGAAAATAATGCCAGAAAATAAAAATAAAAATGAAGCACAAGTGCCCTGGGCCCTGAGGATGCCAGCAGCTGGGCCGGCCCAGCCAGCCAGCTAGGCACGCGCGTCTCATTGGTTCAAACCCGACATGCAGGCCCTTGGCGCCAGCGGCACAGAGAGGGAGGGTGAGAGGCTGACAGGTGGGGTCCCCCTGTCGGGTCCTTCTTCCTCCTCTGGACCGAATGGAGGGGCTCACCGGCGGTGAAGCACGTCATGGCAAGGGGAGAAGGGAGCGGGAATGGGCCCAGCGTCGAGCCGCCGTTCTCCTGGAGGTGGAAGGGTGGCCGGAGGTAGTCAAGGTCACCGGCGGCGAGGAGGCCACGGTGGAGGAGCTTCGGGTTTGACCTCGAACGCCCGTCCTGGCCTGCAAATCGAACGGGGGGATGGGTAAACAAATCAAGGCACCGAGGGGAGTCCAATGGGATGGAAATGAGGGACGGGGAGGCTCTGTACCCGGAGATCGATGGCGGCGTTGCCGCGGCGAGGTTTGGCTCGATCCCGAGCGCAAGGGCCTCAGGAGCTCACCGGGTTTTCTTGGGAGTGCGAATGGGAGTGGGGGAGGAGTAGCAGAGGGAGAGAGGGGCCTCAGAGTGCCCTTATATAGGTGGCCTGCGATCCACCGAGCTTGGGGCCGAGGCTAGAGGCCACGGGAGGAGGGTTAGTCGGGTCTGTGGTCCACCTGGGACTTGTCCACGACCAGGGGAAACAAGAGGAGGAGCGTGGGCTTGCGCACGTGCGAGCCCCACGGTTGGCCGAGAGGGGCGGTGCCGGCACGCGTGCGTGAAGTCATCGGAGAGAGGAGGAAGAGGGGGCCATCTTCTGGGACGATAGCAGAGGTCGAGGTCATCTCTGGGGACAGATTCCCCCATCCCAATGCTGTCGGGGCATCCATTGGGTGGCGGCTATAGTGAAGGAGCACAATGTAGCGCGCTCCAAAGCGCTCCTTTGGCATACCATGGCATGCCAACGGTGTCTTCTGCATGGCCACTAGTTTCTAGGGGGTCTAGGGGTATCTAGGCTAGGGGACAATGGCATTGGATGCCCTAGGAGGTTGATAGAATAAGAGGGGAGGGGAGTGAGTGAGCGATTCTTGCTGTCCAAAGAGGTAAATGTGGGTTTTAGCCCACTTATCCAGTGAGTCTTGACCAGAGAAAGTTACTATAGGTGAAATGCAACACACTAGAAGGCTATGGTAAAAATTTGAACCCAAGGAGATCGACATAAGGAGGTCAAACGGAGGTTTTACCATTCTGGCAGAAGGTGTTTAATGATGATTAGGGTAAGCAAATGGGATTTGCTTGCCATAAGATTTGTCAGGGTCAAATGTTGATTATAAATAGGATTGACCACCACCTTTGAGCTTGATTTAAGTAAGCTCACAATCCAACGTTGTAAAACCCTAGAAATCAACAGAAACTAATTTCTATAGATCTAGTCATGCTAACCTAATCTCCTTGATGCACCACTTACTGTAGCATCATTATTTGGTTATTAGAACATGTCCACAAAGTTTGGGGTCAAGGGAACAAATTTTACATTGTAAAGTTGTTCAAATTTGAACCTGGACACAGAGGGTTTTCGAATATTTTGATGAATCAAAACAATTAGTATTGAGATGAAAATTTGCAAGATTATCACCTATGACTATGTTGACTTGCTAAAATTTTCTTGCAATTTATTGAGAATATTTCTTATAGAAATATTTCAAAAGCTTGATTTGGATAGAAGGGTTTTGAGGGGTTTTGCCCATGATTTTGAAGATGACCATGTGTTGAAACTCACATATATGGAAAATATATGTACACTAAGTTTCCCTAATTTTTCAATAATATTTTCAAATAATTAAAATAATTTTTCCTTATGAAAAACCATTTCTGGCCTTAAGAAAAAGCCTTTAAATAAAATAGTACAATAATCTTTAAAATTAATATTTGGTGGTTTTGGAAAGTCATATATATAGAAGGTTTCAAATAAAGCCTTTGGGTAAAAAGGATCCACCCAATTTGAGGACTTGTAGTGCAGACCTCAACTCTGTGGTTTTTGAAAACCTAATTTGAATAAATCCTTTATGGTCAAAGTAATATTTGATAAAAATAGTTTTGGGCACTATTCTCATGGCATGATCATTGGGCAAGAAGTTTGGATCAAGGAAGATGAATATGGAGAGGAGTAGAACCTAAGAGTGCCAAACACAATCAACCTAGCAATGAAACAAACAACAATTCAAACAAGCATGCACTCAAAAAGTTTTAATTGGCTCCAAATTTGTAAATCCAAGCATAGCAAAGTGATACAAACACAGGGTGTGACAAACCTACCCCCTTACAAGAATCTCGTCCCCGAGATTCCTAGGCTAAGCACTAAAAAGATAAGGGAACTCAGATCTAAGATAATCTTTATGCTCCTAGGTTGCTTCTGCTTCAGTGTGGTTGCTCCATTGGACCTTGATGTACTTGATGGTGTGGCTTCGGGTGCAATGCTCTGCTTCATCCGAAATATAAACTGTTCTCTCATGATAAGTGAGGTCTGGCTGAAGGTCGATGGCTTGATGGTCGATGTCCTTGTAGAGGTCGGGGCGGTTGGGGACTTGAAGACACTTCTGTAGCTGTGATACGTGGAACACGTTGTGCACATCTAATAGGTCAGAAGGTAGTTCAAGCTGGTAAGCAACTTCTCCTCGCGTAGTGGTGATCTTGAAGGGGCCGATGTATCTTCGTGCAAGCTTTTCCTTGACGTGGAAACGCTTGGTTCCCTTGAGGGGCATGACTTGGAGGTATACATGGTCATCGACACCGAAGTTCACTTCTCGGTGGTGGGAGTCAGCGCATCTGTCTTGATTGGGTGGTCTCCATACGTTCTTGGACGAGTTGAACCTGCTCTTCTACTTCGCGGAGGATATCTGGTCCAAAGACCAATCCTTCTCCGATTTCTGACTAGTTGAGGGGAGTACGGCACTTGCGTCCATTCTACACCTCAAATGGCACCATATGAAGACTCGACTGATAACTGTTGTTGTAGCAGAACTCGGCGAATGATAGGAAATCTTCCCACTTGGCCCCATATGCCAAAACACAAGCTCGGAGCATATCTTCGAGTATTTGATTTAACCGTTCTATTTGCCAACTGGTCTGGGGGTGAGATGCGGTGCTGAAGGAGAGCTTGGTTCCCATTGCTTCTTGAAACTTCTTCCAAAACCTTGAGGTAAACTAGGTTCCTCGATTCGACAAGATCTCCTTTGGAACTCCGTGAAGACTCATGATGCAGTTGATGTAAAGGTTTGCAAGCTGGCTTCCATCATAGGTGGTTTTAATAGGGACGAAGTGGGCTACCTTGGTCAGATGGTCGACAATGACCCAAATAGAATCATGGCCTTTGCTTGACCATGGTAATCCGGTGATGAATTCGAACCCAACTTTGTCCTACTTCCATTTAGGCACTTTGAGAGGTTGCAACAATCCAACAGGTCGCTGATGCTTAGCTTTGACTCTCTGGCATATGTCACACTTAGCAAAAAACGTGCCTATTTCCCTCTTCATGCCAAGCCACCAAAACCTTGCCTTGAGGTCTTGATACATCTTGGTTCGTCCAGGATGGGTGGAATACAAAGTGTCATGATCTTCTTGCAAGATCAAGTTCTTGAGCTCCTCTTGTTTGAGTACGCAGATGCGATTCCCGAACCATACAACTCCTTGTTTATTCTCTAAGAATCATGGGGCCTTGCCTGCCTTGATCTTCCTCATGATGCCCTCAATGCTCTCATGTCCCTTTTGAGCTTCCTTAATATCATCCATCAAGGTAGGCTTTACTTCGAGGTTGGCGAGGAACCCTGGTGCAACTAGTTCCAAGCCGAAGCTTTAAGTCTCGTCATACAGGGCAGGTAGCCTTTTCTTAATCATAGCATTCAAGGAACAAGCCTTTCTTCTTAAGGCATCTGCTACCACGTTAGCCTTTCCGGGGTGGTATTGAACACTAAGGTCATAATCTTTGATCAACTCCAACCATCTTCATTGCCTCATGTTCAATACCCTCAGAGTGAAAATATACTTCAAACTCCTATGGTCTGTATATATCTCACATCGCTTCCCCAGAAGGTAATGTCTCCATGTCTTCAAGGCATGAACTACGGCTACCAACTCAAGATCATGAGTAGCATAGTTCTCTTCATAAGGACGTAGCTGTCTGGATAGATATGCTACGACTCTGCCTTCTTGCATTAGAACACCTCCAAGCCCGGTTCTCGATGCATCACAATATATCACAAACTCCTTGTGAATATTGGGGGTGGCCAAAACTGCGGCTGTGGTCAATCTCTTCTTGAGCTCTTGGAAGCTTTCCTTATAGTTATATGTCCATTCGAACTTCTTGTCCTTCTTCAAAAGCTAAGTCATGGGTCGGGCAATGCTCGAGAATCCTTCGATGAACTTGCGGTAATATCCCACGAGTCCAAGGAAGCTCTTGACTTCCTTCACAGTGGTTGGGGATTGCCATTTAGTCACAGCTTCAATCTTGGGCAGGATCCACCGACAATCCTTCTGCAGTCAACACATGACCCAAGAATCCAACTTCATGTAGCCAAAATTCACACTTGCTGAACTTGGCATAAAGCTGGTGCTCATGAAGCTTTTCTAGGACCAATCTCATGTGTTTCTCATGCTCTTCTTCAAACTTGGAGAAGACGAGTATGTCATCAATGAAGACAACAACAAACTTGTCCAAGTACTCCATGAAGACTTTGTTCATGAGGTACATGAAGTAGGCAGGGGCATTGGTCAATCCAAATGACATGATCGTGTACTCATACATGCCATACCGGGTTACAAACACCGTCTTCGAAATGTCTTCGGGTCTGGTCTTCAGCTGGTAATACCCAGACCAGAGGTCGATCTTGGAGAACACCTTGGCTCCGTTCAGCTGATCGAACATGTCTTCAATCTTGGGGAGAGGGTACTTGTTCTTTATCATGTCTTCATTGGGAGAACGGTAATCGACACAGAGTCTGATAGTCTCGTCCCTCTTTGACACAAAAAGAACAGGTGATCCCCGAGGAGAGGCACTAGGGCGAATGAATCATTTTCTGAGCTGCGCTGCCAGTTGCTTCTTCAATTCAGCCAACTCTTCGGACCCCATTCTATGGGGATTCTTATAGATGGGCCCTGACCCAGGCGTTAGCTCAATGATGAACTCAATGTCATGGTCAGGAGGCATACCGGGCTGCTCATCGAGAAATACATTAGGGTATTCACACACCGCTGGCACTTGATCCGTCTCAATTCCCGACAGACAGTTAGCTTGAGGTGCTTGAGTGGAGGCAGGGTTGGGAAGATACTTGACTTCCACTCATTGTCTATTGGTGATGGTAACAATCCTCTTGGCACGGTCTATCAAGCCTTGGTGCTTGGTTAACCAGTCCATTCCTAGGATCACATCCAAGCCTTCTGACTTCAGGATGATAAGGTCTGCTAGGAAATCTACCCCGTTGATGTTAATCTCAACTCCCTTACATCCGATCCCAGACTTCATAACTGATCTCGGGGTTTGTATCAACATACGACTAGCCAGGGGTGTAGGCTTCATGCCACTTTCTAGTGCAAACAAAAGAATGCGAAGCTCCACAATCAAACAATACTGTTGCTGGGGTTGAGTTGACGAGGAACGTACCCAGTATGACGTCAGGTCTTCCTGGGCTTCCTTAGTGGTGACGTGATTCACATGACCCTTGCCATTGTTGGGCTGGTTGCGGGGAGCGAGGTTCCTTGCTGGTGCTCCACGGCCTTGACCTTGGTTTGGCGCATTGGGGGCGAATTACTCATGAACTCAGACAGAGTGGAGCGACCATTGCCGTTCCTGCCTTGCTACTGGTTGTTCACAAGGACTTGAGCCATCTGTTGAATAGTAGCAGTGTTGGCTTGGCACTCTTCCCGGAGAACTTGGAGAAACTGAGCAATGGTCATGTCCTCCGATGGAGGTGGAGGTAGGGGAATGTCGCCTTGTGGCTGCTCCTGGTGTCCTCCAGCCTGAGCAGTCCCACCAGCTCCGTGTTGTTGGCTGGAGTTGCCGGCTTCAGGGTTGGTGAAGGAGCTGTTGCGGGTAGCAGTCACCATCCTGTTTTGAGCAGCCAAGTCAGACAACTGGGACAGACGAGAGAAAAATCAAGAATAGAAAAAACGCGCCTAAGGGGGTTGGTCGAGTACAAGTGTGGTAAAACAAAGGTCGAAGAACACATATATTAAGATAAGATAGACGATGGAGTCGCTTACATGTTGCTTGAGGCAAAAGTGCAACTTGCATCGGAACACAAACAACAAAACAAACAACAAGCACACATGGTTTCGTATGAACCATTACACGGACTCGACTTCGCACGAGGGTACATGACTGATCCTACCCTAGGGGTTCTCGGACTCAAGTGGTGGAGTGCTCAGTCCCGTAGTCACGCTCCTCTGGATCTTCCTCCTAATCATCCACCGGATGAGCATAATCTCCAGTCGAGGGAGTCCAAGAACAAGGAGGTCTATCCCGACGACGCTTTGTCGGTGGGTCGGCGAAGAGCTCATGGTACTCCCTTGCACTCATGTGAGAGCAACGTGTGGGTATATCTCTAACCGGGGGTACTCCTCCTCTGTAAGCGAGAGCTGGTCGTCCCACAGGGGCTCCATCCTTCTTGATCCTGTTTGGCTTTGTCTTGGCCTGACGCAGTAGCTCTCGGGTGTGGTGAAGTTCCTCGTGGAGCCTCATAGACTCCTTAATCAGGTTGCGAACCAGACTATCGGTAGAGAGGCTGAAGTAGGTCTGGAACCTGAGTGGTGTGCCATCCTCCTTGGATGGAATCACTGTCCAACTCTCGCCAAGATCATCCTTCCTGAAAGGAAGGTAGCGAGTAGCTGGCTCATCAGCCATTTCTGGAATGATGTCTCGAAGGTGTGGGAGTGCCTTGCGTGTAGTTTTCTAGACTGCGAGTGCCATGGTCTCCATCTGTGGTCCCTCAAAGAACTAATAGGTCGGGGGTTCGTTTGCCTTCACGACCACATCAACGTGGTACACCTTCGTGACGGCATCGGCCCAATGCTCGTGGTAGAGGTAAATGGGTGGTTGGCGAAACTGACACTTCTCCAGACTATCCTCAAGGAGTATGCAAAAGCCGGATGTCAGGAAGGCTTCGGGTACGATGGCTATCTACAAATGTTTGAAGGGAGGAGAGTCAGCAGAGTGTTGTGTGAAGAATAGATGAGGTAATAAGTGCAGAACTCCTATGTATAGGTGCTAGGTGTAGTTTCGAGAACGGTTTTATCCTATCTAACGTCCATGCTAACTAAGGGCTTCCTACAATCAGGATGGCTCTGATACCAGCTCTATGGGGACCCCGAATCATAAGTCGTGATCATCGAATGCACGTGTGCAGTGATCCCAGAGATCAATGCTCACTTAACACACAGAAGCTGAATAACAAGAGTCCTACATCCTTACATACCGTTTGACACAAATAAAGACCATGGAGGTGAAGTCTTACATAGATAGGGCCGCAAGGGCCAAACACTTAAACATAAATAGCAGCAGAAATATTGGCCGAATGCGTGAACCCATGCTATCTGCCTTAAACCTACAAGCAATCTGACTGGGAAGCGTCCTAGATCGCATGTTTTTCACCAACGAACTCATCACCATACACCTACTCTTCCAAGCCTGACCAATTAAATAACCAATGGCAAGCCAATGGCTACTTTGAATGTACTCGCAAGCAACCCAAGTTGTGGAACAAGGTATAAAAATGCATGATATAACACTAAGTAGTTAAGCTTTTGCAAAAGCTAATTTTGAATGCAATGACATGATCAATTAACTATGTAAGCATGCATCAACAGTTGGCAGATATCCGTACGAACAAGTTACAAATATCATCATAATAGGGGGTTGACCATCTCATGTTCAGTCATCACGTCAAGTCATATGACTTATCTCAAGTATCATCTTTGTGTCATCCACACACACACCAAGTTTGCGAAAACATCTGGATGTAGCTTAAGCAACACCACCCAACTGTCCTTGACTGTGGACACGGCTATTTGAATAGATTTAGACTCTGCAGAGGTTGCACACTTTACCCACAAGTCTCTGGGAATTTCCGTGTCATCCACGACTCACGGTATATAACATACCCTAGGTAAGCACCCGAACAATGCCTTTCCCCAGAGGATACTAAACAAAGATTCCACTCGATTGGTACCCAACCCTCATTGTGTACATCATATGAGCCTCGCTTCAGATCGTACAATCCATGAAGGGACCAACGGTGTGCCCAGTGCCTATGAAAACAACGCATGATCATCCTTACCTGCACGACCCCATATCGAGAGTGACCACGTCACTCCTGACACTAGTAATGCATGCTCTATGTTAGTACCCATCAAAGTAGTCAACAAAGCCCCGTCCCATAAGGGGTATCATGGTTGTACATGTAAGGTTGGGACGGTCGACAAATATTAAACCCTCCATTTTCGAACACACAGACACATCTCGTTTCGGTACACCGCTTCTTTCCCAAGTGGTTACCTAGTCCATCGTCATCTCCCTCGGGCATTAGTGGCACCCGACGGGTTTTTTGAAAAAGTCTTGAAAATATTTTCCTTTCCATCACCATGCATATACCCATCCCATTTGTGTAGCAACTACTAAGCAAACCTATCTACACCCACCCGCATAACCCTCATAAGGAGGTAGGGCTATCAATGATGCAAGTGTCAACGGGAAAGTATCGGAGGCATCCCACCGAAGTGGTCACCACATCAACATGATCAACATTATGGAAATGAGTGCTATATGCCATGCAGATAAAAGGGTTCGTAGTCATGGTCAAAGGGTTGCTTTCCTGGCTCAACAAAGTCTTCGGGGTCTTCAAATTCTTCGGGTCCAACTTCCTCGTCAACAGTGCAACCTATCATCGCGATAAATAACAGGAAATAATAAGCATCACACAAAAGCAGAGCACAAAAATCCACTACTAAAATTCTAGCCTACTCTAATAAATCCTAAAAACTATTCTACAAATATTTGTCTAAGGTTTTGTATTTAAAAAGGTTTTTCAAACTATTTAAAATAGAGGCTAAAAATGCCTAGAAGAGATCTTAATATAAAACAATATACAAAAGGTTTTCAAAAATTTACACAAATGGCACTATTAAATTCTACATATTATTCTAAGATTTGTGGTGAAAGAATAATTGGATTTTGACAAGTATTAAGCTCTATGGTACTTTAGGAAAATAATGCCAGAAAAGAAAAAGAAAAAGGGAGCACAAGTGCCACAGGCCCTGAGGAGACCAACAGCTAGGCCGGTCCAGCCAGCCAGCTAGGTGCGCGCGCCTCGTCGGTTCGAACCCGATAGGTGGGCCCCTTGTGCCAGTGGCACAGAGAGGGAGGGAGGGGCGAGCAGAGGCCGACATGTGGGGTCCCCCTGTCCGGTCCTTCCTCCTCCTCTGGACCGAACGGAGGGAGGCTCACCGGTGGTGAAGGACGACACGGCGAGGGGGAGAAGGGAGCGGGAATGGGCCCAACGTCAAGCCGCCATTGTCCTGGAGGTGGAAGGGTGTCCAGAGGTGGTCAGGGCCACCGATGGAGAGGAGGCTGCGATGGAGGAGCTTCGGGTTCGACCTCGAACGCCCGTCGCGGCCTGCAAATCGAACGGGGGGGGGATGGGGAAACAAATCAGGGCACTGAGGGGAGTCCAATGGTACGGAAATGTGGGCTGGGAAGGCTCTGTACCCGAAGATCGATGGAGGCGTTGCCGCGGTGAGGTTCCGCTCGATCCCGAGCACAGGGGCCTCAAGAGCTTGCCAGGGTGGTTTCGGAGTGCGAATGGGAGTGGGGGAGGAGCAGCGAAGGGAGATAGGGGCCTTGGAGTGCCCTTATATAGGTAGCCTGCGGTCCACCAAGCTTGGGTGCGCCAGCGAGCTCGGGGCCGAGTCTAGAGGCCATGGGAGGAGGGTCGGGGGCATCCGCGGTCGACCTAGGGCTCATCCACGGCCAGGGGAACAAGAGGAGGAGTGAGGGCTTGCACACGTGTGGGCCCCATGGTCAGCCAAGAGGGGTGGCGCCGGCACACGTGCGGGAGGTCGCTGGAGAGAGGAGGGAGAAGGGGTCGGCGTCTTGGACGATAGCGGACGTCGAGGGCATCTCTGGGGATAGATTCCCCCATCCCAATGTTGTCGGTGCAAGCCATTGAGTGGGGGCTACAGTGCAGGAGCGCATTGTAGCGTGATCCACAACACTCGTTTGGCATGCCATGGCATGCCAACAACGTCTTGTGCATGACCACTAATGTCTAGGGGGTCTATGGGTATCTAGGCTAGGGGACAATGGCATTGGATGCCCTCGGAGGTTGATAGAATAAGAGGGGAGGGGAGTGAGAGAGAGATTGTTGTTGTCTAGAGAGGTAAATGTGGGTTTTACTCCACTTATCCATTGAGTCTCGACCATAGAAAGTTACTAGAGGTGAAATGCAACACTAGAAGGCTATGGTAAAAATTTGAACCCAAGGAGATTAGTGTAAGGGGGTCAAACAGAGGTTTTACCATTCTGGCAGAAGGTGTTTGATGATGATTAGGGCAAGCAAATGGGCTTTGCTTGCCATAAGATTAGACAGGGTCAAATGGTGATTATAAATAGGCTTGACCAACAACTTTGAGCTTGATAAAAGAAAACTCACAATGCAACTTTGCAAAACCCTAGAAATCAACAGAAGCTTGTTTCTGTAGATCTAGTGATGCTAAGATATTCTCCTTGATGCACCACTTAGTATAGCATCATTATTTGGTAATTAGAACATGTCCACAAAGTTTGGGGTCAAGGTAACAAAGTTCACAATGTAAAGTTGTTCAAATTTGAATCTGGACAGGGAGGGTTTTGGAATATTTTGATTAATCAAAACATTTGGGATTGAGATGAAACTTTTTAAGATCGTCACCTATGACAATGCTGACTTGCTGGAATTTTATGGGAATTTATTGAGAATATTTCTTATAGAAATATTTCAAAATCTTGATTTGGACAGAAAGGGGTTTTAGGGGTTTTGCCCATGATTTTGAACATTACCATGTGTTGAAACTCATATGGAAAATATATGTCCACTGAGTTTCAATAAAGTTTCTAAAATATTTTCAAAGCATTAAACTAATTTTTCCCTATGAAAAACCATTTCCGGCCTTAAGAAAAATCCTTTAAATAAAATAGTAAAATAATCTTTAAAATTAATATTATATAGTAGGTTTGAAATAAAGCCTTTGGGGAAAAAGGATCCACCCAATTTGAGGACTTGTAGTGCAGATCTCAACTTTGGGGTTTTGAAAACCTAATTTGAATAAATCCTTTTTGAAAAGTATCTTGTTCAATCCTCTCATATCCCGGTTTCACCTATTCTCAAAGACTTCATCCGCACAAAACGATAGTGTTGAAGACGAAAGAGGGGATGCCTTCAGGGGCATCCCCAAGCTTAGGCGTTGAGTATTCCTTGGAAATTACCTTGAGTGTGCCTTGGGAATATCCAAGCTTAGGTTCTTGTCACCCCTTATTCTCGTCATATCAGTGTCCCACCCAAAACCTGAAAACTTCAATCAAACAAAACTTAACGAAACTTTGTGAGAACGGTTAGTGTAATAAAGATAGATCATTCGCCTAGGTACTATCAATACAAGATTCATAATTACCCCCACGTGATACATACTGTAATCCATCATTCCCACAATATATATTACTCAATATAACCTATAGGAACACTTGAAACAAGCAAACTATGCATGCAAAACAGAATTTGTCAAAAACTGAACAGTCTGTAAAGATCTGAATGATCACCATACTTTCCTGACTCCAAAACTTCTTAAAAATTAGGACATACCACATAATTTGCATAGCAATGTTGTGTAAAAATTTCAGAAGTTTTTGACACTCCAGTAAAATCATACAATTCATATACTGGACGCAAAACTTTCTGTTTTTGCACAGAATCAAACAAGCAAGTATCCACACTATCCCAAAGGCTTTACTTGGCACTTTATGGACATAAAAGGCAAAAAACATGATTAATACAGTATATTAATAATGTTAACACATCAAAACAGAAAGTAAAAGTGTTGGGTTGTCTCCCAACAAGCGCTTCTCTTTAATGCCTTTTTAGCTAGGCATGATATTTCAATGATAATCTTCCAAGCCAAGTTCCGATGATCATTATATTCATACTCTAAAAGATATAAGTGAATTTGATAGAGCATTCTTAATTAATATATGTTAATCAATATCCAATCTGAAAATATATAAGTGAAGCATACGAAGCATTCTATAAAGCCATACTCAAAAGATTTAAGTGAAGCACAAAGATAATTCTATAAAGCTATACTCAAAAAATTGAAGTGAAGCACAAAGAGCATTATACAAATCTGTACTCAAAATATTTAAGTGAAGAACAAAGAGCATTCTACAAATCCATCAAGGACTATCTGATACTAGAAGGGAGCATAAAGGAAAAGACAAACATTAAAGACACATATTATGTGAACAAAACAAAAACCGAGGTATACTCTGGGCCCCTCGGGTGATCCGACCAGGACCATGCAATGAGGATTATGAGATAATCCGAATTTTGGTCGGATTCACCAGAACGAGAAAGGGGTGATGCGGCAACATGGATGACCATGACGCCTCGTGCATGACAACATATATCATGTGGCAAAGGGAATAGAAGTGTGAAGTACAGGTTCGCCTAACCAGCTTCATCGGACACTTGGAGTCGGCACGCTTTGCTAGAGCCGCTACAGACTGGTCGAGTCGGATGTTATCTGACTCGCGACCAAGTGAACGAGAACCTAAAGGGTCACGCGCTTAAGGGAAGGAACACGTAGGCTTTAGGATCCATGCGAGGCCCAAGAATCTAGGCCGCCGGACGTGCCACATACCCATCCGGTTGATCACTTTGATGCCTTCATTAGGGATTGCATGTGTTGCGAATAGCCACCTCCACCCGCCGCCATCTTTGTGATCGGACCTAGCAGTCTGCTGCACGGTGTGTTCCTCCTACACGCGCAGACACCGTTAGAGGTGGTGCACTTGCGCCGCTCCGACGAACCTATAAGTGGGATCCGGCGACCGGCTGTTCAAGGGAGATTGGACCGCCTTCTCGAGGGAGAACTAACGAGGAGGAGACAGACCACGTGGACATGCTGTCCCAACTCTTCTTCTGCTGCACTGCACGCGTATAGTGGTAATGATCTGTGGTCCATCTCTGTAGCAAGTTCTTGGATGTTCTGCGCATAGGAAATTTTTAATTGGTATGCGATGCACCTAGTAGAACCCAACATGAGCTCTGTTGGTCAAATGGTCCATGGCTAGTATTTTTGCCAGATTGGCTTGGATTCCTCGAGTAGATACAATAAAGCCGAGGAGTTTGCCTGCTCGGACTCCAAAGATGCATTTTCTCTGACCAAGGTTAATTTGATATTCCCTTAGGCCAGAGAATGTACCGCAGAGGTTGTTTAACAAATTTCCGATGTGTAAACCACATCGTCAACGTAAACCTCAATAGTCTACCCTATGTGTTTCTCCAGTCATGATTGAATCATGCATTGGTATGTGGCTGTCAGCGTCAAAACCGGTGGATCTTGGGCAGGGTGTCTCGAGTTGTGGACCTAGGATCGATGGGTAATAGGGGATGAAGGAGACGATCTTTACCCAGGTTCGGGCCCTCTTGAGGAGGTAAAACCATACATCTTGCTTGATTGTATTGAAGTGAATGGGGATAACAGAGTTGATCTACTTCAAGGTCGAATGAACTAAAACCCTAGATGAGTCCACCTTCCTCTACGAACTAAACCATCTAGTTTATATAGACACTAGGGCTACCTAGGGTTATATGTAGTCGAGTGTAACCAAGGGAATAAACATGTCTATTCCACCATCCGTGACTTGCAGAACACACCACGGCATCTGACGTTTCCTCCCTGATTGCGAAGTACTCTTATAGTTTGGCCTCCCCACAGTAGCCACCGAGCAGCCCATTCGTATGGCCCATATGGGATAAGTCAGTTGCCCGAGGACATTCTAATCTCGGACTCCCTCAGTAGCCCCCAAACTAGCCTCCAATGTCGAGGTATATAGTCTTCCAGATCTCCACGCGTCCAAGGTCTTTGGCTTGTGAGACAAGTTCCTCTCGTCCCCCTGATTCATCAAACAAAAATCCGGCCACTGGCAGGTTTTCGATTGTCGAAGTGTCGTGAGGGCCCACGACATTAATTTCTCGGCCCGGAGAACGATGACATCCCTTGATTCCCCTGCGTCAATACAAGATAGGTAACTCAACAATCTTTTATAGAATGTCCCCTAGCAAGTCAGAGGAAAGAAACCTATTTAAGCAGGCCAAACCCGTCATTGGAAATGCTTCCCCCTCCTTTTCCACCAAGAATCCCTAAAGCTAGAGAGCCTAGAGATATGGCGAGTGCCCCAGGTCCCTCCTCGAGCCCTCACGGCCACCCTCCCAAGTGACTTGGCGAGCTATTCTGCTTCCCTTCTCCAACTGCGCAATCTTGAGGTACAAGGATATCCCTGCTTCGGATCTAACGCTCACTCGCACTGGGTTGACTTCTGTGAATGACGACGCCTATGTGGAGAATTTCCCTACCCCCTATAAGGGCGAGAGGGTATTCTTCATTTCCATCCCTTTACGAGGCCTAGGCTTCCCCCCACCCCTTCTGGAGGGGTCTGCTAGAATTTTACGGGATCCAGCCTCACAACCTTACTCCTAGGCCTCACAACCTTACCCTCTGCGAGATGTTCTTAGGCTGTGAGCCCCATTTCGACTTATGGATAATGTATTGTTGTCTCGTCCCTCGCACTCGAGGAGGGATAGTCCTGGAAGTGGGCGGAGCTGAAGTATGGCGTATAGCTATGATGGGATATCCTATTGGGACCCCGAAGAAAGAATCCAAAGAGTGGTCCTCGGAGTGGATTTACATCAAGGATGTCCCCTTATTTGACCCAGCTCACAGAGTTCTGCCTAAATACTCCGATGCCCCTCTAAAGAAATGATTCAAGTGGTGGGCAAAGAGCCCCTCTCAAGAGGAGAGCCCCGAGGTAAAGTGTTTAGCCGCCAAGGTGAAGTTTCTAGTTAATAGAAAGTTAACCATCATTGAGGTGATGGTCGTGGCAATTACCCGATGTGTCCAACTTCTTCAACAAAGGAAGCATCCCCTGTGGTGTTACAACCGGACAAGCAATAGAACCCGTTCGAGACAGCAAGGGTGTGCCAACTAGGAAGCACTAGCGGTCATACTGGTCCTTCTCTTAAAGGAGAAAAATAACAGTTTGGCCGCCTGGCGATCAGGGATGGCTTTTCAAATATTAACCCCATCGAATGGGTAAGTTTGATCATGTTCTCATAGTTCGGATGCTTATGTTCGATTTTCGAAGCCTTTCATCTTTTTGAACAGAAATGGAGACGTTGGATCGAGATAGTCAACTACCCCACCCCCAAACAATCATAGTCCTTTGTCGAAATACTTAGGAGACGAGTACATCCACCTTTATCCGAAGGTGTCACCGAGGTGCCATATAGCCGTCGTGAACCGAGGTCTTCGACACCTGTTGAAGCTGATGCAGGAGTCCCTGTTGCCGACGAGCTCCCTGAACATCCTAAGGGAGTCTCGGTTACTAATTCTGAGGTTGAAAGTGCGATGAGTAACTGGAGCTGAAAAGAGTCATTACGCCACCCAACATTCTCCGAGCAAGAGTTTAATGCTCTTAGTTCGGTGGACTCATACCTTGGAGCTTCCCGAGCAGGACTCGAGCGAGGTGCCAGACTAATGTCCTCCAACCTGTAGGTAAGTGGTCGGTTTTGGTAACCGAACAAAGTCCTAACCTAGTAGCCCCTGAGCCTTGAGTTAATGGTCTAAATACTGTTTCGTTACTTTGTAGGATTTAAAGAAACAAGACGAGAAGTTGTCCAAGGACACCGAGTCGAACCAGACAGGTTTGCAAGCCATCAAGGCCGAACTTGAGGAGGTGAACAAATTCAGCAGAGAGGCACATAGTGAGTAAAAAACTGTTTCTATGTGCTGAAATTATTGAGATACCCTTTCCAATGAAGGAATGCATCATAACAGCTGAGTCCTTAGATCAACTAGAGAAGGATTTGGATACGTCCCGACAATCTCAACGGTATGCCGAGTCTCAGCTTGAGGCTGGTAACCATGTATTGAAATGATGTTGTGAAGAAAAGAACCAACTCGAAGTGGAAAATCAACGACATGCCAAAGAAATTGAGAGTTCAAAAACACAATTGGTGCAAACCCATGAAGAGAGCTAGAAAGTAAAGGATTCCATGTTATGTAAGTAAAATTTTAACCTACAACTCCACAAAGTAAGCTGGTTGTGTCGAGCATAAAAAATACGTCACATCTCGTGCTTAGGTCTCCTGATGGGGCGTCCCGATATAGAAATCAGCTCATTCAAGTGGGGACCTGTTGAAGTAATTGTCCATTGTGCACGAGCGAGCTATGAAAGCTATGATGGGCATCACCAGGGCGCTCTAGCCAACCAAGCACTACTAGGAGAAAGCTTAGTAGTAGCGCTGGAATAATCCTTAGTACCAGCGCTGGTGGCAGCGCTACTAGCAAGGCGTTACAGCTAAATTGTAGCATATCGCTGGATAACCAGCGCTACTGGTAAGTAGGGTTAGCAGTAGCGCTGGAAGAGAAACAATGCTACTCGTAAAGCAGTATTGCCGCTAGGTGCAGACCAGCGCTACTGCTAACATTCCTGCTTTCTAAGATTACAATCCCCTCTACGTATTTGTCCATGCTCTATACAGTAGTTTCATCATATGAAAACATCAATAATTATTGTTACAACAACAACATTTAGATTAAAGTGCATCGATGCAAGTGATCATGTTGAATTAGAAGAAAACATCATAATAGTAATCATCCTAATTGATCAAACAATTTAACTAAGCTTTTCTCTCATAGGACTTAGTTCTCCATCATAGGTAAAATGACATAAAAAGAATAACATATTTGTCTCCATGATGAAGCAAAGAGATCCAACGGTCTCCAACTTGTGGATTGCGATCCTTCTTTATTTGTCCCCATGCTTCAATTTGGAGCTGTCTTGGTGGTTTGTGCTTAGTCCATTATGCAAAAGAGAACTTTGGATGGAAGGGGCTTTTAATTATCATATTACCTTCGGGTTGCATCAATGGTGGCACAACCTCATATAGCAATTTCTGTTGAAGAACATAATAGTAGCCTAGTTAGCAATGTAATTAATACCATTTATGCAATAGTACGAGTGTACTTAATTAGCAACTCTAACCAAGATATTTCGGGGAATGTCATCCGCCCTCAACCTATGCACTGCTGTCATGTACAATGTATCATTTGGGCCAGTTCCCAAATTATACGGGAAGATGTCCCTACCAGCTAGGACACCAATAACAAAGTAGATAATATCATCCTTCCCCTCCCAAATTAGATGTGATCCATAAGTGTAGTGTGTTGTGTTGATTATGTTCTGTGTTTCACTCAAAGAAATGAAATAAGGTGTAAATTATAAATTAACAAATTCAGTATGGATGAACACCAAATACTTTTAAATATGGAATGCAAATTACTTGACAAATATGCATGGTTGACAAACTCACATGGAGGTAAAAATAGAAGCATATCGACATCCACCGAAATGTCGATGTTTCCTTCAATATGATCTTCAGGACAAAGATCGAAGGTTATTTCCATATCTTCAGCTAGGATGCCAATTTGAGCACCCAAATTCTGTGTTATTAGGTGCATTCATACTTTCACAATAAATGTGTGACCATGTTTAGTCCTCAAATTAGCTGTCCTCGTCTTGAAACTCTTGTGCTCTTCAAAATTGACCCTCTCTAAGAAATATCATCTTGCATGACAGGGGATGAACTAGTCTAATTGTATAAAACAGAAATTACATGTTGAAGGAAAGAAGCAGAAGTCATGCTTAATTATGAAAATTTTTTGTCAACGTTGCATACCGTAAAAATATCAAAGTCCTCGTAAAGCTTCATGGTGAAGAACCTACCGTCTCGCAGCACAGGCTGGTCGCAAAGACCCTTATCTTCACCACAAAATCCTATCGTCATCTGATAACGACGACATTTCCCGTGTTCATGATTCAAGAATTACGACATGCTTTGGATACTAATGCGTGTGTGACTTTCGGTCCGCGGAGACTTTCCTTAAATAACTCTGACATCTCATGGTTTGTTTGTGCGCACTCTCCCACACTGATACGATGGTGTATATATGTTTATGGACACTCTCTCGCAGTAATAGTTCAACCGTCGATGATGGATGCCCCACCTCTCCTCTTCTTGTGCATTATACCAACGAATAAATCGCAAAGAAGAGAAGAAAGATGAGGCGCCCCCACGACAATAGTCGGGATTCCTCCATCAAGAACACACATGAAAGTCACAAAGGAGCAACGACAGACCGAAAGTCACACACGCATTATACCAATAAAATATCACTAATACATTTATAATGAACTCGAATATAATATCACGAATACATCATCACAAATAATCCAGTTAATGCATCATCAAATATAAACTAATACATCTTGAATATTATCATATAAGATCACTAATACATATCGAATACTATTGAATAATCTAAGTCACTAGCGGTTCCACAGTCGCGGGTGGTGGACACCCAAAGATAAGGAACCATCACAGGATCATAACTTAGGTGAGATCCGTGAAGAATCTGCCAGTTATTGTTGAACCTGGCATCCAACGCCGCCATGTAGCGACAGACATGCTCGTCCTCCTCCCTGACACGGCGATGTACCACCTCCGTGAGGGCCCGCTCCCTCTGCACCAAAAGTTGCCCACGTGACCTCCAACACAGATGCTCTGGGTCAACGACAACACCTGGATTCCTCATCGAGCTCCAAGCCGGAGAAGGTATCACTTCCCAATGCCAGCCCGGCGGAGCCCAGTCCCGGACATGGAGCCTATCAAGCAGGCTCTCGCCGACCACTCGACGACGAGGATGCCGGCCAGGCATCATCAACATCAAGACAAATTCCTATGAGAAAATTTTCTTACCGTTTAATCACTAATTTTTTAAATTCAATTTTGACTCGTTTTGACTCGGTATTTCAGAATGCCGGTTCCCAGCAAATTACAACACTCCATATGCCTACTTTCTAGCACAAGTCATGCAAAAATTTCGACATGACCTTTGCTAAAAAGTGGACATATCGAGCGCATGAAATTCACCGGAACATAAATGAATCAACATTCTAGCAAAACATAGGCCACTCTGATCATTTGTATATAACAGTAAGAGAAATATACAACTTGAAGAAATGCAATAAGGTTTTTCATATTTAGCTGTAAACTAATTTAGCTAACAAACCTAACCATAGAATCAACCTAACCCAAGAATCAACCTAACCCCCTTAATCAACCTAACCCTAGAGTCAACTTAACAACCTATCCCTAGAATCAACCTAACCCCCCTAATCAACCTAAACCTAGAATCAACCTAACAAACCTAACCCTAGAATCAACATAACCCCCCTAATATTACAATATGGCCACATGCGAGAGGGGGTGAAGGGAGTGAGGGGAGAGGGAAGAGGGAGGAAGGAGGGAGTAGGGGCACCTGCGGAGGGAGGGGAACGATGGTGAGGGAGGGGCGACGATGAGGGAGGCCGTGACGGCGAGGAAGGGGGAAACGATGAGGGAGGGTGTGATGATGAGGGAGGGGGTGACAGCGAGGGAGGCCACAACGACGAGGGAGGGGGCATGATGGAAAGTGTGGACCGAGGCATGACGGTGGCGGCTTCAAGGCGATGGCGACGATGACGGCGGCGATCGGGGGAGTGGAGTGATGGTAGGGAGAGGGGATCGAATGGGGAGGGAGATGTGGGGATCGAATGGAGAGTGGGAGTCAATGGTGGGGGTCGAGTAGTAGTAGCGCTGGAACAGAAAACCGCTAGTGCTAAGTATCATAGTAGTAGCGATGGTCCGAGCCCAGGCATTGCTGCTAATTAGGGCCCACCTGCTGACAATGTACAACCATAGCAGTAGTGGTGGTCTAGTGACAAGTGCTACTGCTACGGCTGTAGTAGTAGCCCTGGTTTTGGAGAGCCGCTACAACTACAGGTAGCCACTGGTGGTGCCGCCGGGGCGACTTATCGGTAGCGCTAGTTGGCTAGCCAACACTACTGATATGGTTCTACTTGTAGCGCTGGTTTGTATCCAGCGCTGCTACTACCTAACAATAGCGCTTTCCCTATATCCAGCGCTACTGCTTAAATCCTGTCTATAGGCTTTCTCCTAGTAGTGGAGACACCTCCACAAGAGATGTATGAGTTGGCCGATCAATTGAAAGGAGCCCAAAGTTGTTTTGAGCTATGGAAGACCTTAGCTTGTCAAGAGGGAGCTAAGGAGGCATGGGCCATGGTGAAGAACCGCCTTACCAAACTCACTAAGCACCTGGGTCGGGTTGGGCTAGTAGGGCCGGATGGTCAAGAGGTAACTCTTCACTTGGTTTAGGACCAAGTGATGCCCGCCGCTCATATTTCCCAGCAGGACTATGCCATGGATGTCCTAATAGGTCATCTCAACCAACAATATAGTGTTTGATTCTATGTAACTATGTACTTTACACAAAACCAACTCCATCCATGTTGTAAATGTTGTCTTAACCAGTCATCGGCTTCTGCCTCCCGCGCCAATAGTTGGGGAGTGTTCCGTATTGTGTATCATGTGGTAACAGGAAATAATTTCAGAGAACTAGGCAAACCGACCATGTGGTGTGAATAGAAAAAACATGCCCGGGGAGGCATGCTATATTACTATTTAATGTAAGAAACATCTTCCGAAGAAAATGGTTCCTCCATGGGTTACTTTCTTCGGGGTTACTACGTAGAACGTAGACGTCATAGTCGTGTGCCCATAGAGTGGGAATAGGTGCTATTTTTGGAGAATAAACCAGGTTTATGGGGAATATCACAAATTATGTTTACCTCCTTCTTGGCCGACAAATTTGTTTCTTAAGAACGCTAGCTTTTGGCTTCAGCCGTCTAAGGTACGTCTCCGGGTAATCCGGTCATAGCAGTCGCAGGAGTGCTCCTTTTACCCCTGGCCGAACATTCGAGAAAGTAGAGGGTAAGCTTAGGAGCGAGGCAACCTAGCTTGGTGAAATCTTAAGTCCAATTTATGCATATAGTGGCATAAAATGATATTGGCAGGATGCATATAAGGCAGATAGTTGTAGAATAAATTGCATGGCTTCGTTAAGAAGCCCCGAGGTCTTACCAGGTAGGACATTTTTTTGAATGTATGCCGATGAAAACTTAACGTGCTTCGATTGAGGCGAAAACAGCCTGGGCAATTCTAAACAATCCTATAAAACTAAAGAACAAAATGTAAAAAATAAATACAAGTGTTTAGAGAACGTCACGACACCGGTCTAGCTGTACAACTATCGAAGACGAGCTGTGTTCGATGGGTTCGATTCGATATGATTGTCCTGCGGGTTGTGGGGGCGATAAACTCCTCCTATCAACACTTCATAAATTATGAAAGGCCCTACCCACTTGTGGTTGAGTTTATGCTTTTGCTTCTCTGGGAGTCATAATATAAGTTCGCCCACGATGTACGCCTTCGCTCGAACCTCCCTGCTTTGGCATCGCCGAGCTTGCTATTCGTACAAGGTAGATCGGGATCGAGCTATATCGCGCTCTCCTTCCAGGGCGCTTAGGTCGTCTTGCCGATCTATTTCGACCTCCTTTTCTTCATACATGCGCACCCTAGGCACGTCATGGATGAAGTGACAGGGGAGGACCGCTTCTGCCCCGTATACCATGAAAAACGAGGTGTACCCCGTTGATCTATTATGGGTGGTGCACAAGCCCCATAGTACGTGGTCAAGCTCCTCCACCCAATAGCAGTAAAATTCTTGAAGAAATGAGACCAGACGAAGTTTAATACCACACACTATGAGGCCGTTGGCCTGTTCGACATTTCCATTGGTCTGCGAATGATACACCGAGGTGTAGTCAAGCTTGATGCCCAAATGAGCGCACCAGTCCTTTACCTCGTGGGCGGCGAAGTTGGATCCATTGTCCATTATTATGCTGTGTGGGACACCATAATGGTGTACCACGCCGGATTTAATGTCGAGACCGGTCCAGATTTAGCTGAACTTACTAGTTTTGCATCGATCCATTTAGTGAACTTGTCGACAATGACCAGTAATTACTTCTTTTTCTTGGCCCCCCTTTAAGTGGTCCGACCATATCTAGACCTCAGCTGCAAAAGGCCAGGTGATCGGAATCATCCAAAGAATCGTTGGGGGCATGTGGCTTTGATTGCAAAGAGGTAACTGCCCACACAATGTTAGACGATTGAGTGGGCGTCTGCTCAAGCGGTGGGCCAAAAGAACCCATCTCGAAAGGCCCGCACCGCAGAGTGGTTGCAGCTCATGCCTGTGTGTACCTCGGCTAAGAGTTTTCTTCCTTCTTCCTCCGATATGCGCTGTTGGAGAAACCAAGTAGTGCTTTTCTTATATAGTTCACCCTCATGGACCTTGTAGGCTTTTGATCACCGGATTATGCATCTCTCCTTAGTCTAGTCGTTCGGGAGTTCTTTGCGCAGAAGGTAGGCAAGGAAGGGCTCGCTCCATGGTGCGATTACTGCCATGACCTCATGAGCTGAAGGTGTTTCTTCAATTGCGAAGGCTCTGATCATTTGCCCGTCCGGTTCAACTTTTGGGGGAATGACCTGTTCTGCACCATTAGTTCCTACGCCAGTGTTCTCATCCTTCCCTTACACGGGTGGCTTGAAGAGCCTATCTAGGAATGTGTTTTTAGGGACGGGGTCACGGTTGGCGCCCATGCGAGTGATGATGTTGGCAGCTTGATTGTTGTCTCTTTAGACGTGGTGGAGTTCCAGCCCCTCGAATCTTGTGGATACGTTAAGGATGGTGTCTTTGTAAGCTGCCATTTTTGGATTATTAGCATCGAATTCGGCGTTCAATTGTGAGACGGAGATATTAGAGTCCCCTCGTACAATGAGCCATTGTACCCCCATTGATGTTGTCGTCCAAAGTTCGTGCAACGGTGCCTCATATTAGACCGCATTGTTTGAGTCAGCGTACATGATCTGTAGTACGTAACGGATGTTGTCTTTGGTGGGGGATGTGAGGATAACTCCAGACCCCATTCCGGCAAGAGTCTTGGACCTGTCGAAGTACATTGTCCAATGGGAATTTGTGTTGTACTCTCTAGGGAGCTCAGTCTCTGTCCATTCGGCAAGAAACTCAGCCAACACCTAAGACTTAATAGCTCATCGTGGCTTGTGCGTGATTTCGAACATAAGGAGTTCGATTACCCATTTAGCTATGTGGCCGATGGCGTCCCTGTTGTTGATAATGTCATTCAGGGTATCTTAGATGTCACAATGACCGAACACTGTTAATAATAGTATATAAGCTTGTGTGATGCCATAAACACTGTATATGCTATCTTCTGGTAATGTGCATATCTAGATTTGCACGGAGTGAGCACATCGGACACATACGAGTCAGGCTTCTACATCTGGAATTGGTGACCTTTGGCCTCCCGCTCTATGACAAGGAACGCACTGACCACTTGATTGGTGGCTCACGTGTCCAATAACATCGGTTCAACAGTGCAAGGCATTGCTAGTGTGTGGTTACTAGCTACCAGTGTTTTGATTTCCTCTAGCGTGGCCGCTGCTTTGTCGGTCCACTGAAAGTTTTTGGTCTATTTCAACAGCCTGTAGAGTGGTAGAGCCTTTCTGCTAAGGCGAGAGATATTGTGGCTCAAAGCCGCCACACAGCCTGCCAGTCTTTGAACATGCTTTAGCTCCATAGGGACCGCGAGTTGGGATAATGCTCGGATCTTAGCGGGATTAGCCTTTATCCGTCTTTAGGAGACTGTGAATCTGCATAGTTTACGTGTGGGGACTCTAAAGACACATTTGTCTGGGTCGAGCCGTATGTCGTATACCCATAGACTAGTGAAGATTTGTCTGAGGTCGTCTACCAATAGGCTGACGTGTTTGGGGGCTGTTTGGTTGGTGCCCATGGCAGCCCTACCAAAATGAGGGCTTGCGGAAAATTTGGCGCGACATTTTTCCGCCAGGGACTCGCCCATAGATTGGTGAAGAATCATAAGGGATGACCAAATATTTGGCACAGAAGTGTGAAGTTGACTTCTATCCAAACACCTGCCAGCCCATCGTCAACGACCAAAATATTGGAAGGGCAGCTCCTGGCTCCCATCTAAATAGCCCCTTGGTCTTGATGTCAACGTCGTCCATGTATGACTCGACTATTTTGCCAGTTTTCTTTGCTAGAAATTTTTGAATCATGCGTTGGTATATGGTGCCTGTGTTTTTAAACCCGAAAGGGCAATGTGTTAAAGCAGAATGGCCCATAGAGGGTGATGAAAGCAGCTGCAGCTTGATCGGAATCCTTCATTTTAATCTGATGGTATCTGGAATAAGCGTCGAGGAAGCATAGTGAGTCGTGTCCGAAATGATATGGTCTATACGGGGTAACAAGAAAGGATCCTAGGGGAAGGCTTTATTGAGGTCTTTAAAGTCGACGCACAGCCACCAAGACTTGTCCTTCTTTGGCAACATGACCAGATTTGCCAACCACTTGGGATGGTTGATTTCTCTAATGAATCCGGCTTCTAGTAATTTGGCAAGTTCCTCGCCCATAGCTTGACGATTTGGTTCGAAAAATCGTCCTAAAGCCTCTTTGACAGGCTTGAATCCTGCAATTATGTTCACGCTGTGTTCCGCGAGCCTTCATGGGATTCCCGGCATATCTAAGGCGTGTGACGCAAATATGTCACAATTTTCATACAGGAATGTGTGGAGTGCTTCGTCAACCGCAGGGTCCAGCCGGGCTCCAATGGACGCTATTTTATTGGGGTACGTTGGATGAACCTGAAATTTGGTGATTTCGTGTGCAGGTTTGAAGGATGTGGATTTTGGCCTTTTGCCGAGTATCACATCATCCTTATCCACCATAGAGCATAGTGTGGTAAGTTCTTATGCAGCGAGAGTCTCAACTAGTACCTCGAGGGCTAGTGATGATGTTTTATTTTCAGCTCGGAGGGCTCTATTCGGGTCACTTATAACTGTGATCACAGCGTTGAGCCCCAACATTTTGAGATTTATATACCCGTAATGTGGTATGGCCTAAAATCTTGTAAAGGTGACGTGCCCTAATAGAGAGTGATAGCCGCCGTGATACGACACAATATGGAAAATAAGTTCTTCGGATCGGTAGTTCTCGGGTGTGCCGAATACTACATCGAGTGTTACTCGTCCACTACAACATGCTTGTTTCCCGGGGACGATTCCTCAAAAAGTTGTGTTGCTTTGTTTGATGTGAGATCAATCGAACTACATTGTGTTCAAGGTATCCTCGTAAATGAGGTTTAGACCATTCTCATCATCCATTTGCATGTTGTGCAACTTGAAGCCATCGAATATTGGGTTAAGCACCTTGGCAGGTGGTGTTCGGTCTGAGCGGGCTATTGGTTGGTCAACCTCACCGAAATTGATCGGTGTGTGTGTCCATGAGTTAGTTGCTGCCACTTGGTGTATTTGACGGAGTTCTCAAATAGCTCTTTCCTTTGGTTTTTGGTGGAAAACGTTTCATAGATTATTAGGACCTCGACGTTGTATTCTGGTGGCTCTATTGAACATGTGTCTGGGGGTGAGGCCTTGAGGATGTCCTCTCTACTCTTCTCGACTTGCCTGGCGACCCAACATGCTCGAAGCGTGTGGGTTGGGCTCGTGTTTAGCAAGGTGGAGTGTATGGGGCATGGGTTTTCCAATAGTCCATCGAGGACAATTCTGGCGCTTGTTTGGTTTTTTTCCTTTTCTCGGCGGTCTTGAGTGTGGATGGCCGTCGCAATGGCACGTGCCTTCTCTGCATTCCTCTGTGTTCTTTGGCATGGACTGACTCCATGCACATATGTTGTGCTTTCCAGGTGCTTTCCATGGAGCAATATGTGCGCACCAGGTTTGATAGCTCGGTGGAAGTTTGAATGTGGCAACGGGCGAGGGCTTTGAGAATTCCTTCATCATGGCTGTTTTGCCGGAAGGCTTCTATCATCTCCTGGTAGCTATAGCCCTTCGCCTTGTCTTTGTTAAGGAGGAATCTAGCCCAAAAATTATGGATTGATTCCCCTGGTCATTGTTTAACTTTCCGTGAGCCCAATATGCCGATCTCTTCTACAATTCTTGAAGAATGCTCTAGTTGGGTGGTGGGTGGGTAAATTTTTTGTACCTCATTAGGATGCGGGTTAGAGATCCTGACGGTTGCATCCCTTGCTCTCGTGGGGTCCGGCGCGCCAGGTTCGGGTTTCGCAGTTTCGACGGGACATTGCTGCGCTGATTCCAGGTCATGTGCTAGATCGCCATCTGACCACGAATTATTCTCGGGGTGAGATCCAGATTCCGGACTAGCGAAGGGATTCGGGTGGTCAGCAAATGGGACATAAATCGTCCTTAACCCTGGTAGCCGAGGGGGAAACCTTCAGCCGGGCACTCGATGCTGGCAACCAAGTGTGTGATGGGCGGGACGTGAATTTCCCTATAGTTGGGTCTAAGCCCGATATGGTCATAGACTGAGGGTTGGTGCCAAGTCATGCCCATAGTTTGGATTATGCCGAGTAAGTTGTGTAATGGTGCGATCTCGGCAGAGTCCATGTTGTTTGAGTGTTTGGGATTGATCCTCGGCATTGCTTCCCTAGGGTCGTTCAAGGATGCTCTCGGGTTGTGTTCGGCCGAGGCAAATATGGGCATATCGACCAGGTTGGGCTCTTGGGCCGAACTAGGGATAGAGGCCACCCTAATGGTGGGATCCATCGTTTCTGAAGTTAAGGCATTGGTGCTCGTGGGCTCTTCAAGGGGAGACGAGAGCTTTGGTAACACAAGATGTCCCCAAGGGGCGGCGATGAACTCTAGATTCCTGAACTTGACCTCCTGATCGGGGGTGAAACTTTTGACCTAGCCCACGGTGGCCACCGGATCAGCATGCAACACGATGCTTTCGAACGCGGAGACAATCTAGGGACAAAGATGTCCATGTTGCAGACATCATCGCTGATGATTAGGCAATCCATCGATCGTTTGGCAATTCATAGTGGAACTCACAATTGAAGCACCAATGTCGATGTCAAAACCGACGGATCTCGGGTAGGGGTCCGAGTTGTGAACCTGGGATCGATGGGTAACATGGGACGATGTTTATCCAGGTTCGGGCCCTCTTCAGGAGGTAAAACCCTAGATCCTGCTTCATTGTATTCATGTGAATGAGGATCACATAGTTGATCTACCTCGAGATCGAATGAGATAAAACCCTAGATGAGTGAACCAGTGATGACCCACGAGTATAGGGGATCAATCTTAGTCCTTTTGATAAGTAAGAGTGTCGGACCGAACGAGGAGCAGAAGGAAATGATAAGCGGTTTTCAACAAGCTAATATCTGCAAGCACTGAAATTGAAAGTGGCAAGTAGTTTGATAGCAAGGTAATTTCTGACGAGAAAGCAATGCTAACGGTAAATAAGCTTTAGCCAGGTAGCCCAATCCTTTTGTGGCAACGGACAATCCAAAACAATCTCTTATAATAAGCAAAGTGTTCTTGAGGTACACAAGACACTTCTGTAATTAGGCACTTTATCGTTTGTTGTGGCAGATAGCAAAGGTCTTTGTCGACCGCGAGAAGACGGCCACAGTTTCGGCATTGTAAACTCCGGTAAAGGGGTTCTTTGTCGTCTGCCTATGCTCGGTGGACAACAAAGTATTTTTGCCGTCAGGCTGCAGACAGCAAAGAGGCTAGATAGTGTAGCACTAACGTTAGCCCCGTTGGGTGGTTAACGGCATCCTTTGTCGTCTTCCCACAGACGACCACATCACAAGCCCCTTTGCCTTCTGCCCCCAGACGGCCACATAACAAGACCCTTTGTCGTTTGCCCCCGGAAGGCCACGTCACAAGCACCCTTGCCATCTGCCCCCGAATGGCAAAGAGGCCAAATGGTCCTAGGCCTACTGTTCCCAGATTGTACAGGCGGCTGCCACATGCCACCTTTTCCGTCGATCGCAGATGGCAAAGAGGCCTTTGCCGACTGTGGCAGATAGCAAAGTGCTAGTATTGCCTTTTTTTATTGTTTTTGTTATATTCAACAATTTTCACAAGCAAATATATGATATAATATATATACATACATACATATATATATATATCATAGAAACAATATCCCTGCCATATGGATATGATGAACCAACAATAATATCAAATTGAAAGTATCAAATGTCACATTGTTCACCATATTACAATAGTTTGATCCATCCATACATAGTTTCATCCATCTATTTCAAGTTTCACATTGTTCATCAATACAAAATCAAAACAACAAGTAACAAAAGCACTCCATGAAGCACTCGATGAATGCAAGCTTCCATGAAGTTAATCTAATCTGCAAAATGGGAAATAAGAAAGTTAGATGAAAAATAAGAAGGGTTTTTCTTCTCTTTCTCTTTCTCCTCTTGTTTTTCTTCTACTTATTGCTTATTTGTGTCATTATAGAGCTAACCTAGGTAATTATGGCATTTATGACCTAACTAAGGTTATCGTGTCATTTTAGAAGAAAATAAGCTAAGTATATGAAATTTATGAGGTTACCGAGGTTATTATGCCATTTTACCCGAGGTAAGAAAATTATGCTATTTTTGACATAAGTAATGTAAGTACAGGTCATTATTGAGGTAACCTAGGTAACTACGCCATTTTTGAGAGAACAGATCTTATTATGTTGTTTGGGAGGAAACGAAGCTAAGTATAGGTCATTTTAGAGCGAACATGGGGAAATTGGGTCATTTTGGAGCTAAGCAAGCTTATTATGTCCCTCTGGAGGAAAATAAGCTAAGTATATGACATTTATGAGCTAATGAAGGTTATTATGCCATTTTTGACCTAAGTAAGCTAATTATGTCATGAATGAACTAAATAAGCTAAGTACAGGTCATTATGCCTTTGTTAAGAAAACACTAGAAAGAACTTACCGTTCTTATCAGCATGGAGGTGAAGCACCGGCTTTGCTTGGTCTGGTTTCACCTGGAGAAGGTTGCCCTGGAGAAGGGTCATGCGATACGGCTTGGGAGTTATGCTGCACCAAAGATCATTTGCAATGTCTCATTAGCATGATGACACTTAAAAGATCACTGCATTCAAATGAAACTCACCGTTCCCGCCGTGGTAATGGCTGGCATCGGTAGAGGGATCTGGCTGGTCTTCTCACACATAGACTGCACATTTGGTTTTGACAAGCCAATCATATTAGTTATTAATAAAACGAATATTAAATGCAAGATCTAGTAAATATGAAGAAGAAACTTACCACGAAGAGGTCGTAGATGGCCTTGTGAGACGCATCGTTCTGTGCCCTCTCCTGCTCCAACAACCTAGCTGTCCTCTCCCCCATCTCCTTCTCCTTCGCCGCCATAAGCACCTGTGTTGCCTCTCTCTCTTTCTGAATGGCAGCATGTAGCAGAACTTCTCGTTAGCATTGTAATCATGTTTGTTGACACACACAACGTAATGAGGAAAGATATCTGAATCCGTATAACTAACCTCGATGGCGAGCCCGACTGGCCGTGGACGAGGCCTTATCTCAGGACAGGAGCTCGTTTGGCATGCCTTGATCTGCCAGAAAGTGCTAGTACAATGTATAAGGCCATCTCCAATGGCCATCATGCCATGGGGCCTCCCATTGCTAGATATCATCACCAGCTCTGGATCGATTGGCCCCTAGCTCGGGTTAAAGTCCTCCCCTTTCCTCGCCTTCCCCTCATCTCTGTACTTCACGAGCTTGTGTTGGGAGTAGATGTTGCTGAAGTTCTCGGGATGCTTGAGGTCAGACTTAGAGAATGCCTTGACCTTCTTGTATGAGGCAGCATGCGCCATCGCTTAGAGGTCGTACATCTGTGGCACCTCCGTGTTATTGTGAGATGCCTAAAAGAGAGAGAGAGAGAGTTAAAAAGTATTAGTAAAGCTAGCATCAAGAATGAATTGCATGAATCATGAAGCTAACCACATACCCAGTTGTGACCAAACTGACTTAAGTTGGCGCTCACTTGATGGTGTGGCACACCAACCATTTTGGCATGCCGGTCCGTGGCATTGTTGTGGATGTCTAACCAGTGTTCTGAGCACTGCTCATCCACCAACGATTCCCAACAATCCATCTTATGCGCACACCATCTCCAGGGCACCTAAGTTAATAAAGAGAAATTTGAGCGCTACGCGTATGAATCAAATGAAGTAAACTAAGTACAAGGCCTTAAGAATATGTAATTACCTTCATGTAATGCTCCTTCTCCATCTTCTTTACGCAACACGTCGACTTGTCCTTCCTAATCTGTCGTGAGGCATAGTAGTCTCAAAAAGCCTACAACCAAGCCTTGTGCCATAAGTTTTGCAGTAGGTTCCTGCATTCGATATCGATAAGCTTTGTCACGGCCTCCTCATATACCTCCTCACACCTATAGAAGGTTTGCAATCAAATGAGACAACACTGATTAGTAGAATAACTAGCTATTATTGATTTTTAGTTGTGTAAATGGCAAATTACCCAAAACTGTCTGATCACCATGTCCGCCCTCGTGTGGGACAAAAAACTGTCACTCAACTCTTGCGGGGGGGGGGGGGGGCAGTGCAGACAGGTAGTGCTCCCAGGTCAATCCTACCTCTCGAAACTGACCCTCATCGGGCAACGTGAAAAACCTCGAGAAGTTTTGCCTGTTAAGCTATCGGGACCCCGATCCTAAGGCATATAAGTCTAGCATGTAACACATCATATCACTTTGTGGCCTCATGCACGGTAATCCCCACGGTTGCAACCTTACCTTGCCCGGGATCATTTGCGCCTTTTGGATCATGTATATTAATATGTTGCTAGAAATCATATGTCGAAGAACTCGGGTCGACGTGACTAGTTATAGATCCAAGTGGCACAACCGTACAGGGACATGCATACATAACCCAGCAATGCAGGTGTGTAGACGAGTCGTAGCAAGCTACTTGGACTCCATTACACCGCATGACCTTTCCCAGAAGGGACAGACACCATAGCAAAGAAGGATGCATGCTGATCAATCAATGTGTCCAGAGCACTAGCAAGCTAGCAGGGCTCAACGGAAGCATAGAGAGGCATTTCCCTATAAAGAAGGCTACCATAGGCATACGACTAGGTGTCGAATTCCACACAGACCAATGCATTTCAAACATAAAAACATTATGCACGATATGTGTAGATACAACATAGCATCACAACATACCTCTATGACTCATAAGAGCCAATATTGTGTGATATTACAAACAGGGGTCACATGACCCAACACTCAAGTCATACAAGCAACAAGCGGAAGCAAAACATGTCTCGGCACATACATCTACTAAAAGTGGCTGGTGGAGCCTGAAAACCTACAACGATCCTACCAAAGGAAACATACCTGTGTCTAGAATTCCCAAGCTAATCCGGTTAACATCGAACTTCGCATCGTAAGAATCACTAACGAGGCTGATATCTCCTCTACAAAAACATAAATTAAGCAACCGTGAGTACAAAGGTACTCAGCAAGACTTACATTAGAACTATCTACATATGCATCAGTATCAATGAAGGGGATTGTGGAGTTTATTGCAGCAAGCCAGCTTTAGCTCTTGGCTATCCTGTAGAACGACTACAAGTACTTTCTATTAGGTGGGATAGCGCACACGAGTCCACATATTCACCAAATCAATACACTACTATGTATCCACTCCCATCTTCCTACGGAAAGGCCATCCATAGCACTCACTCTTATCTTGTGTATTTTAGAAGTATTCATTTCACTTGTCTATGAACCACATAAGTTCTCCATGTAGTCCATATCCGAGGACGCTGCTATTCGAACAGATTCATAACCCTGCAGGGTTGTACTTCTTCACACATGCTCCTGCCACTTATCACCATGGGCACATAAAAAGGCATCTCGGTAACCTTCAAGCGGAAGCCTAGTGAGGGATTCAGCAACGGTCATCAATCACACAAGACCCTAGTCCAGGTTTACCACCTATTTGAGACTGAACCCGCACATGTCGGGCCCTCGATCCTAAGTCATATGAATCCAAACGGTAACATATCACATCACTTTGCGGCCTCATGCATGGTAAGCTCCACGGCTGCAGCCTTACCTTAGCCGGGACCATTTGCGTCTTTTGGCTCACGTATGTGAACATGTCGCTAGCAATCAAACGACAGTGAACCCTGGCCGACATGACTAGTCATAGAACCCAAGTGGCACATCCATACGGAAACAGGCATACGTAACCCAACAATGCAGGTGTCAGCCTCAAGCGCGTGTAGACGAGTCGTAGCAGGCTACATGGACTCCATTACACTACGAGACATTTCCCCGAAGGGACAGACACAACCGCAAGGAAGGATACATGCCTGTCAATCAATGTGTCCGGAGCAGTAGCAAGCTACCAAGGCCCGATGGAAGCACAAAGATGAAGTTTCCCATAAAGAGTACTACTAAAGGCACACGACTAGGTGTCGGATCCCGTACATACCGTTGCATGTCACACGTATGCACGACATGCCCGATATGCATAGATACAACCAAGGCATCACAACATAACCATACAACAACTTTTATTTAAGGGGCTCAGACGAGCCTTGCATAACATGTTCTTATAGATAGGGGTCACATGACCCGACACTCAAGTCATACAAACCAAGCGGAAGCATAAGCTGTCTAAGTATAGACAGATGAAAGTTTAAAAAGGCACATGGCCTGACTATCTACAGCCCGCCACAGGGCATAAGGTCGTAGCTGGGATACCAGCTATTCGGCATTGTCGACATCTAGATAGAACCCACCTGATGGGTCCTAGGTCTCATCTGCAACATTTATTAAGCAAACCTGAGTACAAACATACTCAGCAAGTCTTTAAAACAGACCTAGTCTATTCATGCTCATGTATCAACAAGGGGAGTTGTGGAGTTTATGAAACAATGCCAGCTTTGACTCATGGCTAACCTACACTACACCATTTTTAGCTCTTTGTTTAGATTTTAGTTATCGCACACGAGTCCACTAACTGCATGACAATACACCACCATGGATTCACTTCCCTCTCCTGAGAGAGTGCCATCCACGGTACTCACACTTGTCTTGATATCTTTATGAGTATCCATTTGATTATCTATGAACATCATAAGTTTTCCAAGTAGTCCATATATGAGGACGCGGATATTCGAATAGTTTCATACCCTGCAGGGGTGTACTTCTTCACACACGCTCTCGCCACTTATCACTGTGTGCTCTTAAAACCATGCACCTCGGCAACCTTTAAGCGGAAGCCCAGCGAGGGAGTCAGCCACGACCGTCAATAACTTAAGACCTCTAGTCTAGGCTATCGCCTATTTGAGACTGAACCCGCACGGAAGTCCGGTCGAAGTTTCCGCTACGACCCCAAACAATGTGCGCAGTGTTCCCAAGCCCACCATTCGGGTGACCCTTGGTACACCATGCCACTGCCTACCGCATCGTAACCCACCGCTAGGGTCAGCGCTACGCATGGCCTCCAGTATGCTATAGACACCAGAAACTACTTGCAACTCCTAGACTAAGGACTAAGCGATTGAAAAGTCAAGAGGGTCAATTAAGTATCCCAATGTGTGGTAGTAACTAGTCTTGGATTACAAACACGGAACTCAGTTCGTAAGAACGGTCCCAATGAGACAGCCCGCTATGTACTCCTACATAGCCTCTCATCGCAACCTTTACCAACTCGGTTTCATCTTAAGCCTATCACATCAGAACATCATTATTTCACTCTAGTTCATCACCTAGGTGAATCATACCTGACACAACACTAAGCATAGCAAGCATAGCAAGCAAAGTAAGCTAAGCACATCATGGCACAAGCATCTACCAGGTATGCTAGGTTGCAAGGTTTAGCTATTTACTATGACAATGACAGGTCATGCAAAAGAATAGGTTCATCTACCGTGTATGACAGACAAGTGAACGTTTTTCCTAATGCAATAAACAAGAGCAGGAGCGAGAGAGTGGGATGTTATCGGGATGATAAAAGGGGGTTGCTTGCCTTGCTGGGTAGCGGAAAGGTTCTCTCCTTCGTTGGAATACTCGGGGGTCTCCTCAGAAGCAGGGCCTACCGCAATGCTGATAAATAACAATCAATACACGCAAGTGCAATAATATGATGCGTGATCATGACATGGTAGCATATAAGCATGGGCTAGTGCAACTAATGTCCAAGTTAGTTTGAATATAGGTTCAAAATCAATCTCCATTTCATATTCTATATATTAACCTATTAGTAAATGTCAATGTTCATGTACATAGGTTGCTCTAACATGCATGATAATAGCACCATTAGATTCATTGGTTTTTTCTGATAAATTTTCATATATATATTTTTTTCATCTGAGTTAAAGATTAATTTATATGAATTTTTGAAGTTTTAAACATTTCTGGAATTATTGTAACACTAGAAATTCCTTTATTACATCAGCCTGACGTCATCATGGCGTCAGCAGGTCAGCTGACCGGTCCAGGTTAAACCTAACGTGTGAGGCCCGCACATCAGCGACACAAGACTAATCCCCGCACTGACCAGGTTTGACCCGCATCTGGGGCCCACTGGTCAGTGGCTGGGGGGCTAATTAGCAGGGTGATTAGCCCCTGATGGCCTTTCCATGTCAGCACGCCGGAGGCCAGCCGGCTGCAACCAAAATCATGGCGGCGACTCGCCGGACCTACGCATCCGGTGGCCATTTGGCACGCAGAGGGAACCAGAAGGTAGCCCATGCACGCGCGCATCTAACGAAGCAGCAGAGGGGGCTCGGGGTCACCGGAGACGATGGCCACGTCAAGCTTGGCGGCGGCGGCGGCTTGGGTAGGACCAGCTACTCCGCTAGATGGTGCGGGGAAGTAGGGGGAGAGGGGGAGGAGCACCACTGGCTCACCGCGGTTCCAGCAGAGGCGACGACAAGGTCGGGGGAGGTCCGGATGGGGCGAATCGTCGAGGTGGAGCTCCGGTAGCCGGCAGGGAAGAAACAGCAGGGGCGCGTCGTCGAGGGCTCCTGGCATCTACTGGCTTCACAGGGAGGACGAGGGGGCGCTGCGGGGCTGTTGGGGGGCTCAGAAGGGCGCAGGGATGGCTAGAACTACGGCGGCGCGGCGGCGACGAGCTCGGCCATGGCGGGCAGAGAGGGGGAGAGAGAGAGAGAGAGAGAGAGAGCTCGCGAGGGGGAGAGGGAGAGGGGAAAGAGGCCACGGTGAGGTGGCCTCGCGCTGGCGCTCTATGAGCCCTCCATGCCAGCAGCCAGGCAGGGAGGAGGTGGCCGGCGTGTGCTTGTGCCCGGCGAGCGTTCGCCCCTGTCCTCCTGGCGAGCGGACAGGGATGACTGGCCATGGGCCAGTGGGCCGGTTCCCCCTGGGCCTCTGCCCTTTTGCTTTTCTTTTATTTCGGATTTTCTATTTCTGACATTTCTTTTATTTATTTTTTAGGTACAAATGCGTTGATAAAATATCCCAAATATTTTATAATATCAAGTTTGAATATTTCAAACTCCAATAAAAAGTTTCAGGATATTTTGGAATATAAAGTATTGATAATGCTTTATTTGGTATTTTTAGAGGCTTTGTTATTTATTTTTAAATTGATATAATTGTTCAAATATTTAAAATGGCCCCGTATATATTCATGTCCATATTTATCAGACATAGGGAACATTTTGTATGGGCACTTTGAGTTTGTTGAGTTTTCACCAACTTTTAATTGATTTGATTCCAATGTGAGCTTGGGGTTTCTTTTAATCCCCATTTCATGTTGATTCAAAATTGAAACATGATGCACACACATGATGTCCTATGACATCTAGCTAGGGATGTGACAACTCACCCCCACTCAAAAGAATCTCGTCCCGAGATTTTGAAGTCGTCGGGAAGAGCGCGGGGTACTCTAGTTGAAGACGATCTTCTCTTTCCCATGTGGCCTGCTTTTCAGAATGGTGTGACCACTGAACCTTGAGAAACTTGATGTTCCGACGCCGAGTGGTACACTTAGCTTGATCAAGAATACAAACAGGGTATTCTCGATATGTAAGGTTATCTTGGAGATCAAGCGCTTCGTGGTCTACTTCACGGACATGCTCCGAGAAGCAACGCCTGAGTTGCGAGATGTGGAAGACATCATGAACCATGGAAAGATGCGGCGAAAGTTCCAATTGGTAGGCAACCTCTCCTCATTTAGCAAGAATGCGCATAGGTCCAATGTAACAAGGAGCCAACTAGCCCTTGATACCGAATCGATGGGTACCCTTCAGAGGTGTAACCCGAAGGTAAGCCTTCTCGTCAAAATCATAGGTCGCATCCTTATGATGGCGATCATATTGGCTCTTTTGACGAGATTGGGCTGTTTTCAACTTTTCACGAATAATGCAAACTTGCTCCTCTGCATCCTAGATCATATCCGAGCCAAGAGTTGCCTCTCTCCGGTTTCGGACCAGTTAAGAGGTGTTCGACACCTTCGTCCATAGAGAACTTCAAAAGGGGCTTTGCCCAAGCTTGATTGATGACTATTGTTATAAGCAAATTCGGCAAATGGAAGACATTTCTCCCAGTTCATACCGAAGGATATAACACAAGCTCGGAGCATGTCTTCCTGGATTTGATTGACTCGCTCAACTTGACCACTTGATTGCGGGTGGAAAGCAGTGCTAAAGGATAGATGAGTCCCAATAGCGGTTTGAAAACTTTCCCAAAATCGGGAAGTAAAGATACTTCCACTGTCTAAGTTAATCTCCAATGGAACACCATGAAGAGGGACTATTCGAGAAACATATAACTCCACTAGCTGACTAGCAGTTATACTCTCCTGAACAGGAAGAAAATGAGCCACTTTGTAAAGGCGGTCAATGACCACAAAGATAGCATTATTCCCTCTCTTGGTCCTGGGAAATCCGGTAATGAAATCCATACCGACCTTATCCCATTTCCATTCGGGAATAGCTAAAGGCTGAAGGGTGCCAGCAGGCCTTTGATGTTCTGCTTTCACGAGACGACAAACGTCGCAATTAGCAACGAACTGGGCAATTTCTCTCTTCATCCTAGTCCACCAGAACCTCTGGCGTTGGTCCTGATACATCTTGGTACTACCCGGATGAATTGTGAGAGGATAATCATGAGCCTCCTTAAGGATCAGCTATCTTAAGCGTGTGCTCTTGGGAACCACCAACCGGTTCTGGAAGAACACAACACCCTCATCGTCCTTGGAGAAATCTTTAGCGTTTTCGCTAGCAATATTCTCCTTGATCCGGGATATACCCTTATCATACTTCTGGACAGCTACTATTTGCTCCTTAAGATTAGGTTTCGCCAGCAAGTTGGATAGGAATCGTTGAGGAACAATGTGAAGGTTTAACTTCCGAAATTCATCATGGAGAAGTGGTTGACCTTGTTGTAACATGAGGTAGTTACAATAAGACTTACGACTTAGTGCATCAGCCATAACATTGGCTTTCCCCGGGGTGTAAGTTATCCCTAAGTCGTAATCTGTAATCAACTCAACCCACCGTCTTTGCCTGAGATTCAAATCCGGCTGGGTTAAAATATATTTCAGACTTTGGTGATCAGTGTCAATTTCGCAACGATTACCCAGAAGGTAATGTCGCCAGGTTTTCGGTGCATGGACCACAACTGCAAGCTCAAGATCATGTGTTGGATAATTATCCTCATGTGGACGCATCTGTCGAGATGCGTATGCAATCACATGTTGATCTTGTATGAGAATGCAACCTAGTCCTTGTCGCGAGGCGTCGCAATAGATAACAAAGTCCTTAGAGAAATCTGGTGGCACCAGAACGGGAGCAGAGGTCAGTCGTCTTTTCAACTCCTGAAAACTATGCTCGCATTGTGGAGTCCACTCGAACTTTTTATCTTTCTTGAGTAGTTCAGTCAGAGGTTTCGCAACCTTGGAGAAATTCTCGACAAAGCGGCAACAATAGCTCGCTATGCAAAGGAAACTCCGAACTTGCTTAATCGATTCAGGTCGAGTCCAATCTAGGACGGCCTGAACTCTCTCGGGATTGACAGCAATACCTTTAGCAGAGATCACGTGGCATAGATAGGTCACTTCTGGCAACCAAAATTCACACTTGGAGAATTTGGCATACAAACAGAGCTCTCGAAGTTTCATCAATACCAGCCTTAGATGCTCGGCATGTTCCTATTCGTTCTTTGAGTAGATGAGTATGTCGTCAAGGTAAACCATGACGAATTTATCCATATAATCCATGAAGATCGAATCATCAAGCGAGAGAAGGTGGCTTGGGCATTGGTTAAACCGAAGGACACAACGGTGTACTCATATTGGCCATAACGAGTAACAAAAGCAATTTTTGGAATGTCCCCATTTCTAATTCTGATTTGATGGTATCCCAGCCTCAAATCCATTTTGGAAAAGACAAAGGATCCAGCGAGTTTATTATACAAATCATTGATCCTAGGGAGCGGATACTTGTTCTTTATGGTGACCAGATTCACTGGCCGATAATCCACAACCATCCGATCTGATCCATCCTTCTTCTTGATGAAGAGGACGGGACAAGCCCAAGGAGAAGAACTAGGACGGATGAAACCTTTCTGCAAAGCTTCATCGAGTTGGATCTTAAGTTCGGCTAGTTCTAAGGGTGTCATCTTATAGGGTCTTCTGGCTATTGGGACAGTCCCTGGGATGAGCTCTATCACAAACTCAACATCTCTAACAGGTGGAATTCCTGGCAGTTCTTCTGGAAAGATATCCGGAAAATCACGGACTACCGTAATATCTTCTAATTCTGGAAGAGGGCTAGCATTGAGGGAATAGAGTTGGCGCTTGGCTGTTCGAGTGGAGACATTAACTATCTCACCCGATGGATGTGTAAGTTGAACATTCCTAGTATGAGTATCAATCTTAGCATAGTGGGCTTTCATCCAGTCCATGCCTAAGATGATAGGGATGTCCGAAGACTTGAGGGCTATCAAAGATGCTAGGAACACTAACCTATCCACCAGAATCTCATTATCATGGCTCACTCTAGAAGTTTGCCACTTTGAACCAGGAGTCTGAACTACTAATGGAGTAGGCATATCACAAAAAGCATGGTATGCAACTGTGCATAACTTTTTGAGATGAAAGAATGAGATGCCCTAGTATCAAACAGAACAGATGCTGGATGGCTATTGACAAGGAGCGTACCTAGGATAACATCAAGATCCTCAAGGGCTTCCTCAGCACAAACATAGTTCACTCGTCCATGAGCAGGAGCTGGCTTCATATAGAAAGCTTTTCCCGGCTTCCCACGTCCAGCCGGCTTGGCATTGTTTTGAGGACACTCACGAGAGTAGTGTCCTGGTTCCCCACATTTGTAGTAGACCACGGTGTCATGGGGAGCAACATTGGCAGGAGGACCTCCAAATGTCCTGGCTAGAGGGTTGGGCTGAGCTGGGCGAGGCGCTTGGAAGGATGGCCTCGCGGTGTACCTTGGCGGTAGAGCTGCGTTGGGCACCCACACCCGGCGTTTGTTGGAGCCCAAGCCAGATGCGGGGCCAAAGTCACGGTTGTGCTTCCTCATGGCCTCATAGTCAGTTTCTCCAGACTCGACATTGATAGCCTTGTTGACGAGAGCCTGGAAGGTTGTGCACTCATGCAAGCACAGATCTCGACGGAGCTCAGGATTAAGTCCCTTGCGGAACCTAGCCTGTTTCTTGGCAGCGGTTGAAAGTTCCTCCGGAGCATAACGAGCAAGATTGCCGAACTCATGGCTATATGCATCCACTAACAGTCTATCCTGGATGAAAGCACAAAATTCCTCTCTCTTGCGATCCATCAGCCGTTCCGGGATATCATGGGTACGTAATGTCACGCTGAATTCTGCCCAAGTTGGTGTGGGTCCTGCAGGAAGCATGGCTTCATAATTTTCCCACCACAGATTGGCGGGTCCTTCCAGAAAGTAGGTAGCAAGGTCACCTTGTCGTCCTCGGATACATTGGCAGCTCGGATCTTACGGAACATGCTGGTCAGCCAATCATCTGCATCGAGTGGGTCGGTCGAATGAAGAAACTTGGCCGGGCACAGGTTGACGAAGTCACCGAGGGACACACCATCATTGTGATCATTGCGAGGAGCATGGACTGTGTTCTGCTCAATTCGTTCCAGCAGCCTGTTGGTCTCCCTTTTGTTTCGCTCAGCTTCAAGCATCACTTCTGCCAAAGAGGGTGCATGTGGCAGGTTCTCATGCCTTGGCTGGCTTCCCTCGCCCTGCTGAGGGGCAGGCACGGGGTTATTCTTAGTTGCCACCATCCTAAGAAAACAAACCCACAGCTTAGCCATAGAGGACATCAAGTCTAAGACATGAGATAAGGAATGTACTGGACAACATGGCATGTAGGGTAACACCCAAACAACATGGTAATAACAACTTCCATATGAACACCATGATTCATGCACACTATGACAAAGTTCAGTACAAGACCAAGCTGAATACAAACTACGGAGAGATGACACAACACATCGGAGGCATTACAAGCTTCCTATACATTATCTATCTACACCTCCGGAACACAACTCTCAACCTCAGTCATATCCCACAAGACACGCAAGATTGTGGCGATATGACTACTACCATACTAGTACTAACATCCACGCACTCAAGCATCACCGTAGAATGCCTCATAGAGGTTACCCCCGTGACCCGGGAGCTGAACCTGAGGATCCGAAAACACTCTAGCCTGTGATCCCTGGAAACTGTAAGGACACGGATGTGGCCTTGGTCCCCTCGTTGGCGGCAACAGCGGTCCTCGAAGAGGGGTGATGCCTCCAACATCGGACTAGTCTACGTGTGCTGGCAGATGAGTCCGCGATGGGTTCAGCATCTCCAAATCTCCATAGCCTGTCTGCATGACAGGTGCCAACTGTGTCAGGGCTATCCAAAGACGTGCACGAGTAGCATAAAGCTCCATGCGAAGGGCACGTGCATCATGATCCCTGTTGTCCAACATCTGAGCGGTCACCTGCAGCCTAGGGTCCTCATGAGAATGATTATAGTAGGCTGTGCTAAGATAACCATCCTCTCCTCCCATGGAAGCAGGAACATAACAGAACTCTGTGTTCTGAAGCAGACCATGGTGAAACCTCATGATAGTCAACATGGTGTAGGTGGCCTCCTGAACTGCCATATCTATGGTGAAACCTAGTCCATTAGTCCAGTGAAGCGGCTCTAGAGCTCCAGGATATGAAGGATAAATCTTAATAGTACACAGATACTGGCTCTGGTTGAAATCTCGATACTGTTCCTCCACTGTGTACTCTGGGTACCAACGGTAGCCAGCCTCCAACATAACTCTAACCAACGGTGACCCGAAACATCGATGCACCTGGTCAGACAGACCACCTGAAGACAAGGACGAGGGGGCATCTGAAATAGAGAATGATGCAAAGACATTAGAGACTCTAGCAAAAATTGGACAGCATAATGGCTGTAAATGCTCAAAAAGGATTTTGAGACAAACTACAAAAGAATGGAAAAACATAACCCCTCGACATTCTAGACTCAATTATGTTCTCCATCTATTTGTCACACCAACAATACACAAGTACCGACATACACTTGCAAACAAGCTAGCTATTAGTCCATGGTTAGTAACTCGTCATCCTAAGCAATAGATGAGAAGCCTAGTTCTTATCCTAGTAGAAAAGATGAGAATGACTCAGAATAGAATAACTTGGGAAGAGGAGTAAAAAGAGCCTTACGTTCCCTTCCAAAATCAATTCCCCAACTTTGCTATACTGTTTCTTGAATCAACTTCGATCGGTTTGGCTTGGTAGTCCTATAGTCAGTCAGGCTCTAATACCAACGCTGTCGGGCCCCTGATCCTAAGTCATATGAATCCAGACTGTAACATATCACATCACCTTGCAGCCTCATGCACGGTAAGCTCCACGGAGGCAGCCTTACCTTAATCGGGACCATTTGCGTCTTTTGGCTCACGTATGTGAACATGTCGCTGGCAATCAAACGACAGAGAACCCAGGCCGATATGACTAGTCATAGAACCCAAGTGGCACATCCATATGGAAACACGCATACGTAACCCAAAAATGCAGGTGTCGGCCTCAAGCGCATGTAGACGAGTCATAGCAAGCTACAAGGACTCCATTACATCATGAGACATAAATGCCATCACCGCATGTAGACGAGTTGTAGCAGGCCTCAGGGACTCCATTACACTGCAAGACATTTCCCGAAAGGGACAGACACGGAACTCAGTTCCTAAGAACGGTCCCAATGAGACAACCCGCTATGTACTCCTACATAGCCTCTCATCGCAACCTTACCAACTCGGTTTCATCTTAAGCCTATCACATCAGAACATCATTATTTCACTCCAGTTCATCACCCAAATGAATCGAACCTGACACAACTCTAAGCATAGCAGGCAAAGTAAGCTAAGCACATCATGGCACAAGTACCTACGAGGTATGCTGGGTTGCAAGGTTTAGCTATTTACTGTGACAATGACAGGTCATGCAAAAGAATAGGTTCATCTACCGTGTATGACAGACAAGTGAACGTTTCTCCTAATGCAATAAACAAGAGCAGGAGCGAGAGAGTGGGATGTTATCGGAATGGTCAAAGGGGGGGGTGCTTGCCTTGCTAGGTAGCGGAAAGGTTCTCTCCTTCATTGGAATACTCGGGGGTATCCTCAGAAGTAGGGCCTACCGTAATGCAGATAAATAACAATCAATACATGCAAGTGCAACAATATGATGCATGATGATGACATGGTAGCATATAAGGATGGGCTAGTGCAATTATTATCCAAGTTAGTATGAAGTGAGTTTGAATATAGGTTCAAAATCAATCTCCATTTCATGTTCCATATATTAACCTATTAGTAAATGTCAATCTTCATGTACATAGGTTGCTCTAACATGCATGATAATAGCACCATTAGATTCATTGGGGTTTTCTGATAAATTTTCATATATAATTATTTCATCTGAGTTACAGATTAATTAATATGAATTTTTGAAGTTTTAAACATTTTCTGGAATTATTTTAACACTAGAAATTCCTGCACTACATCAGCCTGACGTCATCATGGCATCAGCAGGTCAGCTGACCGGTCCAGGTCAAACCTGACATGCAGGGCCCGCACATCAGTGACACAGGACTAATCCCCGCACTGACTAGGGTTTGACCCGCATCTAGGGACCGCTGGTCAGTGGCTGGGGGGCTAATTAGCAGGGGGACTAGCCCCTGATGGCCTTTCCACGTCAGCACGTCGGAGGCCAGCCAGCGGCGACCAAAAACATGGCAGCGACTCACCGAACTTGCACATCCGGTGGCCATTTGGCATGCGGAGGGCACCATAAGGTAGACCACGCACACGCACGTCTAACGAAGAAAGCAGAGGGGGCTCGGGGTCGCCGGAGACGATGGCGATGTCGAGCTTGGTGGCGGCGGTGGCTCGGGCCGGACCGGCTACGGCGCCAAAGGGCACGGGGAAGCAGGGGGAGAGGGCACCAGCGGCTCACCGCGGTTCGAGCAGAGGCAACGGCGAGGTTGGGGGAGGTCCAGACGGGGCGAATCGTCGAGGTGGAGCTCTGGTGTCCGGTGGGGAACAAACGGTGGTGGCGCGTCGTGGAGGGCTCCCAGCGTCGACTGGGTTCACGGGGAGGACGAGGGGGTCGCTGCAGGGCTGTTGGGGGTCTCAGAAGGGCGTGCGGGTGGCTAGAACTATGGCGGCACAGCGCCGACGACCTCGGCCATGGTAGGCAAAGAGGAGGAGAGCGAGAGAGAGAGCGCTCGCAAGGGGGAGAGGGAGAGGAGAAAGAGGCCACAGCGAGGAGGCCTCGTGCTGGCGCTCTCCGAGCCCTCCAGGCCAGCAGCCAGGCAGGGAGGAGGTGGTCGGGGTGTGCCCGCACGCGGCGAGCGCACGCCCCTTTCCTCTTGGCGAGCGGACAGGGATGACTGGCCATGGGCCAGTGGGCCGGTTCCCCTGGGCCTCTGCCCTTTTTCTTTTCTTTTCTTTCTGATTTTCTATTTCTGACATTTGTTTTATTTCTTTTTAGGTAGAAATGCTTTGATAAAATATCCCAAATATTTTATAATATCAAGTTTGAATATTTCAAACTCCAATAAAAAGTTTCAGGATATTTTGAAATATAAAGTATTGATAATGCTTTATTTGGCATTTTCAGAGCCTTTTTTATTTAGTTTTAAATTGCTATAATTGTTCAAATATTTAAAATGGCCCCTGATATATTCATGTCCATATTTATCAGACATAGGGAATATTTTGTATGGGCATTTTGAGTTTGTTGAGTTTTCACCAACTTTTAATTAATTTGATTCCAATGTGAGCTCTTGGGGTTTCTTTTAATCCCCATTTCATGTTGATGCAAAATTGAAACATGATGCACACACATGCTATCTGATGACATCTACCTAGGGATGTGACAGCACAGAATTCCAATCGAAGTTTCTGCTACGGCCTCAAACGATGTGCATAGGGTTCCCATGCCCACCGTTAGGGTGCCTCTTGGTACACCATGCCACTGTGTCAGTACTGCATCAAAGCCCACCCCATCGAGTAGAGCTAAGCACTGTCGAATTTCGGTGCCCACAAAACCCAAAGAGGTTCGAACTCAAGGGCATGTGCGAAGATGCCCACTAGCTCCTGCCTCAAGCTCATTGCATGACAACCTAGCCCGGCGAACTCACTCAATCGCGGGAAGAGGAATAACACACAAGGATTTGCCCAGGTTCGGGCCGCTGCAAAGCTTATAACCCTACTCCTGCCTTTTGGTGTACTGCCTCACAAGGAGGTTTGTGGATGAACTAGTAAAGTGGTGTGCAACCTCACAAGGGCGCTTCGGTGGTGTTCGATCCCCCTGCTCTACTGAGCAACCTATCTTCTATTTATTGTGGCCTGGGTCCTCTTCCCTTATCCCAAAAGCGGGAAGGGATCCCACAACAGCCAAATTATTCTGTCCTGGGTCCTCTTGCCTTATCCTGACTAAAGGTGGTCTTCGCTTGCAAACCATACGGTGGTGATGCAACGGTGGTCTCAGCAATGACATCCGTCCTACTAACCTCGTGGTCTTCGTCTTGTTGCGCCGGACTGGAAACTTTTGGGGGGAGCTTCGGGAACCCGCGTACGTCCTTGCCTCCTTTGCACCAAAGAGGAAACTGTCTCCTCTACGTGCACTGGTACCTGCCTGGCCCGTCTTGCGTCATCCTTGACCACCCGAGGCCGAGTACCGCATAGAGATATCCGCCCCTCGTGAGGCGAGCTGGGGAGGCCTCTTTCCCTCGTGGGCCTTGGCATTGTGCCTCTCGTGAGGATGAGGCTCTCTCAAGAACTTTGTTCTTGTATGAGGCCGCGCTAGTCCGTACCAGGCCATCGAAGTGGGCCGCGCCCTGGGCCATAGGCCGACAGGTTTGGGTACCTCCATTCCCAGAACGCCAATAGCAGCCCCCGGGCCCAAGGCGCGCTCGAGTTGGCTTCTGGGCGAAGCCATAGAAGACGGCCAGAAGCGTGACAGGCCCCAACCGTTTGCGGGCCAGGCCTGACACGCGGTGCCTTCCGAGATGTTGACGCCTCCATTTCTTCGCGCTGCCTCGTCAACTGCGCGGTTTGTCACACAGCCTGGCGCATGCCACCGACCTGTCCCTGTTCCCCATCGGTCTCGTCGCTGGTTTTCCCCTCTCCCACAGCTCGCGCCTTCTCCGTCAAATCTTGCGCTCGCCCTAACCTGACCGCCTGCCATGGCCCCAAAGAAGAGAGGGGGCGAGGGTCTGAAGACACCCGGGATTTCATCGGTGTCGGTGCTCGCGTTGGGTCAATCCTCGATGGTGAATCTCAAGGGGTTGGAGAAGGTTTGACTGGTGGTCGCCGCCAGCTCCAACGAGTGGGGGGAGACCAAGAATTGGTAGGGCTCGTGGCCTCTAACCGATCTAGAGGCCACCGTCGTTCCCCTTCATCTCCATGCCCTCCTCTCTTGCTTGCTACAGCCGTTCTCAGACTTCTTTTCCGCCGTGCTCTCGCATTATCAGGTTCATGTGCTTCATCTTGACCCCGGCTCCATCTACCTCCTTTCAGCCTTCTCGTTCCCGTGTGAGACCTTCATTGGCGCCCCCCTTCTGTAGCCCTGCTTAGCCACTCCGTCTCCCTCTAGTTGGACCCTAGGGGACACTATTCTGGATGTTTGTCCCTGAGAGCGGTCGATGGGACAGCCGACAGGGTCCTCGACACCCAACTCTCCCCAAATGCAAAAGGTTTTCGGAGGCAGTGGGTGTACGTCGATGCTGCTAAGGCCGCCCCTGCTTCAACCCGCACCGGTTCCTGTAGTGTCGAGTCCTGGGTGGGAACATAAGGAGCTTGTATACCCATGGCTCGCATAGGTCTTGGTCAGGCTGGCGGAACAGAAGAAGGTGGGCATGACAATGGTGATGGTGGTGCGAGAATTCTCCAGTTGTTGAATTACTCCTCTTCACCGCCATTCCCGCATGATGTAGGCTTTCGTAGGCCCTCATGAATCCATGAGGCTCTAGGTCGCTTCTCTTTCTCCCAGCATGCTGTGTGACCTGCTTCACCGCCTGATCATCGGGGAACCGAATGAGCCCCCCTGCGATGGCCTCCCCTTGTACAACCACAAGGATGGGGAAGCCCTTGCCGAAAGATGCCACGCTTCCATGAGTGATGGTTTCTTCCTTCGGTGGGAGTGGGTCCCTAGGGCGATCCCCCCACGAGGGTCTTGGGTCCTGGGTGTCCTGAGGACGTGGCTCCTCCCTTGGATAAGGTGGGGCGTCCTGCCTTGCCCATTCCCCGGGCTCTTGCTATGGCCCAGCCCGGGGATGAGGATGACACCCCGTCGATGAAGGAGGCCGCCGCCGCCGCTCCAGGGTGCCAGGCACTAGTCGCCGACGTGACGTCCTGCGGCCCACGCACTAACTAGAAGAGGAAGGGGCACGTGGGCAGCCGGTCCCCGGCGTCATGGGTGTTGATGAAGAGGAAGTGGGTCGTCGTGGATGAGTAAGCGGCAGCGCCCCCTCAGCCTTCTCTTTGTGCAATCCTTCTACATTTCTGTTTCGCGGGTCGCCCACTAACGAAGGGAGAGACGTGACATCTCCGCCACCTCCTGAGGCCGCCGGGCCCATCGTGGCTCTGTCTCCCGCAGGCTGCGGAACTCCATGCGAGAGGGCACCCATACCCGAGCTTGTGTGATCCTCACGAGGCCCAGAGTGCGAGCTTCTCGTGATCTTCTTCATACGTGGCCTCCAACTTGCTGTGGAGGGGCTATGCCCCCGGCTGACAGCCTTCCCTCGGGTCGAGTCGTGTCGTGCCCTTGGGCCCTCCTAGAGCGAAGACACAGGGCCTCGGGAGGTGTGACTTCTACCTGGCGAGGAAAGGGGGGAGCCCCCATCCCCCAGGCGCACGTCGGGGTCATGCGACGCCTCGCATGCCTTCCCCACCTGTCCAGGGTAAGGCGGTGATCCTAGTTGGGTCCTCAATCTCGCAAGTGACCAAAGTGTTGTGTAGCGTGGTATGCTCCAAACCGCGATGAATGCGCTGGGCACCTAGGGGCGGAGCTCGCCGATACCGACACTCGCCTGGAGGTGGAGCACCAGTGTCTCACACGGGAATGGCACCATATTGGGGTCGCCATAAATCTTGTACGCCTGCAACGCGAGCGCGGCCGTGCAGACATTGCGGGGTCCCTTGTCGTGGCAGTGGAGGCTCACGACCGTGCCCTTGTAGAGACCCAAGTTGCTGACAGCTGACACAATTCCTCTAAGGAGCACTTGTAGGAGCTTCAAGCCTTCAATGCCGCCATTGAAAGGCAAAACCAGGCATGTAGGGCCTCACTTGATGACATAGCGATCGAGTTCGCCACTGGCGGTGCAGGATCCCGTGTCCCTGAAGACGCGCTGAAGATGCAGGCGATGGAGTAGAGCCTGGAGCACGAGAGACTGGAGGTGAGGTAGCAGTAGGTGTCTCTTGCCGAGGAATCCCTCGGCACCCGCATGACGAAGGTTTAGGAGGAGATTGGCGACAAGGTGGCGGAGGTTTGGTGCTCCCTTCTCCAGGATTCTGCCGCCAAGTTGAAGCTTCAGGAATCTCGTTTCTGCATGCGACACGACCACTTGAAAAGCGAGGCCGACGACCTCAGGAGAAGGTTAGAGCAAGCGGAGCAATGCCAAAAAGCTGTGATGGATACCAGGCGGCTGCCGAGGCCGAGCTGTCTTTCCTATACAAGTAGCTGAAGGGCGTTACTTTCCTCATGGAGAAGGCTTCGGACGAGGCAAATCGTGTCGGCAGCCTTCACCACACGCGCTCCAAGATGTTCCAATCCTTTGAGAAGAGAGCCCACTGGGACTTGAGAAACATCTGTGGCAAGAGCGTTGAAAGCCCCTTTGTCCCTGACAATGCCGGGTACCTAGACTTCTTTTCCAGGGTTGTGGAGCGCCTTGAAGGGGGTGCAGAGAAGATCAGCGAGCTTGTGGAGGAGAAGCACCACGACTTCCTCATGCAGGAAGCCTTGCGCATCTTCAGCCATCTCCTTCGCCTCGACCCGTACTTAGACTTCGAGGCAGTGCTTGCCCCCGTGCTCAAAGTGATGCGAGATGCCCTTGACGAGTGGGTGGAGGACCATGTGGAGGACTTCATAGTAGAGTTTTCTCCCGATGAATCGGAGCACCATACCGGAGCCGGGGAGCGCGAGCCGACGGTGGTGGTGATGATGAGGGCGACGATGACAACGTTTCTCCATGAGTAGTCTTCTTGTTTACCTGCCAGGGTTATGAGTGTGACCTGGTGGCGACTCTAATGTATTTTTGAAAAGACCTTTGAGGGTACTCCTGTATGATGTGATGTATACACCGTACTCCCTTTTGCTTGGAGTTCCTACTGATCTGAATAACTGTCCCGCGCGAGCATCTGGGCGCCTTGGCCTTGGCAGGGTGTGCACGGTAGCACATGCCCTGCGTCCAACCTCTGATTACCGGTCCCTCCCGAGAGAGGACGGGGCTAGCCATTGCCAAACTTCCCAAGGTAGGTGAGATGCAAAACGGGAATCGTTACCCAAAAAGAATGACACCCCCTCTTCTAGAACAAAAATGCAAGAACACCAAATTTCATTCCAAAAGGTGGAAAATTTGAATTCAAAATGGGCAAGGAACAACCGTGTCCGACACCTAGGCTAATCTTCGTCTTTGTCTTCCCCCAACGTGGAGCGTAGGGCATCCATGTTGTGTGGGCATAGTCATTAGAGGACGGTGTTGTCCGCCAGGGCGGAGCATGGGGCTACCACTTGGGCGTGGGATGGAAACCCTCCGCGTCCTCGGGGGGCTCCGGGCGTATACCACCCACTCATTATTACGTGAGAGTGTCACATGTTAGTCCTGGGATGTACAGGGAGCTCCATGCCTCTTGGACATGAATCCCACTTCTTGCCCCCAAGCTTGGCATGGCGAAATGGGGCCAGCCCCGGATGGGCCCTCTTGCGTGGGGGGAAACCCTTGCGTTCTCTACAGGGAAGGCCTACCTCGGAATAGGGCCTCGGGCGCTCCAAAGGCCGAGGTCCGATGCCGTTGTTCTAGTAAATACGCAACCCCCTAAGGTAGTCCTAGATTATGGGGTCCGCGGATTGCCGACCTATTGTTATGGGCCGGACTATGAAGGCTACTTACCTAACACCGGAAGATTTGAAGGCACAGTCTCCAAGAGGGAAGCTTCGGGAAGCATGACCTGTGCTCCACATCTGATGTATTAGTTAGGCATGTTTGTTTATTCGGCATGTAACCGACCATGTGTAAACCCTATGCATCCTTGGTCTATATAAGCCGGAGGGTTTTAGGGTATAAGCATAGAACAACTCATCTAGGGATAGCTATACAATCTCGAGGTAGATCAACTCTATAACCCCTTACATCATCAATAAAACCAAGCAGGACAGATGGTATTACCTCCATAGGAGGGCCCGAACCTGGGTAAACATGTGTCCCCTTCGTCTCCTGTTACCGTCGATTCTAGTCTCACAGTTTGGGACCCCTACCCGAGATCCGCCGGTTTTGACACCGACATTGGTGCTTTCATTGAGAGTTCCTGTGTGAGCGAGATGGAATTGATGCCTCGCCTTGTTATCAACGAAGAGATCTGCAACATGGACGTTTTCGTCCCCGGACAGATCTTTACCTTCGGCAACATGGTGTTGCATGATGATTCTGCTGGCCATCTAGGCCGTGATGAGAACTTCGCCCCTGATCGAGAGGTCAGATTCGGAAACCTAGAGTTCTCCGTCGATTCTTGGGGTGAGTTGTCATTAATGGTGATCGTAGCTTCGCCTGTAGCCTCCGAGGACTATGAGGCCTTAACCTCGAGCCCGTTTTTCGAACATGCTGATGGGGTCACCCATGGCGACCAACCGATCTCTTATTACGGTTCGATCATTACGGCAGATGACCGACACATGTTCTTTCCGAACACTCCCCATGTCTAGACGTCATGGAGGTTAACTGCACAAATTTCGAACATTTGGATCCAATCGGGCCCTCAGCGGTCGGTGAGGCCCTGGGGCGATTCTCATTGATGAAGATCACTAACGATCCATCCCAAATCTATGCTCGGTTCCGTTATGGTGCGGGCAGGGATGAATTTTTCAACCCACACACCACCCACTTGATAGCCACCGTCTAATATTTAACCGACATGCTGGACTGTGCCTCCGAGGAGGAAGAATACATGGATAAGAGGACCGTGCTCCCACCCCCGTTAACACCGGGAGTTGGACTGCTACTTCTACATACGACGTCTACATGGTGGATACTCCTGCCACCAACGGCGACAACACGCCTCAGAAGGACGGCGACAAATCGGGCAATGCGCCATCCAGGCACCAGAAATCGCATAAGCGGTCCAAAAGCAAAAAGGGAAAAAGAGCTATTATCAGCAATGGGGACGGTAATGCCCCTACTGATCATGACAATCCCGATATCCCCGAGCACCCATTTGACTTGTACATCCCTAATAACCTCGAAGATCAGGAAGAAATCAGGTAGCGGCTCATAGCAACGACTCACAACCTAAAGGCTAAGGAATGGCAACTCAAAGCCGAGCAGGCCGACCTCAATAATCAATGGACAAAAGTCCTCTCTGTCAAGGAAGTATACGACACTTCTCTATCAAACCAGCCTACAAGCTACCCTCGGAGAAGGCTGCTGCCGTGATTCGATGATTAACATACTGATACTCCATCTCCTGAACATACTCCATATGACAAGCCGGAACGCCCCCCTCATGGTCGGGACAGGATGTCTGACGATGACAGATATACCGGTAGTGCCCCGAAGACGAGGTAAGGAGCCATTAGATCCCAATGAAAGTGTCAACCTCCGAGATAACCTGGATCATAGAGCAGGACGCACTAGATCCATCTATGGATCTAGAGAGTACTCACCCGATAGACGCGGCGGATACAGACCATGGTTCGACCAAAACAACAGAATCCGGGAATGCAACCGGCCTCACATAGGCGCCGAATATAGGCAGGACATAGCTTGGGTCATAGGCGTCGCTCACCCACTGTGCTTCACAAATGAGGTAATGCAGCATCAGTTCCCTGAAGGGTTTAAACCCATGAATATAGAATAGTACGACGAGACCACTGACCCATCTGTATGGATCGAGGACATCCTCCACCATATCCACAAGGCGTGAGGGGACTATCTCCATGCCATCAAATACCTCCCTCTTAAACTTAAGGGGTAGCTCGGCACTAGTTAAACAACCTCCCCAAAAACTCCATTGGATGCTAGGCAGACCTGGAAGATGCGTTCTGCACTAACTTCCAAGGGACCTTTGTCTACCCGCCGGACTCTTCTGCTTTCAGCAATGTCGTCCAGAAGCCTGGCGGGTTCAGCAACGTTGGTTCTTGAATAAGAAGAACTATATCGCCGACTGTCCGGCTGCTGAGGCCATAGCCTCCTGCCGGCACAATATTCGGGACGAATGGCTGACCCGCCAGCTAGGCCAGGACAAGCCTCAGACTATGTCCTCCCTTACCTCTCTCATGACCCGCTTTTGTGCGGGCGAACATCACTGGCTGGCAAGACGCAGCCACAATTCTGAAGATCCAGTGGCACGTGAGGCCCGCGATGGCAAGTCAAAGCCAAAGCGCCATAAGAATAAGCGCTGGCACAATAATAGTGATGCCGATGATACGGCTATTAATGCCGGATTTCGCAACTCCTGACGTGGGCAGCAGAAGAAGCCCCCTAAAGGCAATCGTGACAGACCCACTCAGCTCGAGAAGATCATGGAAAGGCCCTACCAAATCCATGGGACTTCGGAATACCCCTCCAACCACACACACCGCAACTTCTGGGTGTTTAATAGGCTGGCAAGATACCACCCGAACACCAAGGCAAAAGCTCTCGTAGCGAGGATGAAGATCAGCCTCGGGGTCCAATTGGTGGCAGACAGAAGAAATTCCCTCCCGAAGCAAAAAACGGTGAACATGATATACGCCACCCACATAACAAAGAAGGAGAGGAAGCGCGCCCTCCGGGAAGTGTACGTGGTGGAACCCGTAGCCCGAAGTACAACCCATGGTCGACATACCCGATCACCTTTGATAGGCGTGATGATCTGACCAGTGTCTTCCTTGGGGGTTCAGCGGCCCTCATCCTAGACCCTATTATACATGGGTATCACCTCACAAAGGTCCTAATGGACGGAGGAAGTAGCCTTAACCTAATCTACTCACATATCGTGAAAAATATGGGAATCGATCCGTCAAGAATCCAATCAAGCAGCACTACCTTCAAGGAGTGATCTCGAGCGTTGAGGCCCGATGCACAGGCTCGGTAACACTAGAGGTCGTGTTTTGCTCGCCCGACAATTTCTGCAGCGGCTATCACATGCTGCTTGGTCTGACAACATTTTCTTGTTTCAACGCGGTCCCACACTAAGAATACCTCAAGCTTAAGATGTCAGGCCCCAAGGGGGTCATCACTGTCAGGAGCAATACTGAGCGCTCCTTTACAACTGAGGAACATGCACTGGCCCTAGTGGTCGAATTCAGCTACAAAGAAGATCGGCAAGTTCCGCCATCCGCCATAAAGACACATAAGGCAGGGAAGCGAGTTCGGCTTTAGACCAAAAACTCAGATCCTTCCTCTTCTACACTACAGGGACTTGTCCCCCACCGCACAACCTCAGGACCAGCAAAGTATGTGACGAGAAGACACAACTTTGCACTTAAGATTCCATCGGTAGTGGCGGGGAAATTAAGATGGGTGTTCTGCTGCCCCGACCTGCTACCATCAACACGTCTTCGGACAAAATGCAGGCGCTCCAAAAAGAACCTGCCTACGGCGTAAATCTCACCTACAATTAGGGGGCCTCTCGAGATTATTTTAGCAAAAACTGCCCGCCGAACACTAACAACCATGAAGGTGCATCTAAGAGCAGGAGTCAACTAGCAAGGGAGCATATCGTGGACGTCAGGTTACCAATGGAAGACCCCTGGTACAACAACTCCTATATGATTTTATTTCTTATTTTCTTCCGCATACCTGTAAACAGTTGCTTTGGCAGTCCGAGTTACAAGAGTTGCGTGGCGCGAGTTTGCCTCATCTGTCCTATTTTTGGCGCATATTTTTTCTCCCTTCTCCCTCTTCTCTCGAATCTGTTTTAGGGATGACGCGAGGTAACCGGCTAATAGACCGGGGGCTAGAGTTCAAACACAAATCGCCTTATCGATCATGTGTTCGGCATCTTGGCGGTCGCTGTATATGCATCGGTTCCGAACTATGTCTTTGGTCAATAAGTTGGGTTGCCCAGCTCCTGTACTTGCTCCTTGACATCCTGCTCGTTTGGCTAAAAGGGCAAAGGGAGCACCCCTGCGATTGTGTTTCCGGTTAGTCTAGTCAAGCACCTTAGGGGAGAAAGCAGAAAACGGACTGTCATAGTATGCATGATCTGATGTGTGAACCCCAAGACATAAGTATTACACTTCAATACTTGTCAGCAGTTATTCCGTGTTATATGAGGAACTTGACCTTCGTGCAGACATTGTAATGTCGGCTTCGGCCACGGTCCGTACGAACATCACAACACTCCGGTGGCTAATCATACGCTTCCCGTAGTCCTTTTCGCGCCGCTCCAGCTAAGTGAAAGAAATAAAGCACTATAGTCTGATTGCCTAGTCTGCCACACTATACCACCTTCGGGTTCCGATAATACGGCTAAGGGACACAATGCATTGGCATAGACAACCCATGTAGTATCTACGTGGGGGCTGAAGTCGACGGCTCGGATCTTTCATTATTAAACAGCCACATAGGACTTATAAAGGACCGCAAAACCATATAATGTCAAATACTAATATCATTAAAAGTTAACACAAGTGTTCGGACACATTACAAGCTCATTCAAACGTTTTTTCACCCGAACACTGTGACGCTATCACCCGAGCACTCTCCATCACTCCATCGAAGTATAGCTCGGGGCGTCAATGCTCCTTCCAGGGTGGCGGCGGGTCGGTGGGGACCTTCATCGTATTAGTGCACTTTAGCCTTGGCAAGGGCCATCCGGACTCCTTCAATCTAGGAGGAGCACTGGATCATGTCGAGGTGGGGTGTAGCAGTGATAAGTCTCTGCACCAGGGCGAAGTAGTTGCCTTGTAGCGGCTCGTCGGGCCATAAGCGGATGCAGAGGTCCTTCATGGCCGGCTCTGTCATCTGGTGCAGATCCGTCAGCTGTTTTAGCTACTCCACCATAAGAGGAGGACGCTCTGGGGCTCCGAACTGTGCCCAGAACATCCGAGCTTCATCTTCCTCTCCTCGCGAGGCGAACTGCTGATGGGCGCCTGCCATGCTTTCTGGAGATCGGCGGATGCACCTAAGGATCGCCACACCCAAGCAAGCAATTCGAATCTGCTATCCCCAAACACCCACTTTAGTGAGTATGGCTTACCGTCTTCTATTTCCTTGGCTTGGCGCACTTGCTCCCCATAGAACCGTCTATCCATCCGCTCCTTCAGGAGGTTGGTTTTCATGGTGGATAGTTTGGCCGAGCTCGCCTTATTCTTCTGCTCTAAGGCCTCACATCTATCATTAGCATCCTTGAGCTCCTCCTGGAACACTCCCATGCGAGCTTCATGCTTGCCACAAGTGGCCCGCATGGCGGAAAGGGAGACAGTTGTTTCTTTAGGAGCCGCCCTCTCAGCGACTGTCACATCCTTCGGGCACTGGAGTTCATCCTTGAGCCTCTGCACCTCCTTCGCTGAGGCTGCACGTGTAGTACACAAATATAAAGAAGCTGCATTGACAGCATTCGGACGAAAGAACTCAGATGGAGGCATTCGGATTCTGTTTCGACATACCTTGAGCCTCGTCGAGCCTTCCGTTAAGGGCCTCAGCTTCATCTTCAGAGCGCTTCAGCTTTTAATTTATCTCTTCTAGTTTGGCTCCATTTAGGGCCGCCACTGATGACGAAGCCTGCATTACACACACAATTAATACATTACACGGGCTCTCAATTCCCGAATTGTAGACAATTCGATCATATGTTATGTTATTCTAACATGGTGGACACTTAAAGTGCTTCCAGGGTGGTATCGGATTCAGATGTAAACCCTAGGTGAGATTTTTCACCTCACCTAGGGCTCGGGGGCAGCCATGTATACAATGCGAATAAATAAAAAACTTTCCACAATAAACATCGGGTGACTTACTTGAAACCCTACAAGGAGACCTTTGAAGGCCTCCATCAGTCAGTTATCAATGGACTCGACGCCTTGTAGTACAACACCCATAAGGGTGCGGTGATCCTCGGGGATGAAGGCGCTCGATAGAGCCTCCTCAATGGCCGACCACCTATTGGTCGGTGGTGCAGGTGATTATCGGATTCCTCGATGACCCACCGGCGATTCGACCAGCGCCTCCAGAGGCATAGAGCGCTCCGAAGACGTTCTCGGATGGGACTGAGCATCCGCTCGTCCGACCTCCTCAGTATCCAGTAGGGAGCTGCCCCCCTGGCCTTCAGTGGCTGAGGCATTGGTGCCATCTCCCTCGCCACCAGTGTCTTCCTCCATAGGAGTGGGCTGGGACAACACCGCCACGGCGTCCTTCGTGGCGCATGGAATGGTGGGATGCAAGGCATCCCCGCTCTCCGCCAGTTCAGCGAGCAGGTTCTCCCCGTCCGATATCACCTCAGTGGGGATAACACCGGGGGGGTGGGGGTTATAAGGCCAATACCCTGCATGTTAGTAAACTATAAATCTACTCATGATGAACAGGAAGGTCTTCAGATGCTAACTTTTTTTTGGGGTGGGGGGGGGGGCTTGATCCTTAGGCTCCTTCGTGGAACCTCCTTAGGGTCTTCAGATGCAGAGCTCGAGTCCGAACTATCGTCGAACAGAACAACTCGCGTCGGCCACGCCCTCTTTGAGGCAGGAGAAGCAACCTTCTTTGGGGCGTACGAATACACCACCCTCTTCTTGGCACGGGGGGAATTACCTCCCCCTCGTCCTCGACCTTGGCCTCCTCCTCTTATTCTTCTTCCTCCTCCTCAGACTCCTCCTAATTTGTGGAGGAGGGGGTATCTTCCGATGTGGCATCAGGAAGTTCTTTGATGAGAAGGCCGGCTTGTCCTTGTTTCTTCTTCTCTTTCTTCGTGGGAGCCTTGTAAGGATTCATGAGGAGCATCTTGGCTAATAGCCTGATCCTCTCGTCTTCGGCCTGAGCCGTTGGATTGTTGATGTTGATAGCTTGCTTCAGCTATCTCTGCATAGGCAGATTGGACAAGAGGTTATAGAAATTTTCTGTGTAATGAAGCCGACCAAGTTGGGGTGTATCGTACCTCAGAATCGGTCTGGGTGGCGTGCACACCCTTGTCTTCTTCCTCGGATGGCAAGCTCTTCATTGATTTGAAGAGCGCCTTCCACAGTTTCTCCCGCATAGTGTAGAAGAGATTCTATACTTTGGGCTCGACTTCTAGTTCTTCAGCCCATAGGGGTGTGTCCCGGAGCTGGCAGGGGAGGATGCATCTTCGGAGCATCTCCAGGACCACATCGGTCAACTTGGTGCCCTCCTCTACCAGGGAGAGGATGTGCTTCTATAGACCAGTTACCTCCTTGCCTAATCCTAGACAAGGACCTTTTCGAGCCATGAAGCAAGTCTGGTGGAGGGACCGGATCTGAATGCGGTGGCAGGGAGCTGACCCTCTTCTTTTGGTTCGGTGACGTAGAACCACTCCTTTTACCACCCCTTGATGGTGTTGATGAGGGTGCCCGACGGCCACCCGACGTGGGTGAGCTGGCCGATGACGGCCCCGCTGCAATCTGCATGCTTGCCACTATCACAATTCGGCTTGATGTTGAAGACCTGCAGCCAGAGCTCGAAGTGTGGCTCGACACGCAGGATGGCCTCGCAGACGAGGGTGAACGCAGAGATGTGTATGATGGAGTTTCGCGGGAGGTCGTGGAAGTCGAGGCCATAGTAGAACAACAGCCCCTTGACGAAGGGGTGGAGTGGGAATCTCAACTCACTAATGATGTGGGGGATGAACACCACCCTCTCGCCTGGCTTGGGGGTGGGGTCACTTGGCTCTCCTCCGCCATGCCGTGAGGGATATTGGCAGGGAGGTAGTCGTCCTTCTTGAGGTCGAGTATGTCCTGGTCGGTGACCGTGGAAGCTTCGCACCGGCCATTGGAGATAGCCATTGGCAAGCTCAAAGGTGGGGATGGAGAGACCTAGATCTGTGCTCTATAGGCGCAAGAGAATGGCAGGCGGATAAGTCGAATGGAGAGCGTAAAAAAGCCTTTGGGGTTTTCCTTCTCTTTTTATGAGGCCTATCGATTTGGACTCCCCTCGCTGCATCGTGAATCCCTCCACTTCCCGAGATGCGCGAGCTGTTGCATGCGCGTGATTAAGTATATCCTGTGTGAAATGGGACACGATCGGTATATTGATAGATCATGATGATTAAAACGGCCTCGAACCGTGAATCGAGTCTATGTAACTGGCCTGGCGGTCGTGGTGGACCGTGGACTTTCGTCAGAAAGGTTGTCAGAGGGCCGTTGTTTACCCCCTGACGTTTGGCCTTCAAAGCCAATCAATTTATAGTATTCGTACATGCCACTATGCGGGAGACTACTTGTCATCAAAGGCCGAACTATGGTTCGGCAGGAAGGAACTCACTTCGCAAGCCGAAGACTTTGTTCGCGAAGCAGTCAGAGCTGAAGACCCTTTTCGTTGGAGGCTAGTTCGGGGGCTACTGAGGGAGTCCTAGATTAGGGGGTCCTCAGATAGCCGACCTGTTGTTATGGTTTGGACTATGAAGGCTACTTACCGAACACCGAATGATTTGATGGCCCAGTCTCCAAGATGGAAGCTTTGGGAAGCACGACTTGTGCTCCATGTCTGATGTAGTAGTTAGGCATGTTTGTCTCTTCGACATGTAGCCGACCATGTCTAAACCCTAGGCATCCTCGACATCAATATAAGCGAGATTGTTTTAGGGTATAGGCACACAACAAGTCATCTAGCGTTAGCTATACGATCTCAAGTTAGATCAACTTTGTAACCCCTTACATCATCAATACAACCAAGCATGACGTAGGGTATTACCTCCATTGGAGGGCCCAAACTTGGTAAATTTGTGTCCCCTTCGTCTCCTGTTACCATCGATTCTAGGCTCACTGTTCGGGACCTCCTACCCGAGATCCACCGGTTTTGACATCGACACCCCCTGCGCTGCGGGTGGGGCCCTTCCGCTACTTGCAAGGATGGTGCTTGAGGCAGTGCCCAGCATGCCTTGCTGGGTTTCCTGGGGGCTTCCGATAGGTACCCGATTCCCCATCCCTAGGCGGACCGAGCCGGACCCAGGACATGGGCGAGTACGAGATTCCCCGCCGGTGGTCGAGCGAAGCCTAGCCCGGAGACATGGGCCTGTGTTCCACCCTCCGTATCCAGGCAGACGACGTGCACCCTAGAGACATGGTCGTGTGTTCCACCCTCCGTCTACAGGTTGGGAGCACCTCTCCTGGGGACATGGGCGTTTGTTCCACTCTCTGTCTCCAGGCTGGGGTCATCTGGCCTGGGGACACAGGCGTGTATTCCACCCTCCGTCTCTAGGCGGGTGACCCCTAGTCCACAGACCCAGGTGTCTACTAAAGGCAGCTCCCTACCAGCAGGTGTGCCTCACGAGGCTGCTAGTGTTGGGAAGCCTCATGAGACCAACCCCGCCAGCCGCCCTCGCGAGGCTGTCCATACCAGCCCCGATAAGAGCCACTCGCGAGGTCGCATACGTTCCTCCTATTGTCTTGGGGGCCCGCACTGCTCCCTCCACAGCCCGATCCCCCGGGTGCTTGGATCGATGGGCGTGCTCGGTGGGCGTGCACCCTCGGATCGATGGGCGTTCTCAGTGGCACGATGCTGCGTCCACCCCACGCAGCCAACATCCTACGCCGGCCCTCGTCCGCCCCTGGGGCTAACTCCTGCATGGCCGATGAACCGGTCCGCACCTCCAGCGGGTGCGTGTCACAGCACGCTTCCCAAGCGCGTTCACGTGCCCCTAGCATTGTGCTGGTTAGTTGAGCGAGTCCTCAGTCGCAAGCCCCCAGGCCAGTCCCATAGGAAAGCATCTGGATTTCGCCGGGGGTAGTGGCGTGCCTGGGCACGTGACGCTCCCAGTGGTTGTAGCGACCACGTACAGCATGGAGACGCTGCAGTTTGTGGGCCACAAGGAGTGCGACATGGTTGTGCACCAGGTCCCAGTGGACTCGAGAGGATGACTACCTGACCCAATTGCAGGGAGGGCCGGGGCGACGAGAACATGCTTTGCAGTTGATGAGGGGAGCAGCCCCTGACATATGCCGAGGGCCGGGCTAGCAATGGCGCCCGCCAACAGGGGAGCAAGGCGACGTGGGATGCCAAGGCCTGCTAGCGTTGCCCATGCAACGCAAGCAACCCATCATTCGACACGGGCTCGGTGTCCTTTGTCCATGGAGACGGTGATCGGAAGCAAGGCAAGGCCTGTGCAACGATTCCAACATGCCCGCTACCTAGCGCGCAAAATGTCGGATTTTGGGCTCCGCAAAACCCAAAGAGGTGCAAACTTAGGGGCTTGTAGCGAGATCGACACGACAACAACGGGTTTATCTGTTGTGTAGGCATTCTGGGAATGGAGGTACCCAGACCTGCCTACATGCGGCCCAAGGCATGGCCCACCTCGTCAGCCAAGCACGGCCGAGCACGACCCCACTCAAGACAAGACTATTGCAAGATGCCCTGAGCTTGCGAGGGAAGCAGCACTAAGACCCGTGGGGGAGTAGGCCTCCCCAGACCCCACTTGAGCGGTGGAGATTCCTACATGATGCTTGGCCTCGGGAGTCCAAGGATCACGCAGGGCGGGCCAAGCAGGCACCCGCGCGCCACGCGGGATATCTTCTCCTTTGGTGCCAAGGGGGAAAGTACATACACAAGTTCCCAAAGCACGCCCCAAAGGTTTCCATTCCGGTGCAACAATACTAAGACCACAAGCCATGCAGGACGGATGTCATTGCTGAGCCAACCACTTCATCATCAACAACTACTTTGCAGGAGAACACAAACTTTCGTCAGGATAATGGTGTACCCCTTGTCCATCTTCGAATTTGGTCGTTGTGGGATCACTTCCCACCATAGGAATAAGGAAAGAGGACTCGGGACACTATAAATAGAGGCGAGGATTCTCCATAGAAAGGGGGGCAAAAGAAGAGAGGCAACACCACTTGAATGGCCTCGCGAGGAAACTCACCACTATACTAGTTCATCCACAAACTCCTCGTGAGGCAATCAACAAAAAGGAAAGAGTAGGATCTTACGCTTCGCGGCAGCCCGAACCTGGGTGAATCATCATGAGCCATCTTCTCCCTCATCATCGTTCGAGTTCATTCCCTAATCCATCGGGTTGTGAGATAGGAGGGGTGAGGCTGCTGGGGATCTTTGCACACGCCCCTGTATTCGAATCTCTTTGGGTTTTGCGGAACCCGATATCTGATATTTGGCACACTAGGTAGGGGGCGTGACGAAGCCTTCTTCAAGCCTCGCTCTTTCCCTGCATCACCACTCCAATAGCCGACACCTGACAAGCTTTCTCCTGCCCCGATGGCTCCGCCTTCACCGACCCCACCGCTGTCGTCCAAGACCCACGCCCTAGTAGCGCGGCGTTGTGCGATCAGTACCAGGCCACAGGCGTCATCTCCACCATCGTCGCTGCTCGTGCTGGCCAAGCGCACGACGGACGGATGATACCCCCAGGACCTACCTCCCACCATAACCACGTGGGGGATCTCAATGCACATGATGCGCTGCTGATGGCGTGCAAGATGCTTTGCCACCGCTAGACGCACGGTGGCTTCGATGCTTGGGCTGACCAGATCGCTGAGTTACTCGCCCTCGCAAGGAGGGCCTTGGCTCCTCACCCTTCTTCATGTCCGTCGGCGTTAGGTGTCGGGGGCTCTTTCACCGTGCCCAACACCCCATCAGGAGAGCCCGGGCATGGCCTGCCGCATGTCGTGCTCCTTCTCCTCCAGATCTTAGTGATGGGTTTTGGGGCGCCGCCTGACTGCGATGGTGGAGCCTTCGGGGAAAATGATGGTATGCCCTGCATGCGCCTCGACCCGCATACTCATGCCCCGATGGATCATCGACAACCTGGATCAACCCAACGGGAGCGCGCCAACCGACGCAGGGAGCAGGCGGCTCAAGCGTCCACACAAGTAGGTAACCAAAGTGAAGGCGCATTGGATCGCCAAGGAGGCAACCCACATCAAGAAACGCATGGTCCACCCTAGGGCAGTGGCAGAGGTAAGCAACTTCGGGTAGAGCCCCACCGGAGGAGGGTCTACGAGCTGCGTGCATAGGGCGGCATCGCATCGCTGCCCGGAGGGGCCGTCCCTGGCATGCGCGGGGACGACTCAGGAGGGGAACAGGGACTTTATGTAGAGGCATGTGTTCCAAGCTACGTCAAACATGTGGATGGTGCTATGGATCAGGCGCCTCCCTAGGTAGAGAGGTACCCCGGATGTCCTCCCCGAGTCGGGCCTGGCGGCTCCCACCGAGGGAGTACTAGGCCAGGTTGACACTAGCGGAAGAGGGGGGAGGACGTCCCCTGGTGCGCGTGGGCACGACGCAGCCATAGCCCTTGCGAGCAAGCAACACGCAGTCAAGCCCCAAGGCAACAGATGCAATGGTCTCAAGGGGAGTGACAGGGTACAAGCAACGTGGGCCACCCACGGCAACAGGAGTGTCGGCACAGCCTTGGCAGGCAGGTCCTCATAGGGTCCTCAAGACGTTGTCCGGACGGCACCTCGACACTTCCCGAGGTGGCTTCAACGACACAACAACTCTATGGCTCCACCGGGTGCATTATGCTCATGTTTGGGCCACGGGTAACAACGCATTCGGGTTTGGGCCATAGGGGCGTGCAAGCGAGCAGAAATGCATTGGATGGCCCTCAACGGAGTTGGGAGCACCTAAGCCGTGCGCCCTGGGGTCTTGCCTAGCTATCTTCGGGCGTGACACTCTCACGTAATAATTAGTGGGTATTATGCGCCCGGAGCCACCCGATGACGCGGAGGGGCTCCATCCCACGCCCAAGTGGAAGCCCCATTCTCCGCGCTGGTGGACAACACGACCGTCCAACGACTATGCCCATGCAATGTGGATGCCCTACGCTCTGGGATGGGGGAAGACGAAGACAAAGACTAGCGTAGCTGCCGGACGTGGCAGTTGCTTGCTTCTTTTTGGTGTTCAAATTGCCACTCTTTTGGAACTCTATTTAAAAAGGGGCAGGGACTTTTCTCTCATCATACTTCCCTTTTTCTGGCCTTGGAGTCTATTTCTCTAAATGAGCATTTCACAAGGGCCAATGCCCTTTGGCCCTACCCGGGGAGCCTTAGAGCAGGCCGGGAAGTACCTGACGCCTCAGGAACTTACATCTTTAGACGGTTGACCCCCGCTCGGGGGCTGCGACCGCGGCGTAACACCACAACATGGAGCCTCGAGAGGCTCACGCATCTCCCGAGGCAGCGGCCGGCAAAATGGTATGGGGGGCGTTGGAGCGTCAAAGGGTGCTCTTGAGCAATGCGCCTCCAGAGCCCTACTAGTCATATAGCCACTCGCACCGTTGGTCTCTCCCTAGGGATCCGGACGCCCCAACGGAGGTCGAGCCCCCCACACCTTGGACTCGTCCTGGTGATCCGGACGCCCCAACGGTGTTTGGGGAATGCACGGGGTTGGGTCCTACCGACGTAGAGTGCCGCTTGATCATCAAGGCAGGTTCCTAGGGAGCACGCCCTGGGAACCTCATCAATCTCGGGGCTCTGTGCCCTTGGTCTGTTCCTGGTGATCCGGACACAACAACGGTGGCCGAGGACTCGCCCCATTGGTCTCGTCCTGGTGATCCGGACGCCCCAACGGCGATTGAGGCCTGCTCATGTTTGGGTCCCGCAGACAGAGAGTGCTGAAAGGGCTCCCAACCCATTCCGCAAACAAGGGGGAAGCTCGCCAAGTGGGATCCCCGAGCTCTCTAGACGTCTTAGCTGCACCTCGCGATGCATGGGATCGCCACCACCTAATAAGCTAAGTACACCATCGAACATAGCAGAAACTTTCTAATCAATTACAGCCCGAATGCAGGATAGGAGGTGTGAGAACTAACGTGAGAATGCAGGCACTACGGTTCACCGTGTGCTACTACCAGGGTTCTTGTGGCCCTAGGCACCAGAAAAAGTGACGCAAGGGAAGGAGCCCGGCCTCGTCGAGCAACAACGATAGGAACTCGGGATTTGAAGGCAACAAGTTTCCCCATGGGAGGGAACGCCTCGTGAGGACCTTGTAGGCCGCCATCACCGGACAACATCAACAGCGACACCAAGCCTCGGGCAAGAGACGAAGTCACGTCATGTCAAGCAGGCAACCAGTAATTTAAGGGAAGGAAGGAGGAGGACGAAGGTAATAGACAAAAGACTGACGCCCTCAGGGGCTGTTTTCTTTAACATGACAGGAACTGGAGAAACAAAATAGGGGATGCCTAGGCGAAGGAGTCATTCTCATCGTCCGAACCACCAGCCGCCTCGGTGTCGGAGTCGTCGCCCTCGTCGACGGAGGGCATTTGGATGAACCGCTCCACCAGGGAGTCCACGTGCGGGCGCACCTCATCCCGGAGGGGTCTCTGGAGATCCTCGGGCACCTGTTCTCCAACACGCAGAAGATCGAGCTTTGTAGCGCAGGTTGGAGAAGACACACGTCAGAGCAAGGTCCAGGAGGTCTCGCGTGTTGGCCTCATTATCCTCATCCACACGAGAGACACCGGTCTCTAGCGGCTCCACCACCCTACCGAAGAGATCGAGGTAACCCCATCACCGTGTGCACACGACAGCACGAGGGCTTCCTCAACGAACCGGTCCATCGCTCCAGCCATGCGGTTTCAATGCCCATGTATTGCTTTGCAAGCTGTGCATCCAGCATCTTGGCATATGCTGCCTCATATTGGGAGGCCTGCACTATGTGAGCTGCCTCCTTGACTGGGCCTTGAGGGACGCCAGCTCCGCCCTGGATTCCCGTTCTCCCTATAGGGCGGTCTGGAGGGCAACCTCGATGCTCAGCAGCTGGGCCCGCATCGCGTCCGCCTACTCCTGGAGTTCGCCGAGCATGTGCTTTTTGGCTGCAGGTGGCCTGAGAGGAGGATATTGTGAGGTCCGTCGCGTCGGGCATGTCTGCAAGGAAAGAAGTAGATGGCCGAGCACTCACTCATCAATCATGGTCAAGAGCCAGCGAGCTTGGGCCTCCTTCGGAGGAACGCGAAGAAGCCCAAGGCCTCGCGCGCTTCCCTGCGCCTGCAACACTTCCTCCAGATGCCATGGGGGTACGGGCAGCGAGGAACAAGAGATTGAATTTTTTGCAATAATGGGAACAAGAAGGCACGCCGAGGCTACAAGACCCCCTAGGGCGGGGCGTATTTATAGGTGTAACTGCGGCCACAAGGCGTCATGGGGAGAGCAGGCGTCGTGCGCCCCTCGAGCGCCATGGGGCTAGCTTGGACGGCGTGCTGGCTTGCTCCACGTCGCTTCATCTGCTCCCGATGGATCACATCCGCATAGCCCGAGGAGTAAAGGCCCAAGGGATCATCCGCATTCAAGTAAGGGTAATGATATCCGTCGCAGCACACAAACGTCACATCAGTTTGACCTGGGGTGGTTCTTGACGTCCTTGCGGAGTGGAGGCATCGACGCCTTGGTGTGCGACGCGTGTTAAGCGTGGCCCACAGGTGTTTAGGGCCCGCGGTGCTTCAGGCCATCCTCGACGGCTTTTCCCGGAAGCTAGCTCGAGTGTGCCTGGATCCCGGGGCTATTGTCGGTGTTCTTGCAACGGGGGTACAGAGACCTGCCTCCCTGCGGCCCAGGGCATGGCCCAACTCATCAGCCAAGCATGGTCCATCGCGACCCCACTCAAGACAAGGCCCTCGAGTGAAGCCCTGAGCTCGCGAGGGAAGCAGCACCAAGACCCATGGGGGAGTAGGCCTCCCCAGGCCCCCTCCTGACCAGTAGAGATCCCTATGCTACGCTTGGCCTCTGAAGTCCAAGGATGACGTAGGGCAGGCGGGACTAGCGCGCCAGGCAGGACAGTTTCCCCTTTGGTGCAAAAGGGGCAAGGACGTACGTAGGTTCCCAAAGCACCCCCAAAGGTTTCCATTCGAGTGCAACAACACCCAGACCACGATCCATGCAGGATGGATGTCATCGCCGAGCCCACCACTGCATCATCAACAGATACTTTGCATACAAAGAGCACCTTTTGTCAAGATAAAGATGTACCCCTTGTTCCTCTTCGAATTTGGCCGTTGTGGTATCCCTTTCAGCCATAGCAATAAGGGAACAGGACCCGGGCCACTATAAATAGAGGCTAGGTTTCTCCATAGAAAGGGGGACGAAAGAAGAGATGCAACACCACCTGAACGCCCTCGTGAGGCAACATACCACTACACTAGTTCATCCACAAACCTCCTCATGAGGCAATCCACCAAAAGGCATGAGTAGGGTTTTACGCTTCACAGCGGCACGAACCTCGGTAAATCATCGTGTGACATCTCCTCCCTCGTCATCATGCAACTTCAGCGTCTAAGCCATCGGGTTGTGAGTTAGGAGGGGTGAGGCTACTGGGGATCTTCGCACACGCCCATGTGTTCGAACCTCCTTGGGTTTTGCCGAGCCCAAGATCCAACATGTTGCCTCAGCCCAGCCCAAGATCTGACATGTAGGCTATCAGGCAGGCGTGCGCATCCTTCTAGCGCATGCAAGACGACGACTGGCGTCGGCTTCGAGCTAGGCTGGGCCTCAGCTACAGTACTGGGCTGATGTGGGTAAGTCTCTCTCTCTTTTCTATTTCCTATTTCGTTTCTATTTTCTATTTTGAAGTGTGTTTTTGGTTTAACAACAAACACTAAAGCAATTTATTTTCTTCTGATAAATGTTGTGGATGCAGAATGAATTAATTCAAAGCCCCACAATAATTTTTAGAATTATTGGATACATACTTAGTATATAATATATATATATCCAAGTCAAATAATTATTTGATTAACTCAAATGTCCCAAATAAAACGTTTCTATAATTCCAAAATTATTGATTTGCATTTTACCTCATGTCAATATTTTCTTTGAATACTAGGGATATTTTCATGGACTTCTTTGAGGCTATTTTTATATGGCACTTTTGACAAAAACTTACTTTGAGGCTTGATTACTCCTCACTTCAAATTCATTTGAAAATAAATAGATGCATGCATGAATGCCCCTGATGCAACTAATATATAGATATTTGAAAACAAATTCTAGTACTATGTCAAAAGATCACCAAGTACACTGTTGGGCCTACGGGCATCCTTCGCGTGAATCCAACCCCTGAAGTACGAAAAAGCCACCACATTAGATATTTGAAAAAACGTGAAGGCAAAAGATTAAAAGATTACATGCACTTACTTGTCCCCATCACGCCTAATCGACCACCTCTACTCGCGGGTCGCCGGCACGGGTGGGAACCATGTACTACCATGCTGGTAGACGGTGGCCCCCTCAACCACCTCCTCCTCGCTATCAGAAAAATGATTCCCGCCACCATAAGCATGGCCACTAGGCTCTTCCAGCCAGGTATCCCATGGGGTCTGTTGGGATGTACCCTCATCCCTCCTCTGCTCAAGAGTCTCGTGGGATGAAGCCTTTGTGATAGGAGTCTCGTAGGTCGAAGGCTCATTGACCCGAGGTTCGTGGACCGGAGTCCGTGTAGACTCCACCTCAGATGTGTCCACCCTAGCAGTCCTGTGCTCAGGTGAATCAGCTGGGGGTGGCGGCGAGGAAGGTGTATAAGCCACCCTACCTCTCTCACAGCCTCCTCTCCCACGCGTACCTCTACTACCACACTTCTTCCCCCGACCTCCTCTCACTTGGGTCGACGAAGAAGCGGGCACCGATGTATGCAGACTAGAGAGCAATGCTATCCAGAGATACTCCGCAGGAATGGAAGTACCCATCCCACAACCCTCCGACAAACAAGGATTCACGGTGTGCTCTCGACCCTTTCGCACCATCTTTGAACAATTGCCATGACAAAAAGGAAACTAAATTAGTACAAAATAAAAGATTTGAATACCGATATGAACAATAAAATATATATAATTTAAGTGTGATCATATACCTAACATGAACTAAATATATATATATGTATATATTAAAAATTTATTATCTAACATGGATTAATAATAATATTGATCGTCTATATATTCTTTGGTATCAATAAATGCATCATCATCACTATCATCAATAAATGCATGATCATCACCATTATCGGGAACAACATGTGGAAGGCCTCCTTTATGTAATCAGTCAAGCGTTGATAGGTCATCCGCAACAGTAACCTCTTCGTGTTCCAGCTCATCCTGTTCTGGCTCAAGGGTTAAGTCGGATTCATTGTCGCTATCTACTTCAATGTTCAGAGATGAAGTGGAGAGGTTCTTGAAACGTTTTTTTGGAAAGCCGTGTTTCTTGGAAGAATTCTCCTTCATATGTGCCTGGGTGTAGGATCGAAAGTAGTGCTAGAGGGGGGGGGGTGATAAGACTACTTCACCAATTAAAAATCAACTATTTCCTAATTTTAAGTCTTGCCAAATTTTAGCATTCATAACAAGTCAAGTACAACCTACACATGCATGTCTACGAGTATTGCAGCGAAAAGTAAAGACAAGCATGTAAGTAAAGGAAGGGTGGGAAGATCAAACGCAATTGGTGACATGATGATTTTTCCCGCGGATACAATAGGTGGTACTATCGTACGTCCATGTTTATGGATCCTTCAACCCATGGAGGGTAACTGTCGCGAGAGTCCATGGAGGGTTGTACCCACGGAGGGATCCACGAAGAAGCAACCTTGACTATACCATGATGGCCTACGTCGTCCGAGGACTAGCCTAAGTTGGGGTAGATCTTCATGAAGTAGGCGATCTCCTTGCACTTATAAACTTCTTGGTTCACACCACAACACGAAGTAGGAGGCTCCCAAGCGACACCTAACCAATCCAGGAGGCACCACACTCCAAAAGGTAATAGGCTGGATAATGTCGATGAACTCCTTGCTCTTGTGCTTCAGAATGATAGACTCCTCAACAAACAGCCACTCTCTCTCATATTTGGCTTGGTGGTAGAGGTTGATTGGGTGGAAAGAAATTTGGCAATGCTAGATATCAGGATTCGCATGGTAGGAATGGAATGGCATGATCTCAACACAAGAGTAGGTGGCTCTCTCTCCGAAAATCAGTAGGTATGAGTGGGGAACTGTTCTGAGTGCTTCTCTTGCGAGTGAGTGGTGGTGGAGGGGTATATATAGGCATCTCCAAAAATCCAACCATTACACCTAATAAGTCAGACTTGGTGACACCGATGTGTTAAACTCGGTGGTACCGAGTTGCCTCAAAGTTAGCAACTTTTGAATCTCGGTGAGACCAATACACACAACTCGGTTCCACCGATAAGGTGACCAACGATCATCTTGCCAAACTCGGTGATGCCGATTCAGCAAACTCCGTCAGACCTATTTTGTGAATTTGCGTAACAGTAAATTGGCAACCCAAACTCGGTGCTGCTGAAATGGAATCGGTTGCATAGGAAGGATAGGGTTTGGGTGAGTCTGTCTGAGGCTGAGAATCGGTGGCACCGAGTGGAAAGTGTTGGTTGCACCCATTTTGGATATTTGGCTTTGGAAAAACTTTTGAGGAAGAGCTTCTGGGTGTATGTGGTCACTATCACTTGTGCAAGTATGGGCATTTTGTTAACCAACAAAACCTTACCCCCTTTTGATAGTATTGGTTTCCTATGGACTCAAAGTGATTTCCCATAAAAGGTAAAATGTAGAGTCCTTTGCTTGAATCTTTTCCAATTTATTTCCTTGCATCTTGGGGTATTCCACAATCCATTTTCCAACCCATCATTGAACTTTTCCTTAAACATGCTTAGTGGAAACATTAGTTGAATGACATATATGTTGTATTAATTACCAAAACCACCAAGGGAGCAAATCTGCTTTCAATCTCCCTGTTCTTGGTAATTGAACACAACATATAGATCATAGCTTCAACATATGATATAATCAATGAATATAATCATCGCGTTGAGAACTATGTGATAAGCAAGAGATCCCCCTAAATTTTTGCATTATTTTAAATTTGTGTTTGAATTCAAATGCACAATCGAATAGGTACATGGGGTACTTCTTCCATGTCACATACATCTTTGTGTTGTGCGAAAGTAATAGGAGTTAACAACATGGCACAACACATCAAGCAAAGTGCATGATCATCAGATAATCATCAAAAGGATAGTAAATAGTAGCAACACACATTAAAGCGTATGATCAAACACGAACAAAAGTATATCACATCGAAACCAAACGATCAAATGTTTTGTAAAACATCAAAAATTAAAAAACAAGACGCTCTCTCACTCGAAGCTTAGATCTATATACAACTTCTCCCCCTTTGGCAACAAGTTACCAAAAATGATCAAAGAGATATAGCTAATCGTTCTTCTATGACTGATCTCCTCCGGTGGTCGATGTCAGGGTCGAGAGAACTGCGTCGGTGAAGACTTCTGCTGATGTTCTGGACGGAGTTGGAGTAGACATTGGAGTCACTGAAGGAGCTGATGGAGCCGAAGTCATTGTAGCTGGAGCATAAGATGAAGGTATCGTCTCCATAGCTGGCACGGTAGGTGTCTGGGCATGTGTCCTATAGTGGGCAGTCGTCCTGACAGGTACACTATCCTCCTCATCATCACTAGACTCAGACTCTGAAGTGGTGCGACAGAAAGGAGCTTCATCTACTTTCTTCTTCAGCTCGTTGACGGTCTTGGTCAGCCCATCTACATTGCCATTAATAGTTTTCACTCTATCCTCAAATAGGTTAACCAGGCTCTCCTGACTATCCAGAATGGTTTTGATGTCCTTCTTCATGTCCATGATAGTAGAGATCAAGAGATCCATCTGCTCGTTCCAGGATCTGGGGACTTGAGCACTAGTGGCTCTAGCTGCCTCTTCCTCTGCTTCTGCTTGAGATTGAGATGCAGCTAATGTCGGATGGTCTGGGTCCATCGCCACAACATTGTCCTCAAAATCTGGCTGAAGTGGCAAGTGCGGTCTATCCAGAGCAAAGGTGTGCTTCTCAAGTTTGGAGTTGATAAGCATTTGAATGTAGGGTGCATAACAGCATGATCACTTCTGATCAGCAACAACCCTCTTCACAGTTTCGACAATCAAGTCCATCACTCAAATCCTAGTATGACTATCAAGATGAATAAGCATGTTGATGGAGTAGCCTCGTATCATCTTCTCATCACCTAACTTGGGCAGCAAGGTATGCCTCAATATAGTGTTCATGGTACGGAGGCCATCCTGGAGGAAGTAAATATATCCTAACTTGTGTGATTGCAAGTTAGCAGCAGTGATAGCATTGTACATATCCTTCATAGCATTGTGGCTCTCCTTGGATTTAGAGTAGACATACAAGTCACCACCTTGTACCTCTGGGACTCCTAATATGGTAGCCCACTCATCAACTATAGACTCGTATCTTGCTCCTTCGGTCATCCGCACTATCCTGCCATCTCCATAGAAGTGAGCAGTGGAGTAGAATTGAATTATCATCTCATCATTTCAAGCAGTAAACTCTCTGCCAACAAACTAATCAAGACCAATGTTGTGAAAATTGTCTTGCACACATGGGAAGTAGTTCTCATTTGCCTTGATATATTTCCAGTCAACATATCTCATATCACTAACAGCTGGATTCTTGTCAAGCAAGATTGTCTCATAGAAATCTTGTTATTCCTTAGTGTAGAACAGATAGTCCACAACAGTTTTTCCCTTCTGGGAATATGGATCAATAGCTCTCCATGCCCTCAAACCAGAATCCTTCCTCTTCTTCATAATTTTGTCTCTTCCTGGTCCTTGTAGCAGCTTTAGGCAGCCCATGAGAGCTAGGGGTGCCTAGATCCGAGAAAGAGATGTACTCAGGGCTAGTGCCTGAACTCATATCAACATTCCGCTCCTGCAGATTCTGGCTATCCTTTCAACCTGACATGTCTGACCCTATGAATAGTGTTGAGAAGAGTGGAATAGAATAAGTTATCACAAAATGCAGAGTTTTTTTAACGATTGAACAAAAGATTCTCAAGGTTTACATTCTGTCATATGAAAATCGGCATAGCCGAAGCAAAAGTATCGGTGCTACTATACGATCGAAAGTAGTGCTAGAGGGGGGATGATTAGACTACTTGACAAAATAAAAATCTACTTTTTCCGAATTTTAATTCTTGGCATATTTTAGCATTCATAGTATGTCAAGTACACCCTACACATGCATGTCTAAGAGTATAGCAGCGAAAAGTAAAGACAAGCATGTAAGTAAATAGAGGGTAGGAAGAGCAAACGCAATTGGTGACACGATGATTTTTCTCATGGTTCCGATAGGTGGTGCTATCTTACATCCACGTTCATGGAGTTTTCAACCCAAGGAGGGTAATGGTCGCGAGAGTCCACGGACGGATCTACCCACGGAGGGTTCTACGAAGAAGCAACCTTGACTCTACCATGCGGACTACGTCCATGGAGGACTAGTCTAACTCGGGGTAAATCTTCACAAAGTAGGCGATCTCCTTGCCCTTACAATGTCATAGCCCTAGAATTTGCCTGCATTAGTTGCACCAGTGTGCATTCATGGAAGCATGTTTAAATTCATATGAATTTTAATTTGGGGATTGTTCAAATCCTAGCAGATAATCAATTCAAATAGGTTCAATAAAAATATTTTCAATGAATCTCAAAGTGGCTTTTCAAAATGTTCATCATCCCTGGAAAAATGTGGAAACATCAACCAAAGGGGATGCATATTTTCCCATGTCATTTTTGGTTATTGAATTAAATGAATAAGTAATTGGTTTTTTTGACAGGTAAAAATAGCAGGAGAGGCTCCTACTGTTGTTATATTAGAAAAGAACAGGTCCAAGTGGTTTTACATAGCCATGTGGAGTAGGCCAACCAGAGTTGCATAAACTGAACTAGGCTAAGCGAGGGAGGTTACACACGTGCAAAGTATTTTACACTTGGATAGTTGGTACAAATCTATCCAGGAAGGTAGAATCAACATGCCTAACTCTGAAATGCAGGATTTCCAAGTCTGTCTTGAGCATCCGGATCCAGTCCTGCTGCATTGCCATCTCATCATCAAAGATCCTTTGGTTTCGTTGTTTCCATATATTCCATGTAGCCAAAATACATATTTCCTTGAATAGGGGTTTGGTCCATCAATGTTCCATTGCATCTAACCGTGCTTGTATGTCCATAGATGTATCCCAAGTGATGCCAAGTTTCCCCCAACAGGCAATTGCAAAGGGGCACTAGTAGAAAAGGTGGTCGTCAGTTTCCCTCAGATCTCCATCACACAGCATACAAGAGTGATACTCACCTATATTGAAGTGCCTTCTTACTAGCAGATCTCATGTGTTTATTCCATCCATTCTCTGCAGCCAGGAAAATACTCTATGTGTGAGAATGCATTTCGTTTTCCATATGTTTCTTATGTATGATGGGGCGTGTTCGTGTCTGAATAGATATTTATAGAATCTTTTTGGCCTGAAATGCACCTCTCCCCAACAGTATATCCATTCATCAGCCTTCAAGGGGTCTAATGTCATCATGTTAATTGTGATCACAAAATCTTCTAATTCCATCCGAGCTTCCTGTGATAATGGTAAGTGAAAGTGGGATGTCGGAAAGGGACAAGACATCTCTACACCAGAATGATCCACAAGCCGGCAATGCATGTGGTGGTGTTGCATCGTAGTATGCATTCCAGATCAACATTACCCATGGAGTGTCCATCTTGTGGTAGAATTTTGAAGAAATTTTAGTAATAGAGCCTTGTTTTGTAGTTTTAGGTTTATGATACCAAGCCCCCCTTTATCTTTGGGTTTGCATACTAAATCCCATGCTGCCAGGGAGTGAGTTTTCGCGTCTCTATCCACCACTTTTCTCCATAGACAATGTCTGCGTGCTCTATCAAATATGTCAATGATTTTCATGGGTAACCTCAACACGCACATAGCAAACGATAGGAGCGATGATAAAGCTGAGTTGATGAATAGCACCCTATCCCCGTATGAAAGCCAGATGGTCGTGCTTCCTAATCTACATTCAACTCTATCGACAAGCGGCATCAAATCTCTTACCGACGGTCTTGAAGTGCCCATCGAAACTCCAAGATAAGTGAAAGGCATCGACCAGACATGGCAACCAAGTATTGAATCCAATTCAAGAGCTACATCTTGGTTAATATTGATAGGCGTTAGTTGTGATTTGGAGTAGTTTATCTTGAGTCCCGTGATATTAGCATAAGCATCGAGCAGTTGTTTAATAACCCTTATTTCCGAGCTCTTTGCTGGGAGGATGAGAAGTGTATCGTCTACATATTGGATCACTGGATAAAACTCCGAGGCAGGTTGTTCAATTGGTAGTTAAAGGTGCCCCTCCGTCCAGGCTGCATTGACCATTGATTGTAAAAGATCCGCTACTAATACAAACATGAGAGGGGAGAATGGATCACCCTGTCGAACTCCTCTTTTACATTGAAATTCCTTTCCCGGAACTCCATTCAGTAGAATCGACGAAGTTCCAGAATTTAGAATCATTTCCACCCATGAACACCACTTGTCGTCAAAGCCCTTGCATCTCAGCATTTTGAGTATGAAGGAGTGGTCCATTGTATCAAAAGCTTTAACGAAATCTAACTTGAGGATCACAATTACCTTACCCGATTTTTTGCATTGATGTAGAAATTCATAAGCCCATGCCAGACAATCTTGGATAGTTCTGGACCTGATGAAGTCATATTGGTTGCGATGGCAATCTTTAGGATGCAGCCTTGCAATCTTTCGGCCAATAGTTTTGTGAGTACTTTAAGAACACAGTTTAGTAAAGATATTGGTCGAAAATCATTTACCATTTCTGGTGAACTGGTTTTTGGAATGAGGGTAATCAGGGAGGTGTTTAAGCATTTTAGATCAATTTTCCCCTCCCAGAAATCGTGGCAAAGTTGATAAAAATCCTCTTTAATAACATCCCAACAAACTTTGAGGAATAAACCATTGAAACCATCTGGTCCAGGCGCTCTATCAGAGGGCATATTTTTAATCACCTTGTCAATTTCGTCGTGAGTGAAAGGGGAAGATAGTCCTTCCAATCCATCAACACGTTGCACCAGTTCGTGTAACTCAAATTCTGCTGAAGTTTCTCTGACAACTCCCATTCTAGTTTAAAGCACTCATAGAAAGTTGTTGCTTTTTCATCATGGTTTTCAATAGTTATACCATTTGGCAGTAATAAAGAAGATATAGTATTCCTCCTTTATCTTTCTATTTCCCTTGGCTGAAAGTAATTAGTGTTTTCCTCCCCCTCGACTGCCCATCCATAAGTACAACTTTTTTTCCAGTACGCGCTTTGATCCTCGAGTAATTTTATCACCTGATTTTTCAAAATGCACCGGAAATTAGATTCAGGTATAGATAGAGTACGGAGGTCCTCCAAACTATCTAGATGGACCAGTTGTTTGTTGCAGTTTTCAATTAGTAGTTTCAACTTGGACAACTGCTTATTGCATTGTTTTAGGGCGTATCTCAGTCTTTTCAATTTAGCCGAGATGAGAGTGGCAGAAGATGTTGCTTTGATGGGCTTACTCCAAGAATTCTGCATTGCCTACATAAAACCCGGGTAGTGTGGCCAGTAATTTTCAAATCTAAAGAGTTTACATCGTCAAATAGATGTCTGAATCTGCATGACACATGGAATATGATCAGAAACTGGTTTAGCGAGAGTTTTGACCATAGTATTTGGGAATTTTGAAGTCCATTCCGGGGATGTAAAGAACCAGTCGAGTTTCTCTAGTAATGTGTTTTCCTGCATATTGCTCCAAGTGTACTTTTTGCCTTTATTGGAATCTCGATCAAGGCCAGGGAGCCAAGAATTTCATTAAACTTAATAATATCATTGATGTTTCCCCCATGGAGGTTGCGATTCTGTAATGATCGAATAAAATTGAAATCTCCCATGAAAACCCATAAATCATCAATTTCAAAGTTGAGATTCTCAAACCATTGAGTGAAAACATCTCTCTCTGGGCCACTGTAGGGACCATAGATGTTGGTGAGTAGCCATTGTTGATTTGAATGGACTGATTTAAATTTAATGGTGATTGCAAAAGCATGCTTTTGTAATGTCACCCTAGTGAAAAGACTACTACACCAAATAATTATAAGGCCACAAGATGCTCCCTCTCACAGGAAAAATTGATATTTATTAAACCTTCTAGGGCAGCATTTACGAATGAAAGAGTTATCAAACTCCTCTTTCTTAGTTTCCTATAGACATATGATCAAACAATTGGATTCATCAATTTTGTTACGTAGAGCCAAACTTTTAGACTCATGGTTCATACCACGCATGTTCCAACATAAAATGTTCCAAGCAGCAGTTGACATCAAAATAAAGGCGAGAAAGAAGCAAATTCAAATATTGTAAAATGAGACATCAGTCCACTAGGGAGCAACGTCCATATCCTCCTGGGCTTCTGGTTGAGCCTTCTCCTATTGGCGCATCAAGATCTCCACTGATAGCTCCTCCCTAGGAATACCACATTGAACCACTCCAATGTGTTGAATTGTAGGAATTGGGGTCTCTGGGGGGATAGCCCTAGGTTCTGCAACTATATCCATATCTTCAGAAATGTCTTTGTCATTGAATACAGGAGAGCTTCTGGGCTTGACATGAGAAACTTTCTGCTTGGAATCAGCCATGGATGGTGCTTTAAATCCCTAGAATCTAGTGGATCTTGCAATTCTACGAACCATAGATACATCCAGAGGAGCCCCTGGCCTGTTCCTACGCGAGGACGTAGAACTAGCCATCTGAATCTCCTTCCTGTAGCTTAAATGTTGGTTTCTCTCCTAAGTCTGATTGTCACAGATTGCCTCAGACTGAAGTGCATGTAGAGAATACAGTATTTGATGGTATCTTTCTGCCATGTGATCCATACACACTGTCCAAACTTCCTGGGAGAAAAAGATTGTGGTGGAATCCCGGGAAAAAGGAGTGCAGGGGAATATCAAAAGGTTTGCATACTCCATAAGCTTAGAAAACAAGAGATGTATCCCCTCAGCTACCTGCATCCAATGAAAATGTGGCGATAGTCCAATTATCCTAGTGTGGACACTTGAGTAAAACCCTACAAAGAACTACAGCAAGGTAGCAGGCATATGAATATCAAGGACCTGCTAATGAGAGTTGACCTGAATAAATGCCATGTGCCCAGACTATCAACCCAAGATGACATTGTCTATAGCCTCTTCTAATAACTCTACATGTTCATTACAAAGGCGCAGACCATCATCATATCCAGAGTCATCAGTCTGTACCCCATCCATCATTGAAGGTCCCTCGTACCCTGTTAACTATCGATAGCTGATACCTTGATAAGCAGCAAGGGCAGGAGGCATTTCTGGCCAAACTCCCCATCCCTGTTGTGGAACAGCAGGTGCAGGAGCAGCCTCCCAGGCATTGTTATTATTTTCCAATTGCCAAACATGGGCATCATGCTGGGCTTGTTGCATAGCATTGAGAAATGGTGGTTGGTCTGGGTGTGGTGAGGCACCCATGGGAGGCACCTCATCTTCATTGCTTAAAAACCCATGAGTAGCATCTCTTACATTTAATACATACACCAGCACAATCCAAGATTGGTCCATACCACTCATATCAGTAAACCTCTTGATAACTAAGCTGCATGGCACCAGAGTCAATTCATTGATTAGCACTCTAACCAGCACGCGAGACTTTTTGTACCCTGGTCTATGCCAAAACAAGCACCTACCAAAACAGGAAACAACCTTGATGATATACTACTCAGTCCGATAGTTCAAAGGGAATCCCGAAAGCATCACCCAAGCTTCTCTTTCTGCATCTAGACGTCGCATGTTGGGCCCTTCATCATGCCTCAAAAGGTAAAAAGTAGACAGGTCATCCAAAGCTTGTTCTCCCAAATCAACCATCGCATCCCTAACTAGTCTGTCCGCAAAACAGACCAATCCAATACAGAAGGGGTAAATCTCACCCTCCAAAGTTTCAGCATTATGACCTTCGGCCAAGACTCTCCTAACTTCAGCAAGAAGTGCCTCGCGCTGTAAATTAGGAGGCGAGGGGACAAAAAATACCAGTGCGTGATGTGCGTGGTCAAGTGGCGGCTCATCGAAGACCACCATGTTCCTCTGCAGGCAGCCATGAGGACTCTGTTGGATGTTCATTGCTCCAGGAACAAACTGGTATGGCATCACGGGGATGGTCGCCATTGCTAGGTGGCTGCAATCCTTGGCGGAAAAAGATGGAGGAGCCAGGGCAGAGAGAAGAAAACCCTCGCTGCGTTCGGAAGGAGTAGCAAAAGGGGAAAAACCTTGGTCTCCAATGGGAAGGGGCTTTGACTGCTTGTCAGCGATTAGACATTTGGGAGGCGAAACGGTCGGAAAGGTATCGGGAACCCGCGCAAGTGGTGGGATATCCTTCCGCAGTAAAGACTTAGCTACCCAAGTTTGTTGCTTATGCCGCTCCGTTGCAATCCTTTTTTTTGGTTGCCACGTTTTTTGCTTTGAAATAAACTTGGGTTTTCGTCTCCACATCATGGGCTGAGAGGTGGCCCATGTCTTACATTCCCATCCATAATGACACAGACGCCTGCAGCGATGGCAACGAAGCCCAATAGTGCATGTTGCTCTATCGTGGTCGAAGGCAAGGCATCTAGAGCACGATACCTTTACATCCCACGTATGGGAAGTATAACTCAAATCTTCATGAAGATTGCACGTGTAGCCCAGACTTATACAATTCATGCAAGAAATTCCTAGACAATTAATCGCAATATGGCCCTTTCTAAAGCATGCTTCACATCTATGGATCTTAGAATAAATAAATTCTTTGGAAGGAACAAATTTAATGTTTAAACAATTTTTCACCAGGGCATTTGAGTAACCTGTATGCCATAGATCAATAATTTCCTCCATGAGTGGGAAAGAAATGGATTCCCAATAGTTTTGCTGAAACCTTGACCCTTCAAAAAACTGCTTGTGATCGATGAAACCCTCCACAGCCAGAGCATTGCTAAAACTTCCAAACCTCAAATGTGTTGAAGATTAAGAATGATCCACCAAAGGAGAAGCCATGGCAGCCCTGCTTTTGATGTCTCCCTCCACAAGATCATACATATAACCTAAATTAGATTGAGCCTTCAAACAAACAAATTTTAAAGATGACTTGATAGTCAGAGGTGATCTAGCCATCATTTCTGGGATCTCGTGACCCTTGAATTGTTATCCATTGAATAATCCACATGATCCTTGAATAAGCAAAAATGACAAACGAAATTTGGCCAAATTTTGTCCTTTAAACCATATATAAAATGACCAACTTGATTAGATGCCATCGAGAATTTAAAACTCCGAGAACCCAATTGAAGAACATTGAAACCAAGGGCCAAACCACCAATGCAACATTGTAACACAATCCCTACCGCCTCTTCCGTAAGAGGAAAAGAGGCTAATGAGAAAGAAACAACCAAGAAAAATTCCTTGCAGCCTTGTGTTTTGTCATAATGGACCGAAGATCCAAGTCTAGAACGAACTTGGTTTTCCACCTTGAGGCCAGGGGCGAAATCTCAGTGGATGAGACTTGCCATACCGTTAGAGAGGATGAAGAGCGCCTAGAGTCCTTCCTTGGAGCCCGATCTACACATGCCATTAGAGAAGGTGGAGGTGGACGTGGACGTGGGAGAGGAGTTGGAGGTGGAGGTGAAGGTGGAGGCGGTCATTGTGTTTCCTTGACTGGAGAAGGATTGTCTCCAATAAGTGTATAAAATTCTATAAATAATTCTATAGCTCCAGTAATTTTTAAAAAAGTTATGTGGCCCTGGATATTTCACAGCTACCCATATGTTAAATTTCAGAAGCAACAAAATTGAAATAGTATTTTTACTAAATCAGAAACACACTGCAAAGTAATAGAAAACAGAAGAAATAAATAAAAAGGGAAGAAAACCCACCTGACCTACCTGGCCCATTAGCTTGCCCAACCCACTGGCCTGTGCCTGTCATCGTCTACCTTTGCCAGAAGGCAGAGGTGAGATAAAGAATGATGCCGGGCGAGCAAGCTCCTGCTTCGCGCTGGCGAGCCCTCCCTCGTTGGATTACGCATGGAACCCCCTGAGCTCATCCTCTCCCGTGCTCCCTCTTTCCCCCTCTGTCTCTCTCTTGCGCCGCCCGAGCACCACGGCTGCCACCGCTCGCAACCACCATGGACACCGCCCCCTCTAGTCCCTCTAGCAAGCCCAACCGCTCCTCTTCACCGTCGTGGAGCACCAAGCCGAAGCGCGCGACCGCGGGAAATGCGGCAACGTCGTGTTCAACCTCCGATCGCCGGCTACCCCTTCATCGATTGGCTCCGTCCAGGTCATCCCCGAGCCCCTGAACTTCTCAACGAGCGCGTGGTGAGCCACCAGCCCCCTTTCCCATAGATACGCTATGGATTCCATCCTCTAGTCGCTCTAGCCATCAAACCCGAGAATCCCTCACTGCCTGCCATGTCGCAACCATGTCCGGAGCGAGAGAAGCTCACTCTCAAGCATGCCAACAAGATCTTGGAGCTTCCAGGAAGCTTCTGAGCCCCTCAGCTAGCACCCTAGTGCCTTGTCGCCTTCGCCCGCTCGAGGCCAAGCTTTGGCCATCGCTAGCCTAGTCAGCGGGCACGACACCAGCCACCCCTCGGCCTCCCGTGCGCCCCAATTGATGCGGGCGAGAGAGGGATCTCTCTTGTTGCCCTCATCCCAGTGGGTCGGCGCCCATAGCGCCACCCTGCGTGCCTCCGCCGCGTCGGGTTATCGCTGGCTGTCGTGGGAACGAGCCTGACAGTAGAAGGTAGGGGTACGTAAGGAGAGGGCAGAGTCCTAGCTACACCGAGGGTGTACACATGAATGTATGAGTTCAGGGCACTCTCGTGGAGGTAACAACCCTACGTCTTAGAGCTCAGGAGCTTTGTGGTGTGGAATAGTGAGATTACAGTGGTTGCAAACCCTTTTGCAGGAGGGGAGGGGTGGCTTATATAGAGTTCGCTGCCCCTCATAATTGCCCAACATCTAAGGGTTCGATCGTGGGGTTAAAGTCTAGCGTTACTCGTAACTTATGTAATAAAAGCTACTAATGATAATAGGACTAACACCTGCCCATTGGCCTCTTGATGATGTCTTTTGGTCTTCTAGCGTCGACTGGGAACAAGGTCTTCCGAGTGACATGCGACTGTCGAGTGAAGGAAGAAGTCTCCGAGTGGATAAGCTGTCGAGTGACTTAAACGCTGCATGGGATCCAGTCGGAAGCTTCTTTGAGGTCCTCAAGTCCTCCAATGTAGTGTCCTTAGGTAGGGTATGCCAGTCATGCCTAGGACCCTACCCTGGGTAGATATCCTCGTCATTAGCCCCTGAATGGATCGGGGTTCGAGTGATGAGTGGGAGTGTTGATGTCGATTTGGAATCAAGACACCAAATCTTCCGAATGATATTCGAGGCATCAACGAAACATGCTTCGATTGAATTCTTCATCATTCGCCCGGATCCATTCAGCCTTGAAAGTGTCTGAGTGAATGTTCAATGCATGTTCTGCTCCGAGTAAATCGAAGGAATCTTGGGAGGTGACGGGTCGGTCTACCAGGCCCGGATTTTTCGGCATACGAAAATTTGGGAAGCGGAGGCATGACGCCTCGATTCTCGTGCTGGTCATATCGCCACGTATTGGCGCCGTCAGCGGTTAGCGTGTGTGGTGACCTCGTGGGCCCACTAGTTAGTGAGTCACTCGGCGGAGTATAAAACTCGACGCACCACGATTTGCACAGTATCTCTGCCCAGACTTCCTCCCTTCCTCTGCTTCCTCTGCCCCCAGTGCCCCATTCCGTTCTTCTCCGACGAGAGCCGTCGCGACAATGACGAAGAGCACCACGGAGAAGCTGGAGCGAGCTAAGAAGGGGGCGACGAAGGTCAAGGGCAAGAAGCCCTCGACCGCTCGGTTCACCGCGCCGACGGGATGGATGTAGGGTGACTTCCTCCCTTCGGTGGTCACCCGTGTGGACATCGACGGCTTGGTTGCTGACGGGCTTGTGGCAGAAGGTGTTTGGAGGTTGTCAGAAGGAGAGCGCGAGCCGGAGCCGCGCAACGGGGAGCGGGTCCTCCTCCTCTCCCATGTCGAAAGAGGTTTCTCTATGCCACCCCACCCGTTCTTTAGATGGTTCTTGAATTTCTTCGGTGCTCAACTGCACCATTTCCCACCGAATGCTATTGCACACTTGTATGCCTTCGTAACTTTGTGTGAGTGCTTCTTGGGGTCTCCTGCTCATTGGGGACTCTTTAAGCACATCTTTACAATTAGATCTCAGACGGTGAAGAAAGCAGATCCGTCAGATGGGGAAACTCATGTGTTGCAGCTCTGTGGGGGTTTAGGGCTTCAAAATAGAGCACGTAGTTTTTTCCTTGCTATGACTTTCCCTGAATCCGTTATAGGCTGGCAGTCGACTTGGTTCTATTGCAAGGACATAGCTTCACCCAACATGTCAACTGGCCTTTCCCCCTAACATCTGAGCGTCCAGCTGTCCCCATGTCCCTAAAGGTTTCTGAAGAGGAACAGGATCAAGTGGCGACCTTGGTGGACGCCATGGTGAAACTGGTTCGAGGCGGAGTGACGGGCCTGGATCTGCTGGAGACTTTTCTCAGTCGACGAATAATGCCACTCCAAGCCAGGGATCACACCATGTGGCATTATGCAGGCCTAGAAGACTCTACCAGGACGCACCCAGAAGAAGTTCCACTAGAGACTATTGAGCAGTGGCTTCGCAGCATCACCGAGGCATGCGATAATCCCGTGGGAGCCAAGAGGATCCAACCTTACTCGGCTGAAAACCTGCCGAAGAACTTGGTAAGTTGCACTTTGTCGACTGAAGTATTTATACAGTCGAGTGATATACTTTCTTTTGGCCTGACTTCCTTGTTAGAATTATGCAGGAATGGATGAACATGCACTCGCCAGTTCCCAATAGGAATCAACCTGAAGACGGTGTAGTGAGAGAGGGTGGCAACGTGGACGGCGACGGTCCTTCTGACTCCGAGGATGAATACGAGTACTCTGGCGAAGAAGAAGAAGTCGAATCACCTCCTAGGTGCGAACGCCGCTCAAAGTCCCGCCAGGATCTGACAGCTGCTGAGGACAGGGCTCCAGGTTCCAGTGAGAAGAACCCGAAGCCGAGCCGCCCTTCAACTATCGAGTCGAGTGAGCGGTCGGCCAAGAATCCCAAGCCGAACACGACCAAACCCCGCAAGGCACTGCCTCGCATGAGGATGGATGTGCCTGTCGTCTCCACATGAGTATTTTCTTTCAAATTCTTTCTATCGACTATGACTTTGCATTGTTGCTAACCGAGTGTTGTTTGATCCATCAGAGCTGCTACTTCTGTAACATAATCTCCTCGAGACGGAAGGGAAGCAATGGACATTGACACTACTGACGCTATAACTGCTCATAGAGGTTAACAAGTCTTTGATTCATTCGAATGAGATTCATCACTTGCAAAAGTTAACACTGTCGATTGATGTTGCAGAGGTCATCCAGCTGGAAGAGGACGAGGAACACCCAGACGCCTCACGAGCCCGCACTCAAAGAGCTTCATTAGTGCAGACGCTTCAGCGGTCGACTGTAGAGTCCTCCCAGGGGATGGGCGCTCGACACGAGTCAGAGCTGATCCTGCAGTACCTCTGTCGAGTGCCCCTCCAGCTATCTCGACCATCATGACATCAACTCCAACCGGACCTGCTCACACTACTTCAGCTGCCCCAGCTACTACGCCGATCCAGCCTGTGACGGCTTTCCGTCTTCATCGCGTCCTAGAAGATCACATCGGAGCTGCGAAGGAGGCTATGATCCAGGCAGATCAGATGATGCTGCAAACTAAGGAGGCCTACGAGGACAGCAAGCTGGCTTATGATGCCAGCACGGCCCTCCGCACCAATGTTCGAGTAAGTTCGATTGTAAGTACATTTCCGATTGAATTCCTGTCTTTTCTTGACCGTACACCCACTTGGTGTTTACTTTCCACCCTGTAGAGTGTTTTGAAATTTCCCCATTTGAATAGATCGGGTCTTAATCGAGTAGGTTTTGGATCAGCGGGGGCACTCTGAGTGCACCCACTAGGTGTAGTCCCCGAGACCGTTGTCGAGTGCTTGCCTCGGCAGGGGTCTTAGAGTCTATCGTATGCTTGATATGTTTGCTCTTGGTCGCACCACACCGCAGGTATGTTGTAGGTTTCATGGATATCATTGATAAACCATGATATGACGCTACATAAGGATAGACTGCACTTCACAAAGTGGGGAAGGGTGTATCACTCGACATATCGAGTGACGGATATTCCAATGATGGATGTTTACTGCCACTCGACTGATTGAGAATTGGCAGATCCAGTGGGAGCACGCTAAGTGCACCCACTAGTTGTAGTCCCTGAGACCACTGTCGAGTGCTTACACCGGCAGAGGTCTTAGAGATTGTTGTATATGGGATACATTTAGCCTTGATAAACCATGATATGATGCTACATATGGATAGACTGCACTTCACAGAGCAGGGAGGCGCGTCACTCAACAGGTCGAGTGACGGATGAATGTTCTGATAGGGCTAACCTTGTCGAATGTTTCAGTAACCAGTGGGGGCACGCTAAGTGCACCCACTGGGTATAGTCCCCGAGGCTACTGCTAATCGCAGACAATAAGCAGTAGTCTTGAAAACTTGAAATCGGGATTTCCATCGTACGCGTAGAACTAGAGTCACTCGACATGTCGAGTCCATTTTTTTTCTTACGAGTTACTCGACAGGTTGAGTGAACCGTCTCAGTGGGGGCATTCTGAGTGCACCCACTAGGTGTAGTCCCCGAGACCGTCGTTGAGTGCTTGCACCGGCGGGGGTCTTAATAGAGACTACTTTGAATTTGTTTATGGCACGCGGAGTGCCAGAGCCACTCGACATGTCGAGTGGACTTTTGTTTGAATTCTACTTCCCCTGGACACGGGCTTCATGGACATCATAGGTCAACCATTATATGACGTTGTTCTAGGATAGTAAGATAGTCATTCGACGATATTCATAGCCCAGTCGACCGTCCTTGGTATTACTTGTCGATTGAATTCCTTTCTTTTGTTGGTTTCAGAGGGCTTACAAACTTGGAGCGCAGTACAAGGATCTTGAGGATGAAAGGAACCAACTAAGCGTGGATCTAGAAGCCTCCAACAATGCTCTAGAGCGAGCGCGGGCAGAGCTGAAGTCTCTGGGAGGTAACCACCGTCGACTCTCTGCATTCCCATCTTCGCTTTTCATGCTTTGAACCGAGTGATCTCACTTGAGCAGATGTGCGCAATGAAAATTGTCGACTCCAAGCGCGACTCAACAATGTTGTTTCTTTAGATTCCTTGAAGAAGGCACTGGAGGAAAAGGACAAAGCACTCGCCGACGCCCAACGGGTGGCCATGGATAAAACCAAGACTGCAGATCGGAAGCTGGCGGTTGCCAAGAAGTTGGAGTAGGAGAACGCAAAGCTAAAGCAAGAGCGCGTGGACCTCGTAAAAAGGGTCGAGCAGCTAAACAAAAGGAGCAACAGCCTGGAGAAGCATTTGGCCAAATTATCGAGGAAGATGTACATCATGCTCGACGGTGAGTGTCTCTTGTCGACTGAACTTTTGAAAATCCTTGAAGATCGTACCTCACCGATTCTCCACTCATTCCTTCTCTTCAACAGAATTCTGCCAAGACTTCGAAAAGGAGACAGAGGAGATTGAGCCCAATCTAGATCCCACAAAGTCACCTGTCGCAGACGCGGCGGCCATGAACATGCTCAGATCATTTCCGGCTCCAGGATGTTCATGCAAATCTTGTCCGACTGAGATCTGTGATGGAGAGGATTGACAAGGAGCTGTGGCCTAAGGATACTCTTCAGCTCGATCTCAACTCCATGATGGCTCGTCTGAACGACCTTCCAAGTCGAGTGCAGGCCTGGAGGAAGTCTGCTGCTTGCTGCGGGGCCAACATGGCACTATTACTCGTCAAGGTCCATTGTAGGGACGTGAGGGAGGAAAAGTTGAAGGAGCTCCGAGTGGTTAACACGAAGAAGCTCCAGTATGAGGACTTCATGGAGACCTTCATCGACGCAGCTACCAGAATCGCAGATGGCATCGACTTGGACACTTTTGTCGAGCCAGCCAGCCCGTCAGATGCTTAAAAAACTTGACCTTTAGAAGAAACACTTTTATTCGCCTCGGTATGCCGAGTGGAACTGTATACCTTAAAACTTCATTCAGGCCTTAGGCCTGAGCACATTTGCTTCTTTACGAAACATTTATCCGCGATTTAACCTTTGGATTTTATCTGTATTTGGGTTTTAATCGCTTGTTCGACTGTATTAGCTTTTTAATGTAGGTGAACGCTGGTTCGTAGCTAAGTCCCCGAGTGTGAGGATTGCTCATCGCTCAGAGTATTTTAGAACTTAGCCAAATGTCGAGTCGCAGCTAAGTCGTCGAGTGAATGGATTGCTATTCACCCAACAAGGTTTTCAACTTTGGCAAAACATGTTCGTAGCTAAGCCCCCGAGTGTGAGGATTGGTCATCACTCGGAGTTTTTTTCAAACTTAGGCGAATTGTCGATTTGTAGTTATGTCGTCGAGTGAATGGACCGCTATTCACCTGACAAGGTTTTTAACATAGGAAAAACATGTTCGTAGCTAAACCCCCAAGTGTGAGGATTGCTCATCACTCGAAGTATTTTAGAACTTAGGCAAATGTCGATTCGCAACTAAGTCGTCAAGTGAATGGACTGCTATTCACCCGACAAGGTTTTTAACTTAGGTGAAACATGTTCGCAACTAAGCCCCCGAGTGTGAGGATTTCTCATCACTTGGAGTATTATAAAACTGAGCCGAATGTCGATTTGTAGCTAAGTCGTCGAGTCAATGGACTGCTATTCACCCGATAGGGTTTTTAACTTAGGTGAAACATGTTTGCAGCTAAGCCCCCGAGTGTGAGGATTGCTCATCAGTCGGAGTATTTTAGAACTTAGGCGAATGTCGATTCACAACTAAGTCGTCGAGTGAATGGAATGCTATTCACCCGACAGGGTTTTTAACTTAGGCGCAACATGTTCGCACCTAAGCCCCCAAGTGTGAGGATTGCTCATCGCTCGGAGTAGTTTAGAACTTAGGCAAATGTCGATTCGCAGCTAAGTCATCAAGTGAATGGACTACTATTGACCCGATAGGGTTTTTAAATTAGGCGAAACATGTTCATAGCTAAGCCCCCGAGTGTGAGGATTGCTCATCGCTCGTAGTATTTTCAAATATGAAACTGTACGATCGGAATTGACAACAAACTATAGGAGTCTTGATTTGCATGGATGAAATATTTTATTACATCAAACTCTTCTGTCTCTAAGCATAAAAGCGTCGAAGCAAATCTGCATTCCAGGCCCGCGGCTCGTCGATCTACTTCTTGAGGTTGTATAGGTGATAGGCTTCATTGTTCAACACTTTGGTAACGATGAAGGGGCCCTCCCATACTGGAGCAAGTTTATGAGGTCGTTGGTGATCCACTCGGAGCACCATGTCTCCCTCATGAAACACCCGACTCTTGACATTCTTCGTATGGAGACGCCGCAGATCTTGTTGATAGGTTGTAGTCCAGATCAGAGCCATTTCTCGCTCTTCTTCCAGGAGATCAACACCATCTTGTCTGGCTTATTCAGCTTCAGCTTCGGAGTAGAGTTCCACCTGAGGAGAGTTATGAAACAAGTCACTCGGTAGGACAACTTCGGCTTCATAGACCAGGAAAAAAGGTGTCCGCCCAGTCGACCGATTAGGCATCGTTCTCAGACCCCACAAAACAGACGGCATCTCCATTACCCAGGCCCCGGCGACATGATCCAAATCACGCATGAGACGAGGCTTCAGACCTTGCCGGATGAGACCATTAGCCTGCTCGACTTGCTCATTGGTTTGAGGATGTGCAACAGATACATAATCCACTCGGGTGCCTTGGGTGTTACAGAAGTTCCTGAATTCTTCTGAATCAAAGTTAGTGTCATTGTCCGTGATGCTGCTGTGTGGAACGCCGTATCGATAAATTATCTCCCTCATGAATGTGACCGCCGTGCGGGAGTTTAGCTTCTTGATCGGCTTGGCTTCTATCCACTTGGTGAACTTGTTGACTGCTACCAGCAAATGAGGGAACCTGCCTTTTCCTGCCTGAAAGGGACCAACCATGTCGAGTCCCCAAATAGCAAACGGCCAGGCAATGGGAATTGTCTTCAGCGCAGAGGCCGGCTTGTGTAACAAGTTTGCATAGAATTGGCATCCATCATAGTGATCGACGATGTCTTTAGCCACCTCATTAGCTCGTGTCCAGAAGAAACCACCTCTGTATGCTTTGGCGACAATCGTCCGTGAGGACGCATGATGGCCGCAAGTTCCCGAGTGGATCTCATCCAGAATCATTCGACCTTCCTCGGGGGATATGCAACACTGTGTAACGCCAATCGCGCTCTCTCTAAACAGCTGATCTCCCATCACAGTAAAGCCTTGGACCTGCGCACAATCTGTTGAGACTCTGTTTCATATTTAGGGAGCTGTTGTCTAACGATATGGGCAATGTAAGGCACAGTCCAGTCAGGAGTGACAACCAGAATCTCCATGTCCAGATCAATCACTACACGGACATCGACTTCAATCGGATCAATAGAACTCAAAGCTTGTGGGGGCTCTTCGATGAAAGGATCTTGTTGGACCGAAGGAGTGTGTAGGTGCTCTAAGAACACATCACTAGGGACAGGCCGTCGAGTGGACCCAATCTTTGCTAGTTCGTCAGCTGCTTGATTTTTCAGTCGGAGAACATGATAGAGTTCCAGGCCTTTGAATTTCTTTTCCAACTTTTTGACAACATTACAGTACTCAGTCATGGCGGTGTTTCAAACATCCCATTCTTTAATCAGTTGATTCACCACCAAATCTAAGTCGCCATAAACCATCAGGCGCTTGACGTCGAGTCAGATAGCCATGCCCAGCTCATACCGAAGTGCTTCATACTCTGCCTCATTGTTGGAGGAATCGAAGTGAATTTGCAAGACATAATTGATCTTTTCGCCCTTTGGGGATATCAAAACCACACCAGCACCAGACCCATTCAACATCTTAGAGCCGTTGAAGAACATGGTCCAGTGTGCTGAGTGAATCTGGATTGGTTGTTACTGTTCAATCCACTCGGCCAATAAATCTACCAATGCTTGGAACTTGATTGCTTTCTTGGCTTCAAATATGATGTCAAAGTGTTCGAGCTCATTTGCCCACTTAGCCACTCGACCTAATGTGTCTCGATTGTTCAAAATCTCAGACAGAGGAGCATCACTGACCACTGAAACCGAGTGGTCTTGGAAATAATGCGCCACCTTCTTTGCTGATAGGTAAATACCATAAACCATCTTTTGATAGTGTGGATATCTTTGCTTTGAGGGGGACAAAACTTCGGAGACATAATAGACTGGCCGTTAGCACTATACTAACGACCTAGTTAGTGGTCGTGATGTACAGCAACAATGGCTCTTTGCAGCGAGGAGCGGCAAGCACCGGTTGGGTGGAGAGCAGGGCTTTGAGGTCAACAAATGCTGCTTCGGCTTCAGGATTCCACTCGAACATGTCAGACTTCTTCATCAATTTATACAAAGGCAGAGCCTTGTCACCAAGACGAGAAATGAATCAACTCAGTGCTGCCAAGCAACCTGTGAGTTTCTGAACATCGTGCACTCACACGGTAGTCTTCATTCGGGTAATGGAACTGATTTTCTCAGGGTTGACATCGATTCCTTGTTCGGAAATGAGAAAACCGAGTAACTTGCTGCCAGGGATGCCGAAAGTACACTTGGCCGGATTCAGCTTTATGTTGAATCTCCTCAGATTCATGAATGTTTCGGCCATGTCAGCCAGTAGGTCGAAACCTTTGTGGGACTTGACCACTATAGCATCCATGTACGCCTCAACATTCTGAGGGATCTAGCCGAGTAAACACTTTTGAATCATGCGCATAAAAGTAGCGCCAGCATTTTTGAGACCAAATGGCATAGTGATGTAGCAAAAACACCCGAATGGGGTGATGAAGGTTGTCTTTATTTTGTTCGGGCCATACAGACGGATCTGATGGTACCCAGAGTAAGCATCCAGAAACGATAAACGCTCGCACCCCACAGTCGAGTCAACAATTTGATCTATGTGGGGGAGCAGAAAATGATCCTTCGGGCATACCCGATTGAGATGTTTGAAGTCAATGCACATACGCAACGACTTATCTTTCTTTGGCACCATCACAACATTCGGGAGCCACTCGGAGTGGTAAATCTCCCGAATAAACTTGGCTTGCAAGAGACAAGCCACTTCTTTGCCGATTGCATTGTGCTTCTCCACCGCTGAACGACGCAAATGCTCCCTGACGGGTTTGGCTTTCGGATCCACTCTCAGACGGTGCTCAGCCAGCTCCCTGGGAACCCCCAGCATGTCAGTAGGCTTCCATGCAAAGATATCCCAGTTCTCACGGAGGAACTAGATGAGCTCGGCTTCCTATTTGCTTTTGAGGGTTGATGAGATATTCGTCGGGACAGCAGTAGGATCTATCGGGTGGATGTGCACCTTCTTCACTTCTCATGCCGATTGAAATGCTAACTCGGAAGCCGACTTCTTTGCACGGAGCAAGTCAGCAGGGTCAGCAGTTTTCTTGTACTCTTCTAGCTCGACCATGGCCATTTGGTGATTAGCGATCTTGGAGCCTTGCTGGAGGCATTCTTCAGCCCGCTATCGATTGCCAATGACCGTGATCTTGCCCTTAGGGCCTGGCATCTTCAACTAGAGATACACGTAACATGGTCGGTCCATGAAACATGCATACGCGGGTCGACCTAAAATTGCACGGTAGGCACTATGGAAATCAACGACTTCAAACGTCAAATTTTATTTTCGGAATTTTTTGTCATTCCCAAATGTCACATCCAATGCTATCTGGCCGAGTGACTTGGCCTTCTTCCCTGGGATAACCCCGTGAAATTGCATGTTGCTTTCACTCAGTCGGGACATTGGAATGCCCATCCCTTTCAGGGTATCCGCATAGAGAATGTTCAGGCCACTGCCACCGTCCATGAGGACTTTTCTAAGTCGAGTGCCCCCCACCACCGGATCAACTACCAAAGCCTGTCGACCAGGAGTGGCCACATGAGCAGGATGGTCTGTTTGGTCGAATGTGATAGCATGCTGGGACCACTTGAGGTAGGTGGGAGTAGCTGGTACAACCATGTTGACTTCTCTATTGATGACTTTCAGACGACTCTTGCTCTCGACATCAGCAAAAATCACAAGCGTAGCAGCGACATCAGGGAATGTTTCTTTATCTTCATCTTCATCACAATTCTCAAGAGATTTATCACTCGGTGGGTCCCCTTTGAATTGCTGGATAAGGGTGTGACACTTCCGAGTGGTGTGCTTGGGCAAAATCACATTGGCTTCCGCATCTTTCCTCGTGTGAATTACACACGGTTGATCCATGATATCAGTCCCTAACTGATTTTTTCCTTTCTTGGGGGCATACTGTGCTTTGGCTTTCCCCTTGTTTTCTGACTGGGTTGCCAGTGTGGCTGCCTTTGGTTGAACTGGACCTTGAGCATTCCGCTTCTGTTTCCGTGGTTATTTCCACCAATCTCACTAGCAACTGCCTTGCCTTTCCACTACCGAGGCGGTCTTCTTCCTTGCCATTGGCGTACCAAGTGGTGATTTCCATCATTTTGCCGAGTGAAATATCACCCGTTCGTTCAAACTTCAGATATAGCTCTCTGTATCTCACACCGGCCTTGAAAGCACACACAGCTTGGTGCTCTGACACATTCTCCTCTATATGATGCAGAGTGGACCACCACTAAATATAATCTCTCAAAGTTTCATTGGGATTCTGGACACAGTGCTGTAAGTCGACCTGACCTGCCAGACGCTTGCAAGTGCCCTCGAAGGTTCGGACAAACACTCGGGCAAGATCCTCCCAGCAATGTACACTTGTAGGAGCCAAACGATTCAGCCAAGCACGAGCTGAACAATCTAGCATCAAGGACAGGAGCTTCATTGCAACATTGTCATTGCCGCCACCAATTTGTACAACCACTCGGTAGTCATCTAATCAAGTCTATGGCTTTGTTTCGCCAGTAAACTTCCCGATCCCAGCCACCAACCTAAAGTTGGGGGAATCTCTGCAGAACGGATGGCTCTGCTGAAACACTCAGGACCAGAAACCACAGCCGAGCTACCACTTGGAAAATCTCTGTCATGTCCTTCCCTGTGGGCTCTACCCCTGTCAATCCACTTCTGAGTGAGGATGTCGCGGGCATCGAAACCTGCATTCCGCTCATCACCGAAGGAGTGCCTACCGTCCTGGTACTGGGGCACGTACGGACCACCCCACGGAGGAGTGGGCACTTGACGGTGGTCTTCGTGGTGAAACTAATCTCCAACTTGCTCTTCCAGAAAACCTCCACCCCTACGGCGCAAGGGCGATCCAGGATTGTGTGCGGACTGAACGGTCTCTGCCCTGGGTGAGTTGTTGGGTATTCTGTTATGCGACCGAGACACAACAGAATTTTGACGCTGCGCTACGTCTAACAAAGCTCTGATCTGCATCAATCCTCTACAAGCCTCTGACCGCGACGGCTAAATAGAATCTGCTATCCTAGCAGTAGCTGGAACATTCAACACATGAGTTCGATATACCTCAACGTTGTCGTGAGATCCAGTCGGAAACAACTGTCGCTGACGTCGACTAGCATGTGGTGGGCACTTCCGAGCGCGCTCGTCAAGTTCCGCTTGGAGCTCTTCCAGCCGAATGCGCGCGGCCTCCAAGGCTTGAGCCTCGGCGGCCGTGTCGACGATGCGAGTATGAAGAACTTACCCCTCGCGGCGCGGCTGTTCACTTGACGGACCGCCAGCCTCGCGCCTGCCATGGACAAAGCCAAGCAGCGAACTCTGATGAGAGTCTGCCATCAAGACCTCCACTGCGGGATCGTAGCTCTCGCACTTGGAAGGCACGTCGGACGGATCGGAATCCGACTCGAACACGCCGTGAAGGGACTCGGCAGGCTCGAGTGCTGCAATCTGCGGAGAAGAAGTTTGTTGCGCCACTACATGCGTGACCCAGCTCTAAAGTCGTGAGCGGCCAGACTGCTGGAGATTGCGAATAGCAAGGGGAGCCGATGCATAAGGAGTCGATGGCTAACGCAGCAACACGCCACAGGAACTCGTGTGGAAGTGCACGGCCCTGTGGACTTGGAGCGCCTCAAAATTGAGAGGCGCATCCTGAAGCTATGCTGAATCGTCGGCGATGAAGGTCAGCGCTCCCAAACGGATCTCGTGGCGGAGAGCAAAAACACCGCTGGAAGACATGTCGAACGATGAAAAAACGCAACCTCACCGGAAGTCGCTTAGACGCCTGCCCTATGGTGGGCGGCAACTGTCGTGGGAACGAGCCTGACAGTAGAAGGTAGGGGTATGTAAGGAGAGGGCAGAGTCCTACCTACGGCGAGGGTGTACACACGATTGTATGAGTTCAGGCCCCTCTCGTGGACGTAAGAGCCCTACGTCTAAGTGCTCAGGAGCTTTGTCATGTGGAATAGTGAGATTACAATGGTTGCGAACCCTTGTGCAGGAGGGGAGGGGCGGCTTATATAGAGTTCGCTGCCCCTCATAATTACCCAGCATCTAAGGATCCGATCGTGGTGTTAAAGTCTAGCGTTACTGGTAACGTACATAACAAAAGCTACTAATGACGATAGGACTAACGCCTGTCGGTTGGCCCCTTGATGATGGCTTCTGGTCTTCTAGCGTCGACTGGGATTGAGGTCTTCTGAGTGACATGCGACTGTCGAGTGCAGGAAGAAATGTCTGAGTGGACAAGTTGTCGAGTGACTTAAACGCTGCACGGGATCCATTTGGAAGCTTGTTTGAGGTCGTCAAGTCCTCCAATGTAGTGTCCTTAGGTAGGGTATGTCGGTCATGCCTAGGACCCTACTCTAGGTACATATCCTCATCACTGGCGGTTAACCCCGGCCACGCTGACGTGGCCACTTAATTAGCACTAATCACATGATTAGTTTAGCTCTAAGTCACTGACTCATGGGCCTTGACGCCCTAATTAAACCCTGGTTAGTTTAACTAAATCGGGTTAGCCTCAATGCCTATGACACATGGGTCCCACTGGCCAGGTTTGACCTGGACCGGTTCTATTGACCGATGACGTCACGGTGACCTCATGCTGACGCAATAATCCAACTCTAAAATTTAAATAAATCTTATATGATTTTTTTATTTCAGAAAATGTATAAAACTTATAAAAATCATAGTAAACAATCTGTAAGTCACATGAAAATATTTTATATATGAAAAATTATCAGAAAAATCCAATGGACCTATTTATGCCATGTTCATGCATGTTTGAGCAAGTTAACAACATAAACTAGGAAAAATGGTGACTAGGAAAATATGTTAAATAGTGTTGGTGTTGGAATTTAGTATATATTGGAATTCCACTTCACTTAATATGACTGTCTATTGCACTAGCTTAATTCAGTACTGTAACATGCCATATCATACATCATGTTTGTTGCATCACATTGAATGTTATTCTTTTGTTGTTTGCCGGTGTTAGTTCCCTCTTTGTAGGCGTTATTCCGATGTTGTGATCAATGCCACCGATGAAGACTCATTGTTATCTTAAGAAGTGTCAGGAAAGAGAACCCCCTTGACCATTTCTATACAATCCCACTCTCTCACTCTTGCCCTCATTTCAATGCATTAGGACTATGAGATTCAACTGCTACTTGTGTTGTGGTAGATGAACCCACTCGTTTGCATGACCTATCATTTTCATAGTAAATAGCCAAACGAAGCAACCTAGCATACCTGGTAGATGCTTGAGCCATGTTGTGCTATAACCCTGTTATGATTGCTATGCTTAGAGTTGTGTTAGGTCTGATTCACATAGATGATGAATCGGAGTGAAATGGATGTGTCCTGATGATGAAGGCTAAGTGTTGAACCCGTTTTGGTAAAGCTAGCGATTAGAAGCCATGTAGGAGTACATGGTCAGTTGTCTCATTGAAGCAGCTCATAGGAACTGAGTTCTGTGTTTGTGTTCCAAGACTAGCTACTACCGCACATTGGGTGTCACACCCTATGTTTGTAGCACATTGTTATGATTGGGTTTTCAAAATTTGGAGCCAACTAAAACTTTTTCCTTGTGTTGGTGCTTGCTTGCTATGTTGATTGCTTGCTTGTGGATTGTGTTTTATGGCACCACTAGGTTCTACTACACTTCATAATCATCTTCCTCGATCCAAAACCCTTGCCAAATGATCATGCCATGTGAATAGTGCCCAAAACTATTTTTATCAAATTTTGTTTTAACCAAAAATGATTTATTTAATTTAAGTTTCTAAACCCCCCTGAAATGAGGTTTGCACTACAAGTCCTCAAATCAGTTGGACCCTTCTTTCCCAAAGGATTTATTTAAAACCTACTATATTTATGACTTCTCAAAACCACAAAACATTATTTTTAAATATTATTTTCACATTTTATTTCAAGGATTTTTCTTAAGTCTAGAAATGGTTTTTCCTAGGGAAAAATTATTTAAATGCTTTGAAAATATTTGAGAAAATTTAGAGAAACTCAGTGGACATATATTTTCCATGTATATGAGTTTAAACATAAGGGCATGATCAAATCATGGGAAAAAACCCTCAAAACCCTTTCTGTTCAGATCAAACTTCCAAGAAAATTCCAACAAGTCAAAACTATCATGGGTGATGATCATGTAAGTTTCATCTCAATCCAAGATGGTTTGGTTCATCAAACCATCCCGAAACAATTCCTGTCCAGAGTCAAATTTGAGCAACTTTACATTGTGAAGTGCCTCCCCTTGGCCTCAAACTTTGTGGGCATGCTCTAATGGCCAAATAGTGATGATACACTATGTGGTGCATCAAGGGTTAAGGCCTAGCATCATTGGATCTATAGAAATCAAATTCTGCCAATTTCTAGGGTTCATCAAATTTCCATTATCAATTTTTTTCCTTGAGCTCAAATTTGGTGAAGCATCTCATTTTTATCTAGCCTTTGACCCTGGTAAGTATCTCAAAAAGCTGGTAATTATTTCTTGCCCAAAACCTCATCAAACACCTTCTGGTGATTTTGTAAAACCAACATTTTCACCTCTTATCCTTTTACCCTTGTCCCCAACTTTCTACCATAGTCTCTCATGGGTGCATTTTACCTCCAGTAAGAACACCAAGAGCCCAGGTCACCAGGAGGTGGGGTGAAATCCCTGTTTCTACCCCTGGCAGTACCATTTCTATCCCCTCTCCCCATTTCCTTCTTCCCTAAGACTACTCTAGAGCTTACACCTAACCTACCCTAGCATTTGGGCATCTCCAATACCCCAAGGAACAAGAGGACACGCTGGGGGGGGGGGCTAAAATATTGCCCTGGCATGCAGAGCTCGCGCTCTGGAGCGTGCTATGGTGCGCACCCACACTGTAGCCGCCAGCCAACGGGCAGCCCCGACCATCTCGGGTCGCCTAGCATGTCCCCTCTGCCCCCTCGGCGTCCGCAGCACGCCGCCTGGATGCCCCTCTCTTTCCCCTCTCTCTCGCGCACGCACGGTGCCGCCCGAACCGGCCAGTGGCCGCGCTCACACGCGCGCACCTCCAAGCCCCCTTCCTGGCTGATTTCCCTCCTCCCGTGCATGGACCGTGTCCAGGTAGACCCCAGACACGGCCTCGCCCGCCCCCGTGGCCTATGGTGAGAACCCCATGCTCACCGACGCTCCATGCCCATGGTGGACCGGCGGTCACCTATAAATAGGCCGCCCCTCTCCCCTTGACCCTCTCTCCTTGCTATCCCTCTCTCTCCGCGTTCTCCCCGTGCCAAGAGCTCTTTTCCCCGTGGTCGGGAGCCTCCTCCCGACCCAAACCCTCACCACCGCCATCGGGTTTCCTCCTTGCCGGCGTTCCCCTCTCTCCTTGGCGACCCCGCGACCCCCCTCCGACGCGCGATGCTCCCAAGAACCCGCCTGTGCCCTCCGTTCCCTCCGTCGTGGCCTGAAGCCCTCCGATGAGCCCCTCCTCCGCTGCTGTCGCGAGGAGAGGGATGACAGGTGGGGCCCACCTATCATCCCCTCGCCCGCTCTCTCTCTTGCTGGCCAGCCGGGCCCGCGGGTAGATTTAAAACAAACCTGCCGCGCGTGGCTCCTCGCCTGGGCCGGTTTCGGCAAGGCATTCTGGCCCGATAGGGGCAGAGTAGCCTTTTTCCTTTTATTTTATTCTGTTATTTGCAAAAATCCCACAGAATGAAATATTTATCCAAAGCCAATTCTCTTCCACCTTAATTCATAAAAAATCCCTAGAATTTAATAGTGCCATTTGTAAAAATGTTTGAATATATTTGTAGTACTAGTTTATTTTAAAATCTATATAAAGGCACCTTTTTGCCTCTGTTATTTTCTTTCCAAAATCTTTATCACAGCAAAACACTAAGAGAATATTTTTAGTATGACTTTTAGTATTTATCAGAGTAGGTTAACATTTTTGGTAGTAGTTTGAGTGCTCTGTTTTGTGTGATTGCTTATTTTTATCATTATTTTATCATGACGATTGATTGCGCTGTTGACGAAGAAGTTGGACCCGAAGACTTCGAAGACCCCAGAGACTTTGACGAGCCAGGCAATCAACCCTTTGACCATGATAAGAAACCTTTATTGCATGTCATATAGCACTTTACTTTCATCGTATTTGATCATGTGTTGTGGTGTTCCCCTTTCGGTGGGATGCCTCCGTTACTTCTCCATTGACACTTGCATCGTGCATGACCCTACCACCTTATGAGGGTTGTGCTGGTGGGAGTAGGGGAGTAGTTAGGTTGCTAATAGATGCTACAAAAATGGGATGGGACTTATGCATAGTGATGAAAAGAAAGAGGTGATTTCAAAGACTTTTCGAAAACCGCGTCAGGTGCCACTAATGCCCGAGGGAGATGACAATGAGATGGGTGACCACTTGAGAAAGAAGTGGTGTGTCGGAATAAGATGAGTATGTGTTTTCGAAAACGGAGGGTTTAAGATTTGTCGACCGTCCCAACCTTACATGCGCAACCATGATACCCCATATGGGATGGGGCTTTGTTGATTAGTATATTTGGTGCTAGCAAGGAGCCTGCATTACTAGTGGCAAGAGTGAAGAGGTAACTCTTGAGACGGGGACGTCCCTGAGTGGAAGGACATGCGTTGTCTTTACAGGCACCGGGCACACCGTTGCGTGCCCTCATGGATGATACGTGCGATGTATATCATGAGGGATGGCACCAACGAGTGGACTCTTTGTTTAGTATCACCATGGGAAAAGCATTGTTCGGGTGCTTACCTCGGGTATGTTATATATCGCGAGTCGTGGATGACACAAAAGTTCCCTGAGTCTTGTGGGTAAAGTGTGCAACCTCTACAGTGTGTAAAACTATTCGAATAGCCATGTCCATGGTCAAGGACAGTTGGGTGGTGCTGCTTATGCCACGTCTGGGTGTTTTCGTGAAACTTGGTGTGAGTATGGTGTGGTGGTGACAAGAGGTCACCTGAGCGAAGTCCGATGACTTAGCGTGAGAATTGAACTAAGTCCGATGGCTTAACGTGATGAATGAACATGAGATGTTTGTCCCCTACTTATGTTGATATATGTAACTTGTTCATATGGATATCTGCTAATTGTTGATGCATGTTCACTATTTGCTTGATCATGTCATTTGCATTTTAAAATTAGCTTTCCGCAAACTTACCCTTTAGTGCTATATCATGCATCATTGTTACCTCGTTCCACACATGGGTTGCTTGCGAGTACATTCAAAGTACTGGCCAGGCATGGAAGAACAGGAGCATGTTGAAGAGTTCATTGGAGACGAACATGCGAACTAGGACGCTTCCCATTTGGAATGCCTGTAGGTTAAGGCTGACGACATGGGTTCACGCTTTCGACCAAGATTTCCGCTGATTGTTCTATTTTAAGTGTTTGGCCCGTGTGGCCCTATCTATGTAAGACTAAGACCCTTGTGGTCATTATTTGTGTTAGACATTAAGTATGATGTAAGACTCTTGTTTTTTAGTTTCTGTGTGTTCAGTGAGCATTGATCTCTGGGATCACTGTACACATGCATTCGGTAATCTCGACTTATGAGTCGGGGTCCCCACATAGTTGGTATCAGAGCCATCCTGACTGTAGGAAGCCAATAGCTAGCATGGATGTTAGACAGGATGAAGTTGTTTTCAAAACTACACTTAGCATTGGAACTTAGGCATTCTGCTCTATTTACCTCTCCTATCCTTCACACAACACTTTGTTGACTCTCCTCCTTTCAAACCTTTGGAGATGGCCCTCATACCCGAAGCCTTCCCGACATCTGGCTTTCCCTTACTCCTGGGGGATAGCCTGGAGAAGTGCCTGTTTCGCCAACCACCCATTTTTCTCTACCACGAGCACTCGGTCGATGCCGTCACGAAGGAGTACCACGTGGTTGTGGTCGTGAAGGCAAACGACTCCCCGACTAGTTGGTTCTTTGAAGGACCACGGATGGAGACCATGATACTCGCGGTCGATACAGCTGCACGCAAGGCACTCCTACACCTTCGAGACATCATTCCAAAGATGGCTGACGAGCCAGATACTCGCTACATTCCCTTCAGGAAGGATGACTTTGGCGAGAGTTGAACACTGATTCCGACCAAGGAAGATGGCACACCACTTAGGTTCCAGACCTACTTCAGCCTCTCCGCCGATAGTCCGGTTGATAACTTGATGAAGGAGTCCGTGAAGCACCGCGAGGAACTTCACCACACCCAAGAGCTTCTTCGACAAGCCAAGACGAAGCCAGACAATATCAAGAAGGATGGAGACCCTGAGGGACGACCAGCTGTCGCCTATCGAGGAGGAGTACCCCCAGCTAGTGATGCACCCACACGTCGTCATCGCATGAGTGCATAGGAGTACCATGAGCTCTTCACCGACCCTCCTGCAAAGCGTCATCGGGATGGACCTCCTCATTCCCCTACCCCTTCGACCGGGAATGATGCAGGTTCAGATGATGAACAGGAGGAAGACGCAGAGGAGCATGACTACGAGACTGAGCACTCCACTACTTGAGTCCGAGAACCCTTGGGGTAGGATCAGTCATGTATCCCTAATGCAAAGTCGAGTTCGTGTAAATGGTGAATATGAAACCATGTGTGCTTGTTTTTTGTTTTGTTGTTTGTGTTCCGATGCAAGTCGCGCTTTTGCCTCAGGCAACATGTAAGAGACTCCATCATCTATCTTAATATATGTTGTTGGACTTTTAACCCTTGTTTTAACACACTTGAACTTGACCGACCCACTTAGGCGTGCTTTTCCGTTATTGCTTATCCTCTTGTCGACCCGACTTGTTTGACTTGGCTGCTCCAAATAGGATGGTGACTGCTACCCGCAACAGCTCCTTCACCAACCCTAAAGCCGGCAACTCGAGCCAGCAACAGAGAGCTGGTGGGGCTGCACATGCTGGAGAACACTAGGAGCAGCCACAAGGCGACATTCCCTCGCCAGCACCTCCAGCGGAGAACATGACCATAGCTCAGTTTCTCCAAGTTCTCCGGGAGGAGCGCCAAGCCAACAATGCTGCTATCCAGCAGATGGCTCAGGCTCTCGTGAACAACCAGCAGCAAGGCAGGAATGGCAATGCCCGCTCCGTGCTGTTTGATTTCATGAGAAACTCGCCCCCAACCATCACCGAGACTGCTGAACCATTGGATGCTAATGACTGGATCCGCACCATCGAGGACTTTCCTTGTATTGGTCAATTGCAATAAGGCCCGTGAGAAGGTGCTTTATGCCTCCCACTGCCTCGGAGGTACCTCCCAAGCTTGGTGGGATGGATTCAAGGTCATGCAAGGAGATCATGTGATCACGTGGAACGACTTCAAGGAAGGATTCCGCACTACCCACATTCCTTCTGGGATCATGGCTATCAAGAAGAGATAATTCCGAGCGTTGAAGCAAGGAAGTAGCTCTGTCAAGGAGTACCTGCAGAAGTTCAACCTGCTGTTGAGATATGCACCTGAAGACGTCAGCATAGAGGCTGACAAGAAGGTACACTTCATGGAGGGACTCCAACAGGTCCTACAGTATCAGCTCATCATTTGCGACTGTCATACCTTCTTCGACCTGGTGAACAAAGCCCTCATGCTGGAAGACAAGTGTCGTGCCATAGACGACACTCGCAAGCGCAAGATGATGAACAAGGGAAGCTCAAGCAACCAGAAGCCTCGCCCCTGGCAGCCAACCGCAGCCAAGCCAACCAATCAGCCATAGCAGGCTAGAGCTCCTACACCTCGTCCGAGCTACCAGCCTCAACAGTGTGCCAACCCCAAGCCAGCCTACAACAACAACCCCAATAACAACAACGGTTGTAGAAACTTCAACAACAACCCTGGGGAAGTCACTTGCTTTGGATGTGGTCAGTCTGGACACATCTCTAAGCTTTGCCCCAACAGGAAGCCAGATAGACCATGGCCCAATGCGCCAAACCAAGGTCAAGCCCATGGAGCACCACCAAGGAACCCAGCTCCCTGCAACCAGCCCAACAATGGCAAGGGTCATGTGAATAACATCACCGCAGAGGAAGCCCAGGAAGACCCGGACGTCATACTAGGTACGTTCCTCGTCAACTCAACCCCAGCAAAAGTATTGTTTGATTGTGGAGCTTCGCATTCTTTTGTCACCCAAAAGTTTGCACTAGAGAGTGGCATGAAGCCCACACCCCTGGGTAGCCGTATGTTGATACAAACCCCCGGTTCAGTTATGAATTTCGGGATAGGGTTTAAGGGAGTGAAGATTGACATCAACAGGGTAGACTTCCTAGCAGACCTTATAGTTTTGGACTCACCAGGGTTGGATGTCATCCTTGGCATGAATTTGTTGACTAAGCACCAAGGCATGCTGGACTGTGCCAAGAGGATTGTCACCATGACCAATAGCCAAGGAGTGGAAGTCAAGTATGTCCCCAACCCTGCCTCCACCCTAGCCCCTCATCTTGAGCACTTTTTCTTCAATAGTAGCATTAAAAACTTTTTGTGAACCAATAAAATCTTTAACAACATTTTCAATATCAGGAGTTGAGTTGGATCCAGTGCTAGTGGTATGTGAATACCCGGATGTGTTTCTTGATGAGCTGCCCGGAATGCCTCCTGACCGCGACATTGAGTTCATCATTGAGCTTATGCCCAGATCAAGGCCCATCTAAAATAAGGCTTACAGGATGGGGTCCGAAGAATTGGCCGAGTTGAAGAAGCAACTAGCTGAGCAGCTCAGGAAAGGATTTATTCGTCCTAGTGCCTCTCCTTTGGGATCACTTGTTCTATTTGTGTCAAAGAGGGACGGAACTATCAGACTTTGTGTCGATTACCGTTCTCTCAACGAGGTCACAATAAAGAGCAAGTACCCACTCCCCAAGATTGAAGACCTGTTTGATCAGTAGAACGGAGAGAAGGTATTCTTCAAGATTGACCTCAGGTCTGGGTACTATTAGCTGAAGATCAGACCCCAAGACATTCCACAGACGGCATTTGTAACCAGATATGGCCTGTATGAATACACGGTCATGTCATTTGGGTTAACTAATGCCCCTGCCTACTTCATGTACCTCATGAATAAGGTCTTCCTGGAGTACTTGGACAAGTTCATTGTTGTCTTTATTGACGACATACTCGTCTTTTCCAAGTCGGAAGAAGAACATGAGGAGCACATGAGATTGGTCCTAGAAAAGCTTCGAGAGCACCAGCTTTATGCCAAGTTTAGCAAGTGTGAATTCTGGCCGCATGAAGTTGGATTCTTGGGTCATGTGCTAACGGCAGAAGGATTATCAGTGGAACCTGCCAAGATTGAAGCCGTGACTGAGTGGCAAACCCCAACCACCATGAAGGAAGTTAGAAGCTTCCTTGGACTCGCGGGTTATTACCGCAAGCTCATGGAAGGGTTCTCAAGCATTGCCTGTGACAGCCTAAGTGTTGTCCCTACCTTTTATGGCATGTGTCTTGTATGAACCTTATTGCCATGAGCTTAATGAATGATTTGCACCTTGTCATCCATGTCTTGTTCTTGCATTCATGCATCATGCATCATTTCATTCATCTTGCATTCTTGATTCTTATGTGACCTTGTGTGGTTGGTTGTGTTCTTATGTTGTGTGATGTGTTGTGGTTGGAGTGTGTGGTGCATCTCCTTCTTGTCCCCCCTCTTTATTCCATTCAAACAAACCCCTCTAATATCCTTTTTCCTTCTATGTTATTATCAGCAGGTTCAAGTTGCTTTTTAAATTGTTTAAAAATGTTCGAGAGGTAGCCCATTATGTTTTATTATTTATGAGCAGGGTTCTTTTGATGTTTGGAGTTTGTATGCATGTGAGGTTTAATAAACAAGGGCTGCAATTTTTAAAAATATATTTAAATTACTTGCCCTAAAAATGATCTTGATATTTTTAATAAACAGTGCATTTTATTTTCATTGCAAAAGTATTTTTGTTCTGCACAAAAATCCTTTATTTTACTCTGTTTTTTTCTTATGTTGTTGTGTTTTGTAAAAGAGAAAAAATCCTTGTTTTTTTTTGTTTTGCTAGAGAGGTGCGAGTGGGCCTTGCTTCCCCCCGCGGCCCAGGTCGCTCGAGGAATAGCCACCCGCCCCGTCCTCCTCCGTCAGTGACCGTGTGAGAGGGAGCAGAGACAGCACGTCCGCCGTCCGTCGCCGTCAGCCCCAAAGGTATTTTAACCCTCTCGGCGTGCGTGCCCCCTTCGCTAGGGTTCCTCTCCCCCCTCGCGCTGCCGTAGCTACCTTATCCCTCTCAATTCCTCTCCCTCATCTCTTCTTCCCCTCTGTTAGGTAAGATTTCAGTGAGAGCAGAGTGAGTTCAGAGTAGTTCGCCGGCGTCTGCTCGTCGTCTCCGTCGACCTCGTCGTCGACCATGGCAACCAAGAGCTCGGGGATCCTCCCCACGTTACATTCCCGCCGCTAGGAGCCCCGGAGAGGCTCTCCAGCGATGACCCCGTATTCGTATTTGTCGGAGATGTTCCGCTCCGTCGTCTTCTTCCCCTGCTTCGACTCCGGCGTCTCTCCGACCCCTCTGTCGCCGTCTTCAAATTCGGCAGCCCCGTGGTGAGCAGCTGGTCCTCTGCTGTGCCCACCTCTGTCCCAATGTGTGCGCGATCTCGTCATGCCGGACGAGCCCGTGCTCGTGTTCGTTGTAGCTCCGCTGTAGTTGCAGGTGACATTGCCATGCGTTCTCGTCAGCGTTAGATGTAGGGATGCGACCCCCGTAGGTGCAGATTCCTCCCGCTCCATTTCCCCTCGCCGGTGAGGCCGTGTGTTCGCCGGAATTGCCGCCACTGCCCTCTGTCGCCTTGGGTGTGTTGTGTTTTAGTTTTGTCAGAGAGTAGCGCGCGTGTGTGTGTACTAGTTTAGCCGAGCCCCTCCTCTATTAACCTTCGCGGTCGTAGCAGAGTGGTGTGGCTCGTGGGAATCGACCAGGTGGTCGAGGGTTCGAGCCCGAACCCCTCCCCTTTTTTTGTTATTTTCTATTCTTTTTTTTTGTTTCTGCATGCTAGATGTATGGATGTGTGGTATGCATACACATGTATGTTTGTTTTCTTGCTCATTATATATATGTGTGCGTGTGAGTATATATATTTGCTACATGTGTGGTATGCACATATGTATGTGTGTGTGCATGTGAGTATGCATATATGTATGTTTGTAAATGCAAAACCTACATGTGTAGGTGTTCTATTTTCTGTTGATATATGAGTATGTGTGTGGCTGAGTGCACTCATGTGTGTAGGTGGTGTATGTGTAGGTGCGTTTCATGTATGTGACATGTGTATGCATGTGAGTGAGAGTGTGTGTGCATGTGAGTGAGAGTGTGTGTGAGTGTGTGTCATATGCATATACAAATACATATATGCCTTGTGCATATATGTGTGCATATGTGTGTGGATGAACACCCACACACACATGAGCATGTGTGTGAGTGTGTGTGCCCATGTGCACTTGTGCATGTGAGGTGGTGTGTATGTGCCATATGCATTATGCATGTATGGTGCAAGTGAGTGTGTGTGTCGATGAACATCCCTCATAGGTGGCCTGTTCATGAGTGTTTGTGCTCATATTCCCTTAGGAATCTGGAGCATGTGTGTGTTTGCTATGTAGTCGGGTGTGTAGAGGTATGTGTGTGTGTGTGACAAGTGGGTACTTTCCCCCACTTAACATACCCTTTGTTGGTTTATGCACGTTTTGTAGGATTTTTAGTTAATTTCCATTGTTAAACTAAGTTTCCAAATCTGGTTATGTCCATTTATGCTCATGTCCATTTAGAGTAAGTTTTTAACTTATAAGAGAGTGGATGGTTGATTGCTAGTAAATTTGCGCCATGTTGCTTCACATGAACATATGAGTATGACACATGATTTTGGGGTAGAAAGAGCCAAGGATTCCATTGGAGCTTTCAGATTTCACTTTTGAGCAAGTTTATAAAACTGTCATTTTCTGCTGTGAAGCTACTTTGTCATTTTTGCATGATTTAATCCATGCTTGCTTTGGGGCATGTGCCAACATGGAAGTGCTAGTGTTTTATATTTTTGATGCCATGGTATTTTTGTTTAACATGAGAATCACACATATAAGTGGGAAACATGCTGCAAAGTAGCTAACTTGTTGTTTTTGTATTCACCATGCTAAATATTTCCAAGTCTGAGAATCTGCCGTTATTTTTATGCCATGAAGAGTGGTTGACATCTAGTGATATGTTGAGAATTAGCTCATGCACAGTTCTAGTATTTTGGAGTAGATGTTGTCTACTACCACCCTATTTATTTTGATGCCAATGGGTGGTCTCTAACACCTTTAACTTCTGCTATCAACATGCTACCAGATTAACTCAGATTCCAGAAAACTGTTAGTTTCACCAAGTCCCAGAAATTGTTTCATCATGCGAACTTGATAGCTTCATGCTTATTGATGTGTGCTCCTTTCCAGATTGTGTAGTTGGATAATTTTATAAGCATGTGATGTAGTTTCTGTCAATACTTCATTTGTGGCTGTAGGATTCCTGTAGCTCAAGTTGTGGGCTGTGTAAGTTGCTATGTTGCTGTTTTGTGGCAGATTGTTAGTTTTATTGCTTTGTGACTTGTGGGAGCTATACTACATAGAATTGCTTGATATTTGGGTCTATTATTGTTGGGTTTTCATAACCTAACCAGTGGCTACCTTGGAATGCCAAGAATTAACCCATGGCCTTGTTGTCTTGTGTGTTGCCTTCGTACCTTGTCGTGAGCGTATCGTGAGAACCGTAACTCCATTCGTTACCTTTCTTCATGTGCATTTTCATCATTTTCACATGATGAATCCATCTTTGCCATGTTAATGCATGTCTAAATAACTTAACATAAGGTTCTGTCCAGATTCATCAATATCCAATTCTTGCATATGAAACATGACTAGTTAGGATTGCCATGTTAAAACACTTCACCTAAGCATGCATAATTCTTGTTTGTGCATTGCACCATGGTTGTTTGTTTATTCTTGCTATTTCCTTTGGGTAGATGTGAACATTGAACCTGAGTATGAAGAGCCAGGCGAGTACAACTATGAGGATCCCGTTACTTGTTCCACTAAAGAACCAATAGGCAAGATGATCGTACCCGGATCCTGATACTATTTTCGCTTGCTAGTTTCTCGCTCTTATCGTTACAATGTTGCTAACTACCACTTGAATATCCTCCTCCTAATTTCCATGATAGCCTTTAACCCTTCACATCCTAGCAACCTTTGATTGGCTAAGTTACCGTTGCTCAGCCCCTCTTATAGCGTTCTTAGTTGCAGGTTCAGGTTGTTCCATGTGATAATATGCCTTTGGCATATCACAATATTATCTGTTATTTAATTTAAGGCACATATATATCTTGGTATTGGTGGAAGTCTTGGCCTTTTTCTAGGTGTTTTGTTCCGCTGTTACCACCATAGTTTCTTGTTACCGGTGTTATGTTTTCCATACTTTGCGCTCCTAACACGCTCGGGGTTGTTATGAGGACTCCCTTGTTTATTCGGTTGAGATTAAAACTTGTCTGGAAATACCCAACATTGGTACTACACTTTCTTAATAACTTAATAAAATTTGCATAGGGCTTTGCAACCCCGTGGATAATTAATCGACCCCCGGGCCAGTGCTCCTCATGAGTGTTGGTCCAAACTAGAGCACTATGAGGGGCCAACCCAGGGAAACTTGGGAGATTTCTATTAGGACACCGTAAACTAGCTTATCCGTCGTGTCCTGAGAACGAGATACGCGGCTCTTATCGGGTTCGTCGACACGTCGGGAGGTCTTGCTGTATTTTTTTTACCTTTATCGAATGTCTTGCGTGTGGAGTCTGACTTTCTTCAGGTTATCTTGAGGTGTCGGAATTCCTTTGGAGTTACCTATGACGATCACGAGATCCGTGGTCGAGGCTATTCCCATGGAGTGTGGTTATTTGTGATGGACTAGTTGGAGCACCCCTGCAGGGTTAAATCTTTTCGCGAAGCCATGCCCACGGTTATGTGGCAACTTCGATATTTGTTTAACACCCGGTTATAGTTAACTTGAAGTAAAATCTAATAAAATACACCAACTGTGTGAGTAACCGTGATCGTCTCTGCTCGTGAACATGATCCGAGAGAGAACACTATGGGGTTATGATTGATGTAAGTAAGTCTTCAGGATCTCATAGAGATCATACTAGATTCGATCATTCATCGTAGGCCACTCATATTTATTTTCATGTTGCGTAAGTCTAGCCACCATATATGCTTAGTGCTGCTGGAACTAAACACATGTCCCTTCCCAACCTTAAGCTTGAATAGTCTCGATATCCGGGCGCACGATTGCTGAGTCCTTGTGGCTCACAGTTTACTACAACACTCAAGGTACAAGTACAGATGAGTTCGTGAAGGATGATCTGACCCAGCTCTAGTGGGAATATGATGAGGAAAGAGGCAGGATGTACGTGACTTATCCAGACGAGTAGGGGTCCATGGTCGTGATATTTGGCATAGCGAGATAGTACCATTTGCATCTGCTTTCTCGTTTGATTTCGTCCGTAGTCGGACCCTGTCTTCATCTTGATGATTTGAACTCTGTGTGGAATTATAATTTACATGTGGCGAGTGTAAGCCAACTTGTATTCTCATCTCTTCTTTAATGTATGATGCAATGATTCTATACTTGTGAACGGCAAGATGTGCCTCTATCTCTTGCAAGGCCCTCGTGCCTTAAAATGGATAGGCGCGCATCTTGGGCGTGACAAGTTGGTATCAGAGCCATACGACCATAGGAGCCTTTGCTTGATCGAATTTGGCCGAGTCGAGTCTAGTAAAATTATTTTGAGTCTAGTTATATCGGAGAGTAGGATTCTTTTAACTCCTCATCTATGCTCTGGTGAGGTATTCGACTTAGGAAATTTTATTCTACTCCTCTTCTCGCTCAATTTTTTTAGGATCACGCGGGTATTTTGGAGTCTATATGATATCGATGTGACAGGGTTCTGTCTTGGTGCCTCCTGTCTGACTTGATTTCTTTTGGGGAGTCAAGCTCCAGGGAATGTTGGCACATCGTTATCATTCAGCTTCCTTGATATCTTAGGACGGAGAATGTTCGAAATTACTTCAATACTTGTCATGGTGAGATAAGGTCGGAGTCACCCAGTACTGGGAAGGCGTCCGGGGTACCACCATGGTTTAGTATCATTGTGAGTTCGAGGATTCGAGTTAGATGACTTTGCAAAAGCCTCTGGTTATGTGTTGAAGGATGGATACATTTGGGGTGTAGGATTGCTAGTTGTGTAAGATATTTCCTCATTGTATCCCCCACACCGGATTGCATAACCAGAAAGTTTTCAAAAGTTCTTAGGTGGGAAATCTTGTAGTTATCTAGGATAATCTTCTTCAGATATATGTGGGCATATACATTTGTCTAAGCACTTAGCTCAATACTTTTGTGTTATTGCAAGGGGCTTCTAATATCTGATGATGTTATCATAAACCGGAGAAGAATTCTTACTAATTTTTTAGTAGGAAGGTTGTGATGTTATTTGTTCAATTTCTTTCATGCATTTGATTCAGCTTTTGATTCATCTTTTCAATGCGGTCTGATGTGTTTTGTCCATCTTCAGGATGGCTCCATCAACTTGCAACAATACGGGTCGTGATGAGGAGCAGGCTGATGTTCCACCACCACCACCACCCCCACCGCCGCCACCTGCTCCTCCAGAAGCTTGGCAAGCTGTGATGGCTGCAACCAGTGCGAACACTCAGATGTTGCTCAGGCTGTTGCAAGAAAGAGATCAGGGCCAGCAAGGTTTTCAAGGGAATTTTCAGAATCAGCCTCAGTTTGCGACGATCAATCAGTTCCTTGCCAACAAGCCCAAGTCTGTCACCTATTGTGAGCAGCCTTTTGATGCTGATGATTGGCTTCGTGATATGATTAAGCATCTTGAGTGCAGCAATGTCAGGCCAGAGGACTTTGTCAGATTCGCATCGTTCCAGCTCAAGGGACAAGCAGCTGATTGGTGGCAGTAGTACAAGGATTCCAGGGGCGATCATGTTGTTACTTGGGACGATTTCCGTCGTGGCTTAAGGGCTCATTACATTCCGACAAGCTTTGTCGAGGAGATGCGTGAGAAATTCAGGCACCTGAAGTAGGGAAGCAAGTTTGTCTATCAGTACAACATCGAGTTCCAGAATCTAGCCCGCTATGCTAAGCAAGATGTTCCAGATGAGAAGGCTATGATCTATCAGTTCAGAGGTGGTCTCAAGGATGAGCTTCTGCCAGGGCTAGTTCTTCAAGAGACTCGTGAGTTCGATCAATTCTACAAGATGGCTTTGATGGTCGAGGCAACTCATCTCAAGTTGGAGATCTCAAGAAAGCGTTCAAGGGATTCATATTCGTCTTCTTCCAGCTCTCAGATGGTTCCTAAGCAGCAGAAGTATTGGGTGCCAAATCCTCCTCCATTTCATCCTCCGCAGCAGCAGAAGCAGTTCGGTGGTCGTGGTTCTTCCCACCCACCCAACCCAGGATTTCAGCAGAGACCCCAGGCGTCCAAGGCAGTTGTTGTTCCTCCTCCAGGCAATGTTCGTCCGCTTTCTAAGGTGACTTGTCACAAGTGTGGCCAGAAGGGCCACTATGCAAACAAGTGCAACCAGCGGCGTCTTCCGCCTCCTCCTCCTGTCAAGCCTCCAAGGAATGCTATGGTGAAGCATAATCCAAAGACCACAAGAGTGAATATGGTGAATGCAGCAGAGGCAGAGGACTCTTCTCAAGTGATCATCGGTAATCTCTTAGCTAATTATATTCCTGCAAAAGTGTTATTTGATTCTAGAGCATCGCATTCATTCATGTCTAGACCTTTTGCTATGAAGAATGATTTCTATTCCGAGATGTTGAGTAGACCTTTGGGCGTCATTTCTCCGGGTGTGGCCATGAAAACCACCTCCATTGTTCTGGATGTTTCTATCAAGATGGGCAATTATTCTTTCTTGGCTTCTCCTTATGTTCTCGGTAATTCTAACATTGATCTCATTTTGCGCATGGACTTCCTGGCTATGAATAAAGGGCATATTGATTGCAAAGCAAAAGAAGTCAAGCTGACTCATCCTTCAGAAAATGTGATTATTTTCGCGGCTCGCAATGACACAATCCGTCTCTTTTCTCTTAATGAGAAGGGTGAAATCTCAGCGATTTCTCAAATTCCGGTGGTGAATGAGTATGAAGATGTCTTTCGAGAAGAATTGCCAGGAATGCCTCCGCACCGACCAGTCGAGTTCGTGATTGATCTCGAGCCCGGAACTGAACCGGTTTGCAAGCACCCGTATAAACTTTGCCCGAAGAGCTGAAAGAGTTGAAGAAGTAGCTAGATGAGCAAGAACATCTGGGTCTGATCAGACCAAGTTCTTCTCCGTGGGGTTGTGGTGTTTTGTTTGTCAAGAAGAAAGATGGAAAGGATCGTCTTTATGTCGACTACCGTCCATTGAACAAAAAGAAAATCAGAAACAAGTACCCACTTCCCAACATCAACAAGTTGTTTGATCAACTAAAAGGTCCCAAGGTTTTCTCGAAGCTTAATCTTCACATGGGTTATCATCAGATTCGCATTTGTGAAGAGGACATTCCTAAGGCCGCTTTTAGGACGAGTTTTGGCTCTTATGAGTACATCGTCATGTCGTTTGGTTTTGCTAATGCTCCTCCAAACTTCTCAAGAATAATGAATTTAGTTTTCTCTCCTTTCAACAATGAATTCATCTTGGTCTATCTGGATGATATCCTTGTGTTCTCGTAGACAGAAGAAGAGCATGCAGAGCATCTCCGCCTTGTGCTGGACAAGTTAAGGGAGCATCAATTCTATGCCAAGTTTTCCAAGTGTGAGTTTTGGCTCAATGAAGTGGTGTACCTTGGGCATGTGATCTCTGTCAAGGTAATTAAAGTGCACCCTGAGAAAGTTGAGGCAATCTTAAAGTGGGAACCTCCTCAGAATGTGAAGCAGCTTCGGGGTTTCCTTGGGCTTGCTAGTTATTGCAGAAGATTCACAGAGAACTTCTATCAAATTGCTAAGCCTCTGTCCAATCTCCTCCCGAAGAGTGTCAAGTATGTTTTGTCTCCTGAGTGTGATGTGGCATTCAATACGCTCAAGCAGAGACTGACTTTACCTCCAGTTCTTGTTCCTCCTGAGCAGTCAAAGCCTTTCCAAGTATTCTGTGATGCTTCTCTCCAAGGTCTTGGTGGTGCTCCCATGCAAGATAAGAAGATTGTTGCTTATACCTCGCGTCAGTTAAAGCTTGCCAAGAAGTACTACCCCACTCATGATCTCGAGTTGGCGGCAGTTGTGCATGCTCTAATGACTTGGAGGCATTTGTTGTTGGGTAGACCAGTTGAGGTGTACACCGATCACAAGAGCTTGAAGTACATTTTCACTCAACCAAATATCAATCTTCAGGAGTCTCGTTCGGTGGAAATGCTTGAGGACTTCAATCCAAGCATTGAGTATACTCCTAGGAAAGTAAATGTCACTGCAGACGCGCTCAGCCGTAAGGCATACTGCAATAGTATCATCTTGAAGCCTCTTCAACCCGAGCTTTGTGAAGCCTTCCGCAAGCTCAACCTTCAGATGATTCTGCAAGGATTTTTTACCAATCTTCAAGTCTCTCCGTCTCTAGAAGATCAGGTTCACCAAGCGCAGCTTCTTGACGCTATGGTGAAGAAAGTAAAGAAAGGCATGGACAAGGGCATTCCGAAGTATAAGTGCTTTCGCGTTGATGACAAAGATACCTTGTTCTTTGAGGACCATCTGGTGGTTCCAAAATGTGATCTCAGAAAGGTTATCATGGACGAAGCACACAATTCTCTTCTATCCATCCATCCAGGAAGTTCCAAGATGTATCAGGATCTCAAGCAAACCTTCTGGTGGACTCGCATGAAATGTGAAATTGCTCAGTTTGTGAACGAGTGTGATGCTTGTCGCAGAGTGAAGGCAGAGCATCAACGTCCAGCAGGTCTTCTTTAGCCTTTGCCTATCCCAGAGTGGAAATTCGATCGTGTGGAGATGGATTTTGTCACTGGGTTTCCCAAGTCCAAGAGAGGCAACGATGCCATCTTTGTGGTTATCGACAAGCTGACAAAAGTTGCTCATTTCCTGCCAGTCAAAGAATCTATCTCGGTAGCTCAGCTTGCAGAGTTGTATACGTCAAGGATAGTATCTTTGCATGGTATTCCACAGCTCATCTCATCTGACCGTGGAAGCCACTTTACTTCCAAGTTTTGGGAGTCCTTCTAGACTGCTATGGGTACGAAGATCCATTTCAACACTGCGTTCCATCCACAGACAAGTGGTCAAGCTCAGAGAGTCAATCAGATCCTTGAAGATATGCTCAGAGCCTGTGTGATTTCGTTTGGCATGAAGTCGGAAGACTGCCTTTCATATGGTGAATTCTCATACAATAATAGCTTTCAAGCTAGCTCAGGCAAGGCCCCTTTCGAGATTCTCTATGGCAGAAAGTGTTGTACCCCGCTTAACTGGTCTGAAACCGGTGAGCATCAGATATTGGGCAATGACATGATCACTGAAGTAGAAGAAATGTGCCGTGTCATTTGTGAGAACCTCAAAGCAGCTCAGTCCCGACATAAGAGTTATTATGATAACAAACATCAGGATGTTTCCTTTCAAGTGGGTGATCTAGTCTATCTCAGAGTCTCTCCCATGAAGGGCACTCAGCGGTTTGGAATTACAGGGAAGCTAGCTCCTCGTTTTGTTGGTCCTTTCAAAGTTGTTGGCAAGAGAGGTGGACTTGCTTATCAACTAGAGCTTCCTCCAAATTTCACAAATGTGCATGATGTCTTCCATGTTTTCAGCTCCGGAGGTGCTTCAAGACTCTCGAGCGTACCATTGACCTCCAAGACATTGATCTCCAAGAAGAACTCTCTTATCATGAGCATCCAGTTGCAATTCTCGAAGAAACTGAGCATAAGACTCGCAACAAGTCTATAAAGTTCCTCAAGGTGAAGTGGTCTCATCATTCTGACAAATAAGCTACTTGGGAACGTGAGTACCTTCTCCATTCTGAATTTCCAGACTTCTTTTGTTCCTAGATCTCGGGTCGAGATCCTCTGTAGTGTGGGAGAGTTGTGATAGCCCAAGTGCTGTCCCTACCTTTTATGGCATGTGTCTTGTATGAACCTTGTTGCCATGAGTTTAATGAATGATTTGCACCTTCTCATCCATGTCTTGTTCTTGCATTCATGCATCATGCATCATTTCATTCATCTTGCATTCTTGATTCTTATGTGACCTTGTGTGGTTGGTTGTGTTCTTCTGTTGTGTGATGTGTTGTGGTTGGAGTGTGTGGTGCATATCCTTCTTCTTCCCCCTCTTTATTCCTTTTAGACAAACCCCTCTGTTATCCTTTTTCCTTCTATGTTATTATCAGCAGGTTTAAGTTGCTTTTTAAATTGTTTAAAAATGTTCAAGAGGTAGCCCATTATGTTTTATTAATTATGAGTAGGGTTCTTTTGATGTTTGAAATTTGTATGCATGTGAGGTTTAATAAATAGGGGCTGCTATTTTTTCAAAAATATTTAAATTACTTGCCCTAAAAATCATCTTGATATTTTTAATAAATAGTGCATTTTATTTTCGTTGCAAAAGTATTTTTGTTCTGCACAAAAATTCTTTATTTTACTCTGTTTTTCTTTTCTTGTGTTGTTGTGTTTTATAAAAGAGAAAAGCTCCCTGTTTTTTTTGTTTTGCCAGAGAGGTGCGAGTGGGCCTTGCTTCCCCCCACGGCCCAGCCCACTCGAGGAACGGCCACCTGCCCCATCATCCTCCGTCAGTGAGCATGTGAGAGAGAGGAGAGACAGCGCGTTCGCCGTCCACTTTTCCGCCATCCGTCACCGTCAGCCCCGAGGTATTTTAACCCCCTTCGCTAGGGTTCCTCTCCCCCTCGCCCCGCCGCAGCTCCCTTCTCCCTCTCAATTACTCTCCCTCCTCTCTTCTTCCCCTTTGTCAGGTAAGGTTTCAGTGAGAGCAGAATGAGTTCAGAGTAGTTCGCCAGCATTCGCTCGTCGTCTCCGTCGACCTCGTTGTCGACCATGGCGTCCATGAGCTCGGGGATCGTCCCCGCATTTAGCGACGGCCCCGTCTTCGTCTTCGCCGGAGACGTTCCGCTCCATCGTCTTCTTCCCCTGCTTCGACTCCGGCGCGTCTCCGACCCCTCCGTCGTCGTCTTCGACTTCGGCAGCCCTGTGGTGAGCAGCTGGTTCTCTGTCATGCCCCCATTTGTCCCGATGTGTGCGCGAGCTCGTCGTGCCCAACGAGCCCGTGCTCGTGTCCGCCATAGCTCTGCGTAGTTGCAGGTGACGTTGCCATGCGTTCTCGTTCGCGTTAGAGGTAGGGGAGGCCGTGTGCAGGTGCAGATTCCTCCTGCTCCATTTCCCCTCGCCGGTGAGGCCATGTGCTCGCAGGAATTGCCGCCTCCGTGCTCTATCGCCCTGGGTGCGCTGTGTTTCAGTTTCGTCAGAGAGTAGCGCATGTGTGTGTGTGTACTAGTTCAGTCGAGCCCCTCCTCTGTTAACCTTCACGGCCGTAGCAGAGTGGTGTGGCTCGGGGGAATCGACCAGGTGGTCGAGGGTTCGATCCCAAACCCCTCCCCTTTTTTTGTTGTTTTCTTTTCTTTGATTTCTTTTTGTTTCTCCTTGCTAGATGTATGTATGTATGGTATGCATACACATGTATGTTTGTTTTCTTGCTGATTATATATGTGTGTGCGTGTGTGAGTATATATATTTTCTACATGTGTGGTATGCACATATGTATGTGTGTGTGCATGTGAGTATGCATATATGTATGTTTGTAAATGCAAAACCTACATGTTTAGGTGTTTTATTTTCTGTTGATATATGAGTATGTGTGTGGCTGAGTGCACTTATGTGTGTAGGTGGTGTATGTGTAGGTGTGTTTCATGTATGTGACATGTGTATCCATGTGAGTGAGAGTGTGTGTGCATGTGAGTGAGAGTGTGTGTGAGTGTGTGTCATATGCATATACAAATTGATATATGCCTTGTGCATATATGTGTGCGTATGTGTGTGGATGAACACCCACACACACACGAGCATGTGTGTGAGTGTGTGTGCTCATGTGCACTTGTGCATGTGAGGTGGTGTGTATGTGCCATATGCATTATGCATATATGGTGAAAGTGAGTGTGTGTGTGGATGAACATCCCTCATAGGTGGTATGTTCATGATTGTTTGTGCTCATATGCCCTTAGGCATATGGAGCATGTGTATGTGTGCTATGTAGTGGGGTTTGTATAGGTATGTATGTGTGTGTGTGTGTGACAAGTGGGTCCTTCCCCCACTTGGCATACTCTTTGTTGGTTTATGCATGTTTTGTAGGATTGTTAGTTCATTTCCATTGTTAAACTAAGTTGCCAAATCTGGTTATGTCCATTTATGCTCATGTCCATTTAGAGTAAGTTTTTAACTTATAAGAGAGTGGATGGTTGATTGCTAGTAAATTTGTGCCATGTTGCTTCACATGAACATACGAGTATGACACATGATTTTGGGGGTAGAAATAGCCAAGGAATCCATTGGTGCTTTCAGATTTCACTTTTGAGCAAGTTTATAAAACTGTCATTTTCTTCTGTGATGCTACTTTGTCATTTTTGCATGATTTAATCCATGCGTGCTTTGGGGCATGTGCCAACATGGAAGTGCTAGTGTTTTATGTCTATGATGCCATGGTTTTCTTGTTTAACATAAGAATCACCCATATAAGTGGGAAACATGCTGCAAAGTAGCTAACTTGTTGTTTTTGTGTTCACCATGCTAAATATTTCCAAGTCTGAGAATCTGCTGTTATTTTTATGCCATGAAGAGTGATTGACATCTAGTGATATGTTGAGAATTAGCTCATGCTCAGTGCTAGTATTTTGGAGTAGATGTTGTCTACTACCACCCTGTTAATTTTCATGCCAAGAGGTGGTCTCTAACACCTTTAACTTATGCTGTCGACATGCTACAAGATGAACTCAGATTCCAGAAAACTGTTATTTTCACAGTCCCAGGAAACTGTTTCATCATGCCAACTTGATAGCTTCACGCTTATTTATGTGTGCCTCCTTTCCAGATTGTGTAGTTAGATAATTTGGTAAGCATGTGATGTAGTTTCTGTCAATACTTCATTTGTGGCTGTAGGATTCCTGCAGGTCAAGTTGTGGGCTGTGTAAGTTGCTATGTTGCTGTTTTGTGGCAGATTGTTTGTTTTATTGTTTTGTGTGACTTGTGGGAGCTATACTTCATGGAATTGCTTGACCTTTGGGTCTATTGTTGCTGGGTTTTCATAACCTAACAAGTGGATACATTGGAATGCCAAGAATTAGCCCATGGCCTTGTTGTCTTGTGTTTTGGCTTCGTACCTTGTCGTGAGCGTATCGTGATAACAGTAACTCCGTTCCTTAAGTTCTTCATATGCATTTTCATCGTTTTCACATGATGCATCCATATTTGCCATGTTAATGCATGTCTAAATCACTTAACATAAGGTTCTGTCCAGATTCATTAATATCCAATTCTTGCATGTGAAACATGACTAGTTAGGAATGCCATGTTAAAACTCTTCACCTAAGCATGCATCATTCTTGTTTGTGCATTGCACCATGGTTGTTTGCTTATTCTTGTTGTTTCCTTTGGGTAGACGCGAACATGGAACCTGAGTATGAAGAGCCAGGCGAGTACAACTACGACGATCCCATTACTAGTTCCACTAAAGAAGCAACAGGCAAGATGATCGTACCCGGATCCCGATACTATTTTTTATTGCTAGTTTCTCGCTCTTATCGTTACAATTGTGCTACCTACCACTTGAATATCAGCCTCCTAATTGCCATGATAGCCTTTAACAATCCACATCCTAGCCACCTTTGATTGGCTAAGTTACCGCTTCTCAGCCCCTCTTATACGTTCTTAGTTGCAGGTTTAGGTTGTTCCTTGTGATAACATGGATTTGACATATCACAATATTATCTGTTATTTAATTTATGGCTCATATATATCTTCGTATTGGTGGAAGGCTTGGCCTTTTGCTAGGTGTTTTGTTCCGCTGTTACCGCCATAGTTTCTTGTTACCGGTGTTATGTTTTCCATACTTTGCACTCCTAAGACGCTCGGGGTTGTTATGGGGACCCCCTTGTTTATTCGGTTGGGATTAAAACTTGTCTGGCAAGACCCAACATTGGTACTACATTTTCTTAATAACTTAATAAAATTTGCATAGGGATTTGCAACCCCATGGATAATTAATCAACCCCCGGGCCAGTTCTCCTCATGAGTGTTGGTCCAAACTAGAGCAGTGTGCGGGGCCAACCCAGGGCAACTTGAGAGATTTCTATTAGGGCACCGTGTACTAGTTTATCCGTCGTGTCCTGAGAACGAGATACTCGGCACTTATCGGGTTCGTCGACACATCGAGAGGTCTTGCGGGGTTTGTTTTACCTTTATCGAATATCTTGCGTGTGGAGTCTGACTTTCTTCGGGTTATCTCGAGGTGTTGGAATTTCTTTGGTGTTACCTATGATGATCACAAGATCCATGGTCGAGGCTATTCCCGTGGAGTGTGGTTATTTGTGATGGACTAGTCGGAGCACCCTTGCAGGGTTAAATCTTTTAGATAAGCCGTGCCCGCGGTTATGTGGCAACTTGGATATTTTTCTAACACCCGGTTATAGTTAACTTGAAGTAAACTCTAATTAAACACACCAACTCTGCGAGTAACCGTGATTGTCTCTGCTCGTGAACATGAACCGAGAGAGAACATGGTGGGGTTATGATTGACATAAGTAAGTGTTCAGGACCACATAGAGATCATACTAGATTCGATCATTCATCATAGGCCACTCATATTTATTTTCATGTTGCATAAGTCTGGCCACCATATATGCTTAGTGTTGCTGCAACTAAACACATATCCCTTCCCAACCTTAAGCTTGAGTAGTCTCGGTACCCGGGCGCATGATTGCTGACTCCTTGTGGCTCACAGATTACTACAACACTCCAGGTATAGGTACAGATGAGTTTGTGCAGGATGATCTGACCCAGCTCTAGTGGGAATATGATGAGGAAAGAGGCAGGATGTACGTGACTTATCCAGATGAGTAGGGGTCCATGGTCATGATCTTTGGGATAGCGATATAGTATCATTTGCATCTGCTTTATCGTTTGATTTCGTCTGTAGTCGGACCCTGTCTTCATCTTGATGATTTCAACTCTTTGTGGAACTGTAATTTAGTATGTGGCGAGTGTAAGCCAACTTGTATTCTCATCTCTTCTATAATGCATGATGCAATGATTCTATACTTGCGAACGGCAAGATGCACCTCTATCCCTTGCAAGGCCCTCATGCCTTAAAATGGATAGGCACGCATCTTGGGCGTGACATTGCCCGACCCATGATCCAACTTTTGAAGAAGGGTAAGAAGTTCGAGTGGACAGCCAAGTGCGAGGAAAGCTTCCAGGATCTCAAGAAGAGATTAACTACAACCCCTGTATTGGCCACCCCCGATATTCACAAGGAGTTTGTGATTTATTGTGATGCATCAATGACCGGGCTTGGAGGTCTCCTGATGCAAGAAGGCAGAGTCATAGCATATCTATCCAGGCAGCTACGTCCTCATGAAGAGAACTACGCCACTCATGATCTTGAGTTAGCCACCATGGTTCTTGCCTTGAAGACATGGCGACATTACCTTTTGGGGAAGCGATGTGAGATATTCACAGACCACAAGAGTTTGAAGTATATCTTCACTCAAAGGGAGTTGAACATGAGGTAGCGAAGTTGGTTGGAATTGATCAAGGATTACAACCTCAGTGTTCAATACCACCTCGGAATGGCCAATGTGGTAGCAGACGCCTTAAGCAGAAAGGCTTTTTCCTTGAATGCTATGATTAAGGAAAGGCTACCCGCCCTGTATGAAGAACCTGAGAGCTTCGGCTTGGAATTGGTTGCACCAGGATTCCTCGCCAACCTCAAAGAAAAGCCTACCTTGATGGATGATATCAAGGGATCCCAGAAGGGAAAAGAGAGCAATGAAGGCATCAAGAGGAAGATCAAGGCGGGCAAGGCCCCAGGATTCTCGGTGGATGAACAAGGAGTTGTATGGTTCGAGAATCACATCTGCATACCCAACAAAGAGGAGCTCAAGAATCTGATCTTGCAAGAAGCTCATGACACTCCCTACTCCATCAATCCTGGAGGAACCAAGATGTATCAAGACCTCAAGACAAGGTTCTGGTGGTATGGCATGAAGCGGGAGATAGGCACGTTTGTTGCTAAGTGTGACATATGCCAAAGAGTTAAAGTTGAGCATCTGCGACCCACTGGGCTGTTGCAGCCTCTCAAGGTGCCTGAATGGAAGTGGGATAAAGTCGGGATGGATTTCATCACCGGTTTACCAAGGTCGAGTAAAGGACACTATTCCATTTGGGTCATTGTCGACCACCTGACCAAGGTAGCCCACTTCATTCCCATCACAACCACCTATCATGGAAGCCAGCTCGCAAACCTCTACATCAACCGCATCGTGAGTCTTCATGGAGTTCCAAAGGAGCTTGTGTTGGACAGCGAAACCCAGTTCCCCTCAAGATTCTGGAAGAAGTTTCAAGAAGCTATGGGAACCAAGATCTCCTACAGCACTGCTTGTCACCCCTAGACCGGCGGGCAAACGGAACAAGTAAATCAGATACTCGAAGATATGCTCCACGCTTGTGTTTTCGCATATGGTGCCAAGTGGGAAGATTGCCTACCATTCGCCGAGTTCTCCTACAACAATAGCTACCAGTCAAGTCTTCAGATGGCACCATTTGAGGTGTTGTATGGACGCAAGTGCCGTACTCCCCTCAACTGGTCATAGACCGGAGAAGGATTAATTTTTGGACCAGACATCCTCCACGAAGCCGAAGAGCAAGTTCCACTTGTCCAAGAGCGCCTCGAGACTGCTAAGTCAAGACAGAACAACCACACTGACTCCCACCGCCGAGAAGTGAGCTTCTATGTTAGTGACCATGCCTAATTCTGGGTCACGCCTCTTAAGGGAACCAAGTGCTTCCACGTCAAAGGAAAGCTCGCACCAAGATACATCGGCCCCTTCAAGATCACCGCTACGCATGGAGAAGTTGCCTACTAGTTAAAGCTACCTTCTGAGTTGTCGGATGTGCACAACGTCTTTCATGTGTCACAACTCCGGAAGTGTCTGGAAGTTCCCAACCGCCCCGACCTCTACAAGGACATCAACCATCAAGCCATCGATCTTCAGCCAGATCTCACTTATCATGAGAGGCCAGTTCACATTTTGTATGAAGCCGAGCGCTGCACCCGAAGCCGCACCATCAAGTACTTCATGGTCCAGTCGAGAAACCACACTGAAGCTGAAGCAACCTAGGAGCATGAAGATTATCTTAGAATGGAGTTCCCACATCTTTTTAGCGCTTAGCCTAGGAATCTCGAGGATGAGATTCTTGTAAGGGGGAAAGGTCTGTCACACCCTGTGATGATAGCACATTGTTATGTTTGGGTTTATAAAATTTGGAGCCAACCAAAACTTTTTCAAGGTGCTTGTGCTTGTTTGCTATATTGTTTGCTTTCTTGATGATTGGGTTATTTGGCACTACTAGGTTCTATTCCACTTCAAATTCATCTTCCATGTCCCCAAACCTCTTGCCCAATGATCATGCCGTGTTAATAGTGCCCAAAACTATTTTTATCAAATTTTGTGTTAACCAAAAATGATTTGTTCAAATGAGGTTTACAAAACCCCCTGAATTGAGGTTTGCACTAGAAGTCCTCAAGTTAGGTGGTCCCTTCTTTCCCAAAAGCTTTATTTCAAACCCACTATATATAACACTTCCCAAAACCACAAAATATTATTTTTAAAGATTATTTTCACAGTTTATGTAAAGGCATTTTCTTAAGGCCAGAAATGGTTTTACTAGAGAAAAATTATTTAAATGCTTTGAAAATATTTGAGAAAATTTAATGAAACTCACTGGAGATATTTTTCCCATATATATGAGTTTCAACACAAGGGCATGATCAGATCATAGGCAAATCACCTCAAAACCATTTCTGTTCAAATCAAACTTTTGGAATATTTCTATAAGAAATATTCTCAATAAATTCTAGGAAAATTCTACCAAGTCAACACTATCATAGGTGATGGTATTGCAAAGTTCCACCTCAATCCAAGTTTTTTTGGTTCATCAAACCATCTCAAACCCCTTTTTGTCCAGATTCATATTTAAACAATTTTCCATTGCAAAGTGTCTCCCCTTGGACTCAAACTTTGTGGGCATTCTCTAATGGCCAAATAGTGATGATACACTAAGTGGGGCATCAAGGGTAAAAGCCTAGCATCAATGGATCTACAGAAATCTGATTCTGCTAATTTCTAGTGTTCATCAAATTTCCATTGTCAACTTTTCCCATTTGAGCTAAAACTTGGTGAATCCTCTCATTTCTACCTAGCCTTTGACCTTGGTAAGTATCTCAGTAAGGTGGTAAAGTTTTCTAGCCTAAATCTCTACCAATCACCTTTTGGTGAATTGGTAAAACCATCACCTCCCCACCTTATCCTTTTACCCTTGGCCCCAAATTTTTACCACAGCCTTTGGTAAGTGCCTTGCACATCCAGTAAAAGTCCCAAGCCATCTGGCCACTTTGAGGTGGGGTAAAACCCCTATTTTCACCCCTGGACAACATCTCTTTCTGTCTTTCCCTTTCCCTTTGTTTTCTCCCTAGCCCTGCTTAGCCTCTAAGGCATCCAAAGAGCATCTCCAGGCCTTCCAGCAGCTAGTGGACAAGGTGGGGCACCCCAGAGCATGCAGGCAACGGCAATGCCGGCCATAGGCATGCTTTGGAGCACGCTACAGTGCGCTCCCACACTATAGCCGCCGCCTAATGGCCGGCCCCGACCACCTTGGGCCTCCCCCGCATGTCCCCCGAGGCACCCTCGGCGTCCGTGACACACCAAGCTGTTGGCCCCCTCTCTCCTCTCTCCTCGGCCCTCCCACACGTGTGCCCGACGCCGCCAGGTTCGGCCACTCGGGGAGCTCACATGCACGGGCATCTCTCCCTCTCTCTTTCTTCCCTCTGGCCTAGACTGGCCCCAGGAACGCCCCTAGTTTGCCCTCTCTCACTCTCGTGGCCTCTGGCTCGACCACGGGCTCGCCGGCACACCAGCGTTCGGTGGACTCGCCCCCGCCTATAAAAGGGCCTCCTGTGCCCATCTCTCCCCTCTGGCCCCCCTCTTCTCTCCCCAAAAACATCCCTGAGCCCCCCTGAGAGCCCCCGACATCTTTGAGCTCGGGATCGACCCGAGGCCGCCGCGGCCATCTCCCCGTCGATCTCCAGGTATGAAGCCTCTCCGGCCCCCATTTCTCTCCCGTTGGTCCTCCCTTGCCCTCCTGATGTGATCCCCCTCCTTCCCGTCCTCTTTGCAGGATGAATCGGCCCCGACGACCACCTCCAGAAGCCACCTCCACCGTGGGTGCTCTCCGTCGGCGACTCCGGCCACCTCCGGCCTCCGCTCCACCTCCAGGAGACCGGCAACTCTTCCCCATGCCCGTTCCCACCATCGCCCACCGTGGGAGAAGGACCCGATAGGTGGGGCCCACCTATCGGCCTGTCTTTCCCTCTCTCGCGCGCTCTCATCTCCCCCCGAGTCGCTCACGATTTGGCCCCACACGTTAGGTTTGAACCTGAACGCCTGCGAGGCCGGCTAGCTCGCCAGCTAGGCCGACCCAGCCTCTAGCAGTCTGTGTCCTAGGTCCCCGTGGCTTTTCCTTTTCTTTTTCCTTCTATTTTTCTATGGACTTTGCAAAAATCCCACAGAACCCAAAATGATTCCTATGACAATATTTCTTCCACCCAAAATCTTAGAATATTTCATAGAATTTATTCGTGCCATTTGTAACAATGTTTGAAAATCTTTTTAGTATTGTTTTTAATTAAAATCCCTATTTGGCATTTCCTGCCTCTGTTTAATAGTTTTTAAAAATATTTTTCATAGTAACACATTAAACAAACATTTTTAAGATAGTCCTTAGTATTTATCAGAATAGGTTAGCATTTTTATTAGTAGCTTGGGTGCTCTATTTTTGTGTGTTGATTATTTTTATCGTTATTTTATCACGATCATAGATTGCGCTGTTGACGAAGAAGTTGGACCCAAAGACTTCGAAGACCCCGGAGACTTTGTTGACCCAGGTAAGCAGCCCTTTGACCATGATGAGAAACCATTTTTATTGCATGTCATATAGCACTTTACTTTCATCATATTTGATCATGTGATGTGATGTTCCCCTTTCGGTGGAATACCTCTGATACTTCTCCATTGACACTTGCATCGTGCATGACCCTACCACCTTATGAGGGTTGTGTGGGTGGGTGTAGTTAGGATGCTAGTAGATGCTATGCAACTGGGATCGGGATCTATGCATAGTGATGGAAAGAAAGAGATGATTTCAAAGACGTTTTCGAAAACCCCGTCCGGTGCCACTAATGCCCGAGGTAGATGTTGATAAGATGGGTGACCACTTGAGGAAGAAGTGGTGTGCCAAAACAAGATGAGGATATGTATTCGTAAACGGGGGGTTTAAGATTTGTCGACCGTCCCAACCTTACATGCGCAACTATGATACCCCTTATGGGACGGGGTTTTGTTGATTACCTTGGTGGGTACTGGCAAGGAGCCCGCATTACTAGTGGCAGGAGTGGCGTGGTCACTCTCGATACCGGGTCGTACCGGTATGTACGATCATGCGTTGTCTTCACAGGCACCGGGCACACCGTTGGTCCCCTCATGGATGGTACGATTAGAGCGAGGCTCGTGTGGTGTACATCATGATGGTTGGGTAGCAATCGAGTGGACTCTTTGTTTAGTATTGCTGAGGGAAAGGCATTGTTCGGGTGCTTACCTTGGGTATGTTATATACCACGAGTCGTGGATGACACGGAAGTTCCCCGAGTCTTGTGGGTAAAGTGTGAAACCTCTGTAGAGTGTAAAACTATTCGAATAGCCATGTCCACGGTCAAGGACAGTTGGGTGGTGCTGCTTATGCTATGTCCGGGTGTTTTCGTGAAACTTGGTGTGAGCATGGGTGTGATGGTGACAAGAGGTCACATGAGCAAAGACCAATGACTTAGCGTGATGAGTGAACATGAGATGGTCAACCAACACTTACGATGATATCTGCAATTTGTTCACGTGGATACCTGCTAGTTGTTGATGCATGCTCACTAGTTACTTGATCATGTCATTTGCGTTTAAAAATTAGCTTTCCGCAAACTTACCTATTAGTCATATATCCTGCATCATTATTGCCTTGTTCCACAACTTGGGTTGCTTGCAAGTACATTCAAAGTACCCATTGGCTTGCCCCCGGTTATTTAATTGGCCATGCATGGAAGAATATGAGTATGTTGAAGAGTTTGCTGGAGACGAACATGCGAACTAGGACGCTTCCCAGTCAGAATGCCTATAGGTTAAGGAAAATGGCATGGGTTCACGCTTTCGACCAAGATTTCCACTGCTTGTTCTAGTTTAAGTGTTTGGAGCGAGTTGCCCTATCTATGTAAGGATTGACCTTCATGGTCATCATTTGTGTAAGACGTTAAGTGTGGATGTAAGACTCTTGTTACTCAGCTTTTGTGTGTTCAGTGAGCATTGATCTCTGGGATCACTGTACAGGTGCATTCGGTGATCACGACTTATGAGTCGGGTTCCCGACAATGGGTCACTTCTTACATGTCACATACAACTTGGTGATGTGCGAGAATAATTAGAATGAACATCATAGCATAACACAATCAAGAAAAGATGAATGATCATCACATAAGCATTAAGATGATAGGAAATAGTAGCATCACACATTAAAGCGTATGATCAAACATCATCAAGCGTGTATGACAAACAACCAAAAGATGTCAAAGAAAAAAATGTTTTTGAATAGCAACAAACATCAAACACTCTATCGCTCGAAGCCTACAGATCTATGTATACTTCTCCTCCTTTGGCAGCAAGTTACCAAAAAGTTCAAAGGCGTATATCTAAGTGTTCTTGGGCTGATCACCTCTGGTTTTTGATGAAGGAGTCGAGAGAACATCATCGGCGAAGATCTGTGCAGATGTTGTGGATGGAGCTGGAGTGGATACTGAAGGAACTACAACTGATGGAGCAGGAGCTGATGAAGAGGGCGTCAAGCACTACTAGGAAAAGGGCTATAGATAAAAGAGACACTAATGGCGCACGAGACAAGTGGTGCGCCACTACTATATAGCAGTGGCGCACCAGGTGCTGGTGCGCCATTAGTGTGATGGGCACTAATGGCGCACCACACACCTGGTGCGCCACTACTAACAAGCTTTTTTTCCCCAAAAATACTAATGGCGCACCAGGTCAGAGTGCACGACAAGCCCAGTGCGCCACTACAATTTTTTTTTGCAAAAACTACTAATGGCGCACCTCCAGCTGGTGCGCCATTAGTAACCAGGGTTACTAATGGTGCATTTGTAGGTGGTGCGCCATTAGTAACCCGTGATACTTATGCTAAACTTTTTTTTTTTGCAAAAACTACTAATGGCGCACCACCTAACTAGTGCGCCATTAGTAACCAGGGTGATATGTGGTCTAGTTGTATGGAAAATTTACAAATATGAATTTCGACTTTATTTGCAAAATCTCTCTGGAATTTAGTAAAATGGGCATAACTTTTGCATACGAACTCGGATTAAAAAGTTTTTTACATGAAAAATCATCTACTCAAAAAGTTACATCCGAATTCAACGTAGGAACCCCGTTGAAGATTTTTAGAATCCCCAAAAACCTAACAGAATAAAAGATACGGGGCTTTTAAGATCTAGAGGGGTAATTTAACAGAAAAAAATTGTTTTGATTTTTTTGGAAAACATGTTCAAAATATGATACGTAATATGACCGGGAAGTTTGAAATATTTTTTCAAAATTTCATCACACTCATGAACATGAACAAAGTCCCAGACATCAACAAGGTTTAATAGGATTGATATGATAGATATATCAACAAGTGCTTGTTAACTGAGCTGGTGTTGTGGTTGGATAGAACTGAGAAGTTAAGCGTGCTCGGGCTGGAGTAGTGTGAGGATGGGTGACCTTCTGGGAAGTTTGACCACGGAGCTCAGGCTGAAGCATATTGACCCAAGATTAACCTATAGTGACCCGACATTAAGAAAAAACAAAACAAAATTTCTGGAAAAAAAATTTGAAAAAATTTTCTAAAAAAAATTTTGAATTTCTTTTGTTAGTAATGGCGCACTCGTATGTGGTGCGCCATTGCTAAGTCAGATAGTAATGGCGCACTTGTATGTGGTGCGCCATTACTAAATCGGATAGTAATGGCGCACTTGTATGAGCTATACTAATGGCGCACTGCATGGTGCGCCATTAGTATACCAGATACTAATGGCGCACCTGTGGTGCGCCATTAGTAAAAAATTCTAATGGCGTGGTGCTAGTGGCGCACCTGTAGTGCGCCATTAGTAGGCAAAACAGGTGCGCCACTAGCCAAAGGTTCAGGATGCTAATTTGGATGCCTTGGATTCCTTGTAGACATCCAAATTAGCATCCTGAACCTTTGGAACTCCTAGAAGTGCAACCCATTCATCAACAATGGACTCATATCTTGCTCCTTCAATCATCCATACAATCCTACCATATCCATAGAAGTGTGAAGTGGAGTAGAATTGCATGATCATCTCATCGTTCCATGCAGTAAGCTCTCTTCCAACAAATTCATCTAGACCAATGCACTGGAAATTGTCTTGGACACTTGGGAAATAGTCCTCATTCTCCTTAATGAATTTCCAATCAACATATCTCATATCACTGACTGTTGGGCTCTTGTCTAGCAGGACTATCTCATCAAAGTCTTGCTGCTCCTTGGTATAGAATCTATAATCAACAACAGTCTTCTTCCTTTGGGCATATGGATCTATAGCTCTCCAAGCCCTCAAACCCGAGTCTTTCCTCTTCTTCATATGTTCAGCAACTAGGTGGCTGACATCATGTACTGGAAGATGTGGTCTAAGCTTCATCAAGGTTGTCAAGTCATCATCTTGCTCAGCTCTGGAAGCAGTTCCCTTGTTCTTTTCGGAAGCTGGAATTTGCCTGGATGTCTTCTTAGGCTTTTCAACAACAGCTTTCTTGGATTTGGTGCTCTTGGATGTCCCAGACTTGGGCATAGCATCAACTAGAAGTTTCTTGGCCTTCTTCTTGGAAGGAGCCTTTGCATCTGGCTCATCCTCCTCTTTAGATCTTCATACATGGATGTAGGCCTTCCAGTCACATGAATAATCCTCTGTATGGCTCTCTTCTCCCCTACCTTCTTAGTCATAGACTTCCTTGGGGGATCAATGGTCACTATAACCCTAGCACTCTCATGTGCTCTCATAGCTTCAGAGCTAGCATAGACTTTGCTAACAACTCTCCTGGAAGAAGTGGCTTCAGTAGCAGACTTCTTGGCAGCCTTCTCTTGCTTATTGGCAAGAATATCCTTAGGGACAAAGTATGAATCCTCCTCATCTGAATTCAGCTTCTTCCTGGCCCTAGTAGCAGCCTTGGGAAACCCATGGGAGCTAGGGGTGCCTGGATCTGAAGATGTACTAGGCTCAGGGCTAGTGCCAGAACTCATGTCAACACCCTGCTCTGGCAAATTCTGACTGTCCTCAGCATCTGACATACTGACCCTCTTAATATAGTATATAAGAGCAGAAGAATATGAGTCATCACAAAATGAGACTAGTTTTTGAAAGATTGACCAAAAGATTTCCAAGCTTTTGCGTTCTGTCACATGAAAATCGATACAACCGAAGCAATATTGCCAGTGCTACCGAGACTGACTATCCCATTAACAAAAACTTGGCACTCTTTTCGGTGAGACCGAAAATAAGTACTCGGTTTCACCAAAACAGTTCTCAGCAACATAGAAAGACAAATCGGTGACACTGATTTGTTTGCTTTGGTTCCACCGAGTTCCATCGGGCGGAAGGCAAACCTTAGTAAATTGATTGTTCGCTAGACTATAGGAATTTCTTGTGGATAGGAAGACGTGCAATAGGTGGCTCATTGAGAAAACCAAATCTAGTGTGCAAGAGTCAGACGGGGAGCACAAAGGATGTCGAATCCGTACCCTAACTCAATGACGGATCCGTTACGGCGGCGATGATGGAGAGGATTTCGTCAACGGCTGCGATTCCCAGTAGCGGAGGAGTGTAGGGGGCCAAGGGCGATGACCAGGGGTCTTGAAAACAGCAGCTTAAGGTTCTGAGGCGTGATGGTATGAGGATGAATTTCAAAGCATCGAGGTCCATAGTATATATACCCACCACTGTCGGTGACGCCAACTCTATATTGTCGGTGTCACCGAGTTCCTCAACTGTCAGTTGACAGGGAAACTCGGTGTAACCAAGAATATGGAATCGGTAGTACCGAGATAGAAAACCAGATCACCACTAGGCATTCAGTGAGACCGAGATTTTTGGGTTGGTTCCACCGAGATGTACTTGGGAGGTTTTAATGGCCAGTCCTTGTCAATACGGATCTCCAAGTGCTCCACAAAGAGGGATCAAAAAGAACTTGTTCAAATTTTGTGATGTAGCATGAATGGAGTATATGGTGAGAAAGCATAGATAGCTAAAGAGTGGTCCTAGGAATTCTTGTCCATCCAATTGGCAAAAGATAAATCAAAGACCAAATAGTAATAATTGGAAGTCCTCGAATGAGAAAATAAATGCAGACCAACATGCTCACACAATAAGATGTCAAATGAAATCATGACAAACATGCACAAACACTCTAGCGTCTAACAAGCACTTGGGCAATGACAAAGTCATCTATATATGAGTATTTGACTTAGGATCCAAGTAAGAATACTTGATCATAGGTCATACTCATCGTTTAACCACAGGTGGGGTTACCACTTTTACAAAAAGCATTTAATGGTGTCACATACTAAGAGATGCTTTGACTCAAGTCTTAGAGTAAAGATCCCCCTTAATGTGACATCCCCGCATAAGAGGGATAAACTAATGTTGGGTTTTATCGATGAAGACTTCATGTTGGTGAGGTAGTGGTGGATGCTCAAAGTTGATGAAGATCACCAAGAGTTGGGAGCATCCTTGTTGTTTCCTTACTCTTCTCACCTACATGGGTTAGTCCCAGCACACAAGAGACAAATACAAAGATATATATGGACATGGAGTGCAAAGCATGTGTGATGATGTCCATTGATTTGTTGATTACCTTGTCCCTTGCGTACCTTTGAGGGAATGTCTGACTCCTTAACTATTGCATAGGTTGATGTTGATTGCAAATAGATCTTCCCAATAATAAATGTGAGTGAATTTCATTGGCGGAGTCACACATCAAGAACTTTCTAGTTCTTCTTCTTGGGAACCCACATCAAGTTGATGGGGATCCTTGGTGTTGTAGTAGCCTTTGTAGATGTTGAGCTTGAAGTAGCCTTGGGAACCCACTCCACCATACCTAGGGATTCATCTTCATATGAGTCAATGTCCTCTTGAAGCTTGTTCTTGCCCTTGAGCTTGTGGTCTTGTGCTGGAAGGTCATCTTGAGTGTTTATCCCCTTGGGAAGAGTATTTTCATACTTCTCCTTTTGAGGAACAAACTTGGGATTGGGTTATTGACCTTCTTCCCACTCAACTCCATTAGCGTTGAAGTAGCCAACACCACAATTCTTCCGGTATCCTCCATGCTTGCGTACAATTTCCTCAAATTGCTTACACCTGACAAGACTCTTGTAGATACCTTTCTCTATAATTCCTTTCAATAAAGCATTTTCTTGATCAAGTGTAACTTGGCTAAGAGAATCATCACTAGTGGAATCAGTAGAACTACTAGGAGCAACATCATTGGGTTTAGCATTTTTATTGTTGCTACTAGATGAAGATCCTTTCTTGCCTTTGTTACTAGTCTTCTTAGATTTAACTTATAGCATGAATGTATACAAGAGTAGTCGTTTGGCAAGATAAGATGAAGTCTTATTTCCGAGATCATCATTGATAGCTTTAAGAAATTCATGTTCTTGCTCCAAATTGAGCTTCTCGAAGCGTAACTTCTTATGAGTTTTTACAAGCTCTCTATGATATCCGAGAGTAGATCCATGGGATAACTTAAGAGTGTTAAGTTCTTTAGTTAGTTCTTCTATTTTCATCCTATCATCATCAATCGACCTATCTTGACTAGCATGAGAATTATCAAGTTCATTTTGATCAACATCACTAGTTTTGTCACATAGAAAGTCATCATCACAAAGCAAATCTTCTTCATCACTATTGAAATCAAGATACTCGAGGTGTGATACCTTGGGGACTTTAGCCATGAAGCAACTTCCAGTCCCTTCGTTTGGTGAATCAAATAGATCAAAGGAGTTGGTAGTCACTAGAGCAATTCAGACAACACCATCATCTTGACTATATTCCGAGTTGGAGTGATAGCTTCTCTCGGAGTGATTGTCAGAGTCGGAGCCGGAAACCCATTCACCAACATGAGCTTGATGTTTATAATGCTCATCTCCGAGTCTCCGAGTCTCTACTTCTCCTTGAGGGTCTTTGTTCATAATGCTCATCTCTACTCCTTCTCTCTCTTCGAGGTGACTTGTCTCTTCAGCTTCATCTTCTTGGTGACTCTTCTCTTCGTTTGTAAGGAGCCGTGCACTCATTGGAGTAGTGTCTAGGCTTCCCACATTTGTAGCAGTTTCGATCACGATTTGACGAACGCTTCTCTTCTCGTCTTGAGTTGGAGCTATGATCTTTGCTTCTATTCTTGTAGAACTTATTGAATTTCTTGACCATGAGGATTATCTCTTCGTTTGTGACAAGGTTGTCGCTTGAGGTAGAGGGAGCATTGCTTGTGGCTTTTTAAGCACTGCTAGACTTGTGGTGAAGCTCTTCATTGTCTTTGAGTGCCATCTCATGAGCAACCATTCTACCAATCACTTTCGTTGGTTTGAGATCTTTGTAGTTTGGAATCATTTGGATCAATGTGCAAACAATGTCATATTGATCATCCAAAGATCGAAGTATCTTCTTGATGATGAATTTGTCTGTCATTTCTTCGCTTCCTAAGCCGACAATCTCATTGGTGATGAGAGCTAGCCTAGAGTACATCTCAGCGACTCCTTCACCATCCTTCATCTTGAACTTGTCAAGCTGACCTTGAAGAACAACTAACTTGGATTCTCTCACGGACTCAGTTCCTTCGTGCAGATCAACCAAAGTATCCCAAATCTCTTTTGCGTGTTCAAGACAGCTGATTTTGTTGAATTCTTCGGGGCATAGGCAGTTGAAGAGAATGTCAGATGCTTGAGCATTAAGTTGCAACATCTTCAATTAATTCGCACTCGCTTCACGATCGGGTTCCTTTCCTTCCACAAAGAATTCACCTTGCAAGCCAACACGAAAAATAGCCCAAATAGCTGGATTATGACCAAGCAAATTCATTTTCATTTTGTGCTTCCAAGTAGAATTTTTTTGTGCCATCCAAGTATGGACCTCTACGGTGATAATTTCCCCCACTAGACGCCATACTTCTCCTAGGTTGTGAAACCAATGCAATGGAGACAAAAGCTCCGATACCAATTGTAGGATCGAACGTAGGTCTAGACGGGGTGATTAGACTACCTGACCAAATAAAAGTCTACCTTTTAGCAATTTTAGTGTTTGCAGTTTTAGCATTCATGGCAAGTCAATTTCAGCCTACACATGCATGTCTAAGAGTATAGCAGCGGGAAATAACAACAAGCATGAGTAAAAGGGATAGGGTAGGAAGATGAAACGCAATTGTAGACAAGATGATTTTTCCCGTGGTTACGATAGGTGGCACTATCGTACATCCATGTTTATGGAGTTTTCAACCCACGGAGGGTCACGGTCGCGAGAGTCCATGGAGGGCTCCACCCATAAGGGTCCACGGAGTAGCAAGCTTGACTATTCCATATGGCTTCTGTCGTGGGTTTATCACGGCAGATGTCCGGGTGAACGGACTTGGATTTGAGGCCATCGCTAATGGGGTGGACTCAAAGGGGTTAATCGGGATGAAAGACACGGATTTACCCAGGTTCGGCCCCTCAAGTCGAGGTAACGGCCTATGTCTTGCTTGTGTTTGTATTGCTTGGGAATCGACTACAAGGAGCTAGAAGCTTGACCTAATTCTCGATCACCTATCCCCTAAGTCGCCCCGGGTCTGCCTTTATATAGGAGGTCAGGACCACCGGGTCATTACAATCGTTAACCGAGTCTTACTATATGTCCGAGTCTCTCTCTATCTTCTTGTCCAAGTTGTCTTTGAGACGGCTTACGCGCCCGGGTCTTCTCCGTCCGGGCCGTCATACGGCCCACACCTTCAGCCGCCTATCTTCCAGGGCCACAAGTCATACGGCTCACCCTTGGGCCGGCTCATGAGCCAGCAACATGACCCGGAGCCTCCAGGGCAGGTCATATCGTGGGGTTATATCCCCAACATTAGGCCCCAGGTTGAATTGAGCTTGCTCACTTCATCCTTATCTTCTGTTTTTGGCGAATCGCCCGGAAATGACCCGGCGTGACGTCATGATATCCGCCGACGTATCACCGAATCTTTCATTAACTATCATCTCGAGAATCGAGGCGTCCGCCTCAGTCAAACGGTGTTGTCGCCTGGATTTTCGCGCCTTCCTTATTCCCTTTTTAAATACGACCCGTGCGGGTCGAAGATTTTCCTCCTCCCTCTCGCGCCTCTTGTTCTTCTTCCTGTCGCCGCCGCTCTAGCGTCCTCATCGTCCGGCACCGTCTTCGCAGCTACACCGACCGGGCCGCTGCATCATCCTGATTCGCACCAGAAACCTTCCGTTGCCGCCGCAACATCTCCGGTGAGTTCTTCTTCTTCTTAGATCCCCCACCACCATAGTAGGGTTTTCATCGGAGGCTCCACCGCCGCCGCTTGGTCTCCGGCATCGCCACCGTGAGTATATCTCGACGCCGTTGTCGCCTTTAGATTGCGCTCTCGCACCCCCGCCGCGCGCGGGCCGGCCGCGCATAGTGCGCGGACCGTGATGGCTCCGCTCCATTTTCTTTCCTTCTGCTGTTCATCGCTAGGTCAGGATTAAAATCCTTTTTTGCCACTTTTGTAGATCTGTAGCCATAGTAATAGTTTGCAGAATCTGTTTTTTAGGACTTAGCCGATTTTCAATCTTCCTTTCCTCTATTGAGTCGCTAAGCTTCTCCGGCTCTCATCAACCAGGTCTTTCCACCTTATCCGTAGAACCCTTAAACCTGTAAACCGTCATAAATATTTGCTTGCGCTTGACTCATCACGTCCTTTACCTTGCACAGTATTTAAGCTGCCAATGTGTCTCCTACGTCCAACTCATCCAATTGGGTTGGTTCCTGCGTTACGGAGGAGTATTTAGCAGCTTATGTTGAAGCGGGTACTCTCCCTCCCAAAGAGGTCCTCAATTGGCGGGTTCCGGGTAAAGAGACCCGGCCTTCTCCCCAAAAAGGAGAGAAAGTAGTCTTCACTGATCACATCAAGTGAGGGTTCGTGCCACCCGGCTCTAAGTTTTTCCAGGATGTCCTTCATTTTTACAAGTTGCATCCTCAAGACTTGGCACCCAACTCCGTCTCAAACATCTGCAACTTCCAAGTTCTCTGCGAAGCTTACCTGCAAACTAAGCCGTCTGTGGGGTTCTTTCGAGAGTTCTTCTATGCCAACCGCCAAACTGAAATGAAGGGTGGTCCGAGTCTGGACCTGGGCGGCATTTCTATTCAACGCCGCCGAGACATCATCTTTCCTGCTACTCCAATGCTGAATCACCCCAAAGATTGGAATAAGACGTGGTTCTATTGCCCAGAGACCTCTCCTGAGAAGGAGCACTCATTGGCGGGTTACCGCCCCTCCCGGCTTAGGATAGACACAGAGCTTCCCGGTCAGCTCTCAGCCTTGGAGCGTGCCAGATACGAGCCATTCAACGCCAAGATCAAAGTGCTCATGGCCAATGGTTTAATAGGATTGGATTTGATCCGCTGCTGGATTTCCTGGCGGATCATGCCTTTAAGCCGCAGACGTCAGCTTATGTGCGAGTATGAAGGCAAATATGGCAGCTCGTTGTGCTTCAGCGAGTCAACACTGTTAGAGGATGATATTACCACTACCATCCGGATCCTTGTCCACGAAGCCTCCGGCTCATGCAGCGCCATCGGCCGGGCGCCTTTCTGCGTCAATAATCCGGCTCCCGGTGTAAGTTAATCTCTTCCCATCCGTCTCTTAGATGTTGCTTGTACTTTGTTGATTTGCTATTCATTCTCCGGGTCATTCCTGTAGGCTGACTCAGACTTCTGGAAGAAGGAATATGTTGCCCCTCCAAAGAAATCCAGGAAGAAGGTTGCGACCAAGAGGGCTAAACAAGATGCCCCGCAAGGGAATTTGTTTGACCCGCCACCATCATCCAGCTCAGAGGTAATACTTTAATTGCTTTTTTTGATCTTTTACCGTCCTGCTTTATTAATGCTTGTTTTACTCACAGGAGGAAGTGGAAACCAGCCGCGCCAATGCTGTTGAGGTAAATTATGTTTCTTCCAGCTCAGAATGTTTCGTCCCCCGAAAGCCGCGGCGGGTTATCAGAAAAGTTCCTCTTTCTCACCCTCTTGCTCACCTGGCTCCCGATTTTCTCTTGAAAAAGCAACAGCAGGCCGAGCGTCGACAGACTCGAAGCACCGGCTCTACTGAGCTCGTGTCCGGGTTACCAAATTCTCCGGCTCCAAAGAAACGACCCGGAGAGGTTTATGTCTCTACTTTTCCTTTAACCTTCCTTTGTTAACTGACACTTTCTCATCTTTCTGTTTTATTCTTTTTAGAAATCCCCTTCCTCCAGTGACTCTTCAGCGTCAGTTCTACCACCGCCCAAGATCAATCCGCTGTAAGCATTCCTTACTATGAGATCCGGACATCCGGCTCTTAATATGATAGAAACATCTTCGACTGCTGATCCTTTTATTTTGCAGTGCTCAAGCCAAGCGTCGCAGGACCAACAAGCCCTCCCCCGGCCCTATTATTCAAGAGCCAGAGCTCGAACAACCGGAGGAGGCTGAAGTAGAAGAAAATCCACCAGCTGCCTCCATAGAACCAGCTGCTGTCAATGTCATTATGGAGAGCCCTCCAAGGGCTCCTTCAAAACTCGCGACTCCTACCAAGACCCCTGAAACTCCAGATGTTGTTATCACTGGGTCTGGTCATCAAAGTCCTCCGGCTCATGTGCTGACCAAGCATACAGAGCTGGCCGAGGCCTCAAAGAAGCGGAACTTTGACTCTTCGTACGAAAAGATGACAGCCGAGGAGCTCCACGCCGGGTACATAAACCGGGTTACCACCAGCCGAGATCTGGAACTTCGGCTGGTCTCTTTAATGAACACAAAATATGAGGTACTCTTTCTGTTGCCATACCCTTGCTTAGCCCCCAAGGGCCGGTTCAATGTACTCAACCGTTGAACTGGGTCTTTGTTTAACTTTCTGTTAGAAAAAATTCAAAGCCATTATTCTCTAGAGTCGGCTTAATTTGCCAAAATTGAGTCGGATCTTCCTTTAGAAAACTTAAACCGCCAGTCGTAGCCCCCGAGGGCCGGCTCCAACTTGAGGAAGTTGTGTCGGATCTTCTATTTGAAGTAAATTGAAGAGCCATAGTGTAGCCCCCAAGTTCCGGTTTAACTTCGAAGAAGATGAGCCGGAACTGTGCTTCATGCTGAAAGATCAAATATACATTAGCCCCTAAGAGTCAAATATATTGCTTGCAATCTGTTTGAGACTTGCATAACTTTGCTTTTAACACTTGTCCTGTATTTTGGCGACTTATCCTGTATTTTGATGTATTATGGGAAGCTTTAAACGAAGTTGGCTCTCAATTGTCTGATATAAAGGCAAACCTAGCAGCTCAACAAGAGGCCCGCAGCATCTCTAACGAAAAGTGTTGGTTGTTGTCTGAAGAGCTTTTCCATATTAAGGCGGAGCTTGCTTCTCTAAAGGAATCTACTGAATTGGAGAAAGCTGCGTTGATTAAGCAAGCGGATGACGCCGACCAGCGGCTGATAGCCGTGGCGGATGAGCTTCAAGGCCTAAAGTGTCATATAACCAAGATGGCAGCCGCTCCCTGTGGTAAGTTCTTACTCACTTCATGTTTCCAGCATGTCTCATTCATCTGTTGTGATGGTGACTCATCTTGCTTAGTTCGACTTATACAGGCCCCAGAAGCCGGCAATTGGTTTCAGATAGCCTTTTACCCCTGAAGGCTATTTACACCTTTGTAGAACAACTTTATTGCGGTGCTATATTCACGATTAAGACGGTTCAATACAAGGAGAAGATCCCCACCGCTCTGAAAGGTTTCTTGGAACTCTTCTGCACAACGCCCAAGCAAATAGAGGAACTGAAGAGGTCCGCCTTGAGCCGTCGCTGGATTGAGCCGGGCTCTGGCTTTCGCCCCCGAGCTAACGCCGGCCGAAATGATGGATGGTTACCCATCCAAAAAAGATGATGGCTCAGAGTTCACTGAAGAAGATTACATCCGGTGTGTCAAAGAGTCGCATTATCTAGCCTCTGTGCTGGCGGATGAAGCTGACTTGAGCACTTATCAGGTGTCTTATGATGCAGAGGAGAAGAGGATCCGCAGGCCTCTCTATGAGTGGAAGGATCTGACACCCGCCCGCAGTAAGGACCTCTTCCCTTGTGAGCTTGACGCGTCCCCTTTCCTTGAAGGGTCTTTTGCTGCTCTGGCTGACTGTAATTGGGAATTGGGAATTCTCCAGATAAAGCCAGTGGAAGAACCGGAGCAGGATGAGCCGGCCAATAACTGAAAATTGTTGTTTTAACCTTTCTGAGCACAGATTCATGTACTGACCCATGTAATGACCCACCGTGAGCGGCTGAAACTTGGCAATGCCTTTTGCTCCTTCTGAGAGTAGTTTTTGTAATAGAGTAAGGATGATCCTGCCGTTGCTGGCTATATATATTTTCATCTCTCTGTTTCAACTTTATGTATTGCCGGCTCTCCATTGATTGCTCGCTCCTCTGCATAAATATACCTTGAGCTTTTCTGATGAGGGGTGTTTGTCTTTGAAGACATCATTCCTTCTCCAGAAGATTAGAGCCGGATAATATCTTTGAAAACTCAAATTTTGTTAATCGGAGCAACATGGCTCCGGCTCTTGTCGGATGAATCCATTAAGGAGCCGGTTGTCTTAGGATAATGTAAGCTATACCTGATGGTAAGAAGCCTCTATCAACAACTGCGGCTATTGATGAACCGGAAGCGGCCTAAAGCCGACTGTATGAAGGGTAATGTAAGCTATACCTAACGGTAAGAAGCCTCCTTTTAACTGCAAATGTTGTATGTGCGAACGCCGGCTGTCAATGGGAGATGTAAGCTATACCCCAAGGCAAGAAGCCTCCATCGACAGCCGCGGCTAATAATTAGCCTGAGACCGCATAAGGCCGGCTGTTTGAAAGGAGATGTAAGCTATACCCGAGGGCAACAAGCCTCTTTCAACAGCTACAGTTGATAAGCAACTGAGGTTTGGTGTAAATGCCGGTTGTTAGGGTGAGATAAGCGAACCCATTGGTAAGAAGCCCCCTTCGACAACCGTGGTTAATAAGTAACCGGAAATGGCATAAAGCCGGCCATTAGGGTGAGATAAGTGATACCCGTCGGTAAGAAGCCCCCTTCGATGGCCGCAGTTGATAAGCAACTGGAATTTGGTGTACACGCTGTTGTCTTAGGGTCATGTATGGTATACCAAAGGTAAGAAGCCTCCATCAACAACAGCGCTTAATGTAACCAAACTAGGCATAAAGCCAACTGTGCAAGGGAGATGTAAGGTATACCCGAAGGCAAGAAGCCTCCTTGCAACAGTTTAATAACAGCTGGTTGTGCAAAGGAGATGTAAGCTATACCCGAAGGCAAGAAGCCTCTTTGCAATAGTGCTTATTGGGCATAACATCGGCTGTGCAAGGGAGATGTAAGCTATACCCGAAGGCAAGAAGCCTCCTTGCAACAGCGTAAAAGCAGATTGTGCAGGGGAGATGTAAGCTATACCCGGAGGCAAGAAGCCTCCCTGCAACAACGCTTGATAGGGCATAAAGCCGGATCAGTCGTTTTGACGGCGAACAAACCAGTTCAACTCAAATTTTTGAGCTGGAAAAATTTCATCTTGATTGCACAAAGGTATACATAAGAGCAGAGGCCCCAGTCTTTGCGAGGATGCTAGCTTTTACCCATGTAAGCATGATATTTACAATGATAGCGGCTTTCAACGCCTGCTAAGTAAAGTATGGTCGCAAATGTACAATATTCCATGGCCGCAATGTCTCTTGACCCGTGGTTTCCGACTCATCTCGGATATCAATGAGGTAATATGACCCATTGTTAAGGTTTCTGCTGATGACAAAAGGCCCCTCCCTTGGTGGAGATAACTTATGCATTCCAGATTGGTCTTGAATCAGCCGGAGCACCAGGTCACCCTCCTAGAACGTCCGGGTCTTCACCCTGCGGCTATGATAGCATCGCAGGTCTTGTTGATAAATTGCCGACCTGGCTGCTGCTAACTCTCGTGCTTCGTCCACGGTGTACAACACATCTTGGCGTGCTACCTCATTGTCCGTCTCAACATAAGCCGCCACCCTTGGTGAGTCTTGCTAGATATCGCTTGGTAGAACTGCCTCAGCACCATACACCATGAAGAAAGGCGTGAAGCCTGTAGATATGTTAGGGGTAGTTCTGATGCTCCATCAGACGGAAGGTAACTCCTCAACCCAACATCTGGGTGTCCGCTTTAAAGGAACCATGAGCCATGGTTTGACTCCTCTTAAAATTTCCTGATTGGCTCGCTCCGCCTGACCATTAGACTATGGATGTGCCACGGCTAAAACATCAAGCCGGATATGCTCCTTCTCATAGAATGCTTTCATAGCTCCTTTGGATAGATTTGTTCCATTGTCCGTAATGATACTGTGTGGGTAACCAAAGCGATAGATCAGCTTCTTAATAAATTGAACCGTTGTAACCGCGTCACATTTACTGACCGGCTCTGCCTCTACCCACTTAGTAAATTTATCAATTGCCACCAGAAGGTGTGTTTTCTTATCCTTGGATCTCTTGAAAGGTCCTACCATATCAAGCCCCCAGACCGCAAACGGCCAAGTGATTGGTATCATCCTCAACTCTTGAGTCAGAACGTGAGCACGCCGGCCAAACTTCTGAAAGGTGTCACACTTATGGACTAAGTCTTCTGAATCCTTGTGAGCGATCAACCAGAAAAATCCATGTCGAAAAGCCTTGGCCACTAAAGATTTTGACCTGGCATGATGTCCATAGTCGCCAGCATCAATTTCACTCAAGATCTGCCGGCCCTCCTCTAGTGAGACGCATCGTTGAAAGACACCCGTCGTGCTACACTTATTTAACTCACCATTGATAATCGTCATAGACTTAGAATGCCGGGTGATCTTCCTGGCCAGATCCTCCTCCTGAGGCAACTCGCCACGTGTCAGATATGCCAAATAAGGAATAGTCCAGTCTGGGATGGCATGTAGAGCCGCCACCAATTCTGCTTCCGGGTCAGGAATAGCCAGATCCTCCTCAGAGGGTATCTTGACAGTCAGATGATGCAATACGTCCAGAAAAACATTAGGTGGTACCGGCTTTCGTTGAGAACCTAACCGTGATAAGGCATCAGCCGCCTCATTCCTACGACGATCAATATGATCCACCTGGTACCCCTTGAAGTGACCGGCAATGATGTCAACCGCCTGTCGATACGCCGCCATCCGCGGATCCTTGGAGTCCCAAGTACCTGAAACTTGCTGAGCCACAAGATCTGAGTCGCCTAAACATCTGGCCCGGCTTAAGTTCATCTCTTTAGCGACTCTAAGACCATGGAGCAGTGCCTCATACTCAGCTGCATTATTAGTGCAAGGAAACATTAACCGGAGCACATAACAAAACGTGTCACCTTTGGGGGAGGTGAGAACAACTCCTGCAGCGGACCCCTCGAGCTGCTTGGACCCATCAAAGTGTATAGTCCAATACGTGTTATCCGGCTTCTCTTAGGGAGCTTGACATTCTGTCCAATCATTTATGAAATCCACCAAAGCTTGAGACTTTATTGCTGTGCGAGGAACATATTTGATGTTAAGAGGACCCAGCTCGAAGGCCCACTTATCAATCCTCCCTGTAGCTTCTCTATTTTGAATGATATCTCCCAATGGGGCAGATTTGACCACTGTTATCTGGTGCCCCAAAAAGTAGTGTTTTAACTTGTGGTTAGCCATGAAAACTCCATATACCAACTTCTGCTAATGCGGATACCTCTGCTTAGACTCTGCCAAAACTTCACTGATGTAATAATCCGGCCTCTGCACAGGATACTCCTTCCCTGCCTCCTTGCGCTCAACCACAGTTGCTACACTGACCGCTCTGTTGTTAGCCGCCACATAAAGGAGCAACGGCTCTTTGTCAACCGGAGCGGCTAACACTGGCGGCTCAATCAACTGTTTTCTAAGAGCTTCAAGTGCTTCAGCCGCTGCTTTGCTCCACTTAAACTTGTCTGTCTTTTTCATCATCTGGTATAAGGGAATGGCTTTCTCCCCAAGCCGGCTTATGAACCGGCTCAACACAGCAATCCGTCCTACAAGGCGATGAACGTCATTAATGCACGTTGGCTCTCCTAAAGAAGTGATAGACTTAATTTTATCTGGGTTAGCCTCGATGCCCCGCTCAGAGACCAAGAAACCCAAAAGCTTTCCTGCTGGAACACCAAAGACACACTTCGTCGGGTTAAGCATCATCTTGTAGACCCGCAGATTGTCAAAGGTTTCCTTCAGATCCTCCAGGAGAATTTCCTTCTATCTGGATTTAACCACGATGTCGTCTATGTAAGCATGAACATTTCGGCCAATCTGATTGTGAAGGCAGTTCTGCACACATCGTTGGTAAGTCGCCTGGGCACTCTTGAGCCCGAAAGGCATGGAGACGTAACAGAACGCCCCAAAAGGTGTAATAAACATGGTCTTCTCCTGATCTTTTGTTGCCATCTTGATCTGATGATAACCTGAATATGCATCCAGGAAGCATAAACTTTCACATCCGGCTGTAGCATCGATAATTTGATCAATACGAGGGAGTGCAAAAGGGTCAGCCGGGCCAGCCTTGTTAAGATCCGTGTAATCTATACACATACGCCAGGTGCCATTCTTCTTGAGCACTAGCACCGGGTTAGCCAACCATTCTAGGTGAAAAACTTCTACTATAAAGCCTGCAGCCAAGAGTCGGGCAACTTCCTCCCCAATAGCCTTACGTCTCTCTTCGTTGAACCGTCGTAGAAACTATTTGATCGGCTTAAACTTTGGATCCACATTAAGGTTGTGCTCAGCGAACTCTCTCGGTACACCCGGCATGTGAGAAGGCTTCCATGCAAAGATGTCCCGATTCTCACAGATGAATTCAATGAGCGTGGTTTCCTATTTGGGATCCATGTGAGCCCCAATGATGAACTGCTTAGATGAGTCGCCCGGATTGAAATCTACTGCCTTGGTATCATCCACTGAAAACTTGAGTGGCGGCTCAACTTCCGTAGTAGGCTTCTTTAGCGGGGTCATATCCTCCGGGTCAACGTTCTCCTTCTAGAACTTCAGCTCCTCCTTGGCACAACTAGACTCTGCATACGCTGCATCTCCTTCCTCACACTCGAGAGCCGTTTTCTGATTACCGTGAACGGTAATTGTACCATTTAAGCCGGGCATTTTGAGTTGTAAATAAACATAGCAAGGCCTATCCATAAATTTGGCATAAGCCGGCCTCCCAAACAGCGTTATAGGGACTTTTGATTTTAACCACCTCAAACCACAAGGACTCGACCCTGCAATTAGACTCATCGCTAAAAGCCACTTCCAATGAAATCCAGCCCACTGGGTATGCTGACTTACCCGGCACCACATCATGAAAGACGGTGGAGGAAGGTTTAAGGTCTTTGTCAAACAACTTCATCCGCCGGGAAGTGTCATAATAAAGGATGTTGATGCTGCTACCTCCGTCCATGAGCACTTTATTCACCATGTAGCCATTCACCTGAGGGGCCACAACTAGAGCCAGCCGGCCCGGGTCATCTACCCGCGGCGGGTGATCCTCCCGGCTCCACATTATGTCATACTCAGACCACGGTAAATACCGCGGGAGAGCCGGAGCAACCGCATTAACCGCTCGCCTCCGCAACTTCTCGTCTCGTTTATTGTGAGCGGTCGTGAATACGTGATACTGTCTAGAACTGAGCTGCTTCGGGTTACTTTGAAACCCGGACTGATTGCTCTGCTGCTGATTGTTGTTATTGCTGTTGTTGCCAGGATGTTGTTGGTACCCCCCTTGGTTATTCTGACCCGGATGCCCTGTTCCTGAACCGCCGGCGCCGAATCCAGCCCCTTATCCGCCATGCCCTGAGCAGCCAGGCAGGCCACCGCCCTGGTTATTACGTGGTTGGGAATGCTGGTTTTTGAATCTCTGCATGATAAAGCAATCACCCCATGCATGTAATGCTGGCTTGTCAGGCGTGCTGTGCTCCGGACAAGGCTTCCTAAGCACTTCTTCTAAATTGAAAGGGCCTCTGCTCCTTTGGTGAAACGGCCTGAATTTTCCGTTCCCCTTGGGATGGTTATGTCCTGTGTTGGTGTTTGCCACTAGCTCTGACCCGCCATCAGCGCTCTTCCGCTTATTCTGATTCCCATTGTTCACAAAGCCTATTCCTTGATTGTTCTTCTTCCCTTGATTGGCTTTCTCATCATCCGAGCCTGGATCCTTGTTGTTATCTGAGTCGGCATACTTTGTCAGGGCCGTCATGAGCTCTCCCATATCCTAACACGTGCGCTTGAGCCGGCCGAGCTTCTGTTTCAATGGAACAAAATGACAGTTATTTTCCGGAATAAGCACCGCTTGAGCTGCCGTGATCTGCTCCGAAGAGTGAATAATGGTCGACACCCACCGGACCCAATGATGGGCTGACTCATTCTCCTGTTGAACACAATGGTCCAAGTCTACAATGGTCATAGGCTGCTTACAGGTCCCGTGAAAATTCTTAATAAACTTCGCTCTCAGCTCCGCCCATGAACTTATCATGTTAGGCGGCAGACCTTTCAGCCATGTGCGAGTCGGATCCTCAAGCATCATGATGAAATATTTTGCACATACCGCCTCACTGATGTCCAGCATCTCCATGGCTAGTTCATAACTCTCAACCCATGCCTCAGGGGGTAGATCAGCTGTGTAATTCGGAACCTTTCGAGGCCCCTTGAAATCTTTCGGTAGTCGTTCACTTCTCAGAGCCGGAGTTAAACATGGCACCCCTACGGCTCTGGTACTAACTACTCCCGTTGAGACGGAAAGCGCCGGCTCTGGACGGGTTGCCGCTATCTCCGCCTCTCGCCTGTTCCTCGCCGGGTTCGCGAGGGCTTGTGCATCTAGAGCCGCCTGCTCGTCCTTCGGTGGTCCACGACGTGGATGACTGCTGGAACACACCGGCGACTCGTAGCGCCAGATGAAACTTCGACTGAGGAGGGGGGTAGAGTGAACCCGGCTCCGGCTGTGAGCATATCTCTCTTGCTGGGCCATGGCCGTCTGTAAATATCCAGTGGCATTTCACACGTCCTCCCCAAAGGGTGCTTGATCTGGGATGGGAATCGTCTCAAGCCGGGCGGCCGCTGCCACCATGTTCTCGGCGATTATGCTGGGGTTGACGAGTTGCCGGGCGTTCCATCGGGGGGCTTTCTGGCGCGCCCGTAACCCGCCCCGTACCAGGGGTATTAAACAGGTTCCTCGCTTCGTAACATTCTGGGAGATGGGATTGATGCCTCCTTAGGTGCACCGCGACTGCTGACCTTTGTTCTAGCTCCAGATGGAAAGCATCTGCCTTGATATGCTCCGCTTCTTCCTCCATTTGGATCTTCAGCTCAGCCATCCTTTGTCATTCCTCTGCCATCCGGCCCTTGATCCGTGCAACCTCTAGATTCCTGGCTGCTTGATTATCCGGTGTTACTTCCATGTCCATGAGAGCTGTAAGTTCGTCCATCAATTCGACTAGAACGTGAGCCGGCGGCGGCGGGCTATCACCCGCTACGGCGGCTCCCGCAGCTGTGTCACCGGCGGCTGGGGCCGATCCCGCCATGAACACCGCCGCATGAACCGGGGATCTTGGAGCATCCGAATCAAAGCCTTCTACCTCAGAATAGGTGTCGTAGTAGCCCCCAAGGCCACCATTACTGATCCAATACACTGACTCTGTCTCCCCACTGGAGGACTCATCTTCCGAGCAAACAAGAGTTCCCTATGAGCCGGACGCTTCCAGGTCCGTACCTTGAGTAAAGCGCACGAGAACATGCCTTTGACCTGGATGGGCACGAGCAGGCCGCACACCACTCACAGATTGGAGACGCCGAGCCGGCTCGACGATGTTAGCACAGATGTCCGGCCCGAGTGTAGATCCATCAACCTTTCCAATGAAAACCTGGATCCCACCAAACGGAACCCCGAATCCATACTCCACAGAATCATCATCAAGCCCCCATACGTCGTCGTCGATGTAGAGCCGGCCGCGGCGGCTCTTGCTCATCCTTCCAACCACGTATCCCTCGAGCCCTGGGAGAGAGCCCTTCGAGAACTCAACACCACCAAGCACTATCCCCATGGTGGGTGCCAACTGTCGTGGGTTTATCATGGCAGATGTGCGGGTGAACGGACTTGGATTCGAGGCCATCGCTAACGGGGTCGACTCAAAGGGGTTAATCGGGACGAAAGACACGGATTTACCCAGGTTCGGCCCCTCAAGTCGAGGTAACGGCCTACGTCCTGCTTGTGTTTGTGTTGCTTGGGAATCGATTGCAAGGAGCTAGAAGCTTGACCTAATTCTCGATCACCTATCCCCTAAGTCGCCTCGGGTCTGCCTTTATATAGGTGGTCAGGACCACCAGGTCATTACAATCGTTAACCGAGTCTTACTATATGTCCGAGTCTCTCTCTATCTTCTTGTCCAAGCTGTCTTTGAGACGGCTTACGCACCCGGGTCTTCTCCGTCTGGGCTGTCGTACGGCCCACACCTTGAGCCGCCTATCTTCCTGGGCCACCAGTCTTATGGCTCACCCTTGGGCTGGCTCACGAGCCAGCAACATGACCCAGAGCCTCCAGGGCGGGTCATATCGTGGGGTTATATCCCCAACAGCTTCCGTCCACGAAGGACTAGACTCACTATGAGTAGATCTTCACAAAGTAGGCGATCTCCTTGCCATTACAAACTTCTTGGTTCACTCCACAACATGAAGTAGGAGGCTCCCAAGCAACTCCTAACCAATCTAGGAGGCACCACCCTCCAAAAGGTAATTGGCTCGGTAATGACGATGAACTCCTTGCTCTTGTGCTTCAAGATGATAGACTCCTCAACACACAATCACTTTCTCATAGATTTGTCTTGGTTGAAGAGATGGGATTGGTGGAAAGCAACTTGGGAAGGCTAGAAATCAAGGTCCAGATGGTTGGAGTGGAAGATCTTTATCTCAACACAAGGGTAGGTGGTTCTCTCTTAGAAAATCTGAGAGGATATGTATGGAATAGTTCTGAGTGCTTCTCTTTCGAGTAGGTGGTGGTGGAGGGGTATATATAGGCATCCCCAAAAATCCAACCGTTACACACAAAATGACCAACTCGGTGACACCGATGTGTTAATCTCGGTGGTACCAAAGTGACCAAAAGGTGGGAACTTTTGAATCTCGGTGAGACCGATATAGGAATCTCGGTTGCACTGATAAGGTGACCAACGGTTAGATTTCCAATCTCGGTGATGCTGACCCACCATTCTCGGTGGTACCGAAAATGTGAATTTGCATAAAATAAAGTTGGCAACCTAAACTTGGTGGCACCGGTATGGAATCGGCTGCACCGAAGTGGCTAGGGTTTGGCTGAGTCTGTCTAGGCTCTGGAATCGGTGGCATCGGGATTGTAATGTTGGTTGCATGAATTTTGAATGTTATTTGTCACTTTGGTGGAATGTTGGAGGAATCGGTACCCCCTTTTAATAGTATTGGGTTTCCTATGGACACAAAGTGATTTGTCACAAATGTAAAATGTAGAGTCCTCTTGCTTGAAGCTTGGCCAGCCTATTTCCTTGCATCTTGGGGTAATTCCACAATCCTTTTGCCATCCCTATCATTGAACTTTCCTGAAATATACTTGGTGGAAACATTTGTTCAATGACTTATATGTTGTTATTAATTACCCAAACCACTATGGGAGCAAATGTGCTTTCACATATGTGTACCTAGCACCTTAAGCCACCGATTGACTTGTTCAAGGAAACAGTAGTCTGTAAGTGCTAGTCCTAGGCTATGCACAAGACTTCATGATCCTCCGAATATGGTTCCAAACCCGAAATTGGTAGTGTATTATTGTAAGAACTCCATATGGTCACGATTGTCTTGAACAATGTGTCCATGTGAGTCTTGCAATTTAGCTCATGTTTTGGAGCTGGCTTCCATATATCATTCCCTGAGAATCCTGCAACGTCGTCTCTTCAATTTGTGTTGGAAACCTTCTCTTTCAGACCTGCTGAGTCTGAGCTAGCATGTCACCAACCAAATATGAATCTAAGGCAGTTATGATGGTTGGAATTCCTCCAGGATCTATGATGTAGGCTTCCGCAAGGTTGATGTTTTGACCGACACACCTAGTCGGAATTTGACCATTTCTACACGAGGATTTCGTATGACTTATTCCAGAAGTTGTTCTTCATGGACACTTTGAGACTCTAAAGTCCGGCCTTTACTTGATGTTCTACACAATACCTAAATTTGGGTTATGCTAGCACATCAAGGACAACATTAGAAGCGGAGTGCTAAATGTCTCTCAGTCGATCATCTTGATTTCGTGTCCTCGGCGTAGCTAAGGTCAAATCTGAGAAAGTGTTGTCTTCCTTTGCATTTGCATCCTCCATCATTACTCATCTTAGTAGTATGATGTGTTCTAGGATCCTCGGCATGGATGTTGGTAAAACCTTTCATGATTATGGAAATGCTCAAGTTCTTGAGAGCATGTTCACATGCTGGGTTATACCCTCGGTATCAATTGGAATGTGCCTTCTGTTACCGACTTGTATCATAACTCTAGATCCCTTCCGATCTGAGTATGGCATTCTTTCCATTCCTTCAAATGGTCATCGTGAATCGCCTTAGGCTTGTATGAAGAGTTTCAAAGTTCTTTGTATCAAAAGTAATTCTTTTTTCCACCAAAGGAATAATCCTATGAGTCACCTTCCCTAAGGTGCTATTTATGGTATAAAGGGCAACTAACTCGTCGCTACTTTCAAAACCATGCTCCATATGCTTTAAGCATGGAATTGTGGCCTACAAATTGAATCTCCGTTATCTGTCTCATTTCTTCATTATCAATTTTTGTTATCTGTCTCAGCTCAAGAGACGTTCTTACATCTCACCCTATGGGTTGATCATGAGTTGATCGACCTTTGAGAAGATCGATTCTTGTAGACTTCTTCTCTTCCCATGGTCATCCTGTTGGATGAAGATATTGAAGGCATGGATTTCAAGATCAACATGATGCAATGAATCAACATCTTCAAGAAGGGTAGTTGGTTCATGAAGATTGTGATAATTTAGTGTCCTCTCTCACTACAGGAAACAGGTACTTTGCCATCCGCCATCCCGGACGGCAAAGGCATGAAACATGGACGGCAAAGGCTGTGTCGTCCGCCAGTGGATGGAAAACTATGTAGGTGAATAATCCACGGTAAAGGCCGCTTTGCCGTCCGCTGGCGGTCGACAAGGACTTTAGGTTCTTTGTCGTCTGCCAGCGGACGGCAAAGAGCCTGGACGGCACACGTGGGCACTTAGCTCCGTTAGGGGGCTTAACGGCGTGCTTTGCCGTCTGCCCATGGACGGCAAAGAACCTAAGGTCTTTGCCGTCTGCCAGCGGGCGGCAAAGAACCCACCTAGGCCAGCTCCAGTTTGCATAGGTAGCTGCCATGTGGCCACATTGCCATCTACCAGCGGATGGCAAGGTGGCTATATAGCCCCTGTTTTTTTGTTTTTTCTTAAAATCATTCAATTTGATAGAATATTCATATATATCCAACATATACATATCCAGAACATACATATCATTAACCAAGTTCCAACAAGCATACCAAATAACTTGAAACAAGCATATATATACCAATTATTAAGTTCCGACATACAAGTCCAACATATATAGAACTTTCCAACAACACACAATATGGTTTCCAACAACATATCCATACATATGTATCCAAAACAAGTTTTCCATAAACATAAAGGTAGCAGAAGTAGAAGAGTACAGTCCATCAATGCACTATTCCTCATCGATAGCAAATCTGCAAAGTAGGAAAGATATAGTTCGAAGAAGAAGAAGACTAGCTAGAAGAAGAAGAAGAAAATGAAGAAAAAAATAATAAGAATAATTTATCTTCTATTTCTTTTTCTCCTCTCCTCTCCTCTCCTCTTCTCCAAGGTGGTAATGTCATTTTGTAGCTAACTAATCATATCAAGTAATTTTTGAGGAAAAAATGCTAAGTATAGGTCATTTTATAGCTATCCTAGGTAGAATATATCATTTTGGAGGTAAGTAAGGTTATTATGTATTTTTGAGGAAAATAAGCTAAGTATAAGTTATTTTGGAGGTAAAGCAAGGTTATTATGCCATTTTTTACCTAAGTAAGCATATTATGTCAAAATGAACTAGCTAAGCTAATTATAGATCAATATTGAGCTATCCTAGGTAGTTATGCAATTTTGTACCTAAGTGAGCTAATTATGTCATAAATGAACTAGCTATAGATCATTATTGAGCTATACTAGCTACTAATGCCATTTTCTAGCTAACTAAGCATATCAAGTCATTTTGGAGGAAAAAATGCTAAGTATAGGTCATTTTATATCTATCCTAGGTGAATATACCATTTTCTAGCTAACTAAGCATATCAAGTCATTTTTGATGAAAATAAGCTAAGTATAGGTCATTTTATAGCTATCCTAGGTAGAATATATCATTTTGGAGGTAAGTAAGGTTATTATCTATTTTTGAGGAAAATAAGCTAAGTATAGGTCATTCTAGAGGTAAACCAAGTTTATTATGCCATTTTTTACCTAAGTGAGCATATTATGTCATAAATGAGCTAACTACCTCCAGTGGATGTCGGGGGTATCATGTCGAGGTCGGGGTTTCGAGGTCGGGGTCGGGGTCGGGGTGTCGTGTCGGGGTCGGGGTGTAGGGGGTGTCGTGTCGTGGTCGGCGTGTCGTGGTGTCGTGTTAGGGTTGGGGTGTGGGGGGTGTCGTGCGGGCGATCCTCGACCCGGTAACATCGGCGCCGACGCACCCCTCCTCCTCCTGTTCTTCTTATTCTTGTGTGAGGTGCGCGGGCGGCGGTGGGGGTGAGTGCCGTCCGGTTTGCCGTCTTCTTCTCTCTTCTTCTTATTCTTCATTTCCTCTCCTCCTCGTCCTAACTAAGTAACTAACTTACTAACTTAACAGAAAAACAAACTAAACTAAACTAATAAACTAAACTAATTAAACCTAAATCTAAAAAACAGAAAAATCTAAAAAACAGAAAAATCAGAAAAAAAAAACTAGACCTATGGGGCGGGGCGACGGTGGCGACACGGGACAGTGGGGCGGTGCTGGCGGGCGACGGGGCGGCGGTGGCGACGCGGGCCGGTGGGGCAGCGGTGGCAACGCGGCGGCGGCGGGGGCGCGTGGCGCCGGGGGCGACGGGGGCGCGCGGCGGCGAGGGTGCGAGGGCGCACGGCGACGGGGGTGCGGGCGCGCGGTGGCGGGGATGAGGGCGCGCGGCCGCAGGGGCGGCGGTGGCGTCGGGGGCGGTGGGCGCTGGCGGCGGGGGCGACGGGCGAAGGGAGGAGAGAGGGAAGGAGAGAAAGAGGGAGAGAGAGGCCGGCCGGGGGTCGTTAGCCATTAGCTAACACCCCCTCTTTGCCGTCTGCTAGCGGACGGCAAAGAAGGTTTGCCGTCCGCTAGAGGATGGCAAAGAGGGGGGCCGTTAGGTCAACTAGCGGGCTGGGTCATGGGTGGGCCCCCTCCCTCTTTGCCGTCCGCTAGTAGACGACAAAGAGGTGGGTGATGGCAAAGCCACTCTTTTCCGTCTGCCACCTCTTTGTCGTCCGCTTTCTCCTAGCTGATGGCAAAGCCATTCTGTGTCGTCCGCTAGCTGACGGCAAAGAGGAGGCAGACGGCAAATCTTCTGATTCCAATAGTGTCTATCCTCTAACCCTACGCCTGAATCTCGGGACGAGATTCTTCATTTAGTGGGGGTGAGTTGTCACAGCCCTATTGGCTTGTGCCAGTGATCGTCTACCTCTGTCAGAAGGCAGAGGCGAGACGAAGCACGGCATCGGGCGAGCCAGCTCCTGCTTCGGGCTGGCGAGCCCTCCCGCATCCTTATCTCGCGGTGGAGAGTGCGTGGAGCCCCCTCGAGCTCATCCTCTCCCCTGCACTCTATTTTCCCCTTTGTCTCTCTCTCTTGCTCCGCCCGAGCACCCCGGCCGCCGCCGCTCGCAACCACCATGGCCACCGGCCTCCTCCAACCCATCTAGCACACCCAACCGCTCCTCCTTGCCACTGTGGAGCACCAAGCCAAAGCGCGCAACTGTGGGAAGTGCTGCAATGTCGTCTTCAACCTCCAATCACCGGTAACCCCTCCATCCATTGTCTCTGTCCAGGCCGTCCCCGAGCCCCCTAACCTTCTCAACGAGTGCGCGGCGAGCCACCGCCCCCTTTACCATAGATACGCCATTGATTCCGTCCTCTAGTCGCTCTAGCTGTCAAACCCGAGACTCCCTCGCCACCTGCCATGTCACAACCGTGTCCTGAGGGAGAGAAAATCGCTCCCGAGCACGCCAACGAGATCCTGGAGCTTCCAAGAAGCTTCTAAGCCCCTCAGCTAGCCCCTAGTGTGCTGTTGCCTCCGCCCGCTCGAGGCCGAGCTCCGGCCGCCGCTAGCCTAGTCACCGTGCATGACTCCGGCCACCCCTCGGCCTCCCGTGTGACCAAGGTTGATGCGGACGAGAGAGGGATCTCTCTTGGATCCCTAATCCCGATGATCTGCCAACCGCAGCGCCGCCGTGGCGTGCCTCCACCGCCTCGGGTGGTCACCGGCGTTTAACCCCGTCCACACTGACGTGGCCGCTTAATTAGCAGTAATCACAGTATTAGTTTAGCCCTAAGTCACTAACACATGGGCCCTCGCGCCCTAATTAAGCCCTGGTTAGTTTAACTAAATTGGGTCAGCCTCAACGCCTATGACACACGGGTCCCACCGGCCAGGTTTGACCTGGACCTATTCTGTTGACCGAGGACATCACGGTGACGTCATGCTCACGCAATAATCCAACTCTGAAATTTAAATAAATCTTAAATGATTTAATTATTTTAGAAAATGTTTAAAACTTGTAAAAATCATATTAAATAATCTGTAAGTTAGATGAAAAAAATTTATATATGAAAAATTACAAAAAAAATCCAATGAACCTGTTTGTGCCATGTTCATGCATGCTTGAGAAAGTTAACAACATCAACTAGGAGAAATGGTGACTAGGACAATTGTTAAATAGTGTTGGAGTTGGAATTTAGTATATATTGGAATTCCACTTCACTTAATATGACTGTCTATTGCACTAGGTTAATTCAGTACCTTAACATGCCATATCATACATCATGTTTATTGCATCACATTGAATGTTATTCTTTTGTTGTTTGCCGGTGTTAGTTACCTCTCGGTAGACGTTATTCTAACGTTGAGATCGATGCCAACAATCAAAACTCATTGTTATCTTCAGAAGTGTTAGGCAAGAAAACCCCCTGAGCATTTATATACAATCCTACTCTCTCGCTCTTTCTCCCATTTCAATGCATTAGGACTATGCGATTCAACTCCTACTCATGTCGCGGTAGATGAACCCACTTCTTTGCATGACCTGTCATTGTCACAGTAAATAGCCAAACCAAGCAACCTAGCATACCTGGTGGATGATTGAGCGATGTTGTGCTATAACCCTGTTATGCTTGCTGTGCTTAGAGTTGCGTTAGGTCTGATTCATCTGGATGATGAACCGGAGTGAAATGGGTGTGTCCTGATGATGAGGGCTAAGTGTTGAACCCATTTTTGTAAAGGTAGCAATGAGAGGCCATGTAGGCGTACATGGTGGGTTGTCTCATTGAAGCTGCTCATAGGAACTGAGTTCCGTGTTTGTGTTCCAAGACTAGCTACTACCGCACATTGGGTTCCGGTAACTCGACCCCTCTCGGCATATTAAATTCCTTGTTCTCAGTCGAGGAGTTGCAAAAGTATGAAACACTAAGATGTGTGGCCGGGCCTGCGAAGTAAATGAAGGACCCAATCGGGACCTTCTTGGGGCCCTCTACACAATAGTCGAGGCCATGTTGGAAACCTCGACCTCACTTCCATTATGGGTTCCAACTCAGATAGGCGACTACGTTGGACGTGAGTCGTTGTAAGTTATCGTCCATGGCGACTCCCTCGCTGGGCTTCCGCTTGGAGGTTGCCAAGGTGCCTTTTTAGTGCACATGGTGATAAGTGGTGAGAGCATGTGTGATGAAGTAACCCCTGCAGGGTAAACTATCTATTCGAATAACTGCGCCCACAGATATGGACTACTTGGAGACTTGTATTATTCATAGATAACTTTACCTAGATACTCTAAAATGCCCCAGATAAGTGTGAGTGCTATGGATGGCTTCTCATAGGAAGACGAGAGAGGATCCATAGTGGTGTATTGACGTGGTGAATATGTGGACTCGTGTGTGATACGCCACCTCAAGGAAAGTATTCATAGTCATAGTAGAAGTTAGCCAAGAATCAAAGCTGGCTTGCTGCAATAAACCCCACAAACCCCTTTGTTGAAAATCATGCATATGTGGATAGTTCTGATGTAAGTCTTGTTGAGTACCTTTGTACTCACATTTTCTTATTTATGTTTTTGCATATGAGACCTCAGTCTCATTAGTGATTCTTATGACGTGAAGTTCGATGTTGACTGGATTAGCTTGGGAATCCTAGACAGAGGTTTGGTTCCTTCGGTAGGGTCGTCATAGCCTTTCAGGCTCCTCTAGCTAGTTTTAGTAGATGGCTGTACCTAGACATGTTTTTCTTCCGCTTGTTGCTTGCATGACTTGAGTTTTGGGTCATGTGACCCTTGTTTGTAATATCACACTATGTTGTCTCTTACGAGTCGTAATAAATATTTGAGTCATAGAGTTATGTTGTGAAGCCATGTTGTATCTACGCATATCGTGCATAGTGCGTGTATGATTGAAATACATTGGTATGTGTGGGATTAGACACCTAGTTGTGTGCCTTTAGTAGCCTTCTTTACAGGGAAATGCCTCTTTGTGCTTCCATGAGCCTTGGTATCTTGCTACTGCTCCGGACACATTGATTGACCGACGTGTATCCTTCTTTGCTGTTGTGTCTGTCCCTTCTGGGAAATGTCTCGCAGTGTAATGGAGTCCATGTAGCCTGCTACGACTCGTCTACGTGAAGTGATGACATTAATATCCCACAACATAATTGAGTCCTTGTAGCTTGCTATGACTCATCTACACATGCTGATGACCGACACCTGCATTGTTGGGTTACATATGCCTGTCCCCATATGGTTGTGCCACTTCGGTCTATGACTAGTCATGTCGACCCAGATTCTTTGACATGTGAATGCTAGCGACATGTTCATATCCGTCAACCAAAAGGAGCAAATAGTCCCAGCCAAGGTAAGGCGACAGCCGTGGTTACCATGCCTGAGGCCGCAAAGTGGTGTGACATGTTACACGATGTATTCATATGGCTTACGATTAGGGTCCAAACATACAAACTTCTTGGTTCACTCCACAACACAAAGTTTGAGGCTCCCAAGCGACACCTAACCAATCTAGGAGGCACCACCCTCCAAAAGGTAATAGGCTCGATAGTGTCAATGAACTCCTTGCTCTTGTGCTTCAAGATGATACACTCCTTAGCACACAATCACTCTCTCACATATTTGGCATGGTAGAAGAGATTGATTGGGTGGAAAGCAACTTGGGGAGGCTAGAGATCAAGATTCATATGGTTGGAATGGAATGGCATGATCTCAACACGTGAGTAGGTGTCTCTCTCTCAGAAAACCAGTAGCTATGAGTGGGAACTGTTCTGAGTGCTTCTCTCGCGAGTGGATGGTGGTGGAGGGGTATATATAGGCTTCTCGAAAAATACAACCGTTACACCTAATAAGTCAAACTCAGTGACACTGATGTGTTAATCTCGGTGGTACCGAGTTGCCTCAAAGGTAGCAACTTTTGAATCTCGGTGAGACCGATACATAAAACTCGGTTGCACCGATAAGGTGACAATGGTTAGATTTCCAAACTCGGTGATGTCGATTCACAAAACTTGGAGGGACCGATTGCGTAACAAGAAGTTGGCAACCCAAACTAGGAGGCATTGAAGCAGAATCGGTTGCACCAAAAAGCTATGGTTTTGGCTGAGTCTATCTGAGGTTTGGAATCGGTGGAACCAAGTGGAATGTGTTGGTTGCACCGATTATGAGTATTTGGCTCTGGACAGACTTTTGTGGAAGATCTTGTGGGTGTATGTGGTGACTATCACTTGTGCACATCTGAGCATATTGTTCTCCAACAAAACCTTACCCCCTTTTAATAGTATTGGCTTTCCCATGGACTCAAAATGATTTCTCACAAAAGATAAAATGTAGAGGCCTTTGCTTGAAGCTTTGACAAACTATTTACTTGCATCTTGGGGTATTCCACAATCCCTTTGCCAACCCATCATTGAACTTTTCCTGAAACATGCTTCGTGGAAATATTAGTTCAATGACATATATGTTGTTATTGATTACCAAAACCACCAAGGGAGCGTCTCCCCTTTTTGGCAATTGATGACAACATATAGATCAAAGCTTCAACATATGATATAATCAATGAATATAATTGTCGCTTTGACAAGTATGTGATAAGTAAGAGATCCCCCTAAATTTGTGCATTATTTTTAAATGTGCGTTTGAATGCAAATGCACAATCGATTAGGTACATGGGGCACTTCTTCCATGTCACATACAACTTGGTGGTGTGCGAGAGTAATGAGAATTAACAACATAGCACAACACATCAAGCAAAGTGAATGATAATCACATAATAATCAAAAGATAGGAAATAGTAGCAACATACATAACAGTGTATGATTAAACACACACAAAAGTATCTCACATCCAAATCAAAAGACCAAATGTTTTGAAAAAAAGCAATGAAAAGCAGACGCTCTCTCACTCAAAGCCTAGATCTATATACAACTTCTCCCCCTTTGGCAACAAATTACAAAAAAGCTCGAAGAGATATAGCTAATTGTTCTTCTGCGGTTGATGTCATTCGGTAGTAGATGTCGGAGTCGAGAGAACTGCGTCGGCGAAGACTTCCGCTGATGTCCTGGATGGAGTTGGTGTAGACACTAGAGGCACTCGAGGTGATGGAGGTGATGTCACTGTAGCTGGAGCGGAAGATGAAGGCCTCGTCTCTGGAGCTGGCATTGTGGGTGTCCTAGACTTAGATGTGAATTGGGTAGTCGTCCTGACAGGTGCACTATCCTCATCATCATCAGACTCGGACTCTGAATAGGTGCGACGGATAGGGGCCCATCTACCTCCTTCTTACGTTCGTTGAATGTCTTAGTCAGCCCATCTACCATGTCGTTAAGAGTTTTCACTCTATCCTCAATAATGTACACAAGGCTCTCCTGAGTGTCCATGATGGTTTTGATGTCCTTCTTCGTACCATTGAAAGTGGAGATCAAGAGATCCATCTGTTCGTTCCTGGATCGGGGGACCTGAGCACCAGTGTCTCTAGCTGCCTCTGCATGTGCCTTTGCCTGTGCTTGAGCTCCAACTGATGTGGGATGGTTTGGGTCCATCACCACAATGTTGTCCTCAAAATCTGGCTGAAGTGGCAAGTTATTTCTATCGAGGGAAAATATGTGCTTCTCAAGTTTGGAGTTGATAAGCATTTGAATATAGGGTGCATAGCAGCAATAGCTCTTCTCGTCAGCAGCAACCCTCTTCACTACCTCTACTATCAAATCCATCACTCAAATCCTGGTGTGATTGTCAAGATGTCACGTCCCTATTTTTAGCTTTGCTTGTAATTGCATATTCATCCATCCATCTATTTATTTTAAAATGCATTTGAAGTGAGGAGTGATCAAGCCTCAAAAGTAAAAAAAATTCAAGTGCAATACAAAAATTGCCTCAAAGAAGTCCAAGAAAGTACCCTGGTATTCCAAGAAAATATTGACATGAGGTAAAATGCAAATCAATATTTTTGGAATCACAAAATCATTTTACTTTGGTCATTTGAGTTAATAAAATAGTTATTTGACTTGGATATATACTTATTATATACTAGGTACATATCCAATAATTCTGAAAATTGTTGTGTGGCTTTGGAAAAGTCCATTGAATCCACATAATAATTATCATGAGTAATAAAAATGGTTTGGTATTTTATTAAACCAAATCATATTGAACAAAATAGAAAACATGAAATAAATAGAAAAGTAAAAAAAATAAAAACAAAAGGGCCACCTACCTGGCCAGCTTGAGGCCTTGCCCATCAAGAGCCTTCTCCTACCTTCTACCAGTAGGAGGAGCTGCATGCTCGCACGCGCACGCCCGAGGTGGCCAGCTCCTCTCTGCCTGCTTCCTCGCCCCTCCTCGAGCCTATCTTCCTGCCTGGAGATGCCAAAAGCCCCTCTCTCTTCCACAACCCTCCCTGGCTCTCCCCCTCACCTCGCTCGCCCTCTGGACGCCATGGACCAAACCTTGTGAGCTCGCCGTTGTGACCACCGCAGCGCCCCCAAGCCGAAGAAATCAAGCCCAGAGGCACCGCAATGATGCCTCTACCCTCTCCATCACCGCCGAACGCCTCGAATCCTCGCCGTCGATTTTCTCTGTCCTGGCCATCCCCGAGCCCACTAACCAGCTCTTCTGCCTCCCTGTGAGCTCCTCCCCGTTTCCATCTTTTCCCTGGCCTCACCTCGCCCCTAGGCCGTAGTGCCACCATGGACGAGCTCCGGCCGCCGCCATGGGATCTCCTCTGACGAGCTCTGGCAACCCCATGACACCCCGCCTGTTCCAGTAGTTGCGGGCGAGCGAGGGATTCTTCCTGGAGACCTCAGCATGCCAAGCCACAGTCGTAGCACTGCTCCGGCGTGCCTCCACCGCACTGGATGGTCACCAGCGGCCTCCCTCTGGCCTGGCTGACGTGGCCCCAAATTAGGGATTAAGTAGCCACTAATTAGACAGCCTACAGACACTAACAGTGGCCTCCCGCCTAATAATATTTTTAGTCAGTTTTTAATTAAACCATTAAGACAAAGTGTCACTAACATGCAGGTCCACCCCCACGTCAGGTTTGACCTAGGTTGACCAGGTTGACCTGCTGACGTCAGTATTGACCATGCTGACGCAATAAATGATTTATATTCCCGAAAATGTTTAACACTTCTAAAAATCAAAGAAAATAATCTGTAACTCAGATGAAAATAATCAGAAAAATCCAATGAATCTGTTTATGCCATGTTCATGCATGTTTGGGAAAGTTAACATCACCAACTAGGACAAATGATGATTAGGACAATTTCATAAATAGTGTTTGAGTTGGAATATAGTATATAATTGAATTACACTTCACTTAATATGACTATCTATTGCACTAGGTCAATTCAGTACCTTAACATGCCATAGCATACATCATGTTTGTTGCATCACATTGAATGTGTTCATTTCTCTGTTTGTCGATGTTGTTCAGTCTCGGTAGACGTTGTTCCGATGATGAAATCGATGTCACCGATGAAGAGATTTACCATCTTCAGAAGTGTCGGGCAAGCAACCCTCCCTGGAGCATACTGATATGAACCCACTCTCTCATTCCTACTCTCTTTTATTTCATTAGGACAATCACGATTCAACTATTACATGTTCTCGATAGTTGAACCCATTGCTTTGCATGACCTGTCTTTGCCATAGTAAATAGTTGAAACTACTTTGCATGAGTAGCAACTGCTTGAGCCTTGTTGTGCTTACTCATCCATGCTTGCTTATTGTGCCTGCTATGCTTAGAGTCATGTCGGATCTCATCCATCTGAGCGATAAATCGGGATGGATGTGTTCGTAAACTGCTGTGAGAGCTAAGGTGTGAACATGATTTTGTAAAGGTAGCGATGAGAGGCTTCTACCTCTTGAGCTTGCGTTGGTTTTCCCTTGAAGAGGAAAGGGTGATGGAGTGAAGTAGATAAGTATTTCCCTTAGTTTTTGAGAACCAAGGTATCAATCCAGTAGGAGGAACAAGCAAGTCACCGATGGTTACAGCCAAACTCTTGCACCCAATGCTATAAAGGGGTTGTGAATCCCTTCACGGTTATTTGCAAGGATTAGATCCGATAGAGATAGATGTAAACAAGAACGGAATGTAAAAGGTAAATAAATTGTAGGAAACTATTTTTGGTATTTTTGGTTTATAGAAAGTAGACCCCGGGGGCATATATTTCACTAGAAGCTTCTCTCTTGAAGGAAAATATCATGGTGGGCAAGCAAATTACCGTCAAGCAATTGATAGAAAAGCAAATAATCATGTAGTTATACAAGGCAATGATCATGCATATAGGCATCACGTCTGTATCAAGTATAACTAAACGATTCTGCCTCTACTACTATTACTCCACACATCGACCGACTCATGCCTGCATCTAGAGTGTTAAGTTCATGAAGAATAGAGTAACTCATTACAAAAAATGACATGATGTAGAGGGATAAATTCAAGCAATATGATGAAAACCCCATCTTGTTACCCTTGATGGCAAGAATACAATATGTGCCTCTCTACCCCTACTATGTCACTGGGTGAGGACACTACAAGATTGAACCCAAAACCAAGCACTTCTTCCATTGCAAGAATTACCAATCTAGTTGGCCAAACCAAACCAATAACACAAAGAGACTTGCAACGATATGAAATCATGCATATAAGAATTCACAGGAGATTCAAATATGATTCATGGATAATCTGAACATAAACTAACAATTCATCGAATCTTGACAAACACACCACAAAAGAGGATTAGATCAGATATATCTCCATGAAGATCGTGGAGAACATGGTATCGAAGATGAAAGAGAGAGAAGAAGCCATCGAGCATGCATAGAGCCATGTATCGATTCTGCATCATTGGAGGGGGAATTAGAGCCATGCATCATAGGTCTGTGGTGGACCCATAGGTCTGTGGTGGACTACTCATGCATCATTGGAGGGGGAATGGAGTTGATGTATATGCCCTCCATTATCGAAACCCCCTCCGGCAGATTACCAGAAAAGGCTCGAAGATTGGATCTCTCGGGAACGGATGCTTCTGGCGGCGGAAAATTAGTTGCGTGGCTCCCTTTGATGTTGGGGGAATATTTGGGAATTTATAGGACGAAGAATAGGGTTAGGAGACCTACCGAGAGACAGCAAGCCTGCTAGGCGCGGCCAGGGGCGCCTACCAGGCTTGTGACTCCCTGGAATGTGGCTTGGCGTGCACTCCAAGCAGGGTTGATTTGTTTCCTTCTAGAAAAATTCCTTCCGAAGGTTTTATTCCGTTTGGACTGCGTTTAATATTCCATATCTGTAAAACTCAAAAGCAAGGAAAAAACAGAAACTGGCACTAGCCTCTAGATTAGAATATTAATGCATATAAAACATCCAAAACAGATAATATAATAGCATGACATCCTCGAAAATTATAGATATGTTGGAGACATATCAGCATCCCCAAGCTTAATTCCTGCTCATCCACGAGTAGTTAATGATAAAAATAGAATTTTCAATGTGGAGTGCTACCTAACATATTTGTCCACGTAATATTCTCTAATGTGCCATGAATATTCAGATTCGTAAGACTCGAAACAAAAGCTTAACATTGATATAAAAACAATAACATTTCAAGCACTAGCAAAGCAATTGTAGCTCTTCAAAATATAATGGCAAAAGAAAGTTATCCCTACAGTATCATATGGTCTGGCTATGCTCCATCTTCCCCACACAAAGTATTTATATCATGCATAACCCAGATGAAAATTCAAGAAATTGTTTTCACACCTTTATTTGCTCAAACTTTTTCAACTCTCATGCAAGACATGAGCGTGAGACATGGATGTAGCACTATAGGTGAAATTGAATATGGTGGAGGTTGTCAAGGAAAGGGAGAAGATAGTCACACATCAACTAGGCGTATCAACGGGCCATGGAGATGTCCATCAATATATATCAATGTGAGTGAGTAGGGATTGCCATGCAACGGATGCACTAGACCTATAAGTGTATGAAAGCTCAAGAGGAAACTAAGTGGGGGTGCATCCAACTAATATAAAGAAAAATTCCCACTAGTATATGAAATTGAAAAAATAGGAGACTCTCTATCATGAAGATCATGGTGCTACTTTGAAGCACAAGTGTGGAGAAAGATAGTAGTAGTGTCGCTTCTCTCTTTTCTCTCATTTTCTTATTGGTTGGCATCTAAGGCCTCTTTTATTTTTTTCTTTCGTGCTTCGCTGGCCTCTTTTATTTAGTTTCATAAAGTCAGGAATCTCATCCCCACTTGTGAGGGAATCATAGCTTCCATCATCCTTTCCTCACATGGGACATTCTCTAGTAATGATAATCATCACACTTTTATTTACTTACAACTCAAAATAAAATTACAACTCGATACCTATGACAAGATATGACTCTATATGCAAATGTGGAAGTGATGGTGCAAGTCATTAAAGGAAACGGTGGAAGTTGCATGACAATATATCTCGGAATGGCTATGGAAATGCCATAATAGGTAGGTATGGTGGCTGTTTTGAGGAAAGATATATGGTGGTTGTTTTGATGAAGGTATATGATGGTTGTTTTGAGGAAGGTATATGGTGGCTGTTTTGAGGAAGGTGTTTGTTGTACCGACGAAAGTTGTGTGGTACTAGAGAGGCTAGCAAAGGTGGAAGGGTGAGAGTGCGTATAATCCATGGACTCAACATTAGTCATAAGGAACTCACATACTTATTGCAAAAGTCTATTAGTCATTGAAGCAAAGTATTAAACGCATGCTCCTAAAGGTGAGGTTGGTAGGAATTAACCATCGCGTGCTCCCGACCCTCACAAAAAGGTCGACAATCTATAAACAAGTCATGCTCTGACTTGCTTACATAATGGTTCACCATATGTGCATGCTATGGGAATAACAAACCTTCAGACAAGTATTTTCACCAAATTACAATTACTTCCTAACATGAATCTTAACATTACCATCTTCATACCTAAAAACTTTATGCAAGGAATCAAACTTCTCATAAATACTCAATGCACTTAATATGGAAGTTTTTATTATATCCCTCTTTGATGCCTATCATATTAGGACTAAATTTATAACCTAGACTAATTACCATGATGTTTACAGACTCCCAAAATAATATAAGTGAGGTACGAGAGTTCAATTATTTCAATCAAATGCAAACACTACCATGCTCTAAAAAATTTAAGTGAAGCGCATAGATTAAAATTGCCTAACTCAAAAGATATAAGTGAAGCACATAGAGTAAAATTGCCTAACTCAGAAGATATAAGTGAAGCACATAGAGTACTATAATAAATTCATGATTGACCGTGTCTCTCTCAAAGATGTGTGCAGCAATGATGATTGTGGAAAACTAACAAGCAAAGTCTCATACCATACAACACGCTCCAAACAAAACACATATCATGTGGTGAATAAAAATACACCCTCAAGTAAATTTATCGATGGGTTGAAGACGAAAGAGGGGATGCTTTCTGGGGTATACCCAAGCTTAGGATATTTGCTATACTTTAATATGACTTGGGGTGCCTTGGTCATCTCCAACCTTAGGCTCTTGCCGCTCTTTATTCCATAGTCCATCAAATCTTTACCCAAAACTTGAAAACGTCACAACACGAAACATAACAAAAAACTCATGAGATCCGTCAGTATAATAAAATAAATCACCACTTTAGGTACTGTTGTTAACCCATTATTTATTTATATTGGTGTTATCCCTACTTTATTCTAACTTCTCCATGGTTCATACCCCGTGAGACAACCGATAGATTCAGCAGAATAGGCAAACAACTCAAAGAAAACAGAATCTGTCAAAAACAGTACAGTCTGTAGCGATCTGAAAAATTTGTATACTTGTGTAACTGAAAAAATTCTGAACAATTAGGAAAAGCTGTGAAATTTATATATCAATCTTGTTTAATTTTTTAGACTCGTTCGACACCCTGAAAAATTTAGAAAATTCCTAGACTGAGCACAAAGTTTCTGTTTTTCAGCTAGATCAAACCAACAACTACCATAGATCACCCCAAAGGTTTTACTTGGCTCAAATGTTAATTAAAACATCAAAAAACAATTACTACATAAGTAATAATGTGGGAAACACTCAAAAATAGAAGAAAAAAGAACACAAAAATAAAATTGGGTTGCCTCCCAACAAGCGCTATTGTTTAACGCCCCTAGCTAGGCAAAACACAATAGATTTAGGTATTTTCATCTTTGGTATGCAATTACTCAATTGCACACTTATAAGACCTAGGAGGAATGTTTCTCTTCTCAATAATAATACTCCTAGGCAAGACATCAATTGTAACAATTGGTTCCTTAATAATATTGAGAAAGTTAGGGTGAACACTTATCATCTTAAGATCTTCATATCCTTTACTAGAAGATTCACCCTTATTTTTAGGAATATAAACAAACTTAGCAGCTTAGGAGGGGAAGGAATTTGTCACACCCTGTGATTTGCCTCATGACTAAGTTATCATGACTCAAAAATCAGGGCCAATTAAAACTTTTGTGTGCTTGTTATGCTTGACTTGATTGTTGATTGTCCGATTGCTTGCTAGTGCTCTATATTCATGAAACTCTCTCCTACTCTTGAAACTCTTTTCCTTGAACTAGAACTCTTGTCCAATGATCTTGCCATGTGTTTAGGACTTAAAACTATTTTTATAAAAAAATATTTTGACCAAAAAGAATTTATTCAAATTAGGTTTTCAAATACCCCTAAGTTGAGGTTTGTACTACAAGTCCTCAAATTGGGTGATACTTCTTCCCAAAATGGTTTGTTTGGAACCTACTATATATATTACTTTCCAAAACCACAGAGTATTATTTTACAAGATTATTTTCATATATTATTTAAAAGCTTTTTCTTAAGGCTAGAAATGGTCTTTTATAGGGAAAAATTATTTAAATGCTTTAAAAATATTTGGGAAAATTTTGGGAAAGCTCAGTGGACATGTATTTTCCATATATAAGAGTTTCAAGGCATGGTCATATTCAAAGTATTGGACAAAACCCTTCAAAACCATTTCTGTCTGTTTCAAGGTTTGGAAATAGTTCTATAAGAAATTTCCTCAATTAAATCCAGGAAAATTCTATCATGTCACATGTGATATATGTGGTCTTCTTGCAAAGTTTAATATCAATCACAATTGTTTTGGTTCACCAAAATATCCCAAAACCCTCTCTGTCCAGATCCAAATTTGAGCATATCTACATTGCCAATTGTCCCCTATTGTTCCCAAAATTTGTGGACATGTTCTAGTCCTCCAATAATGCAGCCACACCAAGTGGTGCATTAAGGAGAACAGATTAACTTGTCCAAGTCCCCTCAAACCCATTTATGCTGATTTCAAGAATTGGAGATTCTTGCATTATAAATTTTCCACATTTAGTCCCAAACTTTTTGAGCATGTTATAGTCCCTAAAATATGTCACCACATAAAGTGGTGCATCAAGGGGAATGGGTTTGCATAGCTAGATCTAAGAAAATCCATTTCTGCCCATTTCTAGGCTGGACAACATTTGTATTGCCATCTTTTCTCAAATGAGCTCAAAACTTGTGATCACTCCTATTTTTATCCATAGTTTTATACCGTTAAAACCCACAGCAAGTGGAGGCCTTCTACTTCTCCAAAACTCTAACAAACACCTTCTGGTGTATTTTAGGATTCACTATTTTGACCACTTTTACTCTTCCCCTTGGGCTCAAAATTTTACCAGAGCCCTTAGTAGTTCCCCTTTACCCCCAGTAGACATGGCATGGCCATATCTCAATGATTGGCCTGGTAAAACTCTCTTTTTACCCCTATGGACAACAATTTCTCCTCTCTTTCTCAGCTTCCCTTCTCAACCAAGTAACCTAGGCAGCATCCAAGGCATTTTATACTTTGTTTAACCCTCCTAGATTCCCTTAGACACCAGGGGACACGCTAAGACATGCCCTGGAGGCAAATGGCATGCAACCGACATGCCAAAAGGGTGCTCCAGAGCATGATACAGTGCACACCCGCCCTGTAGCTGCCGCCCAATGGATGCCCTCGACAACCTTGGGCCTCGTGGTGCTGTCCCCTAAGACCACGTCAGCGTGCATGACACGGCTAGCGGTCGGGCCCCTCCTCCTTTGCCCTCTTGTGTTCGCTGCAGAGCTCGCTAGTGAGCGCCCAGAGCGCCCTAAGCTTCCCCTTGTGCCCCTCCTTCTTAAGCTCCTCCTCGAGCGCCCCAGACCCATAGACCTACTCTACCCGCACCTAGCTACCTCGTGGACATCCCCATTTCCGCTGTCGTGCCCTCCATTGCCTCCCATGGCCGAACCTTGCCCGCTCGGCTTTGTCTACAGTCGGGCTAGTCGGCTGTACATTGCCTCAACGCGCAGCTCTAGAGGGGTTACCTTGACTAGGGGAGATCCCCTGGCACCCCCGAGCTTCGTACCCAAGCCTTCATCATGCTCCCCAGCAACGTCAGATGCGGACATATGCCCCGCCAGTTTGGTGGCTTGCTTTCGTCCGTCCTCACAGCCCGAGCGGCCACCCCCGAGCGCGGTAGAGGACGGGGCTCCTGCCCAGGCCGCTGGCTCGAAACCTGGTGCAGTGGGCCGGCCGGAGCAATTGCACCCGACGCCCTCTTGTGCCTCCTGTCGGGAGGAAGAAGAAGGGGGCAGGAGAGAGGAAGTGAGTTCGATGGGGCCCACTGTTGGAAATATGCCCTATAGGCAATAAATAAAGTGTTTATTATTATATTTCCTTCTTCATGATAATCGTTTATTATCCATGCTATAATTGTACTGATTGGAAACACATTACATGTGTGGGTAAATAGACGAACACTTTGTCCCTAGTATGCCTCTAGTGAACTAGCTCGTTGATCAAAGATGGTCAAGGATTCCTAGCCATTGGCATGTGATGTCATTTGATAACGGGATCACATCATTTGGAGAATGATGTGGTGGACAAGACACAAACTACAAACGTAGCATATGATCGTGTCATTTTATTGCTACTGTTTTTTAAATGTCAAATATATGTTCCTATGACCATGAGATCATGTAACTCACGGACACCGGAGGAGTGCCTTGTGTGTATCAAATGTTGCAACGTAACTGGGTGACTATAAAGGCGCTCTACAGGTATCTCCGAGGGTGTCTGTTGAGTTGGCATGGATCAAGACTGGGATTTGTTACTCCGTGTGATGGAGAGGTATCTCATGGCCAACTCGGTAATACAACATCACAATAAGCCTTGCAAGCAATGTGACTAAGTGTTAGTCACGGGATCTTGTATTACGGAACGAGTAAAGAGACTTGCCGGTAACGAGGTTGAACTAGGTATGGAGATACCGACGATCAAATCTCGGGCAAGTCACATACCGAAGAACAAAGGGAACTTGATACGGGATTAACTGAATCCTTGACATAGAGGTTCAACCGATAAAGATCTTCATGGAATATGTAGGAACCAATATGGGCATCCAGGTGCCACTATTGGTTATTGACCGTAGAGGTGTCTTGGTCATGTCTACATAGTTCTCCAACCCGCAGGGTCTGCACACTTAAGGTTTGCTGACGTTTCGGTAGTATAGAGTTATGTATGGTGGTGACTGAAGGTTGTTCGGAGTCCCATATGAGATCTCAGACGTCACGAGGAGCTCCGAAATGGTCTGGAGGTAAAGATTCATATATAGTAAGTCCTGTTGTGGTCGCCCGGAAAGTTTTGGGTTAATCGGTAGTGTATCGGGAGTGTCGGTAGTGTACCGGGAGACCACCGGGAGGGGTATTTCGACCCAAGAGGCTTCATGGGCTGTGGGAGAGTAAATACCAGCCCTTAGTGGGCTGGTGGAAGTCCCACACTAGCCCATGAGGCTAGGGAAGAAAATCCCAAAGGGAAAAGGTGGAAAAAGGCAAAAAAGGAGGAATCCCAGTCCTACTAGGATTGGAGGAGGAGTCCTCCTATCCTCCCCACTTCGGCCGAACCAAGGAGGCTTGGCCCTTGGGACAAGCCCTATCCTCCCTCCCTCTTACATATACTGGAGATTTTAGGGTTTTTCCACTAGATTTTCAGCCACGTGCTACCTGTTCGTCCAGTGCAAAGTTTCTCCTCTAGATTGCATTTCTGCAGTGCTTAGGCAAAGCCCTGCCGGAATAGCTCCACCACCATCGCCGGAGCGCCATCATGCTTTCGGAGAACTCCTTTTCCTCTCCGCCCCTCTTGTTGGATCAAGACGGTAGAGATCGTAATCAAGTTGTATGTGTGCTGAACGCGGAGGTGCCGTCCGTTCGGTGCTTGATCGGGACGGATCGTGATTGGATCGCGGGACGCTCGACGATTTGGATCGCGAAGACGTTCGACTACACCAACCTTGTTTCTTAACGCTTCCCTCTTAGCGATCTAAAAGGGTACCTAGATCCACTCTCCCTCTCGTAGATGCTCGTCACCATGGATAGGTCTTGCGTGAACGTAGGAAATTATTTGTTTCCCATGCAACGTTCCCCAACACCCACGTGTAAGAGACCTAGAGGGGCGGGCCCAGCCGGTAAGTGGACGCAGCTTTCCAGGAATTGTTTCCCTCAAGCAAAAGTTTATTCCTCGAAGTACGCTTTCGACGTGGCCTCTTCCCCGTCTGGCTAGGCCAATGGGCCGGCCCACTTGCTATTCAACGCCCTGCGCGCAAGACACCCTTGGGTATAATCCTTTTTCTCTATTTTATTTATTTTAGCAGATCTTGTTTAATTCCTAATTTAATCATATGAGCTCTAAATTCGCTGATTCAAATTCCTACAGACTCCTAAAATCATTGCCTAACCAAATATGTGCTTTGCACAGTTTTTCATACAATATTTTCTACATCACCAAATATTTTGGCATTGCTTTCATTATAAGCACCACCTTGTAAAATTCCTAGAGCACACAGATCAACTCCAAATGGAGTGATTCAAATTCCCAGAGGCTCTAAACATCATGCCCTATTTGTCTGGCCAAGTTTAAGATTTTATAATGCACCTATCAAGCTTGACCAAATAAATATCTCCCTTCTTCCATTATTCCATCTTAGGAAAATAATTGGTAATTCCACACAACTCCAAATCCAGTGAAGCCACTTTCCACATGATTCAAAAATCATGCCCTATATGTTTGGTCCATTCACTGATTTTTATAAGAATATTTTCTATTGAGATCTTAAAGGATTATCATTCCCATCTTTTCCTCCATTTAGAAACTTCTCCTTGATCCATATCCAATGAAACCTTCCTGGTTTATTTTTCTTGTGACCCAAGGTGTCCAATAAAAATAAAACTCCTATTTATAGAGCACTTTTATTTTCTGCTTGTTGTGTTTCTTATTATGGTTTTTTACTGATGGTAGTTGACGAGATATACAAAGTGCTCGGAGGTGGACGAGAAGTGTGTGAAGACCTCAAAGACATTGCTAAGCCAAGCAAGCAGCCCTTTAACCATGTTAAGAAACCATTTCATTGCATGACATATAGGACCTTAACTTTGTCATATTTGATCATGTGGAGTAGTGACCACCTCCGGTGGGTTGCTTCCGATACTTTTTCCGTTGACACTTGCATCGTGCATGACCCTACCACCTTATGAGGGTTATGCGGGTGGGTGTAGATAGGATGCTAGTAGATGCTACGCAAGTGGGATCGGGGCTATGCATGGTGATGGAAAGAAAAGAAATGATTTCAAAGACTTTTCGAAAACCAGGGTTGGGTGCCACTAATGCCCGAGGGAGATATTGATGAGATGGGCGACCACTTGAGAAAGAAGTGGTGTGCCGGAGCAAGTGAGTACGTGTTTTCAAAAACGGATTAGAATTAAGGTCTACTGACCGTCCCAACCTTACATGCACAACCACGATACCCCTTATGGGACGGGGCTTTGTTAGTTACCTTGGTACTGGTAAGGATCCCGCATTACTAGTGGCAGGAGTGTCGTGGTCACTCTTGATACGAGGTCATACTAGTATATACAATCATGCGCTGTCTTTAGAGGCGCCGGGCACACTGTTGGTCCCCTCATGGATGGTACGATTTAGAGCGAGGCTCGTGTGGTGTACATCATGAGGGCTTGGTACCAATTGAGTGGCCTCTTTGTTTAGTATATCTATGGTAAAGGCATTGTTCGGGTGCTTACCTCGGGTATGTAATATACCATGAGTCGTGGATGACACAGAAGTTCCTCGAGTCTTGTGGGTAAAGTGTGCAACCTCTTCAGAGTGTAAAACTATCTGAGTAGCTGTGTCTGCGGTCATGGACAGTTGGAGGTCCTTCTTAAACTATGTCTAGATGTTTTCGCAAACTTGGTGTGTGTTTGTGTGGTGACAAGGATGATACTTGAGTCGAGTCGGTTGAGTTGGCATGATGACTGAACATGAGATGTTCAGACGGTACATGAGACAAGTCTGAGGACTTGGTGTGATGGTTGAACATGAGACGTCCAACCCCTACTTATGATGAAGACTATGACGTGTTCTTATGAACACTTGTCTATGGTTGATGCATGCTTACTTAAGTTACTTGATCATGTCATTGCACTCAAAACTAGCTTTCTGCAAAAACTTACCTATTCGTGCTATATCATGCATTGTTATTGCCTTGTTCCACACATGGGTTGCTTGCGAGTACATTCAAAGTACTCATTGGCTTGCCACTGGTTATTTTATTGGCCAGGCATGAAAGATCAGGTTATGATGAAGATTACCTTGGTGATGGACATGCAAGCTAGGACGCTTCCTAGTCAGAATGCCTGTAGGGTTAAGGCAGATGGCATGGGTTCACGCTATCGTCAAAGATTTCCGCTGCAATCATATGAAGACTTGGCCATGAAGGACATATTTGAGTAAACCGGTATGTAATGGATGTAAGACTCTCGTTATTTAGTTTCTGTGTGTTTAGTGAGCATTGATCTCTAGGATCGTTGTGCACGTACATTCGGTGATCACGACTTATGAGTCGGGGTCCCCACAGAGCTGGTATCAGAGCCATCCTGACTATAGGAAGCCCTTAGTTAGCATGGATGTTAGTTAGGGAAAAACAATTTTTGAGAGCTTCAAAATTACTTACGAAGCCTCTTATTTCTCACCTCTCCACCATCTTTATCTTAGCTCTCCTTGTCTGCTTCCCAAACTTTGCAAATGGTCTCTACTACCCTTGTGCCCCTGACCACGGGATTCCTTGTAATCCTCGTAGGTAACCTAGAAGGAAGCCAGCTTGCCAAATGATGCCGACATATCTTGGACCCAAGTTGGCAACAATAGACAAGGAGCTACCAGCAGAAGACACCTTCTCGAAGGATGAGGACCTCAAGACTTAGATGATGGTGACACCTTCGACACAACCCCAGTATGATGCCACCCTGGCCTTGGATGACCAGGCCACAAGACATGCAATGTCACGATAATGCATCGCTAATAGAGCAACCATGTCCTTTTCGTTGTTATATCGGTAACCACTGGTGGATGAGAACCTCGCCATTTGGTCCGCCTCACCATAGTGAGCAGGAAAACAGTTCTCATCATTCCCCCGCTCTTGGTGCCGATGATATCGTCAATGAGACCGACAGGATACAACTCTACCATGCCTTTTTAATGTCATTGCATAAAAAGGTTGCCTACCTGGAATGCTCGATGGCTCAGAAGACAAGAGGGCATTGTCACATACACAAGGACAATAGAAGACCCTTTCGACAATAGTTGTGAAGAATCACCTTCATTGTCAACTCAACAGACCCAAATCCGTTAAGGACTCTTCAGGTGCAACCAGGATCGTTTTGATGAACAATCACCAGAGACATAGCAACACCTGAAGAAGACCCAGAAGACTAAGTGGACTCCTCTCCAAGGCACGAAGCGAGCACAACTAATAAGTCTGAGAACCCCTAGGGTAGGATAGGTCGTGTGTCCCCCCATGCGAAGTCGAGTCCGTATGATGGTTCGAATGGAACCATGATGTGTGTTGCTTGTTTTTCCTGTTTGTGCTATGGTGTGAGTCACAATTCTGCTCGAGGCAAGAAGTGCGCTACTATATCACCTACCTTACCTTGATGCATGTGTTTCGCCTTTTCGGCACTTGCTTGATTGCACTTCCACTATACCACCCCCTTAGTCACCCTCCTCTATGCTACTTTCCATCTTCACCTTCTCGTCAACCGAAGACCAGCAAGACAAGATGCACCAAGGATCCACCTCGACAAGCAACTAACATCGAAGACATAAACAACAACCTACTCAACCAGACACAACCCCGTAGAGTTATGATTTTCCCTTAAGATTGGAAACACCTCCCTTACACAACCTATACCTCACAAGATCCCCATCACAAGTATTTGATCACGTGTTTAATACATGAATTTGCCACGGCACTTATTGAGCTTCAATAACCCCTGCTATGCACTCGAATCATTATGGAGCTAGTGATCATAGTGAACAAACATCCTTCATTATTACTCTAGCACTAGAACCTTGATGCCATATGAAGGATCATTCTAAGGGTATACGAATTGTGGACAATGATTTGATTTAGGCATAATAGATGTTTTGAGCAAGCAGTTCAGACCCTTTGGTGGATTATGAGGGTTAATGTTGTTAGACAAATTGGTGGGTCAAGATTGATAGAGTAGCATAACTTGCTTTCCCGTGAGAAATTGGATTTAGTAGGATAAATATGATCACAAGCTAAAATTCTTGCTGGGTTAGTAACTTGACGTTGGCAAGTAATGTAGGTAGTGGAGTAATGGTGATATGATGGTGACTGGAGTACTAGTAGGAAATTCTTACTAGATGTAAGCCTTGGATTTAAATAGAAGACTATAGTAGGTGCTTAAGATCAGTCAAACCACATGGTTTGGAGTAATCTGGATTTAGTTCGACGATCTTGATCTTGATACTATGTTTCTCAATCGAAGTCAAACAAAGAATATTGGGTTGTTATTAGGATCGATTCAAGGATCCATATGCACCTAACATCGGAGTTCACCAGATCCTCGTGGAGGGAATTGATGGTTATACTGGGATGAGATAGGTATTTCACTACAGTAATCAGGCACTTTGCCGTCAGCCATCCCGGACGGCAAAGGCATACATCCCGGACGGCAAAGTCTTTGCCGTCTGCCAGCAGACGGCCAACCATACGGCTGAATAAGGCACGGTAAAGGGCGCTTTGCTGTCTATTGGCGGATAGCAAATACCTTTGAATCTTTATCGTCTGCCAGCAGATAACAAAGGGCCTGGACGGCACACATGGCACCTTAGCTCCGTTAAGGGCTTAACGGCGTGCTTTGCCGTCCATTGGCAGACGGTAAAGACCTTAGTTCTTTGTCGTCTGCTAGCGAACGACAAAGAATCCACCTAGGCCAGCCCCAGGTTGCACAGGTAGCTGCCATGTGGCAGGTTTGCCTTCTGCTAGCTGACGGCAAAGACCTTTGTCATGTGCCAGCAGGCGGCAAAGTGGCTATATAGCCCCTGTTTTTTCTTTTTTTTCTTATCATTCAATTTGACAGAATATCACATATATATCCAACATATCAACAATACAAGTTTCCAACAAGCATACCAACAATAAGTCTCAACAATCATACCAACAATAAGTTCCAACAAGCATACCAACAATAAGTTCCAACAACATGTCCAACATATAAAAGTTTGGAACAACATATCCAACATACATATCCAAAACAAGTTTCCAACAACTTTCCATAAACAAAAAGGAAGCAGAAGTAGAAGAGTAAACTCCATCAATGCAAGATTCCTCAACTATAGCAAATCTGCAAAGTAGGAAAGATGAAAGTTAGAAGAAGAAGAAGACTAGGTAGAAGAAAAAGAAGAAAAATAAGAAGAAAAAGAAGAAGAAAAAGAAGAAGAAGAAGAATTTATCTTCTCTTTCTTCTTCTCCTCTCCTGTCCTCTTCTCCAAGGTAGTAATGCCATTTTGTAGCTAATTAAGCATATCAAGTCATTTTGGAGGAAAAAATGCTAAGTATAGGTCATTTTTTAGCAATCCTAGGTAGAATATATCATTTTGGAGCTAAGTAAGGTTATTATGTCATTTTTGAGGAAAATAAGCTAAGTATAGGTCATTTTGGAGCTAAATCAAGGTTATTATGCCATGTTTTACCTAAGTGAGTTGATTATGTCATAAATGAACTAGCTAAGCTAATTATAGATCATTATTGAGCTATCCTAGGTAGTTATGCCATTTTGTACCTAAGTGACCTAATTATGTCATAAATGAACTAGCTAAGCTAGCTATAGATCATTGTTGAGCTATACTAGGTAGTAATGCCATTTCCTAGGTAACTAAGAATATCAAGTCATTTTGGAGGAAAAAATGCTAAGTATAGGTCATTTTATAGCTATCCTAGGTAGAATATACCATTTTCTAGCTAACTAAGCATATCAAGTCATTTTTGAGGAAAATAAGCTAAGTATAGGTCATTTTGGAGATAAGTAGGTCATTTGTTAAGCTAAGTATGCATTTGTTAATGAAAACACTTGGGAAAACTTACCATCAACACGAAGGTGAAGGACCGGTAGGGTTTGCGCCAGGGTGAGATGTAGAAGGACAGGTCGGGGTTGCGGCAGATGCAGAAGGATCGGTCGATGCTTGTCGGGAGGCACGCTGCACCAAAGATCATTTGCAATATCTCCTTAGTATGATGCAACTCAAATGTGAATACTAGTAACTAATGACCATTTAAACGGAACTCACCGTGTGTGCTATAGAAATATGGGGCATCGACGGAGGGGTCTGACCATTGTTCTGGCACACGGTCTGTAAATTTTGTTTTCACGAGTTATTCTTATTAGTTAGTGATGAAACGAACATTACGTGCATGATTTGGCTAATATGCATGAGAAACTTACCACGAGGAGCTTGTATAGGGCCCGGTGAGATGTGTCGTTCCGGTTCCTCTCCTCCTCCAATAGCCTAGCCGTCCTCTCCTCCATGTCCCTGTCCCTCTATGCCACCTGCCTGTTTGCCTCCGCCAGAAGCTCCTGGGCCCTAGCCTCAGTGGCGAGCTCCATTGGCCGTGGATGAGGCCTTATCTCAGGATCAGAGCTCGTTTGGTGCTTCTTGATCTCCAGGAGAGTGCTAGGACAACGTATTAGTCCATCCCCAATGGATATCGAGCCATGGGCCTCCCGCCACCAGATATCATCACGAGCTCTGGATCAAAAGGACTCTGGCTCGGGTTGAAGTCCTCCCCTTTCCTTGCCTTCCCCTCATCCCTATACCTCACGAGCTTGTTGTGGGAGGAGATGTTGCTGAAGCTCTATGGATGATCGAGGTCATCCTCAGAGAATGCCTTGGCCTTCTTGTACAAGGCAGTATGGGCCATGGCATAGTGGTCGAACAGAGGTGGCGCCTCCTTCTTATTGTGTCGTGCCTAAAAGAGAGGAACAAAATATTAGTTAAGGGCTCAAGATAGCATGAAAAATGAAATTGCATGAATCATGAAGCAAACCACATACCCAGTTATCCCTGAACTCAAACAAGTTGGAGCTCCCTTGATGAAGTGGCACACCTCTCATTTGGGCACGGTTATCCTTGGCCTTGTTGTGTTTGGCTAGCCATTAGGGAGAGCAACACTCATCCACCAATGCCTCCCAATAGTCCATCATATCCGCACACCATCTCGGGGGCACCTAAGTTAGACAAGAGAAATTTCAGCACTATGCCTATGAATCAAATGAAAGAAACTAAGTACAAGGCCTTAAGAATAGATAATTACCTTCATTAACTTCTCCTTACTCAAATAATTTTTGCGGCACTTCTTCTTGGCCCTCTTAATGTTAGTCGAGGCGTAGTAGTCTCGAATAGCCTACACCCGAGCCTCGTGCCGTAAGTTTTGAAGTAGGCGCTTGCACTTGGCTTCGAGAACAACAGCCGCTTTCGTCTCGTCTTCCACAAGACATGTGTAGAAGGTCTGCAATCAAACAAGACAACACTGATTAGTACAATCACTAGGTGTTGTTGATTTTTAATTTTTAGTTCTATTCTTTTGCCCAATTTATGCCACGTCATCTGTCTAGCCATCTCTTCGACCATGAAAAGACGTTGAAGTCTTGGTATGATTGGCAGATACCGAAGAACATTAATGGGGATTTTGGTCTGACTCTTCTCACCCATACCATTGTCTACCAGCACATACCTGGAAGCATTGCAAACGGGGCAATAGTTCAAGCCCGCATACTCAAGCCTAAATAAGGCACATCCATTCTCATGGGCATCTATCTTCTCATATGGCATCTTAAGCGCAAGTAGGATTTTGTCCGACTGGTACAAGTTTGCTGGCAATACATGGTCTTTGGGTAGAAAGCATCCAAATATTGTCATCATCACGCCATAGCATTCTCCGCATAGGTTGAACTAAGCCTTCAAAGCCATTACTTGAGTGATGGCATCCAGCTGACCGAGCTTAGTGTGCTGGTGGAGAGGACGTTTTGAACACTCCAACATTTCATAAAGGCCTTTGCAGATTCCTCCATCTCATCTTCCGAACCCCGAGCATCATCAAAGTCTTACACCATGTCTTCGATCCTGGTACCATGCTCGTCGGTGGGACGACGAACCACCTCAGCTCTGGCACGTTGGGCAGACTCACCATGAAATGTCCAGACCATATAATTAGGCGTCAAACCCCACTTCTGCAGGTGTTTGATCATTTCAAACTGTGACTTCTTCTTACAGTTGTTGCAATCGACACAAGGGCACCAGGTTGTTTTCTGTCCTTGGTTTTTGTTAACCATTCACGGGTCATGTCTTTCTGACTAGTGTGACTGGTGTACGTCCATCCACGATCACTCATCTTGCCTAGCTACTGGACACACACAAAATATATACATAATTCAATAAACTATATTCATTAGTTAATAGAGTTTGTCAGTTTCATTACATCGATGCAACCTAGACGCTAGTAGGTAAAGATAGGTCCTAATCCCAGCCGGGTATGTGTAGATTGGGTTCGTTTTCCCATACTCCGCTTTGGATCCGACGCACAATTTCGGCAGCACCTCCCTGCTGTTCTCCTGATACACGTCTCGGCAATAAGCAGAGAGGATGTGTACCCAGAGAACAACAGGGAGGCACTGACGAAATTCTGCATCGGATGCAGAGCAGAGCATATGGGAAAACGAACCCAATCTACACATACTCGGGCTGTCCATGGATAACGTTGGACAATTCGAAAGAATCACGGTTATAAATATGCTAATGAATGCATATTTATAGATGTAACCCTTTCGAATGGGAGACGCATAGTGGTTACACATACTGATGATTGAAGACACCTATAGCTAGCAAGTTTCATCGGCACAAAGACCAGAACAGAGGAAATGAAGGGGCAGGAGGAGATGTGATCTGTGCTCACCCACGAATGCAGGGGCGGATCTCGTCGAACGCACGGGGAGGTCATCGGACAATAGACCCTTGTAGTGACGAAACAACTGCACATTTAAATCCACTTGATATCATAAATATGATGTTTTGTATAACAAAATCGAAAAATAGAGAGGGGGAGGGGCTCACCGGAGTGGGGGAGGTGGTGGCCGGCGTTGGTGGAGGTGGAGGAGGCCGACGCCGGCGGTGGGGCATGGGCGAGGGCGGCGGGGTGGTGGGCACGGGTGCTGGGGAGGGAGAGAGGGGCGGGGTGGTGGGGCGGTGGGTGTGGGTGGCAAGGTAGTGGGCGTGGGCGGCGGCCGGTGGTGCCGACACTATGGCGACGCTACGGTGGGCGTGGGCGGCGGCCGTTGGTGGGCGCGAGTGGCAGGGTGGGTGCGGTGGGGGTGGGGGGCGCGGGCGGCGGCCAGCGGTGAGCGCGGGCGGCGAGGGTGGGGCGGTGGGGGTGGCGAGCGCGAGCAGCGGCTGGCGGTGAGCGCGGGGGGCGGGGGTGGGGCAGTGGGGGTTGGGGCGATGGGAAGGAGAGAGGGAGAGAAAGAGAGCGAGAGGCGGGCCGAGGGGTGTTAGCCGTTAGTTATCCCCCCTCTTTGCAGTCCGCTAGCGGACGGCAAAGGAGGTTTGCCGTCTGCTAGCGGACGGCAAAGAGGGGGGCCATTAGGTCAAGTTGCGGGCTGGGTTTAGGGTGGGCCCCTTCGCAATTTGCCGTCCACTAGCGGATGGCTAACCTCCTTTGCCGCCCGCTAGCAGACGGCAAAGAAGTGGCTGATGGCAAAGCCACCCTTTGCCGTCTGCCACGTATTTGCCGTCCGCTTTCTCCTAGCTGATGGCAAAGCCACTCTTTTCGTACCGCTAGCAGACGGCAAAGAGGTGGCAGACGACAAATCTTCTGAATCCAGTAGTGTTTCTACAATTTGCAGATTTGGAAAAAAATTTGGATATCTATGGGGTGACACTGGTATTGGATTTGTAGCAATAATAGGTCATGTAATAGTAGATGGTATTCGCGGATCAATTAGTTGGATTTCTAGGAAGGAAACAAAATCTTGGAGTGGCTTATTACGTGTTTCCTCAACATAGTAATGCAGTACCTTAGACCCTGGATAGGTCAGTAGGACCCTTGAGTTTGTAATGTCATGATCGAGCTTAGCGGCTTGTAAATTATCCTGCGGATTTTGATATACGGATATAGGTGAGTTAGCTATACTATACATATGAGATTTTTCAGCATATCCCTTCTCTCAAAACCTTGGAGATATGAGTAGCATTTGGAGTTAACTTATACGAGATGATACCTTCCAGGATATGGTGACTTTGTTTGGAGAAATAGGTTGTACTATTGGCATCTGAGAACTATGCTCAAGGACAAGATGGTAGGCTTTCACTCACATCCTAAGTTCCTTGAAATCCCTAAGCCTTGCTAAGTCATAACACGGTCGTATCATGACCATAGGCTTTGGACTATAAGTCCTTAGACTATGGTCGATACGCCATCGTGGCCACCACCCACCCTTTCCATAAGGAAGGTGGCCACGAAGACCTCTATTAGGATGGACCGCAAATGCTTGATACTAGTGACCATCCGGGACGAATGCCCGCTCCTCTCATGTATCCCATGAGTAATGTGTTTATGTGATACTTCGGGAAATAGGTTGTTGTCCTCAGGGATGACATACTTATTTACCCAATGAGAGGAGGAACAACTTAGTCCAATTTGGACCAGCCCCAGGAACACTAACTGCCATATCTCTCAAGTATAAGGTCTCACCTTGAAGGAGTTGGACTCCGCGAAGCACCCTCCCTACAGGAGAAGACTTTCTTGCCCAAGCAAAATGAAGAACCACTACGATCGCGGAGCCGCGGCAACTCTGAAGAAGAAGTCAACCACCACTCCTCTGTCGGCTACCTCAACTAGACTATATCTAGAGGCACCGACGTTCAAGACCGATGAAGCCCTTGGACGTCAAGAGGATTAAATAACCCCTTGCTTTAAGTAGACACCTATGTGTTGCTGACAAGGATGAGACTAAGAAGGTGATGGAACCCCGACTCCACCACCTTGACGGTGTACGTTGAGCATGACGTCCCTACTCCCTTCAAATGTATAGAATGGAGTGGACAACTGTCATGACTTCGTTATCATCCCTTTTTCAACAATCTAGGACATGAACCTGACTCGATCATGGCAAACACCCTGTCAAAGGTAGTTCACCCCTCTTGCCAAGTGTCGGACCTTGGGGATTAGATGGCTGATCTATACTCTAAATAGTCAGCTTATCTAGAACCCCACTAAAACCTTCCCAGATAGTAGAACCCATTTTGACACCAAGTCTCTCAGCTCAGTATTAGGAGTGAGACCCAGCATAGACCTTGCCATGGAGTGATGAATAGACCAAACGCTCTAAGACCCTCCAGAATGTGCATCCATGACGATGAAGACAAATGACCAAAGAGGAATGAAGAATCTACCTAGGCGACTTACTCAAGCAGAAGATCTCGGCAAGAAGCCCACGATAACGCACCTCAACACTCACAAGGATGGAGACCACCTACGACTGAAGACCTCCTACTTTAAGGAAGAAAAGGACATCCCCGTCAACGAGAAGCTACACCAAGAATCAACCCTTTTATTCTAATGCGAGGCATCTAGATGTCACTAACCAAAGTGAGCAGTCCCAGGACCACCACACAGACACACTACTTGGCCACGTACTCCGACCTTGGAATACACACGCAAGCCAGGCATTGCCAAGACCTCATCCACCAAACCCTTAATCACTAGGCAAGCCTAGCAGGTTGTTGGAACTCCGTTCACCCTGAGACAAAGTGAACAATGCACTCGAAGACATATCATCAAGCACTTCAAGACCCAGAAGGACAACCACGCTGGAGCGGAAACAATATGGAACGTGGAGACTACCTCACCTCTGAATTTACGCATCCTCTCCACACCTAGTGTAGCGACCCGACTCAAAACGAGTCAAGCCTCTGTGTTTTCTGTGCCATCCCTGGATCAGTATGCTGGCACACACAGTACATCAATGTATATATCAAAGTGCAATCACATGTAATTAACGTAAAACTGATATATACCTTAAAATAGCAGCGGATACAGTCAACGGGAGTGGAGTCCCAATAACACCAATGGCAGGTTGAGTGCGGACCGTAACCCTGAATCGTACTCTTACCCGTCGTAGAAGAGTATCTGCAACATAAGACGTTGCAGCCGTGTAGGTCAGTACATGGAATGTACTGGCAAGATCACCATAGTAGAACAGAAGAATAAACTATACTATATGCAATAAGGCTTTATGGCTCTGTGGCTAAGTTTTTGCATAAAAGCTGATTTTATTTTCCTACAACAAAGGAATATCAGGAATTTCACTATGGAGTTACCTATCATGACATGGTTCTGCCAACCAATGTCTCAATGCCCATAAGTATCATCAAGTTGCCCACAATTAGTTATCAGTCCAGTGTTGAGAGTTCAGAGATAGATCCAAGTCTAGAAGCTCAAATTGTCCGTAACCGGGGACACAACTAATCGATTAGATTTAAACTCTGTAGAGTGTTGTGTACTTTACCCACAAGATTCGTTCCCTCCTGGTAAGTCCTCGCACTGCCTGGTGTTTGAGAACAGGATGAACTAAACATGGTCTTTCAAAGTGTTTCCCTGACTGTCCGACACTGCCCATCCAATCCTAACATCGACTACATCTCGTAGCACTGCCCAGCAGAGTCACAACAAAGATCAACCAAGCCAGAGCCCATAATGACTTGTGGCTACACAGGTAAGCTTCCGGGCATGAAGTATTCATCCTTCTCTTTGAGTCTGGGTGAAGCTTTCTGCAAGATGTCATGGCGCTTCTCCATGCATCCCGGCCACTCACTGGTTTCTCCAGGGTGCCCAATCAACCATCCTTCACCCAATAGTGTGTATTGAAAACTTTTCTTCTCGAGTCTTGAAGTCTTGAGGTCTTGAAGATGCAGGACTTGAAGATGTCTTCATGAAGTTGTCGTCTTGACGTAGAGTCCTTCTTAACACCACTCATGAACACTCATACCAATCCCCGTCTACTTTAGCATAGCATAAAAATAACTAACGTTCCCGGGGCTTTAGTAACCAGTGGTGGGTTCCTACCTCATGCATTCTACTCAACTACAAGAATTTCAATAACACTACGGGAGGGATTTGTTGAATTATGTCACTACATGCAAATAAAAACATAGGTATGAAATAGATGGTCAAAGTGAACTTGCCTCTACTGTTGATGAAGATAAAGATCGCTCTCAGAAATAACTTGATAGACTATTCGTCACTCTCCGATGAAAATCTATATAAACAAGCATTGCATTCATATAAGCAATCATACTAACAATCAATTCTAACAATCAAAAGTAACACAAAACAAAAGCAACAAGGTTGATGGAAGAAATAATTAAGACAAAGTTGAAACACAAAACTCCAATAAATTCAAAAGTAACACAAAACACAAAACAAATTAAAATATAATAAAAGGATTTTAGTAAATATTTTGCTAGCAAAATGAATTACTTTTGAAAGACAACTAAAACTATGAAAACAACATCCTAAACAACATAAGTGTTTGCCTAATAAACTTAACATCAAACACAACCATAAACTAAGAGAAAACAAATTATGAAACAACTAAGTTAACAGAAATTAATTAATAAAAATCTATATTACAAAACAGAATTGATTCATCTAAAACTTTGTGAAAATAATCTCTACCAAAACTAAGTTGTTTTATAAAACATTACCTAATGATAAAGAATATAGTTTCCTATAATAGAGCAAAACTAAATTATTATAACAAAACATTTCTTAACAGAAAAGATTACTAAAAACTTTATTTGAAAACAGAATCTAGTTACTTAAAACTTTGGTTAAAAGAATTATTACTAACTAATTTGTTTTTAATAAACTATACTTATTTGAACAATAATAATTTAATAAAATACACAAATTATTTTTTTGTTAACAGCAAGTAACTTCCTAAAGTTAGAACAACAGAACTAAATCTAAACATAAGTTAAATCAAATTAGATTTTCTAAATAAAACAAAGTAATTCAAACTAATTAAACTAATAGGAACTAATCAGATTCTGTTTCTAGTTAAAACCCTAATGAAATTTATTCTAAAAATTCTCAAACTCTTCCTAATGATAAATAATATCACTAGTGACAATTAGCAAAAAGAATCAATCAAAAATACATTTTAAAACTCAAGATATTCAGAAAACAAAATTTAAATCAAATCTGTTTAAATTCAAATTTATATATTCAAACATAGTCAAATTTGGTATATACAGAAACTAGAACAAATTTTTGAAATAATGCAAAAATAATAAATTAAAAACATTAAGTAGTTTAAAAGATATAAAGAAAATAAAATCAGAACTATTCTGGAAACAGAAATTAAAACAGAAAAGAAAAAATTTGTTTCTAACGGACAGGGGGTGCTACGTGGCGCTTCCTGATTGGTCTAGGGGGTGCGCGTGCGGGGTGTTACTGGCGGTCGACCGAACCTTAGCAGAAAACGGTTCGGGGATTTATTCCTTCTAATCTAAACCGTTCATCTGGATCCGACGGTGGGGAGGGAGAGGGAGGCTCACCGCGGCGGGGGTGAAGTCCGGCGACGGCGACGGCGACGACTCGGGATTCGGAGCGTGCGTCAGATCCAGGGGGTATCCGGCGACGGCGTTGGCTCCGTTCGACGCAGGGGAGAATGCCAATGTGGATGGTGGCGTCGGTGAGGCTCGGGGGCGCCGGAGTCGACGGGCAGGAGCTCCGGGGCGGCTCGGTGGAGGTGGGGCTCCGGCGAGGTGATGGTTGCGCCGTTCTGGTGGGTCTTCGGTGAAGCGGAGGGCTGGGGAAGGTGCGCACGGGCGACAGAAAGTGGATGTAGGGATCGGTGGCGCTCGGGGGAATCGGAGTGGAGCAGTTGCTCAAAGATGGCGCGGCGGCCGTGGGTTTCTCCGGTGAGGAGTTCCGGCGAGGAGAAGGTTCGGGGAGAGGGGGGAACAGGGGGAATGGATCGAGGGAGGGGCGGTCTTCTTATAGGAGAGGTTGGGGCGTCCGAAAGGAAGGGGAGAGAAGGTCACGGCGAGGGAGATCCGGCGGGGTCACCAGCGCGGGAAAGGAGGAAGGCGACCGCGAGGTGAGAGGGGATCGGGCGACGGGTCCCACATCTCAGCGAGAGGGGGAGCCCGCCAGGGGCGTCGGTCGGCCGACACTTAGGAAAGTCGGAGCGGGCTTTAAATGCAAATTGGGCCGACAGGGATTTAAAGCTTTTAAAGATTTTCCTTTTTATAAATACCAGGGAATCAAAACAAATAACGACACATAAATGCATTCCTAAAAACAAAAAGTTTTGTACCAAAATTATCAGGTGAATAAATTCCATTTAATGGACATTTTTATTCTGGCATTTGAATACATTTTAAAAAAATCATTTTTCAGAAAATGCCTTAATTGGCTTTATTTACTTTTGCAAATTATTTTTCATATCACCCCTTGGGTTTTTTTTATGATTCAAAACTTCACAAAATGACCCTGGTTTGGAGTGTCATATTTACTCCTCTCAAATTTTTGACAAGGGATTTGAATACTTTGAAAACTTGAATAGGAACCAAATATGGAATGGATTCCAAAATAATTCAGGGGCACTTTCAAATTCTTTTAAACTCCCAACTCATATTTCATATATTTGAAGAAGTCAAATTATCCTCTCTCATGAAAATCATTGAGTTCCTGTATTAGAAATATTTTCAAATGGAAATTCAAATCACATGGGAAAGTCACTTTATTCCCTCTCATTCAAAAGTTTTCAAAAGTTTCAAAGTTTCACTCACTTTCAATCACTCAAACAAACAAACAATCATTCTAATAGTTATTATAACATTCCAAAGTTTGGGATGTTACACCTAGCCTAGGAATCTCGGGGACGAGATTCTTGTAAGGGGGGTAGGTTTGTCACATCCTTTGATTTGCCTCATGACTAAGTTATCATGACTCAAAAATCAGGCCCAATTAGAACTTTTGCGTGCTTGTTATGCTTGACTTTATTGTTGATTGTCTGATTGCTTGCTAGTGCTCTATATTCATAAAACTCTCTCCTACTCTCAAAACTCTTTTTGTTGAACTAGAACTCTTGTCCAATGATCATACCATGTGTTTAGGACTTAAAACTATTTTTAGAAAAAAATATTTTGACCAAAAAGAATTTATTCAAATTAGGTTTTCAAAACCCCCTAAGTTGAGGTTTGTACTACAAGTCCTCAAATTGGGTGATACTTGTTCCCAAAATGCTTTGTTTGGAACCTACCATATATAACTTTCCAAAACCACAAAGTGTTATTTAAAAATATTATTTTAATATATTATTTAAAAGCTTTTTCTTCAGGCCAGAAATGGTCTTTTATAGGGAAAAATTATTTAAATGCTTTAAAAATATTTGGGAAAATTTAGGAAAGCTCAGTGGACATGTATTGTCCATATATAAGAGTTTCAAGGCATGGTCATGTTCAAAGTATTGGACAAAACCCTTCAAAACCATTTATGTCTGTTTCAAGGTTTGAAAATATTTCTATAAGAAATTTTCTCAATTAAATCCAGGGAAATTCTAGCATGTCACATGTGATATATGTGGTCATCTTGCAAAGTTTAATACCAATCCCAATTGTTTTGGTTCAGCAAAATATCCCAAAACCCTCTCGGTCGAGATCCAAATTTGAGCATCTCTACATTGCCAATTGTCCTGTATTGTTCCCCAAATTTGTGGACATGTTCTAATCGTCCAATAATGCAACCACACCAAGTGGTGCATCAAGGAGAATCGATTAACTTGTCCAAGTCCCCTCAAACCAATTTATGCTGATTTCAAGAATTGGAGATTCTTGCATTATCAAGTTTCCCCATTTAGTCCCAAACTTTTTGAGCATGTTATAGTCCCTAAAATATGTCACCACATAAAGTGATGCATCAAGGGGAATGGATTTGCATAACTAGATCTAAGAAAATCCATTTCTGCCCATTTCTAGGCTTGATAACATTTGTATTGCCAACTTTTCTCAAATGAGCTCAAAACTTGTGATCACTCCTGTTTCTACCCATAGTTTTATCCTGTTAAAACCCATGGCAAGTGGAGGCCTTCTTCTTTTCCAAAACTCCATCAAACACCTTTTGGTGTATTTTAGGATTCACTACTTTGACCACTTTTACTCTTCCCCTTGGGCTCAAAATTTTACTAGAGCCCTTAGTAGTTCCCCTTTACCCCCAGTAAACTTGGCATGGCCATATCTCAATGATTGGCCTAGTAAGACTCTCTTTTTACCCCTCTGGACAACAATTTCTCCTCTCTTTCTCGGCTTTCCTTCTCAACCAAGGAACCTAAGAAGCATCCAATGCATTTTATACTTTGTTTTACCCTCCTAGATTCCCTTATACACTAGTGGACACGCTAGGGCATGGCCTGGAGGCAAATGGCATGCACCGGCATGCCAAAAGGGTGCTCCAGAGCATGCCATAGTGCGCACCCGCACTATAGTTGCCGCCCAATGGATGCCCCCGAGAACCTTGGGCCTCATGGTGCTGTCCCCCGAGACCACCACGGTGTGCGTGACATGGCTAGCGGTCAGGCACCTCCTCCTTTGCCCTCTTGTGTTCACTGCAGAGCTCGCGAGTGAGCGCCCGGAGCGCCTTGAGCTTCCCCTTGTGCCCCTCCTGCTTAAGCTCCACCTCGAGCGCCCCGGACCCATAGACCTCCTCTACCCGCACTCATCTACCTCCTGGAAATCCCCATTTCTGCTCCCGTGCCCTCCATTGCCTCCCACGGCCAAACCTTGCCTGCCTGGCTTCGGCCACACCCGGGGTAGCCAGTCGTCCATTGTCTCAACGCGCAGCTCCAGAGGGGTTCCCTCGACTAGGGGAGATCCCCTGGCACCCCCGAGCATCATACCCAAGGCTTCATCGTGCACCACCGAGCATCATAGCCGCTCGCTTCCAGCCGTCCCCACAGCCCGCGTGGCCACCCCCGAGTGCGGCAGAGGACGGGGCTCCTGTCCAGGCTGTTGGCTCGGCGCTTGGTGCAGCGGGCCAGCCGGAGCAACGGCACGCGACGCCCTCCTATGCCTCCTATCGGGACGAAGAAGAAGGAGGCAGGAGAGAGGAAGTGAGTTCGATGGGGCCCACATGTAAGAGACCTAGAGGGGTGGGCCCAGCCGGTAAGTGGAAGCAGCTTTCCAGGAATTGCTTTCCCTCAAGTGAAAGTTTATTCCTCGAACTACGCTTCCGACAAGGCCTCTTCCCCGTTTGGCCAGGCCAATGGGCCATCCCACTCGCTATTCAGTGCCCTGCCCGCAACATAGCCTTGAGTATAATCCTTTTCCTCTGTTTTCATTATTTTAGCAGATCTTGTTTAATTCCTAGTTTAATCATATGAGCTCTAAATTCGATGATTCAAATTCCTACAGACTCCTAAAATCATTGCCTAACCAAATATGTGCTTTGCATAGTTTTTCATACCATATTTTCTACACCACCAAATATTTTGGCATTGCTTTCATTATAAGCACCACCTTGTAAAATTCCTAGAGCACTCATATCAACTCCAAATGGAGTGATTCAAATTCCCAGAGGCTCTAAATATCATGCCCTATTTGTCTGGCCAAGTTCAACATTTTATAAAAAACCTATCATGCAAGACCAAATAAATAGCTCCCTTTTTCCATTCATTATTGCATCTTAGGAAAATCATAGGTAATTTCTCACAACTCCAAATCTAGTGAAACCACTTTCCACATGATTTAAAAGCCATGCCCTATTTGTTTGGTCCATCCACTATTTTTATAAACATATTTTCTATTGACGTCTTAAAGGATTATCATTCCCATCTTTTCCTCCATTCAGAAACTTCTCCTTGATCCCGATCCAATGAAACCTTCCTGATTTATTCTTCTTGTGACCCAAGGTGTCTAAGAAAATTAAAACTCCTATCTATAGAGCAGTTTATTTTCTACTTGCTCTGTTGCTTATTATGGTTATTTACCGACGGTAGTGGACGAGATATACAGAGTGCTCGGAGGTGGACGAGAAGCGTGTGAAGACCTCAAAGACGTTGCTAAGCCATGCAAGCAGCCCTTTGACCATGTTAAGAAATCATTTTCATTGCATGACATATAGCACCTTACTTTTGTAATATTTGATCATGTGGAGTAGTGACCCCTTCGGTGGGTTGCTTCCGATACTTTTGCCATTGACACTTACATCGTGCATGACCCTACCACATTATGAGGGTTATGCAGGTGGGTGTAGATAGGATGCTAGTACATGCTACACAAGTGCGATCGGGGCTATGCATGGTGATGGAAAGAAAAAAATGATTTCCAAGAATTTTCGAAAACCAGGGTTGGGTGCCACCAATGCCCGAGGGAGATATTGATGAGATGGGCGACCACTTGAGAAAGAAGTGGTGTGCCGGAGCAAGTGAGTACGTGTTTTCGAAAACGGATTAGATTTAAGGTCTGCTGACCATCCCAACCTTACATGCACAACCACGATACCCCTTATGGGACGGGGCTTTGTTAATTACCTTGGTGGGTACTAGAAAGGAGCCCGTATTACTAGTGGCGGGAGTGGCATGGTGACTCTCGATACGGGGTCGTACCGGTATGTACGATCATGCGCTATGTTCACAAGCACCGAGCACACCGTTGGTCCCCTCATGGAGGGTACGATTTCGAGCGAGGGTCGTGTGGTGTACATCATGAGGGATGGGTACCAATCGAGTGGACTCTTTGTTTAGTATCTCCATGGGAAAGGCATTGTTAGGGTGCTTACCTCAGGTATGTCATATACCGCGAGTCGTGGATGACACGGAAGTCACTCGAGTCTTGTGGGCAAAGTGTGCAACCTCTACAGACCGTAAAACTATTCGAATAGAAGCGTCCGCGGTCGTGGACAGTTGGAGTTCCTTCTTAAACTACGTCCAGATGTTTTTGCAAACTTGGTGTGTGTGTGTGGTGACAAGGATGATACTTGAGTCAAGTCGGTTGACTTGGCATGATGACTGAACATGAGATGTTCAGACGGTACATGAGACAAGTCTGAGGACTTGGTGTGATCGTTGAACATGAGACGTCCAACGCCTACTTATCATGATGACTATGACATGTTCTTATCAAAACTTGTCTATGGTTGATGCATGCTTACTTAAGTTAGTTGATCATGTCATTGCACTCAAAACTAGCTTTCTCCAAAAACTTACCTATTAGTGGCATATCATGCATTGTTATTGCCTTGTTCCAAACATGGGTTGCTTGCGAGTACATTCAAAGTACTCATTGCCTTGCCACTGGTTATTTTATTGGCCAGGCATGAAAGATCAGGTTATGATGAAGATTACCTTGGTGATGGACATGGAAGCTAGGACGCTTCCCGGTCAGAATGCCTGTAGGGTTAAGGCAGATGGCATGGGTTCATGCTATCGTCGAAGATTTCCGCTGCAATCATATGAAGACTTTGCCATGAAGGCCATATTTGAGTAAACCGGTATGTAATGGATGTAAGACTCTCGTTACTCAGTTTCTGCGTGTTTAGTGAGCATTGATCTCTGGGATCACTGTGCATGTACATTCGGTGATCACGACTTATGAGTCGGGGTCCCCATAGAATTGGAGTAGTTTGAACCAAATCAAAAGTGGATCCCAGGTTGGCAATAATGTCTTCTAGCTTGCCAATTCTAGAGCAACCGCATTTCAATTTTTCATTAACTCTTGGTTCCTTTTACATAAGATTCTTTAATGTAACTCCTACTTTGGATCCGTATTGATTAATATGATTATCGATCTTTTTACCCAAGTTTTCAATAAGCTCAACCGTAGCCACCTTTTTTCCAATAATATCAAGCCTCCGCATCACATGTTCCAAGGTCAAGTTTGTTCCATTAACCATGATTGGGGGTGAACCTAAATTTTTTCTCATAGTGCTATTAGAGTCAAAGGTATTACTTCCCAAGAAATTCCCTCCCATGATGGTATCTAGAACATATGTATTCCAAGGAGTAATACCCACGTAAAAATTTCGAAGGAGAACAGTAGTAGATTGCTTACAAATAGATATATTTTGAGCATTGTAAATTCTATACCAAGTATCTTCTCAGTTTTCTCCTTCCCTTTGCTTAAAATTAAGAACCGCATATTCGGGAGTGTTAGCTATATTGGTAAGGCGAGCTATGAGTTCAAGAAAACCAACACACGAGAAAACCAAAGGCAAACGAAAGAAGGGCGAATAAAAAGGCAAATCTTTTTTATATTTTCAGAAAATCGTTTAGAAGTGGGGGAGAAGAAAACGAGAGGAAATTGGAAAATAATGTAAATTCAAGAGATGAGTTTGTTATGGGTACTTGGTAGGCTTGATGTGTATCCTCCCGGGCAACGGCGCTAGAAATCCTTCTTGCTACCTGTTGCACTTGTGTTGGTTTTCCCTTGAAGAGGAAAGGGTGATGCAGTAAAGTAGATATGTATTTCCCTCAGTTGTTCAGAACCAAGGTATCAATCTAGTAGGAGGAACAATCAAGTCACCAATGGATGCACCTACAGAAATAACCAAACTCTTGCCCCCAACACTATAAAGGGGGTGTCAATCCCTTCATGGATAATTGCAAGGATTAGATCCGATAGAGATAGATGTAAACGAGAACGGAAAGTAAAAGGTAAATAAATTGCAGCAAAGTATTATTGGTATTTTTGGTTGATAGATCTGAAAATACATTATGGAGAGTAGACCCAGGGGCCACAGATTTCAATGGAAGCTTCTCTCTTGAAGGAAAATATCATGGTGGGTAAACAAATTAATGTCAAGCAATTGATAGGAAAGCAAATAACCATGTATTTATCCAAGGCAATGATCATGCATATAGGCATCATGTCCGTATCAAGTAGAGAAAAACGATTCTGCATGTACTACCATTACTCCACACATCGACCGACTCCTGCCTGCATCTAGAGTATTAAGTTCATGAAGAACTGAGTAACGCATTAAGAAAGATGACATGATGTAGAGGGATAAACTCAAGCAATATGATGAAAACCCCATCTTGTTACCCTAGATGGATGATAACCCACAAGTATAGGGGATCGCAACCATTTTCAAGGGTAGAGTATTCAACCCAAATTTATTGGTTTGACATTGTCGGCGTTCTGGGAATGGGGGTACCCAAACCTGCCTGCCTGCATCCCAGGACTTGGTCCACTTCATCAACCAACGCAGCAAGATGTGGCCCTACTTAGGACAAGGCCCTCGCGAGGGCCCAAGCCTCGTGAGGAGGATCAGCATCAAGACCGGCAGGGGACGAGCCTCCCCAGGCCCCCTCCGGAGCGGCGGAGATCTCTATGCAAGGCCCACCCTCAGGAGTCAAAGATGACGCAAGGAAGGACATGCGAGCACTAGGCGGCACAGTTTCTCTTTGATGCAAAGGGAGCAAGGACGTACACGGGTTCCCAAAGCACCCCCCAAATGTTTCCATTCTGGTGCAAGAAGGCCACAACCACCCGTCCCGCAGGGCGGATGTCATTGCTTGGCCCATTCCTATGCTATCAACGGCCACTTTGCAGATGAAGACCGCCTTTGGGCAGGACAAGCACGAACCCTTGTCCCCCTTCAAAATTGGTCGTTGTGGAACCCAGGCCACTGCTATATATAGAGGGTAGGCTACTTCGTTGTCACGCCCAAGATGCGAGCCTATCTTTATGTTGGCACGAGGGTATCGACAGGGATAGAAGCGCATCTCATCGTGTTGGAAGAATGCATATCATTACAAGTACATGTACAGAAGAGATGAGTATATGGAATTGGATTACACTCGCCACAAGCTACATCAATATCACATCAATACAACAACATATTCAAACATCATGAAAAAGAGCAGGGTCCGGCTATGGATGAAAACAACTGACAAACTGACATCCATCCTTGCTATCCCAGGCTCCCGCCTAGAACCCATCCTAGATCGATGAAGAAGAAGAAGAATAACTCCAAATAAAATCAAGCATCGCTCTCATGTGAAAGCACCGAATTACCTGTACCTGCAACTATTGTTGTAGTAATCTGTGAGCCACAGGGACTCATCAATCTCATTTCCAAGGGTATGAAGACTATTAAAGCTTAATGGGTGAGGTATGGTTAAGTGGTGAGGCTGAAACAAGCGACCAAGCATTTATTTAGGTGGCTAACTTATGAATACAAAACGTAAAGTATGGTGGTCTACGCACAACAGACATGAACCATAAATGATCACTAACTGATCCTGAACACCTACTTACGTCAAACATAACCCCACCATGTTCTCTATCAGATAAGGACTCACGAGCAGAGACAATCACGATTACGCACACAGTTGGTGTATTTTATTATAGTTTACTTAAAGTTTACTATGACCGGGTGTTAAACAAAATATCCAAGTTTGCCACATAACTGTGGCAATGGCTTTCCGAAAGATTTAAACCTGTAAGGGTGCTCCAACTCGTCCATCACAAATTAACCACACAATGCGAGAATAACCTCGACCATGGATCTCATGATCATCCTAGGCAATTACAAAGGAAATCCGACACCTCGAGATAGCCCAAAGAAGATCAGAGTTTGTCACAACCCTAGTAAGAGTCATAGGCTAGTAATGTGTTTGCATCATCATCATCATCTATGCATCAATATGAAATGGGGAGAAGAAGAAAACCCCACCCACTTAATGAATTATAGGATTTCTAGATAAATGAAATTTCAACAAATCCAAAATGCCCTTCAAAAATGTTCCCTAAGTCTGATTAAATTGGACAATTATATAACAGGGATCATTTAAATTATTTGAACCATAGAAACAATTTAAAAATAATGTTTAACACCTCTAAAAAAGATAAATAAATCATTACCATTATTCCTGTTTTCAAAATGACTTGAAACTTTTAGTACAAGTTTGAAATATCTAAACTTTGTTTTAGGAAGTATTGGGATCATTTTGAAAAGTCATTTGAACCTGCATAGGAAATAAAACAAATATTAGAAAACAGGAAACAGAAATAAAAGGAAAAGGGGGAAAGAGCTTACCTGTGGCCCAACACTGTAGCAGGCCCGGCCCAGGAGCGAGCCGACGCCAGTCATCGTCCACCTCGCGCCAGGAGGACGCCGTGCGCATGGTCGCCACGCGCCGGCCACCTCCTGCCTGCCTGGTTGCCGTGGAGACCTCCGCGAGTGCCAGCGTGGAGCTCCTCGCCGCCGTGTCCTCCTCTACTCTCCTCTCTCCCGCTCTCTCTCTCTCTCTCTCTCTCTCTCGCATTTCTCCTCTCGGCTCCGCCTTGGCCGACCCACGATTCTCCGACGTGCCGTCGTTCTAGCCAACCCCTAGCCCTCCTGAGCCAGCCAATCGCTCCGCCCGGACCTCCTCCACCTCCCAGACAAGCCACGCATTGCCGGAGGGCTTCTATCACCATCGCGCCGTCTTCTTCCTCCTCGGGTCACCGGAGGGGAATTCGAGGCTCGCCGTCGATTCCGACCACCCCCGAGGCCACTGACCAGCTCCCTGGATCCGCAGTGAGCTCCTACTCCTTCCCCCTGCGTTCCCCCTCTCTTCCTCGCGCCGTAGCTAGCCTAGCCGTCGGACCCGAATCTACCTCGCCGCCGTGGTCGGTCGTCGCCGTGCGTGTAGACCCCTAAGCTCGCGCGTGTGTGCATGAATGAACTCCTGGAGTTCCCAGGAGCTTGTAGAACCCATCGCCCGGTCGTTCCGTGCCCTGTGTCGCGTTTGCGTCCGAACCCGAGCTCCGGCCGCCGCCACGAGCTCGTTTCCGGCGAGCTCCGGCGACCCCGTGACCTCCTGCGGCTCCGGATGGATGCAGTTGTGCGCGGGCTACTCGCCAGTGGCCTTAGCTCGCTAGATAACCCCCTGTAGAAGAAACCCGACGGTCGCCGCCGTCTCTGGAGGTCACCGGCGTCAAGCCGCCGGCCAACTCCGGTGAGTTTGACCCGGGTGGACCCCTGGCTTGACTCTGTGAGCCAATGACAGGTGGGGCCCCTGTCCAGATTAGTTAAGTTAATCAGGGATTACTTTAAATCATTTAGTTAAACTAATGTGACACTGACAAGTGGGCCCCGGTCTGCTAATTAGTTAGGATTAATTTTAATTAGTTAGTTAAACTAACCAGACACTGACATGTGGACCCCACATGTCAGGTTTGACTCTGGGCCGAGTCAGCTGACCAGCTGATGTCATCATGACATCATGCTTATGTCATAACTCATTTTCTTATTTTAAAATAATTCCAGAAAATGTTTAAAACTTTGAAAAATCATATAAATTAATCTGTAAGTCAGATGAAAATAATTTATATATGAAAATTTATCAGAAAAATCCAATGAATCCAATGGTGCTACTCTCATGCATGATAGAGAAACCCAAATAGGTGAACTTGGACATTTTAGCATTAGGTCATTATATGGAAGTTGAAATGAGGACAACTTGGAACCTATATTCAAATCTGAATTAAATAGACATGATCACCATTCACATTAGCTTACCCATGTATACCACGATGCCATGATCATGCATCATATTGTCGCATTTGCTTGTATTGATTGTTCTTATCTGCATTGCGGTAGGTCCGAATCCAGACGATACTACTCCATACCCCGACGAAGGATAGAACTCTTCCGCAACTCAGCAAGGCAAGCAACCCCATTGATCATTCCGATAACATCCCATTCTCTCGCTCCTGCTCTCATTATTGCATTAGGACAAACGATCACATGTCAGTCATACCCGGTAGATGATCCTATTCTTATGCATGACCTGATCTTGTCACAGTAAATAGCTACACCTTGCAACCTAGCATACCTGGTAGATGCTTGTGCCGTGATGTGCTTAGCTTACCTTCATGCCATGCTGCTATGCTTAGAGTTGTGTCAGGTCTGATTCATCTGGGTGATGAGTTAGAGTGAAACTGTGATGTTCTGATGTGTTGAGCTCATAACGAATCCGTTTTGGTAAAAGGTGGCGATGAGAGGCTATGTAGGAGTACATAGTGGGTTGTCTCATTGAGACCGTTCTTAGGAACTGGGTTCCGTGTTTGAGATCCAAGACGAGATACTACCACATGCTGGGCCCTGAAATATGACCCCGCTCGACTTATCAGTCGCTTAGTCTTTGGTCCAGGTATTGCAAGTAGTTTCTGGTGTTTATAGCATGCTGGAGGCCGTGCGTAGCGCTGACCCTCGGGGTGGGTTACGACGCGGTAGGCAGTGGCATGGTGTACCAAGGGTCACCCGAATGGTGGGCTTGGGAACCCTGCGCACATCGTTTGGGACCGTAGTGGAAACTTCGGACGGACTTCCATGCGGGTCAGTCTCAAATAGGCGGTAGCCTGGACTAGAGGTCTTATGTGATTGACGGTCGTGGCCGACTCCCTCGCTGGGCATCCGCTTGAAGGTTGCTGAGGTGCATGGTTTATGGCACACAGCGATAAGTGGCGAGAGCGTGTGTGAAGAAGTACACCCCTGCAGGGTTATGAAACTATTCGAATAGCCGCGTCCGCGGATATGGACTACTTGGAGAACTTATGCTATTCATAGATAATCAAATGGATACTTCTAAAAATCTCAAGACAAGTGTGAGTACCATGGATGGCACTCTTCCGGGAGGGGAAGGTGAGTCCATGGTGGTGTATTGAGATGGAGTTAGTGGACTCGTGTGCGATAAGTAAAATTGTAACAAAGAGTGTAAAACTGAGTAGTGTAGGTTAGCCATGAGTCAAAGCTGGCTTTTTGCATAAACTCCTCCACCCCTTTGTTGATACATGAGCATAACTAGACTAGGTCTGTTTTAAAGACTTGCTGAGTACGATTGTACTCATCCTTGCTTAATTAATGTTGCAGAGGAAAACCAGGACCCATCAGGTGGGTTCTATCTAGACGTTGACGATGCCGAATAGCTGGTGTCCCAGCTACGACCCTGTGCCGTGTGGCGTGCTGTAGATAGTCAGGCCATGTGCCCTCTTTTCATTTCACTGTCCGTACTCGGATAGTTCTAAGTTTCCGCTGGCTTGTATGAACTTGTTTGTATAACTTGAGTGCCGGGTCATGTGACCCCTATCTGTAAGAACATATTATGCAAGGCTCTTCTGAGCCTTTTAAATAAAAGTCATGTTGTTGTATGGTTATGTTGTGATGCCATAGTTGTATCTATGCATAACGGGCATGTCGTGCGTACGTGCGGCGTGCAACGGTATGTATGGGATCCGACACCTAGTCGTGTGCCTCTAGTAGTACTCTTTACGTGAAACTGTCTCTTTGTGCTTCCACCGAGCCATGGTAGCTTGCTACTGCTCCGGACACATTGATTGACCGGCATGTATCCTTCTTTGCTGCTGTGTCTGTCCCTTCGGGGAAATGTCTCGTAGTGTATTGGAGTCCCTGTAGTCTGTTACGAATCGTCTACGTGTAGTGATGACATTCGTGTCTCGCGACGTAATGGAGTCCTTGTAACTTGCTACGACTCGTCTACACACGCTTGAGACCGACACCTGCATTGTTGGGTTATGTATGCCTGTTTCCGTACGGATGTGCCACTTGGGTCCTATGACTAGTCATGTAGGCCCGGGTTCTTTGTTGCGTGATTGCCAGCGACATGTTCACATACGTGAGCCAAAAGACGCAAACGGTCCCGGCCAAGGTAAGGCTGCAGCCGTGGAGTACCGTGCGTGAGGCCGCAAAGTGATGTGGCTTGTTACAGTATGGAATCATATGACTTAGGATCGGGGTCCCGACAGAGTTCCTCACAGAAGACATTCACGGAAGGTAAAACAAATCCAGCAAGGCCGCCCGACGTGCCAACAATCCCGATAGGCGCCATGTACCTCATTCTCGGGGCACAGCAGATGAGCGACGCATATAGTGGCCTGATAGTAATCTCCCAAGTTGCCCCGGGTTGGCCCCGCATAGTGCTCTAGTTTGGACCAACACTCATGAGGAGCACTGGCCCGGGCGGTTGATTAAATTTTCTGTGGGTGTCAGTGGGTCCTTATGCAATTTTATTAGTTATTAGACAAATGTAGTACCAATGTTGGGCCTTGCCAGACAAGTTTTATCCCAAAACGAAAATCAAGGGGGGTTCCCATAACAACCCCGAGCATGTTAGGAGCGCTCGATTATGGAACATAACACCGGTTCACAAGTAACTAGGGGCGGGAAAAGTGGAACAAAACACCAAGCAAAAGATCAAGCCTTCCACCTTTTACCAAGTATATATGTGCATTAAATTAAATAGCAATAATATTGTGATAACAAAAGAATGTCCATGCTGTCAAATGGAAGCAATTGCACCTGCAGCTAGAAACGCTATAAGAAGGGCTGAGCAAGTGGTAACATAGCCAAACAAAGGTTTGCTGGGATGTGGAGGGGTTAGAAGCTTTCATGGCATTGTTGGGAGGTTTGAGAAACAAGTGGTAGGTAGCAAGACATAGCGATAAAAGAGGGACAACTAGCATAGCAATGATAGTAGTGGTATCCAGGGAAATGTGTCATCTTGCCTGAGATCCCGCACGGAAGAAGAACGAATCCATGAATAAGACGATCCAACATAGTCGAACGAATCCTCACACTCCGAATGCTTTCGGAACTCTATCGAGACGAACAATTCAAAAACAACAATCAACACACGGGAACACTACAACATATGCATGACATGATACGCAAACAAATATGATGCATGTTCGGTTTAATAAGCAAGGCAAGGCATGGCAAGAACAACAACCAACTACTACACGTTAAGTGAAGTTCAATATGCAACGAGTTGCATATTGACGAAATTCCACGTTCGAATTATTTAGTTCACTCTCGTTAGGTACTGATCAATATTAAATGTTTTTAACATGGGTGGTCATGTCATAAGGCGAAGATGGAATTAAGCAACTTTAAATGGAGAGGGACAACATATATATAACAAAATAATAACTCTCCATATTATGAGAAAAGTGGTTAATGTCATCCAACCCATCACCGTCCAGCAAGCCTACGATGAGATTACTAATGAACGGTGGAGAGAATCATGAAATTGGTGATGAAGGATGGTTGGTGATGACGAAGGCGTCGATTTCCCCTCTTCGGAGCCCAAAACGGACTCCAGATCTGGTCTCCTGATACGTCTCCAACGTATCTATAATTTTTGATTATTCCATGATATTATATTATCTGTTTTGGATGTTTTATATGAGTTAATATGCTATTTTATATTATTTTTGGGACTAACCTATTAATCTAGAGCCTAGTGCTGGTTTCTATTATTTCCTTGTTTTTGAGTTTCGCAAATAAGGAATATTAAACGGAGTCCAAACGGAATAAAACTTTCGGAGTGATTTTTTCTGGAACAAAAGGAAGCTACGATACTTGAGAACCAAGGCAGAGGAGCCTCCATGGGGCCACAACCCCTAGGGCCGCGGCCAGGGGGGTGGCTGCACCGGGGAGGCTTGTGGGCCCATGGCTGCTCCCCTATCCCTAGCCACGAAAACACTTTCCGCATCAGAAGCCTCCCTTCCCGAGATATCCAATTTTGGAGCCTTTTGCGGTAATCAGCCGGAGGCGGATTCGACCGCGAAGGGCATCTACATCAACTCCATTGCCCTTCCGATGATGCTTGAGTAGTTCACCACAGACCTACAGGTCGATTACTAGTAGCTAGATGGCTTCTTCTCTCTCTTTGCTTCTCCATACCATGTTCTTCATGATCTACATGGAGATCTATCCAATGTAATACTCTTTCGTGGTGTGTTTGTCGAGATCCGATGAATTGTGGGTTTATGTTCGGATTATCCATGAATGTTATTTGAGTCTTTCCTGAATTCTTATTGTTGGGGAATGTTGCATGGGAAACAAAAAATTTCCTATGCACACGAAGATCTATCCATGGTGATGAGCATCTACGAGAGGGAGAGTGGATCTGCATACCCTTGTAGATCACTAAGCGGGAAGCGTTAAGAAACGTGGTTGGTGTAGTCGAACGTCTTCGTGATCCAAATCGCCGTGCGTCCCGCGATCCAATCATGATCCGTCCCGCGATCCAATCACGATCTGTCCCACGAACTTGATCACGATCCGTCTCACGAACTTGATCACGATCCTTCCGATCTAGTACCGAACGGACGGCACCTCCGTGTTCAGCACACGTATAGCTTGACGACGATCACCACCGTCTTGATCCAGAAAGAAGGAGTGGAGAGGAAGAAGAGTTCTCTGGCAGCCTAATGGCGCTCTGGTGATGGTGGTGGAGCAATTCCGGCAGGGCTTCGCCTAAGCACTGCAGAAAACCGATCTAGAGGAGAAACTATGCACTGGAGGAACGGGTAGCACGTGGCTGAAAAACTTGTGCAAAAATCCTCAATACCACCAGTATATATAGGCGGAGAGGAGGAGAGGAGGCAGCTTGGCCTCCAAGCCTCCTAGGCTTCGGCCGAACTAGGAGAGGAGGAGTCCACCTCCACTCCTAGTAGGATTAGGATTCATCCTTTTTTCCCTTTTTGCCTTTTTCCACCTTTTTCCTTTTGAGGTTTCTTCTCCAACTACATGGGCCTTGTGTAGGAGTTTCCACCAGCCCACTAAGGGCTGATATTCACTCTCCCACAGCCCATGAAGCCTATGGGGTCGAAATACCCCTCCCGGAGGTCTCCCGGTACACTACCGGCAATCCCGGTACACTACCGATAAGCCCGGAACTTTTCCGGCGACCAAAACAGGACTTCCTATATATGAATCTTTACCTCAGGACCATTCCGGAGCTCCTCGTGATGTCCAGGATCTCATCCGGGACTCCGAACAAACTTCGGTCACCACCAGACATAACTCTATACTACCGAAACGTCACCAAACCTTATGTGTGCAGACCCTGCGGGTTCGAGAACTATGTAGACATGACCGAGACACCTCTACGGTCAATAACCAATGGCGGGACCAGGATGTCCACATTGGTTCCTACATATTCTACGAAGATCTTTATCAGTCGAACCTCTATGTCAAGGATTCAGTTAATCTCGTATGATGTTCCCTTTGTTCTTCGGTATGTTACTTGCCCGAGATTCGATCGTCGGTATATCCATACCTAGTTCAAGCTCGTTACTGGCAAGTCCCTTTACTCATTCCATAATACAAGATCCCGTGACCAACACTTAGTCACATTGCTTGCAAGGCTTATTGTTATGTTGTATTACCGAGTGGGCCCTGAGATACCTCTTCGTCACACGGAGTAACAAATCCCAGTCTTGATCCATGCCAACTCAACAGACACCCTCGGAGACACTTGTAGAGCACCTTTATAGTCACCCAGTTACGTTGCGACGTTTGATACACACAAGGTACTCCTCCAATATCTGTGAGTTGCATGATCTCATGGTCATAGGAACATACACTTCACATGCAGAAAACAGTAGCAATAAACTGACACGATCATAAGCTACGTTTGTAGTTTGGGTCTTGTCCATCACATCATTCTCCTAATGATGTGATCCCGTTATCAAATGACATCTCATGTCCATGGCTAGGAAACCTTAACCATCTTTCAATCAACGAGCTAGTTCACTAGAGGTATACTAGGGACATTGTGTTTGTCTTTGTATCCACACATGTATCCATGTTTCCAATTAATACAATTATAGCATGAATAATAAACGATTATCATGAACAAGGAAATACAATAATAAATACTTTATTTATTGCCTCTAGGGCATATTTCCAACACTTATATGCATGATTTCATATCTTTGCAAGTCTCTTCGAGTTATTGGTTTGGTTTGGCCAACTAGATTGGCAATTCTTGCAATAGGAGAAGTGCTTAGTTTTGGGTTCAATCTTGCGGTGTCCTCACCTAGTTACAAATTAGGGGTATTGAGGTACATATTGTATTGTGGCTGTCAAGGGTAAAAATATGTTGTTTTCATCATATTGCTAGAGTTTATCCCTCTACATCATGTCATCTTACTTAATGCGTTACTCTGTTCTTCATGAACTTAATACTCTAGATGCAGGGAGGAGTCGGTTCGATGTGTGGACTAATAGTAGTAGATGCAGAATTGTTGTAACATCCCAAAATTCCATTTTGGAATGTTATGATTTATAGTTATGCGTCCATCTGCATCATTGCTTGATTGTATGTGTTAGTTGAAATGCCTCTTCTGAATTCCACAAAGCTCTTTCTACTTTTCCCTAAGTTGCTTTCACCCATTTGAAATTTTGGCTAAAAGTTCAAATAGGAGAGGAGGAACATGACACTCCACACCAGGGACTAATTGGTGATATATTTGAACAATAATAACCAGGGGTTATTTTGAAAATATTTGCAAAAAGAATTTAAAAACAATTAGGCAATTTCTGAAAATATTATTTTTTTCAGAGTGTTCAAATGACAGAATAGAAATGTTCATCAAATAGCATTTATTATTCTGTTAATTCTGATATATAATACCCCTATATTTATAAATGGTTTGAACGCTTTAAAATCTTTTGAATTTCTCTGGAAAATTATTAAAAGGAAACGGTAACCGTTTCCGGTATTAAACGGGCCGGCCCACGAGCAGTTACTCGCGAATAGATTAAAAGCCGGCCGACCGACGCGCATTAATATCTCTCTCTCTCACTGACGCTGGACCCCACCTCGTTCGCTCGTAATGACCGAGCGGTCATCACTCTCCTCCCCGCGCGCGCCGGACTCGACGCTGGCCGTTTCTTTCCCCCTCCCGGATCTCTCTCCTCTCTCCACCCCGCACCCCGAGCACACTATAAGTAGACGGCCACTCCCCGCATCCATTTTCCCCCGAGACCTCTCTCTCTCTCGCCGAGGCGCTGCCGCAATTGCTCGCCGGAGCTCCCACCCCACCGGACCTCCCATCGACCGTAGCCACCAATTCTGTCCACCTCTCGCCCAACCGACCTCACCTTTCGACTCCGGAGACCCGTCGCTGACTCCTGGACCACTCCACTGTCTTCCCCGACCACCGGATCACCACGCCGTCGACCTCGCCGTTTCGGAACTCGCCGGAGAACCCTCGCCGGCGACCTATTTCTCTGTGAGCCTTTCTCCTTCTCACCCCCTCCCTCCGATCCAAACCCAACGGCTCAGATTCGAAGCCACTTATTCCCGAACCGTTTTCTGTTTAGGATCGGTTGACCGCCCGAAGCACCGCTCGGACACCCACCTCAGCCACTCACAGGTCGCCACGTCACCCTAGTCGACCGTTAATTAGTTATTCTTTTCAGTTTTGTTTTTCAGAAAACAGTATGATTTCAAAAGTTGTTTTAGCTATATCTTTTAATCTATTTAGTGTTTTGAGTTGATTCTTTTTGCAATAGCTCACATTTTACATGTAGTTTTACCCTGTACTTTTAAATTTCAAATTTGAACTATAGAATTTGAATTTAATCAAATTTGCTCAAAATCTTCAAATCTGAATAACTAGAGTTTAAAAATAGATTTGGATATGATTCTTTTTGCTACTGTTTGATATTGGTTAGGACTATCTCCATGTTTAGTTTGAGGATTTTTAGGATGACTTTGAATAGTGTTTTAGCTATAAACGGAATCTGCTTAGTATTATAATATAGTTTTATAAACTCAATTTTAATTAGTTTGATTTAGAATTGGTTTTATTTGTTTATTAGGTTCTGTTAGTAAACATTTAGTGTTTTCACTCACTGATAATAAAAATATAAATTTTCTTAGTTTAATTTTATTTAACATAGGAATCACAACTTCTTTTCAAATAGGCATAATTTGATTAAAACAACTAACTAGTAATAGTTTTGTTTTCAAACAAAGTTTTGTATATTTTAATTCTGTTTTCTAAGACAGATTTAATTGTAAATTATTTTCTGTTAAGAGCATGTTTTACAAATAAATAATAAGTTTAGTTTTTCATTCTTTTGTTAATATAACTATAGATGATTCATATAGTGTTTATCACAAACTTGTATAAACTTTACTAAACTTTTCCCAACAAACTTAAATTGATTTTATTCTGTTTATTAATAAAATATTCTATTGTTTCCTTGCTAACAACAATTGTTTTGTTATTACAAAATAGTTTTATTATGATAGTAGTGTTTTATCAATCACCTCCTAGTAAACAAAACTTTGTGTGTTTTCTTACTTGAGATTTGTGCATTGTTTTGTCTTGATTGTTTACTAGTTCTTGGTTGATGTTTGTGAGTTACAATATTTTGTTGTATGCTTATTGAGTGCTTGTTTGCTTCGTTAGATTATCCGGAGTGCGAAGCTTGTTACTTAGAGTCACTCACGTACAAAGATCATCAATCAGGCAAGTCACCTTGATCATGTTTTTACCCATGTTTTATATGCATTCGTTCTACCATCTCCCCAGTTGCATGCAAGATAGGTTAGTTGGAAACTTGGTTACATTGTAGTAGTATCATGTGGTAGGTACCCCTCTCAACCCTCTTTGACAACTTTGGCCCCGGGAAACGTTGTTTTACTTTTGCTATGCTATTAGTAGACGGGGTTGGTTGTGTGATTCATGGGAGTTGAGAGAGTTAATAATTTCAAGACCTACATAAACATCATAATTTTCAAGACTCCGAGTTTTCAACATACCTCTGGGTGGATGATGGTTGAACGGCGCTCTGGAGAAACCAGTGGTTAGCCTAGGTGATGCTGGAGATGGCCAGTATTCACGTGGAAAGGTCCACCCAGGCACAAAGAGATGGATGGGTGCTTCAAGACCCAAGGCTTACCTGCACAGCCACAAGTCATTATGGGCTCTGGCTTGGTTGGATATCGTGGTGACCCTGGACAGGCGGTGCTACGAGAGGTAGACGAACGGTAGGAAAGGATGGGCACCGACAGAGTCGCAGGGAAACCCTTTGGAAGACCATGTTTTGGTCATCCGTTTCTCAAACACCCTGAAGTGCGAGAAATCAAACGGAGGCGACAAAATCTTGTGGGGAACGTGTGCAAAACTCTGCAGAGTACTTAAACCTAATCGATTAGCCGTGTCCACGGTCATGGACGACTTGAGCCAAAGGAATTGAAACTTCCGGAACTCTCAACACAATTAATATGATGATGTGTGTATTTAATAATTTTGGATATGAGAAATGGTTGGTGGAACCATCTCATTAATCAACCAACTTAGTAATACTTTCCTTAGCCCCTCCCTTGATGTAGGAAAAACTTGGCTTTACGCAAAAACTTACCACCCCACCTGCCATATATGCATATAGACTAGATGATTATCTTTTCACCCTTCTCTTGTGACTTTGCCGGCATATTCCATATGCTGACCTACACGGCTGCAACGTATCATGTTGCAGAGTACTTTTCCGACCAGGAGTGAGGACACGTTCTATGCTTAGTGAGATGCCCTTGGAGTCAGATGGACTCATCTACCTTCGACGCTTCCGCAAGATTTAGATATTCTCATGAGTTGGCTTTTAGCCACTTTATTGTAATTTTTATTGTAATAAAGGACTCGATATGAGATTTCGATTAATGTAATGCTGTGTGATTTCCCTTTGATGTATACATTGATGTACCGTGTGTGTACCAGCATGATCTTGGGATGGTACGGAAACACCGGAGACTTGACCTTTTAGGTCGGGTCGTTACAGAAATGGTATCAGAGCACACGTTGACCGTAGGACGTAACCTCCAGGATTGGAAAGCCTTAGGATTGTTTCTCTTTGTCTTTAAATATCTTATACTCTCATCTATTCGTTTCTGACTCCTCTCCGATTATTTCAAAATTTATAGATGGCCACCTTCATCCCAGTGTTGATCATGGAGTTTTGCCAGCCTAACGCAACGATGCCCTTTGGTAAGGAGCTGATGAGGATCGTCAAGGACGTAAGGATTGCTTTGCCAAGCATCACCGGGATTCCTATCATGTCATTTCCCCAAGATGGACACTACAGTATCGAGGTGCATATCCCAGGGAAGACTTTGGGGAACCGGAAGGAACCCATCGACCTCAAGTTCGTGGCACCCAGTTGGATACTTGGGAGAGACATGGCCATTCATCGTGCCCTTGGACGTATTCAGGAGGAATACAGAGGTGGAACCATTTCACCAGGACTCAGCGTGGTTTGTCGCAGAGATGCCAATGGAAACATCATAACTCCTCCCACTTCAGACACCACTATTTCCTATATCCAGACCCTGGAGACTCACATCAGGACTCTGGAGCTTCGAGTTCGTGCTGATACAAAGACAATCAAGAATCTGATGAACCGCGAGCTGGACCTTGAAGCTGATCTACGAGAGGCCAACTATGAACACGAGCATGAAGTGAAGGACTTCCTAGAGAGGATTGATGAGCAGAATGCACGCATCGCAACTCTGGAGGAGCAGCTAGACATGGGGGAAAACCTTCACCCTGAAGGAGTCATGGCACCCTTCATCAGCGACGATGAAGACTATGAGGAAAGTACCACCGGAGGACCTACGACTATGCACTTCTGAGGAAAAACATTAGTTATGCCCTCCATGTATCTTTTATTTTTGTCGTTAAAGCGTAGGTCGATGCTTAGTTGTTTGAGATTTGTATTCCCGATGTTTGACGTTGATTGAATAAATGAATGAGTGTTTGGTGTGATATGTTTGTTGCATTGCATATGGGTAGTGACTTTCTTCTAGACCCTTGTTTTATTCTAATTCTCATCCCTCTGAAAACAGCAAGATGCCTCCACGACGTGAGACCGACTTCACTTTCCCGCCGGAACTCACACAACTTCTTCAGCAGCAGAATGCACTGATGCAGTTATTGATTCAGAATCAGACCAACAATCAGAACAACCACGACCACCATCCACCCCAGACTGACAATCTCACCCGTTTTCTGAGGTTGAACCCTCCAACTTTCTCCAGCAGCACTGAGCCCATTGTGGCAGATGACTGGCTCCGCAAGATGGAGAGAGAGCTCATCACCGCTGGATGCACTGACGCTGAGAAAGTGCGATTTGCCGCACATCAACTGGAAGGACCAGCAGCATCATGGTGGGAGAATTACACCACCACTTATCCTATTGCAGATGTGACTGGGGAGCACTTCAAGCTTGCTTTCTGCACCGCTCATGTCTCAGCTGGAGCCATGAGTCTAAAGAAGCGCGAGTTTCGCAACTTGCGCCAGGGTAATCGCTCTGTGGCCCAATATGTGGAAGAGTTCAACATGTTGGCCCGTTATGCCCCAGGAGATGTGGCCGATGATGCGGCCAAGAAAGAAAAGTTTCTGGAAGGACTCAATGACGAGTTGAGCATACAGCTGGTAGTGGCTACTTTCAACAACTACCAAGAGCTGGTGGATAAGGCCCTCATTTTGGAAGGTAAACAACAACAGATTGAAAACCGCAAGCGGAAGTACACTCAGGGGAAGTTCAACTCTGGAGCTCATCAGAAGCTTCGCTACTCCCCGTACTCAGGGAATACCGGATCAGGAAACAGTAAGTTTGGAAAGCACACTCATGCTGTGCACAACCATGGAGGCCACCATCATGGAGGAAATGGGAACAACCATTCCAACCATGGTTACTTCAAGAGTGACAATGGGAATGGGAACAACAACCAGCACCGTCACGCTCCTGCTCAGAAGGATCTGAGTCACATTACCTGTTTCAAGTGTCAGAAGACAGGTCACTATGCTACTGAGTGTCCCCAGAGCAAGCAAGGCAATGGAAACGGCAACAACAACGGCAACTCCGCAGCCAAGAAGCCAAACCCTTTTTCTCGTGCCCAGGTGAACCACCTCGACGTGGAAGAAGTCTATGATCAACCCGAGACTGTGGTTGGTAAGTTTTTATTGCATTCACGTTCAGTTACAGTACTTTTTGATTCCGGTGCAACTCATTCATTCATATCAAGGGTAGTTGTGGATAAGTATGGTTTGCCGACCAAAACCCTTATTCAGCCCATTAAGGTCAGTTCCCCAGGAGGTATGATGATGGCAGGGATAGGATGCCATGCCTTGAAACTCAATATAGGAAATCATGTTTTTCCCACCGACCTCATCGTCTTAGAGTCACAAGGACTGGATGTAATCCTAGGCATGGATTGGATGACCAAGTATGAAGGAAATCTTGATTGCCCTAGCAAGTCTGTTTCACTCACCACCCCGGAGAACAAGAGGATTAATTATGTATCCCGACGCACACGTATGAGTGCTAGGTTAAATGCCCTCACGGGAGTTGTTCAGGAGGAAGTACCTGTGGTAAAACACTTTCCGGATGTATTGCCGGAAGAATTACTAGGAATGCCACCAGATAGGGAGATTGAGTTCCTAATAGAGCTACAGCCAGGGACAGCCCCAATTTCCAAGAGACCCTATCGGATGCCCGCAAATGATCTGTTGGAAATCAAGAAGCAAATTAAGGAGTTATTGGACAAAGGTTATATTCGCCCAAGTTCTTCACCTTGGGGAGCCCCAGTACTTTTGGTGGAGAAGAAGGATAAATCTTTGAGAATGGTAGTTGACTATCGTGCCTTGAACGAGGTGACTATCAAGAACAAGTATCCTCTACCGATGATTAATGATTTGTTTAATCAGCTCGTAGGAGCCAAAGTAGTCTCCAAGATCGATCTTCGATCAGGGTATCACCAGTTGAAAATTCGTGAACAGGATATACCCAAAGCAGCTTTCACCACGAGGTATGGCTTGTATGAGTATACGGTCATGTCTTTTGGATTGACTAATGCTCCTGCCTACTTCATGAATTTGATGAACAAAGTATTCATGGAATACCTAGACAAGTTTGTTGTGGTGTTCATCGATGACATTCTGATATTCTCCAAGAACGAGGAAGAGCATAAGGAACATTTGCGTTTAGTTCTGGAGAAGCTGAGAGAGCATCAACTATATGCCAAGTTCAGCAAATGTGAATTTTGGCTGACGGAAGTCGGATTCCTTGGACATGTTATTTCCGGAGATGGAATAGCAATGGACCCTCCTAAGGTTGAAGCCGTCACTGAGTGGAAGTCCCCTACCTCAGTTAAGGAGATCCGCAGTTTCCTCGGACTTGCCGGATATTACCGGAGGTTCATTGAGAATTTCTCAAAGATTGCCAAGCCCATGACAGAGTTGTTGAAGAAAGAATCCAAGTATGTTTGGACTGTGGAATGTGAAGCCAGTTTTCAGGAGTTGAAGAAACGTTTGGTCACAGCCCCAGTATTGATCTTGCCTGATATTCGGAAGGATTTCCAAGTTTATTGTGATGCCTCACGTCAAGGACTCGGAGGAGTACTTATGCAAGATGGAAAAGTTGTAGCCTATGCTTCCAGACAGCTACGACCTCATGAGTTGAATTATGCCACTCATGATTTGGAATTAGCAGCCGTAGTGCACGCACTCAAGACCGGGAGACATTTCCTTATCGGAAATAGTTGTGATGTTTACACCGATCATAAGAGCCTGAAATACATTTTCACGCAGAAAGAGTTGAACCTCAGACAAAGGAGATGGTTAGAGTTAATCAAGGACTATGACATGAGATTACACTACCATCCAGGTAAGGCTAATGTTGTAGCCGATGCCTTGAGTCGGAAAACTTATGTGAACACACTCACAGCTGGAGGATTACCCCAAGAGTTAGTCGATGATCTCAGAGAGCTCAAGCTAGAGATAGTTCCAAGAGGATATGTTGCTACACTGGAAATACAGTCCACCTTGACCAAAAGAATTCGTGAAGCCCAGAAATTGGACAAGGAGATAGCTGAGATTAAACAAAGAATGGAAGATGGTAAAGCTAAAGGTTTTCGTGAGGATGAACACGGAACTTTGTGGTTTGAGAACCGAATCTATGTGCCCTATGACCCAGAGCTCAGGAAGTTGATACTTCAGGAAGCTCACGATTCACCTTACTCGATACACCCAGGCAACACCAAGATGTATCTAGATTTAAAAGAAAGTTATTGGTGGACAGGTATGAAGAAAGATATTGCGGAACATGTTGCAATATGTGATGTTTGTCAGCGAGTAAAAGCGGAACATCAGAAACCAGCAGGGTTACTACAACCTTTGCCGATACCCGAGTGGAAATGGGAAAAACTTGGTATGGATTTCATCACAGGATTGCCCAGGACCCGTTCAGGTTATGATTCCATCTGGGTAGTGGTAGATCGCTTGACCAAGGTAGCCCACTTCATTCCAGTGAAAACCACCTATACCAGTGCTAAGCTAGCCAAGATATATATGACCAGGATCGTATGTCTGCATGGAGTTCTGAGGAGTATCGTGTCAGATAGAGGAACACAGTTTACCTCCAAGTTTTGGCATCAGTTACATGAAACTTTGGGTACAAGGCTAGAGTTCAGTACAGCTTTTCATCCGCAGACAGATGGACAGACTGAGAGAGTCAACCAGATTCTGGAAGACATGTTCAGAGCTTGTGCACTAGACTATGGTTCTAGTTGGGACGACAACTTACCTTACGCAAAATTTTCGTACAACAATAGTTATCAGACCAGTCTAAAGATGGCCCCTTTCGAAGCTTTATACGGAAGGAGATGCAGAACACCACTGACGTGGGATGGTGTTGGAGACCGACAACTTTTTGGTCCCGACCTTATCCGAGATTCTGAAGAGAAAGTCAAGATGATTCGTGACAGACTCAAGGTAGCTCAATCTCGACAGAAGAGTTATGCTAACAACAAGCGCAAGGAAGTGACGTATGAAGTGGGGGACCGAGCTTATCTTCGTGTGTCCCCGCTTCGTGGAATCAAGAGGTTTGGTGTTAAAGGAAAACTAGCACCTAGATTCATAGGCCCCTACAACATTCTTGAACGTAGAGGCGAAGTTGCATACAAACTGGAATTGCCGGAAGGATTATCCGAAGTTCATAATGTGTTCCATGTGTCCCAGCTGAAGAAATGTCATACTAAGATGGCTGATATTCCTTTGGGAGATAAAGTGCCCCTAGAGGCCATACAACTTGACAATGATCTGACCTACGAGGAGAAGCCTGTCAGAATCCTCGAGACTGCCAACAGAGTTACCCATAGCAGGATCATGAAGTTCTGTAAGGTTTTGTGGAGTCATCACACCGAGGAAGAAGCCACCTGGGAACGCGAAGAAGATCTTCGTAGAGACCACCCGCACCTATTTTCTAGCCAACCCGAATCTCGAGGGCGAGATTCATCTTAAGGTGGGTAGGTTTGTAACATCCCAAAATTCCATTTTGGAATGTTATGATTTATAGTTATGCATCCATCTGCATCATTGCTTGATTGTATGTGTTAGTTGAAATGCCTCTTCTGAATTCCAGAAAGCTCTTTCTACTTTTCCCTAAGTTGCTTTCACCCATTTGAAATTTTGGTTAAAAGTTCAAATAGGAGAGGAGGAACATGACACTCCACACCAGGGACTAATTGGTGATATATTTGAACAATAATAACCAGGGGTTATTTTGAAAATATTTGCAAAAAGGATTTAAAAACAATTAGGCAATTTCTGAAAATATTTTTTTTTGAAAGTGTTCAAATGACAGAATAGAAATGTTCATTAAATAGCATTTAATATTCTGTTAATTTTGATATATAATACCCTATATTTATAAACGGTTTGAATGCTTTAAGATCTTTTGAATGTCTCTGGAAAATTATTAAAAGCAAACGGTAACCGTTTCCGGTATTAAACGGGCCGGCCCACGAGCAGTTACTCGTGAATAGATTAAAAGCCGGCCGACCGACGTGCATTAATATCTCTCTCTCTCACTGATGCTGGACCCCACCTCGTTCGCTCGTAATGATCGAGCGGTCATCACTCTCCTCCCCGCGCCCGCCGGACTCGACGCCGGCCGTTTCTTTCCCCCTCCCGGATCTCTCTCCTCTCTCCACCCCGCACCCCGAGCACACTATAAGTAGCCGGCCACTCCCCGCATCGATTTTCCCCTGAGCCCTCTCTCTCTCTCTCGCCGAGGCGCTGCTGCAATTGCTTGCCGGACCTCCCACCCCACCGGACCTCCCGTCGACCGTAGCCACCAATTTCGTCCACCTCTCGCCCAACCGACCTCACCTTTCGACTCCGGAGACCCGTTGCCGACTCCCTGACCACTCCACTGTCTTCCCTGACCACCGGATCACCACGCCGTCGACCTCGCCGTTTCGGAACTCACCCTAGTCGACCGTTAGTTAGTTTTTCTTTTCAGTTTTGTTTTTCAGAAAACAGTATGATTTCAAAATTTGTTTTAGCTATATCTTTTAATCTATTTAGTGTTTTGAGTTGATTCTTTTTGCAATAGCTCACATTTTACATGTAGTTTCACCCTGTACTTTTAAATTTCAAATTTGAACTATAGAATTTGAATTTAATCAAATTTGCTCAAAATCTTCAAATCTGAATAACTAGAGTTTAAAAATAGATTTTGATATGATTATTTTTGCTACTGTTTGATATTGGTTAGGACTATCTCCATGTTTAGTTTGAGGATTTTTAGGATGACTTTGAATAGTGTTTTAGCTATAAACAGAATCTGCTTAGTATTATAATATAGTTTTATAAACTCAATTTTAATTAGTTTGATTTACAATTGGTTTTATTTGTTTATTAGGTTCTGTTAGTAAACATTTAGTGTTTTCACTCACTGATAATAAAAATATAAATTTGCTTAGTTTAATTTTATTTAACATAGGAATCACAACTTCTTTTCAAATAGGCATAATTTGATTAAAACAACTAACTAGTAATAGTTTTGTTTTCAAACAAAGTTTTGTATATTTTAATTCTATTTTCTAAGACAGATTTAATTGTAAATTATTTCCTGTTAAGAACATGTTTTACAAATAAATAATAAGTTTAGTTTTTCATTCTTTTGTTAATATAACTATAGATGATTCATATAGTGTTTATCACAAACTTGTATAAACTTTACTAAAGTTTTCCCAACAAACTTAAATTGATTTTATTCTGTTTATTAATAAAATATTCTATTGTTTCCTTGCTAACAACAATTGTTTTGTTATTACAAAATAGTTTTATTATGATAGTAGTGTTTTATCAATCACCTCCTAGTAAACAAAACTTTGTGTGTTTTCTTACTTGAGATTTGTGCATTGTTTTGTCTTGATTGTTTACTAGTTCTTGGTTGATGTTTGTGAGTTACAATATTTTGTTGTATGCTTATTGAGTGCTTGTTTGCTTCGTTAGATTATCCGGAGTGCGAAGCTTGTTACTTAGAGTCACTCACGTACGAAGATCATCAATCAGGCAAGTCACCTTGACCATGTTTTTACCCATGTTTTATATGCATTCGTTCTACCATCTCCCCAGTTGCATGCAAGATAGGTTAGTTGGAAACTTGGTTACATTGTAGTAGTATCATGTGGTAGGTACCCCTCTCAACCCTCTTTGACAACTTTGGCCCCGGGAAACGTTGTTTTACTTTTGCTATGCTATTAGTAGACGGGGTTGGTTGTGTGATTCATGGGAGTTGAGAGAGTTAATAATTTCAAGACCTACATAAAGATCAAGATTTTCAAGACTCCGAGTTTTCAACATACCTCTGGGTGGATGATGGTTGAACGGCGCTCTGGAGAAACCAGTGGTTAGCCTAGGTGATGCTGGATATGGCCAGTATTCACGCGGAAAGGTCCACCCAGGCACAAAGAGATGGATGGGTGCTTCAAGACCCAAGGCTTACCTGCACAGCCACAAGTCATTATGGGCTCTGGCTTGGTTGGATATCGTGGTGACCCTGGACAGGCGGTGCTACGAGAGGTAGAAGAACGGTAGGAAAGGATGGGCACCGACAGAGTCGCAGGGAAACCCTTTGGAAGACCATGTTTTGGTCATCCGTTTCTCAAACACCCTGAAGTGCGAGAAATCAAACGGAGGCGACCAAATCTTGTGGGGAACGTGTGCAAAACTCTGCAGAGTACTTAAACCTAATCGATTAGCAGTGTCCATGGTCATGGACGACTTGAGCCAAAGGAATTGAAACTTCCGGAACTCTCAACACAATTAATATGATGATGTGGGTATTTAATAACTTTGGGTATGAGAAATGCTTGGTGGAACCATCTCATTAATCAACCAACTTAGTAATATTTTGCTTAGCCCCTCCCTTGATGTAGGAAAAACTTGGCTTTACGCAAAAACTTACCACCCCACCTGCCATATATGCATATAGACTAGATGATTATCTTTTCACCCTTCTCTTGTGACTTTGCCGGCATATTCCATATGCTGACCTACACGGCTGCAACGTATCATGTTGTAGAGTACTTTTCCGACCAGGAGTGAGGACACGTTCTATGCTCAGTGAGATGCCCTTGGAGTCAGATGGACTCATCTACCTTCGACGCTTCCGCAAGATTTAGATATTCTCATGAGTTGGCTTTTAGCCACTTTATTGTAATTTTTATTGTAATAAAGGACTCGATATGAGATTTCGATTAATGTAATGCTGTGTGATTTCCCTTTGATATATACATTGATGTACCGTGTGTGTACCAGCATGATCTTGGGATGGTACGGAAACACCGGAGACTTGACCTTTTAGGTCGGGTCGTTACAATCATTTTGGTCTACTGGTCACGGACGTGTTTCCTATATGCATAATCATTGGCTTGGATATCTTCAAAATTATTCGCTTTTCTATAAATTGCTTGACAGTAATTTGTTCACCCACCATAATACTTGCCATTATGAGAGAAGCCATCTAGTGAAACCTATGCCCCCGGGTCTATTTTTCATATTATAATTTCAGATCTAAAACCAAAACACCAAAAATACTTGATGCATTATTTTTACTTTTAGTTTTACTTTCCGTTCAAGCATCCTATTATATCTATCTCTATTAGATCTCATCCTAGCAAGTAACCATGAAGGGATTGACAACCCCTCTATAGCGTTGGGTGCAAGACTTTGATTCTTTGTGTAGGTACATCTATTGGTGATTTGCTTGTATCTCCTACTGGATTGATACCTTGGTTCTCAAAAATTGAGGCAAATACTTATCTACTTTGCTTCATCAAACCATTTCTCTTCACGGGAAACCAACGCATGCTTGAGAAGTAGCAAGAAGGATTTCTGGCGCCATTGCCGGGGAGATACATAGCAAGTCAAGATACCAAGTACCATCGCAAACTTATCTCTTGCATTTACTTTATTTGCCATTTGCCTCTCGTTTTCCTCTCCCCCACTTCTAAAACGATTTTCAGAAAATACCAAAAAGATTTGCCTTTTTGTTTGCCCTTCTTTCTTTTTCTTTTTGATTACCTGAACTATGTCGAACATCACCACATCCCCCTTGTCACCAGACTTTGAAGTTCTTTATTTCAAACAAAAACAAGGGGAAAATTTGAAGGATGCTTGGTATAGGATAATGGAATCTTATCGTGTTTCCAATCTAAATGGGGATGCAAAAGTTTTTCTCAGAAATTTTTACATTGGTTTAGCTTTGCATCATAGGGAGCTTTTAGATTTCGCCTCAAAAGGAAATTTTATTGAGGTTGACACGAATGCAGCCTATGAAGTTTTTGAAGGTATTTTGGGGGTTCCTCTGCCAAAAAGGGGTATTGCTTTCTCCCAAGAGGAGTTCAAGTTGTCGACAAATTGGGTGTCTTACATAAGCACTTGGTCGAGTTACAACAACATCATGAACCCCTCAAACATATTAACGGGAACCTTAATCGCTTGAATACTTTGATCACCAATTGCAATACCCGTTTGGACATTTTGGGCACCAAGATTGATCCTCCCCTACAAGTAGGGGAAAGAGGAAAGAACCTCCTATATTTGAGAACGTCCTCACAAAAATTACCAATACCAAAGATGACAATACCTAGATCTATTGCGTTTTGCCTAGCTAGGGGCGTTAAACAATACCGCTTGTTGGGAGGGAACCCAATTTTATTTTGCTTTCTACTTTTTGCTTATGTTTTGGTGTGTTTGTAACATTATTACTTCTGTTTTAATTGTGTTTTGTGTTTAAATTAGTGTTTGAGCCAAGTAAAACCTTTGGGGTGGTCTATGGTAGTTGTTGATTTGATCTTGCTGGAAAACATAAACTTTTGCGCTCAGTCCAGGAATTTCCTAAATTTTTCAGAGCGTCAAATTCATCTGAAATGTTTACTCGGAATTGATATATGAATTTCCCTGGTTTTAATTATTTTTCAGAATTTTTGAAGTTCCAGAAGTATTCGAAGTTTACAGATTGCTACAGACTGTTCTGTTTTTGACAGATTCTGTTTTCTTTGTGTTGTTTGCTTATTTGATGTATCTATGGGTCGTATCGGGGGGTATGAGTCATGGAAAAGTTATAATACAGTAGGTATTACACAAATACAACTAAATATTGAGTTCAAAACAGTACCTAAAGTGGAGATTTATTTTCTTATACCAACGGATCTCATGAGTTTTCTGTTGAGTTTTGTGTTGTGAAGTTTTCATGTTTTGGGTGAAGATTTGATGGACTATGGAATAAAGGGTGGCAGGAGCCTAAGATTGGGGATGACCAAGGCAACCCAAGTCATATTCAAGGATACCAAAAATCCTAAGCTTGGGGATGCCCCTGAAGGCATCCCCTCTTTCGTCTTCAATCCATCGGTAAATTTACTTGAGGCTATATTTTTATTCACCATGTGATTTGTGTTTTGCTTGGAGCGTCTTGTATGATACAAGTCTTTGTTTGTTAATTTTCCACAATCATCCTTGCTGCACACATATTTTTAGTGAGACATGCTGAATCGTGAATTTATTAGAATACTCTATGTGCTACACTTACATCTTTTGAGCTAGGCAATGTTGCTCTAGTGCTTCACTTATATCTTTATAGAGCATGGTGGTGTTATATTTTATAGAAATTATTGAACTCTTATTCCTCAATTGTATTATTTTGAGAGTTTCTGTCAGACCCAGTGTTTGTATCACCCTGTCATGCTTGGATTTATAAAATTTGGAGCCAATTATGTGCTTGTTTGAATTATTGCATGCCTGCTTGTTGGATTGTTGTGTATGGCACTCTTCGATTCTTTCCCTCTCCATATTCACCTTCCATAACCCAAACTTCTTGCCCAATGATCATTCCATGTGAATAGTGCCCAAAAATTATTTTTTACCAAATTTTATTTCGACCAAAAGGATTTATTCCAATTAGGTTTTCAAAAACCACCTGAAATAAGGATTTCACTTCAAGTCCTCAAATTGGGTGGATCCTTCTTCCCCAAAGGCATTACTTCAAACCTACTATATTTATGACTTCCCAAAAACCACCAAACATTAATTTTAAATATTTTTAATATTTTATTTAAAGGATTATTCTTAAGACCAGAAATGGTTTTTCATAGGGAAAAATTATTTAAATGCTTTCAAAATATTTGAAAATTTTAGGGAAACTCAGTGGACATATATTTTCCATATATATGAGTTTTAACACATGGTCATGTTAAAAATAATGGGCAAAACCCCTCAAAACCCTTTCTATCGAAATCAAACTTTAGGAATATTTCTGGAAGAAATATGCTCAATAAATTCCAGGAAAATTCCAGCAAGTCAACAATATCATAGGTGATGATATTGCAAAGTTTCATCTCAATCCATGTTAATTTGGTTTATCAAACCATCCCAAAACCCTCCCTGTCTAGATTCAATTTTGAACAACTTTACATAGTGAAGTTTCTTCCCTTGACCCCAAAGTTTGTGGACATGTTCTAATCACCAAATAATGATGCTACACTAAGTTATGCATCAAGGAGATTAGTTTAGAATAACTGGATCTATAGAAACCTGATTCTGTTAGTTTCTAGGGTTCACAAAGTTTCTATCGTCAACTTTGCTCCTTTGAGCTCAAATCTGGTGATCCATCCCATTTTTACCCACCATCTGATCCTGCTAAGTATCACAGTAAGTAGGTAAATTTATCTTGCCCGAACACCTATAAAACACCTTCTGGTGAAATGGTAAAGTTAGTATTTTTCACTATTTTTAATATTTACCTTGCCTCCAAAATTTTACCATAGCAATCTAGTATTGCTTTTCACCTCCAGTAAAAATCCCAGGTCCATAAGCCACGTCAAGATGGGGTAAAACCTCATTTTTACCCCTGGATAGCCTTCGCAGCACAAGTTTTATCCCTCCCCTACTCCATTTCTTTCTCCCTAGATCCCCCTAGCTCTTAGGGAACCTTCAGGTCATCCAAAAGCTAGGGAACATGCAACACCGCGTCCAGAGTATGCAAGCATGCCATGGCATGCCAAAGGCATGCTCTGGAGCATGCTACAGTGCATGCCCGCACTGTAGCGGCACCCATCCCGAGCCACCCGACAGCCTAGGGGAGCAGGGAGTTGTCCCCTGAGTTGCCCTCGACGTCCGCAAGACTCCACCCTATCGGCCCACTCCTCCTTCTGTCTCCGGCAACCCTCCGCACGCGTTCCTGGCGCCGCCCAGCTCGGCCAACCGTGGGGCTCACACGCTCGCGCTCCCCTACCTCTCTCCTCTCTCCCCTTGTCCTAGACCAACTCCACAAGTGCCCCAAACATGCTCTATCCTCCCTCGTGCCCTCTAGTGAGTGCCACGACCTCGCCGGCGCACAAACCCTCGGTGGACTCGCGTCCACCTATAAAGGGCCTTCGCCCGAGCCTTCTCTCCCAATAGAGCTCCCATGCCCCTCCCCTTCATTTCGGGGCTCCAGCACGCGGGATCGACCGGAGCATCGCCGCGGCGTCACCACCGTCGATCTCGAGGTAGCAAGCCCCTCCGGCCCTCCTTTCTTTTCGGTTGTTCCACCCTCATCGTTCTGACGTGATTCCCCCTCATCCCCTTCTTCTTTGCAGCAGGAGGCGGCCCCGACGACCCCGTCCTAAAGCTCCTCCGCCGTGGCCTTCTCACCGCCGACAACTCTGGCCACCTCCGGTTCTCCCTCCACCTCCAGGGGAGCGGAGGCTCGGCCCCGAGCCCATCCTTGCACTCACCTATCACCGTCGTGCCTGCTTCACCACTGGTGAGGCTCTCCCCTCTCTGCCCCGAGGTGGGAGAAGGACCAGATAGGGGGCTCCCACCTGTCGGCCTCTCATCTCCCTCTCCCCTGCTCTCTCTTCCCATACGGTCGCCGATAGCCAGGCCCTGCGCGTCAGGTTTGAACCTGGCCGCGCGCATGGCTGGCTGGCTGGCCAGCTGGGCCGGCCCACCTACTGGCAGCCTCTGGACCAGGCATAGAGGCCATCTTTCTTCTTTTTCTTTTTATTTTGGTGTGGATTTTTCTAAAAATCCCACAAATCAGAAGATAAATCCTAATCCAATTATTTTTCCACCTAAAATCTTAGAATATTCCATATAATTTAATAGTGTCATTTGTGAAAAATGTTGAAAACTTTTTGTGCACTGATTTCTTTTAAAACCCATTTTAGGCACCTTTTTTGCCTTGGTTAAATAATTTTCAAAAATGTTTTTCATAGAAAAACCTTAAACAAATATTTTTATTATAGTTTTTAGTATTCATCAGAGTAGGATTGCATTTTAATAGTAGCCTTATGTGCTCATCTTTTGTGTGATGCTTATTTTTACCGCTATTTATCGCGACCATAGATTGCACTATTGACGATGGAGTCCGACCCGAAGACTTTGAAGACCTCGAAGACTTTGTTGAGCCAGGCACGCAACCCTTGACCATATTAATAAACCATTTTCATTGCATGTCATATAGCACTTTACTTTCATTATACTTGATCATGTGGAGTAGTGACCACTTCGGTGGGTTGCTTCCGACACTTATACCGTTGACACTTGCATCATGCATGACCCTACCACCTTATGAGGGTTATGCGGGTGGATGTAGATAGGATGCTAGAAGATGCTATGCATGTGGGTTGGGATTATGCATGGTGTTGGAAATAAAGAGGTGATTTCAAAGACTTTTCGAAAACCCCGTCGGGTGCCACTAATGCCCGAGGGAGATGATGATGAGTTGGGTGACCACTTGAGGAAGAAGTGGTGTATCGGAACAAGTTGGGAGTCTGTTTTCGAAAACGGAGAGTTTGAAGGTCTGATGACCGTCCCAACCTTACGTGCGCAACCATGATACCCCTTATGGGACTCTTTGTTTACTTTAGGGGGTACTGGCAAGGAGCCCGCATTACTAGTGGCGGGAGTGGCATGGTCACTCTCGATACGGGGTCGTGCCGGTATGGACGATCATGCGCTGTCTTCACAGGTACTGGGCACACCATTGGACCCTTCATGGATGCTACGAGTGATGTACTTCATTTGGGCTGGGTACCAATCGAGTGACCTCCTTGTTTAGTATCGCCAGTGGAAAGGCATAGTTCGGGTACTTACCTCGGGTATGTTATATACCGCGCGTCGTGGATGACATGGAAGTTCCTCGAGTTTTGTGGGTAAAGTCTGCAACCTCTGTAGAGTGTAAAACTATTCGAATAGCCGTGTCCTCGGTCATGGACAATTGGAGGTCCTTCTTAAACTGCATCCGTATGATTTCCCAAACTTGGTGTGTGTGGGTGTGTGGTTGTCACATAGATGACACTTGAGATAAGTCTGAAGACTTGATGTGTTGAATGAACATGAGATGTTCAACCCCTTCTTATGATGATATCTGTAATTTGCTTATATGGATATCCGCCAAGTGTTTATGCATGCTTACACATAGTTACTTAATCATGACATTGCATTTAAAACCAGCTTTCTACAAAATACCTACTTAGTGCTATATCATGCATCATTATTACTTGTTCCGCAACTTGGGTTGCTTGCGAGTACATTCAAAGTACTCATTGGCTTGCCACTGGTTAATTAATTGGCCAGGCATGGAAGAACATGAGCACGTTGAAGAGTTTGTTGGTGACAAACATGCAAACTAGGATGCTTCCCAGTTAGAATGCCTATAGGTTAAGGCAGATGGCAATGGGTTCACGCTTTTGATCAAGATTTCCGCTGTTTTTTCTATTTTAGTGTTTGGCGAATGTGGCCCTATCTATGTAAGACTAGACCTTCATGGTCTTTATTTGTACAAGACGCTAAATGTGGATGTAAGACTCTTGTTATTCAGCTTCTGTGTGTTCTGTGAGCATTAATCTCTGGGATCACTGTACAAGTGCATTCGGTGATCACGACTTATGAGTCGGGGTCCCCACAGAGCGAGTATCAGAGCCATCTTGACTGTTGGAAGCCCTTAGTTAGCATGGAAGTCGGTTAGGATAAAACTGTTTTCAAAACTACACTTAGCGCCTATACTTAGGAATTCTGTACTACTTACCTCTTCTATTCTTCACACAACACTCTTCTGACTCTCCTCCTTTCAAACCTTTGTATATGGCCGTTGTACCTAAAGCCTTCATGACATCCGTCTTTGCCTTACTCCTTGGGGATATCCTGGAGAAGTGCCAGTTTCGCCAACCACCCGCTTTCCTCTGCCACGAGCAATGGGCCGATGCTGTCACAAAGGAGTACCACGTGGATGTGGTCGTGAAGGCAAATGACTCCCCGACTAGTTGGTTCTTTGAAGGACCTTGGATGGAGACCATGATACTCGCAGTCATGTCAGCTGCATGCAACGCACTTCTGCACCTACAAGACATCATTCCAGAGATGGATGATGAGCCAGCTACTCGCTACCTTCCATTCAGAAAGGATGATCTTGGCGAGAGTTGGACATTGGTTCCGACCCAGGAGGATGGCTCACCACTCAGGTTCTAGACCAACTTCAGCCTCTCCATTGATAGTCTGGTTCACCACTTGATTAAATAGTCCATGAAGCTCCATGAAGAACTTCACCACACGTGAGAGCTACTTCGGCAAGCTAAGACGAAGCCAAACAAGATCAAGAAGGATGGAGCCCCCGAGGGACGACCAACTATTTCTTATCGAGGAGGAGTACCCACATCTAGAGATGCACCCACACGTCATCATCGCATGAGTGCAAAGGAGTACCGTGAGCTCTTCACCGACCCGCCAGCAAACCGTCGACGGGATGGACCTCCTCGCTCCCTGACCCCTTCGACCAGGAATGATTCTCGTTCAGATGATGAATAGGAGGAAGATCCAGAGGAGCGTGACTACGAGACTGAGAACTCCGCCACCTAGGTCCGAGAACCTCTAGGGTAGGATCATTCATGTACCCGTCATGCGAAGTCGAGTCCATGTAATGGTTCATATGAAACCATGTGTGCTTGTTGATTGTTTTTCTATTTGTCTTCCGATGCAAGTCGTACTTTTGCCTTAGGTAACATGTAAGCGACTCCATCATCTATCTTATTTTAATACATGTGTTGGTCCTTCGACCTTTGTTTTACCACAATTGCACTCGACCAACCCCCTTAGACAAGCTTTTCCATTGTTGCTTTTCCTCTCGTCTACCCTAGTTGTTTGACTTGGCTGCTCCAAACAAGATGGTAACTGCTACCCGCAACAGCTCCTTCGCCAACCCTGAAGTCGGCAACTCAAGACAGCAATAGGGAGCTGGTGGGACTGCTCACGCTGGAGGACACCAGGAGCAGCCACAAGGCGACATTCCCCCGCCACCACCTCCACTAGAGAACATGACCATAGCTCAGCTTCTCCAAGTTCTTCAGGAGGAATGCCAAGCCAACAATTTTTCTATTCAGTAGATGGCTCATGCCCTTGTGAAAAACCATCAGCAAGGCAGGAATGGGAATGGCCGCTCCACTCTGTCCGAGTTCATGAGGAATTCGCCCCCAACCTTCACCGAGACTGCTGAACCTCTGGATGCTGACGACTGGATCTGCACCATCGAGGACCTCCTTGCACTGGTCAATTGCAATGAGGACCGTAAGAAGGTTCTTTATGCCTCTCAATGCCTTGGAGGTACCGCTCGCGCTTGGTTGGATGGATTCAAGGTCATGCAAGGCGAGCGTGTGATCACTTGGAATGACTTCAAAGGCAGGATTCCACACCGCCCACATTCCTTCTGGGATCATGGCTATCAAGAAGAGAGAATTCCAAGGGCTGAAGCAAGGAAGTGGCTCCGTCAAGGAGTACCTGCAAAAGTTCAACATGCTATCAAGGTATGCACCTAAAGATGTCAACACAGAGGCTGCCAAGAAGGAATGCTTCATGGAAGGACTTTAACAGACCCTGCAATATCAGCTTATCGTCTGCGACTGTCGTACCTTCTTCGACCTGGTGAACAAGGCCCTCATGATGGAATACAAGCATCGTGCCATAGACCACACTCGCAAGCGTAAGATGATCAACAAGGGTAGCTCTAGCAACCAGAAGCCTCGCCCCTGGCAGCCAGCCCCAGCCAAACCGACCTATCAGCCACAACAGGCTAGACCTCATGCGCCTCGTTCGAGCTACCAGCCTCAGCAGTATGCCAATCGCAGGCCAGCTTACAACAAGCCCAATAACAACAATGGTGGCAGAAACTACAACAACAACCCTAGGCAAGTCGCTTGTTTTGGATGTGGTGAGCCAAGACACATCTCTAGCTGTGTCCGAACAAGAAGCCAGATGCACCACGCCCAATGCGCCGAACCAAGGTCAAGGCCGTGGAGCACCCCCAAGGAACCCCGCTCCCCTCAACAAGCCCAACAACGGCAAGGGTCGTGTGAATCACGTCACCGCAGAGGAAGCCCAGGAAGACCCGGATGTCATACTGGGTACGTTCCTCATCAACTCAACCCCATCAACAGTATTGTTTGATTGTGGTGCTTCGCATTCTTTTGTCACCCAAAAGTTTGCACTAGAGAGTGGCATGAAGCCTACACCTCTAGGTAGTGGTATGTTGATACAAACCCTGGGATCGGTTATGAAGTCTGGGATAGGTTGTAAGGGAGTGGAGAGTAACATCAACGGGGTAGATTTCCTAGCAGACCTCATCCTCCTGAAGTCAGAAGGCTTGGATGTGATCCTAGACATGGACTAGTTAACCAAGCACCAAGGCTTGTTAGACTGTGCCAAGAGGATTGTTACCATGACCAATAGCCGAGGAGTGGAAGTCAAGTATGTTCCCAACCCTGCCCCCACTCAAGCCCCTTAGGCTAACTGTCTAACGGGAATTGAGTTGGATCAAGTGCCACTAGTATGTGAGTACCCGGATGTATTTCTTGATGAGCTACCCGGAATGCCTCCTTACCACGACATTGAGTTCATCATTCAGCTAATGCCTGGATCAAAGCCCATCTATAAGAAGCCCTAGAGGATGGGATCCAAAGAGTTGGCCGAATTGAAGAAGCAACTGGCAGAGCAGCTCAGAAAAGGATTCATTCTCCCAAGTGCCTCTCCTTGGGGATCACCTGTTCTATTTGTGTCAAAGAGGGATGGAACTATCAGAATCTGTGTCGATTACCGTTCTCTCAATGAATTCACAATAAAAACAAGTACCCACTTCCCAAGGTTGAAGACATGTTTGATCAGTTGAATGGAGCCAAGGTGTTTTCCAAGATCGACCTGAGGTCAGGGTGCTATCAGCTGAAGATCAGACCCCAAGACATTCCAAAAATGGCATTTGTAACCCAGTATGGCCTCTATGAATACACAGTCATGTCATTTGGGTTAACCAATGCACCTGCCTACTTCATGTACCTCATGAATAAAGTCTTCATGGAGTACTTGGACAAGTTTGTTGTCGTCTTCATTGATGACATACTCGTCTTCTCCAAGTCTGAAGAAGAGCATGAGGGACACTTGAGATTGGTCCTAGAGAAGCTTCGAGAGCACCAACTTTATGCCAAGTTCAACTAGTGCGAATTCTGGCTGCATGAAGTTGGACTCTTGGGTCATGTGTTGATCGTAGAAGGATTGTCAGTCGAACCTGTCAAGATTGAAGCCGTGACTGAATAGCAATCCCCAACCACCGTGAAGGAAGCCAGGAGTTTCCTCGGACTCACGGTATATTACCGCAAGTTTGTGGAAGGATTCTCAAACATTGCCCGACCCATGACCCAGCTTTTGAAGAAGGACAAGAAGTTTGAATGGATAGCTAAATGCGAGGAAAGCTTACAGGAGCTCACGAAGAGATTGACCATGACCCCAGTTTTGGCCACCCCCGATATTCACAAGGAGTTTGTGATATATTGTGATGCATCATGATCCAATCTTGGAGGTGTTCTGATGCAAGAAGGCAGAGTTGTAGCATATCTATCTAGACAACTATGACCTCATGTAGAGAACTACACTACTCATGATCTTGAGTTGGCAGCCGTGGTGCATGCCTTGAAGACATGGCAACATTACGTGATGGGGAAGTGATGTGAGATATATACAGACCACAAGAGTTTGCAGTATATTTTCAACCAAAGGGAATTGAACATGAGTCAGCAAAGATGGTTGGAGTTGATCAAGGATTACGACCTCAGTGTTCAATACCACCCCGTAAAGGCCAACGTGGTAGCAGACGCCTTAAGCAAAAAGGCTTGTTCCTTGAATGCTATGATTAAGGAAAGGCTACCCGCCCTGTATGAAGAGCTTGAAAGCTTCGGCTTGGAACTAGTTGCACCCGGATTCCTTGCCAACCTGGAAGCAAAGCCTACGTTGATGGATGATATTAAGGAAGCCCAGAAGGGACACGAGAGCATTGAAGGCATCAACAGGAAGATCAAGGAAGGCAAAGCCCCAGGATTCTCAGTGGATGATCAAGGAGTTGTATGGTTCGGGAATCGCATCTGTGTACCCAACAAACAGGAGCTCAAGAACTTGATCCTACAAGAAGCTCATGATACTCCATACTCCATCCATCCTAGGGGAACCAAGATGTATCAAGACCTCAAGGCAAGGTTCTGGTGGCATGGCATGAAACGAGAGATAGGCACCTTTGTTGCCAAGTGTGATATATGCCAAAGGGTCAAAGCTGGGCTGGTGCAACCTCTCAAAGTGCCTGAGTGGAAGTGGGACAAAGTCGGGCTGGATTTCATCACCGGATTACCAAGGTCAAGCAAGGGACATGATTCTATTTGGGTCATTGTCGACCACCTGACTAAGGTTGCCCATTTTATTCTTGTCAAGACAACCCATGATGGTAACAAGCTAGCCAACCTCTACATCAAGTGTATCACGAGCCTTCACAGAGTTCCTAAGGAGATTGTGTTGGATCGAGGAACCCAATTCACATCGAGGTTCTGGAAGATGTTTCAAGGAGCCATGGGCACCAAGCTCTCCTTCAGCACTGCTTTTCACCCCAGACCGGCGGACAGACAGAACGAGTAAATAAGATACTCGAAGATATGCTCCGTGCTTGTGTTTTGGCATATGGAGCCAAGTGGAAGATTGCTTGCCATTCACTGAGTTCTCCTACAACAACAGCTAGCAGTCGAGTCTTCACATGGCATCATTTGAGGTGTTGTACGGATGCAAGTGTCACACTCCCCTCATCTGGACAGAAACTGGGGAAGGATTAATATTTGGAGCAGACATCCTCCGCGAAGTGGAAGAGCAAGTTCAACTCGCCGAGAGCGCCTGGAGACCGCCAAGTCAAGACAGAAGAGCTATGTCGACTCCCATCGCTGAGAAGTGAGCTTCTATGTCGGTGACCATGTCTACCTCCGAGTCACGCCTCTCAAGGGAACCAAGCTTTTCCATGTCAAAGGGAAGCTAGAACCAAGATACATCGGCCCCTTCAAGATCACCACTACGCGCGGAGAACTTGCCTATCACCTAGAGCTACCTTCCAAGCTAGCTGATGTGCACAACGTCTTTCATGTGTCACAACTCCGGAAGTGTCTCCAAGTTCCCAACCGCCCCGACCTCTACAAGGGCATCGACCATCAAGCCATCGATCTTCAGCCAGACCTCACTTATCATGAGAGGCTAGTCCGCATTTTGGATGAAGCGGAGCGTTGCACCCGAAGCCGCACCATCAAGTACTTCAAGGTCCAATGGAGCAACCACACTGAAGTCGAAGTAACCTGGGAGCGTGAAGACTATCTTAGATCTGAGTTCCCTTATCTTTTTAGCACATAGCTTAGGAATATCGGGGACAAGATTCTTGTAAGGGAGGTAGGTCTGTCACACCCTGTATTTGTATCACCCTGTCATGCTTGGATTTATAAAATTTGGAGCCAAATAAAACTTTTTAGTGTTGTGCTTGTTTGAATTATTGCATGCTTGCTTGTTGGATTGTTGTGTATGGCACTCTTAGATTCTTTCCCTCTCCATATTCACCTTCCTTAACCCAAACTTCTTGCCCAATGATCATGCCATGTGAATAGTGCACAAAACAACTTTTTTTTTACAAAATTTTATTTTGACCAAAAGGATTTATTCCAATTATGTTTAAAAAAACCTGAATTGAGGATTTCACTGCAAGTCCTCAAATTGGGTGGATCCTTCTTCCCCAAAGGCTTTACTCCAAACCTACTATATTTATGACTTCCCAAAACCAACAAACATTAATTTTAAAGATTATTTTAATATTTTATTTAAGACTAGATATGGTTTTTCATAGGCAAAAATTATTTAAATGCTTTCAAAATATTTGAGAAAATTTAGGGATAATCAGTGGACATATATTTTCCATATATATGAGTTTCAACACATGGTCATGTTCAAAATAATGGGAAAAACCCCTCAAAACCCTTTCTGTCCAAATCAAACTTTCGGAATATTTCTGTAAGAAATATTCTCAATAAATTCCAGAAAGTCAACACTATCATAGGTGATGAGCTTGCAAAGTTTCATCTAAATCCAAGTTAATTTGGTTCATCAAACCATCCCAAAACACTCCTTGTCCAGAATCAAATTTGAACAACTTTACATTGTGAAGTTTCTTCCCTTGGACCCAAACTTTGTGGACATGTTCTAATCACCTAATAATGATGCTCCACTAAGTGGTGCATCAAGGGGATTAGCTTAGCATAACTGCATCTATAGAAACCTGATTTTGTTACTTTCTAGGGTTCACAAAGTTTCTATTGTCAACTCTGCTCCATTGAGCTCAAATCTGGTGATCCATCCCATTTTTACCCACTATTTGATTCTGTTAAGTATCATGGTAAGTGGGTAAATTTATGTTTCCCAAACACCCATCAAACACCTTCTGGTGAAATGGTAAAGTTAGTATTTTCACGATTTTTACTATTTCCCTTCCCTCCAAAATTTTACCATAGCTATCTAGTATTGCTTTTCACCTCCAGTAAAAAAACCAGGACCATAAGCCATTTTTTCTCCCTCCCCTACTCCATTTCTTTCTCACTAGATCCCCCTAGCTCTTAGGGCACCTTCAGGTCATCCAAAAGCTAGGGGACATGCAGCAGCACGTCCAGAGTATGCAAGCATGCCATGGCATGCCAAAGGTCTGCTCTGGAGCACGCTACTGTGCATGCCCGCATTGTAGCCGCACCCATCCTGAGCCACCCGACGGCCTAGGGGCGCAAGGAGCTGTTACCTAAGATGCCTTCGACGTCCGCAAGACTCCACCCCGTCGCCCCCTCATCCTTCTCTCTCTGGCGACCTCCTGCACGCGTGCCCGGTGCCGCCCAGCTTGGCCAACCGCGGGGCTCACACGTGCGCGCTCCCCTGCATCTCTCCTCTCTCCCCTAGCATAGACCAACTCCACAAGTGCCCTAGCCACACTCTCTCCCTCCCCTGCACCCTCCAGCGAGCGCCACGACCTCGCTGGCGCACAAACCCTCGGTGGACTCGCGTCCACTGATAAAGGGCCTTTGCCCGAGCCTTCTCTCCCCTCAAGCCTCTCTCTCCCAATAGAGCTCCCATGCCCCGTCCCCTTCATTTAGAGGTAGCAAGCCCCTCTGGCCCTCCTTTCTCTTTAGTTGTTCCTCCCTCATCATTCTGATGCGACCCCCTCGTCCCCGTGTTCTTTGCAGCATGAGGTGGCCCCGACAACCCACTCCCGAAGCTCCTTCACCGTGGCCTTCTCACCGTCGGCGACTCCAGCCACCTCCGGTGCTCCCTCCACCTCCAGGGAAGCGGCGACTCAGCCCCGAGGACATCCCTGCACTCGCCCATCGCCATCGTGCGGTGTTTTGCCGCTACTAAGGCTCTCCCCTCTTTGCTGCGAGGTGGGAGAAGGACCCGATAGGGGGTCCCACCTGTCGGCCTCTCATCTCCCCCTCCCGTGCTCTCTCTTCCCTTGGGGTCGCCGAGAATCGGGCCCCGCGCGTGTGGCTGGCTGGCTGGCTAGGTGGGTCGGCCCAGCTGCTGGCCGCCTCTCGCCCAGGCACAAAGGCCCTCTTTCTACGTTTTCTTTTTCTTTTTGTTTGTTTTCCCTAAAAATCCCACAAATCAGAAAAAAATCGTAATCCAATTATTTTTCCACCTAAAATCTTAGAATATTCCATAGAATTTAATAGTGTCATTTGTGAAAAATGTTGAAAACTTTTTATGCATTGATTTATTTTAAAACCCATTTTAGGCACCTTTTTGTCTGTGTTATATAATTTTCAAAAATGTTTTTCATAGCAAAACCTTAAGCAAATATTTTTATTATAGTTTTTAGTATTTATCAGAGTAGGGTAGCATTTTAATATTAGCTTTGTGTGCTCTGCTTTTGTGTGATGCTTATTTTTATCGCTATTTATCGCGACGATAGATTGCGCTATTGACGAGGGAGTCGGACTTGAAGACTTTGAAGACCCCGAAGACTTAGTTGAGCCAGTCAAGCAGCCCTTGACCATATTAAGAAACCATTTTCATTGCATGTCATATAGCACTTTACTTTTGTTATACTTGATCATGTGGAGTAGTGACCACTTCGGTGGGTTGCTTCCGACATTTTTACCGTTGACAGCTGCATCATGCATGACCCTACCACCTTATGAGGGTTATGCGGGTGGGTGTAGATAGGATGCTTGTAGATGCTACCCAAGTGGGTTGGGATTATACATGGTGATGGAAATAAAGAGGTGATTTCAAAGACTTGTCGAAAACCCCGTCGGGTTCCACTAATGCTCGAGGGAGATGATGATGAGTTGGATTACCACTTGAGGAATAAGTGCTGTACCGGAACAAGTTGAGAGTGTGTTTTCGAAAATGGAGAGTTTTAAGGTCTCCTGACCGTCCCAACCTTACATGCGCAACCATGATACCCCTTATGGGACGGGGCTCTTTTGATTATTTTGGTGGGTACTGGCAAGGAGCCTGCATTACTAGTGGTGGGAGTGGCGTGGTCACTCTCGATATGGGGTCATGCCGGTATGGACGATCATGCGTTGTCTTCATGGCCACTAGGCACACCGTTGGTCCTTGCATGGACTCTACGAGTGATGTACATCATGTGGGCTAGGTACCAATTGTGTGGACACTTTGTTTAGTATCGCCAGGGGAAAGACATTGTTTGGGTACTTACCTCAGGTATGTTATCTACAGCGAGTCGTGGATGACATGGAAGTTCCTCGAGTCTTGTGGGTAAAGTGTGCAACCTCTGCCGAGTGTAAAACTATTCGAATAGCCGTGTCCGCGCTCATGGACAGTTGGAGGTCCTTCTTAAACTGCGTCCGCCTGTTTTCGCAAACTTGGTGTGTGTGGGTGTGTGGATGTTACAGAGATGACACTTGAGATAAGTCTGAAGACTTGATGTGATGAATGAACATGAGATGTTCAACCCCTGCTTATGATGATATCTGTAACTTTCTCGTATGGATATCCACCAGCTGTTGATGCATGTTTACACATAGTTACTTGATCATGACATTGCATTTAAAACTAGCTTTCTGCAAAATATCTACTTAGTGCTATATCATGGATCATATTGCTTGTTCCACAACTTGGGTTGCTTGCGAGTACATTCAAAGTACTCATTGGCTTGCCACTGGTTAATTAATTGGCCAGGCATGGAAGAACAGGAGTATGTTGAAGAGTTCGTTAGTGACGAACATGCGAACTAGGACGCTCCTAGTCATAATGCCTATAGGTTAAGGCAGATGGCAACAGGTTCACGATTTTGATCAAGATTTCCGCTCCTTGTTCTGTTTAAGTGTTTGGCCAATGTGGCCCTATCTATGTAAGACTAGACCTTCATGGTCTTTATTTGTGTAAGACGCTAAATGTGGATGTAAGACTATTATTATTCAGCTTCCGTGTGTTCAGTGAGCATCGAGCTCTGGGATCACTATACACGTGCATTCGGTGATGACGACTTATGAGTCGGGGTCTCCACAGTTTCTTAAAACAGCATGGAAATTTGTTTAGGTTATGAATTTAGTCCTAATATAATGGGCATCTAAGAGGGATATAATAAAAAAAATCATATTAAGTGCATTAAAAACTATGATAAGTTGGATTCCTTGCATATAGTTTTGAGATAATAGGGATGGTAATATGAGAGTCATGCTAGTGAGTAGTTGTGAACTGAAGAGATATGTGTGTTAAAGCTTCTGATTCTCGTAGCATGCCCGTATGGTGAACCGTTATGTAACAAAGTCGGAGCATGATTTGTCTAATGATTGTTGACCTTTGTGTGAGGGCTGGGAGCGCGCGATGGTTAACTCGTACCAACCTCTCCCCTAGGAGCATGCATCTAATGCTTTGTTTGATAACTAATAGACTTTTGCGATAGGTATGTGAATTGTTTATGACTAATGTTGACTCCATGGATTATACGCACTCTCACCCTTCCATATTTGCTAGCCTCTCTAATAACGCGCAACTGTTACCGGTACACCAAGCCTTCCTTCCTGAAAATAGCCACCATACCTATCTATTATGGCATTTCAATATTCATTCCGAGATATATTGACATGCAACTTCCACCATGTAGTTTTTCTATCACTTGCATCATCACTTCATATTGCATATAGAGTCATATTTTGTAATAGGAATCGAGTTGTAATTTCTTTTTCTTTGATTTATAAGTAAATAAAAGAGTGATGATTTTTCATTAATAGAGCATTGTCCCATGAGAGAAAAGGATGATGGAGGCTATGACTCCCTCACAAGTTGGGATGAGTATCCGGACTTTACAAAAAATAAAAGAGGCCAGCGAAGCCCAAACAAAAAAAATAAAAGAGGCCAAAGAAGCCAACCAAAAAATTGAGAGAAAGAGAGAAGGGACAACTGCTACTTCCTTTTTCCACACTTGTGCTTCAAAGTAGCACCGTGATCTTCATGATAGAGAGTCTCCTATTTTGTCACTTCCATATAACTAGTGGATATTCATTATGCATGACCACTTAGTTTTCTTTTTGAGCATTCATACACTTATATCTCTAAGTGCATTTGTTGCATAGCAATCCCTACTCACTCACACTGATATCTGTTGACGGGCATCTCCATAACCCGTTGATATGCCTTGTTGATGTGAGACTATCTTCTCCTTTTTCCCTTGCACCTCCTCCATATTCTATTCCACCTATAATGCTATATCCATGGCTCAGCCTCATGTATTGCGTGAGAATTGAAAAGGTTTGAGAACACAAAAAGTGTGAAACAATTGCTTGACTTGTTCATCAGGGTTGTGCATGATTTAGATACTTTGTGTGGGGAAGACGGAGCATAGCCAAACCATATGATTTTGTAGGAATAACTTTCTAAGGACATGTTATTTCGAAAGGACATGACTACCTTGTTGGTGTGCTCAATGTATTACACTTTTTATGTCAATATTAGACTTTTGTTTTGAATCTTACAGATCTGAATATTAATGCCATAATAAAGATTATTACATGGATAAATATGTTAGGTAGCATTCCACATCAAAAATTCTGTTTTTAGCATTTACCTACTTGAGGACGAGCAGGAATTAAGCTTGTGATCCTGATAAGTCTTCAATGTATCTATAATTTTTGGTTGTTCCATGCTATTATATTATCGGTTTTGGATGTTTTATATGCATTAATATGCCATTTTATATTATTTTTGGGACTAACCTATTAATCTAGAGCCTAGTGCCAGTTTCTGTTTTTCCTTGTTTTTGAGTTTCTCAGATAAGGAATATTAAACGGAGTCCAAACGGAATAAAACCTTCGGAATGATTTTTTTTCTGGAACAAAAGGAAGCTACGAGACTTGAGAAGCAAGGCAGAGGAGCCTCCATGGGGCCACAGGCCCTATGGCTGCGGCCAGGGGGGTGGTCGCGTCGGGCAGGCTTGTGGGCTCACGGCTGCTCCCCTAACCCTAATCTTCAGCCTATAAATTCCCAAATATTCCATCATTATCAGAAAAATCCACGAAAACACTTTTTCACCGCCAAAAGCCTCCATTCCCGAGAGATGCAATCTTGGAGCCTTTTCTGATAATCTACCAGAGGGGGATTCGATCACGGATGGCATCGACATCAACTCCATTGCCCCTCCGATGATGTGTGAGTAGTTCACCACAAACCTACGGGTCCATAGCTAGTAGCTAGATGGCTTCTTCTCTCTCTTTGCTTCTCAGTACCAATGTCTTCATGACCTTCATGGAGATCTATCTGATGTAATACTCTTTTGCGGTGTGTTTGTCGAGATCCGATGAATTGTGGGTTTATGTTTAGATTATCCATGAATATTGTTTTAGTCTTTCCTGAATTCTTATATGCATAATTTCATATCTTTGCAAGTCTCTGTGAGTTATTGGTTCGGTTTGGCCAACTAGATTGGTAATTCTTGCAATAGGAGAAGTGCTTAGTTTTGGGTTCAATCTTGTAGTGTCCTCACCCGGTGACTAAGTAGGGGTAGCGATGCACGTATTGTATTGTTTCCATCAAGGATAAAAATATGGGTTTTTCATCATATTGCTTGAGTTTATCCCTCTACATCATGTCATCTTACTTAATGCGTTACTCTGTTCTTCATGAACTTAATACTCTAGATGTAGGCAAGAGTCGGTCGATGTGTGGAGTAGTAGTAGTAGATGTAGAATCGTTTCGGTCTACTTGTCACGGACATGATGCCTATATGCATAATCATTGCCTTGGATATCTTCATAATTATTCGCTTTCAATCAATTGCTCGACAGTAATTTGTTCACCCGCTGTAATACTTGCCATCATGAGAGAAGCCATCTAGTGAAACCTACGGCCCCCGGGTCTATTTTCCGTATTATATTTTCAGATCTAAAACCAAAAATACCAAAAATACTTGTTGCATTAGTTTTACTTTTATTTTTTACTTTCCGTTCAAGCATCCTATTATATCTATCTCTATTAGGCCTCATCCTTGCAAGTAACCGTGAAGGGATTGACAACCCCTTTTATAGCATTGGGTGCAAGAGTTTGATTCTTTGTGCAGGTACATCTATTGGTGATTCGCTTGTATCTCCTACTGGATTGATACCTTGGTTCCCAAAAACTGAGGGAAATACTTACCTACTTTGCTGGATCAAACCGTTCCTCTTCACGGGAAACCAACGCATGCTCGAGAAGTAGCATCTCCCGAGGAAGAGCTGGAGGTGGTGGAGGCTCCGTATTGTGAAACGCGATGAACTATTCTCCTTGATTTTTTTCCCCAAATAGGAATATATAGAAGTGGAAACGAGGTCAGAGGACCGATAGGGGGCCCACGAGCCATAGGGACGTGCCCTAGGGGGGTGGGTGTGCCCCCGAGGCTTGTGGCCAGGTGGTGGCCCCCTGGAGATGACTCATTCGCTAATATTTTTATTAATTCAAAAATATTCTCCGTAAATTTTTAGGTCAATCTGAGAACTTTTATTTCTGCATAAAAATAACACCAAGGAAATTCTGCTGAAATAGCGACAGTCCGGGTTAGTTCCATTCAAATCATGCAAATTAGGGTCCAAAACAAGGGCAAAAGAGTTTGCAAAAGTAGATATGTTGGAAAAATAGCTTAAACCTTTGCTTTTCCTCAAGCAATTCAGTTGATAAACTGAAAGTGATAAAGAATTTTTTTTGCAAACTTTGTTTCATCTTCCTGTTGTAAATATGTCTAACTTATGTTCAGATTTTCAGCAAACATTATGAACAAACCACATTCACAATAACATTTAGGTCTCACATTTACTCATATCATTGGCATAATCAACTAGCGAGCAATAATAATAAGTATCGAATGACAACAATTTTATCAAAACAATCATGATACAATATGACATAATGGTATCTCGCTAGCGCTTTCTAAGACCGCAAAACATAAACACAGAGCACCTTTGGAGAACAAGGACTGACTAGACATTGTAATTCATGGTAAAAGAGATCCACTCACACTCATACTCAACATCAATTTATAGCAAAGCATACAAATAATGGCGGTGCTCTCTAACTGGTGCCTTTTATAAAAGGATGATGACTTGACAGTAAAATAAAATAGATAGGCCCTTCGCAGAGGCAAGCATTGATTTGCAGAGGTGCCCAAGCTCTAATTTTTTTAAACAGGGATGGATAATAATTCTGAGCGTTATGCTTTCATTGACAATATAACAACTAAGAGATCTCGATATCTTCCATGCTAGATACATTACAGCTGTTCCCAAACAGAATAGTAATTTTTTTACTCCCCCTCCACCAAATCAATCACACTCCATGGCGGCCTGAATCCACGGGTACCGTCCATACAAACATAATCCTGGGGGAGTTTTGTTTATTATGCTTTTGATTTGATTTTTGAGCATGGGACTGGGCATCCTGAATACCTGACACTTCCTCGTGCATGATAGTGAATCAACACGTATCGTGAGAATAACCCACCTAGCATGGAAGATACTAACATGCCCCATTGACTAGAGGAGCGATTTGGGCATACAAAACGGAATATTTGTTTGAAGGTTTGGAGAGTGGCACATGCAAATTTACTTGGGATGGTAGGTAAATACCGCATACAGGTATGTGTGGTGGACTCATATGGAACAACTTTGGGTTTATTGAGATGGATGCACAAACAGTATTCCCGCTTAGTCCAAGTGAAGGCTAGCAAAAGACTGGGAAGCGACCAACTAGAGAGCGACAATAGTCATAAACATGCTTTAATATTATCCAACATTGAATACAAGCATGAGTAATATATAAATAACCATGAACGTAAGCATCATGGAGACTATGTTGGTTTTGTTTCAACTACATGCGTGAACATGTGCCAAGTCAAGCCACTCGGATCATTCAGAGGAGAATACCATTCTATCATACTATATCACAACTATTTTAATATGCATGTTGGCATTGAAAACAAACCGTCATTAACTCTTAGCTAATTAAGCATGGCATGAATAACTATAGACTCTAATTGTCATTGCAAACATGTTCAACCCATAATGAGTTGAATCCTGAACTATGAGCTAATCATATTTACAAAAACAAGATAGTTAGAGTTCGTACCAGCTTTTCTCCATATCCGTCATTTCATCATATATCGTCATTATCGCCTTTCACTTGCACGACCGAACGATGTGAATAATAAGAGTGCGCGTGCATTGGACTAAGCTGGAATCTGCAAGCAGTAACTCAAAGGAGAAGACGAGGCAATATAGGCTCTATGTAAGATAAACAGTAATGCATATGAGTCCACTCAACATTTCATCGTGGTCTTCGCCTTAAGACCCAAGGAAAAGAAGTTTCAAAGCAAGAACGAGAAAAACTATTTACACGGGAAAAATCCCAACAAGCAAAAGAAGAACGAGAAATCTTTTTGGGTTTTCTTCCAATGCTACAACTAAACAAACTAGAAGGTGAAGCTAGAACGAAGTTTGTTTGGATTTTCTTAAAGATTAATTAAACACACAAGAAGAAACCGTAAAGAATAAATAAACTACCATGGATAGTTCAATGAAAAATTATGAACACCGACAACTGAAATGATTTCTGAACATGAATGTACTTTCGGTGAGAAATACATACTCCCCAAGCTTAGGCTTTTGGCCTAAGTGGGTGTAGGGCCATGACTGGAAATAACCATCTTCGGGATAATCCATAGGACACTAAGGGTTCCATTGATTAGCGACCTCCTGTAGCTCCCACTAAAAATCAGGGCCTGATATGGATCAAGGGCCGGTGCCGGCTCAGGTGCTAGGGGTAGCGACAAACCCAAATATAGGTAGATGTCATCGGGCATAACAGTTAACCTGCCTGAATGAATATTGAACAAAGAAGAAGTAGGCAGAGTAATAATCTCACAAGTACCCTGACTAAATACTAAGTTGTAAAGTAGCCTCCTATCATCATTCTTCTTAATAACATCATGGGCTACCATACGGTCATAATATAAAACTTCGCGGGTAGTAGCCTCTCATCTTTCTCGTGAAGCCTAATGGGTATCTCAAAATGTTTAGCTAAACGAGATGCATAGATACCTCCGAATATGGGTCCCTTCGAATGGTTGGTGTTCAACCGTTGGGCCACCATAGCACCCAGACTAAAGGTTCTATCAGCAAATAAAGCATGGCACAAAATATCAAGGTCAGGGGCATTAAGGATTCCACTCTCCCAGTGGCCAACTAAACATCTTCCCGAAAATAATCAATAGTAGCGTAGCATAGGAAAATGTAAACTAGCCGCTCTTGCCTTCGACATGCCTCTCTCTTCCCCTAGAGTGACTATGGCAATAAAATCTTCCATGTCTCAAGGACGTGGTTCCCTGATGCTGCACTCATAGGGTATTTTGCAAACTTTGCCAAAATCATGAAGGTTCATTTTCTTAGGCACATCATATAAGTGAAATTCTACTGTACGAGGGTCTTCCCTAGGATGAATGTGTAAATTTTGCACAAATGTATTCGTGAGCAAGAGGTATTGGTCACACTTACCGTTGAGGAAGTCAGTGATGCCTGCATTCTCGGCCAAATATTATAAATCTTCATAAATTCCGGCCGCCCTCAAGAATGTGTCACACGATCATTCACATGGTCGAACTTCTGCGATGCGAGGAAGATTATACTTGGGTTTTTCCTTCATTTGATTTTCATCTTCCTTATAACTCCGGCTTGACGAACCACTTAATAATCTCCTCAGCACCTTTTCTTTCTCTGGAAAATTTCTGAAATTTTTAGTGAATCAAAATAAAAGTGAACAAAGCTCAACAAAACTCATAGCAACTACTCCCTCAAGTGCCCAGAGGCTATATCATGCATCAAAACTACTTGGGACCATACAAATTTGACATGCAAGCTCAAGAACAAGGTCACCACAACAGGAAAAATTGCAATATATAAGGTACTAGAACAAAAATTAATTGGACCATTGGAGGAGTCACATATCAATGAGCAATCCCCTAAAACAGTTTTGCAAATGGAGCTTTGAGCAAGGAGGTCAAAAATGGTAGCAAGATGAGCTAGAACACGGGTTTGAGCAATGGTGGGATTTTTTCTGGAGGAAGATGAAGAGAATGGGTGCTGGAAAAATTGGAGGAGCCACGTGGGACCCACAAGCCCCTAGGGGGGTGGGCATGCCCTGCAGGCTTGTGGCCCACTGGTGCAGCCCCTGATGCGTACCCAGTGCCAAAAATTCTTAAATATTCCAGAAAAAATCATACTAAATTTTCAGGGCATTCTGGGGACTTCTATTTTCAGGTCATTTTTATAATGCACGGATAAAATAGAAAAAAGCAAAATAATAGCATTTTACTAGAATGAAACTAAGGAAGAGAGAATAAAAGTTGGGTATAGAAAGTAGTGCTTTCTAAATTCATGAATAAGGTTGATCAAGTCTTGTTGACAAACTTTTCTTGAATGACACGGAACTGGAGAATTTTTGAATAACACGAGGTTATCTCAATGGGGATATGCCCGTCCCCAACAATAAGTATAGCATATTTCTTCTTGACAGTAGGAAGAGGGAATTCAAAGCCTCCGATAATAATCATGGAAACCTTTTCAATGGAGTTGACACTATGAACTTGAGGTTGTTTCTTCAGAAAATGCACCATGTGCTCGTTACCATTAACATGAAAAGTGACATTGCCCTTGTTGCAATCGATAACAGCCCATGCAGTATTTAAAAAGGGTCTACCAAGGATGATCGACATAATGTCGTCCTCAGGAATATCAAGGATAACAAAGTTCATTAAGATAGTAATGTTCGCAACTACAATAGGTACATCTTCACAAATAGTGATTGGTAAAGCAGTTGATTTATCAGCCATTTGCAAGGATATTTCAGTAGGTGTCAACTTATTCAAATCAAGTCTACAATATAAAGAGAAAGGCATAACACTAACACTAGCTCCAAGGTCTTATAAAGTAGTTTTAACATAATTTACTTTAATAGAGCATGGTAAAGTAGGTACTCGGAGGTCCCCTAGTCTCTTTGGTATTCCACCATTAAAGTTATAATTAGCAATCATGGTGGAAATCTCAGCTTTCGATATTTTTCTTCTATTTGTCACAATATCTTTCATACACTTAGCATAAGCAGACATTTTCATAATATCAGGCAAACGCATATGTAAAAAACAGGTCTAAGCATTTTGACAAAGCGCTCAAAATCTTCATCATCCTTTTTCTTGGATGGCTTAGGGGGAAGGGTATGGGTTTCTGAACCCATGGTTCTCTTTCTGTACCATGTTTCCTAGCAACAAAGTCTCTATTATCATATGTCTTATTCTTAGGTTGTGGGTTATCAAGATCAACAGCAGGTTCAATATCCACATCATTATCATTACTATGATGAGCATCAACATGAGAATCATCATTAATATTATCACTAGGCTCATGTTCATCACCAGATTGTGTCTCAGCATCAGAAATAGAAGGATCATTTGCGTTCTCAGGTGTATCTATAATAGGTTCACCAGAAACATGGAAAGTACTATCGTCATTCCTTTCCCTACTCTTACTGGAACGAATAGGTGCATCAGTATTAAGTCTCTGAGAATCTTGCTCAATTATCTTAGGGTGGCCCTGAGGATACAAAGGTTCTTGAGTCATTTTACCACATCTAGTCACAACTTTAACAGAATGATCATTGTTCTTACTATTCATCTCATTAAGTAAATCATCCTATGCCTTTAGTACTTGTTCTACTTGAGGAGTTACCATGGAAGCATGTTTAATAATAAGCTTAAGATCATTGACAGTTCTACTCAAATAATCTCCCAAGGAATCAAGTACATAAGCACTATTTTTCAATTGTCTACTAACATAAGCATTAAAAATTTCTTGCTTGACTACAAAGTTATCAAATTTATCCAAGCATTCGCTAGTTGGCTTTTTATAAGGAATATCTCATTAATCAAATGTAGGAGAGAATTTTCCTCTACTACCTGTGTCGGTTTATCAAGACCATGTATTTCTTCAATAGGTGGTAGATTCTTAGCATCTTCAGCTTTAATACCTTTTCTTTCATAGATTTCTTTGCCTCTTCCATATCCTCAGGACTAAGAATTAGAATACCTTTTTCTTTGGAGTTAGCTTTCAAGGTGGCTCGGGAATAGTCCAATCATTATTATTGCTCAATATATTGTTCAATAGCAGCTCAGCTAGTTCAACAGTTCGTTCCCTGAAAAGACAACCAGCACAACTATCTAGGTGGTCCCTAGAAGCATCGGTTAGTCCATTATAAAAGATATCAAGTATTTCGTCTTTCTTGAGAGGATGATCAAGCAAAGCATTAAGTAACTGAAGAAGCCTCCCCCAAGCTTGTGGGGGACTCTCTTCTTCAATTTTCACAAACTTAAATATTTCCTGCGAGGCAGCTTGTTTCTTATGGGAGGGAAAATATTTTTGAGAAATAATAAATCATACCCTGGGGACTACGTACGCAACCAGGAGCAAGAAAACTAGACCATATCTTAGGATCACCCTTTAATGAGAAAGTAAACAAATTAAGAATATAGTAATAGCGATTTTTTTCCTCGTGGGTAAATAGGGTGGCTATATCATTCAGTTTGGTAAGATGTGCCACAACAGTTTCAGATTCATAACCAGGGACAGGATCAGATTCAACCAAAGTAATTAACTCAGGATCGACAGAGTATTCATAATCCGTATCAGTAACAAAGATGGGTCAAGTAGCAACCATAGGATCATATTGAATTCTAGCAGTCAAAGATTTTTCCTTCCACTTGCAAAGCAATTTATTAAGATCATCTCTATCCTTACAAGCAAGGAAGTCCCTAGATACCTCTCCTTCCATAACATAACCCTCAGGTATATCAGGCAATTCGTATCTAGGAGAGCTAGACCGAGCAGGTGTCTCATAGTGTTCTATTTCAATAATTTCATCAGATTCGGAAATACCATCAGTTTTAGTATTGACTCTAACAATCTGTTCATCAAGGAATTCACCTAGTGGCATAGTGGTATCAAGCAAAGTATCATCATAAGCATCATGCATAGCATAAGTAGCATCATCAATTACTTGCAACATGTTAGAATTAGTAGCAGGTGGTGGTGTCACAAATTTACTCACAACATAAGGTGAATCAAGTGCAGAGCTAGATGGCATTTCCTTACCTGTCCTCGTAGTTGAGGGGTAGATCTTAGTCTTAGCATCTTTCGGATTCTTCATAGTGATCAATAGATATATATCCCAAGTGACTCAGAGAATAGAGTTATGCTCCCCTGCAACGGCGCCAGAAAAAGGTCTTGATAACCCACAAGTATAGGGATTGCAACAGTTTTTGAGGGTAGAGTATTCAACCCAAATTTATTGATTCAACACCAGGGGAGCCAAAGAATATTCTTGAGTATTAGCACCTGAGTTGTCAATTCAATCACACCTGAAAGAATTAATATCTGTAGCAAAGTATTTAGTAGAAAAGTAATATGTAAGTAACGGGAACGGTGGCAAAGTGATAGTAGAGTTTGTAGTGATTGTGAAAGTAGCAACGGAAAAGTAACTTAGCAAAGATCAATATGTGAAAGGCTCGTAGGCAATGGATCAGCAATGGATAATTATGTCGGATGGCATTCATCATGCAATGGTTATAAAATAGGGTGACATAGAACTAGCTCCAATTCACCAATGTAATGTAGGCATGTATTCCATATATAGTCATACATTCTTATGACAAAGAACTTAAATGACATCTTTTGTCCTACCCTCCCATGGCAGCGGGGTCCTAATGGAAACTAAGGGATATTCAGGCCTCCTTTTAATAGAGAACCAGACCAAAGCATTAGCACTTAGTGAATACATGAACTCCTCAAACTACGGTAATCACCAGAAAGAATACACTTATTATCACCCTGGGGGATGCGGATCATAACTCGTAATAGGTGTCTACAAATTGCAAGATAGGATCAAGAACACATATATATTCATGATAACATAATAGGTTTAGATCTGAAATCATGGCACTCGGGCCCTAGTGACAAGCATTAAGCATAGCAAGGTAATATCAACATCAATCTCAGAATATAGTGGATACTAGGGATCAAACCCTAACAAAACTAACTCGATTACATGATAAATCTCATCCAACCCATCACCGTACAACAAGCCTACGATGCGATTACTAACGAACGGTGGAGAGCATCATGAAATTGGTGATGAAGGATAGTTGGTGATGACGAAGGCGTCGATTTCCCCTTTCCGGAGCCCAAAACGGACTCCGGATCTGGTCTCTCGAGGAAGAGCAGGAGGTGGCACCTGCTCCATATCATGAAACGTGATGAACTCTTCTCCTTGATTTTTTTCTCCCCGAATAGGAATATAAGAAGTGGAAACAAGGTCGAAAGAGCGACAAGGGCCCCACAAACCACAAGGGTGCGCCCTAGGAGGTGGGCGCGTCCCCCAGGCTGGTGGCCAGGTGGTGGGCCCCCTATAGTTGATTCTTTCGCCAATATTTTTCATTAAATCCAAAAATATTCTCCGTAAATTTTCAGGTCAATCCGAGAACTTTTATTTCTGCATAAAAATAACACCAAGGCAATTCTGCTGAAAGCAGCGTCAGTCCGGGATAGTTCCATTGAAATCATGCAAATTAGGGTCCAAAACACGGGAAAAAGAGTTTGGAAAAGTAGATACGTTGGAGACATATCAATGGCAATAATACAATACGTGCCGCACTACCCCTACTATGTCACTGGGTGACGACACCACAAGATTGAACCAAAAACCAAGCACTTCTCCCACTACAAGAATTACCAATCTAGTTGGCCAAACCAAACCAATAACTCGAAGAGACTTGCAAGGATATGAAATCATCCATATAAGAATTCAGTGGAGATTCAAATAAGATTCATGGATAATCTGAACATAAACTCACAATTCATCGGATCTTGACTAACACACCATAAAAGAGGATTACATCGGATAGATCCCCATGAAGATCATGGAGAACATGGTATTTAAGATCAAAGAGAGAGAATAAGCCATCTAGCTCCTAGCTATGGACCCGTAGGTTTGTGGTGGACTACTCACCCATCATCGGAGGGGTAATGGAGTTGATGTAGATGCCCTCCGTTACCAAAAACCCCTTTGGCAGATTACCTGAAAAGGCTCCAAGATTGGATCTCTTGGGAACGGAGGCTTCTGGTGGCGGAAAAGTATTTCTGTGGCTCCCTTTGATGTTGGGGGAATATTTAGAAATTTATAGGACGAAGAATAGGGTTAGGAGACCTGTCGGGATACGGCAAGCTTGCTAGGTGCGGCCAGGGGGGCCGGGCCAATAGGCTTGTGACTCCTTGGCAGGTGTCATGGCGTGCACTCTAAGCCTGGTTCATTTGTTTCCTTCTAGCAAAATTCCTTCCGAAGGTTTTATTCTGTTTGGAATCTGTTTAATATTCCATATCTACAAAACTAAAAAACAAGGAAAAAAACTGGCACTAGGCTCTAGATTAATAGGTTAGTCCCAAAAATAATATAAAATAGCATATTAATGCATATAACACATCGAAAACAGTTAAAATAATAGCATCACATCATCAAAAATTATAGATACGTTGGAGACCTATCAGAGGCCATGTAGGAGTACATGGCGGGTTGTCTCATTGGGACCGTCCTTAGGAACTGAGTTCTGTTTATGTCATCCAAGAAAAGATACTACCGTGCATTGGAATCCTTAATTGACCCTCCTGGCTTATTAATCACCTTGATCTCTGTCCAGGAGTTGCAACTAGTTTCTGGTGTTTGTAGGATCTGCTGGCGGCCAGGCATAGCAGTAACTAGAGGGGTAGGCTATGGCGCGGTAGATGCACCGGTGGTCGGGTGTACCAAGTGTAGAACCATCCGTCGAGGTGAGCTTGGGAACCCTATGCACATCGTTTGGGGCCATAATGGAAACTTCGGCCGGACTTCCTTGCGGGTTCAGTCTGAAATAGGCGATAAACCTGGACTGGGGTCTTGTGTGATTGAGAGTCGTAGATGATGCCCACACGAGTGCTTCCACTTGAAGGTGCCCGAGATGCATGATCTGCATATGGTGATAAGTGGCGAGAGTGTGTGTGAAGAAGTATACCCTAGCAGGGTGATTTAATCTTTTCGAATAGTCATGCTGTCGGATAGTGACTACTTGGATTGCTTATGTGGTACATAGAAAACTTGAAATGGATACTCTGAAATGCGCAAGATAAGCGTGAGTGCTATGGATGGCCTTCTCGTAGGGAGACGGGAGTGGATCCATAGTGGTGTACTGATTGGTGAATATGTGGACTCGTGTGCGCTATCCCACCTCAAAAGAAAATACATGTAGTCGTAGTATAGGTTAGTCAAGAGTCAAAGCTGGCTTGCTAAAAGAAACTCCACATCCCCCTTCATTGATACTGATGCATATTTAGTTAGTTCAGATGTAAGTCTTGTAGAGTACCTTTGTACTCATGTTTTCTTAATTTATGTTTTGCAGAGGAGACGTCAGTCTCATTAGTGATTCTTATGATGTGAAGTGCAATTTTGACCAGATTAGTTTGGGAATCCCAGACAGAGGTTTGGTTCCTATGGTAGGGTCGTTGGAGCTTTTTAGGCTCCTCAAGCCACTTTTAGTATATGTCTGTATCGAGACATGTTTTTCTTCCGCTTGTTGCTTGTATGACTTTAGTGTTGGGTCATGTCACCCCTACTTGTAATATCACACTATGTTCGCTTCTATGAGTCATTGATGAATACTTGAGTCATAGAGTTATGTTGTGATGCCATGTGGTATCTACGCATATCGTGCATATTGCGATTATGTTTGAAATGCATTGGTATGTGTTTGATTCGACACCTAGCGATGTTCCTCTAGTAGTACTCTTTATGGGGAATGCCTCTTTGTGCTTCCATCGAGCCTTGGTAGCTCGGTACTGCTCCATACATATTGATTGACCGACGTGTATCATTCTTTGCTGTTGTGTCTGTCCCTTTGGGGAAATGTCTCGCAATGTAATGGAGTCCCAGTAGCTTGCGATGACTCGTCTATGTGCAGTGATGACACTTATGTCCCACGGCGGAATGGAGTCCTTGTAGCTTTCTATGACTCGTCTACACACGATAGAGATCGACACCTGCATTTTTGGGTTACCTATGTCTGTCCCTGTATGGATGTGCCACTTAGGTTCTACGACTAGTCATGTCAACCCAGGTTCTCTGACATTTGAATGCTAGTAGCAAATTCAAGTATGTGAGTCAAAAGACGCAAATGGTCCCGGCCCAGGTAAGGTGTCAGTCATGGAGATAACCGTGTGTGTGTGAGGCCGCAAAGTAGTGTGATGTGTTATAGGCTGGATTCTTATGGCTTAGGATCGGGGTCCTGACAGCATTGATATCAAAGCTTGACTATCTGTAGGATTGCCAAGCCAAACTGGTCGATGTTGAGTCTAGAACTGCTTTAGTTATATAAGGGAATTGATTGTGGAAGGGAATGTAAGAGTCTTTTTACTTATTTCCTCGTGTCATTCTAATTCTGAGTCACCCTCTTCTTTATTCTATGGGGTTTAAGAACTAGGCTTCTCATCTATCTATTAGGATGACGAGTTGATGTCTTCTTCGATCGATGCCTCTATAAGAATTCATTGTTATGTTGTCAGTTGTCTTGCAGGTTGCCTCATATTTCATGCCTCTACAACCATTATGATGTCCGAGTTATCCAATGTTCCTCAATTATCTGATGCAATTGCAAATCCTTTCATCCCGAGTCAATGTCTTTTGGGCCAGACAAAGCACACCAATTGTTGTGTTGAGGTACTCCATTACCTGGACGTTTTGGTAAAGGTGTTTAGGAAACCATGTTATCTCATTGAACGACCCAATAGACAATAGGCATTCTGTTTGTGGGTTCTTGAACCCGAGAATCCTTCTGCTCATTCCCGTTGATAGTATTTTCTCATTCCTTTAGGATATTAGTAACCCTGTCATAGTGTTCAAGGTCAGTGGTACACCATTCTTCCAATACCATGAACCAGTTATGGCAGAAGTTTCTTATGAACTGAAGATCACAATAAGCATGCTCTTCATGAGTCCTCCATTCCATAGTTGTGAGCCTGTCAATTCTTACCTTTCTGCATGGATTATATGGAAGAGACATGTTCAACCTTGTTGGACGCATTCAATCTATGCATCTATGAGTTGCCCGTCTTCAATTGTATTCTCACCTTCATCTATCAATGGATAGTCAAGAGTAGTTGAGAATTCATGTTCATTGATGCATATTATTCTTGTGGTCTGTCAAGCCATTCTATTTCAGAATGACTTGGAGAATCAAACTCCAGTACCTCATCCATTTCTAGGAGTGGGACAAAGCAGTTGTATTCCACAGATCAAAATGCCAATCCTGGTTTTGTTTTGTTCTACATTGAAGTAATTCCCTCTTCGTGTCAAGATTTTCATGAGAATTGCACCACCTATTATGACTTTTGGATACAGTGATACTTCTCGCCATCATCATTCATTCCTCGGTCTCTGTGTTGTTGTAACCACAACATCGACAAGTGTATCATGATGTGTGAAATCAATACTCCTAGCAACTTTGTTGCCTGGTAGTTAATGCAGAATAATTTTATTCTTGGTGTGTTGGTTACTGAATCACCACTCCAAAGATTGATCGTGCTACCTAGTCAATTTTCCATGGTGCAAGTTTCGATCAATGAGTTAGGATTGTGTCAATCCTTCGCTCGGTTGATCATATCGTCTTGCCGTGAAAATGAGATAGTTCCGGAGCTCAATAACATATCGGTGGATCGTGATTTTTCAAATATCTCCTCCGAAGTATTACCAAGGTGTTCTCTGACTATTATATTGAGTTTTTGATCAAGATGGTTTCTCTATAAACCACCCCTTCTCCAAGACTCTATGTGTGATACCCTGAGTTAGTTGGTTAAGCTAAACAACAACTTGGACAGTTGAAAGATAAAAGCTTGATCTCACTTAGCTCATGTCAAAGGGATATCTTTTGTGTTTTTGTGTGTGTGTGTCGAAGAAACATTGTATCTTCATCGATCGATCCTTGTGACCAATTGTTGCACCTATCATCTTGTACAACCATTGATTTGAGTTGGGATATCGTCAAATAAAAATCAGAACTAAAGATCTTCATAATGTTGTTTTTACTCATGGATGTATCCTCAAGAATACGTGGTTATATCTTTTGGTCCCACCAATGCTATCACCTTGTTCTCATAGTTGTGGAATTCCATCCATATGGATACCTTGATGAATTGTTGTTGATCCCATCGAACACATTGTTCATGTGTTCCATGATTCATGATGAACAATAAGCTAGTGTTGGAACTTTTGTAGGCAATATGTTCATGTTCCATACATGAAGTATATAATGGTGTTAGCAGTGACTTACTCCTAATTCACGTGCATATGGGGCAAGTTGCTGCTATGAACTCGAGAAAGGACGTTTTGTTTTCTTTGGAATCATCCCAAGTCAGTCATGCAGGTGCAAAGTATTCTATGGATTGATATACGGACCATATTCATTCCATATGCAATCCCTAGCACACCAATCTACTAATTGATTTCTTTAAGAAAAAGAAGTTCCTTCTTAAGAGCTAATCTGGACTTATATAAGGATTTCGATACCTCCAATGATGGTTCCCACCCAGAACTCGGTAGTGTTATATTGTAAGAAGTCCATGTGGTCACACATGTCTTGGACCGTGTGTTCACATGTATCCTACAATCCATATCATGTTTTGGAGCTGTCTTCCATAGTTCATTTCATGAGTATCTCGCAACATCATCTCGTCGATTTGTGTTGCAAGCTTTCCTTTCAGACATGCTGAGTCTGAAACATCCTATCACCAACCAGTTCTGAATCTCAGGCAGATACGATGGTTGGAACATTTCCCAAGAATTATGATACTGGTCTCTGTGTAACCCGGTAAGGTGATGTATGGATAACACACCTAGCCAAAAGACATATTATTATAATATCTTATATTAGCAATATTAGCCACTTCCCCATGAGGACTTCATAATACTTGTTCTAGAAGTTGTTCCTCATGCGCCCATTTGAGGCCCCGAAGTCCGACCTTACTTGATGTTCTAGTCGTAACACAATACCTACATTTTGTTTATGCTAGAACATCAAGGAGAACATTAGAAGCGGAGTGCTAAATGTCTCTGGGCCGATCGTCCTGATTTCGTTTCCTTGGCATAGCTAAGCTAAAATCTGAGTAAGTTCTGTGTTCCTTTGCATCTGCATTCTCCGTCATTGTTCATCATGGTTGTATGAGGTGTCACGAAGATCTGGGAACGGATATTGGTAAAACCTTGATGAATATGGAGATGCTCAAGTTCTGGAGAGCACGCTCAGACACTGGGTTATACCCTCGGTATCAATTGGAAAGTGCCCCTGTTTGCCGAGTTGTTCTATAACTCTAGCTCCCTTTTCGGATCTAGGTATGCCACTCCTATGAATTCCTTCAAATGATGGATTGTAAATTGCCTTAGGCTGGTATGAAGAGTTTCAATGATCACTGTACCAAAATTAATCCTTTTGCCACTTAAGGGAATAACTCTACGAGTCACCTTCCCTAAGGTGCCTTGTTATGGAATCATGGCAATTATTTCCACGCTACTTTCAAACCCATTCACCATCTGTATTAAGCGTGGAATTGTTGCCTACCAATTGAACTTATGTCATCTGCCACATTCTGTCGTTCTTGATGTGTTTTCTATTTCAGCTCAGAAGACGTTCTCACGTCTCATTCTATGAGTTGTTCATGAGTTGCTCGATCTTTGATAAGATCGATTCTTGTAGAGCTTTCCAATCTTTTGTTATCATGTTGGATGAAGGCCCCAAAGGAAAATATTTGAAGATCAGCATGACGCAATGAATCGACATCGTCGAGAAGTGCAATCGGATGATGAAGATTGTGTTAGTTGTGTCCCTTCAATCCTGTTACCCTACGCTGAATCTTGGGATGAGATTCTTGTTTAGTGGGGGTGAGTTGTCACATCCCTAGTTTTAGCTTTGCTTATCATTGCATATTCATGCATGCATCTATTTATTTTCAAATGAATTTGAAGTAAATTTGTCTCAAGTGCAATATGAAAATTGCCTCAAAGAAGTCCAAGTAAATGCCCTAGTATTCCAAGAAAATATTGACATGAGGTAAAATGCAAATCAATATTTTTGGAATCACAAAAACATTTTTGTTTGCTCATTTGAGTTAATAAAATATTTATTTGACTTGGATATATACTTATTATATACTAGGTATATATCCAATAATTCTAAAAATTCTTGTGTAGCTTTGGAAAAGTCCGTTCAGCCCACATAATAATTATCAGGAGTAATAAAAATGGTTTGTTATTTTATTAAACTAAAACATATTGAATAAATAGAAAACAGGAAATAAATAGAAAACTAAGAAAAACAAAAACAAAATGGCCATCTCCCTGGCCAGCGTGAGGCCCAGCCCATCACGTGCCTTCTCCTACCTTCTGCCAGTAGGAGCAGCTGCGTGCTCGCACGCGCGCGCCTGAGGAGGCCACCTCCTCTCTGCCTGCTTCCTTGCCCCTCCTCGAGCTTATCTTCCCACCTGGAGAAGTCCCAAAGCCCCCTCTCTCTTCCCCAACCCTCTCTAGCTCTCCCCTCGCCTCGCTCGCCCTCTGTCCGCCATGGCTGAAACCTTGTGAGCTCGCTGCCGTGGCCACCGCAGCTCCCCCAAGCCGAAGGAATCAACCCTAGAGGCACCGGAGTGACGCCTCTATCCTCTCCATCACCGCTGGCCACCTCGGATCCTCACCATCAATTTGCTCCATCCCGGCCATCCCCGAGCCCACTGACCAGCTCTTCCACCTCCCTGTGAGCTCCTCCTTGTTTCCCTCTTTTCCCTGGGCTCACCACAACCACTAGGTCGTAGTGCCACCGCGGCCGATCTCCGTTCGCCACCGCGGGCTCACCTCTGATGAGCTTCAGCAACCCCACGACTCCCCACGTGTCCCAGTAGTTGCGAGCGAACGAGGGCTTCCTCCTGGAGCTCTCACCGCACTAAGCCACCATCGCAGCACCGCTCCGGCATGCCTCCACCACACTGGAGGGTCACCGGCGGCCTCCCTTTGGCCCGGCTGACCTGCCCCCAATTAGTGGTCAATTAGCCACTAATTAGACACCCTTGATACACTGATAGTGGGCCCCCGCCTAATAATATTTTTAGTCAGTTTTCAATTAAACCATTAAGACAGAGTGTCACTAACATGCTGGTCCCCCCCGACGTCAGGTTTGACATGGGCTGACCAAGCTGACCTGCTGACGTTAGTATTTACCATGCTGATGCAATAAATGATTTATATTCCACAAATTGTTTAAAACTTCTAAAAATCATAGAAAATAATTTGTAACTCAGATGAAAATAATTTATATATGAAAGATGTTCAAAAAAATCCAATGAATTGTTTATGCCATGTCCATGCATGTTTAGGTTAACATCACCAACTAGTAATAATGATTAGGACAATTTCATAAATAGTGTTGGAGTTGGAATATAGTATATAATTGAATTCCACTTCACTTAATATGACTATCTATTGCACTAGGTTAATTCAGTACCTTAACATGCCATAGCATACATCATGCTTATTGCATCACATTGCCTGTGTTCATTTCTCTGTTTGCCAGTGCTGCTCACTCTTGGTAGACGTTGTTCGAACGATCAAATCGATGTCACCGATGAATAGCTTTACCATCTTCAGAAGTGTCAGACAAGCAACCCTCCCTTGAGCATATTGATATGAACCCACTCTCTCACTCCTGCTTTCTTCTATTCCATTAGGATAATTAAGATTCAACGGTTACATGTTCTCGGTAGTTGAACCCATTCCTTTGCATGACCAGTCTTTGCCATAGTAAATAGTTGAAACCTCTTAGCATGAGTAGCCACTTCTTGAGCCTTGTTGTGCTTACTCATCCATGTTTGCTTATTGTGCCTGCTATACTTAGAGTCATGTCGGGTATGATCCATCTGAGCAATGAATCAGGATGGATGTGTTCATGTACTGCAGTGTGAGAGCAAAGTGTGTGAACACGATTTGGTAAAGGTAGCAATGAGAGGCCATGTAGGAGTACGTGGCAGGTTATCTCATTGGAACCGTCCTTAGGAACCATGTTCTGTGTATGTCATCCAAGACAAGATACTAGTGCGCATTGGGTCCTTAATTGACCCTCTCGTCTTATTAATCGCCTTGATCTTTGTCTAGGAGTTGCAACTAGTTTCTGGTGTTTGTAGGATGTGCTAGTGGCCATGCATAGCGCTGACCAAAGGGCTAGGCTAAGGCATGGTATATGCACAAGCGGCCAGGTGTACCGAGCATAGAACCATCCGCCGAGGTGGGCTTGGGAGCCCTGTACACATCGTTTGGGCCGTAATGGAAACTTTGACCGGACTTACTTGCAGGATGAGTCTCAAATAGGCGATAAACCTTTACTAGGGTCTTGTGTGATTGACGGTCTTGGCCGACGCCCAGGCCACTGCTTCCGCTTGAAGGTTGTCAAGATGCATGACGTGCATATGGTGATAAGTGGCGAGAGCGTGTGTGAAGAAGTATACCCTTGTAGGTATACTTCTTAGAGTAAAGCTCCCCCTTGATGTGACATCCCCCATAGGAGGGATAAACTAACCTTGGGTTTTGTCGATGAAGACTTCATGTAGGTTAAGAAGTGGTGGATGCTCAAAGTTGATGAAGATCACCAATAGTTGGGAACATCCTTGTTGTTTCTTTACTCTTCTCACCTACATAGGTTAGTCCCAACTAACAAGAGACGATGTAACAGCCCAAGTGTAATCCTTTCCCTATTTGTAATATTTCCATGTGTGAACCCCTATGAATGCCATTATGAGATTGAACATCGACCTTGCCTCTTGTCATTCCATGCATCATGCATCATTCCATCATGATCATCATATCAAATGCATAACTTTTGTTGCCTTGCTTGTGCTTGTGAATGTTGTGAAGTGATTGCATGTGTTGTCAGGTAAGTGCATGTGTGGCCTTGATTGAAGTGCTCCTCTTTTATTGCCTTTTCAAAGTATTCCTCTATTTCAAAACATCTATCCCATTCTTCCTTTATTCCAATAATATGGCAGGTGGATTTGTAGATGCTATTTTAATGGATTAAAAATGTTCCCACTCTTCTAAATAATTTGGGAGTATGCTGTGCTTTTCCCTCAAGCATGTTCTCTGGTTTGTTAATTTTAAAACAAATGCAACTGATTCCAATTCTAAATGACGTGAATGATCACTTTGTTCTATAAATGCCAAGGTCATTTTTATAAAATAGAGTATAATTTGCTGATTCAAAATATATATTATTTCTCTCTATCTACCTGCCAAACATACATGGTTTATTTTGTCTTGTTGCAGTTTTAGTTAAAAAGAAAAATCATGTGTTTTGTTTTTTTGCGGTCAGAGAGTGAGCTGCCCACTTGGGCTCTTCCTTCCTACGGCCTAGAGCCCGCACGCTGGCCTCCTTCCAGCATGGCGAGTCGGGCCCCGCGTGTCAGCGTCTCCTCCCTCACTCCTTTCTCCTCCCCTTTCCAGCTCCCTCTGTGTGAGAGCGAGTGAGCAGGGCCCTGCCATGGCGAGGTGGCGAGTAGAGCCGCACCCCGGGGGCCTATAAAGCCCTTCGGCGTCCGTGGCCTTGCCTAGGGTTTCCCACTTCTCTCCATGCCGCCGCAACCTCCCCCCTTCCTTCCCTTCTCTCTTGTAAGTGCAGTGAGGGGGAGAGTAATTCAGAGACAACAGAGAGAGAGAAAGATTAGGAGCCACCATTCAATTTCGTTGCCTCCTTCATTGTTGATGGCCTCTCCGTGGCGTCCTGGATGTCCGCAGGGTTGCTGATATCGTCCCTGACCCATTCCGGGCACTAGTGGAGGTCGAGCTCCTCCGTGGCGTCGGCTCCTTCTTTGTCTTCGTTGGTGCGAGGAAGCTCTGCTGCTTCAGGCTTCCCCGACCCTCTTCTTCCCCGTCGCTACGCCAAGCCCATCTTCGCCCCTCTCGGTGACAAGTCGACCGCCAGCCTTTCCCGTGCGTCCCCATTAGCCTCGCCGTCGCCATAGCACGTTGTCAAGTCCGCTATCCTCGCTGGAGTTCTTCTTCGCCGGGAGCGCTCTAGCGCGTCTCTAGACCTGTGCGCGTGCATGCATGTGTGTGATGCTGTTGCGCGTGTAGTGCTGCCATCTGCTGATCGGTTTGGTCACTAGAGGCCCCTCCGTCACGAGCGTGTGCCTCTGTCTGTCACCGGCAAGTTGTAGAGTGTGTGCGTGTTTGTTTTGGGTTCATTTTCGTCAGTGTCTTCTTCGACAGTTAGTAGTAGGGGTGTTAATCTCCCTCAATGTTAGTAGTCATTCGATAGCGCAGTGGTTGGAGCCGGGCACAATGACCAGGAGGTCACGGGTTCAATCCCTCCCCGCGCCCCGTTTTTCTTTCTTTTCGCGATTTGTGTGTGTGTGTGAGGCGCAGGAACTAGTGTGGCCACGTGGGATCTTGTGTGCGTGTGTGCTAGTGCGTGTGTGTGCTGGTGTGGTGGGATCTGTTGTAGCAGATGGATTGGGTGTGTCTGTGTGTGTGTGTGAGGCTGACAGTGGGCCCTGGCCCACATGTCAGCCTAAGAGGGGCCCTGGTGTCTATGCCAGGTGGGACCCCTCCTTTTCTTTTCTTTTCTTTTTCTGTTTATTTTTTCTATTAATTTTATTTGTGTAATTGGTTATTTACATTTCTAGTACATGTCTATTTCTGTTCATAGATAGTTTTGGCATGAGCATTTATGGCATGTTTTGACTTATAAGTAGGGGATGATGTTGAAGTGATTTGTAACTTAGATTTGTGTGCATTTTTATCTACAATAACCTATGAGTATGATATATGGATTTGGTGTAGAAAAACCCCAGGAATCCATTGGTGCAATTTGTTTTTTCATTTGAGCAAGTTTTACAAAATGTCATTTTGTCCCAATATGCGTTTTTGTCATTTTAGTTAGAATTAATCCATGCATGCTATGATAATTGTGTCAACATGGAAGTGGTAGTGTTTTATAAATATGCCATGGTAATTTCTTTTGACCTGATAAACTTGCATATAAGTGGGAATCTTGCTCCAAAGTGGCTAATAAAATGTTGCTGATTTCAACATGCTAAATATTTCTATGTCTGAGAATCTGCTATCATTTTTATGTCATGTTGAGTGTTTTAGCTCAAGCTCAGTGCTAGTGTTTTGTAGTAGATATTGTCCTATACCATACTATTAATTGTCAAGCCATGAGGTGTTCTCTAGCACCATTATTTTCTACGTCCAACTTGCAACCAACTTAACTCGGATTCCAGAAAACTGTAATTTTCACTAAGTCCCTAGAATCTGTTTCATCATGCCATCTTGTGAGCTTCATGCTTAGTGGTGTATGCTTCCTTTCTAGTTGGTGTAATTATATGATTTGATAAGCATGTTATGAAGTTTCTGTACGTAATTTGTTTGTGGTTAGAAACCTCCTGTAGCTCTAGATTTTGGCTGTGCAAGTTGCTATGTTGCTGTTTTTGGGTAGATTGTGTGTGGTAGTGTTTTGTGACTTGTGGGAGCAATGCTCCATCGTATTTCTTTATATTTGGATCTATTGTGGTTAGTTTTTCATTTCCTAACCAGTGGCTACCTTGGAATATGAAGGAAAAGCCCATGGCCTTCCTTGTCTCATATTTTGCCTTCGTACCTTGCCATGAGCATAGCGTGAGATCCGTTACTCCGTTTCCTATGTTCTACATATGAATTTGCATTGATTTTGCATGAAGCATCCATATTTGACATGATCATGCATGTTCAAACAACTTAACATGAGGCTATGTCCAGAATTGTAAATAACTTAACTATGGCTTGAGAAATATGACTAGCTTAGGATTGCCATGTTAAAAACTTCAAATGAATCATGCATCATCTTGTTTGTGCATTGCACCTTGGTTGTTTTTTTATTCTTGTTATTTCTCTTTGGGTAGATGCGAGTGTTGAACGTGAGTACGAGGATATATGAGAGTACCACTACGAGGACCCAGCTCTTTGTCCCTCTGAAGAACCAATAGGCAAGATGACCGTACCCGGATCCCGACACTATTTTTCCTTTGCTAGATGTCTCGCTCTTATCATTAAAATTGCGTTGCCTACCACTTGAATGTCCAGCCTCCTACATTTCCATGATAGCTTCTAACCCCTCCACTACCTAGCAAACCTTGTTTGGCTAAGTTACCGCTGCTCAGCCCCTCTTATAGCGTTCTTAGATGCAGGTGCAGGTTGTTTTTCCATGTGATAACATGGATATCTGGAGGTATCGCAATATTTACTTCTATTTAAGTTAATGTGCATATATATCTTGGTATGGTGGAGGGCTTGGCCTTTTGCTCGGTGTTTTGTTCCACTTTCACTGCCGTAATACTTGTTACCGGTGTTCTGTTTCCATATATTGCACTCCTAACATGCTCGGGGTTGTTATGGGACCCCCTTTATTATTTGTTTGACATTAAAGCTTGCCTAGCAAGGCACAACATTGGTACTATTTGCTTAAAAAACTTAATAAAATTACATAGGGCTTTGCAACCCCATGGATAATTAATCAACAACCCGGTCCAGTGCTCTTCATGAGTGTTGGTCCAACCCAGAGCCACGTGCAGGGCCACCTCGGGGCAACTCCAAGGAATTCTATCAGGCTACCATATGTACTGCTCATCTGGTAGTGCCCTGAGACAGAGATACGCACTATTGGGATCTGGCCTGCCGAGAAGTCTTGCTTGACTTGTTTTACCTTTATCGAATGGCTTGCGTGAGGAACTCTGATCTTCTTCGGGCTATCTCGAGGGGTTGGTTTTCCTTTGGAATTGCCCAGGATGATCACGAGATCCGTGGTCAAGGTTGTTCTCGTTGAGTGTGGTTAATTTGTGATCGATTAGTTGCAACACCTCTGCAGGGTTAAATCTTTCAGAAAGCCGTCCCGCGGTTATGTGGCAACTTGGATATTTTGTTTAACACCCGGTTATAGTTAACTTGAAGTAAACTCCAATAAAATACACCAAGTGTGTGTGTAACTCTGATCATCTCTGCTCGTGAACATGAACCGAGAGAGAACATGGTGCGGTTATGTTTGACGTAAGTAGGTGTTTAGGATCACTTAGTGATCATGGTAGTACTCGATCGCCTTACGTAGTCCCCTATAATTACATTCATGTTCTCGTAAGTTAGCCAACAAATAATGCTTAGCGCTTGCTGCAAACTCAACACTTACCCCCTATCCAACCCAATGATCTTACATAGTTTCGGTACTCGGGTTACCAGATTGCTGAGTCCCCGTGGCTCACAGATTACTACAACAAATATAGGTGCACGTGGAGATGAGACTGTGCCAGAGGATGTGACCCAGCTCTAGTGGGAGTATGATGAAGAACGTGGCAGAATGTACGTCACATATCCAGACGAGTAGAGAGGCCTTGGTCGTGATCTTTGGGGCAAGCAAGGCAGTTTCATGGCTTCTTTTCTTCGTTTGTTTTCGTCCATAGACGGACCCTGTCTTTTGAATGATGTTTGAATAATTGGTGTGAACTTGTAATTTAGCTTGTGGCGAGTGTAAGGCAACTCATATACTCATCTCTTCATACATGTATGTGACGTTACTGTACTTGTGAAACGACTAGATGCGCCTCTATCCCTGTCGCGGCCCCCGTGCCTAAATAAGGATAGGCGCGCATCTTGGGAATTACAAACAAATACAAGGATATCTACGGACATGGAGTGCAAAGCATATATGATGTTGTCCATTGATTTGTTGAATACCTTGTCCCTTGCTCACCTTTGAGGGAATGTGTGACTCCTCAAACTATTGCATGATGTTGACATTGAATGCAACAAGTTCTTGCCAATAATGAATATGAGAGGATTTCATTGGCATAGTCACCCCTCAAGAACTTCTCTAGTTCTTCTTATTGGGGACCCACATCAAGTTGATGGGGATCCTTGGTGTTGAAGTAGCACATGTAGAAGTTGATCTTGTAGTAGCCTTGGGAACCCACTTCACCAAAGCTTGGGCTTCATCTTCATATGAGTCAATGTCCTCTTGAAGGTTGTTCTTGCCATTGAGCTTGGGGTCCTGTGGTGGAAGGTTATCATGAAACTTTGTTCCCTTGGGAAGAGTATTTTCATACTTCTACTTTTGAGGAACAAACTTGGGATTGGTATATTGACCTACTTCACATTCAACTCCATTAGCGTTGAAGTAGACAACACCACGATTCTTCCGGTATCCTCTGTTCTTGGTTACAATCTCCTCAAATTGTTTGCACCCTTCAATACTCTTGTAGATACCTTTCTCTATAATCCCTTTCAAAACTTAATTTTCTTGCTCAAGTGTAACTTGGCTAAGAGAATAGTTAGTGGGATCAATAGAACTACTAGAAGAAATTTCATTGGATTTATCATTTTTATTGCTACTAGATGAAGAACATTTCTTTACTTTGTTAGCTTGCTTAGTAATAAATTGTAGCATGAATGCATACAAGAGAAGTCGCTTGGCTAGATAAGAGGAAGTCTACTTTCGAAGAGCATCATTGATAGCTTTAAGTAACTGATGGTCTTACTCTAAATTGAGCTTCTGGAAGCGGAGCTTCTCTGTGTCCTTACAAGCTCTCTATGATCTTATAGAGTAGACTCATGAGCTAACTGAAGAGTGTTTAGTTCTTCAGTTAGTCGTTATGTTTCCAACTTATCATCATCGCACGACTTATCTATACTAGAGTGAGCACTAGCAAGTTCATTTTGACTAACATTACTAGATTTCCCAAATATCAAGTCATCTTGAATTAACAAGTCATCTTCATCACTATTGAATTCAGTATACTCGGGGTGTGATACCTTGGGGCCTTTAACCATGAAGCAACATCCACTCCCTTCATTTGGTGAATCAAATATGATGTAGGAGTCAGTTTTCACTAGTGCAAGTACGGCAACACCTTCATCTCGACTATGGTCGGAGTTGGAGTGATAGCTTCTCTCGGAGTGGTTGTCGGATTCCGATTCGAAAACCCATTCACCAAAATGATCTTGATGTCTTATTCTTGATTAGATATTGGTGTACTTAACCTTCTTCTCCGAGTCCCTACTTCCCCTTGAGGGTCTTCGTTCATAACGATCATCTCTACTCCTTATCTCTCTTCGAGGTTGCTCGTCTCTTGAGCTTTGTCTTCTTGGTGACTCTTATTTCCTTTTGTAAGGAGCCATGCACTCATTGGAGTAGTGTCTGGGCTTCCCACAATTGTAGAAGTTTCGGTCATGACTTGACGAATGCTTCTCTTCATATCTTGAGTTGGAGCTTCAATCTTTGCTTCTATTCTTGTAGAACTTGTTGCATCTTTTGACCATGAGACTTATCTCTTCCTTTGTGACAAGGTCGTCGCTTGAAGTTGTGGGAGCATCACTTGTGGCTTTGTAAGCACCGCTAGACTTGTGGTGAAGATCTTCCTTGTCCTTGAGTGTCCTCTTGTGAGCAACAATCCTTCCAATCACTTCCGTTGGCTTGAGATCTTTGTAGTTGGGAATCATTTGGATGAATGTGCATACGGTGTCATATCGATCATCCAAATCTTGAAGTATCTTCTTCATGATGAATTTGTCGGTCATTTCCTCGCTTCCTAAGCTGGAAATATCATTGGTGATGAGAGCTAGCCTAGGTTACATCTCAACGACTCCTTCACGATCCTTCATCTTGAACTTGTCAAGTTGACTTTGAAGAACATCCAATTTGGATTCTCTCACAGATTCGGTACCATCATGCATATCAACCAAAGTATCCCAAATCTCTTTTGCATTCTCAAAACGACTGATTTTGTTGAATTCTTCGGAGCATGGGCAGTTGAAGAGAATGTCACATGCTTGAGCATTGAGTTACAATATCTTCAATTCATCCGCAGTCGCTTCGTGATCCGGTTCCCTTCCATCCGCAAAGAATTCACCTTGCAACCAACACGAACAACAGCCCAAACGGCGGGGTTATGACCAAGTAGATGAATTTTCATTTTGTGCTTCCAACTAGCAAAATTTGTGCCATCAAAATACGGACCTCTATGGTGATAATTTCTCTCCCTAGCGCCATACTCTCCTAGGTTGTGAAACCAATGCAATGTAGACCAATGTTGTGATACCACTTGTCGGATCGAAAGTAGTGATAGAGGGGGGGTGATAAGACTACTTGACCAATTAAAAATCTACTTTTTCCCAATTTTAAGTCTTGGCAGATTTTAGCATTCATAGCAAGTCAATTACACCCTACACATGCATGTCTACGAGTATTGCAGCGGAAAGTAAAGACAATCATGTAAGTAAAGGAAGGGTAGGAAGATCAAACGCAATTGGTGACACGATGATTTTTTCCCGTGGTTCTGATAGGTGGTCCGATCGTATGTCCACGTTTATGGAGTCTTCAACCGAGGGAGGGTAACGGTCACATGAGTCCACGGAGGGCTCTACCTACGGAGGGTTCCACAAAGAAGCAACCTTGACTATACCATGATGGCCTACGTCCACGGAGGACTAGCCTAACTCGGTGTAGATCTTCATGCAGTAGGCGATCTCCTTGCCATTACAAACTTCTTGATTCACTCCACAATACAAATTAGGAGGATCCCAAGCAACACCTAACCAATATAGGAGGCACCACCATCCAAAAGGTAATAGGCTCGATAATGTTTATGAAATCCTTGCTCTTGTGCTTCAAGATGATAGACTCCTTAGCACACAATCACCGTCTCACAAATTTTTCTTGGTGGAAGAGGTTGATTGGGTGGGAAGCAACCTGGGGAGGCTAGAGATCAAGATTAATATGGTAGGAATGGAATTTCATGATCTCAACACATGAGTAGGTGGCTCCCTATCAGAAAATCAGTAGGTAAGAGTGGGGAACAATTCCGAGTGCTTCTCTTTTGAGTGAGTGGTGGTGGAGGGGTATATATAGGCATCTCCACAAATCCAATCGTTACACCTAATAAGTCAGACTCGGTGACACCGATGTGTTAATCTCGGTGGTACCGAGTTGCCTCAAAGGTAGCAACTTTTGAATCTCGGTGGGACTGATACACACAACTTGGTTGCACAAATAAGGTGACCAACGATCAGATTGACAAACTCGATGATGCTGATTCAACAAACCCGGTCAGCCTAATTTTGTGAATTTGTGTAACAAGAAGTTGGTGTTGGAAATATGCCCTAGAGGCAATAATAAATTGGTTATTATTATATTTCCTTGTTCGTGATAATCGCTTATTATCCATGCTATAATTGTATTGCTTGGAAACTAAATACATGTGTGGTTATATAGACAACACTGTGTCCCTAGTATGCCTCTAGTAGACTATCTCGTTGATTAAATATGGCTAAGGTTTCCTAGCCATGAACATGAGATGTTATTTGATAACGGGATCACATCATTAGAAGAATGATATGATGGGCAAGACCCAATCTATAAACATAGCATATGATTGTGTCAGTTTATTGCTACAGTTTTCTACATGTGAAATATCTGTTCCTATGACCATGAGATCATGCAACTCACTGACACCGCAGGAGTACCTTGTGTGTATCAAACATCACAACGTAACTGATGACTATGAAGGTGCTCTACAGGTATCTCTGAGGGTGTCTATTGGGTTGGCATGGATCAAGACTGGGATTTGTTATTACGTGTGAGAGAGAGGTAACTCAGGGCACACTTGGTAATACTATATCAGAACAAAGCCTTGCAAGCAAAGTGACTAAGTGTTAGCCATGGGGTCTTGTATTACAGAATGAGTAAAGAGACTTGCCGGTAACAAGATTGAACTAGGTATAGAGATACCGATGATCGAATCTCGGGCAAGAAACATACCGAAGAAAAAAGGGAACAACATACGGGATTAACTGAATACTTGACATAGAGGTTCAACCGATAAAGATCTTCGTAGAATATGTAGGAGCCAATATGGCCATCCAGGTCCCGCTATTGGTTATTGACCGTAGAGGTGTCTCGGTCATGTATGCATAGTTCTCGAACCCGTAGGGTCTACACACTTAACATTTTGTGACGATATATGTATAGTTGAGTTATTATGTTGGTGACCGAAAGTTGTTCGGAGTCCCGGATGAGATCCCGGACATGACGAGGAGCTCTAGAATAGTTCGGAGGTAAAAGATTGATATATGGGATAATAATGTTTAGTCTCCGGAAGAGTTCCGAATTCACCGGAATAGTTTCGGATGTTTCCCCAAATGTTTGGGGTACAAGAAAACTTTATTTGGGCCAAGGGGTAAAGCGCATGAGGCTTTAGGAAGGTGCAAAAGGTGTTGTGCGGAGGCCAGGGGCCAGACACCAGGGACCTTGGCGTTTGGGGCCAGATGCCAAGGACCTTGCCTTGCGGGCAAACCGACCATGAGGAGGATTTTTCTCCAGGTTTTGACCCTAGGGCCTAGCATATAAATAAAGTGGCGGGCTAGCACCTGGAACACATCAAGAGTCCCCAAGCCATGTGCCGGCAACCCCGTCCCTCTAGTTTATCCTCCATCATAGATTCCGTTGTGCTTGGCAAAGCCCTATGGAGATTGTTCTTCACCAACACTGTCACCACGTCGTCGTGCTGCCGGAACTGATCTACTACTTCACCATCGCTCACTGGATCGAGGAGGTGAAGGCATCATCAAGCCGTACATGTGTTGAACGCGGAGGTGTTGTCCGTTCGGTGCTAGATCGGAAGGACCGTGATCAAGATCGAGAGATGGATCGTGATGGGATCGCGAGATGGATCGTGATTGGATTGCGAGATGGATCATGATGGGATCGCGGGACGCTCGGCAATTTGGATCGCGAAGATGTTCGTCTACATCAACCGCGTTTCTTAACACTTCCGCCTAGCGATCTCCAAGGGTACGTAGATCCACTCTCGCCCTCGTAGATGCTCATCACCATGGATAGATCTTGCATGTGTGTAGGAAATTTTTTGTTTCTCATGCAACGTTTCCCAACAGTGGTATCAAAGCCAGGTTCCATCGACTGAAGTTTAACTTTGTTGCACAAAGATGGCAGGCGGGTGTGTGTCTCTCCTACTTTACTTGGATCGGATTCGATTAAGGTGGTCCTTGAGAAGGTTGAAAAGCAACTTATGTATCACTGTAGTGGTTTTTGCGTAGTTGAGAACTGTTCTTGCAAGATACCCGTAGCAGCCACGTAAAACATGCAACAACTATTAGATGACGTCTAACTTGTTTTTGCAGGGTATGTTGGGATGTGATATGGCCAATTACATGATGAAATATATGTGATTTATGAGATGATCATGTATTGTATAGAATATCACGACTTGCATTTCGATGAGTACGACAACCAGTAGGAGCCATAGGGTTTCTTTAATTATCGTATGACCTGTGTGTCAATCATTAAGCGCTATGTAATAGTAGTAGTAGTAATAGTAGTAGAAGCATGGTGAGTGCGACAACCCCAATGGTGAAACGTTTATGGAGATCATGGTGTAATACCGGTGATGATGGAGATCATGCCGGTGCTTTAAGGATGGAGACTAAAAGCACAAGTTCATGTCCATATCATGTCACTTATGATTTTCCTGTGATGTTAATTCTTTTATGCACCTTGTTTTGCTCAGGACGATGGTAGAATTATAAGGTGATCTCTCACTTAAAATTCAAAGTAAATTGTGTTCTCCCCGAGTGTGCACTCTTGCAAAAGTTCGTCGTGTCGAGACACCACGTGATGACCGGGTGTGATAGACTCTATGTTCACCTACAACGGGTGCAAGCCAGTGTTGCACGTGCAGAACACTCGGGTTAAACTTGGCGAGCCTAGCATGTACAAACATGGCCTCGGAACACAAGAGACCAAAAGGTCGAACATGAGTCATATAGTAGATATGATCAACATGATGATGTTCACCTTTGAAATCACCTCAACTCACGTGATGATCGGACTTGAGTTGGTGAATTTGGATCACGTATCACTCGAATGACTGGAGGGTTGTCTATTTGAGTGGGAGTTCTTAAGTAATATGATTAATTGAACTCATTATCATGAACATAGTCAGTAGTGTCTTTGCGAATTATGTTGTAGATTACTAGCTCACGATGTAGCTCCCTTGAATTTTATATGTTCCTAGAGAAATAGAGTTGAAAGATGATGGTAGAAATATTGCGGACTAGGTCCGTGATCTGAGGATTGTCCTCATTACTGCAAAGAAGGCTCATGTCCTTAATGCACCGCTCGGTGTGCCACCCCCTCAAGCGTCATCTATAGATATTGTGAACATCTGACAGGCATGTTCCGATGACTACTTGATAGTTTAGTGCGCCATGCTTTATGGCTTAGAATTGAGGCTCCAAAATGTTTTGAACGTCACGGAACATGTGAGATGTTCTAACAGCTGAAATTGGGATCTCAGGCTCATGCCCGTGTTGTGAGATATAAGATCTCCAACAAGATTCTTTGCCTGCAAGATGAAGGAGAATAGCTCAATCGTTAAGCATGTGCTCAGATAGTCTGGGTGCTACAATCGCTTGAATCTAGTGGGAGTTCATCTTCTAGATAAGATAGTGATTGATATAGTTCTCCAAGTCAGTGTCACTAAGCTACTAGAACTTCGTGATGAACTATAATTATGCTAGGGATGGAAATGATGACCCCTGAGCAATTTGCAATGTTTGACACCGCGAAGGTAGAAATCAAGAAGGAGCATCAAGTGTTGATGGTTAGTGAAACCACTAGTTTCAAGAAGGGTAAGGGCTAGGAGGGAAAAATCATGGATGGCAAGTCAGTTGCTACTCCAGTGAAGCAAACCAAAGTTGAACCCAAACTCGAGACTAAGTGCTTCTATTATGAGGAGAGCGGTTGCTGAAGCGGAACAACCCTAGATACTTGGTAGTTAAGAAGGCTGGCAACGTCGACAGAAGTATATTTGATATACGTGTTATTGATGTGTACCTTGCTATTACTCATAGTAGCACGTCGGTATTGGATACCGGTTCGATTGATAAATGTTAGTAACTCGAAATAAAAGCTATGGAATAATTGGAGACTAGCTAAGGGTGAGTTGACGATGTGTGTTGGAAATGTCTCCAAGGTTGATGGGATCAACATGGCACACTCTCTCTACCTTCAGGATTAGTGACGAACCTAAATGAATGTTATTTCGTGTGTGTGTTAAGCATGAACATGATTAGATCGTGTTTATGGAATACAATTATTCATTTAAGTTAGAGAATAATGGTTATTCCGTTCAAGTGAATAATACCTTCAATGGTCATGCACCCAATGAGAATGGTTTGTTAAATCTTGATGTAGTAATACACATGTTCATAACATAGATGCCAAAGGATACAACGTTAATAATGATAATACCACATACTTGTGGCATTATCGCTAAATGTCATATTGGTGTAAAGCGTGTGAAGAAACTCCATACTGATGGATATTTGGAGTCATTTGATTTTGAATCGGTTGCGACATGCGGACCATGCCTCATGGACAAGATGAGTAAAGACCCCGTTTTCGATACGATGGAGCGGGCTAGTAACTTATTGGAAAAATTCATGTTGATGCATGCGTCCAATGAGTGTTGTAGCGTGCAATGGGTATCATTATTTTCTTACCTTCACTAATGATTTGAGTATATATTAGTATATTTACTTAATGAAACACATGTCTAAAACATTTGAAAAGTTCAAACAAATTCAGAGTGAAGTTTAAGATCATCGTGACAAGAAGATAAAAATGTCTATGATATGATCGTGGAGGTGAATATTTGAGTTACGAGTTTGGCATACAACTTTAGACATTGTGAAAGTTGTTTCACAATTCACGGTACATGGAACACCATAGTGTGATGGTGTGTCCGAACGTCATAGTCGTGCTCTATTGGATATGGTGCGTACTACATTAACTTGAAATAGGACACTGTCTAAATCCGTTGAGATGGCACTATATGAATTATAGTTTGATAGAAACCTAAGTTGTCATTTCTTAACGTTTGGGGCTGCGACACTTATGTGAAAAAGGATTTCACCTAATGAGCCCGAACCCAAAGGAGACAAATGCATCTTCATAGAATACCCTAAGACTAGTTGGGTATACCTTCTATCTCAAATCCGAGTGCAAAGTGTTTGTTGCTAAAAATGGGACCTTTCTCGAGAAAGAGTTTCTATAGAAAAAATTGAGTGGGAGGAAGATAGAACTTGATGAGGTTATTGAACCTTTGTTTCAACCACAGAGTAGCACGGCGCGGAAAGATGTTTCTATGGAGCCTACGTGAGTTGAAGAGGAAGTTAATGATGATGATCATGAAGCTTCAGATCAAGTTACTGTGGAACCTCATAGGTTGACAAGGATACCTACTTCGCCCAATTGGTATGGTGATCATGTCTTGGAAATCATGTTGTTAGACAACGATGAGCCTACGAACTATGAAGAAGCGATGATGGGCACGGATTCCAACAAATGGTTAGAGGCCATGAAATCCGAGAAAGGATCAATGTATGAAAACCAAGTATGGACTTTTGTATACTTGCTTGTTGAACGACAGATCATTGAGTACAAATGGATCTCAATGATGAAGACAAACGCTGATGGTAAATATCACAATTTCCAAAGCTCGACTTGTCTCAAAGAAATTTCTAAAAAGTTCAAGGAGTTGACTGTGATGAGACTTTCTCACTCGTAGCGATGCTAAAGTCTGTTGGAATTATGTTAGCAGTTGCTACGTTTTTCAATTATGAAATCTGGCAGATGGATGTCAAAACATCATTTCCTTCCTTGAGGAAAGGTTGTATGAGATATAACCAGAAGGTTTTGTCAGTCCTAAGGATGCTAAAAGGTGCGCAAGCTCCAGTGATCCTTCTATGGGCAGGAGCGAGCATCTCAGAGTTGGAATATACACTTTGATGAGGTGATCAAAGTTTTTGAGTATATATGAAGTTTATGAGAAACTTGTATTTCCAATAAAGTGATTGGGAGCACTATAGAATTCTGATAAGTATATGTGGTTGACATATTATTTATCGGAAATGATGTAGAATTTATGGAAAGCATAAACAGTTGTTCGAAAAAGGTTTTTCAAAGGAAGAACTGGATGAAGCTACCTAATTATTGGACATCAAGATTTATAGAGATAGATCAAGATGCTTCATGAGACTTTCAATGAGTACATACCTAGACAAGATTTTGAAAGAGTTAAAAATGGATTAGTCAAAGAAGGAGTTCTTGCCTAGTTTCTAAGGTGTGGATTTGAGTGAGACTCAAAGCTCGACCAGGACAGAAGAAAGAGAAAGGATGAAGGTCGTCCCCTATGCTTTATCAAGAGGCTCTATATAGTATGCCATGTTGTGTCGTGATGGGACCTCGGGACACTTAGCGATTTGGATTGCGAAGACGTTCGACTAAATCAACCGCGTTTCTTAACGCTTCCACTTAGCGATCTACAAGGGTACGTAGATCCACTCTCCCTCTCGTATATGCTCATCACCATGGATAGATCTTGCGTGTGCATAGGAAATTTATTGTTTCCCATGCAACATTCCCCAACAATTGGCAACCCAAAGTCGGTTTCATCGGAATGGAATCGGTTGCACCGAAAGGCTAGGGTTTGGCTAAGTCTGTGTGAGGTTGAGAATCAGTGGCACCGATTGGAAAGTGTTGGTTGCACCGATTGTGCATATATGGCTTTGTACACACTTTTGTGGAAGAGCTTGTGGGTTTATGTGGTGATAATCACTTGTGCACGTATGAGCATTTCGTTCACCAACAAAACCTTACCCCTTTTGATAGTATTGGCTTTCCTATGGACTCAAAGTGATTTCTCACAAAAGGTAAAATGTAGAGTCTTTTGCTTGAAGCTTTGCCAATCTATTTCCTTGCATCTTGGGGTATTCCACAATCCTTTTGCCAACCCATCATTGAACTTTTCATAAAACATGCTTAGTGCAAACATTAGTTCAATGGCATATATGTAGTTATTAATTACCAAAACCACCAAGGGAGCAAATTGGCTTTCACTGGGTTACTGTGAGTTTCATAATCCTCTTCATTGAGGGGAGGTGGTCCAAAATGTGGCGGCACTTCAGAAACAACATCCCAACCTTTCAGATTTGGATCAATTTCGTAGGCCCACGGTACATAGAAAACTTGGGTCGCCTGTTGAGCCATAATATAGACATCGGGAACATTTAAATGGGTGCTTTGTTTGATTTCAATTAGCCCTACATGTTCATGAGTCCTTCTAGTATCCTTCGGCTGGAACGAATAACATTTGAAGACTACGACATTTGGTGGGTTTTCACGATAGAATAGAAGTTCATAAATCTCTTCAACTCTTCCATAATACTCGGTACCTCCTTCGCCGATAGCAGAGACGTAACAATTTGTAGTTTAGCTGATCTAGGGTCTATTGGCCTATCAACGTAGGTGGTACAGAGTTTTTGACAACTCTACCTTTATTAAAATTGTTCTTGTCTTTTCTGAACTTATGGCGAGGATCCAAGAACTGTCTATGCATGTCGAACCAAGAAAATTTGCAACCCGTCTGCAACCAACGGAACTGAAGAGGTACCTTGCATGTAGGGCACGGGAAACTTCCATGCACACACTAGACAACGAATAGTGCATACGCTGGCAAGTCATGCATGGAGTACATGTACCACACATGCATATTGAAGTTTTTTTGGTAGCGGCATCGTATGTCTTAATCCCATTATCCCAAGCTTCTTGCAATTCATCCTTAAGCGGCTACATGTACACATTCATATTCTTCCCCGGATAGTGGGGCCCTGGAATTATCAACGTGTGAAAAATGTTGTTTATTTCATAATCTCTCCCGGCGATATTAAGTGGAATGACAAATGCATGCCAACAACTGTATTGAGTTGTCATCAGACCAAACACGTTGAACCCATCCGTGCTAATGGCAACTCGAGGATGCCTTGGATCTCTCGGTTTATCCTTATGTAATGCATCGAAGTTCTTCCACGCAAAAGCGTCTGAAGTGTGTACCAACGTGTGATTCCCATCTGCATCTAGTTTAGTTCTTTTCCCAATTTGTGTCATGTCATCTGTCTAGCCTTCTCTTCGACCATGAAAAGACATTGAAGTCTTGGTACAATTGGCATATAGCAAATGACATTAACGGGGATATTGGTCTGAATCTTCTCACCCATACTGTTGTCTATGACAACATACCTGGAAGGCTTGCAAATGGGACAATAGTTGAAGTCAGCATACTCAAGCCTAAATAAGGCACATCCATTCTCACATGCATCTTTCTTCTCATAGGTCATCTTAATTAAACGGAGGATTTTTTCCATTTGCTATAGGTTTGCAGGTAGTACATGGCCTTTGGGTAGAAAGAATCCAAATATTGTCATCATCGCGTTGTAGCGTTCTCTTCCCAAGTTGAATTGAGCCTTCAGAGCCATTACTTGCGTGATGACATCCATATCACAAAGCTCAATGTGCTCGTGGGGATGAAGTTTTGAAGAATCCAATATTTCATAGAATTTATTTGTAGATTCCTCCATCTCATTTTCCGAATCCCGACCATCATCAAAGTCTTGCACCATGCTCGTCGGTGCGACAATGAACCACCTCAGCTCTAGCACGTTGGGCAGACTCACCATGAAAAGGCCAAACCGTATAATTAGGCGTAAAACCCCACTTCTGCAGGTGTTTAACCATTTCACCCTCTGTGTGCTTTTTAAAGTTGTCACACCGGGGACAAGGGCACCATGTTTTTCCTTGGCATTTGCAAATGCGGATCTCACAAACCCCTTGGTATTTGCTGACCATTCTATGGTCATATCTTTCTGACTAGTGTGACCGGTGTACATGCACGCACAATCACTCATCTTTCCTAGCCACTAGACACACAAGAAAAATATATATAATTTAGCATATATATTTATCAGTTAATCAAGTTTGTCAGTTTTATTTCGTCCATGCAACCTACACGCTAATAGGTAAAGATAGGTCCTAATCCCACCCAAGTATGTTTAGATTGGGTTTGTTTTCACATGCTCTGCTATGGATACGATGCAGAATTTCGACAACACCTCCCCGCTATTCTCCTGATACATGTCTCGGCAATAAGCAGAGAGGATGTCTACCCGGAGAACAACAGGGAGACACTGATGAAATTCTGCATTGGATCCGGAGCAGAACATATGGAAAAACGAACTCATTCTACACATACTCGGTCTGTCCATGGATAACGATGGACAATTCGAAAGAATGGCGGTTATAAATATGCAAAGGCATGCATAGTTATAGGTGCCACCCTTTCGAACGGGAGACGCATAATGGTCACTCATACTGTTGAATTCAAGACACCTATAGCTAGCAAGTTTCATCGGAACGAAGAACGGAACAACATAATATAGGGGGGGAGATGTCATTTTGCTCACCATTGAATGCAACAGCGGAGCTTGTCGAAGACACGAGGTAGGTCGTCGAACACCAGACCCTCCCATTGACGAAATAACTGCACATTGAAATCCACCTGATCAATACAAATATGATGTTTTCCATAAAAAATCCAAAAATATATGACCTAACACAGAATTGACAAAACTATGAGCCCATTGGCCTGTGGAAGGACTAAGAGCACCTTTTCGGTCAACAGGAGGCCGAAGAGGTGTCGGGGTCGGGGGTCAGTGGTGTCGGGGGCGGTGTATTAACAGTTACACGAAGTGTCATGCCGGGGTTTCGGGGTGTCGTATCTGGTGTCGTGTCAGGGCATCGTTTCGGGGTTTCTTGGCATTGTGTATGGGTGTCGGCTATCATGTCGGGGTCTCGGGGTTCTTTACGAGGTGTCGTGTCGGGTGTCGGTGTCAAATCCGGCATATCTCATAGTAGGGGTCCTAATCTAGGCCTTCTTGGAGCGATGGTAACATGGACAAGGGATTTTACCGAGGTTCGGGCTCTCTCAAGGAGATAATACCCTACGTCCTAGTTTTGATTGTATTGATATGGGGATAGTACATAGTAAAGATATCTACCACGAGATTGTGGTAATGAATATGAGATTGTCTATTGACTAGCCTTGCCTTGGTTTATATAATGCACCGTCGGCGTAGGGTTTAGAGGAGTCCTTGTCTTGTGATCCGAGTCTTGTTGAATCTCCCACGTATGCATCATGGGCCGCCCGAAGTGGCCATATAGTGAATCGTCCCGGGGGTCCTTGGCCCGACCCACTGGTGAGGAGACGACATTGTTAGTACCACCTAGTCCAGGACATCATCAGTAGCCTCCTGAACTGGTCTTCAAGTTGAGGATGCTCCTCGATTCTTCCAAATCATTCTTTGTCTTCGATCATCGATGTTGAAAACTGGTTCAACAAATCTTCCCATGTCTGATCTTGAATATCGCCAAGCTGAATCCAAATAGTTTACATGTCAGGCATCCGAGGAGCCCTTTTAAGTTATCAGCCTTTATCATTGCCTTGTAATTTTTTACGCCACACATGGGGGTAGAAGTGTTTCCAGTGCGGCGGCGTCCCCTTGCGTCCGAGCTCCAACGCCGAACTACATCTGAGGCGTCTTCTCATAGTCGAGCTCCAACACTATTCGGCATTCCAGGTATCCTCTTGCGTCCGATCTCCAACGTCGGACTACATCCGAGGTGTCTTTTACAGCAGAGCTCCAACAATGATCAGCATCCGAGGTATCATAGATTACCTTGGCCTCTGAAAATTTGATTGAGTCGATGCCAAAATACTCTTCTATCGAATGAACCATTTGAATCCGAGCATTATATCGGATAGCTTCTGAGCTCCAATGTCGGACTGCATGCAAGATCTAACAATGGTCAACGTTCGAGGTATCATAAACTAACATGGAGCCAGCCACTTGCGCCCGAGCCGAGGTGGTGCACCACCCCGACAGTGGGCTAATTTTTTGTGGATATTTTCGATTGGTGCAATTTATTCTCTACCGAGATATATAGCAAGGAGCCCTCAAGGTGTGTGTCAGTCTAATAACCGAGATGCACCTAAAGGATGACATAAAATCTTTGATCCCAGTAGCCCCTGAGACTCAGGTCGATTCACAAAATCGGCCTGAGGATCAACTCCTAGCTCGGCAGCATACTTTGGAACACAAAAGCA